>FR997830.1:18121060-19483562 GCA_905475405.1 Schrankia costaestrigalis
TTACTTGTAAGTCTACGGAGATACCTACACCTCGGGTATCACCCTGGAGATCAGGTCACTCTAATTCAGACTAATCCTGTCATGCAGCTCATATTATTTTTGCTAAAGCAGTATTTCAACCCCAACTCTTCACCTGATAAATTTCGTAGCGGATCGAAACTAGCTTTGTAGGGGTTTCTCTTTAATGCAATATCATTTTAAAAGTCTCCAAAATCCATGTTTATAACAACAACCCGATTACAATGAAAAAACGTAAAAAATATACTATCAGTTCTGTTGTCAAACGAACAGCTGATGATATTGAAACGGCCATATTGCCTTTTAAGCAACATCTTAACTAGGTCGAACGAGTGGTTAATTTTGACAGCTCCTTAGTCAATAGAATAAGAACCACTGCTTAAAGTATTGTTTTTATGAGTAAATATTGCGTTAATCGATTGATTAATATTTAATACGAGTTTATGAGTAAGACCGTATGTCATCAATGAAGTATCTATTACATTCATTAGCAATGTCAGTGGCATTTTTAAAATGAACATTATCTTTTTTAACCTTTTGAACGCCAATGGCATGTATAGATGCCATGCGCAAGCGTGCCCTGTGCGCCACCGACATCTATAGATGCCAAGAAACAGATCATAGAAAAATACAAAATAAACATATTAAATCATTACTTTAACGTGTTTTATTGATATATCTTAAGAACTGAATCCCCAGTTATTACATATAATTGTACACAATGAACAAAATTGCAAAATAGTTATTCAAATATTTATGATAAAAAATAACTTAATTAATGGCTGAAAAACATGTTCTCTTGCGCCAATGGCATGTATACATGCCTACTAGTGATGTGGTGTAATATTCAAGTAACTTCATTAAAATTTCAGCTAAATTACTCAAATTCGCTTAATTTTTGTAATAACTATTAAAAAAATATATAAGCTTAGTCACTGACAAAAAAGGTAAATACTACATTCTTTGGTATAATATCATATTTTCTATATTGTCGATATTGTTGATTTGAATATTGTCTTTTTCGCCAATCATGCGCATCCCTAGCACAGTACCGATATTGCAATCCCTTCTGCGCCAATGACATGAATAGATGTCGGACTCGTGACGTCGTAAGCGCGTGCCATGTTTTTAAGTGCTGGGAAGTTGAAAAAAGATTTTTTCGATATTTTTTTCGATCTGCCAATATTATAATTGCAAAAATGGCAAGTGAAGAGTTATTTAGTACAGAAGAACTATTGGGTATTCTAGAAGGCACTGAAGATGATGAGTTTTCTGAATCGGAATCAGTAAATGAAAATGATTTTGAGGTAAGTTAATTTTACTTTAATATCAGATGTTTTAATAGTAAGTACAATCAACAGTAAACATATAGATCTATACAAGAATTATGTAAGTATATAGGTAAGTACCTACTCATCTAAAGACGACGCGTTTAAATAATATTATATAGACTTAGGTACTACTGTCATTCTCTTAATTAAGCTATATTAGTGATTAATTATTGTAGTTTAATTTAAAATCCGTTCGGTAGTTTTCGCGTGGAAGAGTAGGTAACAAAATTTCGCGTTTATACCTTTAGAATGTTACATAGGTAATAGGATTTAGTTGTCATTATAGGATTAAATAAAAAAAACTCCATAGATATTTAAATTGTATTAAGTACTTATTATATAAAAAGTATAATTTTGGACACATAATTAACACTTATGTAGGTACCAATAACAAGTTAACTGGCACGCCGGACTATGTAAGTACCTACCTGCCTAACGTACCTGTGCCTTCTTGTTATTACGTATCTAATCAACAATTTAACAATTCACATAGGTAAATAACAATCAACAAATTAAAAAATTAGGTAACGTGTAATAATCAACTAATTTAATAATTAACATATTCAATAATCAACAAATGTAATACAAGAATCAATAAATAGGCACCTATCTTAAACAAAATAATCACATAAATTAATTATATTAATATTGATAAATTATTAATGCGATGACAAATAGGCACAGTTTCCTACATATAAAGGCCGCTGGCCAGCAAGCCGGCAAACTCGCGTCGAAGCTCGAAGACCAATAAGTTTGCCGGCTTGCTGGCCCGCGGCCTGTCTTAGAACCTGTGCCTACTTGGTCATCATATTAATTTATCGATATAATACGTTACAAGAAAATGATTAAATATAATTTAATCAATTTTCTTGTATTTTATATTTAATGGTACTGGGGTGCCCGAAGAAAATTCTGGAATTAAATCTATGCTTTCCGACAAATCGGAATCCCCGAATTTTTTAATATTTTTTATTTTCATGTGACATTTTACTAATAAGTACAAGGCTGTTAATGAGCATAATAATTATATACGATTGTTGATTTTTTATATTTTTAAGTTTCATGTGACATTTTACAAGGCAACTATTTTAAGAATATGAAAGTGTATAAGTACTTATCTCTAAAAAACTGTACTTTACCTATTTAGCAGTTTTCAAAATGTATTACCTAATAAGTCTATTCAGTGCCTTTATTAGAATATTCCTATGATACAAATTGTCGCTATGTCATATCAAATTATGGTAATTGAACTACATAAATAACTAATATTTGAAAATATAACTCGTAAACTCTATTAAACTAAATGATTGGAAAATAAATATGTAGTTTTAATGCAACTCCCTATAATTAAAGATAATAGTTGTTTTGATGATGAAAATAAAATAAGTAAATAAAAGACTGATTATGAATTAGTTTTTTATTATAAAATAAATCTAAAGTAGTAGGTAGCTTAGGTAACCCGCTATAATACTGGCTGTTTAACAGCAAAAGTCCTGTGAATCTATCCGAAATTAACAGTTACAGACTAAAAAAAAAGGTTAATTATGTCTTTTTACTATATTGTGTTATTGATACTTTCTTTGTTTTTTTTTGTAAATAATTATTATTTTGATACTCACAAATAATCACTCCACAATGATACCTAGTTCATATAAACTTAATAAATAAATTCGATAAGTTATAATAATATACAGCTACACATCCCTAATCAGAAGCGAGAAATTATAAAAAAGGATGGTTGCCCGCGCCATTGGCATGTATACATGCCAATGGCCGCGTAACTGATAGAGAATAGTGCTGTAACTTGCTGCAATTTTATATGTATTTTTGTATCTCAAAAGGTTGATTTTTTTATTGATAGTTGCTATAAATGTGGTCTTAAGTTTTTTACAGTAGGAGATGAGGTTAAATAAATATTCTTTTTGTGTTATAAGCTGTTTATTCACAAATTTCAGACGAAAATTATTATGTTTATCGATAACATTTTGGACTCCCTACTATTTTCAAGATTATTTCATTGAATTTGTCGGCTTGGCGTGGAGGGCACGGCGAAGCGCTTTTGCTCTGGCGGTCAAAAGGTTGTTGAAATAGACTCTTGTGGGATAGATGTTTTGGAATTATTAATAATTTGCCAAGTAGCTTTTCCTTTGTTTGTGGACGTTTTTATAAAGTGATTATTTTGTGCCTTTTGTGTTAGTTTAATTATTTTCTTGTAAAGCCTTGTGTACCTAATTTCTAAAATGTTGTTTATTTTTATCATTAGGATTAAGTCTATATGTCCAAAGTAACTGCCTTTGTTTTCGACTACATACTTTTATACCACGAGTAATCCATCTCGTTGGCTTATTACATGTAAGAGTTATAACTTTTTGTGGAAAACAATTAATTTATATAAAAGCAGAAAGTCTTCCATAAAGCTATCATAGGATTGGTTTGCTTCCCTAGTATCGTATACTTGGGTAAATGATAGACATTCTAAATATGTTTTAAATTTAGACAAGTTATTTTCTGATATGTCTTGTGTTTCAATTTTCCAATGCTTTAAGATACTAGTTTTTTTTTATGGGGACTTTAAGTATTTGCGATGTATGGTCTGAGAGAATTAAATCAATAATATCTACCTTATATCCCTTTCGATAATTGTGAGCGAAGTTATCGATGCATGTTTTACTGCTTAGTATTATTAGTAGGCCAAGTATCCCTCCGTTCCAGGAGGAGGCCCGTCCCTGCAGTGGGACTTTAATGGGCTTTTATGATAGTCTCATTTGTTTTTGCTTAGATCTCTAAATCCCTACTATGAAAGACTGTCCTTGGATCTGCCTTCAAGGAACATGGGCGATATACGTGTTATGTCTTACATTTTCATGAATACAAAAGTGAATTATCTTAGATACTATAAATTAAAAAAAAAAATCTGTAGTTTTAGGAAATAATGCCAAATTTTTAGTATTTTTCTCATTAAGACGCCTCTTTTGAGTACTACATAAAATAATGTATGGAGCTCTGGCATTACTCTTTAACTATCTCACTAACCTATTACTTACCAACTTTGGGACTAGATGGCGTTGTACTAATCTGTATGTAATATTTTGTCAAGGTAGGAAGATAGGAGAACAAAAGAAGAAAAATAAACATAATATCGAATCATCATTTATTACACGAACACGCTACATATAAATTATTATTATTAATATAATAAATATGTACGCCTAACTAATTGTTTAATTTCGAGATACAATCCTTTTATACATATATATATCACTTAGCGCTAATATTTCGCCTCTAGTAATTCGGGCTCTGCCCTGAGAATATAAAACATTGCCTAACAGCCATTAGAATTTTAGTAAACAAATATTCTATTCCAAAGTACAAAAATCTATATATTTTTTTTTCCAAACATGGAGTAAGCTTGTCCTTGCAATGAGACGTTAATAGGTTGTTGTATCGTTAAGAAGAATGTTAATAAAATAAAACATACATTTAAGTAAGTTGAGCGACAAAAAATAAAAAATGTCACTACAGACCTCACAAAGTGGAAATATTTGGGTAAAATTTAATTAATGTCCAGCATTGGACGTCCATTGGCCAATATGATAACGATGATAGGTACATATTTTTGATAATATTTTTTATTTGTTTATTACTTGAGAAGGCCTGTCACTGCAGTAGGATATTTTACTATAGTATTACTCTTATTAGACAATAACTGCAACTTTTATAAGTATATTAGTTGTATAAAGGAGTTATTAGACATTTATTTACGAGAATTCTAAACTGGCTGTAATACACTTTACAGCATAATAAGGCTTCGTTTCTTAAAGAGGCGTTCAAGACGCTACAATGTCACTTTTATAACAGCTAATACTTTAACAAAAATATACTTTTTGTTTCTTCCTTCTTCTATTATTGTGCTGAATTATTATTCCACTTGGCTGAAAAAGAAAGAAAGATAATACATATTAATAAATTGCTACGTTAAAACTATAAGCTGTCAAAGTAGCTATTATAATCCTATTATAAGGTGTTATAACTTTTCCGTCTCTGTGTGGAGAAGAAGTAAGAATACAATATGTCACCATCCCATCTCATCCCATAGGTGTCTTAAAAACCGACTAAGGGACTATCCGTGAATATTATCTTTACGAAATAAAAAGAAGGAAAACTTGAAATAAAACCTTATACCAATCCGTCTGGCCAGCGTGGAATTAGTAGGCCAAATATCCCTCTGTCACGGGAGGAGGCCCGTCTCTGCAGTGGGACATTAATTGGCTGTTATGATGATGATGACTTTTTGAATTTTGATGCAAATATAATGAAAAATCTGATAGCCGCCGATAGCGACCGAGCACCGGAAGACGCAGGGTAGGTAGACCGATGGATGAGGGAGGCACAAGACCGCGCAGGGTGGAAACGTTTAAAGAAGGCCTATGTCCAGCAGTGGGCGTCTATACGCTGATATGGATGGATGGGTGGATAACGAAAAATCTATGAGTATTTTAATGCAGATATTTTTTGGGAGTTTAAAACTTCATCACAACTGGATCACATTCCAGATAATAATAATAATAAATAAATATTCACGGACATCTCTACACAGCGCCATCTGTTCCCAAAGTAAGCTAGGCTTAACCTGCTTGTGTTATGGGTAACAGAACAACAGATATTAATAATTAAGTACTTTTTAAAAAAAAAAAATTATTAATATCTGTTGTTCTGTGACCCATAACACAAGCAGGTTAAGCCTAGCTTACTTTGGGAACAGATGGCGCTGTGTAGAGATGTCCATAAATACATACATATTATACATAGATGGTTGTTAAGTTCAACCAGTCAATTGCTACTAAGCAACATAGTTACTTACATAATGCGAACGGTGTTGGTAAAGCCAGAGCCTTGCTTCCAGCCAGTGACGACAACCACGTGGTCACCAGACTTGACGAACCCGTGAGCCTGACCGAACTTCAAGCCGGATTGCACGCGGTTGTCAACGTCCTTCAACCAGTCGCCTGCTACTGCCTCTGTTGAAAACAGTTGAAAAATAAGTTAAAAATTAAAAAAGTGAAACTTAGCAAATTAATCGCAAAATAAGAAAAAAAAACGAAGATGTTTTTAAAGATTCACGCTTTTTTATCATAACGGGTCAATTTCACGTTGAAAATAAAAAATACTAAAATTCCTATACCGTACAATAACCCCCGGTTTCCGAATTACTGATCAAGGAAAAATCGGGAAAAAAATCACCATTGTTATAGACTAGGCGGGTAGACTATAATAATGGTGATAGTAGTTTAGGCGGGCACCTATGTATGATGGGGAAGGCAAATCTTTGATAATCAGATTAAATTTATGCCTAGAAATCATGTACAATATGGGGACATTGATAATATGATTGTTTTTTAAAGAAATGAACGCACAGCCCAAACCACTGGACAGATCTGGCTGAATTTTGGCATGCAGGTAGATGATATAACGTAGGCATCCGCTAAGAAAGGATTTTGATAAATTTTACCCCTAAAGGGATAAGATAGGGGATGAAAGTTTGTATGTAACTTTGTCAATTTCAAACCGATTAGGCTGAGACCAAGCATGCATATGCTACTATATATTGAAATAAGCTTTATTTTTAATAATACTTACAAACGCGAGCGAAATCGCGGGAAAAAGCAAGTGTGTGCATATAGTCGAAAATACGACTTTCCTGCGCTCTAAAGTCACGATATCTCGAAAGCGATGCCTTGTAGGAGAAAAGTGTTGAGATATTTTTTGTAGATAATTTTATGGTCTACAAACTTTGTCAGAACCATTTTTCGATAGCTCTCGTTGTTTCAGAGATATACGCAAAAAACGCAAATTTGTGACCTTTGACCACGAATAAAAAACAACGCACAAGCGGGATCGATGGGGACTTTTGACATATCATTTGTAATGACGTATTCAAGGCCTGCACAAAAATCCAGCTTGTTGGGAATTAATGCAAACTGGATATCTATTTTGACTGGACTATTATAACTATAGGGTCTTTCAATAAGCGTGTCCGAACTTTGACTGTTTATAGCGGCCCTCTTGTTAAAGCTACATCTGTCAAAATTGTTCTCATTTATTAAATATGTTTTGCCAAATTATCATGGATAGTTATAGCTTATTATAGATTATTTTATTTTATATATGTTAGTCATTAAGGTATATATTTTATTGTTTTATGTATGTTAGTCTATAAGGTATTTTTCTATGGGCCTATGCAGCCTGAAATAAAGGTTATATTATTATTATATTATTATAGCATTCAACAACACGTGCAAATGATAAAATTATTTAATCAAAATTAGTGTTCTGTTCGGGCAACGCATCGCCCATTTAACGGTCTCCATCATCGCCCTATCGAGAGAACTATTCGTCGTGCAGAGGGAAATTTGGAGTCCACTGGTTCAGTAAATAATCGACTATCACCTTTACGTCAATAAAACGCAAGATCTGCTAAAAACATCGCCGCTGTCCGTTCAAGTCGCCATCAAGAACTCGGCCTTTCACAGACCACAACTTGGCGAATTTTGCATCGTGACTTAGGCCTTCACTCGTATAAAATCTAACTGACCGCAAAATTCATGGAAAATTAGATATTTCGTATGAGCTCCATCCAGAGAAGACCTGGTGGAAATTTAAGCGATGTCATATTCCACACATAATGTCATCACTACGTCCTTCAAATAAATAAACAATTTCGATGATATCTCATACACGCTTTGTTTTATTCAAATTAAAAGATAGGACACGCTTAATGAAAAACCCTGTACTTAAAACAACATACCCTGGTACACAATAGGCAGAACTCCACGATACAAATGTGCCTGGCGGGCAGTCTGCGCGTGCCTGGTGACAGCGATGATGGGGCACCTTGGTCGGTACTTGCTGAGCAGGTGGGCAGACTTCCCACTAGTGGTGATAACCACGATGGCAGCAGCCATGCACTTGGTAGCCGCTTCGACTGCCGCGATCGCTGTTGAGTGTACTGGATCGATTGGGGTTTTTACCTGGAAACAGCAATTAAGGATTAATCATGTTCTTTGGGCATATGGAACATAAACGAATGAGAACTGCGTTTTATATAACCCAACATACATACAGTACCCGGCCGTAAATATAATATCACCGACTTTCGTAAAGAGTACTATAAAGAGTACTATTGGATATTAAATTATCAAATAAAGGAGCATACTCCAGAGACGTAAGTTCGAGTCCTGCTTCGAGTACCAATTTTTTTCATTGTCTTCCATCTCTTCTTTTCGAATTATACTAAGAAAAAGATTGCAGATATTATTCCAACGAAAACAAACGTAGGAAACTTGACTTAAAATGTCAGCGTAGCAATAGTAAGACTAGTTTCCTTTGTCCCTGGAGTGGGCCTGTCGCTGAATTGCTGCATGCTGCATAATTAGTTACCTCGCTCGCCAGATCACTGAACAGCTGTCTATGCCAGATAGCAGCTTCGGCCTCCTTGCAGATATTAGCCATGGTGAGCACGCACTCTAGAGGATAGTCTCCCTTGGCTGTCTCTCCCGACAACATGACGCAGTCAGCGCCATCTAGTATAGCGTTAGCAACGTCAGAGATCTCCGCACGTGTTGCGCGGGGCTTCTTGACCATTGATTCTAACATCTGTGTTGCGCAGATTACTGGTTTGCCGACCTAGAAGACATTATTTTAAGTGTTTAGTGGGTAGTAGTATAATATGATTTTAATTGCGTGTTAAATATTACACTTAAAAATGGATTTTATACCTATTCCTCTTACTTGTATTGCGCAATAGGTAGTTCTGAATTAGGTAATTCCTTTTTTTTATTTCCTGGATTTTGCTATACCCAGCTATAGCAATATTTGAAGCAAAAATATTAATAATTAAACTAAATAAAAGCGTAGGTATAATATATGTGTGTACCAAAATGTATTAATATTATTTTAACTGTTTTTTGGTTTACACAAAAACAATTTCAAATCGAACGAGACCGGCAACAAAAACCAAATTATATCTACTTTAAAATAAATAAAAACATTTCATAATATAATTATATATCAAAATAAATTTTAATCAATAAAAAGATTACCTGGCATGCATCAACAGTAATATAAATTTATAAAATAACAATACATTTATTTATTTTAAAATAAAGTACTCACCCTATTGCACCTGGAGATCATAGTTTTTTGTGCGAGGAACACTTTCTCTGGTGGGATTTCAATACCAAGGTCACCACGGGCTACCATTATACCGTCTGAAGCCTGAAAACAAACGAGTAACACTTTTAAATATTATCACTTAAAATCATTCTTTAATCATTTACTTTTGTTAAAAGAGGGTTTGGTTTTGGCACAGCTAGGCTAGGATAATCTCTGATTTGTGTAATTTTTCGAGTGGCTTAGTTTTTGGGCTAAAAGCAATTCGTTAACAATAATTCAGTTATAACGACAACAATACAGCTGTTGATAGTAATAAAAACCTAAAATACCAATTGGGATTATATCAAAATAAATTTAGATAAATAAATATTCATATCCAATTTAAAAAATAAAGATCTACCATAGGTATTTGTGGGTATACCATACCCAACTCTTCCTGTGGGTGTCATGAAAGCTGACTTAGCCAAATTCGAATTATATTCCTACAAAAACAAAAGGAGGAAAACCGCACTAAAATCCCTATACCATTCCATAATCATGGCCAAGGCCTAGTTTTCCTCCGCCAATGTAAGAAAAATAAATGTTATAATCCCTTTTTAGGGTTCCGTACCAGTTTTGAAAAAACGGAACCCTTATAGGATCACTTTGTTGTCCGTCCGTCCGTCTGTCCGTCCGTCTGTCCGTCCGTCCGTCCGTCCGTCCGTCCGTCCGTCCGTCTGTCTGTCAAGACCATTTATCTCAGGAACGCATGGAGGTATCAAGTTGAAATTTTTACCAAATACTAAGGCTTGTTGCCTCTTAGTGCCGTAAAAAAATCAAAGTGCTAATCCAACGCAATCAAGAGATATAGCCGTTTTTGTCGCAAATTTAGAGGGGTAAAGGCAAAAACCTACAGGGTACTTCCAGTCTACCTACAAACTTGAAATTTGGCATGAAGCAAGGTCTTATTGTACATGTAATAGGAAAATTCCGAAAACCTCAAATTTTTACTTCAATCATATTATATTTTGATTTCATTGAATTTTGGCGGGAAAGCTGAGTCACGTGACCTGTGACGTCATAGAATTTTGGTCACGTGACCCGTGACGTCATACAATTTTGACAGATGAGTCGTGACGTCACAGAATTTTGGCGGGAAAATATTTTTTGACAGTTGAGCCGTGACGTTTTTGAATTTTTGACAGATGAGTCGTGACGTCACAGAATTTTTGACAGATGAGTCGTGACGTCACAGAATTTTGGCGGGAAAATATATTTTGACAGCTAAGCCGTAACGTTTTTGAATTTTTGACAGATGAGTCGTGACGTCACACAATTTTTGACAGATGATTCGTGATGTCACAGAATTTTGGCGGGAAAATATATTTTGACAGCTGAGCCGGGACGTTTTTGAATTTTTGACAGATGAGTCGTGACGTCACAGAATTTTTAACAGATGATTCGTGACGTCACAGAATTTTGGCGGGAAAATATATTTTGACAGCTGAGCCGTGACGTTTTTGAATTTTTAACAGATATGAGGACGTTGGCAGAATCATCGGGGAACGATGGGGGCCATTGAATTAAAAAAACAGAACAGAACAGATATGAGTCGTGACGTCACAGGATTTTTGACAGATGATTTGTGACGTCATATTATTTTGGCGGGAAAATATTTGAAACCTCTGTCACTTTGACAGCTGTCACTTTTGACAGCTGTCAATTTTGACAGATAGGCGTGACGTCATAGAATTTTTGCCAGATGAGTCGTGACGTCACAGAATTTTGGCGGGAAAATATATTTTGACAGCTTAGTCGTGACGTCATTGAATTTTTGACAGATGATTCGTGACGTCACATAATTTTTGACAGATCAGTTTTGACGTCATAGTATTTTGGCGGGAAAATATTTATTGACAGCTTAGTCGTGCCGTCATTGAATTTTGGCGGGAAAAATAGTATTTAAACAGCTGAATCCTGACGTTATCACAATTTGGCGGGAAAATAAATAGGTTTGTACGGAACCCTCGGTGCGCGAGTCAGACTCGCACTTGACCGGTTTTATTTAACTATATACATTCCAAACGTGCATCTAAACACTGTATCGATAATTCAATGTCATTATTATAACATCGTTATAAGATAAGACAATATCTAACAACCTTGCAAGGTCACTTAGATCATAACTACATTACATAAACATTTATCTTTTAACTAGTAAATAAATTACTTAATGTAATGTAGTTATTATAAACATACATTGCACGTTTTTTTAAATGTGGGAAACCTTTTAAAGGCTGTCCACCGGTTCCTATTGAAGGTGGGAGTTCGGTGTTCCTCTCTAAAAAAAACAGGGAGGGGACGGCGACAAGAATACAAGTAGCAAGTTTCTGGTACGAATTAATTTTACCAAATAATGGAGACTGTCATGTTCATGCACACAAATATTTGCTTTGAGCGGGAATCGAACTCGAGACCTCTGCGTAGCAGTCAAGTTATGTACCCACTACGCTACAGAGGTCACATTGGTAAACTTATTTTATTATTTATACCTCATATTATCAAACGTTTATTAAGTACTTACAGCAATAATTTCGTCAAGATTGACCATCCCCTGGTGGTTCTCGATCTTGGAGATAATCTTGATGTTCTTGCCTTTAGCTCCGAGGATACCTCGGATCTCATCTAACGCAGCGCCGTTCCTGATGAATGAAGCGAAGATCATGTCCACCTGGAAAGTAATTGGAAGGAACATTTAAGTTAGAGAGATGATAAATCAAAAATTAGACAGGCAGTAAGACAGGGTTGGGCTAAAAATTAACCAAACGGAATAGGGTAATTATATATGGTTGTTTGCAGTTAAAAATACTTGGTGCCAAAGCCATTTTTCTGGCTTAAAACGCTATAATATGGCACTTTTAGTGCTTTTTTAACATCAAAGCCGTGATTTCGATATTACGTGTATCTATTGGTATAGTATATATTGGCAACAGCTAAATGGTTTAAAAATTTAAATTGATGCATTGTAATCATTATTGTTGCCAAGTAACAAAACACGCATAAAAGTATAATGTAACGTAAAAATCACTCATCGATCATCCGCTCGACGTATTATTTTGACTGTTTCTTATCAATTGTACCAAAATACCTAAGTACAGATTTAAAAACTTTAATATTTACTTATAACAAAGATTAGTTGCATTATTTTATTTGCATACATTACATTGTAACCTCATTGATATAAAATATAAAGATATTAGGGTCGATATTACAAATGTTTTTAAATTTAAGCGGAGGCATACCTAACCATTATCAGAAATGTGCCTAGTGAAAAAAACTTATGATCACATTGTAGATGCAGAAACGTAGTTATGCATTGCAGACGGATATGTTTACCAGCTTATAAGCTTAATTTGATAAATTAATCTTATAAGCTGGTCGCTTGGGGGTGATGGCCAAGCGACTTCATGGTTCTAATCTATAGAGATGTAACTAGGGATATTCGGTTAGCAAGAAGTTTGTTTTTAGAGTAAGTATTCTTCACAAAGGCAAACTCGAAACAATACTGTCCCCATTGAGATTTTCCAACGCTCTTACTATAATAATATCATTAGTAGTATTTTAACCATAAATCAAGCCATATTTACAGCATGATACAATATATGATTGGCAGGGGATTAGGAAATCAGCACAGAGGCGCGTGATAACCATGTATCTACATTTACTTAAATACTGATTGTTCAGAGTTATCTATAAACTGTCATGAGTTCGTCAGAGTCATATCTCTGACTAGTTTGTGGTAATCTGTTGTCATATCAGAGATTATAGGAAGTAATTACGTCATTGATCTAATTGCGCAATACAAAAAATGTTCCTAAGGTTATGGCTGAACAGTCTCTAGTAGCAAGTCTTTTTAGGCAAAAATTCAAAAGAATTAGAAATAATAAGCCCGCGATTTAACTATCATTTTCTGAAAATGACACTTGATTACACTTTGACACTTGATTAGTTGATTTTTACTTGATCAGTCATTCGGAAAAGTAAGAGAATTAAAGGTGAACCCACATTAGTTTTTTTGGGATAAGTAGTAAGAGACAGCCATGCGTGTCGGTCATGCATTGATTGGTTTTTAAACAATATTTCCCATACTAGGCATAATAGTCCGCGAGACTAAACAGCAGCTTCTTTAGTATACTTACTACTAGAGCTAATGCCATTACAGGGCTACAAAACTTAGCAGCTTATGTCTAAGAATACCGAAAGAGCTCTGAGCTTTAAATTTTAAGCACATCATTCTTCCGGATTTGGTATTGACAACCGTGAAACTTTACATAGGCAAGAGATATTGTTACTCCCTTATGGTATCGTTTCAAAAACAGCCTTATTCCCACATCAAAATTTGATTTTTCTCAAAATAGTTTACTCCCGCACTAGATATACGACGCTCTGTACAGTCACGAGCAATAATATGTACACATTTTCGCATTTTGTAAACCAGTTATCTAAAGTTCTGCCAATCCAAAATTGAAAATTCGAAGATTAATTCAAAACTGTACGGAACCTCTTCTAAATTACGAATTCATTTTGATATTGTAATGTCTAGATAAACGTGCAGATAGTTTAGAAAATTTGAAAATGTGTACATATTATTGCTCGTGACTGTACCTATATGTAACTGTTAGTAACAGCAAATAAACATATTATATGTTCAAGGCAATCATTTGAGGATCTCATATTTGCAAAGTTATCATCATCATCTCAGCCAATTGACGTCCACTGCTGGACATAGGCTTCCTCCAAGTATTGCCACCTTGTGCGGTCCTGCTCCTCCCTCATCCGTCGGCTTCCCGCCGTCCTTACGAGGTCGTCGGTCCACCAAAGCATATAAAAAGTATGTTGCAAAGCCATGCCGCGATAAACACAATTTAAAGGCAATTAGTCGTACGCAGATGACATCATTTCACGTCACTACAACATCCAATATCTCTACAATTGCCAGGTAAACAGCACGTGATGCGATAATACATTATTATCGAAAATAAAAACAATTTTATCTCTTTTTCTCTTATAAATAGATTATACATTTCCCACGCAAATGAATCATGTTACTCATTAAGGTGACTGAACTCGGTAACTAAAATAAATGATATTTATTTGAGCTAGCAACACTCATATTGCATTTCGTCGAAGCGTGCAAGATTATATATAAAAAAAGTGATAGACAATAATAGTTTACTTGGACTCTATGATAAGCCGACTAAGAGAAAGCAAATGATATTCATACGAAAACTTATGGACCAACCCTAAAAATTTTGAAAGATCGATTTTTTTCCAAATAGGGCAAATAACTGAGTTAGGAACTGACCACAAATCATAATATATGATCTCTTGAGCCTGTAGTAACACAAAAACTTGAAGAACTAGAACTTTGAGCAGTAAGTTCTAAAATTTGATGCCAAGTACAAGTATCTATAAAAAAATACAATAGAGAAGTATTATAGAAAACAGGTAGGTATGCTTACACCCTGTTCCACACCGAAGAGTAAGTCAGACTTGTCTTTTTCGGAGACGGCTGGCAGGTCGACTGGTAGACCGGGTAAGTTTACACCCTTCCTTGACCCCAACATACCTGGCGGAAAGAAAGATACACAATAGAAAAACAATTATGTGAATGTTGATGAGACTGTTCATCATAACAACCCATTATGTCCCACTGCATGGACAGACCTCCTCACGTGACGGAGGAATACTAGGCCTACTAATACCACGCTGGCCAGACGGATTGGTATAGTGTTTAATTTCAAGTTTTCCTTCTTTCTATGTAAAGGTAACATTCACAGATACTCCCTTAGTCGGTTTGTACGACACCCATGGGATGAGATGGGGTGATGACATATTGTATTCTTACTCCGTCAGCACGCGGATTGTTGAATGACAAAAAAAGAGTTGACACAGTTTTAAAGAAAGAAAACATTTTAAAGTAGCCACGTTATAATCCACCCTTAAGCAATAGTGTTTAAATGTTGTATGTGTTTGATGAAAAGTTACAGGCGCTAGTAAAATTACATGGCTATGTCTTAGGCACTGCTGGACTGGCTTCTCCAAGAAAGGGTTTGTGAAAACCTTCGCTTACTGTATCCGTATGTAAGCCGTTGCCGATCATGTCTTGTGTCGCTATAATTTTACAAACATCAATTTAACAGACACAAAGAACATCAAAATTCAGTACAACAATTTGGGGATCACACACTCAAATTAGTTAATTTTCTAGCTGTAACAAAGTATCAAGAAAGCATGTAGCATTATTTATTTATTTATTTATTTATTTATTTTTACAAGAAGCTTACAGACTAATAACATAGTAATATATTTTTAAATAAAGTACATTAAATTGCCGATTACAAGCTTCTGCAAGTATAAAGCTAAATGGTGTCATAATACTAAAACTACTTAAAACACAAAATAAAAAAAAAACAAAAACTACTTACAAAACACACTAACAAAAACAAAACTAACAAATATAGGTAAAATAAATATAGGTAAAATTCCTACCTACTAATCTTCTGTCTCAAAGAATATATTAGTAAGCCGTCGTCGCAGTGTGCTAACATTGGTACAAAAGAGGTCGATGTCCATCTCGCGAGGTATTTCATTAAATGACCTTGCACTCCTTAACATAAACGTATTGCTCCTATAATTAGTACTAGCTAGGGGTACATGTAGTAGCGGTCTTTGACGGAAACTGAGTTGATTTGTACGATATGTTATTTTATTAACTAACTCGTTACTGTCTATGGTGCCGTTTGCAATCTTCATTAGCGTACATACGTCATTAATATCTCGTCTGACATGTAATGGTAGGAAATGGTATCTCATACAACGGTGACTATAGTCTACGGAAAACTGTTTCGCCCTGAAATCAAGATACCTCAAGAACTTCTTCTGTATGTTTTCAATGCGGGAAATATAAACTTCATACTGCGGGTTCCAGACTTCCGAAGCGTATTCCAAGTGCGACCTTACAAAAGAGCAATAAAGCACTTTTATAGTTTTGAGGGAGTCAAAGTTCTCCGAAGACCTTATCACAAATCCTAGAGCCTTAGACGCTTTCTTAATGATGTATTCGACATGTTGGTCATAGAGTAGTTTACTGTCTTGTACGATACCTAAGTCCCTTGTACTAAGAACGTTGGTTATAGGTTGGTTGTTTATAGTATATTCTGTATGAACGACATTCTTCCGCCTTGTGAAAACAACATGAAAGCATTTGGACACATTCAACATAAGTTTATTTACATTACAGTAAACCTCCAGCCTATCCAAATCTGACTGTAAAAGCTTAGCGTCAGATGCATTACGTACCAACTTGTGTATCTTCATATCATCAGCATAAAGCAGAATGTATGAGTGGTGAAAGCAAGTGTAAACGTCAGATATAAACAAAGTAAACAATAAGGGCCCTAAGATCGACCCTTGTGGCACACCTGAAGGGACAGAGTACCATTGAGAAGTGTACCCTAGGAGAACCACAGCCTGTGTACGGTTTTGTATATAAGAGGAAAACCACCTATATAAGTCTCCATGGATCCCACAACGTGATAATTTGGACAAAAGCACTTTATGATTAATTACATCAAAACATTTACTGTAATCAGTGAAAATTACGTCTACTTGTGCATTACCTGACATGCCCTCCGTTATAAAGTCATGTGATAGAATTAAATTAGAGGTGGTAGATCGATTACTCACAAAACCGTGTTGCTCTGTCCTCAAGTTACACTTCATAGCAGAATAAACCTCGGTGTATACCACACGTTCTAATACCTTGGAAAATAGTGAAATTTTAGATATAGGCCTGTAGCATGTAACATCGGCCTTATCACCTTTTTTAAAAATCGGGGTAACAAAAGCAGATTTCCACACATTAGGTACTATTCCCTCGGTCAATGACCTCCTAAATAATATTGATATCGGCTCAAGCAGACTTTCGGCAAGGTTAACGATAAATAGAGGAGGTATTTGGTCGGGGCCACCAGATTTAGTAAGGTCCAGCGACTTAAGCAGTTTAAGTATCGTATCGCTACATACATTAATAGAACCAATCGTGGCGGATGTACCCAGAGAACAGTCCGGCAATTGTTCGTCATCATCAGACTCAAGAAACGTGGAATGGAAATAAGTGGCAAACAAGTCAGTAATATCTTTACCGTTGTTTGCAGTCGCACTTAAGTAACGCATGGTGTTAGGAAAACCACCTGTAGATTTTTTATTCTTTATAAATGTCCAGAAAGACCTAGGATTTTTAACTATAGCAGATTCTATTTTAGTCATATAGGTTCGAAAGCATTGCCTCTCTAATTCTTTTGCTCGCTTTCTGAGTACCGAGAACGAGTGGTAGTCTGAAATGTTGCCATATGTTTTATATTTACGGTGAAATTTATGTTTTTCCTTCAAGACTTTAACAAGGGCGGAGTTGTACCAAGCAGGATGAGTTGAGCTTTTTAGTGATTTTAAAGGAATATATTTGTCGCGTAATTCGTAAAGTTTGTCATAAAACAAAGTTACAGCACAGTTAAGGGACGTATTCTGTAGTAAAACTGGCCAACTAATATTATCAAGTTCAATCCTAATACTGTCATAATCGCCCTTATGAAAAACATATTTCCGCATTAAGTTCTCAATTAACTTATGTATCTCGACTAAGCCAGTCTGTATAAACAATGGTTTATGATGCGAGTCAATTGGTTCAGCTAACGCGCCCGTGCACTCCTCAACCTCCATATAATCATTAGAAAAAACAAGATCTAAAATTCGATTATTTACATTACGTATTCCATTAAACTGCGATAGATTAGTCATGTCAACTGTGTCGAAGAAGTCCTTAATATGTGTGGTGGACACATTTATTGGTAACAATTCATTGTTGGTAGAACTAAGCTGCCATTCCACCTCATTTCCAAAATTAAAATCACCAAGAATTAAAAATTTATCCATTAAGTGGGTAAAAATTAGTTCACTAAATTTTGTTGTAAAATTTTCTAATTGAGTACTATAACTATTACCACAGTTTTCCTTACAAAGGTATAAAGCACAAATATGTAGATTATATGTTATAGCAGGTCTAGACTTCTTCAACACAATAGACACCCACAAATCCTCGGCCGAGCTAATCCAATCACGCCTCTCAATCACTGTAAATGTATTTCTTACCGCTATAAGAACACCTCCACCACGCTTCTGTCCGGTACGACAGTAATCGCGGTCCCGTCTGCACACATGATATCGATCACTAAATAGTTCACCACTATAAATACCATCATCTAACCATGTTTCGGTAAGCACTATCACGTCATAATCGTTTAAACACACATTACAGTAAAAGTTATTAGTCTTTGTGCGCAGACCACGCACATTTTGATAATATATCTTTATTTTATCCACTATTCCGATTAACAACAACTAGTTGAATCACTATTACATGATAACTATTACTAAATAACACAAAGAAATAAGTAGAATAAGACATTGAACTCAAACAAAAATAATACACGGAGGTAGATAAATAACAAATAAGTGGTCCAACGGTAGACACAGTGTCAACACAGTGCATCTCACAAAATTCACTTGGAATCCTATAGACCCGCCTCGTATGAATAGAAACTAGTATAAGAACAATAGAAAGTTCCCACGGTCGGCGAACAATCACCAACATTATGTATAGGAAAAGCGACTTTATTACTTCTTCGCTTAGGAAGCTTTTTGAATAAATGACGTAACCTATGTAGAAATAATATTTAAAATAATTGTATTTAAATTCAAAGCAACGACACATTATTAATTGAAAAACACGATCAGCACACAACGACCAACGGCTCCCAAAGTTAAATATTTTACCTGCATAACTATGAACAAGTTTGTTAATGTAAATTAAGTAAAGTAATAATGATTTTAAAAGAAACATTTTTAACTCAATAATTATTAAGTTTACAATGAGTTGAACGACATATTGAAGTACTATTTTATTTTTGCAAGATCCTTCTCTGTCTTCATTAGCATTGTGGGTGAGGTTTCGTTTTTCTTCACATGAATCTTGGAATGCTTTACCCAAACGAACCGAAAATTCATTTCCTGAGCCAATTTCTTTACTTTTGATAGTAGAAGTTTATTGTGAGTTGTTAGATGGTCATTAACAAATATACGATGATTCCCTGGCAAGCCAACGTGAACTGCTGACAGAGGACAATCTTTCCCGGCCAATCTGACCGCTGCTATAAAATTCTCCTTTACATATCGATTAACAAAACAAACAATTATTGGCCTAGCATGATCTTTTTCCCGTGTGGGCACTCTGGTAATAAAATTGACTTGCGCCTTGGTGATAGGGTGGCTTATTTTATCTCCAATTCTATTAACAATATCGAACAGGTTTTCGTGGTTAGATTGTGGCACGCCTTTTATCTCGATATTATTCAGCCGATCCCACTGGTCCTTAATGTTATAGTCCAATTGTATTTTATCCAGCTGTGCTTGAATGAGAGTCACTTGGTCTTGCATCTTCTCTGCCTGTCTTAGACGCGTCTCCATGTTGTCCATTTTCTTATTAAGCTCACCGATTACCCGGGTAGTCTCAGTCAGGGATGACTTCATTTCGGCAAACTCATTTCTAAGAGCAGAAATATCGTCCTTTAAGCTCTCGAGAGGAGCCAACTTCTCGGTGATTATTTTCATTTCCTTTAGCAGTGCTGATTCAGTTACTGGTTTAGGAGACGATGGGGTCTGACTTGAACCCGCAAGCTTGCATTTACTACACCGCCACGCCAGTTTTCGGTCACCCAACCTCCGATACCCCGTCTCCGTTACGCCAGCACAGTGGAAATGAAGGTCTCTGTTGCACGCTGTGCAATACGCAGGGAATTATGCAGGGAAGACTCCTTACACGATGGTCCGACGACTTGTTTAGGACGGCGGAAAAATGATGGATGAGGGAGACGCAGGACCGCACAAGGTGGCAGTATTTGAAGAAGGCAGTGGACGTCAATTGGCTGAAATGATGATTATGAACAAAGTACCAAAAATAATACTAACCTCCATTCTCAATATTGCAGACAAGCACATCAGTCGATGTGCTCTGACAGATAATAGAGATCAGACCATCGTCAATGAAGATTCTGTTGCCAGGCTTAACAACATTGGTAATGTTCTTGTAATCTACATATATCACTTCAGCAGTTCCGCGTTCTTGGTAAGAAGCATCAGTTGTTAGCTTGATGGTATCGCCTTTCTTTAGTTCTACTTCAGCTGAGCCACCCTAGAAAATTACATTGTCTTAAATATTCGGCATATTTCTTTAATGTTAATTCTATTTCTTTCATCTTGGGACTTTTCTAACAGATAGCTTATGCCAGTCCCATCATACTTGTTACAAGGTTTAATGAAAAGTTTCTACGTCAAATCTGTTCTAACTCATAACTCTGCTCAAGTCATATTTGGCACTAGAATAGAGCGAAATATCTGGCCTATTTGTTAGAATTTTCCGGGCCTTTACCTGAGTGTCATGTTCAGATGCTTGACTTAAGGGAGCGACAGTTGTGAGAAAGTCGCCGTACGTGACCGCGAAAAAGGGGAATATTTGAAGGAGATCTATGTCCAACAGTGGATCTCTATTAGGTACTATAAAACCATACTTACACCTTCAAGAAGTCCAGTTCTGATCTCAGGTCCCTTGGTATCAAGTGCGATGGCTAGAGAGAACGGTATGCCCAACTTGGCACTATAGTTCTGCTCTGCCACACGACAGTTGCGAATGGTCTCAGCGTGATATTCGTGGGATCCGTGAGAGAAGTTCATACGGGCTACGTTCATGCCAGTCTCCATCATACGCTCCAACATTGAGACCTCGCGGGAAACAGGCCCTGGTAACATTGATTAAATTATTGCCTATGTAGTAACAATAAGAATAAACTATGTCATCCCGTATTATCCCAATTACTAAAACTGATACTAGCCCGTCTCTAGTGTGGTTTCAGCTGTAGGCCAAGCTGTTTTTTACCATACATTTAAATTCAAACAAACAAGTATTGACATGAGAACAATAAAAAAATCCACAAAAAGACCCTTCTCTGACCCAGGTAAGTATCCCAAAATACTAAGGGTACCGCCATTATCCCCACCAAAGAAAAATATAAAAATAGTTTTAAGCTATGATCTTTATCTTGCTAAGATATAAAGTCCTAATTGTTTTTAGTCGGTATTTACGACACCCCCGGTTTTTAATCTATACTAATTTTATAAAGAGGTAAAGTTTGTGTGTTTGTGTGTTTGGGACGTTGTAAGGGGTAATCTTTGGATCTACTGAACCGATTTTGAAAATTCTTCCTGTGTTGAATAGTCCATTTATCGGGGAATGTCATAGGCTAATATAGTATCACGCTATGACTAATAGGAGTGGAGCAGTAATGAAATATGTTTAAAAAATGTACGCGAATAAGGGGTATTTTTCGCCGTCTAACAAAGTGGGCACGGGTCATCTATTTGGATTATAAATGCTTCCGCAGCAACATATAATAAAACTTACCAATGGTACAGATAATGCCTGAAAGTCTGACATAGGAAGCCTTGGAGTCTATGTCAAGACTGCAGATGTGCTCCAGATGTGAACCAGCGTTCATCGCTGCTTGCTGGTTAGCCGGTTTCTCCGTTGAACCAGTCTGAAACAAGACAAGTTACTTTTTATTTCACATATTATGTTTGCCATAATCACAATCAGCCAATGGACGTCCACTGCAGGATATAGGCCTCCTCCAAATATTTTCATGACCATAATACTGAAAAGAACAGCTTATTATCCTTTATAATAAGCATCAAGACATCAGATTTTTCACGATTCATTAGCCAAGTAAACTATGTCATTTGCAATGAAATTAGATATGGTATTATTGAGTTCTGTGGTTTATCGTCTATTATTGCAAAAGCAAATTATTTTTTTTTATGAAAAACAAAATTAAGTTTTTATGATATTTCTATGGCAAAAAATTTTGGAGCCCAACTTTCGAGAAGGTAAGTAAATGTCATCAGAACCACTCCGCACCGCCTTACCTCGTCCAGTTACATAGACTTCCTATATTATTCTTTGTATACATAGAATTCCTACCCGCTCCCGGGTGGTTCTAATGACCTGTGACCTTAATGGCTAACGTAGACCTGGACGGCATGGCAAAGTATTTTAATTTTTACTAATGGAAATTCAACCGTACTGTTACAGAAATACGCAAAAATTGCTATGCTTTAAAATGATGCCGCGGCATCATTTTAAAGCATAGCAATTAATTTATGTCGTATTTCTGTAACAGTACGGTTGAATTTCCATTAGTAAAAATTAAAATACTTTGCCATGCCGTCCAGTTCTGCGTTAGCCATAAACCTTTTCAAACAAAAGTTACAAAAATAACGTCTCGTGTTAAATAACATTTTTCTTCCTATGCTTTTCGTGAAAATATGCGCACTCTAATAAACAACTACCGACTAAGATACAATCAGATCAGTAGCAAAAGTACCTATATTGTATGATACGATAACATCCTTATGTGTACATGTGTTTGTGCATTTCTTTGTAACCAAGGCCACGCTAGACATTTATAGGCGCAAAGATGTCACTTGGCATAGTGATAAGTATCAGTCCTACGTGCTTATCATCACTACATAGTATAAAACAAAGTAACTGCGGCTGTCTGTTCGTCCTTAGCTAGGTATGCATAAATCTTTTACACTACGCAACGGATTTTGAAGCGAGTTTTTTTAGTACATAGAGTGATTCAAGAAGAAGGTTTACATAATTATATTGGGAATACACTTTAATTTTTCATTTTCCCGTGACGGAGGGATACTTGGCCTACTAATATCACGCTGGCCAGACGGATTGATATAGGGTTTCATTTCAGGTTTTTCTTCTTTTTATTTCGTAAAGATAATTTTACGGTTAGTCCCTTTTGTTGGTTTTTACGACACCCATGGGATGAGATGGGGTGTGGTGACACGGTATTCTTACTCTGTCACCACACTGACAACACTTTAATACATGCTTAGTATTTTTTTTTTTTAATATTTTTATTTATTTATTTAAGGTCGCTTTTTAACAACTATGGTCATAAGCGACCACTGTATTACATAATCAACACTTATACTAGCTTATACAAATTAATCATTTTTAGAAAACTAATTGTTTTAGAATATCCATCTTGACTCAGTGCATCTTTTAAATGGTTAGGTAATTTACAAACGGCTTTTTCATTAATGTAAGCTGAACATTCTTCGAAAAGGTGTAACACAGTTAAGTCCAGGCCACATTTACATTTAGTTCTGTTATTTTTTGTAATAAGGTGAATGTGTGATATGTTAGTATGACCTATTCGTAATCTAGTAATAACTACTTGATCCTTTCTGCAAGAAAAATATGATGGTGATTTATCAAAGACCGATTGTCTTATTTTAAATAGTTTACTAGAATTATCCATCCTCCAATCATCGTTCCAAAGATTCTTTATTTTAAGTTTAAAGTATTTTTTTAGATCGATAGTAGGTACCTACTTGTTTTAATTGTATTATCTATAGAACATTGAGTTGTAGCTAGTTTAGCTGCTTCATCTGCTTTATCATTGCCAATTATTCCTTGATGGCTTGGTATCCAAATTAATTCAAATAAATATTGACTATTTAATAAATTTATCATTTGCTGTTTTATTTCTATAATAAGAGGATGGACATTTCTATTATTCATTAAAGCTAATAGGCATGATTTGGAATCTGTGTAAATTGTATATTTCTTTAGTTTAGATTCATTCTGTATTAGTTCTAGTGTTTTTATTATAGCTATTGCTTCACAGCTAAAAATTGATTGATAATCATATAATTTATACCTATAGTAGATATCATCTGAAACGATCGCACAAGCGGACTTTCCTTGCAAGACTGATCCATCAGTATAGAATACTTTGCAATCCATGCGTTTGTTTATGCTTAGTATTGTACCAATGAGAAGTTTTTTTTATAAATTGGTCCCAACTGTTCCGAGATACCTTCGTAAACCATCTCCTTATTCCTTGTACGAACGTACTTTAGTTTGACTTTCTTACTTATATCTATTTTGTAAGTTAAGTTTGAACATTTCTTCTGCTTTACAATAAATACCATGGAAGTCTATGCATTCGTCATTTTCGTGTATGCATTTTTACGAGTATTAAGTAAGCTCATGCTCGATATGAAAGTAGGTCGGACGTTGACCTTTTTAAGGTTTCTGCTAACGTTGCATGTGTGTTGTTTTGTTAACGATATTGCAGGCTATACTTAAGATTTTGCTTTAATAAAACTAATAGGTATTAAGCGCTTTCCCACAACTGTGACTGCTACAAGTCAGAATCAACAGCCTGATTTCACAAAAAGTAACGCGAATGCCACATCACGAGTATCAAAGCTGAAACGTCTTGGATTGTTACCCGGAACACATTTAATGAGAGTACAACGAAGGAGTTGAAGAAACATGGCTCCTGGTAGATATTGGGTGAAACTTATAAACATAAATATAAGCTTACACATTTGTAGAACAAGAAAGCACTACGGGGTAGCATATGAATTAACACGTTCCCAGTGCAGTATGGTCCACGTGCATTGTTTTACTATTGTGTCTGCAGGCGGCGCTGTGAAAGGGTTAATCCTATGTGAGCTACCTACAGATTTTTTATTTCATTAACATGTAGATTTTAAATATAAACATTTGTAGCTTACAACACTATGATTTAACGACTCGGAACAAGAGTGCAAATCACCTATCGTTTCAACAAATAGTGCAATTACCAGCCACTCATCAGCGGAAGAAGCTCGGAATTAGTTTGTATGGTACGTCCCGCTCCCAAATTTCAATCCAGCCTATAAATATTCTACATCAGACACGGGTCTCTCTTAAACATAGAGAAAAGCATAATGTACTAATATAATTTAAAGCTGGGCTGGCTTGGGCAGACTGGTTGATAAAGGGCTTTAAGTACCTACTTACTTTAATTTTTCCGTTAAATTTTTTTATCAAATTATCGGTTTTCACCACAACTTCCTTTGACCCCGATTTTTACCACACCTTCCTTTGACCGACAAGTTTTAATGATAACATAAAAAAAATAACTTTTAGGTAAAAAGTTATAACTATTTTAAATTAAAAAGTTATTTAGTTAAAATTATAAACTGCTAATTAGAAGATTACTGTACTGAGTATTTATAGGTACATTTATTGTATTTCAATACATTCTTAAGTTTTCCATAGCGTCAAGATAACATTCGAAATCTTTTTTCGTATTGACAAACTGAAACTAAAGTTACGAATAAGGTTACAGCTATAAAAGGAGCTGACATTAACGTGACCGATCAACAGTAATTATAAGTTAACTACTGCATCTACAGTTAACCCGCCATGTAATCGGTACGTATCTTGTTACGGTTACCGACATACAGTTGGTTACCGTGAACTGCTGATATCGGTTTCAAATTCACTCCGACCACTGCAGATATACGTATCTTCTTACTAATGTTTGAACAGTCTATCCCCGGCTATTCAGTTATAGCAGTATCGGTACAGGGAAACTTAAACCCCCTTACTCATAAACGCCTCTTAAATTTTAGTCAATTGATTAGCTTAAATTCTTACGATTTTACTTAGAAAAAGTCTCGCTAAACAGTGATTTTTAAGAGGCGTTGATGAGTCCCTTACTTATAATAAGGTAAGAGTATAAGCCGAATTCAATTAAATCGGGCACAAATGTATACAAGCAGAAGAAAAACCACTACTTTTCGTCTTTTAAATAAAAAACCTCGAATTTTTCCTCGAAATCTTTATTCTATATTCAGCCTAGCCAGTTTGTAACACAAGCAGACCTTTAACTTAACAATCACTGGAAGCCCTTCAATTAGAAGATACATGTTGATATAATGACGATTTAGAAGAAAGGTATTTCAAGTAAAAGAATGCAGCATGCAGCCACAACATCTAATTAAGTTAGCAATAATGAAACATCAATGACTTTTGTAAACAGATTCATTAGCTTATCTAGACTAAACTAAGTGCTTTGTTTTCAAGGTTTTGTTTTAAAAATCTACGGAAAAACTTGCAAATAATAGTAACCCAATACTTAAAAAACCCAACATTAATAAACCTTCTCTTATTTGAAACAAGCTATCACTAGGAATCATGCCTGTGACATTCCACAAAGCCCGCAGAACAAGAAAAATTATCGGGTTCGAAACCGCGACCTCGTGCATTGCCGCCGGACATACGACCGCTTTGCTACCGAGGCAGTGATAAGAACCACCATACATACCCTTACAGAAATCATCATCACCGATAGAAAAAAAATACCTACACTACTCTATACATATTTATGTTACTATAGATATCGCATTATCATCTGAGTCTTAAAGCCATATCATTTCTCTATATCTATCTCGCTTGCACTTACGAGTCTATTGTTAAATGATAATAATATCGTCTATCTCTTTTTAGAGTACTCAGATGATAACGTGTTGCCTATAATGTCGGAAGTTTACACCACAAAACAATGACAGACCTTTACATAATATATTCTTATCCCAAAAGGCAGACAGACTGTTGGCACAAGAATTCATTCTTATACAACAATGTTAGCCCCTTGAATAAAACTAGAGCAGCTGTTTGTAGTGAATGGCAACACCAAAGCGTAATAACAAGGGTTTTAAAAAAGTTTTTATTGTTTGTTGGTTCAACTTTTGGGTCTTATTCCTTGTTAGTGCTTATATGAATACCCATACGTGCGTGAGTGATGTGTGTGTGGGTGTTTGTATGAATGTAACTTCTTAACACTCAAACGGCTGGACCAATCAGGATAGAATTTAGTGTTCAGGTAGCTAGTAGGTACTCTAGATTAACTCATGTTTTTGTGTCAATGAAATGTGTTTGTGTTTTGAGCAAGAAATTTAAATGAGTACTAAAGATATTCTGATGAAATTTGAGCACACTACAATTATAATGAGTAATCGGAATTTAATTATTGTTAAGTTAGTTACATAGGTATTTGGAAATAAAATAAAATATTTAATCATATATTTTTATACTGATATGTAAGATATATGAAATAAATCAGGTCATTATAAAACTAAGCATTTTTTCAAAGTTATGCAAGTACTTATTCAAACATTGTTTTACCATTGATACTTATATGTACCTATTAGAAATGAATAAGCAACATAATCTATACTAATATTATAAATGGGAAAGTGTGTCTGTCTGTTTTTCTTTCTTTCACGGCAAAACGGAGCGACGAATTGACGTGATTTTTTAAGTGGAGATAGTTGAAAAGAAGGAGAGCAACATAGGCTAATTTTTTTTCCGTGTCCAGGAAAGGGGAACAGTGCTACCCCGAATTTAACGCGAGCGAAACCGTGGGCAAAAGCTAGTTAGGAATATACTAGCTTCCAATGACTTGCATAATCAATACACAGTCACTGTGAGCCTTCAGAAAACAACATGCCACCTATTCTTCTACCAAATCCTCGAGAAAGGGTAATCTACTACCTAAACAAAAGCTTTGAACAAAACTATATAAAACTGACTGTTCAATACAGTTACTGCATGGCCTTATGAATAGGTCTCTTATCTCCCTGTGGTGACGGAGTAAGAATACAATATATCACCACCCCATCTCATCCCATGGGTGTCGTAAAGACCGACTTAGGGACTATTTGTGAATATTATCTTAATGAAATAAAAAGAAGGAAAACTTGAAATTAAACCCTATACCAATCCATCTGGCCAGCGTGGTATTAGTAGGCCAAGTATCCCTCCATCATGAGAGGAGGCCCGTCCCTGCAGTGGGACATTAATGGGCTGTTATGATGATAGAATAAAGAAAAATAAATATTTATTTGCCACTATGCAAGAACCTTACCTACAAGTACAAGTACAAGTTTCCTATTGTAATAGGAAACTTATACACACATCAAAAAAGTCTAAGCAACATGCATGATATTACAAATTTACCATTTATATTAATTTATTTTACCATTTATTTTAATTATAACGTTGTATTTTATTTTTAAAATAATATTTTTAGGGTTCTATGATGTAAAAATAACAGCTGTTTTCTTTATAAGTTCTTTTAATAACAGAAATTAACAATATTAGAATATACAGGTACATAAGAAACTAAACTTTTTTTTTACAAATTGAAATTTCTTAAGAAAATGAATTTATTGTGAAAGAATAGGACAATTTAATACAAAGTATGGCCTCCTCTGCTATTCAGAACTTGTCGGCAACTATTATTCATTGAATTAATGAGACTGTTTATGTCATCTTGCGGTATTCGCTCCCAATGGAATTGTAGCAAATCCTTCAGCTGTTGGGTTGTTGTCACTCCGTCCAAGTCCTTCAAAACACGTCTCTGGAGCATGTCCCATGCGTGCTCGATGGGGTTGAGGTCTGGCGATTGTGCAGGCCAGGGCAATACCTGGATGTTCTCCGTTGCCAAGTATTCACTGGTTCGCCGAGCTGTATGTGAACGCGCATTGTCATGCATTAACGTAAAATCGGAGCCAAAGGTTTGTGCAAATGGATGGACATAAGGTCTGAGAATATCCTCAACGTAATTTTCAGCGTTCATGTTTCCATTTACAAAAACGAGCTCAGTTCGCCTGTTCTTCATAATACCCGCCCATACCATAACTGTTGAGCCGCTGTATGGATGAACTTCCTGAACGCACCTGAGTCTTTCAGTATTTCCGGGTCGACGGTACACTCGCACCCTTCTTGTATCAGGCCTAAACCCGAATCGCGACTCATCGGAAAACATAATTTTATCCCATTGTTCCTGGGTCCATGTTATGCGTTCTCTACACCATTCATTTCGACGAGCGCGATTCCCGTGACGTATCGGTGGGCACCTGATAGGGCGTCGAGCTCGTAGGCCGTACTCATGCAGTCGATTTCGCACAGTTTGGGGACTTACATCAACACCACTTGAATTTTGTAGCCTCAAACTTATCTCTCGAGCGGTTAACATCGGCTGGCGTCTTGCAGTCAGTTGTATGTACCGGTCTTGCCGAGTGGTTGTACTACTTTTACGGCCTGGATGCTGTTCAGCGGGTTCCCCTGTATTATTGTAGCGCTGCCAAAGACGACAAATAACACTTCTATGAATACCAAAATGTCGAGATACCTGAGATTGATTACTTCCCGCTTGCAACATCCCTACAGCTCTTTGCATTTCATCTGCCGTCAAATGACGTCGCTCCATGACGTAAAGAATATCTAACAATTCAATTTTGTCGCCAACTGTATTTAAATGGTTGGTAAAATTATAAAATCAAGACTAAAACGTAGCAATTAACATGCACTCAAATTCAAACAAATTCGCAGTCATTTGAATTTTATGAAAAAAAACAAAACATAATCGAAATTTTTTTTTACAACCAGCCAGTATGTCATCAATAACAAAAAAGTTTACTTACCTATACACTTTGAGTGAGTAAATACTTAGAAATTAATTAATATAAATGGTAAATTTGTAATATCATGCATGTTGCTTAGACTTTTTTGATGTGTGTACTTGTGACAAAAGGGATCTCACTCAGCAGAATACTATGTTACATAGCAATGATTTTAAGTGATAAATATATCTAATAATGTTAACATGAATAATATTAAAGAAAAAAAAACATTAAAACCCATTTTATACAGTTGTTAGCCGATAGAGAAATAGAGGTAGAAGTAAACAACCAAACCAAATTGAGTTTAAAACAATAATACTCGTACTACAGTAATGATGGCTGAATAATAAAGAAAACTAATACATTATTTCAATATGATTTTCATGGTCATGTACAGATAAATACAAAACAATATATATGCACTCGACTTATTGTTTATCAAGTTATATAAGAAAATAATGTTTACATATTCAAGACCATACTGTCATAAAGATATGAAATTATTTTCAAAAAGAATAGCTATGTAACAATCCGGTATCATTTTTTAAATATTTACATTGTAAATTCTTCATACTTTATATGTTAAAATATTGTAACCTGTTTTATTAAATAAACTTAAAAAATAAAAAGTATTATATTTAATACTGTATGACTGTAAAGCCCGATTTACACATCAACAAGTACAGTAGCGAGTTAAGTAGTAAGTTGCTGATTAAGTTGATTTAAATAGATCTCCATCCTATTTTTTGGCAAGTTAAGTTGGCGAGACGCGAGAGAGGGGGCTACTTCGTACTTAACTCGCAAAAAAAATAGGATGGAGATCTATTTAAATCAACTTAATCTTAAAATACTACTTAACTCGCCACTGTACTTGTCGATGTGTAAATCGGGCATAATACTATGTGTGTTCTAAAAGCCAGTTAAAAATAATGGAGCATGGGAATCTTAATAGAAAATCTTATAAGAACCTATTTAGTCCATATGGGATTAATTAATAAGCCATTTCTTTCTCCATCACTGAGGATGTTGGTTTCTGCATATGGCATCATCATAACAGTCCATTAATGTCCTACTGCAGGGGTGGGCCTCCTCCAGTGACAGAGGAATACTTGGCCTACTAATACCACACTGGCCAAACGGATTGGTATAGGGTTTAATTTCAACTTATCCTTCTTTATATTATGTACAGATAATATTCACGGATAGTCCTTAGTCGGTTTTTATGTGACACACTGTATTCTTACTCCATCACCAGACAGAGATATGACAATAGTAAGCCAATACACCATGTGTTTAACTGCACAATAAATTAATTTATGTATTTGAATGGTCCATACTTTAAAAAAAGACACTATGTGATTTTTTACTCTATCATAGTACCTACTTATAAGTGTTTAATAAGGTTTTTTACATCATCTCTATTTACTATTTAGCAATTAACTCTTTACAGTACTCTGCTTAGTTTTGGACTAGATGGCAATGTGTAAAGAATATGATATTACTAAATAAGTATACAATTAATAGTTTAGATATTACTAGGAAGTACTAGTTAAGTGCACCTTTACTATAAGAATGAAATGCCACAATGGGATACTATTAGTTTGATTAACAAAGATAAGATATTCAAGTACCTATCTACTTTCATAATACACATAGCATTTATGCAAAGAGAGCACTTGAAATTATTTTATACAATTATTTGTTTTTAAACATGGATGTCCTGTTTACTAAGATTGAGTGTATACTTTAAACAGCTGATTCTATTCCTAGGGAAAAATAAAATATACTAATCTAAAAAAATGAATTAAGTATGAACAATGTTTTTATAAATTTGAAGTTACAAATTGTGAAGAAACTGAAATGCTATTTATATAATCAATGTTTTACTTTTCCGAAACGAAAATACCGGCATAGAAAGCCATAGTTACGATGAAAACTACGAATCAGGGAGGTATATTTTTTGTATGAGACTAAAATACAACAAAAAGGGACTTTACCTCAACTTTGCCATCGTAGACCGTAGTAAAAACCATTTTGTTAGAGCTAAAATGAAATAATTTTTCACTGAACAACGCGGGAGGTCGGACGCCCGGCTTTCGTGATCTTGAACTGCCCTTCCGAATGAAAAACTGATTCCCGCAGCGACGAGCGAGCGGAGTTGCGTACTCGATGAGAAGCAACCGGCGCGCGCAGAACGTTGTTAAAACGGAAGGGTAAGTAAACCTACAGAAACCAACTAGACCTAAACCCCCTATTTCAACTTCACAAGGGCCTAAATACTTAATTAACAAAACGTCCTGTAACTAATGAAAAGTCCAACCAACAATCTTCAAGCAGTAACACTATTATTCTAAATTTAAATATTTGAATGCTTGCCAATGTGGTGTTGGCTGTAATAGTTAGACCAAATTACATTATACCAATAGTTAAAACGTGTTCAATAAATAAAATGCAATAATAAAGTTACATAACATCTTGTGACAACTGCATGTCAACAAAATCAATAATCATAATTTTACCGCGAAAATTGACATTCAGCAGGGGGTAAGGGCTTTGCCGTCACTTCCGGTACGTATGGACTTCCGTTTCTTTACTGATTTCCGCTGTAGTAAATAACATTTTTACGAAAGGTGAAATGAAAGTAAGATTTTGTCTCAGTAAGCAACCTTGAAATAATACTAATTTGTGTAATTGTTTACACTTAAGTAATTATTATTTACATATAATAAATATAACTTTAAGTATTGAATATTTGTAATTAATATTATATCTTAAATTTCATAATGTCGCTTATTTACCTATTGTAAATAAAATACAAACATAGGTAATTTTTTTTTGTTGCGGGTAAAATGGAAGTTACTGGCGTTTTTTATGTTAATACATACATTACTGTGTTAAAGTTAGTTAACTGAACTAAAATTAAAAATGTAAACAATAAATTAATATTGTTTAAAAAAAACCGCAACCATCAATTTTATGTCGTACATAGCATTTTCGGGGTATATAAAACATATTTTTACTTTTCTATATAAGTACGTCTTAATAAATAAATATCTTCGTAATTAAATAAAATCAGTCGTTATTCTCAGTTTTGATTAATATTTTTTTACGTGTACAAGACTGTTATTTGGTCTATTTTTTATACTGATGAGAAGCACTAAAGTGCCTTCTACACATCTGCTGATACTAAGCATATAGCGATAGCAACCCAAAAAAGAATGACGACAATTAATCTTAGAAAGAAGAATAACATGTGTGTACAACTATACACTCATTTTTTTAATTAGTAGAAATGAATGTTTTGTTGACATGTTTTTTACAATTCACCGATAACTCTTATTAGGTAACTCTTATTAGGTAAAAGGTTTCCTGTCCCGCTAGCAGACACGAAAGTAAATTAAAGCGAATGTATCGTATATGATACACGATGACGGCGGATACATAGGATGACGGTTAAAATCTGTGCATAATGGTAACCTTCATTTCACTAGCTTACCCAAAATAAACTTTTGTTGCTATGCTATAAAGAAAGTTTTTGTAGGTTATAATTTTATTGTAAAAGTTAAAAATAATATTATTTGCAAATTGTGATGATTAATTTGCTATGAAAGGGTTAAGTATTAATTATTTTGGTTTTATTGGTTAGAATACCGGTCAATAATTATGTAATATTTATTTTGTTTGAATCTGTTTCGTTTCTTGTAGGAGTCATTTTAAAAAAACTTACATTTCTAAAATTAACTTTTTCCATGATGATATATTCTTACCAAATTCATTCAATGTGTACCTATATCGTAAACTTATAACTAAATACATAAGTTTTTACATAAATACCAATAAGCGGTACTCCTACGCAACAATATATTATAGATATTTATAAATGCAATAACAGTTTACAACTTGCAAACTAGCTTGTTTACGCGTGTTATTCCATTTAAGATAATTTCCAACATACAAAGTTATACTTACAAATGCCATTGTTAAAGAAATTCTTTATAAATTTATGATGAATGTTAAAAACGACCACTATCACAAACTTATTTCTCCAGTTTGACAGCTGATATAATATGAAGGATCTTTTAGAGGTCAAGTCAATGTCATAATAAACAAAGTAGCCATTTTATTACAAAAAAATGTTTTATAAACTACCTAATAATTTCAACTTATACATAACAAACATATTGATAAAAATGTAATCAGAATTGAGCGTGAGTAAGTAAGTTATAATACCTACTAATGTAATTTACAGGTTATGTTATTTTAAAGTTAAGTACCTGTATTAATTTAAAATCCTACCAGATGTTTGTAACACCAATTTAAATCACGTCACACAATAGGTGATTACATAGCAACATTGACCATTAGTTACAAGTTGTTTATTTGAAAATATGGTTTTAATCTTTCTAGATAATTTGGGATAAATAAAAGAATAGTAGATATAGTTACAATATGATTCAGGATATCATAAGTTACCTTTTCATTAACTGTTTAATTTATAAATCTTTATTACAAAATAAAAACTGAAAATATTCTTTATTTAATTTTCTGTGTAAAATCATTTGACTTTAGATTGATATTTCTTTCACAACATGACTAATTTTACAAAGTTATTCAATGGTCAGTTTCTAAATTTCCACCTGATGAGTTAGGCAACTGCTTACTTTTTTTTAATTATTGTCTTGTGTTTAATTTTTAAATGTTATTTTCAATATACCTTTAATTGGCTAAATATAAGAAATTATGTGTATTAAGTTATTTATATTACCTTTGGATTCTTGTTTCTTGATATTACGGCTTTCATTTTTAAAACTGATAAATAAATTAAAGATACACGTTAACACCACAAATTCAGCCACTAAACTGATTCCTTCTTATTGACCCGTAGTTTATCTAGCCACTGATAAATCCACCAAGTAGGTATTAAAATTATCATCATCAGCTGTCAATATTAATTATTTACCTACCTACTTTTTATCACATCATTAAATATAACTGATAAGGCGCTGGGCTACATACAAGATACTCTCATTTTAATAGTTGTCTATCTTCGATCAGTTCATAATAGGCACAGTGTTACTCCTCACCTCACTAATTTTCTTATTGGCCCTCAGTTACAAGGAAAGCAAATGCAAGTAAACCACGTAACAACATTTTACAGATAAGGTTTTGTTCTAGTTTTAATAGTAAACGAAATAAACAGCCAAGTTAGCAAATAATTGAATTCGAAAAGAAACTCTTCCCAATGTGAATACTAAAAGTTACACCATATTTTTGTAATTAGCCAGCCAATTACAAATTTTACATTAGTGTTATCCTCTATCATCCCACAGCCGGGCAAAGGGCTCTCCCTTTTAAATAGTCGTTTTATTAAGAAGAAATAACTTTTATTTTTCTGTTAGGGTTTTTAAGTGGCAAAAAATTCTAATTGTGCCATTTAATACAGAATATAAAATAGGTCAAATATATAATAATGATCAAATCCTAAATCATTTAATTTATACTTTATCTGATTTAATTTTATCAAAAGACAATCTGCAAGCCTAAACAATTTTATCACCAGGTAACGTTGAGGTATCAAATAAGATTAAAGGTTTCAATAATTCAAAAGAGCAAAACAATTTAATCAATTTTAATTATTGACTTCTTCTGGCTGAATAACCAATTAAAAACAACAGAACACCTTTAAATTATTCCAACAAATATAAAAAGAAGAAATTTGATTTCAGTGGTTATAAACCTTTTTTAGGACAGAGGAAAAAGAATAAGAGGTTAGCATAATCTATGACTTCGATTATAAGCGATATTAATTCAGAGCTTTAAAATTTGTTCTACAATATAATTTGGAATCTTCGTATATAATAAGAGGCTTTACAACCTTCCTTATAATATAATATCCTTCACTTTATTATGCCCTTTCACACAATGATCGCCCAACAAAAGATTTTCATTTCTGAAAGACTAGATCCTTCTTGAATTTCCTCGGTGGGAATAATGATGATGTTTTAGCTCTATGCCTAAAACTTATATAGTTGGATAGGTTCTGTAATTTTCCATAAAACATCTTTTAGTCCATAACAAAGCTGAGTTTGTACCAACTATGGGTAAATACTAGACATTTTATTAATAAAGCTAGAGCAAATCAAACAGCCATTTTCATGGTCATGTTTTATTTGCGAGGGTTTCGAATCCCCAATCTTGAATTAAAGTTTCTTTTTTAACAAAATATTTTTTTTAGAAATTATTTTAATACAATTTATATTTTCTTCTATATTACGTTTCAATGAAAATAAAAATAACCAGTAATTGTTGAACTTATTTTTATTATCCAAATTGAATTTACAATGAAAATGAACGATAATTACAATAATAACATTTTGTTCGATAATAAAAACAAAGTCGTATAGCTACTGACAAGATTGTTACCTTTTTCAAAGGATTTTGGAATGGCATCCGCAATAACACAATAAAATTAAGTAATTTTAGCTTCGTTTAAGTATATTTTATACGAGCATCTATTACAAAAACATCGACAACTGCAGTGTTTTTAATTTTTATTTAATGTAAATAGTTTATGCATATTCCATGTTATTTATAATCAAGCAATATATGGTTTTTTAAATTCAAAAGTAATGTCAACATTAACCTAAGGATTTAAAATAGGATATTTATATTTTACACATTTAATTATGTTTAACAAAAATTTAAACTTTATTGGTAGGTAAACGACTTCCGAACTTTTGACATTACTTTTCCGCATACAATCTGCAAAGTACAGATTGCAAAAAAAAGGAAAAAAATGAGGCACCGCAGTTGTCGAAACCTCGTGTTTCATAGACAAATTATCTTACAATAGTACCTATGTCATTTTTATAACCATTTCTGCGTAAGATTAACAATAAAATAGTTCTACAGTCGTTTTAGCAATACTCTATGCCTGTTAGGAACTCATTATAATGAAAAGCATCTTTTAATTTTTTAAATACATTTTGTTTTTAATTTTAAGAAAATATTATATACTTAGTAATATACACTTTATTACATAACTACTTATATTAAATTGTAAAGCATATAATCGCTTGTCACACTAGTGCTTAGCGTAAGTAACTACGTAAGTAATTTTTGACAGTATATTTTATTGACCTCATGATATCAAAAAATAGATAGGTATTCAATCTCTAATGCACAAAAACCCCGTGGTAATGGCATTGGAATTTAGTTGTTTAATTTAAGTTAAGAATAAATCAGGCAAAACTGAAATTTAATTTAATAATATTAAATTTTTTAGTCACAGTGAAATTCATGAGTTTGCTTGAGTGGTCTCCCATACTGTAAATATACCCATCTATTTTATGATAAATAAGCGTCATTTTTTCATTAATACATCACGCGATAACAGGCCTTTATATATTTTATTGTCACATTAAAATGCAAAAACGACTGTACACTTCAAATTCACATATTTAGTTTTATATACCAATGTACATAATATAAATAAAATTACATACAAGCCGTTATATAAAAATACATAATTATCGTTGGTAGCAAAGGCTAATTAATTACTATGTTACAAATAAATAATTCGTAGCTATGATCGCCCTTCTTTTTTAGGCTTATCTTTTTGATCCAATTCTCTTTAGAAAAAGAAAATGTTACCAACCAGTCTCAATCTGTGGGTGTCGCTAAAGCTGGCTAAAGTAAAAGCTACAGATTATTCATCTCTACCATCATAACTAGAAGAACATAACACATAACTTTTTACCAATACGTCTGGTCAATATCATTGCACGTGGGATGAAGTAAGCGAGCGGCTCTCGACACCTGGTTGACATTTAACCAAACAATATATAGGATTTCATGAATGAATTCCTGCAGAAGAACTGCCGCTAAGAAATATATATTTGTAACATAATAAAATTACAATAAATATTTAAAGAAAGCAGTCGCATTTCATAGCAAGCATTGTCGTCGTTGTAAGTCTCGAGATAATTTAAATTTTAATACTAAATGGTGTGTGGTGGACGCTACTGAAATTAATTTTATATAATATCTATTCTTATTTTTTATATCTGTCAACCTCATTTTAATACTACGAAATATGAAAAAAAAAAGTATATTTGCCAAGATAGGATATTTTTAAAGGGCCTATATTATAATTTATCTACCTTTACTTATTAGCATATTTTAATCCTTTCAATCTCGTTCCGTGGATGTCGTGAAAGTCGATTGAATAAATTTGAATAAAATTAACTTTGGCAGGGTATACCATGCCAGTAAGTTTTATAAAAGTGGCATATTGACAAAGTTCCCCTATATTACTAACGGATGCCTGCAGTAGGACAATAAAGGGCAAGAAAGCTAATGTAATATTTAAAGAGGTTCACAGATATAAATAATTTCATTTACATCTTCATTAAAGATGTTTCTACAATAATTTAATATAATTTTACGCAGCGTTTCTTATATAAATAAGTGAACACATGCAGATTTTACCGTATCATGCCAATATAGACAATATTTTTTAAACAATAACAACTATTTTTGTTTAAAATTTACTATTTCATCTAATGAGTTGATGTTAATAATTCAATTTTACTTCTTACTGTGAACTACTAAAATAAATGTGCCATAAAAATATATTTTTATAATAATATATTTTTTTAAATTTAATTTTCTCTACAATTATTGTGATGAATAGGTTGAATTTGTAAGGACAAACTTATTTGAGAATCATTTGGTCTGACCATGGCCCTAAACGGTTAGCGATGACGCAGATTCTACAATAGAGAGTATATAAATCGATATTTTTAAATAGATATATATAATTGACGAGCACGCGGTGAGTTTGGACCATGTATCTTTACTAGAACTACAAACAGAATGCGACGGTCGTCAGGCAATATATAACTTTAGGCCAATAAATATATTATGTTCGCCATCGGCGCAGTCGTGAGTATAGAACCAACGTCGATACACAACGTATACACGGGAAGTACAATATAATTCCGGTCGAGAGCGTACGGAATACGTCTCGAAATATAATATTATATACTTTACAATATACTCGGATCGTTCTGTATAACACACTAATATATTTTAGCTACAATCTTAATATCACTTCGAGCCGGGGGCGGCGCGTACACCTAGCCGTCCTCACTGGAGCTAGCCGACCTCGCTCTTCACGTAGAACAGTAAGTATGGCGTCGCCGCGGATCTCATCTTGGGTTCGGCGGAGAGCAGGTCCTCGAACTCCTCGTTGGAGATGGGCTTGACGAGCTCGTCGTCGCAGGCGAGCCAGGCGGGGTCGTGGCGCGCGCGCGGCACGCAGCAGTCCCGCGCGCCGCAGCCGGGCGGGCGGGACTGCGCGCGACCGAACAGTGTGCGCATGAAGCTCGGGCCGGGCTGCTCCGGCACGGCGGCGCGCACACAGGGCGCAGGCTCGGGCGCCGGCTCGCTGTCTGGCGGGGCGCGCGCGTAGGCCACGTAGTGTCCGCCCGACAGCGCCTGGCCCAGGTGCATGATGACGGCCCACAGCACGTAGCGGTGCAGCGGCCGCGACGCGCGACACGCCTCGCAGAAGCACGTGAGCAGCAGCGGCGTGGGCGCGTGGCGGGTGATCTTCTCCATGCCGCCGCTGAAGCGCTTCAGCTGCAGCACGAGCAAGCGCGGCAGCCGCGAGTACGTCACGCTGCGCCGCGCCTCGTTATAGCGCAGGCAGCGGGAACACCAGTACTGAAAATGTAAACATATTTTAATTTACCAAATGTGTCATAAGACATCGCGACGCCCCTGTCTGATAAAACGTTACAACCCTAGTAGAGCGTCACGAGAGTCGTTTATGGTACTATCTTAACTCAATGTTTAAAGTCACCTGACTATAACTCCTATTATTAGACCTACTATAACATATTTCTATCTATAATTAATTACATAAATAATAGTCATACCTTGTTCTGATCCCTCAAGTACTCAGTGGACAGGCATGCAGCTCTGAACGGTTCGTCAGGCGGGTCGTCATCAGTGACCGGCACACACAGCTCGCAGACCGCCTGACATTTCTCTGTCACAGCTTCACATTCCAAGCAAGTCGTGCGGACTACCATTGTTCCTGGAATGTTATGTTTCTGTGTTATAATAATATGTGGTTTGCTGGGATGTTGCTGTAGTAGGACATGTCTGATACGATCAGGTATATGTGATAACAATAGCATTAGTTTTTCTCCGTCATAAAAGGTTTTTCCATGAAGTGCCGCAAGAATATAATATAATAAAGGCGCCAAAAGACTACAGCTAAGAAGGTCAATGTGATACCAATAGGCACTAGTTTCTATAGCATTAGAAACCCCCTCCATAGAAGTCTTATTTTACGCCCTTATGAAAATTATATATATTGTTGATACTAAACATATGTACAGTCAGCTGCAAAGAAATCTAACTCCTTTAGCGCATTGTTATATTCTTAAAGGGGGTTAGATATCTCTGCAGCTGACCGTACATATTATGTTCTATTAAAAATAAACTATTTTAATAAAAAAAGTCTTGTTTTTACCTTCAAAATCTTCAGCTACAAAGTCCCAACCCGGTCTAGTTCTCTCATCTTTATCCTCCGGAGGTGGTGTAGGCGGTCGTTCATCAATGGGTGAAGCACGTTTATCTGTCACCTTTACTTCTTTACGTTTCTTCCATGATTTGCGAAGACCAAGTGTGGGTTTCCCGCCATCTGTCTCCAAGCTTGCTTGACGACCAATGCCATTGCTAAAAAAGGATTTTTTTTTAATATGTGGGTGGGTAGTTGGAATAATACACAATTTTATTATGAAAAACAATTAAAGTTGTTATAAAATATACAATTTTCTAAACATTAGGGTATTTACTTATGTTTTAAAGATGGTATACTTGATGTAAAATCCTATACTGTTTTATTATGTAAAGTTTACTAGCACTTAAATATTTCTGAACTGGTAAAAAGAATACTTTACTAGTTTTTGTTCCAGACAGCCTAGTCAAGAAAAAAAACATCAGGCTAGTGTGGATTACTTTGCTAAGTATTCTTCCATCCAAGCAGTGGAATATTAATGGTTTATGATGTTTGTTCAACAAGGTGAATTACTACATAAAGGAGTACCTACTGTTACTTTACTTACAGGAGTACTTACTATTAAAGGAGAACTTCTTAAAAGGTGATAAATGTTAATAACTAACCTGTCTCCATTCTCATTCAGCTGTAGCCTGTTAGCTCTTGCACTTAGAGCCCTGCAAGTTTCTCGGATATTGTCCAAGATACACACCAATAACTCGTGGGCATCTTGCTGTCTGTTACCTTTAAACATAAACGGCCTTATTACAAAATACGGTCTAACTATAAACCCGGATTTATTACGTCACAAAACCACTGTTTTTGAAATTTGTTATTGCAAAATCAGTCTTAAAGTTAAAGTGTTAAAACTGATTTTGTATTAACAAGTACAAAATCATAAATTTGTTAATACAAAATCAGTTTTAACACTTTAACTTTAAGACTGATTTTGCAATAACAAATTTCAAAAACAGTGGTTTTGTGACGTAATAAATCGTGGTTTATAGTTAGACCGTATTTTGTAATAAGGCCGAAAATATATAATAGTGTATTTGTAACATGACATGAGTTCGCATTTATGGCGTGCATTGGAAGACGCAAGGTTAAAAGGTTATATTTGAACATTAAGTGTAGTGTGGTCAGGATATGAAATTCTATATAGAACAATTAAAAAGGAAAACTTGAAATAAAATCCTATACCAATCCGTCTGGCCAGTGTGGTATTAGTAGGCCAAGTATCCCTCCGTCACGGGAGGAGGCCCGTCCCTGCAGTGGGACATTAATAGGCTGACAGTTAAAGAACACTGTTGTAAGAGTTTTCCTTTACTTTGTCTCATTTATTTAGTGAAAATTACTGCTTGATGACATTTTAAATAAACTCTTAGTCACTAACAACAAGATAATAATAATAGTGTATGAAACATACCTTCAAACGTAGAATTAACATCTCTAAGCGCAGCTAAGAAAGCGTCAGCTGCATACGGTTCCGGGCTTGCATCTGCTGAATTACTGTTCAAGCATTTACTCTCAGCCGCGCGGAGGTTGAGATAAGTCTCGTGGAGTTTCTCTGTAGCTATCTGTGGATTACAATCACATTTATTAACAAATTTCTATTAGTTATTTATTAAAATTGTAAAAGTTATTTCTCCATGGAAATGTGTATGAGGTGAGGACTCAGTTAACCATGAGGAGTGAAATTCGAATAAAATAATAATAATATTTTATTCAAATTTTATTTATTGTTTCTGTGATTGAGAGCTTACGAAAACAGACTATTTTTTTAAGTGTATTTTCTTTAGCCTTCCCATAAATAGTACAAAAACGGATTATGAATACAGACATGCATTTCCTATGACATTTATAAACCCCATAGTTTTAAAATTTAAAAATCTGTCTAATAAATAAATATACTGTCCCCCAGTTTCTGAATGACTGATCAAGTCAAAATCAACTAATCAAGTGTCAAAACTGTCATTTTAGTTCCTGAAAATGATAGTTTTGACACTTGATTAGTTGATTTTGACTTGACCAGTCATTCAGAAACCGGGGGTATGACTATGATTATCATACTGATTACCCGCGCAAAACCCGCGCCTTGACGTGGAGTTGCGGAAAACAGCCCGCTATACCATACTGATTACAAATATACAATCATGTAAGACACTCATATATTTGATATTTAATTAGTCATGTCTATAAAAAATGGGGCCAAACATTTATAAAAATGATAGTGATAAACATATTATTAAAATTTATTATATCTAAAACTGATGATAACAATTATTATATTTTGGATTAACTGTTTAATAATACAAAACTAATCATGAAATAAAGATAGGCCATACAAACATTTTTTTTAAAATGTATTCTCTAAACCAGTAAAGACTTGTATGATACAAAGTATAATAACATTCTAAATAAGGATTCATATCCAAAAACAATTTATGTACCACATACCTGTATTTTACTCTTTCCCGCATTATTATCAGATTGTCCCAGCGACAACAAATCTTTACTGCTCCACGACCTGGTCCCAGACGAAGCAAGTCCAGCCGCACTGCGACCTAGCGATGAACTCTTTAGCCTGATGCTACCAAGCTTCTGCTCCACACTGGCTAAGTCTGATACTAGGTGATGTAGGTTGTGCAGGAATCTTGGTGCATATCTGGAATTGAGGTATTGGAAATATAAGTATAAAAATGTATTCTGTATCATAAATCTCAAATGAAAGAATTAATATGTCCAATGTGTTATACTTGTAACACAACATAACAATTACTGGATGGGCTGGCTAGAATGACGAGTGCCCTCACATACAATGGTCCACCTCAGGGACTAAGTGCGGAAACCAACCCCCCAATAACTTAGAACTGGATGGGTTTTATGTCAAGTTTTATCATTTCGTAACCCTACATCAATTGTCTGCATACTTTCTCTTAGCCAGTATCTGTCGTAAAAACCAACTAATGGGTGTCGACTAAGAAATGTAATGGAATATTAGAACAAAGTGAAAAAAAATGGCTATACAAATTGTGATACAGCTATACAGTCAACGGGAAGTTTTGAAGCCGTTTTGTTATTGTAAATTGACTTACCGTAAAGTATATAAAACACTATTGAGGAAACAGGTATTCCCCAAGTTGGAAAGTGTAGCAATGGGGGTCTTGCGTTGGGTGGTCCCCGCATACTGAGTGTCTGATGTGTGGTGGCCATTCAACATGGCAGAGCTGGAAAATGGCGCGTCTAATACTTCAAGCTCTGTGTTAAATATACTTTCTGTAATAATTTAAAAAAATATGTGTGAATTAAATTTATATTCTTACTCAATCTGTATTTGTAAAAATATTTTTTCAAACCTATACATAGCTATAAATTTTATTTTGGACTAATTCAGATTTCTAAAAAAGTTACACAAATTAAACAAAACTTTGAAGTTTGATGCAAGTTTTGAACAAAATTCTAAATTTGTTCTCCACATGCTTATTCAAGCTGTTGAATTTTGTTAGCAAACCTAGTGTAAATTATCAAATACAGTATAATTAAAATAAAAAAAGAAGATAATCCAGTTTATAGGATTATCTTCTTTTGCCAAAGAATAATACAACTTTATTCTTGTTTTTCTTAGATTAGGTAAACAAATATCTGCTTACATTCATCAAACAGTGGCTGCCCTCAGATTATCAACCTAATTACATAAATTAAACATGGTCATCAATGCACTCTTTGCCACAATATTAGTCATATTCCATCAAAACATGCATCAAGGCTACAGACAGACCACAGAAGCAGCATAGTAGCAATGCTTTGACACTACTAATATTCACACAATGTTTATAATAATAACAACATTGAAACTGAATATTAGTGTTCAATATTGTTTACATTTTTTTGTAAGATTTGCTAAATATATTTATTACAAAGTGACACATTTACCAATAAGTGTTTAATATTACATGTATCTGATTATAATAACTTAGATTGTGTACTAGCGGTGTGTAATAGGTTACACAATACCTGCAGGTTTTGATGTATCAGTAAGAGTCTTCAATCTTTTAGCGGCCGATAGAGTATTCGAGTAAACGCTTTTCAGCGGCCTTTTTATTGGCTTGTTCTCCTTATTACTTTTTGTAGACTGCTTGTAAGGTGGATCACTGTTTTCCTTGATATTCTGAGAGGGCTTCTTTTTATCGTTGCTCAAATAAGCAGCATTATTTCTATTTAATGACAGAGAAAATCTAGTTTTATCGACTCCTTTTTTCGTTTCAGTCACAGAATTAACTGGCATCTTCAGCACACCTGGAAATTGAGAACTTGATAGTAATTACACGTAAAATACGGAGGCCACTTTCTCATGGTATGTCAAGGATATTGTCCATTTTGCACTTTCACAACTTTTATACTTACGTAAAAGTATTCATTAGATACATTGACTTACATTATATTGCAAGCCAACGTAGACCTAATCAGAATGATCTAATTCTTACAGAAAATAATAAAATTTAACCGCGTACTACCCCATTGAAAGCAGTCGGCCATATTGAATTATTTGATTGATGATCGACGTCTCTGTCGTCCGTGGTCCGTCGTCGTGGATTTGTCTATGGTTTACTAAAATTTCCGAACGATTACATCGACTACCAAATGGAATTGGTTTTATATAAAAAGGACACAATATGATTTTTTTTATTTCCATTAAACAAACTTACATTATAGTTATTGTAGTAATGTCTTCTTTTGAGAAGAAATATTAATACTACAAAAAATCTAAATAAACTATTTCAGACGCTTGTTTATTTATTGTGTTTTCCGATAGGTACCCAAGAGTGTATTATTTATATTTGAAATATAAATAATACACTCTTGGTCTCATTAATAGGCTTACAAGGATAAGTAAGTTATGTTGGGATAACAGCGGACCTAATTTATATCAATTCGAATGAGGTAGAATAAAATTTATTTTTTTGACATCTGTTTCCGAAAAATAACTTTAATATATCTCGGAAACAGTACTTAATTTGATTCATAAACAAAGCGCACCACGAATGCCGGTAGAGGCGACACTGTCGCAATGACGTGTATAGCTAGCTTCGTGCTACAACGGAGCCTAGGTGCGGCGCGCCGGAGGGAGTCGCCAGTCAGTTACAGTTTGACCTCGGTCGTGATCGGTGCTCCTTACTAGGAACCGTTACTCGTTTTGTTTGAGTAGTGTTATTTCGAATATGGTGTAGTGTTCAGTGTAGTTAAAGTGTTACGTGTATTAAAAGTGTTACTTTGACTTGACCGATCTATTGTAGGACGTGCCGTCAGAAACTAACGCCGACATCAGAATTGGGATAAACGCCAGCCAGCCCACAGGCTGCGTAGTTAACGAGCTTCCTGGTGTTTTGAACCGATCAAGTAAGATCTTTCCATTATAATGAGCTTTGAGCAGAGTGCTCACTGTTAAAAGGTACTGTTGACAATTAGCAGTACAGTAATGTAGTTCCTGCTGTGTAATAAAATTGTCCTGGTTGTATAGTGTCCATGATGGTTTTGTGTCAAGTGTTTAAATTTTAGCTATTATTTAAAGTGACGAGTAGGTTTTGACATCTTTTTACTTTTTTAACCTGACTATGATTTGTGAAAAGATAGGATATAATTAAGGGACCTTTAAGTCCTAAGTTTGATACGGTGACAATAAAAAATGATGGTGATAAAAGGAATCGTATTTTGTTGAGTTATAATACACCGTCGTAGGTCGGTTAACATTAGTGTCGCGTTAGCTAGCATTCGTTTTCAAGTGTTATTTGCACTTTAGTGATTTATGTTGGGATTATTAAAAATAATTTGGGTAAAGAGATGAAAAATAAAAATAGTCATTTGATGTCCATGTAGTAAACACCTAAGTAAGTGCTATTCACGTGGTTTACTAGCGCTTTATTTTTAAAAGTCGTTAAATTTGAATGAAAACAGATTACCTATAAATAATTTAATTTTATTAAGACGTTACGTAATAGGATAAAGACGATGTGATTGGTCGATTTTAAATACCTGTTCTTATGACATTCGGAAGTTAATTGTACTAGGTATTTTATGTTCTCTATTTGAAAGAAAGCATTTATTTGTCACTTACAATACACAACAATATTGTGATTTTTAAATAAGAAAACGTTTTATTGTGACATATTGGACCATACACACCTCAACAAAGTCTAGGGATATTTGGTATTTACTCAATTAACTTCAAAATTATTGAAGATAGCATACAACATGTTTGTATTTTTATAAGGACAATTTATCAGACTACAATCCAGAATTAAATAAAAGAATTATTTTTGCATAAATACTTTTTTATTCAAATAAATAAAAAACTTGGAAAATTAGTAAAATTAACAATGAATGTGTTTCTTAAGCAAAAGTGAAAATAAGCAAAAATTAATCTGTTTTTAACTGTTATGTGAATAATCAGTAGTCAGTCAAAAAAACGAAAATAACGGTCCTGCAATGGTTTTTCATGATTTTATTATGTTATCCAAGTCTTGGTGCGGTATATTGTTCCAGGTCGGACTAGGATGCAAAAAAAGTTGCCCTTCCATCGCAATTTTATGCAGGAAAAATCACCAAAACCCTTCTTTTGAACATGTCCTACGCGTATTTTATGGTTTAAAGGTTAGGCGATTGAGTGGTTCAGCATAAAATCGATACTTCGTGCTTCTGCAACTAGCTTGTCATTACTCTCGCTTTATGCGGACGGGCGTTATCGTCCATGAGCTTAAACATTTGGCCCAATTCTAGTCTACGGGGGTAGATTATTAGTACTAGCACCTCGTTAAGTTATTTTTCAGCCGTCATGGTGTTTCTGATCAAAACGCGCTCTGTTCTTCGACCGACACAAATTCCCGTCCAAACCATAATTGTTCTATCGTGGTATGAATAGATTTCTTGAGGATGCTGTAGACGGCTATCACAACTGGGAACTCTCCAAGCACGTTCTCTACGTGAATCCGAGTAGAAACCGAACCGGGACTCATGTGTAAACACCACTACAGATAACAGGTTATCTTTATAGAGCAAATGTTCACGAGCCCACTCTTGTCGTCGTGCTCGATTCGCTCGGCGTAGTGCTGGAGTATGCAAGCATAAAGGTGGGCTTCATGCTGACTTCTTCTGACAGTTTGGTCACCCGCAAGAGGCTCCACCAAGAGCTGGAACCTCTAAACCAGCTGCATGGTAGTAACATTTGGCTGTCTTTTCGCGGGAACTTGCAAAAATCGATCATTTCGTTGAGTAGTGATAGACTTTTTGCCGTGGTATCTTTCAACCACTTCACCAGTAGCACGATAACGTGACCATAACCTTGATTTCATATTTTGTATTGTTCCAATCTCTTCAGCAATACTCCGCTTAGTACCCACAGCTGGGAGCATGCCTACTTCCCATAACATTTTGTTTCTGATGAAATGGCGCCGCTGCTTGATGCACACAATATTATTTATTCGAAATTAACGTTTAAATTGTTATAAAACTTAAATTTTACACATAAATGCAGTCAAAACTTACTGTTAGCAAATGAAATTTTCGAACTTGACTACGTTTAAGCCGCGTAATTCTTTTATTTTTAATTTTATTTTTCAAATTCAAATTTAGAATGGTTAAAAAAGGTTATCAAAGTAAGTTTTCATCAAAAGAATTTAAAAAAAAACAAAATTACAAGCCAAATTTTTTGAGTTTCACAACTTAATACAAAATATCCCTAGACTTTGTTGAGGTGTGTATTTAGTATAGTTTTATAGTGTGTTCTTTAACAGAGCGTTGATTTTTGAGTGTAATTTAATTTGATATTAATTTCATTGCTTAGTGTCAGGAATTATCGATTTACTTAAACGTCAGGTTGTGTAATTTTGTGTGAAAATTGGTTAGATTATTCATTCCTAATTTACCTATTATAGTATTTAGTTGAAGGCAAAAGTGTAACAATAACTTATTACAATAGAAATAATAAATACCACATACAATAGTGTGACTTAAGCTAGACTATCCTATGAAAGGATGAAAGTACCCTTGCATCTGTGGGAACTTGTAATTATACCAACTGTTTCGTTAATATTTTAAAAGGAATTCATTATTAATTTTTGAAATAAACAAAGGCAAACTAATAAAAAGTTTAAATTGTCGTGTAATATTTTGTTGTCTATTTGTAACTTTATAACGTGTTAATTTTATCACCCATCCTAAACGTTTTATTTAAATGTACCTAATAAGTGTTTAAATGTACCTAATAGTTGTACCTAAGAATAGCTGAGTCCAGTCCTTGGTTTATTATTTAACGCCAGGGGCAGTGCAACTCGTGCTAAAGTCAAGAAGATATCTGTCTTAAGGGGGAACAATTCAATCGCAATTCCATACAAACAAAGAAAGTTAATTGCTCCTTCATTAGATAATAAATACTCAAAACTATAGATGGTATCGTTTTGTCTCGTTATTATCTAGTCTTATTGGTTAATAAAACAGTAAAAATAATATTCATTTACAAGTTATGAGGCTTCAAAGTTCATAATTCTATGCACATTTTATGAAAACTTTCAGGGTAATAAAGTAGGATTAAACGTTTATAAAGGTAAATATATTTTGGCATTAGGAATAGATTATTTATTCGAAAATTCAAATAATTTTATATTGACTAGATACATTCTAAAGTTTGTACGCAATTACCTTTTTCCCAAAACCATTTTAGAAAATTTTACCGTGCTCGTTTCCGCCATCGACATCTTGCATCTCGCCTCCACTTTCTGCACTCCTCGGGTCGGCGGAGGGGAGGTACGACAGCGAGCCGACCGTCGTCGAATGTTACCGAATATTTTTTTTAAACTTCAATAAACTTTAATTTATGTCATTTATGACAATTACGTATCGCTTGCCAGTAAGAAGTTTCGTAATTTCTTTCATCAAAGAGATCTAATTATTATCAGATGCATAACCAGTTAGATAAAATACCTACATCAGTGACATTCTTGACTAAAATCAACTGTCAAAATTCACCTATTATTACAATAGTCAATAGAGCATAGCTAAGGCTGTCACATTGCACAAACTGTATTTTTTTTTGTAATTCATTTTGCATTTTTTTTTAAATATTTACGTGAATCACCCCCGCCCCGGTGTCTGAATGACTGATCAAGTATCATTTCTTGTCAACTATCATTTCCAGATTTTATGATTATTATTTATTTTATGATTTTTCTTCCTTTTTTTAAATCCAGCTAAAATTAACATCATGTACTGTATGTGAAGTAAGATATTATTGTGTACTGTATGGAACCCCTATTAACGATGCACGGTCTAAAAAACAGCCTCAAGAATAAACAGCTTAACTTAAAAATAAAAATTAAAAATTATAATGTTTTACGGTGTCGTACCTACACCACTTACAAGATAAATTGATGTCTCGCTTGGTGTGTCTTCCGCAACAAAACTTACAATAAAATATTTTTTATAAACCCATTTTAGTTATCTTTATTTACTCCTGATTTATTACTTTTTAGGTAACTACCTACAGCTAGTATTAGTGTCAACCCTAACAATCAAGAAGAACAATATATATTTTGAACGACATTTTGATTTGTAATAAATACAATCGAGCGCGTGTGCGTGTGCATGTTTCTGACTGCTTTTCTATGAGTTTTTCTCTTTCTCACGCAACGTTTGGTGAAATAACAATATTTGAGGCTCCGGTGACAGATGAGTTGGTCTTGACGTCTTGAGTCCTCTTAATTATCATTTTTTATGGTAAGGCTTTTAAGTAAACATATTGTATATACCTACATAAGTGGGTACATACATTCCTACTTTTACATGTTTTTCACGTTATTCCAAATTATAGAGCCAAGACTAACAAGATTAAAACTTTCCGCGCATCACTTTTAAGCTGACATAGAATTTTATGGCCTAGGTATTTCAGTTCTATTAATTGGACAACTCCTGTAATAGGCATCGAACATTAAATTAACGGACACAAGGTAGACTTGAGCCGGGAATTGGTTACTTATTATAAGTAATAATTTGTGGATAGCACAAATAAGTAGGTACAGTATGAGGACATTGATAATATGATTGGTTTTTAAAGAAAGACAGACAACAATAAGGAAGCGAGAAAGTGATATTATAATTTATTGATCATTTTGAAATTGTATATTATGACGTTAACTATAAGTGCTATATTTTGTTGCACTGCAACGACTTTTTATCGAAGTGCAATGACAGCTCTAATTAAATCCTTAGTAAGACATAATGAAACATATGTTTGATTATTTACCTTAATTCTATTACCATACTACGTTCCCCAAAGCACGACAAAATATAGAAGCGGTTCTTTCTTTATTAGATCTGCTAATTCCATCAATAAAATAGATGACTCGAGATATGACCTAGACATATTCATTTCGAGTACCTCAATATACTATACATAGTCTGGCCATAAATACTGTTACAATTAAAATTAAGAAAGATATTACATTTGAATTTGGAATCTGTCATTTTTATACGATTGTTCATTGTATTTTCTAATTTTGGCGCCAATACATTGTACAATATTTTGCTATATTAAAATGGAGTGGGGTGATAAAGAAAACCGAATCGCTGTGATTGCATTACACAAAGTTGGTATGGAGCCGAATGTAATTTTTAAAACTCTCCATACGCTTGGTATTAGTCAAATGTTTGTGTACCGGGCTATTAATAGGTACAATGAGACCTTCTCTGTTTGTGACAGAAAAAGATCTGGCCGTCCACGTAGTGTTCGTACGAAAATGGTGGTCAAAGCAGTAAGGGAAAGAATTCGAAGAAATCCTGTCCGAAAGCAAAAGATTTTATCTCGGGAGATGAAGATAGCACCCAGAACCATGTCACGCATTTTAAAAGATGACTTAGGACTTGCAGCCTATAAGAGACGCACTGGTCATTTTTTAACTGATAATTTAAAAAAGAATAGGGTGGTAAAATCGAAGCAACTACTGAAGCGGTACGCAAAGGGAGGTCACAGAAAAATTTTGTTTACGGATGAGAAAATCTTTACAGTTGAGCAACATTTTAACAAACAAAATGACCGTATTTATGCTCAAAGCTCTAAGGAAGCTTCCCAATTAGTCGACAGAGTGCAACGTGGGCATTATCCGACTTCAGTGATGGTTTGGTGGGGTGTTAGCTATGAAGGAGTGACTGAGCCATATTTTTGTGAAAAAGGTATCAAAACATCGGCACAAGTGTATCAAGATACCATTCTTGAGAAGGTAGTTAAACCCCTTAACAACACCATATTCAATAACTAAGTATGGTCCTTCCAACAAGACTCAGCGCCGGGTCATAAAGCTCGGTCCACGCAGTCTTGGTTGGAAATGAACGTTTCGGACTTCATCAGAGCTGAAGACTGGCCGTCGTCTAAAGTCTATTTTTTTATCTCGGACACTAAAATGACAACTACTAATGTCAAACGTAAAACTAATATAGCCAGCTTTTAAGAAACAGTGCTGTCCCTGTGTTTCGATTCGTTTTGTAATTATTGTAAAATATTTACGGTTGTTAGTATAGTCGAGAAAAAATGCCTTTATCACCTCTAGAGTTAATGTTAGTTGCATTTCATAAAACTATTAGGGTCAATATCGCACAACAAAACATCAGCTAAATCATGACGATACTTTGACATAATATCAGTTCTCATGTATTAGCAAATAGTTGTTAGATATTTATAAAAACAAATAGTAGAAGTTGCTGATAGAAGAGGTAGGTACTTTATCCTCTTTCCATTGGTATACAACATCCTATAAAATAGTAAATAGTTTTTCTACAAAACATGTGTAATACATAAACATACATACTGTTGGTGTGCTTAACAAATAAATAAATAATTCGAAGTAATTATTGACGCTATAGTAAATGATGACTTTTTTTTTTTATTATATTAAAATTAACTCTAATGTGATAAGGTAGACCCACTGCAGTGACAAAAAAAGCTAAAGTAACTAGGTACCTAAGTACGCTAGAATGAATCAATTATAGCAATTATAGCTAGTAAATTTACCTGTGCTTATTCATCAAACGTGTTTTCTTTACTTTGAATTATTTATTACACATGTTTTGTAGAAAAACTATTTACTATTTTATAGGATGTTGTATACCAATGGAAAGAGGATAAAGTAAGGCATTTATTCAGAAAATGGAAGAACTTTCTCTCTTTTATTTATTTTTTTATTGTACTGTGAAGTTGATCATATCTTTAAATTTTACCTGTCTCTATTCTTATAATAAGTCAATAAACAAAAAGTTGACGTTTTTGGTGAGCTATTATGAATTTATTTGATGCTCCTAGTATTAAACTTTAAAACAAAACATAATTAAAATGCCAATTTAAAGTAGGTAACGCCTCCAGTTTCCCGGTGTGGTACGGTGCATTATCTATAACAAGAACTGCATTCTCTTTTAATTTTAGAAAAATATTTTTTAACCACTTTTCGTATTGTTCGGAATTCATTTCTTTGTGGTAATCCTCTAAGCCTTTTTTCGCTTCAAATATTAAAGCACCGTCATCCAGAAAACCCTCCTCACTTCCTATATGGGAGACCACCAGTCGCCTTCCTTTTCCTGTAGGCCCTTTCAATCCGGTAGTTAGGCCTTCTAGGAACGCCTGACGCGATGACTGAATAGTGTTATCCACCCAGTGTTTATTCTCAGTATGACCTAAAATGACTATAGGAATTTAATTTTATTATGAAATTATTGGGTAATTATTAGGTATGTAAATTAAATAATTACAAACATGGTTGACCAGACAATAACCAAACATACCTTCATTAATCCACGTTTCATCTTGATAGTATATGATGCGTCCTTCTCTTCTAAATTCTTTAATTTTTCGAAGATATTGTTGACGCCATAAAATGATATCTTTTCGGTCGATTAACGCGCTACGTCGTTTTCTGGTCATATATTTAAATTGCAGGTGTTTTAATATTTTATACTTATAATGTGCTTCTAGAAAAGGATGGAAATTCAGGGTCTTTGTTTACAACTTGCAGTATCTGAAAACAAAGAGTTGGTTAAAGTAATTATGTCTTCAAGTAATAGTTTCATTTTATTCTAGTTTTAACGAATAAAGAATGAAAACCATATAAATATCAGTACAAGAATAACCTTGTCCAGGGATGGTGATTCGTTTCTATAAAAGAATTGATGTTTAATTATGAATTATATATTAATTTTATTATGAAACAAGATTATTATTATTTTATTATGCAGACTCAAAGATTAATTGTACTTACAGCCAAATAAAAATAAATTATGTACCAAAAATAAATTTTGTTTCATTTACTTACCTGAGTTTAAAATTAGAATTTGCACATTTTATATTATTACTTCCAAAAAACTGTATAAAATTTAAATTTATCGTTAACTGTTGATAGTGGTGGTACATCACCATACATAAATTGCACAAAAAAAGGTAACAGTAATGATATTTTAGTATTCGAGATTAAAAAACAGCCTATAGTCTCTATTTACCGTAATCGGCGGTACTAACCTATATTTTTATCGGTAAGTACCGGCTGTACCGCATCACTATTTATTAGTTGTAAAAAACAGGCAACACATGAAATGTCATTTTAGTATCTGAGATAAAAAAATAGACTATAGTCCCGATCTTAATCCGCTGGATTATGATTTATGGTCAGTTTTAGAGAGTATGGCTTGCTCTTAACGCCATGATAATTTGGAGTCCCTAAAACAATCCATACGATTGGCAGTGAAGAATTTTCCCATGGAAAGAGTGCGTGCTTCTATTGATAACTGGCCTCAACGTTTAAAGGACTGTGTTGCAGCCAATGGAGACCACTTCGAATAAGCTTTTTATATTTTGAATTGTTTTATATTTATGTATTAAACTAACACACTGTAAAAGTAATAAATATTATTTGCAATAAAAAAAATGTTTTTTCTTCGTAACAATATTTATGGCTAGACTAGGTATAGACGTACGATTCTCTCCAATCAACTGCTTCTGTAATATTTTTAGGTATAATTGTATATAGTTCAAGTAGTACTTAGTTATAATTTATAGTATATTTTCATATTAGTTTATAAGTAAGCTCTCTGTATATCGTTTTAAGTAAGACTTTCTATCCTGTATTTGTATCTCTCTTATTCAATTTATAATGTATATGTGAAAACATGTAACTGTTCTATGTTATATAATTAGTTATTTTGTATAGTTGTAAATAACTGTTTGTTTTCCGAATAAAATAAAATAAAATAAAAATAAAATAAAATATACAGTCCACTATAAGTAAATACAATCACAGCTCTCATAGTCGCCTACCATATTCAATATAATGTGTTTATGTAAAAACAGTAGCAAATTCAAACTGATCCAGTACAGACGTATTACTTGTTTCCTTCATCTCCACCAAAACTACAGACCTTATTGCACTAAACATAATGGTCATAATCGAGCCGCATAGAATTGCTACCTGAGCGCGTTGAATAGGCAACCCTTTCCGGAGAACAAAAGACGGCCGCATTCCATTGCCAATTATATGTACTGTCTATTTAAACAGACTTGCTCTAAAACGTAAACATATATGGCGTCGTGTCAACCACAGACTAAAGACTTTAGTCTTTAATCTTTGAAAAATGTATAGGAATCAAGGACAAAATTCTATAATCTACAAATGTCAAATCGTAAAAATAATTTTATCTGTGAAATTTTATGTTGGAAAAAAATACATTTATTTAAAATTTACGAAAGATAGTGGATAAATCAAAGTGATTTACGTGTTTTCTATTGCATAAACGTTTAATGCTACTTTCCAGAAATTTTCATCCATATCAAAGTGTGCGATTGATGTAAAAACTAGTGAATTAGCAATATGTGGTGTTTGTTTACTAAATAAATCAAGTAAGGATGAATACGGTATAGCTATACGGTATATGGTGGATTTTTACGTAAACAAACTCATTAGTGATTTATAACATCGTTTATTGTGAATAGAAAACGATTTAAATCACATATTATTGAAGATAATATCACGTTGTTCATTACATTGGTGCTCGGCAGAATTACAAGTGAAGATTCATATTGAAAATGGCTACAACACCTGAACAAGTACTTAGTTTATTAGAAGATACGGCTGAATTATTGAAAAAGACTCAAACAAATTTACGAAAATGTCCCAAGCAGCGATTAACAAAAGGATACATACAGTCGCGGATACAATGCATTGAAGAACACTGGAAAACATTTAGTAGTGCCCATCAGGAGTTAGCACGAATTACGCCACGTGACAAACGCAACTTAATATCGTATTTTGCAAATGATGAATTTTTTATTTACGAAGACCTTTACACGTGTATGCTGGGTGATTTACGCGACATGCTGTCCAAGACCACGCATCAGGTACTGCCGGTTATGGACGTCAGCAATGCAAGAGCTCAGCCAAGCTGGCTACCCCAGCATAATAAGTTGTAAAGAGCTATTAATAATTTCGACGACCTCTGTGTCGTGGTGTTTAATTACATGGCTGCTACGCAGAGGTTTCGGGATCGATTCCCGCTCAATGCAAATCTTTGTGTGCATGAACATGATTATTATTAAGTTTCTCTTTTCCATAATACTCGGGTCTATTGGAGACCCGGTTCTTTAGAAGGCATACATCGGGCCGAAGCCAAGACGAAGAGGCCCTTTAAGAGATATTTAATCTGGTAATGGATACACAGGGCAGATACCATCTCTGAACGCACAATATGATACATCCAGAGATGGTCCCTGCCGAGTGCAAAAACTATTGTAGTGCATCTCTAAGGATGCGATGGAAATTTAAATAATAGTCTATGGATGAGTATGTTCGGTGGATAAGTTATTGGGCTATGGAAGGATACTACCGGATACCTGTCGTGATAATCAGTCTCTATATTATAAAAAGACAGGTACAGTGCGACAATGGAGCAACATCTCTTAGAGAGGCTAGAAGCTGCGGAGAGGTGAGTCTGCGGGGCGCCAAATTCCGGTCAACCGTTCAAGGGCCCACGGCGTTATGACATTTTACACTTCCAGCTTGGAGCATAGGATCCGCTCTTGCGTATTCCAGTCCTGGCCGCCAATGAAGGTAAGCCAGGCCATCAAGGAATCAGGGTCCGTGGTGTCGCCACTCACCAACAGCTCGCCACAAGCTGCCCCTGCGGGCTTATTATTATTATTATTATTTGATACACTAGCAGCTACTAGCTGATGCGTGTATAACACGTCAGTGCACATTGATTGTTTGCTGTCTCAGTGTTTCTATGTATAATATTTATTTATTTACAAAAAAAAAGTATATAGGTACTTAATTATTAGTATCCGTTGTTCTGTTACCCATAACACAAGCAGGTTAACTTTGGGAACAGATGGCGCTGTGTAGAGATGTCCGTGAATATTGATTTATTTATTTCCATTGCTGTAGTCTTCCAACTAAACGTAGTAACATTTTCACACGACTGCTTAGTGGTGGTCTATGCAATGCATAGAGTGATTCCATTTCGCCGTATTGGCTTATTACAGCTGAGGAAAGAACACAGAGGCTTTAAGTCTGTAAATCATATTGTATCTCTTTGGGATTCTTTCTGAAACACCAGATTTTCTTTTGCTTGGCACCTCTAAGCTTAAATCAAATAATTAAATAATACATAGTAGTTAATTCTGTCCCAACGAAGGTATCAACGGCTATCAACGAAAAGAAGAAAGATTTTGTATTTCAAGCATAAAATGTATAAAGCGCCGATTACACTAGACTAGTAGTCTCCTACATAAGGACGTCCTAACTTTTTAGTGTTAGGACGTTCTGTTTACACTGTCCTACATGTGATTACACTAGACTACATGTAGTCTCCTACATGATGTAGTTGACTACATGTAGTCTAGTGTAATCGGCGCTTAAATTAGATTTAAAGTTGAAGGTCAGTTCAAGTTCATACAACATAAATCTCTAGAGGCGCGGTGTCTAATGTAAATAAACCTTGTGTCCAATTTACAGCGTTTTTGTACCCTCATCAACCTGCAGGTGCCTACTCGGCCCTGTTACGACAAAACACTGCAACCCGGGTTACAGCGTTTTGTCGTAACATGATTCAAAATAATCTGCTACATGTTAGCTTGCTACTAAATCAATCAAAATTTCAATATCACTTTTTCTTACTGAAATATTCTAAATAACATTTTACTGCAACCCCAAATTTCAACTAAATATATTGACAAAACGCTGCATGCTAGACTGCAGCGTTCTACCGAAATGGTAGCGAGCGGCGAACGTCTTATTATTTTAACATAACGCTGTAAACTCGGGTTGCCGCGTTTTGTCAAAATAACAAACGAAAACTTACTAAGTAATTGATTTGAAGTTAATTACACAGTTTAACTACGTACAAATGGCTTTCGGTTTTGGTTTTTCGGTACGTTTGGAAATTGGCTTATTTACTGTAGATATGCAGAAATGTATAACCATGCCAAAATTGGATATTATATGTAATAAAGATTTCTTGTTTAGCAGAAAATTAAATTTGTTTAATGAAACTTTTGCCAGTATAGGTAAAGGAAATAAAGCAGTGACGACTATATTGTGGCACGAAGGCGAATCTGCCCGAAGCAACAGTATGTTTTATTTATAAAAAAAAACTCTGTAGAGATTATAAGAAAATAGTTTTATACGCAGAAATTACAACACCCAAACATTTGACATGATCTTGGTATTGTCCATGTTCATTTAAAGACCTACTTGTTGAGAGACTCTGAGTCCCCGAGCATTGTGTTTAGGTCTTCCACGGTTTAGGCCATGACCACAATGACATCGGCAAATTAGAGATACGTGATATACTCGCCATTGGTATTGATGCTAAATCCGTCCTAATTCAAGAGCCTGAAGGCCTCTTCCAGCGCAGCGGTAAACAGTTTAAGAGAAATAACATCCCCCTGTCTCACTCCTCGTTGCAGCTGGATAGGCCTCGAACATTAATCTTAAAGACTGACCGACATTGAGGCGTTTATATTTATATAAACACTGCAACACTTAGAGGTGCCGATAGTCAATTTAGCACTGTTGGAGAGTCCGTAACACTGCCCAAGTCTCGATAGAATTGACAGCTTCCTCATAGTCAACAAACGCCAACCATAGAGGCTAGTTATACTTATTGCACTTCTGTATAACTTGCCGTAGCGTATGAATGTGGTATTAAAGCCCTTTCGGGAACCGGCTTCTTCGGAAGGCTGGAAATCGGCCAGTCTACGTTCGAGACGATTCGTGATGATTCTCGAGAACCATTTGTAGACGTGACTCAGAAGAGTGATGTGTCTGTAATTCTGATCACAGACACATCACTCTTCAAGATCAGCACTACCACACCTCTTTCTCCTACGCCTTTGGCGTTTTTCCCGCGAGTAATGACGGAATTAAATAGCTTCTGAAGAGCCTGATTCTCCACCGGCCTTTAGCATCTCGTTTGTGATTCCGTCATCCCCCGGCGCCTTGTTGTTCTTTAGTTGTTGGAGAACATCACTAATCTCACACAGACTGACCTCCGGGATTTCGTCAGTATGGTATTGCGTTAATCTAGCCCTGGTGAATTCTATCTTAATTTTTGTGACACCATCAGGACAAAGTCAGGTCCACTTACGGCAGTTACGCTTCTTGAAGAAGAAGTTCATCATAAAAGGTCCCTCCCTTTCTATGAAGTTCGCAAGCATTTGGCCCTGTGGATTTCTTTGCCCATACGCAAAAAACCCACTATCAACTTCCAGAGCCCGGCTTCGCGTTAAAGTCCCCCATGACCACGGTGTATTGGATATTTATGTATGGCCTAGGAAATATCCTCATACATCTCTTCCACCTCATTGTCGGCATGAGCTGATGTGGGATCGTAAACCTGTATTACCAACGAATAACGTTTGGTAATTCTGACGAGCAGGTACGCTACCCTTGAAGACACACTCTCGATCTTCACTACGTTATTTACGATTACGACTTATGGACGAAAAACCCGACACCACCCTGGAACTGTTGGTTGCCCTCCCGGAAATAGAGCAGGTTACCGGACTTCCGATAAGCCGACGATATCCCACCGTAACCTGTTCAATTCTTCCTCTAGTTCTACGACCTTCTCATTGGTACGGAGTGTGGCGCGTTGTATATTGCCAGGGCCAAAGATCAGTTGTTTTTGTAGCCTGACCTCCCCCGGAGATTCTTAGCTCCCCCTACTTTTTGTGTGTTATCATTTTGAGGGGTTTGTTGGCCTACTAAGAAGAACACACCAAAAGATATTTCTCAAAAAAATAAAGATGATTTAAAAGATTTATTAAAATTTATGGCCACGTCCAGGCACCACTTTTATTATAATTTAACAGTCAATGTTAACATAACTAAAGATTTAGATGAGACTTCAGAAATATTTATATTTGAAACACCAGAAAGCTCAGTGTTTTTATTTAAATTTTATTCTAACTTATTATATTCTTCCTATACTTATCACAACAAAACGCGGTAAGCTCAGGTTGCATCGTTATATGACAATACTGTCGCTTACTGGCCAATACATGTTATCGTAACAAAACAATTTTTCTTAAATTGTGAGGTTTCTAATCAAAATCTGATAATGTTATGTTCTAATGAAAGTTAGCAAACACTATTAACAATAATTTAAAAAAAAAATCAAACGCCTATCTATACTAGATGTAATTTGGTAACGAGTTGAATATTAAAACTTAAAACCGCGTTTTCTGAAACTTGGCACTTCAAAGTTTACAGCATTTTGTCGTAACAGGGCCGTACTGAGGAGATAACGTAATTACATACAAATATCTATTTATTTTATTTCAAGTTTTCCGTGGGGTAATAGAGTCGAATACAATCACTACATAAGGTGTGGTAACACAACACCCTCTGACTTGTATGTTGTCCAAACATGTTATGGATAACAATGTGAATTTAAAAAAAAAAAATCTTGCCTTCAAACTCTGTACGAATTCGTCTAGCCTGTCGTGGTGTTAGGGCCAGATTCAGAGACCGCACTTTGACTTTACTTTGAAGGAAAGTAAAGTCACGACTCTGAATCTGGGCCTCAGTAGTAAGCTGCTTACTGTAATAGGAGGCATGTCTCCAATTCTCCATAGATATCAGAACTCTTGTTTCTGTTATGGAATGTTATTAGGGTGTAATAATAATTATTACGAGTCAACTATGTGGTGTGTACCACCCCATCTCATCCCATGGGTGTCGTAGAAACCGACTAAGGGACTATCTGTGAATATTACCTTTACATAGAAAGAAGGAAAACTTGAAATTAAACCCTATACCAATCCGTCTGGCCAGTATTGTATTAGTAGGCCAAGTATCCCTCCGTCACGGGAAGAGGCATGTCCCTGCAGTGGGACATTAATGGGCCGTTATGACGATATCTTACCACCACAGACTACTCGAAGACTTTCGTCTGAAGCGTTAATGCGGTCGATCAATTATATTGAAAGTTCCTAAACGCTGCTGAATTAGATTCGACAAGTGACCCCTTTCTCAAAGTCAAACTTAGTTGAGTAACTTCATATAGCCGCTCCATCCATCGTTGCTGGCACCCGCGGCTATCGCAACTCTGACTTGAACAGTGTAACGCGTGTTATAGTTTCAGTAGTTGATTTACATGGCATAATCCTCAAAGTCATCCGGTTTTCAAAATGGTATCTGGCTTCCCGTGACGGAGGGATACTTGGCCTACTAATACCATGCTGGCCAGACGGATTGGAATAGGGTTTAATTTCAAGTTTTCCTTTTTTTTATTTCGTAAAGATAATATTCACGGAAAGTCCCTTAGTCAGTCCCATGTTCACAGGCTTATTAATAATACAAATAATTATTATTTTTATTTATTATATTTTGTGAGTTGCTGGTAATATCCTATATTTCCTAAATAACAAAAATTATATAAAGAATATGTTTTAAAAGAGTATAGAGTCTAAAGACTGCGCAGAAATAAAACGGCAATTTCATAGGGAAAGACCTATTAAAAACATAGTATACTTACTGACGCGGCTTCAGTGGTGATACCAACCTATACGGCATCTATTTAAAGTAACCTTAATTTGTAATTTATTTAGTAAATAAATATAAAAATAAATAAATAATCCTCACACATTCACACAATGTCATCTAGTCCCAAACTAAGCAGAGCTTGTACTATGGGTACTAGACAACGGATAAACATACTTAAATACCTTTTTTTGTAAATACATACATATTATACATAGAACAATGCAAATAATCATGTTTATGCACACAAAGATTTGCATTAAGCGGGAATCTAACCCGAGACCCCTGCGTAGCAGTCATGTTATATAACCACTACGCCACAGAGGTCGTAAAACAATGTATGTGTGATACAAATATGGTTCTCAATTCGAAAGCCCACATTTCTAAAGACACTCTCCACATGAACAGTCGTAGTAAAGTTATATACAATGATAAATACAAGAAGTGTTCTCGTACAGAACTAGAAACTTTTGTGTATCAGTCGGTCCTAGTTGGAAACTTATTCACCTAAATACCTTGTACTGGCAGATAGCACTATTTAGTTTGTACGCTACTTTACTTACTAACTATTGATTGATAATATGAATTGAACGACTTACATTGAAGAAAATTACTTTTACATAGTTTTAATTGGGTTGTGACGGCCACAATCGACGCCTTTTTTATATAAAGGGAGGCAAACGAGCCAGCCGGGCACCTGATGGTAAGTGATCACCGCCGCCCATGGTTGGTGGTGAGTACGCTCGTTTCTTGAAGCTCCCTAAAGGCCAACGCAGACCGGGACGTCATGGCAAGACTTTAAAGCATTTGCTATGCTTTAAAATGATGCCGTGGCATTGAAAGGGATTTTATCGCACGGCATTTTGCATTTTAAAGCATAGCAATTTATGTCGTATTTCTGTAATAGTACGGTTGAATGTCCATTAGTAAAAATTAAAATCCCTTGCCATGCCGTCCCGGTCTGCGTAGGCCTTAAGTCGTAACGGTCCGGATAAAGAAAAAGACTACGAAATAAAAAGGAAATAAAACTTGACATTACAAAGTGTATCACTCCGTAGCGCGGAATTAGGTAGTAGCCGGATTCCTTCATCAGAGCAGGAGGCCAATCTCTACAGTGGTACATAAAAAGACTCTTGGCTAAAGCCACATGTCATTTTTTTGGTCTGATCTTTCAGGTAATCTATCTATACTAATATTATAAAGAGGTAAAGTTTGTGTGTTTGTGACGTTGTAGGGGGTAATCTCTGGATCTACTGAACCGATTTTAAAATTATTTCTGTGTTCGATAGTCCATTTATCGGGGAGTGTCATAGGCTATATAGTATCACGCTATGACTAAAAGGCGTGGAGCAGTAATGAAATATGTTAAAAAAAGTGACGCGTTTTTTTCGCCGCCTACCAAAGGGGGCACAGCTCAGCTAGACTAACTAGATAAATTGATTTCAATGGGACTTTTACTGACTTCACGGCATGTGAGGTAATCTAGAGAAAAAATAAAAACGTATCGTTATTAAATAAATTTAAATTAGCTGTTCGTGAGGGTTGTTTCTAACATAATACTAAGTAGTTATAACATATGTATAACGTATAAATATTCCGTGCGACAAACCATTTTTATTAAAATCACATCTGGTTTTGAATTTCCATCTGTCACTTACCGATCGTTCAGGAATTTTAAAAGTAGATGGGACCTACACCAGAACATGATTGTAAGAATAAGTACCCAACTTACAAGTTGCGAAACTATTTACATAAAGCTTTTATAAACCTAGGGTTAGGCATGTGGAAGATAGAACCACAAAACGTCATAATGTTAACGGATTTTGTAGTTTATAATTAGAGTGACATGAATGACTCGCTTAATGAATGTGGACGAGGCCGAATCTGTTTGCCAGGATCGTGACAAGTGGCGTTCTGTCGTCTCTGCCTACCCCGGACGGGATAAGGCGTGAGTTTATGTATGTATGTATAATTAGAGTTATTTAAATTAAAGGCTTATTAAGCTTAGCCTTAATCTGTCACAAGGACATCCAGAGCATAATCAAAACCCCAGAAGTGAAGAAGTTTTTATAAACTTTTTGAAATAACTGAGTACGTCATTAGAATAATTTGGGAAATAATGTTGGTCACGAGTTGAAAATGAAAAAGGACTTCACATGCAGACAGATGTGAGGTCGAGAGTTTGAATTTTGTATTTGTTTTTACAACTTGAACTTGTTGTAAAGTTTTTCAACATTTCTGTGTTTAATTTTATGATTATGTCGTCGTTCCCTGTCCCGTTTTACGATGTATAGGATTTTCTGTTTGGATAAACATAGTGTCTATCAGATATTTAAATTATTATAATTATACTATCGGGTATTAACGCGTATAGATTTTAGGTAAACACTTAAATTATTTACCTTGAGCCGCTCGACGTTTCGGCCAGGTTACATCAGTCTACTCGTGACCATGGCTGGTGTAACCTGGCTGAAACGTCGAGCCGAAAATAAAATGAAACGCGAAAGTTTTAAAGTTAATATATTTATATGTCTTCAACATCCTAAGGTGATACTAGTAAATACTTACGTTTCTTTTGTGTGAACTATGTTTGTACCCTGACAGAACTGATCCTGATCACACGTCCTCCTGATAGGCGATAGGTAGTAGGTACTCATTGTTTGATGTGGTCTCGGTGTATTTAGGTGTTGTATACTGTTATCAGTATGGTATTTCTTAGACAACGCCATACAGTCCTAAGCTAAGCTGAGCTTAGTAACAATAAATCGACGACCTCTGTGGCGTAGTGGTTATATAACATGACTGCTACGCAGAGGTCTCGAGTTCGATTCCTGCTCAATGCAAATCTTTGTGTGATGAACATGATTGTTTGCATTGGTCTGGGACGAAACGTACGGACGGACGTGGTCCAGTGGTTTGATGTGGAGGAATATTTAGTTAGAAATTGAATTCAGTCAACGGATTTACTAGTTTGTATGACAAACCTTCGATCATATTAATAGTTCGCTAATCTTAATATTAAAAATAAATAAAAAACTTGTTTAAAATATTCAATAATTTTATTTTCAGTTTCACATAGAGTTCTAAACGTTTATTACAAGATGGCTTACATTTGAACATAAAAAAAGATATTTACAAATAGGTTTATATATTATTTACACATTACATATGAAAGTAGGTATACATAGCTATCATTAAATGATCTTAATATATAAGTTATTGGTACTTTCATTAAATTATAATCATTCTTATAAAATATTTACATTTTCGTTCTGCATATAAGTAGATAATAATTGTTCGATTTATTTATTTATATAATATAATGTTAATTTATATTCTAGATAAATAAAAGTATTACGTATTTAATACTTATGATAATTTCTATAAATTAAAAACATAAAATATTCTGCCGCATGGGCATTTAAGTTGAGTCGCGGTGGTCGCGGTAGCGGCTATTTGTGCCCTTGTCACCACATTTACAAAGGGAGTACTTTGCTCCAGTCGGTCTAAGTGTGAAGTCTATTTAACAGGACCAATAAAAAAGAGGAAATAAATAAATAAATATTCACGGACATCTCTACACAGCGCCATCTGTTCCCAAAGTAAGCTAGGCTTAACCTGCTTGTGTTATGGGTAACAGAACAACGGATATTAGTACTTACATACTTTTTTTTGGTAAATACATACATATTATACATAGAAACACTCAGACCAATGCAAATTATCATGTTCATGTACATACATATTTGCATTGAGCGGGAATCGAACCCGAGACCTCTCCGTAGCAGTCATGTTATATAACCACTACGCCACAGAGGTCGTCAAAATGAAGCAAAGCTGGTTTGCAAGGACTCTGTATCTTGGCTTTCCGTAGTTTCTGTCTACTTCTAAGGGCAGAAGGCGTGTGTCAATAATGTATTAGTATCCAATGTTAAAATATAATAATATCTGAGAGTAAAGAAATGTCATCTTTAAGAACAAGAAAATATTTTATGTTATAGTTATTATGTAGAAATAAGGACGAAAATGTACCTACAATTTTATATATGCCTTTGCGCTTGTGCCTTAATAAACATGATCTTTCTTTCTTTCTTTCTTTACAGTTGAACAGATACACGAGCTTTACAGATACACGGTTATCTCTTTCAAAGGAATGACGAAGTTAGTTCAAAGATAAAGCATAAAAATGCAGTTATAAGAAATGTTTACCAAACAGTGGTTCTGCTTTCTACATATAATTTCCTTTGTTTATTTCTCAAGTAAAACGGTTAGTTGACAGCAAAGTTATGCAAAAGTTTACAGTGTAAGTTATATGAGATATATCTATGTGAATTGTTCTAGACGGGCCATGTTGAGAGGTGTATTTAATTATGAAAAAAAAAATGATTTTCGAAGAAAATTGCGATGCAAACCATAATTATCAGCCATATACTGCTTAAACAAAGGGTTCCTCTAAGCTTTTCATCGTGCGCGGTTTTGTGGCTGCACAAACATTCTGCAACATTGCTAATCAAATCGTCGTTGATCCATGGAGTGAGAGTTCTGCCCACTGCATTTTCAACTAATCCCTTGGATATTGTTTGTCTTTTAAACATATGATCGAGAGTTGAGAATCCAATTCTCTTGATATGAACTAAACATCCTGTTTTTTATCATTATGCATGTCAATTCTTTAGTTAACTTTTAGTTGTCAAATTGTCACACACACAATAGGTAAGACAACTAAAAGTTAACTTAATCGAATTTTTAACGATTTTAAAATTTTTAACGATTTTAAGGAACGAGAATTGACATGCTGATCGAAAAGTATCAAAGTACATATTATTCATCTACCATGACCATAAAAGTGTACTATTCCCTTACCAGTCATGTCATGCCATGACAAATTCCATGGCCAGAATAATCTGAACCTTTGTTATTACTTATAGTAATAAATTAGATATATTTATTTACAGTATTTTTACAATCTTATTTAAAGGTATTTCAAAGTTACATAATTTATTATATAATTTAGGATTACGTATTACAAAATATTCCTAAGTACGTTTATGTGAGTAAAAAATTAAGAAAACATATTGGAAATATAATTAAAATTAATTGTGTGTTGAAAATGTAATTAAAATTAATTATATTATTTACATAAGCCTCCTTTTATAAATACCCCCACAGCAAGCCATCAAACTAAACATTTTCATTTAATAATATGTTTTATATAAAACTTAATACTATAATCCTTTGTATTTTAAAATCTCAACTGACGTGTTGCTCTTACACAACAACACACCATTTTTAAAATAAATAATACATAAAATTAATAACAGACATTAATACTTTCCAACAATAATCAAGAAGAAATCTCTTACAAACCTACAACTAAGTAGAATCAAAATGTATAAAACATTACAATAAGTTCTACATAATACTCTGACTAGTACCATCACTTAACTCCTTATAGTCGAATTTTGCAACAGCGCCATCTGTGTTTTAGGTATCTCTTAATATTCGAATTTGGTTACAGCGCCATCTATGTCTCAGGCATAGAGGTCTTGTGGCGTGCGCGGTGCGCTTGCGGGGCGGTCGCGTCAGATCCACGTGCGCTCAACAGCGGGGCCCGCCTCGCTGACGCAGGAGCCGGCTGGACCCGCCGTGCCTCGCCGCTGTCAGGCCGTGCTTATCAATGTTTGATTGTAAGTGCTATGCATCGAAATTCGGATGGTGCCTGTTGAAATATTTTAGTATTAGAACATTTTGATTACTGTAGTTTTTAAGTGGAAGCGTTCGTTTAATAGACTAACCCGAAGGGAATTGGTTTGCCCAGTTGTAGTTTTTAAATTCCCATAATATGTCTGTTTTTTCTTTTTCAATTAGCTCTAAATCTTGATTTCAAAGAATTATAAAAATTGTATTTTTTGCACCTTCAGTTCAAAATACAGAGTGATAGATTTATTTATTTAAATTTAAGAAATATGTTAAAATAAACAGTTCTAATTTCATAGGACGAAAAGTTGACACAGAGTTTTTGTTTTCAAACTTTTCCCACCCTTCTTAGACTCAGAATCTAGTTTAAAGAATTACTTTTTCCTTCTCGTCAATCATATAAACGAACGCCAACAATGGTTTGGATTAACATGACTGATATCTAGTCTGTAGTAACGATGAGAAAGCCACTGAAAAGTTTAGTTGAAGCGGTCGATTGGAAACGAACCAAGTAGGATACGATGAACGGAAAGCAGCCTAACTACTGATAGGTTTAAGCTATCACGAATGTATTATAACAACTGATTTTTTCAAAACATTTATTACAAATTAGAATTCGGCTCTTTGTATCTTACTTGTTTATTTTATTTGCATGAAGCAAGTGGGGAGAGCCAGGTGGATTATTGATGAATTTTGTTGTCTTGATTAAACCTATGAAGGAGAAATACTTAGCTATGAATTTTATAAGACTGTGCGAATAATTTTGTTGGAGACTGGATGAAAAGACTTTGTGTGTGATGTGGTTAAATCCAAATGTTACTACTGTTTTGTGGTGGAGAACAATAAATAAAAGTACACTTGGAATGAAATGAATAACTTTGTAGGGACACAAAATTTTATGGTTATAGACAGCTGACAACAACAACAGGAGTACGTCTGTAGTACTAGTGTTGTCGTTCCCGGAGTTTTGTGTCGTAAATTGTGTTTTATTATAACTAGTACTAGTAAATCAATCTTATTAGTCGTAGTCATACTTCATGCATTTAATTTAAAACGTCTTTAGCCCTAAACTTTAAAAAAAAAAATAAGGCGAATTTTCATTGGTCGCTATACCTCATGCGGTGAAGGGTATAAGATTCGTGTTGTCCAATGAACAAGATATGCAATCGGAAACGGCTTAGTAAATGACACTATCTCAACACAAATCAACGCTTCTCTGATTGCAGGTTAAGGACAATTAAATGACCCTAAGAATTTAGCACTAATAAAATGATTCAACAGTAAATTATATTCTTCGAATGATGATCCTGTAAAGTACAACATAGATGAATGTATTAACAAAAGCTTACTGGTACCATTCTTCCTGGTAGGTGATAGCGAGCGAACTGATCGATCCATGCGATCTGTACCAAAAGCTCTGCGTCTGTCTAGCCCACCGTGACCAAACGCACCGCAACACCAGAAGAACTGCTTGAAGCCGCGTCTGAACCTAGTTGAGAGATTAAAATGAAATAAAGTAAATAAGTTTATTTTTACATGTCGACGATATTATAATTAAACGCTATGTTTGAAAATAAACAAGTATCGTATTAGGAATCGAGTAGTCCCACTAGGGACCACTCGCCAACCAGATCAAAAAGACCCTACAACAACAGGTACAAAGTACGTTTAGGCTCAAAGCAAGAATTGGTAGATCTCTCCAGTATATTGTCTTGTATGGGATACATACCCGATCGGTTTGCTACAAATAGATTAAAACTGCCAGTTTTAAAAATTCATATTTGCAAATTGTTCTTTAGTAATGACTATTTTATAATCTGCGAGTTTTTGAGTCTTTAATATCGACTTCAAAGATCCGACAAAGTTTCCATTTTGGGGTAATTTATCTAAATTCGATTTTATCTCTCGCAGTTTATCTAACCTTTTGTGAATTGTAGAGAATGAAAACTTGGTCTGTTAATATTATATTGGCCAGTGTACAAACTCGAAACTAGCTTATCCGGTCGGTCAAGTATTCTACTTTACTTGACTAGCCGAATAAGTTGTCAAATGTTGGTTCGTGCTAGTGTATATTTATGAATTATTCCATGTAATTGCATATTAACGTCACAAAAAAAACTTTGTCAAAATTAAAATATGAAAAGTATTTAAGTAACTAGACGTAACATTGAAGTTGCTTCTTTTTGGGAAGATTCCAAAAAGCCTCAGTTACGGACCATTCGGACGGACTACTTTCACCACTTAATAGCAAGAGCTCGTCTTGCTATTAAATCCAAAAATTATTATTGCTTGCCAAAAATATAACAGGCGTTTACCTTTTACATTTAACTGGCTAGACACGTTATTTTATCATCTAGAACATCTCAAAGTACTGGTCAATTTTAGAATAAAAACTACATGAGGGTTACGAAGTATACTTACTTAGAATTCATCCAGCAGTAGATGATAGGGTTGTACATAGAGTTGCTCATGGCCAGCCAGTAGATGGCGAGGTATATCTCCTGGATGTGCGAGTAGTTCACCACTTCAAAGTAGTAAGAGGTAACGAGGAAGTAAACGTGGAACGGCAACCAGCAGACAGCGAATATTACTACTACTACTATCATCATTTTGACTACCTGTGAAAAAAATACATATTTTTTTATTTGACGTTTTAAAAAGTAGTCTCTTATTAGGTCGTCATCATCATTACAGCCCATTAATGGCCCACTGCAAAGACGAGCCTTCTCCGTGCTGGCCAGACGGATTGGTATAGGGTTTAATTTAAAGTTTTCCTTCTTTTTATTTTTTAATTCACGGATAGTCCCTTAGTCGGTTTTTACGACACCCATGGGATGAGATGGGGTGGTGACATATTGTATTCTTACTCCGTCACCACACGTATATAATCTTTAGTTGTCATGGAATGTCAGACATGTTTCAGTGATGTATCCTAGACATAGACACCAATACCGCACTGGGCAGGTGGATAGTTAAAGTGATTGCTGTATTTTTCGCCTCTGGTTAATTATACTTTTTGAATTTCTTTAGTCGATGAAAGTGGTAATGCAGTATTAGTCAGTCACCGCAAGTATAAATCAGTTTCCTAATATTACAAGCTATGTCTAGATTAGTCTAAATGACATTGTGAGAAAGCGTATAGACTATTATCATATTCTAAGTGCGTCACCACCGCACTTTGAAAGTTTAAAAAATAGAAAAATGTTATATAAATCATCACAAATTGTTCCACATACAGCTTCAAGTATATCGAAGCAAAGATACGAGTTCCCATGGGAAATCAACTCTTTAAAAGCGAAACAAGGAAGGAGTAAGAATGAAATATTTACTCTATAATAGAAATGAACGTAGTAAGAACGGAGCTTTGATTGAAGACTTGCCACTTGCTTAATTTTACTCGTAATTACTGTTACACTTTATTCTTTGTTTCGATTACCGTTCTTTACAGAGACATTAAGGATTGGTAAAACGTAACATCTAAAACAGTTCTCAAATACTTATAAAATAAAATACCTACTACAATTTTTATAATAAAATAGCTTGAAAATAACAAAAGCAATTAATAGTTTTATTTTATATTTCTACATAAATATTGTTCTTTGTATGTATTTAATAAAATATGACAAGGTAAGTGTAAGCACAGACTTCGATAGAAAAAAAATTGTCGATTGGTACAGAGCCACGTAATAAATGCGAAATGGTAAACCAGATTTAAAATCAGAAATAAGAATACAATTTTAAGTAGATAAAAAACCATTAAAATACCCTCTCGCTATTAAAATACGCTTATGTCATAAATAACGAACATTTTAATAAAACGAGGTGAAATACCTAAGAAGATATTTTAATAAGCTCCCAAACTTTTGAAGGCTTCCGTAAGAATTGATCGTGAAAATATTGGAAATTCATTATTTTTATTTGCAATATGTAAGTATGTAAAGGATTTACTCGCTTGATTTATTTGAATGACATTGACTGATTCATATTAGAATTTATTAAGCGTTTTCGTGTTACGTTTTGTATAGAATAAGAATTATGTATTGTAAGTCGAAAAAGAGATTCGGAGGAGGCCTATGTTGAATTTTGATTCAGTGATCATTGTTCCTATATAGTCGGATCTCCGTGTGGTGACGGAGTAAGAATACAATATGTCACCATCCCATCTCATCCCATGGGTGTCGAAAAAACCGACTAAGGGACTATCAGTTAATATTATCTTTACGAAATAAAAAGAAGGAATACTTGAAATTAAACCCTAAACCAATCCGTTTGGCCAGCGTGGTTTTAGCCTCCCGTCACGCGAGGAAGCCCGTCCTTGTAGTGGGACATTAATGGGCTGTTATTATGATGATGAGTCGGTCAATGATGTCATTTCAAAGACTCGCGTTAGGCAGTTGGGTGATGGGTCTGATGAAAAAGGAACTAATTCTTGTCACGACGCACAAAGTGTGAAAGTTCCTATCTCTTGAGCCATAATCATACCATAACGGCCAGACATTCAAGTGCCTATCATATCGATAAATATATAGATTTCGATTAAAATCACCCATCAAAAAACCCTTAAACTAAAAACTTCGGCATTACCAACAGAAAAAGCTTTCCTATGATACATTTACAACAAGAAAAGTAAATTAAATTGATTACGAGGATCAAATTGATACATTTCTAAAGGTGGGTCTACGCTAGACGAACCGAGCACGAGCCGAACACGAGCGGAGCCGTTCTCGGTTTCGTCGTTCGCGGCGTCAAGTGTGGACGTGCAACGAACTTACAACGATCACTGTCCTCGAACGTAGTTTTCCGCAGTGAGCTCGCGGCTCTTGGCGAATATGGACGATATTAATATTGCAGCAGCCGCTGCTGTTGCCGCGATTATTATAGCAGTGGTCAGCAAAAATAGAAAAAGGCCAAGACGATGGGGATATACAAATATATATAAAATGAGATCCAATCAACAAAATTTAGATTTGCTAACCATTTTGAGAAGTCAAGAAGCAACTGGCCAATTTAAGAACTTTCTTCGAATGACATCGACAAACTTTGAGAATCTACTATGCTCAATTGGACCGCACATTGCGAAAAAAAATACCAAATTTCAAGAGGCTATATCCATTCAACAGAGGTTGGCGGTGACGTTGCGCTTTCTGGCAAGTGGTGATTCGTTCACTAGTCTCCAATATACTTTTAAAATGTCCAAACAAGTAATAAGCAACATTATTCCGGAAGTCTGTACAGCACTATGTATTGAATTAAAAGACTACGTAAAGGTAAATATTATTTTTATTTTAATAGAAACAATATGGTTAAAAATGTTAATTTATATAAATTCAGAAAAATGTTCGATAGTATCTGATAAAGTGGATTGTGTATCGACGGAGGATGGCTGCTGATAAGAGGAGTCAATCGCATTTAGATTGGTAGACTGACGAGAGGTTGACGGTGATGCTGAATACTGATTGGACGAATAACCTGTTTGGTAACCAGTGCGATAAGTTGCTTGAGAATGTGAATATTCATAATGGCCCATGTCAGCTTTCATAATAATTTCAAAGATTGCATGCTGCATTGCCATCTTTGTTTGAGCGCTATAAGTGTCTATTTTTGAAGCCAAAAAATCCGTAAACGCTTTTGTGTTCTTATCAACACAACTAACTTCTGTTGGTGCTCCAAGTTTCTTTTGTACATTGTTTAATACATCTACAGCGCTTTTAAACAATTCGTTTCCCGGTTGATTGAATCTGCGGGGTTTTTTAGATGGAATGGACGGTTCTGTGTATGTGTCTCTTTCCTCTTCCGGATTATTACTCTGTTCCTCGGCTGGATTATTATTTAATTCCTCTCCCAGAGTATTACTCGATTCCTGTAAAAAATAATAATTATTATTATTTATTTTTCAGCTACCTGAGACTTCTGATGACTGGCTAAAAATCAGCAAACACTTTCAAGATACATGGAACCTGCCACACTGTGTTGGAGCTATTGATGGCAAGCACATAGTCTTGCAAGCACCAATTCATAGTGGAACTGAATTTTACAATTATAAATCATTCTTCAGTATTGTTCTTTTTGCATTGGTTGACGGTAATTGCAATTTCCTATTCGTTGACATCGGGTGCCAAGGTAGAATATCAGATGGTGGCATTTTTAAAAGTTCCCAATTATGGACAATGATTCAAAACGCTTCTTTGAATTTACCACCATCGCAAACATTACCTAACCGGCAAATAAATATACCATATTTCTTTGTTGGTGATAGTGCTTTTGCCTTACATGAAAATGTGATGGTACCCTACCGTGGAAATCATGTCATGGGTTCTAAAGAGAGAATTTTTAACTTCTTTTTTGCCCCTCAGGCAAATTCCAAGACGATCAGCATCTCATGTCAAAAAAATTAGAGATGAAATAGCAGATTACAGTATTAAAGAAGGCAAAGTTGAATGGCAGCAAGAATATGCTTAAACATGTGTGATAATGACTTTTACGCCACCCTTGGCCGTTAAGTAGGAATTACAATATTTTTAATATAATTCTAAAAACTTACCGTATTCAATCTTTTACGAGGTTTGTCACGGTCATCCAAAAATTTTAGATTATTATATGCGAACCACCTACTCACATACACTTGTGATGCACCTGTAATAATAGATAGTCAATTGTATACTGATTATAACACAAAGTTCAAATAAAATAGAAATGATTATAACATAAAGTTTAAATATAACAATAGAAATGACTTTTTATTACCTTTGCCAGTGCCCTTAGATTTATCCTCTCTTTTTTTCTCTCTGCGATATGAAGTTTATTGGCATAAACTAATAATTTTAGTTTTGCACAATTCTACATCCTTACCCAATTCTTGGGATAAACGTGACCATGCATCAAGCTTCTTATTTTTTTTATAGTAATCCTCTTGTTTTGGGTCCCATATCAATGGATTATTTTGATATAATTCAATTAATTGCACGGAAGCATCTTCGGTCCACGTTTCCATGATGTTCGGCTCGAGCGACCGACGTCTGTCACTAAACACGTCCACGAGCGCACTGCGAGCGCGAAGCAAATCCCTTTGTGTTCGTCAAAAAACCGACAACAGGCGGAACGCAGCCGAACACGAACGATATGCTCGCAGCGCGCTCGTTCGAGGCTTGTAAGTCGGTCCACACTATACGAATTGTGTTCGGCTCGTGTTCGGCTCGTGTTCGGCTCGTGCTCGGTTCGTCTAGCGTGGACCCACCTTTATGAAGCTTCATTGAACTTTTGACAGTTCCATTTTTAAAAATGATGGCAGATTATTATTTATGAAGTATAATCTTTACGGTAGATGAAACTTCTTTATATTTTCACCGTGATTTGTTAAACCTAATTTTTTTTAACTATTACTTAGACGTAGCTTAGATCGTTGGTTTATGATAGGTATTAATATCCGATTGCGTTAACATTTAAGTTATTTTAATACATTATTTATTTTCACACAACGGCATTTAGTTTTAAAGTAAATAGAACTTGTACTATAGGTTCTAGACAACTGATAAACTGTTTTATAATTAATGTATTTAACCATCCAGAACAAAGCAAACAGTTTCGAGTATTTAAAGTTTAAACACACAAATGTTTGAATTAGGAAAACTGAACAAATTCGCTCAGTTAAATGAGGTTATAATTGGTGAATTTCGTAATCCACAGGTGGTTATTATAATTTCAATGCTCTATCTCTTACCATTTGGGCATATTAATGGATATTTGTATGACAATTAAGTCTTACAGTAAGTCAATGTCAATCTACAATTATTAACTAAGTATGTGTGTTATTGTATGTAAGTAATGGAACTATTTGGTCTTTTTCTGGATGTTATAATGATATTATTATCCGTGTGGTAACGGAGTAAGAATACAATATGTCACCACCCCGCCTCATTACTAAGAGACTATCCTTGAATATTATCATTACATAGAGAGAAGGAAAATCTGAAATTAAACCCTATACCAGTCCGTCTGGCCAGGGATACTTGGCCTAGTAGTGGCGAAGTGTCCATATAACTCGATTCCTACCGGCTTACCTTTGCAAAAACCGCTTAGCATTGTCTATTAATCAATTATAAATCAATGACGCAACATCCACTCAATACAAAATAATATAAAACAAAAAAGTATTCTCTTACGTAAATCGCAATAATAATTACAGTAATAATAATTTTCAATATAATTATTTACGTACTCATAACGCCATCTTGTAATTAAAGGTTGTCAACTAACAACTTGTTATGGTTCAGTCAGAGAGTACTTAAAGCGCGCATGCGCGGAGCGCAGTAAGCCGGTCGCGAAATTAGGAATCCAGTACAACAGACTGTACGGAAATCGTACGGTCACGTGACACTTTGTATTCGTCGATCTAAGGTACCATATAAGCCGGTGGCCATCGGCTTATGACAAGGATAAAAGATACAACTACAACATTGCGAGAGCGAGAAAGCACTATTGCAACCAGTGGACCGACCAATTGTAACGAAGTTTCATTTCATTTCACGTTAAGTACTTAATTTGCCATTGACATTCCTTTGTTTTTATCAATTATTTAAATCTGATAGAAATCAGCCTTTCTTCTGAATTTTTAGTTTTTAATTATATTTATTTGTTTTTATATTTTTATACGGCTTGCGTCTTGACTTTGGCAGAATCATCGGTAAACGATAGGACCATTTGAAGAAAAAACAGATATTTGTATTTATTTTCTGCAAATAGGTTATAAAATTCGCTTTCTTGTTTAAAGTAGTAAAATTTGTATGTTTAATTATTTATGATTGTGTATTATGTGTTGTGCATTGGTTGACTTTATTTTTGTCGTAGTGCGTTGGGATCCTATGGAATATTTTTGTAAGTACTTGTTTGTATTGTTTTCAGCAAATTTAATAGTTTGTTGTTATAAGGGACAGGTTAATAGTGTTATATTATATTGACTATCCTATTATGTGATGTGCGATAAAACATCATTCTCGAAATTGAATTATAAATATAAGAAACGCCGGCGCTGTGGATTTACGAAACATTTTAATACAATTATCTCATTTCGATACGTATAAGTAAGTGGCTTACAGACAGTATTCTCAGATTCTAAAAGTAAGTAAGTAGGTATGTAGAATCATTTAGGATATAGCAATATAAACAATTAATCTAATTGATCAAAGAAGTCTTCCAAACAGAGAAACATTTTCGTATTTTAAGTTTATGAGTTCGGGACAACTAGGTAAAATCGAAACATTTTCTCACGAATACCTATGAACTACAGAATAATAGTAATATAAAGTAGAACAAAAGTCCACGGAATCTTCGGCTTCCCTTTTATAAAAATCCACCCTTCGCCACTGTGGCCTAGTATCCCTCCGTCACGGGGGAGGCCCGTTCCTGCAGTGGAACATTAATAGGCTGTTATGATGATTATTAACGATTAACCACAGAGTCAACATACAGACTTAAAAGGAAGCGAATAGCGTCTATATAAATGAAGCAAGATTTGATAATTTGGAGATGACACACCGCTGGGTGTTAAAATCTCGACCAGTTAAACACTACCAAACATCTGATTAAAGCTAATAGGCTGATTGCAGATAGATAGAAAAAGAAAAAAAAAGATGATTATGTTATTATTTGAAAATGACTGTGTTTTTCTAAATAAATAAAAGTAAAATAAAATAAAAATTCTGACTTACCCTTCGTTTACTTTTAACATTATCAAGTTGCCTCTGCGTGCACTCGCCGATAGATTGAGAACCCCAGAGCTCGATGCCCACCCTGGAGTAAGTATACGTCATCGACATTATAGGGAAGAAGTATGTCAGCACCATAAAACAGACATTGTACCTGGAAAAATAATGACAGGTTATAAATATACTCTTATTTAATATTATAGTCCAAGATCTAAAAGCTGCTAGACGTCACTTATTTTCTGATGGACAAAAGCTACACGAATGGCTGCTGAATAATGGCTACCTTTCGGAATCCATTAATGAAAGTACATAAAAACACTGCAAATTCAATTATTTTCTGATGGCTTATTTTAACATAATCGATAACATATAGATCGTTAAAATCCAGTAATCAATACTCTCAGACACTTGTGTCGGTGGTTTTACCTAGTCTGATATCAGTATTGACTATAAATATCAAACTGGACAGGCAGATTTAAAAAATAATATTATATCTCACACGTGACATAATCTTATTTTGTCTTCCAACATACCAGTATTCCATTTTGGACCTTGTAGTCATGCCATCCGGCCACTCCGAGAAACACACTCTCCTGAAAAAAGGTATATTTTAGAATATGGCTAGTTTTACGTATTGAGTTTTTAAAATTATAACAAGAGCATATAATTATGATTAATCTTGTCTTTATCATATTTATGATATAACATTATAAGTAACTAACTGATGCCCGCAGCATTACCCGCGTTATATAAGTAGCTTAAATGTTATTCTACATACTAAACTACCTTTATTCCAAATTTCATCAAAATCCGTCCAGTAGTTTTTGCGTGAAAGAGTAACAAACATCCATCCATCTGTCCATACATCCTCACAAACTTTCGCATTTATAATATTAGTAGGATGTTAAGTTACCTCACAGATCCATCAGGCAAGAAGTCACTGTCTGTAGTAAAGTATATTAAGTTTGGACTGCTAAGTATACAGCTTAACACCCAGATAGCAGCTATGATGCCGAGTGTTGCTCGTTTGCCCAGCCGTGGTCTTAGCGGGCTCATGATGGCGACATACCTATACAACAAAAATATATTTTTTAATATTGTAAAGGCTTATTTAAGTTAGATGAAGTCATTTTACAGCATTATTTACAGTAAAAAAGAGTCGCGAATGACTGGAGTTCCGATAACCATAATTATTACTTTATAATAAAAGTAATGTAAGTTATTTTAAATTTTTAATTTTAATAAAGATATAAAAAAAAAGTAATTTAAGATCAACTAACAAATTATACTACTTTACACGTTAACTTATTTACTAGTAAGTACATTTTCAGATCAATTGAGTAGGTCAGTCCCTGAACCCCAAAGAAAGTAGTTGTTATCCTAATGCGTCACACCTTAACTCCAGTTATTAAAGCAATAACGCGTAAGTAAGGAGAAGGTGCGTTGACAAGGACGTTGACACAGAGTAGTAACTATACACTTAGTGTGAACTGGTAATGGACTTCCTATGAAAAGCTTTATTGTTGGCAAATAACCATCTTATAAGTTAATGTACTCGTAGGGCTGAAATGGTTTCTCGAAAATTGAACGATGATTGCTATTGTTGTGAAATTGTTATACGCCGATGACATGACTGTAGTTTTTTATGCTTTATCAAAAAAAATACAGTACTATCCAGTCATTTATGACTGGATAAGGTCGATAACCGGGACCAATTTTTTCGATAACATCAAACATCTGAACGAATAGCCTTCTATAGAATGACCGTAAAACATTGCTTAGCCTGTTTTGCTATTCTAACATTGAATGCTGGAAACATGGAGATTCTCAGTTAAAATGCTTAAACGGTCAGCCGCCTTTATATTGACTGCAGATGCAAATACCTAAACGGTCAACCATCTTAATCATAACTTAATCGAGGTTCCTATATCTTGTCGTTTAAGAATGAGTGGTTGTAAATAATGGAAAGTGCTTTGATAGTTACGAGCAGTTACGAGTAAGTAAATACGGCACATGTACAAGATAAAGACATAACTTATTACAAATTCTTCATGTTTCATTTTAGTACCATTTTATACAAAGAACCGGTGATTTTTTATGAAAAGGTTGTGTTTTTTGAAAGCGTAATTACATCGTTATTGCTTTCCGTTTGAGAGAAACAACATTTTATATTCTCTTTTAAGGATATCATAGTTTTAATTTTATTAATATCAACTCGTATGGCGTGGGTAAGTCAAAAGGACTTAAACGCTTTTTTATTTTAAAGAGTACTGGAAATTAGACTTTAATACGAGACACATTTTAGTGTCATCAGATCTATATCTAGTTCTATTCTTTACACTGCATTTTGAAAATTGATTATGATTTAATTCCTACTAATAAATCACGGGTCTGGAAGGAAGACGAGTTTTATTCTTTTTAACCCTGTAGTAGGTCCGTATTTGCACTGTTACATAAATAGGCTGTTACATTGAACATTTTTACATACATACCTATCAACACTGATGGCTAACAGAGTGAAGACAGAAGCTGATATGCTGAGCACGGCGATGAACTGACAGAACTTGCAGTAAAAGTGTCCAAAAGGCCAGTCCGAGTTCAGCATGTATGTGAAGTTGAAGGTAACGTTGAGAGTTGAAACCATCGCGTCTGCCACTGACAGGTTTACTGCAGGAAAAAAATGATTAAAAATATAAATATTAAAAACTGTTTCATAATTTTTTTTTTAATGCGATACAAAAATTGGTTCAACCTGTTGTTAAAGAAGACTCAGATAGTTCTGTTTAAAAAAACATCATACAATAACGAGGTCATTACAGGTCTTATCCTAGGGTAGTAAGTGGCACAGCTGCTGGTAGTTACGTCTTCCCGTCATGGTGCTTTTTACAGATTATAATTGGTTGGCTTATGTAAATGTTTGTGCGCTATTGGTCTGGTTAAATTATATTTCTTGTCCGTATAGTGACGGACCAAGAACACCCGAATTTCTAAAAGTGCGGACGGTATTTAAATATAGATTAAAGACAAGCCCTTACTCGTAAACGCCTCTTAAATAACCGCCTTGTAAAATTATACATCTGCGCATCAATGCCGCAGTTATTTTATACTCTCTCAAAATCAGAGTAGAGGAAGCAGTTAAATTATATAGTCTAGAATTCTGCCTTGGAAACAATACCCGTATTTTGGTCGATTACCCCTTCTATAGTTCTGAATACTAGAAGATATTTCATATAAGCCGCAAGCGTCTATCTATTGGCTAAGTTTCCGTCCTTATAAGGAGTAGACATATTCCTGCTGTACGGTTTCTGCTGAGGTCTCGTGTTTGATTCCCGCTCAATGCAAATCTTCGTGTGCATGAACATGATTGTTTGCATTGATCTGAGTGTTTTCTATGTATAATATGTACCTATGTATTTACAAAAAAAAGTATTTAAGTATGTTTATCCGTTGTCTAGTACCCATAGTACAAGCCTAGTTTGGGACTAGGTGGCGATGTGTGAGGATTATTATTAAATATTGAGTACTAATAAGATTAAGCATTTTAGTTGTAGATCATTTATAGCTGTGGTTCTATCCACGTTACAACGATAAACTTTACTCAAGTTTGTGACGTGTATACTTAATATCATCCTAATTGTATGGTTCCTTACAGAACCGTACACCTGCAATCATGACGTATTTACAAAAGAAGGACATAAGTTTGTTTGTTTGTTAACAACCATAAAACAAGTTCTGCTTTCAAACTAGATGGCGTTGTGTGTATGTACGTGGAATACATTATAATATCTCATTAATAAGTTAAACAAAGTAGTAGTGGCGAAGTGTCCATATAACTCGATTCCTACCGGCTTACCTTTGCAAAAACCGCTTAGCATTGTCTATTAATCAATTATAAATCAATGACGCAACATCCACTCAATACAAAATAATATAAAACAAAAAAGTATTCTCTTACGTAAATCGCAATAATAATTACAGTAATAATAATTTTCAATATAATTATTTACGTACTCATAACGCCATCTTGTAATTAAAGGTTGTCAACTAACAACTTGTTATGGTTCAGTCAGAGAGTACTTAAAGCGCGCATGCGCGGAGCGCAGTAAGCCGGTCGCGAAATTAGGAATCCAGTACAACAGACTGTACGGAAATCGTACGGTCACGTGACACTTTGTATTCGTCGATCTAAGGTACCATATAAGCCGGTGGCCATCGGCTTATGACAAGGATAAAAGATACAACTACAACATTGCGAGAGCGAGAAAGCACTATTGCAACCAGTGGACCGACCAATTGTAACGAAGTTTCATTTCATTTCACGTTAAGTACTTAATTTGCCATTGACATTCCTTTGTTTTTATCAATTATTTAAATCTGATAGAAATCAGCCTTTCTTCTGAATTTTTAGTTTTTAATTATATTTATTTGTTTTTATATTTTTATACGGCTTGCGTCTTGACTTTGGCAGAATCATCGGTAAACGATAGGACCATTTGAAGAAAAAACAGATATTTGTATTTATTTTCTGCAAATAGGTTATAAAATTCGCTTTCTTGTTTAAAGTAGTAAAATTTGTATGTTTAATTATTTATGATTGTGTATTATGTGTTGTGCATTGGTTGACTTTATTTTTGTCGTAGTGCGTTGGGATCCTATGGAATATTTTTGTAAGTACTTGTTTGTATTGTTTTCAGCAAATTTAATAGTTTGTTGTTATAAGGGACAGGTTAATAGTGTTATATTATATTGACTATCCTATTATGTGATGTGCGATAAAACATCATTCTCGAAATTGAATTATAAATATAAGAAACGCCGGCGCTGTGGATTTACGAAACATTTTAATACAATTATCTCATTTCGATACGTATAAGTAAGTGGCTTACAGACAGTATTCTCAGATTCTAAAAGTAAGTAAGTAGGTATGTAGAATCATTTAGGATATAGCAATATAAACAATTAATCTAATTGATCAAAGAAGTCTTCCAAACAGAGAAACATTTTCGTATTTTAAGTTTATGAGTTCGGGACAACTAGGTAAAATCGAAACATTTTCTCACGAATACCTATGAACTACAGAATAATAGTAATATAAAGTAGAACAAAAGTCCACGGAATCTTCGGCTTCCCTTTTATAAAAATCCACCCTTCGCCACTGCAAAGTAGTTCTGATTATAAAGTTATGAGGGCTCAACATGACTGTGGCTCAGATGTAAACACAATAAGCTTTGATAAATTAAAGTTTGCACAAGTTAAGCATCATAAGGGTAAACTTAGACCAACAAACATTAAATTTATTGTCATTATATTGCTTTGTGTAATCTCGTGCACTAAGTAAGAATACGTGGTACTGACTATTGCCAGACCATTTCATTTCGTGGGTGTAGTAAAAACGGATTGTGGGGAAGTACGCATATTCCTTCGAAAACAAAAGAACGCAAACATTATATTTTTTAAATCTGTTTCTGGTTAATATATAGAACAGGCGGATAGGTTGGTAGACATTACATGACCTAATTTATAGTCGACTTTTACGAAATTCTGAGGATGAGATGGGATAATAAAATCTTATTCTGTAAAAGTAATGTCAGCAGTCTATTAATACAGAATGTTGTCACTCTACAAAGTTGTCAACTACAAAAACTTTTTTAAACTCAAATTGATCCAAGAGTTTTATTTTTAGATGTTAAATTTTCTCTGGCTGGTATTACAGCAATTATGTTTTTACTTTTTCAAATATAAAATACATAATAATATTGACATACATGACATATTGTATTCTTACTCCCGTCACCACACGGATAAGACTACAGAGTGTCAATAACCAATTTCATTTCAAGGATTTTGTTAACGGAGCCTCATATAAATATTAGCTTGTATTCAGTATCGCTAACAAAAACTAATAACCGAAACCCTTCTAACATTTAAAACTTTAGCAATTCTATAATGCGGAAGGATATTTAAAAGTAAACTAATTATTTATCTAAGAGTTAAAATTAAATATAAACATCTGCCATTCACATTGCCGCATATATTTTATACTATCTCGAAATCAGAGTAGAGGAAGCAGTTAAATTATATACCTAGTCTAGAACTCTGCCTCAGAAACAATACCCGTATTTAGGTCGATTACCCCTTTTACGAATCCTGAATACTAGTAGATTTTCCATATATGAGGCAAGATCTATTGGCTAAGTTTCCGTCCTTATAAGAAGAAGACATAATCCTGTAATCATTACTTATTAACAAAAGATATACATAATTAATTTATTTGTGAAAATTGTCACACAGGTTTCGTACCTACTACAATCTCCAGCTCTCAATTAGGTATAATTTTATGCACTTTTCATTCTAAGACCTATTAAGTAACTACTTACCTTTTTAAGAGAATAAAATACTATTATTGTATTTTGTTGTTTAATAACCATAAAACTTATCTGCTTTAGAAATAGATGGCGTTGTGCGTATGTACGTGGAGTACATTATAATATCTCAGTAATAAGTTAAACAAAGTAGTTCTGATTATAAAGTTATGAGGGCTCAACATGTGGCTCAGATGTAAACACAATAAGCTTTGATAAATTAAAGTTTGCACAAGTTAAGCATCATAAGGGTAAACTTAGACCAACAAACATTAAATTTATGGTCATTATATTGTTTTGTGTAATCTCGTGCACTAAGTAAGAATACGTGGTACTGACTATTGCCAGACCATTTCATTTCGTGGGTGTAGTAAAAACGGATTGTGGGTAAGTACGCATATTCCTTCGCAAACAAAAGAACGCAAACATTATATTTTTAAATCTGTTTCTGGTTAATATATAGAACAGGCGGATAGGTTGGTAGACATTACATGACCTAATTTATAGTCGACTTTTACGAAATTCTGAGGATGAGATGGGATAATAAAATCTTATTCTGTAAAAGTAATGTCAGCAGTCTATTAATACAGAATGTTGTCACTCTACAAAGTTGTCAACTACAAAAACTTTTTTAAACTCAAATTGATCCAAGAGTTTTATTTTTAGATGTTAAATTTTCTCTGGCTGGTATTACAGCAATTATGTTTTTACTTTTTCAAATATAAAATAAGGGCATGTAAAGTTAGCGGTCTGCTTTGGATCCGAAGTAACTTTTAGAGAAATATGAAACTTTTGATTAAGATTTATGTTGTGAATATCCTTCTTGAGGAGATGTTTTACGAAGTTTTTGTTTTTGGAATGAAAACAGCTTATAAAAAATATGCATAATTTATGGCATTATAACTGTTAAAGAAAAGACGTGATGAGTAATATGTATAAAATAGAGGGTTTTGAATAAAAAGCATCAATATTATTTACGACGGACTTTGATTGTGTTCCATGTAGGGTGGAAATGTTTGGTTTATATGTTTAGCATTGGACGCCCAAAGGCTGACATGATGATGAATATGATAAACATATATGACGACCTCTGTGGCGTAGTGGTTATATTACATGGCTGCTACGCAGAGGTCTCGGCTTCGATTCCCGCTCAATGCAAATCTTTGTGTGCATGAACATGATTGTTTGCATTGATCTGAGTGTTTCTATGTATAATATGTATGTATTTACAAAATAAAAAGTAAATAAGTATTAATATCCGTTGTTCTGTTACCCATAACACATGTAGGTTTAGCCTAGCTTACTTTGGGACCAGATGGCGCTGTGTAGAGATGTCCTCGAATATTTATTTATTATTTTATTTATATGAATGAATAATCTCTATTTTATGCTGTCGTGTAATGAGAGGTCTCGGGTTCGATTCCCGCTCAATGCTAATCTTTGTGTGCATTAACATGATTGTTTGCATTGGTCTGAGTGTTTCTATGTTTAATATATTTGTAAGTATTTAGAAAAAAAAAGTATATTTACATCCGTTGTTCTGTTACCCATAACATATGCAGGTTTAGCCTAGCTTACTTTGGGACCAGATGGCGCTGTGTAAAGATGTCCTCGAATATTTATTTATTATTTTATTTATATGAATGTACCTATAACCTCTATTTTATGCTGTCGTGTAACGTATGATTGATTCAACATACATTAACCCACGGTTTATTAATGCTACGTCCTTTACTTTTAATTCAACCTTAATCAAGTACTTACCTAGAAAATAATTAGTGACGCTCCTCATCCGTTTATTAGCGAGTACTATCCACACGACGACGAGGTTCCCCACGGTGGCCACGACCACCATGCCGGCGAATAACACCGTCCATAGCACTTGCCGCCACCATGGCAGTATGAATGACTGGTACACCTGGGAAATATAAAAAAATATTAATTAAATATTAAAATAGAACTGCTTAGATGGCAAAGCAGGCGTCTTTGTGGCTGCCGTAAACGAGGTTTCGGGGTTCAAATCTAATGAAAAATAATTGTTGGGTGCTTCACATATTAATGTCATGAGGCTGGATGTTCTTTGTTTTTGTTTATCCTACTACCTATCGTATCCTAATAATTGGATGGATGGATGGATTTTGATAATTCTAACAGTAACATAGCTTAAACATCAGATTGTTTGTTGCCGCCATTTTGCTTTAAGACTTGTGACGTCACAATATGGCGCATACTCATGTACTTACATTCTTTATTTAAAACGAGTAGTACAAAAAAGTGTATAAATATTTTTATTAGTTATCTAGTGCCCATAGTTTAGAACTTGATGCCGTTGTTTGAATGTGTGAAGGATGTTTCATTATTATTTTATTTACATTTGTAGAAATAATAAATAACACATAATAATAATCATATCACTATACCTACCTACGACCTACATTATTGCTTATACGAATACTGGTATTATATTACATACCGCATATTTATGTATCATACGGTTTTCAAACACAGCGTACGTAACACTTAGATAGATAACTTCAGGCTCTTTAGAAGCCTACTGGACCTTGATATACTTTACAAGAGAGTGCCCCTAGACATAATATGTCTAGGGGCAATATAAGTCGCAATATTATTGCGACTATCTACACATGTATCTCGTTGATAAGTTATGTTGCCTTTTTCTTGGGAAATAAGCGTGTATTGAAACGTTTTACTGAAAACGTAGTGGATAGTAATATTGGTTTTTATTTGGGTTATTTTTTTAGTGTATCTAGAAGTACAATCATTTCGTTTTTTTTTCTAGGGCTTCCAAGCTTTTATGTCGTACTTTTTTTTTATTAATAAGTAAATACCAGAACAACGAACATTAATACTTATATACTTGTTTTTTTGGAAAAACATACATTTATACATAGAAACACTCAGACCAATGCAAATAATCATGTTCATGCACACAAATATTTGCATTGAGCGGGAATCGAACCCGAGAACTCTGCGTAGCAGTCATGTTGTATAACCACTACATTGCGGTCTAGCAATGCATACCTAATACCTGTGTGTGGCTTTACCTCTCTACATTCTTAAACCTTTAGGTCTCACCGGACAACGGATGTCTAGTCAAGCTTTGTTTAGTTAAAAAAATCATGTGCAAAGAGAATTTATTCTATTATGACGACGTCTTTGGCGAGGTGGTTATTTAACATAACTGCTACGCAGAGGTTTCGGATTCGATTCCTGCTCAATGCAAATCTTTGTGTGCATGAACATGATTGTTTGCATTGGTCTGAGTGCTTTATATGTATAATATGTATCAGTGGCGAAGGGTGGATTTTTATAAAAGGGAAGCCGAAGATTCCGTGGACTTTTGTTCTACTTTATATTACTATTATTCTGTAGTTCATAGGTATTCGTGAGAAAATGTTTCGATTTTACCTAGTTGTCCCGAACTCATAAACTTAAAATACGAAAATGTTTCTCTGTTTGGAAGACTTCTTTGATCAATTAGATTAATTGTTTATATTGCTATATCCTAAATGATTCTACATACCTACTTACTTACTTTTAGAATCTGAGAATACTGTCTGTAAGCCACTTACTTATACGTATCGAAATGAGATAATTGTATTAAAATGTTTCGTAAATCCACAGCGCCGGCGTTTCTTATATTTATAATTCAATTTCGAGAATGATGTTTTATCGCACATCACATAATAGGATAGTCAATATAATATAACACTATTAACCTGTCCCTTATAACAACAAACTATTAAATTTGCTGAAAACAATACAAACAAGTACTTACAAAAATATTCCATAGGATCCCAACGCACTACGACAAAAATAAAGTCAACCAATGCACAACACATAATACACAATCATAAATAATTAAACATACAAATTTTACTACTTTAAACAAGAAAGCGAATTTTATAACCTATTTGCAGAAAATAAATACAAATATCTGTTTTTTCTTCAAATGGTCCTATCGTTTACCGATGATTCTGCCAAAGTCAAGACGCAAGCCGTATAAAAATATAAAAACAAATAAATATAATTAAAAACTAAAAATTCAGAAGAAAGGCTGATTTCTATCAGATTTAAATAATTGATAAAAACAAAGGAATGTCAATGGCAAATTAAGTACTTAACGTGAAATGAAATGAAACTTCGTTACAATTGGTCGGTCCACTGGTTGCAATAGTGCTTTCTCGCTCTCGCAATGTTGTAGTTGTATCTTTTATCCTTGTCATAAGCCGATGGCCACCGGCTTATATGGTACCTTAGATCGACGAATACAAAGTGTCACGTGACCGTACGATTTCCGTACAGTCTGTTGTACTGGATTCCTAATTTCGCGACCGGCTTACTGCGCTCCGCGCATGCGCGCTTTAAGTACTCTCTGACTGAACCATAACAAGTTGTTAGTTGACAACCTTTAATTACAAGATGGCGTTATGAGTACGTAAATAATTATATTGAAAATTATTATTACTGTAATTATTATTGCGATTTACGTAAGAGAATACTTTTTTGTTTTATATTATTTTGTATTGAGTGGATGTTGCGTCATTGATTTATAATTGATTAATAGACAATGCTAAGCGGTTTTTGCAAAGGTAAGCCGGTAGGAATCGAGTTATATGGACACTTCGCCACTAATATGTATGTATTTACAAAAATAAAAACAGTATTTAAGTAAGTTTATCCGTTGTCTAGTACCCGTAGTACAAGGTCTGTTTAGTTTGGAACTAGATGGCGTTGTGTGAAAGTGTGAGGAATATTTAATATAAATATTGTAGGTTCACCAAAGGTTATTCTTCTCTGACCTATGAACTTAGTACACGTTAAATTAATTCTTTTCTTTCCTCAAGAAACGATGACCATTACTCCCAAATGTTACGTGATGAAATAAAATAAAGAAAATCGTAATAATTTAACTTATTCCCTAAGGTTTATGACACTTTCACAAAACTCTGCTCATAAATAACTAAACTTTTTTAATACTACTTTATTGCCTCACGACTTAAAATGCCTATAAGAATATTATTAAAAAATAATACAAAGGCCACTTAACTTTTAACTTTTCAATGATAATGTGATTCAAATTTTAATTTGAATCTTAATTTAAGAAGATTTTGTAATATTTATCACTGTTGCTTTATTAAAACCATCAATTTTTCATTCATATCGTATTCGGACGTCCACTGTTGGACATAGGCCTCCTCCAAACACTTTCACCCTGCGTGGTCTTGTGCCTCCCTCATCCATCGGCTTCCTGCCGTCCTAACCAGGTCGTCGGTCCACCGTGTGAGTGGTTGCCCCACCCTGCGTCATCCTGCGCATCTCCACATACAATTTCGTTACAAATTGTTGTCTAAGATTTTAAACGACACTCTGTATAAGAGCGGTTTGTGGCAGTTTTTATTTTTAGTCCCTTTTTCATCACTTTATTGTCGTAAAAGGTGACTTAGGGATTAAAAGTTTTTATTATTTGTAGCCTGTGTGTTATTCTGCTGTTTAAGCTACATTACTGTAAAGTTTCATCAAAATCCGTTTAGTAGTTTTTGCGTAAAAGAGTAACAAACATCCATCCATCCTCACAAACTTTCGCATTTATAATATTAGTAGGATATTAGTAGGAAGTAGGATTGGTTCTGTGTGCTATGTACCCAACATTTACTTTCAACAGGCAATCATAAGAGTTAAGTTGTTGACTTTGGTTTCTCTGCAAATCTCTATATAATATAAAATTAGTTATCATCCACAGTTGGATCTGACGATCATGACGACCTCCGTAATGCAGTCAGTATATTACATGGCTGCTACGCAGAAGTCTCGGGTTCGATTTTCGCTCAATGCAAATCTTTGTGTGCACGAACATGATTGTTTGCATTGGTCTGAGTGTTTTTTGTGTATATTATGTATGTATTTACAAAAAGAAAAAGTATTTAAGTATGTTTATCCGTTGTCTAGTACTTATAGTACAAGCTCTGCTTAGTTTGGGACTAGATGACGTTGTGTGAATGTGTGAGGATTATTTATATTTATTTATTTATCTCCTCCAACTAGGTCGATATCTTACCTCTGTATTATTAGGTGTGCTATTGATGTACTTGTTGTTAACTTCATCGTACAAGGTGACGTAGAAGTTATGTTCGAAGCCCGGTGCGGTCGATCTGTTCGCCGCTATCGTGGGCGCCAGGTCGTCCAGCATCCTCGCATCTGTATTAACCTGTTGACAAAATAACATATTTTATTGTAAATATGAATATGTTTATAAAACACTAGCTGACGCCCGCGGCTTCACCCGCTTTGTATAAGCAGCTTAAATGTTATTCTACACCCTAAACTACTTATATTCTAAATTCCATCAAAATCCATTCAGTAGTAGTATTTAAGTATGTTAATACGTTGTCTAGTATCCATAGTACAAGCTGTGCTTAGTTTGGGACTATATGGCGTTGTGTGAAAGTGTGAAGATTGTTCCTCTTTCACCCATTTATATGGACTACCAGGTGCTTTACCCGACAGTATCGCCAATCGATCTTGTGTATTCTTAAAGTTCTACTATACATATTGTAATTAACCACAACCCCAACCGCAAACACATTAGAGCCCAACCCTTAGCAAACAATAAAAGATAAAGGTTTCCTTGTAAAATCGAACGAGACATAAAACCTTTATGTTTAGTACTTGAAAGTAAAAGCTGGGACACAACACAATATTTGAGTGTACCTTAATGTTTAAGAGGCAGTAAATGTCTGACTTAAACGTGACCGTTAAGGCGACGCTTTTAAAATGGACTTTAAGATCTGAAGGGAGATAGAGAGACTAATGATCGAATTGACTCGAGATAAGGATCTTTCTGTGCCTTCCTCATCCATCGGCTCATCCCGCCGTCCTAACTAGGTCGTCGGTCTACCGTGTGAGAGGTCTCCCCACCCTGCGCTTTCCGGTACGCGGTTGCCATTCCAGAACTTATCTGCACCAACGGCTGTCGGTTCTCCGCGCTATGTGCCCTGCAAGGTGGCAATACTTGGAGGAGGTCTATGTCCAGCAGTTGGCGTCGGTTGGCTGATATGATGATGATGATCATTAAAAATCTTTCTGTACCCAGTACAGCCTAAAGTATGAAAATTATAAGGGAACTAACTTTTACCTATACATCAGATAAAACTGTTTAAATAAACTGCACAGTTTTATCGTGCAAATAAATCGTTTTAGTATTGACAGGACTTAATATAGCTTCGAACAGCAACGTGTGAAAAATGAACCAAAGTATTAAGGAAAGCGTTACAAGGAATAGAAACAGATGCATTAGGAAACTACGTGCAACGTAAATAAAATTAACTTTAGACAGATTTGTAATAATACAGTAAAGTAGAAAATTTGTTTACGCCATTGTGACAAGAGCATAAAGTGGAGCGTCTAAGGGTAAGCTTCACGTTCATAATAACAGCCCATTAATGTCCCACTGCAGGGACGGGTCTCCTCCCATGACGGAGGGATAGTTTGGCCTACTAATACCACGCTGGCCAGACGGATTGGTATAAATGAATTTGTATAGTCGAAAACGAAATGGCTTTATCAGTTTTGACAAAAAATTCTATCATAATTCAAATTCATTAAGATCGTTATTTAATGTTTATGCATGAGCTTGACGTCATTGGTTGACCGTAATCAAATCTATGCTTAGATTAAAAGTGCAATCTGTTTTAAACTTTCACTTCAACGCAATAAATAATAAAATCTACTAACACAATACAAATGTCACTATATTAAACCGTAGAGTTTGTATGTGAAAAACTATGAAAAACCATTAAATAATTTAAAACTAAAGTCACTTGTTACTTGTGACATTACAAGCTTGTCATATTTCAGAAAAACTGAAAATGTAGAATTTAAATATTGGCTGGTAAGCCACCCAATTATTGGCACCTTAAGAGTGGACTTCATGTCAGACTTAAATATAAAATATCATAAAATGATAAAATACTTTAATCTTTGCTTAAACTTAATTATTATTATGTGATTGAATAGTATTAAAGCGCCAAATACACTACCCTACATGTAGGGTAGTGTAATCGGCGCTTTAATAAATATTATTGGCACTAATGCCAATAAAAGGATTCTGATAAAATTGTTGCTATGTTGACACATGAAAAAAATAAAATATGATAAAAATATTAAATAAATAATATTTCAACTTGAATAATCATACTGAACTTGAATAATCTATAGGTAGTGTTTTAATTCTTTTTACTCACTTTTAACTCTTAAGTGCCCATAATTGTAGGACTTCTAACGATTAGGTGGTTTACCCTAATTTGTTTTATATTATAAAATTACGAAAACTTTAAATTGAAATATGCGCTAATGACGTCATACAAGAAATGATAGGGATGGATATAGAAGGAAAAAAGAGATAAATTCATTAGATTATAACGTTTTACCGAAAATATGCTCTAGTAACAGTCAATAACGTTGACTTTACTATTTGTTTTTATAAATACCTAACGACTATTTGCTAATACAAGAGAACTGATATGTCAAAGTAGCTCATGATTTAGCTGATATTTTGTTGTGCGATATTGAACCTAATAGTTTTATGACATGCAACTAACAATAGCTCTAGAGGTGATAAAGCCATTTAGTTTTCGACCATACATTGGAAAAATTGATGGCGTTGTAACTATTACTGCAACAGGCACTTTTTGATTATTTGTAGAATTACATAAATTTTCATTCGCACAGACTACCACTATTAAGAGTACCTCCCCTTAAGTATAGAGTATAAATCAGTTTGAGTACTAAGCTTTAGCTACGAGTAAAGAAAGTGGATGAGGAAAGTACAGGCAAGTAGAAAGGGAAATATTTAAAGAAGGCTAATGGTTAGTAGTAATCGCCGGTTCACAATGGATCCAAATAGCTCGAGATAGAGAAAGATGGCAAGCCTTGGAGGAGGCCTTTACCGGAGAGGGTTCTTGATACAAAAAAAAAATATAGATAGGTATATAAGATTATTATTTGTATTTTATTGATTAGGTGACACTGTATTAAAGCAGAACTGAGTTTCTCATTTCTAAATAAGAAACGACATTTAAGGGGAAACAATTCAATCGCAATTCCATACAAACAAAGAAAGTAAATTGCTCCTTCATTAGATAATTAATACTCAAAACTATAGATGATATCGTTTTGTCTCGTTATTATCTAGTCTTATTGATTAATAAAACAGTAAAAAATAATATTCATTTACAAGTTCTGAGGCTTCAAAGTTCATAATTCCATGCACATTTTATGACAACTTTCACCGTAATCAAATAGGATTAAACGTTTATAAAGGTGAATATATTTTGTCATTAGGAATAGATTATTTATTCGAAAATTCAAATAATTTTATATTGACTAGATACATTCTAAAGTTTGTACGCAATTACCTTTTTCCCAAAACCATTTTAGGAAATTTTACCGTGCTCGTTTCCGCCATCGACATCTTGCATCTCGCCTCCACTTTCTGCACCCCTCGGGTCGGCGGAGGGGAGGTACGACAGCGAGCCGACCGTCGTCGAATGTTACCGAATATTTTTTTTTAAACTTCAATAAACTTTAATTTATGTCATTTATGACAATTACGTATCGCTTGCCAGTAAGAAGTTTCGTAATTTCTTTCATCAAAGAGATCCAATTATTATCAGATGCATAACCAGTTAGATAAAATACCTACATCAGTGACATTCTTGACTAAAATCAACTGTCAAAATTCACCTATTATTACAATAGTCACTAAAGCATAGCTAAGGCTGTCACATTGCACAAACTGTATTTTTTTTTGTAATTCATTTTGTATTTTTTTTTTAATATTTACGTGAATCACCCCCGCCCCGGTATCTGAATGACTGATCAAGTATCATTTCTTGTCAACTATCATTTCCAGATTTTATGATTATTATTTATTTTATGATTTTTCTTCCTTTTTTTAAATCCAGCTAAAATTAACTTCATGTACAGTATGAGGACATTGATAATATGATTGGTTTTTAAAGAAAGACAGACAACAATGAGGAAGCGAGAAAGTGAGATTATAATTTATTGATGATTTTGAAATTGTATATTATGACGTTAACAATAAGTGCTATATTTTGTTGCACTGCAATGACTTTTTATCGAAGTGCAATGTTTCCGTCACCAGTGTCACTTAGTAAGACATGATGAAACATACAATGTCATATAGAAGTAAGTAGGGATTCAATCTTTTATAATTTCAACCTTATGCCGAACGCCATAAGATACATTTTAATGTGATAATTTTCAAAACTTATGCTAAAATTATTCAGCTATTTTCGGTAATCGGATGTACTTTTCTTCCTCATTGATTTGCTGTCTTTCTTTAAAAGCCAATCACATTATCAATGTCCCCATACTGTACTGTATGTGAAGTAAGATATTATTGTGTACTGTATGGAACTCCTATTAACGATGCACGGTCTAAAAAACTGCATCAAGAATAAACAGCTTAACTTAAAAAAAAAAAAAATATAATGTTTTACGGTGTCATACCTACACCACTTACAAGATAAATTGATGTCTCGCTTGGTGTGTCTTCCGCAACAAAACTTACAATAAAATATTTTTTTAAAACCCATTTTAGTTATCTTTATTTACTCCTGATTTATTACTTTTTAGGTAACTACCTACTGCTAGTATTAGTGTCAACCCTAACAATCAAGAAGAACAATATTTATTTTGAACGACATTTTGATTTGTAATAAATACAATCGAGCGCGTGTGCGTGTGCATGTTTCTGACTGCTTTTCTATGAGTTTTTCTCTTTCTCACGCAACGTTTGGTGAAACAACAATCTTTTAGGCTCCGGTGACAGATGAGTTGGTCTTGACGTCTTGAGTCCTCTTAATGTTTATTATTTACAATGTCTGTAATCACTTTAAAATAATAATGCAACAATAAAATTATTCTAATAAATTGACATTTTTAATTCATCATGGCAACCGCATAACCCGTGTTCTATGCGAATTTAAAATTAAACAAGAAACAATATATTTTTTCTTTGGGTTATTAGGACAATGACTGTTTTGTTAAATGGCTACTCATAACGAACGACGACATCGCAAAATGTCCACTGCTCTACTCTTAGAATACCAAAGTCGTTAAATACCTTGGTCGCAAAATGACTACATTTCAAAAATACTTTTTTACTAGCAGGTAGTTAAAAAGTCTTGGTCGCATACAGATATAATTCAAGTACTTTACTTAATAATAATTCCATTATAAAAGAGGACATTAACAGTACCTTAAATAGTATAATTAATTGGCTGACATTAAACAACTTGAAAATTAATCTAGATAAGACAAATTATATGACATTTCGTAATAGGATAAATAAATTGGGTAAGATTGATATTAATTATTTGGGACAAAAAATTGAAGAAGTAGACAAAACTAAATTTTTAGGACTTAACATCGACTCTAGCTTAAAATGGACATCACATGTGGAACTTCTGTGTGCGAAGATTAATAGGTTTGCATATGCCTTGGGTGAGCTGTCAAAAACTGTAGATATATCAACCGTGTTAACAGCTTATTACGGTCATGTAGCTCCTATATTACCATATGGAGTTATGTTTTGGGGAAACTCTACAAATTGGGAAATGGTATTTAAGGCCCGAAAAAATGTATAAGATCAATATATAAATAAAAAATGATAGATAGTTGTAAACCTTATTTCTTAGAACTTCAGATACTAACCCTTCCTAGCTTATATATACTTGAAGTTGTAATATTTGTAAAGAAAAACATAAATAAATTCGAGAAACTTAGCACCCATAGACACAATAAGAAAATACACATGCCTGCTAACAACACTAAACAAATTAACGAAAGCATATTTTGTATGGCTCCACGCATCTACAACCACCTACCTAGCGAATTGTTAAATATTGAGAATATTTTAGAATTTAAGCGGAATGTAAAAAGTATTTTGCTTGCCAAAGCCTACTATTCTGTCAAGGAATATCTAGCAGATAAACTTGTAAAAACAATATAGTGATGTGACTGTTTTTTGCAAATGTATGACTTTTTTATTTTAGATTTATATACATTTTTAACTTATATTTTTTATTGATTTATATTTTATAGTACTTAAGTAATATTTCGGACACATTTTGTAATTATTTGATATTAATTCATTTTTATATAAGTTCTGACATTTCTGACATGCTTTAATTTTGATATTTTATTTGATTTTTTTTTCCTGTAAAAAACTGTTTTGAATATTGTTAAATTTGCACGCTTGTAAGCTGAGTATGGTGATACCTATATGTAATGTAAGATCTCTGTAAACCCATTATTCGCAAATAAATAAATTGAATTAAATTTAACTTTTTAAAAAATCAGATAAACTACCTATAAGTTAAAGATGTACACAGCTGCTTAGATTAATGTATTAGGAAATAAGAATGGCTTAAATAAAATAAATATATAAATAATGATTAGTAGTGGATGTTCGTTTGTTGTCATGATGATGTTGATGACAGAAAATGTAGTAGGCCAGACTAAAAGATCCAGATAGCTACGCATATCGTAGCACTATAGTTTCGTAGCGATTCCGTAGCATTCATGATTGAGACATTTTTCATGGCTGTCGTAGAGATGTCGTGCTTCTACGAAACGAAAAAGGTTGATAATATTAAGTATTCTTACTTCGTAACCACAGTAAAAAGTTTAACTTAAACACCAGAAATCTAAATATTAATGTTTCTTTTTCAGAAATCAATTTAATTAATTTAAAATAGTTCATGTTTGATATACAAATATAAAATTTGAATATAGTACAGTCACGAGCAATAATATGTACACATTTTCAAATTTTCTAAACTATCTGCACGTTTATCTAGACATTACAATATCAAAATGAATTCGTAATTTAGAAGAGGTTCCGTACAGTTTTGAATTAATCTTCGAATTTTCAATTTTGGATTGGCAGAACTTTAGATAACTGGTTTACAAAATGCGAAAATGTGTACATATTATTGCTCGTGACTGTACTAGCAATGTATATAAAAGTTTTGGTAGTGAAAAAGTTGTAGCGGCACTTTACTCCGAGTTGCTACAGTTTATAGATAAACGTACAAAAGGGATAGAGTCGTCATACTGTAGGGGTAACGTCTGTGCCTGACATATTACAGATGTATACAGAAGATAAGTTGTAGTATATTTCACTTGTTAAATTAATATAAGGTAAAATGAAATTGAATTGGTCCAGTACGAGGATAATGTTGGTGCAAAACGTGAATAATATTTATGTTGGTAATCAATATGTCAAAATGCCTCGATATTTTAAATTTTCTGTTTGTACTTTAAGGTGTATTTTTTTGTATAAAAAATAATTATTGATTAACCTGACCTCGATTTAACCTGGGGTTAATGTCACAGCGTTCTATTTGCTAATTCTTTTCTTTTATACTCAGTTTTTTAAACAAAACTAAAGTCAATAGCTTGATCGATGTTAAAGCATTTACTTTTTACATTTTTCAAACATTCGTGATCACTATAACTATAAAATAGACTAAGTTTTATAAAGTATTTCATAAAATAGATAGATACCTATAGTAAGCTTGATCTAACTAAGTCTGTAATATCTAAGAAGTTCGAGGAACAAGTTTCGATAGCAATTGACAGGTCGTGTCAGGGCAGCGCTAGATTCTAATAATATTACGCTCTCACCTAGCTTAAAGTTTTGAAATATCTCGAAATATAATACCTACTAACTTAGTAACATTTTATCCATGTCTTACTATAAATACAGGCCAGTACGTTCCGTGATGAAGCGGACGGAATTGGCATAGGGTTCGATTCGACGACCTTTGTGGGTTGATTCCCGCTCAATGCAAATCTTTGTGTAAAGAACATGATTGTTTGCATTGGTCTGGGTTGTTTTTTATTTATAATATGTATGTACTTTTGTTTTTTGATAAACATACTTATTTACCTTTTCTTACAATACGTACATAAAAATTACCCAGACAAATGCAAAAATTCATGTTTTATGCCCACGAAGATTTGGATTTAGCGGGAGTCGAACCTAAGACCTCTGCGTAGCAGCTAAGAAACGCCAGAGGTTTTAATAAATATTTTATTACTTGATGTTAATATAATTTTGTACTTGTTTTTGAACTGGAGTAATATCGATTAGATCTGTAGTACTTAAATATTTACAAGTAGTATTAAACTGAACAGCTGTTTAAAATCAGAAGCTTGCTTTGTTCTCCTAACAGTATCTTTATTTGATCCTATTTGATAAGCCCTTAACAACAGCTCTTGTGTTTGATTGTTCAAATTTGTTGGTGAAGTTTAAATATTATTAAGCTTAATAAAGTATTACTTAAATAAAAGGTATGACATTAGACGCTGGATCCAAGATAACGGTATCCTAGTGTGGGCTCTAGAGAATAATAATATAATATTCCTTTCACAAATACGCAGTATACAACATTTAAAAAAAAAATCTCTCGTTGATAGGAAGCAGAGGCTAATAAAAACATTCATTTTTATGCACAATTTACGCCGTACATTACATATTGAGTAGTAGTTATGTACGAGTACTATAACCACTCCGCAGAGATCAGCGTCGAATATAAGATTCTTAAGAAGTCACACTTGTTTTCATCAATGGCTAACAACCCAACGACCGATCCATCGCAATGGGTCGCGACGAAGACACCCATAAGGGCACAAGACCCAAATGGAACCGCGTCCCCCCAGGATGCGAAGACAACCACGTCACAAAGAAACGCTTGTTATAACGATCTTTTCAAAGGATTCTTTTAGTTTTTAATAATATTAATATTTATAATTACTTCATTCTTTTTTTGTTTAATGCAAAATAGTTGCCCTTTGATTCGTTAATTTCTTTATATCTTTATATGTGGTACAAACAGGGCTATTTGTACTTCTGTTAAATATTCAATGTGGCGCTACGTCGAGCCTATTGAGATCGACCTTCGATAATATCGGCATTCAGATGACTTAGATCATTGCAAGGAATTTAGACGAGGATGTCGAATAAGATTTATATTGTTTTATTATTGGAAGCTTATCGGTAATTGAATGTTAGAAAATATGCTACATTATAATGTTACTAACACTAATACTTAAGATAATTGTTACTAACACCTATGGGCTCTGCCTGAAATAAAGAGTAATTTAATTTAATTTAATTACAGCTAATTAAAAAAAGAGGCACTGCAAAGATGGGATATTGTTATCAATGTCAAGATTTTTTATTATAAAATACGACCCCATAATTTCTTTTGAGATGTGATGATCTGGTGACAAGACGAACAAGTAACTCCTCAAAGTAAGCTTTACATTGTCATTTTACCAGCTTTTTAACCCTTCACCAAAAGATAGTTGCATTTATGCACTCCTGCTTAGAGGTGGTGGATTAAGAAGTTATAACATTCTATACTTAGGAAAACATGAAGATATCTACCACATAAATATCCCCAACATAAAAAAGTATAAGAGCTTCCCGCAGTTGACATAACTCAAGTTACGTGGACATTTTAAAAATACATTCTCAATGAAAAATCGCATCATAAAAACACTACGTGTACTTATTACGAAGTTGCAGTGTCATAACTTCATACTTATATCACTCAGGCAAACATTACATCATTTTTATATACATTTCCTCTCGTATAACAACAAATTATTCAAGCACACATCCTATATGAGTTTCGTGTAATGGAAATTGTAAAATATTTGTTTTAAGCTTTCAAAAATGGCTGTGTCAAGTAAATATAAATGACATTAAGTACATAAAATATTAGTTGAAATGAACAGCGCGAGTAATTTGTTGCTGTTGTGATTTAAGCTTGGTAAAGTATATTGTGCAATATGAAGTGTTTCTTGTGATGAATAAGTGAATACATTGTTTCACCACTTGAAAAATGTAAAATTTATAAGAAATTTAAAACACAATTATAACCAGACATTACCTACAAGGCAAAGACTTATTTTCAACATTTCTCTTTTGTGCGGTCTCGTGGCCGCTTAATCAGTGAGAAATCTGTTAAACGTGGATTTTTTTGGTACGCAATCACCATTCTATAACCTCTCTTCCCCAACGAGTCCGGTTCTTCGTACGTTATCCCACCTTTGTTTAATAATAAAAATATTTGGAAGCATGTCCATAATCTCCAACAAGAATGTATCGCGCTCAGCGCACTGTATTATCGTAAAACATGTTATTAGTAGTACAATGTAGTAATCAACAGTTTCCGACCTAACCTCGTGAACTGACCCTTCCTTACCCATACCCTTACACCTGACACTCTGGCAAATATAATAGTTATACCGAATTGAGGGATATTTGTAGGTAGAGTTTGTTGTATTGTAAATATGAATTTATCTAAGCTTAAAGATTTTGATTGAAATGACTTTATCTATACTCGTAACGTTTAGCTTTGTAATTGTTTATCGAAATATAAAAAAAAACAATGGATATGATAATGGCCTCATAAGTATCATAGATTAGTGTTTTGTAAATTTAAAGTATTTGTTGTATGAAATATTCTTCAAGTATTGTCTTTAGAAATAAAGCCGATGGGTACTTGTCACTTTTTGTTCGTATTTATTTATTTAGTTTTTTTATTATTTAGAGGTAGCAGACGAACAGCCATCCCTATGAATTATGGTAACCGCTAAGCTAATGCTATAGTCTGGCTTAGAAATATAATTATATCAGCGTCGTATTCTCGTAAAAAATATCAATAGCTCATAGCTTTCTATATTGTGCTTAAACAGACAGTTACAGCTGTAGGCGTTATTAAAAAAAGTAAAAGAACAGGAAAAACTGTAGTCAATTATATTTTAATGAACATTCTTTTTTCAAAGAATAATTATTCATGGTCAAAATGAAACAGTTAATTAAAAGGCACTCAAAACGATGCTTAATTTATAAGATAAATATTACATTAACGTCTTCTTGCTTCAATCCTTTTTTAAAAAAAGCTAATTTATTTTTTTATCTTTGAGAAAATTATTTGCAGAACGTCAAAGTAAATTCAAAAGTTGGGAGACGCAAAGCGTTAAATATATTTTTATAATGGCTGAGTTTTCATTTCATCATAACAACCCATTAATGTCCCACTGCAGGGACAGGCCTCCTCCCATGACGGAGGGATACTTGGCCTACTAATACCTCGCTGGCCATACGGATTGGTATAGGGTTTAATTACTAGTTTTCCTTCTTTTTAATTCGTCAAGATAATATTCACGGATAGTCCCTTAGTCGGTTTTTACGACACCCATGGGATGAGATGGGGTGGTGACATATTGTATTCTTACTCCGTCACCACACGGAGATTTCATTTCTTCAGTATGAAAAGATTGAAATTAAACCACGTACCACTTATTATAACTTTAAGCTTTCTTATGAGTAAAGGTAGGGTAAGAAAGGTAGAAGTGAAAACGTATATAGTTTTTTTTGCTTTATATTGACATGTGAAAAATGGCAACAGTGGATTTAAAATGCAATTAAAGTTTGATACTGAAAAGTGCAAGTATGTTAACCTTTTTTCCACTTTGAACAAACTAGTAAAAAAAGAATAAAAATTACCTAACACGTTCGACATTCAAATAGTCTGTCATTAGATCGAACGATAACGTCAGACCTTTGTATAGTTGACTTGACTCGAGAATGAACAAGATTTATTACAAATCTGTCTCCTGTCTAGTGGATTTGTTAGCATTTTATGCACTTTATCTTCTGGCATAATTTTTTAATACTTCATACATTCAATCGCAAATTACTAACAAATGTACGCTGTCTTACAATCTTTCGCATAATTTATTTATTTTTGAATATTTGCTAAATTCATTAGTAATAATGTAATTTTTATAAAATTTTGTAGGAAATATCGCATTCGTTCTACTTCTGTACAGTCCAGTAAATAATAATAATTAGTAAACTGCGTTCTAAAAATATACATAGATACTCGTAACATGTAACCTATATACTTATTGATTATGCACTCAACAACTGTCATAAATTATGATTAGAAATGAATGTCAATGAAATGACAATTGTACCTACGTGCAATTATTTAAGTTTCTAAATAATTTGCTTAAAATGTCTGACGTTACTTTTATTAAGACCGGTTTAAATAAAAAAGTGTTGTGGAAAGCAGGCCGTCGCTGCGTTAAAGTAAAAAACAATAAATCCAATACAGAACTATGGCGATGTAGTAACCAAATATGCAATAGTACGCTTACTTGGTGTACCTCAGACGAAACCATTGCAAGATATGGTGATGACCATCAGTGTAATCCAGATTTCAGTCAATTTAAGCTGGAGATGATATTGGAAGGTTTAAAAAATGCTGTCTGTAACGACTATCGTCCTATTCCAGCCATATTTGACGAATTTATGAGACCTTATCGGTCTAATCCGGAGTATGATGATATAATTCCATCTTTCGAATCAGTTAAAGACACACTATATCGGGTACGCAAAAAGTATTACCAAGTTTATCGCTGTACCTTCGATAAACTAGAAGACGTTGTAATAACGCCAAATTTATCTGAAAATTTTTTACTCTTCGAGGACGGAGCGGCAGACAAGATTATAGCATTTTGTAGTGAAGAAGCTCGAGAAGCTACAAAAACTATTACTCATTACTTTGGAGATGGAACATATAAAGTTGTACCCAAACCATTTCATCAAGTCTATACGATACATGGAGACATTGGCAGCGATGAAAACAGCACAAAAGTTGTTCCACTTATTTTTGCTCTACTACCTAACAAACTACAAAGCACATACTGTAGACTTTTTCAGTTAATAAGACAGCATTTACCAGACATAAAACCCATTGTCTTTCAAACCGATTTCGAAATTGGTGCGATGAATGGCTTTGTAAGTGTATTTCCTACAGCTACAATAAAAGGATGCTTCTTTCATTTCGCCCAGGCTCTTCGACGAAAGGCAAAAAAAATGAAACTGACTGAAATAGGTAATGGCCAGCATACGTTGGCATTATTTACTGCTTTAGCTCACCTTCCAGTAACCCATATACCACAAGCTTTCTCCTCCATACATTTCGAAGTTGAAGCCAATAATAACGCCGTATGGGACGATTTTATTCAATACTTTGTCAAGCAATGGATGGACCCGGCAATATTACCATCTATGAGCTGTTACGGAGAGCGACACAGAACAATAAATGTTTGTGAAGGATGGCATAATCGAATCAACAAGAGCATAGGTAGAGGACATCCGAGTTTATTTTTTTTAATATCTTGTTTGAAAAAGGAAAGCATCGACTATGACTTTCTCATTCGCCGAAACAATATTTTTGTAACGTACAACAGAAAACGTGGAAAAAAATGTAAAATTGTTGATGAAAGATTGAAAAAGATCGTAGATGATTATCTTAAAGGTTCGATCGAGGTCAATGTTTGTCTAGATATACTAAGTAAAGTAAAATTTGTGTAGCAATGTTAAAATAATAAAACATAAATTTACGATGCTTGGTTTTTATTCTTCGAAAAGAAAATTAGTAGGTGCTCACTGTCATGTGTGTTTGAGTGTACTTAGGGTGTACTAATTACAACATAATACATGGGGAAGTGACATTTTGTACAGTCTGATAACTCTTACTTATAAAGGTTTAAAAGTGTATATTTTGCGAAAGTGTATAATATGCGAAAGATTGTAAGACAGCGTACATTTGTTAGTAATTTGCGATTGAATGTATGAAGTATTAAAAAATTATGCCAGAAGATAAAGTGCATAAAATGCTAACAAATCAAATAATAGCGCTATCTATTATAGCTTTAAACTGACTGACACTTTCTAACGTTACCACATAGGGCGGCCAGGAAAAAGTCTTTACTGTATAAAAAAAAAATACAGTCTTGATATAAAAGAAAAAAATAATAGATTATTGGGTAAATTATCATTTTTTTAATATATTTATTTCTAAAAGAAAAGTGAATTATGAAAAGTCGGTACTTGAGTTAATATTCTCTAGCTTAACGTTGGCAGAATCATTGTTAGACAATGGGGCGTAAGAAAAAAACAGAACAGAGTTATTATTCAAAAGTTTTAACTTATTGACTTCAATTTTATTCTACTCAAGTAACTTAAGCTGACATAGTTTTAAGTTTACTTAACTTTACCACTGCTTCCTAAGCGTTAATAGGGAATAAACCATTTAAAAAAACTTCACGGCGGCATTTTCTAGACGTCGACTTACAAAAATAAATCGTGAAAATATTCGTTAAATTCAAATGTAGACGAGTTGTACAGTCAAGGAATTTGATTCGCGTACCGTCTTAAGTCTAAATTGCTAATGACAATCGATATTGATAAGGACTATCTTTCTTCGCAACGCTAAAATGACGTCAGTGTCGTAGTATGACATGCTTGTTTACCGAGTTCTCCAAATCGCGTAATCCATAGTAACCGAGCTATGTCACGAATGCCGTGGCCCTGCTCATGCAATGTTGACTTTGATGAATTTGACTTCTCCGTTCTGTATTATTTCTTCGATGCATTTTTAAAATTTAACGTATAACGATTTTTATTGTAAAATTTTAAGTTTTACAATAGCTTGACATTAAACAGTGTCAAAAAGTTGACATCGCCAAAAAAAATTTTTTTTCTATTTATTAGACGAAACTACAAATAGGTTAGTATTCAGAGAAGACACTTTGATATTGTAAAATTAATCTAACACACATTATCTAAGGTTGAAGTTTGCAGAACTTTCACCCGAACATACGTCATCATTAAAATGTAAAACAATTTTCCCTTATTTAAACGAATATAAACCTTACGATATGTTAATGGTTCAAACAATAAATCATTGAAATGGTACGTGAATCAAATTCCTTGACTGTACGTTTGCCTCGTGTCAAATTGATAACAAGTCTCAAAAACATCAAAGTTAAAATATCATAAAAAATCACTACCGGTTGGGGCAGAAAGGGTTTGGAATTGGAATCTCGTACCGGAAGACGCAGGGTTTGCGAAACCCTTGCGCGGTGGAATGGCGATCTGATTGATGTATTGAAAGCTCCATGGAAGAAGGGAGGCGTAGAATTACGTGAATTGGATGTTTGGCGAATGCTTATATCTATAGCAATATGACTGTGTTGAATCTGACGGAAAGTGGCTGATCTTCATGAAGTCGCAGATTCGATTGCGATCCCTAAACTATTGTTCTCGGTTTGGATGATCTTTGTGTTCGTTAAATTGATGTTTGAAAGATCTCCGCAACACAGGTCATGATTCCAAGTGCGAGTTGTCTTTTTGTAAAAATATTAATACAACGAATGATAGACATAGCTGAAAGAAATGGCTTCTCTCACGCCATCACTTTGTATGCAAAGTAATGGCTGGAACCCCACATTTTTATTAATTATTAAAGTTCAATTAGTTTCCAATAAAATAGAAAATAACCAATCTAAGAGTTTATAATAAAAATGGCTTGCGAAACAAGTGGAAAAATTGTCTTGTCGACCTCATCGGTTTATCAGAAAGAAAATAGTCGTCTATTACCTGAACGGCTTATACATGGCGTCTAAAATATTATCTAATAAAATAGGATAGCGCATCGACGATAGGAAATTGGTTATCATGTAACTCGTCGAACCTGCTAGTACTTAAATCTATAACTTCTAACATTACTCTTGTACGTGAGGTGTATAAACTGCTGTAACTTTAACTAGTAATAATTCATCTTGGTTTCATGAGCAGCTGTTGTTTTCACCATTTGAAAGACTAGTTTTCAAATTGCAAATGGAATACTTATTAAAGTTTTAAGTTTAACTGAATATTTTGTGGAGACTTGGTCAGTGATGCGAGTTCTTTTCCAACGTTGGTTGTCGTTCTTGACTGCCACCTCTGCGTTGCACTTGCAGCAAACAACTATAATATGATAATTATGACTTCTGTACAGTCATTTTGACGATGTTTTAGTTCGTTCTTTTTTTTGTGATTAGATGATTCGAAAAAAGCCGCGGGAGAACCAAGGCGACCGACATTGCGTTTAGAATCAAAGACAACAAGAATTACGAGATTCGAGTGACGGATGGACAGAGTCAGCGTTGTTTTTTCAATGATCAAATTAAATTTTAAGTAAATGCAGGGGTCAAATGATAACGCTATTTATTTAAGTTCAGTTCGTGATATCATTACATTAAATGGTGAACGCTTAGTGACACTTTATCTGAGCGTGTCCGTGTTTCGGACGGCATGTAAAAGTCGGTTTCGGCTGTCGTCGTAGTGGTAAAGTCGTTAAGCCACGTTTGAGGACTATGGACGGCTTCAACAACACTTGACATCGTTGTGGCCACTAAACAAACGCTAAAAAAGTAGTGGTTATGATGTAGTATTAGGTTCTTGTCATTTCTATCAAAACATTCTTAAGTGGTATTTAGGCCTTTGTATGAACATCAACATTGGCAGTGTGGTAACGGAGTAAGAATACAATATGTCACCACCCCATCTTATCCCATGGGTGTCGTAGAAACCGACTAAGGGACTATCTGTGAATGTTACCTACCTATACATAGAAAGAAGGAAAACTTGAAATTAAACCCTATACCAATCCGTTTGGCCAGCGTGGTATTAGTAGGCCCAGTATCCCTCCGTCACAGGAGGAGGCCCGTCCCTGCAGTGGGACATTAAGGGGTTGTTATGATGGACTTCAACACGACAAATTATGGTTACTTTTCATTCGAAAGTGTGTCTTATTACAACGTATTAAGGTTTACTAAATGAATCTGTGTGTACCTATATAGATTACAGAATGAATCAAACTAAACATAGGCCCTCTATTTTGCATACTAATGTTTTTGTATTTCTTTATTATTGTTCGTGATGAAAATTATATTAATCAGAAATGAGATTAGTAGTTGTGGATATATGAGAGACAAAGATTTATAGTAATCACGACGACAATATTGATTACACTTAGGATTCCCGCCAATTTCCTATTTTGTTTAGCTATTAGCAAAAGTTACTGTATCTGTCTGCATATAAAAATAATGTATTTGACTCCATTACTGAGTCCGATGATATTTGTGATTAGCGCGAAAAAATTACAAAACACGGAGTATTCAAGAAGAATGACAGATTCCAAATTCAAATGTACTTAATGTTTTTTTTAAATAAAAAAAAATGTTTTTTTTAAATAAAATTAAATTATTTATGGCCAGCATGAGTAAACGAGACAGACAGTAAAATTACTTCGTACTCTTTTAAACGTTACTTTTTCTAACACTGAGGTAATAAATAGGTATGTACAGTACGGGGACATTGATAATGTGATTGGCTTTTAAAGAAAGACAGCAAATCAATGAGTAAGAAAAGTACATCCGATTACCGAAAATAGCTGAATAATTTTAGCATAAGTTTTGAAAATTATTACATTAAAATGTATCTTATGACGTTCGGCATAAGGTTGAAATTATAAAAGATTGAATCCCTACTTACTTCTATTTGACATTGTATATTTCATCATGTCTTACTAAGTGACACTGGGGACGGAAACATTGCACTTTGATAAAAAGTCATTGCAGTGCAACATAATATAGCACTTATTTATTTATTTATTTATTTATTTATTGTTAACATTATAAAATACAATTTCAAAATCATCAATAAATTATAATCTCACTTTCTCGCTTCCTCATTGTTGTCTGTCTTTCTTTAAAAACCAATCATATTATCAAAGTCCTCATACTGTACTAATGTAGTACTTATTACCTCAATGTTTTCTAATAAATAAATCTTACATCGAGGTATATAATGTGTTCACAGCTTTACTTGAACAGTCATAAGGAAACGAAATAATATATTGCCGACCTTAACGCCATGTTGTATTGGATGTTTAGTTGATCGGAAAATCTATGTAATGTACGAACCGTTTCTTTTTTCCTTCATTGAATATGTCTGACTGTGTATACGTGAGATATCGATACTTTTATATAACATCTGTGATCTTACTATTATCTGGATTCTGGTATAATATCTATTGATTAAATGATTTAGTGGTATGTTAGCCGTTGTTCTCGTGGTTGTGGATTCAAATCCCACGTTGGATAATAGTTCTCTGATGCAATGATGGTTCCGTGTGGTGACGGAGTAAGAATACAATAATGTCACCACCCCATTTCATCCCATGGGTGTCGTAAAACCGACTAAAGGGACTATCAGTTAATATTATCTTAACAAAATAAAAAGAAGGAAAACTTGAAATTAAACCATATACCAATCCGTTTGGCCAGCGTGGTAGGTATTAGTAGGCCAAGTATCCCTCCATCACAAGAGGAGGCCCGTCACTGCAGTGGGATATTAAAGGGCTGTTATGATGATTGTTCTGAGTCTCAACCCGCAGCTAAGCAGAACTCTCGGGTTCAATTTTAGCTCAATGTAAATCTTTGAAGGCATAAACATCAATGTTTTTTTTTTAAGATTAATATGTATTTACACAAAAACAATAGATAATTGAGTACATAAGTATGTTTATTTGTGTATAGTTAATATTACAAGTTCTACTTAGTTTGGAGTTAGATGGCGTTGTATAAATGCGTGTTACTGCTATGCTACTAGCTAGTACGTAACAACTAATAGTTTAGGATACTAGACAGTAGTTGTTATGTTTCATAGCCCTGTAAATTCCCTAGCAGTAATTTTATTTCTAACTAGCTGACCCGTGCCCACTTCGTTAGGCCGCGAAAAAAACGCGTCACTTTTTTAAACATATTCATTACTGCTCCACTCCTACTAGTCATAGCGTGATACTATATAACCTATGACACTCTCCGATAAATGGACTATTCAACACAGAAATAATTTTTAAAATCGGTTCATTAGATCCAGAGATTACCCCCTACCAACGTCACAAACACACAAACTTTACCTCTTTATAATATTAGTATAGATATAGTATTTAAACAGTATTTAATGTTCTATAATAAATAACATGTACAGAGTTAGGCGGTCGCAGAATGAAATGCCAAGTAAAGTTTACAAACAGTTCTGCGGGTGACATTGACACGGGATGTCGTATCGACTTTCTATCTACAAAGATAATCGCTCAAAGTCCATTTTATTATCTTAACATATTCTGTAGAATAAGTATTTTTTTATTGACCTGTCTCTGGGTCGGATTGGATGCGGAAGGCGCAGGACCGAGTTCTGTGGCGTGTATTGGGAGAGGCCTATGTCCAGCAATGGACTGCAATAGGCTAGTTGATTGATTGATTGATTGATTGATTGATAATATGCTTCGGTGGTTAATCGAAGTGGTTTGAATCTGATGCAAGAATTCGTGTGGTTCACAAATAATTGCTTTAAGCCACGGTGTTTTTCATCACAAATCATCATAACAGCCCATTAATGTCCCACTGCAGGGACGGGCCTCCTCCCGTGACGGAGGGATTCTTAGCCTACTAATACCACGCTGGCCAGACGGATTGGTATAGGGTTTAATTTCAAGTTTTCCTTCTTTTTATTTCGTAAAGATAACTTAGTCGGTTTTTACGACACCTATGGGATGAGATGGGGTGGTGACATATTGTATTCCTACTCCGTCACCACACGGAGGGTGTTTTACGCCTAATGTAATCTCTGTAAAAGTTCCGTAGAGCGGTCGTTTCAGCTTTGCGTTCTATGCTCAAACTTCGAGTTCGATCATTAAAAAAAAATGTCCGTAGGCTGTTGGGGCAATAATATTTTGTGGATCTGAATTTAGTAGAATTCTTAATTATTTAAATCGAACCAATGATATCACACGACTTAAAACAAATAATAAATGGCTGCAAAGTCTTAAAAAAAAACAGGTTATAAATACTTACCTACAAATTCATACACATTCTATTCCTAATGAAATTCGTTCGAATTTCGTTCAAAGAGTTATCCCTTATTTACCATCAAGTATAAAATAATTTACTGAGAATGATACTCTTAGTATATTGTTCAATTCATAAACTGCCATGTATTATGTAAATATATGAGATGGAAATATGGGGAAAATAAAATGAAGGTGCCGGAAAACGCATTTACAAAAGAAAATTGTTTTCGAGCTCGTTATTTCAATCTTTGAGAAAGCTGTTCTATTTTGTGTGTTATAATACTCTTAATGTAACTTTATTACGTTGGAGGTGATGATTTTTCAGAGTAATATCGACATTTAAATTATACAAGATAAATTGAATCTTTTGTACTTACACGTGTTTAAGAGATAAATTAAAATTATTGGTTACAAGTAATTTAACAATACATACATTTTAGTAAACTGATTATAATTTATTAGAATATTATTTAATAGTATCCTATATAGCTAGATGCCTTGTTACCTATATGATGCTTTTTTACCTATTTAAGCTTGAGACCTATTTACGTTAGAAAAACAAAATAGCTAATGCAAACTATTGTGCAGTAACAGAAATAGAAGACCTGTATATTTCATTACCATCCTTTCTGAAGCAGTATAGGTACTCGGCTTTGGCCCGAGCTGGCCTGATAAGGAGACTTACTGACTTGACTACTAATAAGACCTTAACCAGATGGATTATTATAGGGTTTTAAATTTAAAATCTACCATAAACTATGCATGACGTGACCTTAGCTACAGATTACGCCGCTGCATGAAAATTATTAATATGGTTTTTGTATATCTTTGGTAGCTCGTTATTGGCGCTTTGTAACTATTTTTAAAGCTGTAATCCTCCCAAATATTATTATGTTGAAATAAATATAAAAGTAAAATCACGTACTAAACTAGTACCTAATTAAAAGCCATCAATCACGCCAGATTTACCCATAATACTTCATTGTAAGCGCTTATTAATTTACCAACAATACCTCTGTCTATACCAGTACATCCTTATCTTTTACTTTTTAATTAAATCTATCGGCTAATAAATTGAGTCTTGATAAGTTAATCCTATTATCCTTTTTTTGTTTGAAAAATGATTTAATTTAACGAAAAATTGTCATTTCTTTTGAAAAATTGGTGACGTCAATTACTACTGATGAATGAATAGAAAAAAAGTGTTCCCAAGGGTAGCAGAATCTGATTAGATACTTATTTATGTATACGTTTTCAATTTACAGGGACATACTCGTAATTGATGATATCCTGTAGAACTGGCTAGTGTGTACTCGGAACTGGACGAGCATTTATGAAAATATATGTAAGTACTAGCTGATGCCCGCGGGTTCAACCGTGTTATATGTATAGGTAGCTTAAATATTTAATGAAATTTGGAATATAGGTGGTTTAGCTACACCCTAAAATACCTATATTCCATATTTCATCAAAATCCATTCAGTAGTTTTTGCGTGAAAAAGTAACATCCATCCATCCATTCATCCTCACAAACTTTCGCATATTAGTAGGATAGGATAGGAAGTACGATTGATGTAGACGAAGTGAAACAGGTATGTGAACTTGGCGCTCTGCCTGCACCTATGTTAATAAAGCGTGAGTTTGTGTATATATGTAATCACTTTCTCCGTGTTGTGACGAAGTAAAAATCCATGGATTCATCAGCCAGTAATATAGCGTAAGGGAAAGATATATTCTACCAAAAAAAAAACTACATAAAACCTATTTTAATATAATCTGGCCAGTGTGAAGTTGTAGGCTAAATTTCTCTTTACCACACAGGTGGAAAGCCCGTGCCTGTAGTATGGGTTGCACATACATTACTGGGTTTATTATGACGAAAATTTTTGCGTGGGTTTTGTAACCACGATTTTGGGCAAGCAAATGTAATACACGTTCGATTTGCCATCAAAGCAGTTATCATGTATATATTAATATGTTATATTATAGTTAACTACGAGTATATGTTAATATATATTATTCGCAGTTATTAATTCTTCCTTCTACTAAATCTCACAGCCAACTTAATAGAGAAAAGAATTAAAAACGTCATAAAAATATACTGTATTTGAATGTTACCAATTCCCCGCTCGAATGTAAGCTCGACATTTCAAAACTGCGGGCTTATACGTAAAGCTTAAAACCTCTATAGTCGAAACTGAACGTGTACTATTGTATTCTGGGAGCAAGTTAATTAACTTTGGAATGGTTACTGAGAATTTTAGTATCCTAATACACATGTAGGTTGAATACTTAAGTAATAAAAAATGGATACTGGATAACTTTATAAGTTAATTTCGTTTCAATGAAGCTATTCGAACTCTGAATACCATATAATTAAGAGTATATGTAAAAGCAGTAGTAGGCACTTGGTAATATGTTTAGTTTAGTGACTAGTGGAATTATAAGACTGTGAAACTTAATAGTTTTTTTTAACTTTTAACCATCGCGTTGCCTTATTATACTTAGATATGAATTGTAAATTGGAGATGTGAACGTGGCATGCTTTTTATCTTTATTTTGCTTGACGTTTGGCACATGTTACATTGGCCATGGTCTCAAGGTAATTCACTTAAACTTTTGGTCCCATTGCAAAGTTATAGGTACATCTGTAATTTTTCTTCGTTCACACTTATTCAGAATCTATTATGGATAATTGCAAAACTTAACGTCAGGCGAGCGATGTGTTACCATGTCGTATAAATAAAAACGCAACTCCCTGTTCGTGGTAGTCGTAGAAAGGAGACTAAAGTCCAGTTCCAGAACATTATCGCCCCCCCCCTTGAGACTAAAGGAGACTTTCCAAAGCTAAAGAACTTAACGGTTAACGTGAGACGAAGGCTGAGACAGCTTAACCTCGAGGAGAACCCTTTTATTACAATATTCATAGGTATGGAATACCTGATTCACAAATCACTTAAATATTTTAACAAATCGACTGACCCACGATGAATTTGGGCTACAAAACAATAACTTTTCTGTACCCCAATATCTTATACAAAACCTTTTTTAAAATAGAATTATGTATTCTTCAAAGACCTCTGTGGCGTAGTGGTTATATAACGTGACTGCTACGCAGACGTTTCGGGTTCGATTACCGCTCCATGCAAATCTTTGTGTGCATGAACATGATTGTTTCCATTGCTCTGTGTGTTTTCTATGTATAATATGTATGTATTTACAAAAAAAAGGTATTTATGTATGTTTATCCTTTGTCTAGTACCCATAGTACAAGCTCCGCTTAGTTTGGGACTAGATGGCGCTGTGTGAGGAATATATATAACCTTACCTCATCGTTGTGTGTTCTGTGTTTAAAGTTACGGAGAAGCATCCGTCTAGATAGTTATCAAGACTATAGATATCGCGAAATTATCTGAGTCTCAGAGACATATCATTTTTCTATATCTATGTCGCTTGCAATTACTGCTTTTCTACTCTTATGTAACGTCCAAAACGGCTTTGTTAGGTTCCTACCAAATTTGGATAGGTAGAGGACGGAACATAGCAAACAGTGAAGGTGACCGCTAACGCGTTGTAAGGGGGCCTCCTTAAACCTACATCTGGGTCGTAAGTCTCAGACGCTGTTATGCAAGTGTTCCGTCCTCTATCACGCGATGGACCCGGCACCCGCACGGAGAACCCATGGAATGCTAAGATTAGGTCTTATATAAATAAATAAATAATAAATAATAATAATCTTCACACATTCACACAACGCCATTTAGTCCCAAACTAAGCAAAGCTTGTACTATGGGTACTAGACAACGGATAAACATACTTAAATACTTTTTTTTTTTTTTGTAAATACATACATATTATACATAGAAAACACTCAGACCAATGCAAACAATCATGTACATCATATCTTTTATCTCTTTTTGGAGTACTCAGATAACCCTACTATATCAACTAAACTAACGTCTACGAGAACGTTTTCATTATCTTTAGTCTTTAGTAGTACCTTGAAAAGCAGAGCGTCGATTCAATCCATTAAAATTATTACACGAAACGCAAGAAAACCATCTCGAAAGCCCAATGTTTTAGCCTGTGTACTTTCTAACTAGTCAAACCTATTTGCTTCAGACTAATTTAGATTTAATTGCTGTAAACTCAGTGGCTTCAAGACTAAGCGTTTTGCGGCATTAGTCTACTGTTCCGCTACTTTGTGGTATTATAGGAATTGCTCTTTGACTTTGCATAAGTAAGTATTTGGTAGTGAAGTCTTCTCAATCTAGGATAAATTACACTAATAAGTATTGTTTTAAATAAAAATAAATATTCCTCACTCTTTCACACAACGCCATCTAGTCCCAAACTAAGCAGAGCTTGTACTATGGGTACTAGACAACGGATTAACATACTTTAATGCATTGAATGCTTTTTTTTTTTGTAAATACATACATAATTATACATAGAAAACACCCAGACTAATGCAAACAATCATGTTCATGCACACAAAGATTTGCATTGAGCGGGAATCGGACCCGAGACCTCTGCGTAGCAGTCATGTTATATATCCACTACTCCACAGAGGTCGTTTAGGTTATGGTGTTGAGGTAAATAAGTAGCTCGCCTAATGGTAAACTCCAAGCTTGTTCCTAACAGATATCTGCATCATCAACTCGGGAGAAGTTTAAAGTGAGACACAAGGTGTCAAAAGTGAGAATCTATGTGCATAAGGTTGCTGAAGAAAACTTCCACCTAGTAAAAGTTCCATAGCCCTGTAATTTGACGACCTCTGGGGCGTAGTGGTTATATTACATGGCTGTTACGCACAGGTCTTGGGTTCGATTCCCGCATGAACATGATTGTTTCGTTGGTCTGGGTGTTTTCTATGTGTAAAAAAAAGTATTTCAGTATGTTTCTGTCTTTATTAAGTACCCATAGTACCAGCTCTACTTAGTTTAGGACTAGATGGCGTTGTGTGAATGTGTGAGAGATCTTCTTTTTAAAGATCTTTAAATTTTCTTAGTAATGAGCAAAGCTGATGACTTACTTCAGTGTGTCAATTCTCGTTCCATATAATCGTTAAAAAATCGGTTAGGTTAAATTGTCATATCTATTGTGTGACAATTTGACAACTAAAAGTTAACTTAACCAATTTTTTTACGATTTTAAGGTAAGAGAATTGACATGCAGGATAAAATAAAGTGATTGATTTAAGAATTTACAAAGTTTTGTTTCCATAACAGAACATCTCTTGTAGTTAGTATTCACATAATTTGTATGTCTTCCGTGGTTGCTTTGAGATATCCGGATCAATGGATTGAATCTTTGTTTAACATAGAAATTACTATGAATCCTCTTTGTATCTTGTTAGAGATAGAAAATACTTTGATTCGATTCAAATATTATTTTTAACTCTGAATCATTCCTAGAAGTAAATAAAGATTTTGAAGTTAAAAAGGTTTTGTTTTTATTGAAGTTACAAATTCTTTTCTGAAGCAGATTTTGTAAAAGTAGATTTTTTTTTTTACTATTCAAAGATTACAAAAATTAGCTGAAACCTTTTCATAAAGATCTCATTGCTCATTTAGTAAACTAAAAATACTTTCTGTTAGTGCTTTATCTTAACCTAAAAATGAGATATTCCTCACACTTTCACACAACTCCACCTAGTCCCAAACTAAGCAGAGCTTGTACTATGAGTACTAGACAACGGATAAACATACTTAATTACTTTTTTTTTGTAAATACATACTTATTATACATAGAAACACTCAGACCAATGCAAACAATCATGTTCATGCACAAAGATTTGCATTGAGCGGGAATCAAACCCGAGACCTCTGCGTAGCAGTCATGTTAAATAACCACTACGCCACAGAGGTCGTAAATATAATCAGATATTTAAAAAGAAAGAATCATCCTAAGCAAAGATCAGCTAAGCAAAGACCTCTTCCCTAGACTTGCACGTGCCTCAGTCCATAGCCAAAATAAAAAAAAAGAAATTAAAAGGAAAAACTTAAAAGAGTTGTTCTTAGGAAATTTCTTTATAATCGGATGTTCTGATTTATTTATTTGACAACATCCCGGATGCTTTGATTTCTTAAGATCTGATTTTAATTATCTTTAAGCGGTTGGTTCCCAAAATTTCTTTTAACTCAAGGAAAACCCATACAATACTGTTTTCAATTTGTATAACTGAAAAAGGGTTTTGTGATCGATAAAATTTCATCTTGGTCTAGTGGTTTTTATCTTTTATCTGAACTGACTTTGTGTATGTGTCCTTCGAAGTAAGGAGACGTTCAGAAGAAATATCACTATATGGTCGTGATTATATTGTGAAGTCACTGAACGCTGCTTAACCAGCACTATCGTTTCATCGTAACAGCCCATTAATGTCCTACTAAAGGGACGGGGCTCCTCCTATGACGGAGGGATACTTGGCCTACTAATACCACGCAAGCCAGACGGATTGGTATAGGGTTTAATTTCAAGTTTTCCTTCTTTTTATTTCGTAAAGATAGTAGTTACGGTTATTTCTTTACTCGGTTTTTACGACACCCATGGGATGAGATGGGGTGGTGACATATTGTATTCTTACTCCCGTCACCACACGGAGCACTATCGTTTATGAACGAAGTATTGCTGGCAACTAGCTGTGAGCGCGTGTGGTGATGGATGAAAGAAACAATTAGATAAAGATATTGTATGTTCAAAATATTTGTGGTTTTTGTTTCCAAAAATTAGGCAACACAAAGTAAAGATGATTTAGTAATATCACTCGTGTAATGTCAAACTTTCCTTCGCTTTGTTTTTGTCGCGATTATCTGCTTGCTTTCTTTAGTTGACTTTTACAAAATCCATATATTATAGGTCGGTGATACCATTTTTTACTATTCTGCCAACCATACTGAAAAAACGAGCTCGCATAAGTGATGTATCGAATCTAAAAACATTTTTTATTTTATTTAAGTAGACTTCAGAAAATGCCAGATAAGCTCTCAATATGTCTGGCTATTTTAAATTTCTAAAAAGTATGAATATAGTGTAATAAAAAGTAAAACATAAAAAGAAAAAATTCGAATGCTAAAAATTCGTCGCCCATTTTCATTCGATTTATTATATTATCAATAGAAAAGGTCTCTTTTTTACATTCAAAATTTATGAAAGGAAAATGTTAGAACGGGCTGATAAAGCCTGTTTATTTTTGAAGGTGGATAATAGACTTTTTATTCTTATTGTTTTACTTGAAAAGCGTAAATTAGTTAAGTAGGTATATTAATTAAAAATTCAATAGGTAATATTGAATTTTATTTTTTTGCCGCAGACAATATTTAAAGAATATTTTTTTGGGAGAAAATAAACGAAGGCGTAATTGTCTGGTCATTTCATGTCTGGGCTTTTACATAGGGACGACTTCCAGCTACACTAGTACTTTTAGTGAGAGACCCGCGAACGCCGATCAGTTTATTTAAAACAACATTTCAGGCTAGAGACGATGGTGTAGGTGTTCCACGTACGCCTCTCTATCTGCCATAGAGATCGGGGTAGAGTTTTCTTAGCAGGACGGCTCAGACCATTGCCAAAGAAACACCCTCGATATTAGTCAGTTTACCAGAGTATTGTTTAAAATCCGTCTGTTCGGGGAGAAAATAAACAAAAGAAATTCACCACTGATTCTCGTACCACGGGAGGAGTCGATGTCAACATTGCCCTAACCAACAAGCATTTTATGTAGGTATACATTACTTACAATATTAATATCATAGAAGACACTTTAAGTCGTTGCAAGTAATGAACTGTAGTCAGGTCGTTAGCCCGTTACCACAAAGCCAACATAATAAAAGAAATATAATATTGTACTTCATAATCCAGACACTTCTCAAGATAATAATAACCCTATAATCTTCTTTAAGTATTTCGGGTTTATCTTTCAACCTATTTGGTCACAAAACTTATATTTTCTCGTAATATGAAAACGATAAAAGATGTCAGAGTTCAGGCTTAGGTAGTCATTGTTCAGTGAGGTGTGCAATCCAGGTTTTCTTAGTAATTCCTTCGTTTATATAATAAGACTATTAGGTTTAATTTTTTGGAAGCGTTTAAGTATAATGTTAGTGTAAAATATAATTTTATATAAAATAAATTTGAGAAGAGGATGTGAAAATGATTTAACAGAGTTGGATAGGATATTATTAATAAAATTATCTATTTAAAAACCTACTGACTAGAGTATTGATACCTATTATAATATTAACGCAATTTCGTTTAGTTACATAGACGACTTTGATTTTTTTTTCTTAAGATAAAAACCAAGTCATGAGTAACAAATGATTAAAGTCGAAATCAAAGTCAAAAACGCTTTAATCGAAATTAATACAACATTCGTTATATATTTTTTGACGTCCTTTATACTACTTAATATAAGTTTAAATATATATTTCAAAGTTTAGCAAACTGTACCACCGCCTCCAAAGCGCTAGTAGAGAAGAAGCGGCGCAACAAACTCTACTGCTACATTCTTAGCGAAGCCTAGCGGTTAAGGCACCTGGATGTGTATAGTCCAGAGATGCAGCTGCGCTAGTTAGAGTCCTGCCTCGAGTACCAAGCTTTTCGATTGTCTTTATTTTTTTCAAAATAATAGTGCTAATTTGTACCCTATTAAATAATAAAAAATCCTTAATTGCTTGTACACAATTACTACATTTTATCAACACTTTCCTATAATATTGTAATAGCATTTAAGGATCAAAACTGTGTCACATTTTGTTTACACAGCTATTAAAGTCTATAATAATCCTAATACAATCAGTTAGCTGACATCGTCGTGTTGAATTTTAATACGTTTTATGAAGGATTTTCAAGATAATCCTAAGTGAGTGGGAACTAATTAATATTACTGTGAAGTAAAATTAAATAGCTTACAACAGATTATAAACGTGTGTAGGTGTTTTATTTTAGCTTGTGTTTTGGATTTAAGTAGTTAAGCTAAAGGGTTAACCTAATGGCCTTCATGTCACCTGAAATTGAAGCGTTAAGCAGTGATAATCCGTGTGGTGACGGAGTAAGAATACGATATGTCACCACCTCATCTCATCCCATGGGTGTCGTAAAAACCGACTAAGGGACTAACAGTAAATATTATCCGTACGAAGTAAAAAGAAGGAATAAGTACTTGAAATTAAACCCTATACCAATTTGTCTGGCCAGTGTGGTATTAGGAGGCCCGTCTCTGCAGTGGGACATTAATAGGCTGTTATGAAGCAGTGATAGAGGAATAAGTTTTCTTTACTTTAAACCAGTTATGAACCATGCATATATACACTCGAGAGCAAAAGTTCCGGGTCACTAGCATTTACTTCAATATCTTGAAAACGAATAAAGCTATCGTATTGAAATAAATTGAACTTTATAGACAATTTAATGTTACTAAAATAAAATGCATTACATTTACTACTGACCATTTATTTTATTATGTTTAAAAGGACAAATTAAAAATGGCGTCATTTTGCTTGTAAAACCAAAACTGAAGATATTGAATTTTTTATATTTACAAGTAGTTTTAACACGGTTTAGTACTTGGTATTACCCCCACGTGCTGTCTGGAATGCTGCAATGCGATTTGGCATGCTGTACACCAAGTTTCTGAAACACTGTTGGGGAATGTTCTCCCATTCCTCTACCAATGCATGTTTCAAGTCACTAAGCGTAATTAAAGGAGGATCTTGTTGTCTTACCCGTCGTCCGAGCTCGTCCCAGGCGTGCTCGATTGGGTTGAGGTCGGGGCTACGTGCTGGCCACACCATGGGACGAATATTCACCTCATCAAGGTAGTCTTGCACTACACGAGCAGTGTGGGGACGGGCGTTATCCTGCATAAAGATGGCATTCTCACCAAGTCTTGCCATAAATGGACCGACGTGCTCGTTGAGGATTTCATCCACGTATCTTACGCCATTAAGAGTACCGTTTTCGATCAGTACAAACTCTGTTCGGCTTTCCGCAGAAATTCCAGCCCACACGAGTACCGAACCACCACCGTATGACACCTTTTCTTCAATACAGGCTTGCATAAATCTTTCTCCTGGTCTTCTGTAGTGGTGTAGTAAGTGTAAGTGTAAGTAAGTACCTATTCATAAGTAATAATCAATATATAACAATGTATCTTGCCTAATAAAGTAGTCATAATTCATCATTCGTTTGTTTAACTTATCTCCCGAGCTCCCGGCATCGCATGGCGACCCTGCCTGCCATATATGGTAATGGAGCGCATTCTTGTAACGCCGCGAATGTAAACTGTGCAGTGATTTGGACAAATATTTTTTTTTATTAAAATTATACATCATGGGGAAGACATACTCAAAAGAGGAAACAATTATTGCGCAAACTGCTGCTGGTGATGGCAAAAATAGCGCATCGGCGGAAACTTCTTATGCGACCATCAGTGTGACAAACATATTGTTGACCGTCATCGTGATCGTCTTACTGGCTGCAGCATTGTATGCAACTTGCTATTTTTACAAAAAAACGCATACCAGATGGATGGAAAGACAGATGAACCGTCGTTCTATACACCGGAGACAGGCGTCTACAAGTGGTTGTAAGTGTAACTTCGCTCGTGTTGAAAAGGTCTAAGTGCGTATACTAAAAGTGAAATATATAAATAAATAATAAGTTAAAGTGTTAAAAAAAAAAAAAAAATTGACTAAAAACTATAATAATAATAAACGGCGCTACATTTTAATGTCCATGTGAAGAAAACTACATTTTAGGGCTCCACTAGAACTTGAGAAAGACAATCGACGATAGATTAAGCGTATCAATAATTTAATAATAATTTTATAATGATAAAGAATCTTCAATAGTGTATTACTCGTATACCTACTTTTTTTTTTATTATGTCTGTGTTTATTAATGCTTACTTAAATTTACAGTACGTATGTTAGAAGAAATTTATAGTATGAATATTGTAATCATGTGTAATTATGAAAAAACAACATTAAAATAGGTAAGTTTTATTTTAATTTTAGACATTAAGTACATATAAACTGTTCTTAAATCGAGCGCAGAGACTCATCGAACATGATAGCTCGTTACGTATATGGTATTGTTTAGAATAGTTGGACTTATTTAGCGTCTGTTGGTAACAACCAAGAATTATTCTGAATTTATGATGTAATAACATTGTTATTCTTCTTTGTTTAATTATAGTATGGCTGAAAATTTTATAAAATTATATAATGAGATATTAGACATTCGTAAATATTTAGTGAAGAAAGGTCAGAGTAGATATCAGGGTTCTATTGCTTCAAATAAATTAGAAGAGGCTGAATGCTTATACAAAGAAGCCGATTTATTGTTATCAAAATTATCTAGTGACGAGACACCCGAAGTAGTGACATCCATAACTACTGTTTATGATAATATTAAACAATTATATTTAGAAATTACTAAGCTGTGTTCATACGAACCAAAATTAAGCAAAATGGCTTTTGATATGCGTACCGCGTGTAGTTTAATACCTCTTATGGATGATAAAGAGGAGACCACTAAACGGTTGATAGATGCAGTGGAATTGTATGCGGATATGTTAGATAGTGCAGGTCAAAACTATTTAATTAAGTTTGTACTTAAAGGTCGACTCTCAGAAAGTGCTAAGCTACGTTTATCAAGCGACTATTCTACGGTTAGTAGTTTACTCCAGGATATGAGAAAACATTTTTTGGCCGTTAAATGTCCTTCAGCTATTCAATCTCGATTACTTAGCACTAACCAAGGTTGGAAGTCCATTGACGAGTATGGTGCTGAACTGGAAAAACTTTTTACAGATCTTACAATATCTCAGGCCGATGGTGACTCAACTAATTATAAGGTGTTAAAACCATTAAATGAAAAAATGTCCATAAAAAAATTTTCAGATGGTCTGAAAGATGCCAGGCTGAGCACTATTGTAGCAGCGCGAAACTGCACCAGCCTCAGGGAGGCAATACAGGTAGCTAAGGATGAGGAGGCGACAAAGTATTCCCATTCAACCATGTCCGATGTTATGCAGTTTACTCGGAGGCCGCGAGGTATGTACAAACCCTTTATGAGATCTAGGGGTCAAGGTCAGCGAGGTAGTTACTATAATGGTAGTAACAATTTCCATTCTCGTGGTTCAGGGAATTACTATAGTGGAAGTAACAATTTTCATTCTCGTGGTTCCGGAAAACCTTTCCAAAATAATAACCGTGGTAGAATTAATAACAACAGGTACGACCACCGACCTCGTGGTGAATGGCATGGCCAGCGTAAAAATATTTATTCTATAGAACAAAATGATAATGATAATTATCAAACTTCAAACACTGACTCACCAGGTACTTCTAAAGATTTAACTAAGGAGTTTTTTCGTGATTAAGAATTATGTTTTATCTACTAATGGTCAGTGTAAATTCGTGACGTTTTGTATCAATAATCGAAAATATTTATTTCTCTTAGACACCGGAGCATCAATATCAATTATAAAGAGAGACGAATTACCCAAGTGTATACCTATAGTTAACGACGATACCGTAATTAATGGAATAGGAGGCCAAATTTATTCTATAGGATACGTAAATTTAAAACTTAAGCTACCAAACCACACTAGTATATCACAAAAGTTTTATGTATTTGAAAAATTACCTTTGAAAGCGAATGGTATTTTAGGATTAGACTTTCTATCTACTTATCATTGTAATATTAATTTATCAGCTAACATTTTGACTATTAATTATAACACTAGTATAACCCATTTACAACTATTAGACAAGCCAAACTTTACGAATAATCTAAAAATACCGCCACGGAGTGAGTCTATACATTATGTCTATATAGGTACTGATGTAAATGATGATTGTATTGTAAGCACGAGAGAAATAGAGAAGGATGTGTTTTTAGCTGGGACTATTGTAAAACCAAAATGCGGTAGAATACCAATAAAAATACTTAACGTTGGGGAGGAAGAAGTTACTTTAACTAATTTTGTACCACAAGTTAGTTGTTTAGACGAATATAACATTTTTTCTTTTGCTGAAACAAATTCTGACGTTAGCAGAGCTCAAAAATTACTTTCTTTACTACAGATAAACCATTTAAACTCTGAAGAAAAGAATTCCATTGAAGTAATTTGTTCTAAATATTCTGATGTTTTCTTTTTACCAGGGGATAGACTGTCTACAACTAACGTGTATGAACAATCTATTACACTCAAACCTAACACTAGCCCAGTATATGTAAAGCCTTATAGACTACCACAGTCAATGAAGCCAGAAGTTGATAAACAAATTAAAAAAATGTTAGAAGATGACATAATTGAAGAAGCCACTAGTGAGTGGTCTAGCCCTATACTTTTAGTGCCAAAGAAGTCAGACACTACTAAAAAGTCGCGCTTAGTCGTGGACTATAGAAAACTTAATGATGTAATTGTCGATGATAAGTTTCCACTTCCAAACATCACCGATATTTTAGATTCCCTATCAGGTTCTATTTATTACTCACATTTAGACCTAAATCAAGGTTATTACCAAGTAAGTCTCGATCCAGAAAGCCGTAAATATACAGCATTTATTACAAACAATGGTCAATATCAATTAAAACGATTACCGATGGGTTTGAAAACTTCCTGTAGTAATTTTAGTAGAGTAATGTCTATTGCTATGTCCGGAATAGCTCCTGAAAAATGTTTTCTGTATATGGATGATTTAGTTATCATGGGCAGAAGTTTAGAAATTCACAATTCTAACCTTATTTCAGTACTTGAGCGACTTAGGAAGGTAAATTTAAAACTCAATCCAGGAAAGTGTAACTTTTTGAAAAAAGAAATTCTATATTTAGGACATCTCGTGTCAGCAGATGGTGTTTTACCAGACCCAGAGAAAACCAAAATTCTACAAAATTACCCTGTTCCCCAAAATGCGGACGAAGTTAGACGTTTCGTCGCATTTTGTAATTATTACCGAAAATTTGTACAGGGGTTTGCTCAATTAACCTTACCCTTAAATCAATTATGTCGAAAGAACGTTAATTTCAATTGGACAGATGAATGCCAAAATTCATTTATATTACTAAAACAAGCATTAATGACTCCACCCATACTCCAATACCCAAATTTTGCAGATACAAACGAGTTTATATTACAGACAGACGCATCAGGTACAGCTATAGGTGCGGTCTTATGTAATGCAGATTTGAGACCTGTAGCATATGCTAGTAGGCCGTTAAATAAAGGCGAATTAAATTACCCTACAATCCAAAAGGAGCTTACTGCTATAGTCTGGGCAGTCAAGTATTTCCGACCATATTTATATGCTAGGCATTTCACAATAATGACAGACCATAAACCTTTAATATACTTGTTTGGAATAAGAGATCCTTCAAGTAGATTACTAAAGTTCCGTTTAACCCTTGAAGAGTACGATTTTAAGATAGTGTATGTGAAAGGGAAAGACAATGCGGTTGCTGACGCTTTGTCTAGAGTACATGTTACATCGAGTGAATTAAAAGGTATGAATGAGAAAATTTCTGAAGTGAATATTCTGACTAGATCAATGAAAAGAAAGATGGATGAGAACAGTAAAGCAGAATCACCAATCCTTAATAAACCGACAGACAACGGGTCTGATCAACCAAGAGTCGTTGAGTTATTAAAGAAACCGTGCGGTTTGGTAGAAATGATTTTAGTAGAGAAGGAAAAGTTAGACATATATAAAAAACAGAATTTAATAACTGTTTTAGATGAATGTTTTAATTACATTGATACTAAGAAAATGTTATGCATAAATCTCAACTTTAGGGCACACTTCTCGCGAGCCGAATTTGTGACTAAGTTAGAGAAATTTAGTAAAAAAATAAATTTAAGAGAAATATGTATTATTAAAAATGAAGATAATGAAGAATTTATCAAAGGATTATGTAATGAGCTCAAACTATTAAAAACTTGGACCGGTCCACGAGTGTATATCCTTAGAGGAGTACAGAGAGTATTTAATGAAGACGAAAAAAGATTTATTTTGAATGACTATCATTTGCTACCGACCAGTGGTCACGCTGGGGTACGCAGAATGACAAATAATATAAAGAGGAAATTTTACTGGCCAGGTCTATCGAACGATGTTTACGATTTTGTTAGCAAATGTCCTAGGTGCCAAAAACCTAAATACAGTAGATATATTAGACAGCCAATGACAATTACAACCACAGCTTCATCAGGTTTTCAAAAAGTCTATTTAGATGTGGTAGGTCCTCTAACCAGAGATGAAGATGGAAATTGTTACATCCTTACTATTCAGTGTGAACTGACAAAATTTATTGAAGCATACCCGTTAAAAAACAAGGAAACTGTAAGTATAGCTAAAGCTTTTGTACAAAATTTTATTCTACGTTTCGGTATCCCTGACGCTATTGCAACAGACAGAGGTACAGAATTTATTTCTGCAACAATGATAGAGGTTTGTAAACTGTTACAAATAGAAAAATTAAATTCCACTGCATATCATCATCAATCAATAGGTTCTCTCGAAAATGCTCACAAGCATTTGGGAGCATTTCTAAGAACGTATAGTGCAGACGGTTACTCATGGTCTCACTGGTTACCCTTCTGGTGTTTCAGTTTTAATAATACCGTCCACACAGAAACTCAATATGCGCCTTTCGAACTTATATTCGGTAAAACTTGTAATATACCAAAATCTATCACTGATAACGTAGAACCGCTTTACAACCCCGATAACTATTCATTAGACCTAAAACACAAATTACAGATAGCACTTCAGGATGCTAGAAATAATTTAGTTAGTAGTAAGGAAAAAAGAAAGATAATATACGATAAACAATGTAATCCTATTACTTATAAGGTAGACGATTTAATTTTAGTTAAAAACGAAAGTGGAACAAAGATGGACAATATTTATAATGGACCGTACAGTGTCATAGAAGATATGGACCCTAATGTTAGAATAAGTAAAAATAATAAACACGAAATAGTTCATAAGGATAGAACTAAGTTGTATCGTCAATAAAGATACTATGTAACCATTTTTTTTTTAAATTGTTTAATCAGTTTATCTAAATATACTCATTATAATCAACCTATTTTACTCCATTTATATTATCATTTTAGTGACATTAATATAAAGTTTATATATATATATATATATTAAAAAAAAAAAACAATCTTATAAGTTGTTTTTTTTTCCGCGCACCCCCGGAGGTGTAGTGGTGTAGTAAGTGTAAGTGTAAGTTACCCTACCTATTCATAAGTAATAATCAATATATAACAATGTATCTTGCCTAATAAAGTAGTCATAATTCATCATTCGTTTGTTTAACTTATCTCCCGAGCTCCCGGCATCGCAACACCTTTGCCCTTCCGTCGTGTGTATACAGCATAAATTTTGATTCGTCCGAGTATATGACATTTGACCAATTTTCAATCGTCCAATTCGAGTGTTCGCGTGCATAAATTCGTCTTGCTATAAGATGGTGTCTCTCGAGTTTCGGACCATTTGCGGGTCTAAATGGTTTCAAATTACCTTCAGCAAGTCGCCGTCTTACAGTCCAAGCAGAAGGGCTGCTTCCACCAAGTCCTAAAAAATGATGAGTCAGTGCTGTTCCCGTAAGAAACCGATTTCGTAGCATAGAGTTCACTAAATATCGATCTTCCCGTGCCGTCGTACACCTGGGTCTGCCTATTGTTGGTCTGCGTAGGTTAAAACCAGTTTCTAGAAACCGCTGGCGAACACGCTGAACTGTAGACAACGATACACCGACTATTCTTGCTGTTTCTCGCTGACTGCTCCCATTTTCCAGGATCGTGAGGATTCTCGTACATTCCTCAGGTGTGAGTGACATAATTACCACTTTAATAATGACTATTGGATACCTGGATGACTCCTTATAAATACATTTTATGACAGAACAAAAACAAAAGCAAAAACAGTAGTGAAAATTTGAGGTTCTGATTTAAAAAAAATGGATCTTTTTTTTGTAACTTTTTTAATGCCATTACTTACCGCCAATCAATAAGTTTTTATATGTTTAATGAAAGATTATTAAATTGTCTATAAAGTTCAATTTATTTCGATACGATAGCTTTATTCGTTTTCAAGATATTGAAGTAAATGCTAGTGACCCGGAACTTTTGCTCTCGAGTGTATTATTGCTTCGGTGGCAAAGCGTAAGTGTGTGCAGCTGCTACGTCCGATGTAGTAGGTCCTAATAAACGCAAGATAATTATTTAACAATTACTGTTTTGAAGAAAATTATGTTATAATTGTAAAATATAATTTACAATAAACATCAGATACAAAAAAAATATTCAAAAAGTTCGACAAGCGTGGTACCGCAACGATAAGTATTCATTATTTATTATTAGAAGTGGAACATTAATGTTATAACTCATAGCATATTATAGGTACCGCAGAAAAACTTACATCTTCCTTAAGGTACAAAGACGCTATTCCATTATTCTTATTTCAAAAGTACAAGTAAGTGGCCAGTCCATTGTCCTTTTTTCAAACAAAAGAAAAATTAATGAGGTTTTACTTTGAACAGTGTTCGAGTCTATTACTAACCTACAAAGCAAATAGGTACTTGTGTTTAAAAGACATTGACAAATTAAGAAAATAAAATCTAACTATTGTTTATAATAACTAGTGTCCAGTTTAATACAGCTTGTACTGTACTGTGTTGAAACTAGTTAGTTCGGCCTTGTTTCACAGGGACTTTATAAATATAAATTTAACGCACACAAAGCACTTCCAGAGTCATGATAACAGTTTGTGGATAGCAAAAACCATTGTCTTGCTTAGGATCCGAAGCTTCGACAATACCTGGCTTTAGGTCTTTCTTCTGTTACAGTCACAACTGCAAATAATCGACGTTCACTACACACAAATCTAAGTCCGTCACTAAAAAATAATGTTAAAAAAAAGAACTGTCATTCTTCCCGCTATAATTGATATATTCAAAATTCGAACAAAAGCGTTGTCGGAATTTTTTCGAGTAGCAACTACTAAATTTCGGTCGGATGCTCATTGATGGTATACTTAAATCCACTCGCATATTGAACGATGCCTGTTTGTTTGAAGGGTATTCTTTGTATCTAGTTCAGTAGGATTTGTAAAGGATGACTGGTTAGAGGATCTAATGTGGATCAATGTACGCCATATTAGATTTTGAGGGTACGGAGAAAATACTTTTGTTATAGATTCCATTTTTACTTTTTTAGAGGAATTTGAATACCTAGTGTTTTGTAAATAATATTGTAAAAGTAATAATAAAGAATAGGTACTAGGTGCTGATATGATAACATAATATAAGCAGAATATTCATTTTTTTAAAATAAATATTGTTAGCTATTTACTCCATGTGATGACGAAGTAAGAATATAGGAAGGGCAGACCAGGTGTCACCAACTCACAACAAAAGTTTTCGTCACGGTTCTCAATTTTAGCGGGATGTTATGCATCGCAGACATAGATTTCAGATCTGTCCTTCCATTGACTTTTGTTCTTATTTATTTTGTTAAATGAACCATAGACAAGAACGGGACAATTTAAAAATGGGACGAATGAATAGGAACGTATTTTAAGACATTTTTTTGCTTGATCAGTTTGAATATTGACGTTAAACAGCTTTTATGATTAAAATTTTGTTGTCGATATTCAAATTACGATGAAAATTATTACCTGTTGTCATTTAAAAGTAAATTGCCAATTTATATAGTCGATTTAGTTTAATAACATAATTTTATTTATTATTTTTTATTTAAAACTTAATGTACATGGTGCACAAAGGCGGACTTAATGCCAAAGGCATTCTCTACCAGTCAACCTTAGGGTGATGCAGAGACAAAGTAATGCTAAGATGGTAGATGAGAAGATATAGATGATTTTTCTAAATAATATAAACCTACACATATAGTTATAATAAAAAGGTATACATATTTATATAAATTATACATACAAGAGTAGATACATAATTATATCGACGGTGGAAAGGCAAAACGAATGAAACGCCACTTTGGTCGAAAATGAGTTTTATATGCAGTTCGATAGAGTTTTGGATTCTCTATCGATCTGTCTAGGTTAGAAGTCATTCTCACGCATTTTTTGGCGTTTCATTTAAGGTATAAAAGGGGGTATTTCAAAAATACCCTCCCCTTAAACGACCGTTTTTCGATACCTTTTTTTAACAATGTCAATAAATTGATATGAAAATATTGAAGGTGCCTTTTAAATTACTGACCAAACTTATTTTTTTACGAAGATGCCACATCATGCAATTTGCTCTTCCAAATAATTTTTTAATTTGGTCTTTCAATACTTTTTCCCCGCTAAGTTATATTTTGACATGTCGTTACACGTTTTCTTCCTCGAGAGTAAAGTAACAGCTACGGCGTTTCAGTTGTTATTCCTATCGTACTTTTTAATTAAGATGTCGTATCAGTTACTTTTACGGACAGAAAGATTCTGTTTTAATAATTATGTCAACTTTATTAAAATTGTCAATATCTAAACTACTAAAAAGTACTAACTAACTAAATAAAAAGTTTATAATAAATTAAATTGTCTATTCCTTTACCACGAGATCAACTTAAGCCCCTATCCGAGAAATGCACATCATGTAAACTACATAACCGCGTATGGTCATTAATTCATTTTAACGACCTAAAAATATAAGAGACATCACTCATAAAACATTCTTCCATTTTATTTTTGTTTCATCAAAGGGAAATGAAGCATTTTTCCTTCTACGCCTTTTTTTTCATTTGGCATTTAAACTAATTTCGCCCTCCTGTTTTTGTGGAGGTTTTGTAAATGAATTAATTTTTCCTACCAACTTTTTTTTATTGATGGTTTATGAAGTGTTTTTCCCAACTCACTCAAAATGTCAGAAACATGATACGCCACTTTTTTCTTGCCTTATTGACTTTAATTAATTTATATTGAATACAAAACAAAGAGCACATAAAACTTGATTTACTTATAAAATTTCAAAAAAATTGGTTAATAAACAAAGAAGTTATGATCATTTTTGTTAAAATTTAAACTTTAAACAGCTCTCCTGAACAATTAGCCAAATGGCGTATCATTCGTTTTGCCTTTCCACCGTCGATATAAATATAATAATTTTCGATTGTCTATTTACAGTGTGGTTTAAAAAAATTGGTGACATGAACTTACATTACAGTTTTTCGCACACTATTAATGGACTAATAGTGTGCGAAAAACTGTAATGTTATATCACTATCGTAACATACTCATTTCTATTTTTGCTACATAGTCTCCGATAAAAGTGATAAGGGCAAAATGAATGAAAGAAAAACGTAAAACTTTTTCTTCAAAACGAGTGATTATTAGGCACAAGAAATAATCTCCAATGCCTTTGCATATATATATTACGAAAGTAAGTATGACTCAACCAGCCAACATTTTAAATACCTCAAAAAAACTCAATCAACATCTCCAATAAACTCAAGAGCTAATAATACCTCAACAAAATATTATTCTTTTTCATAACACATAATAATAAATAACAAGAAAGTTAATAATCTTGTTTCCGAACGCTCTCATCCTTGTAATTCCAAATGGGAATAGAATGACATTACATTAGTCTCTAGAGCAAACGGTTCAACGATGGAATATTGTTTGTTCTGCCTGTTGCTCTAATAAACAATTATATTGTCTGATGATCAACGACTAATAGGTTTAAGATTGGTTTCCGTATTAATCATTTAATAGTTGCTACAGCGTTTCCTTAATTTGTTATTACAGGTGTTCCTGAGTAAGGAGGTTAAGATCTGATCTCTCTATCACTGTAGCGTAGGCTAGCCATTTAATCTGGTTCAGAATCGAATACTAGACGTGACTCTTAACATTCCAAGCACAACTTCTTAATACTCGTATGTCCATCGCGTGATTGAGAAAGTAATATTTGCGGCCATGCCATAGCAGAAGATTTACGACCCGGGTGTAGGCTTAAGGATACTTACAATACGTTTTTAGTCATATTCACTGTTATGTGCGCCATGTAAAAAAAAATCATCCGAATGAACCAATTCATTAAATTTGTAGGCATAAAAATAATTGTAAATCGATTTTCATTACAATTATCCAAAGAGTTTTAGCTCGATTAAGCTTGAAACATCAGAATGATAAGTAAAGTGTTCTTATCTTCTATTATAATAGCTCCTTTTGTTCGCTTCACAAAATTTAGCGATTTTATGATAAATGTTCAAATGATTTTGAAAGTCAACACTTTAAAATTCAAGTTAAGATTTTGCTAAACCAACTGAAAAGACTGGGTCTAGATTATTCTGGATATATTAAAACTCGAGTGATTTATTAAATATCTTTGGTTATAATTATACTTATGATGTTATTATTTTAAAATGTAATATTTACATCTATACTTATATAATAATGTAAAGAGTTAAAGTTTGTGTGTTTGTGACGTTGTAGGGGGTAATCTCTGGATCTAATAAACCGATTTTAAAAATTCTTTCTGGGTTGAATAGTCCATTTATCGGGGAGTGTCATAGGCTATATAGTATCACGCTATGACTACTAGGAGTGGAGCAGTAATGAAACATGTTTAAGAAAGTGACGCGTTTTTTTCGCCGCGTAACGAAATGGGCACGGGTTAGCTAGTTACTGCATAATAATATCGTTCATGAATAATCGTTGCCAGATATTTGTCAGTTATATTTACCAGACAAGTTGCATGCAAGCTCGTGCTTTGTAGTTACGACAGTTTGGAACTTCCATGCATGTTATAAAAAGCAAACCACTTACTGAATATGGGGATAAAAAAAGGTTGGCAAATATTATGAGACATTCTTGTACGTGTCCAACAACAGCATACATCCAAATATTAACCACAAGTGTAACGGTGTAACAAAATCCATTCTTAACATAACTACAAGAATAGTAAATAATAAAAAAAATGGTCAAACGGAAATTTTATGCGCTGATATAATGAAAATTTATCGAGGAACCTAATTCTAATTTACTATGCAGAGACCGAAGTCGAACTAACGCAATTTGAATGAAAGAGGACCGGAATACAAGAATAAGCTGTTCAACTGTGTTAACGATCTAATATTCAGACTATAGTTAGGTACTTATTTTCATTTCATTAATTTATTACATAAGTAGTTGATGATTTGTTTTTATTTTTATGTATTATTTTATTTTGTTTATAATTTTGTATTTAATTTTATATTTTGATTTCTATTTTACCTTATGTTTTTATTTAATTTGTTAATTGTTATTAGATAATTATTGATATAATAATATTTTGTGTTCTTGTTTACTACATCTAACTTAACATTGTATAATTGCATGCCGTGGCAGCCTATAAGTAAGGCAGCACTACGTAATGTACAAATTTACATGTTTATTCATCGCAATGTGTTAGTGTATGCTTTGTTGGTTGTCCTTAATAATAATAAATAAATAAATAAATTCTTTTTAGAGGGTCCCACTGTAGAGACAGGACTCCTCTGTGTAAGGAAGGAAGCTTTGCTTACAGCAACCATGCTGGTCAGTCGTACAGCTTAGTGGTTGGAATCAAGTAGTCTCAGTTGCCTTTTCCCTTAGAGTGAGATTACCTTATATTACTTTGTAACCACCATAAACTAATATTATAGTCATATACGTCCGTGTGGTGACGGAGTAAGAATACAATATGTTACCACCCCGTCTCATCCCATTGATGTCGTAAAAACCGACTAAGGATAGCCGTAAATATTATCTTTACAAAATAAAAAAGAAGGAAATCTTGAAATTAAACCCTATACCAATCCGCCTGGCCAGCGTGGTATTAGTAGACCAAGTATCCCTCCGTCACGGGAGGAGGCCCGTCCTTGCAGTGGGACATTAATGGGCTGTTATGATGATGAATTAGTCATTTTTACAAGAAACTAAAGATAACATAAATAATTAGAAAAAAAAAAATTTCCTACGTACCTTATGAGCTATTTATGGCATAACCGTTGCATATTCAAACGCCTAAATTCGCCATCGTGCTTACATCCCAACAACGACACATAATAGAAATCAATGCTTTCACATTCGACTTGTTTAAGGTAAGCTAGTTCAAAATAGTCCCATATTCAGTACAATCGTATGTAAAGTATGCAAAATAGTTCAAAGCTCAACAGTTTCACTAAATCTGAATTCACAACGGGCTGGGAATGTAGTTGAGACTAGCTTGAATAATTTGAATATTTATTCGGTGCGTAGTGTTGCCAAGTAATACGGAGTTTTTTATTGTTGAAGATAGTGAGACTCAGGTTTACTGACTGTAAATAGTGGAATTGTGTAGCTAACAGTTTATAGCCTTTCTTTTATTTTGGCTGAATACTGAACAATTTTAGCCTAATCTGTCTAATAAATTTCGTGTGAATAAGTGAATCATATCTCAGATTGCATTTGTAACCATTTCGCATTTTTAGTAGCAGTAATAGTAATATAATATTCGTAGTTTTTCTTTGCAAAGAATGACGCTCAGTTTTTTTTATCCTTTATTAAGGTAAAGGCACCTAATTCCGTGGTGTTTTTGACAAAACACGAAAGAACATTAAAAATTAAGTAATTATCGTACCTTCGTACACAATTTTATATTTTTATCAGAAGCGTTAACTATCTAATTTTTGAAAAATATATGCAGTTTGTCAGTAAAAGGTTATTAAAAATGGTAAAATAAATAAAAATATGAAAAAGAACGATGCGCCTAATTCCGATGTAAAAATCGTAATTCCGATGCATTTGGTTCCTAATTCCGAGTATAAAAATAGAAAGGGAACTACCTATGTAGGGTTCTCATACATGATGTTCAAAAATAAAAGGAGTTTATTTTTTATGTTAAATCAGTTTTTTTTTAATCATAATCCTTAATCTTATAAAAATCAACATAAAAATCAACGTAAAAATCAACATAAAAATCTACTTGTATCATGATTACAAAAATAATCTAAACATGTACTTAAATAAAAAAACTAAAAAGTAATACATAAGTGAAACTAAAATGCAAGTTTAAGACTTTTGAAATAATTTATTAGGCGCGGTAATGCTAAACTTTGAAGCACTATAAATCATGAATATTATGCAATAAAAAAATGACTTAAGAAACCTAATAATGATGTATGTAAAACTATCCAGGTCCAGTCACTAAGTGTGTAGGTGGATACAAAGAAAATTACATAAACACACACGCTGAAAATAGTCTTCAAATAGGCAGACTGACAGACAAAAAATCATTTAATTGCTGGATTTCATAATTGGGTTAAAGAAATATGAATACACGCACACTCCAATTTTATGTGATTGTACTATAGATGATTAGTATTCTTTCAGTTACTACGTACTAAGCACATAAAAAAGGAACACTCTGTATTTAAACAGGGTCAATACTCTCTATGACCGGGTCAAAACATCGGAATTAGGAACTCATGTAAGCTTATTCCGATGTAAATACATCGCAATTAGGTGCTCATATAACCTTATTCCGACGTATATACATCGGAATAGCGTTTTATGATGCTAAATCAAAGTACTAATTCCGAGTAATAAAAATTAAAAGATTTTTTGATATTATGCAAATTAAATAGTGGATAGTTGCAATATGAAAGGGAAACAAATATAAGACACATACATATAATAACAGAACAGATCAAAAACCGAACGTCTTCATAAATTTTTTCCCGTACAACGTATTAAGAAAGTACCTATAATAGTCATTTTTAACCTGCTGTAATTAGTGAATCCGACGCCAAGGTGTACCTCGGAATTACATTATTAAATGCATGAGTTATTCAATAAGTCAGAACTAACACATTAAACTTTGTAATCATAAAACACACACCGAAAATTTAAAAAAAGTAAATGTCTTAAAATTTGTTTTTCCGTGGTATACATCGCTTTTAGGAACACACTAAAATATTTTGCACCTAATGCCGTGGTGTTTTCAATACGTATTTTCTTGCTAATTTGCAAATAAAATACTCAAATCTTAAGTGTTTTCGATAAAATATATTGTTCAATAATACAACATAAACGAAAACTCGTATTGTATAAAATTATCACGTAAAACACTATTTGGCAAATCGTAATACTCACATGCATGAGGTCCTAAACGTATGAAGTGTGCTTTAAAGGCGGCTTCCCGTGGCAAAATGACTGATTATTCTACAGTGTGAACACACTTAACTTTCTTTTGTTTATATAAATATGAACAGATAAATTATTAATTGATTATTTTATCATGCAGACCAAAATAACTAGTGAATTACTTTAAAAACCCGTTTTACTAAATACCTCGGATTTTACTGCCATTTTTAGAACCCCTCGTAGTTAGGTGCTTTTACCTTATCATATTACAAATTCATACAAACACAGTTTTACAAATAACATAAATAAACCACAGAGGTTTGTCCTTAGTTACTTCAAAACTCGTAATGTCTAGCAGCCTCCTCTAATGTCCCCATAAGTTAGATTCCATCTTCATCAGACAATTTACTCATGCAATTTCAGATATTATTTAATCGCACTATGTGTTTCGTGCATTTCTTGGAAAGCGCTGGTTTGACGCAATTAGGGTAAAGGGCACTTCATGGCTTAGTTTCATTTAATAATGCGTTTCATGGTAAAGTATAAGCTCTATTTCTGTAATGGTGAATTTAGATTTATAAAAATTAAGGGAGCTAATGACTACATGAAAGCGCTGGATTAATGTTGTTTAATGAGACAAAGACTCGGGTGGCCAAGCGGTCAAGGGAGGTGTATTTGAAGACAAATTTTCGAATTCAGTCTCGAGTCTTTGGTTGAGGGCCATCTACCCTACCACGGCCCACGTAAAATATTAACGGTCATCAGCGGCCAACTACTCGTTTTGTTTTTAATAGCCAATAAAAATGTCTCGAGTGTCAATTTGTTTCAAATGTCTTTTATTTTTTTTTAATTTTCTAATTATAGCGTGATCGTGATCTTTAGGGTCATAGCACATGTTACGTAACGTAAACGGATCGGCACCGCCTAGATTTTTTCCTCGGTGTCAAACGTCAAAAATCCGATTACGTTACGATTCCGATTAGTGTGCGTTGCAGTTAGGAGCTTCATACAAAGAATACTGAACGGCTCGAGTTGATACGGTGACGATCCGTTTACGTTACGTTATATGTGCCCTTATAGGTAAATATTTTGTGCAATCCTATGAGTTAATATTTTTCCGTTTCTCTGCTTCACACTTCTCTCCGGTGGCAGCCTAAAAGATCTTTTCTAATAACACATTTTTATGTTAGAAAAAATATTACTCTTTAAAGGAACACTGAATTAATATTCTGCGGTTAAAATTAATTGCAAAAGTTTAGCCAGTTCATCAATTAGTTAAGAAAATGTTGTACATTATCATAATATTGATCGCTATTAAGGTTTTCATGTTGAACTAAAATTAGTTTATAGTGTACTAAAGAAAATTTGATCTTAACTAGACGAGTAGGTATAGGGTTTGTAATACTTGTGTATATTTGGAAACGCACGTTCACAGATATGTATATTAAACAAACAAGAACATACTAAAATGTATTCTTAACTTAGGATTTACGTAGTTCTGGAAGACCAAGGTACTTATTCTTAATTACGATTATATCCTTCTAATGCTCTATTATAGATAGGAGACTCCTCGTATGAAGGAAGTTAGCCGCATACCGCCTCCACCATGCCATCAACGGATTTACAAAAGATTTTATTAAAACATTTTTTAACCACTATCCCGCAATTATTATTATAATTATTATCAAAACAAAATTACAGCCTAATTAACTTAAAATACTTTTCCAATAATAACATCACCCATCTACGCGATTGTTTACCCACCAAAAAGTAAAATAACTTCCCGAAATTTTTTGTAAAAATATATTTTGCAGACTGTGGTACTGTTTTCGCTTTATTAAACTGAATGTATTACTCATTTGATTACACCAAAACCGTATATTCAATGTTTCTTCATAAAGCTAAAAGAAAACTCTTATAGATTTATAAATTCACTTACTAAATCACTCGGTATATCAATTTTCTATTGAATTTGGTTGTACAAAGCAATTTGCATGTAATATAATTTACTTTGTAGTTCTCGTTTGTGGTTTTATATCTATTTACATGCGTATCTTTGTCAATCAACTAATTATGACTTTTTTGCTTTAGTGGCTTATTGTATTTTTATGAAGGCATATGTCTTATGTCACCACCCCTTCTCATTCCATGGGTGTCGTAAAAACTAAGGGACTATTCGTGAATATTATCTTTACGAAATAAAAAGAAGGAAAACTTGTAAGTAAACCCCATACCAATCCGTCTGGCCAGCGTGGTATTAGTAGGCCAACTATCCCTCCGTCTCGGGAGGAGGCCCGTCCCCACTGCAGGGACGGGCCTCCTCCCGAGACGGAGGGACATTAATGGGCTTTTATGATGATGTGTCTGGGAGCTGGCTGAAGTGTTTTAAGGCAAAACTTGCTACGGTTAATAATAGAAGTTTTATTTTTAATCAAAATATAAATGAAATGTATAGCAAAGACCCGATTTAGCAGTGGGACGTTTATGCGTTACTAGGATGCCCAACAAACACTGGAAAACATATATTGCAAGAAGAAAACTAAACGATACATCATAAAAGGAAACCAATCGCAAAGTCATTTTGTTGATATCGATAGTACTCCCAGCAGAGTAGATTCTATTATCAGAATGTTATCGGTATTTTAAAATGCGTCGGTATCTGTTTCATTGCAGTCAAACTCGTAAAGCCGTCCACACAGGACCATTGAATGTGCATTTTAAAACCGTAGCGATAGTAAATGGAAACACAGATTTATTTGAAAGTTTGCTATTTCACAAGCAGTTACCATATAAAGCGGTTACCATTTATGGGATACCATTAATGGTAACCGCCTGATGACCTGAAGAAAATAGCCGAAAATTTATAATTTTTGTCGGCGTTGACAGGAGATTCGAAAAGCATAGCGTATACTCGTAGATTTATAGGGACGGAAAACGGATAACCTGAAACTAAACCATCAGGTCAGCGTGGTATACAAGTAAGCCTAAAAATCTTCGCTGGACCCCTCTAGTAAAAGGACATGAATGCCTTGATTAGGTTAAAATTACTTGCTTCTAAGAATAAGACTACTTAGTCATAACTGTTAGGACTCTTTCAATTTAGCCGTTTCGTGCTACGGCTGCCGCACGGCTGTCGGCGTACGTTTCTCGGATGGCAAACTTAAGCCGTTTTGTGTCGTACGGCTGCCGCACGGCATTAGCCGTACGACACAAAACGGATAAATTGAAAGTGCCCTTACACTGATGGAGCTTTATTAATACTAGTTTCTAAAAATAGTGTAGCATTTTAATATAAACTACGTTCTTAGAATAATTAATTTGCTTAAACTCTATGTTTAATAAGATTAGTATAATGTTATTACAAGAAAACAAAGGTTTCTACAAAACTTTCTCTTAAACCTTAAGAAATTAAACTAAATTTAAAGAGACCTGAATAGAAATAATCTAATGAACAAACGAACGACTAAAACTAATTTTAACAAGTAAAAATTCGAAGAATGTTTATTTTGTGATTTGAAATTCGTAAATAAAATAGACAACTATGATTTTAATTAATGAACTTCAAGTAAAATCTATTTTAGTTTTTTTTTTACAATTTATTCATTATTCCAGATTGCAGCAAAAGATATTATTTGGCACAAATGTAAATATCATTACTCTACTATACTTCTTTAAATAAAAAGGTGACATGTAAATAAAAAACTGATATGGATGAAAATTTCTGGAAAGGAGCATTAAACGTTTATGCAATAGAAAACACGTAAACTTTGATTTAACCACTATCTTTCTTAAATTTTAAATAAATGAAATATTTTCCAACGTCGAATTTCACAGATAAAAATTAATTTCACCATTTGACCTTTGTAGATTATAGAATTTTGTCCTTGATTCCTATATATTTCTCAAAGTTCAAAGACTACAATCTTTAGTCTGTGGTTGACACGACGCCATAGTTGTTTACCTTTATAATCAAGTCGTAATAAATCAATAGTACACTTTAACCTGTCCTGGAAATCACCATCAGTAAGCTCGCACTCTCCCTTAACCTTAAACACAACATCTCTCCCCCTTGTTTTATTAACCAAACATGCTAATAAAAATTAAATAAGACAATTTAAAACATGTTATAAAAGTAAATCGACTACATAGATTGCCAATTTACTTTTGAACGACAACAGATAATAAGTTTCATCGTAATTTGAATATCGACAACAAAATTTTAATCAGAAAAGCTGCTTTACGTCGACATTAAAACATTTCAAGCAAAAAAATGTCTTAAAAGACATCGCTATTTATTTGTTCCCCTCTTTCAATAAGGTTTTCTATGTCTCAATATTAAAATAAATACAAAAGCCATGATTTTATTATAGGAAATAGCAATATGACTATGAAACTTAATGAAAACAGTAGTACAGTTTATAAATGAATGCAATGGATGGTAGTAAAGAAATGACTTTACTTCTTCGTCCTTACTGTCGGCTCTAAGCAGACACGTGCGCTAGCTATTCTGCCAATGCAAACCATAAGGAAGGCTTTTCACTCGATTTGTGGTTGTTACCTAGGCGGCCATTAGTTGAACTAACGCCAAGCTTAAAAAAAAATATAAATAGTTACCAGATTCTCGTTCGCCTATTAAGTTTCCTAGGTTTAAGAAAGGGAAGGCGATGAATCTGGTCTTTTCTACGTGAAAACTTCGACGTTTTCGACCATCAGGTCACTTGAGTGAATGTTTCGATATTCAAATATCTATGTCTATTCTTTGCTAAGATAACGGGCCGATGATATTCTATATTCAAAGTTGCTTTTAAAAGTATTTTTAACAGATTCCTAAAGGTTCCTAGTACTGTAATAGTAATTGTCGTTGATGTTTTTAACCCTCAATTCACTAGGTGAAACTTACTAACGTAAACACCTTCTATGAGTCCACGGGACTCATATATTTTTAGGCGTGGTTTTTATTAATAAAACAGTTTATTCTTTGAAATGTTTAATTTATTATTTTTAAATAGTTATTAAGGCACTAGAAAACATCAACGAAACTAAACTAATATCTGAGATCTTCTTTAAAACAAAACCGACCTACTTTGGCAGTCTTCAAAAACATAGGTATTTTCGTACCTCTATAGAGGAAAAAAATATTTGACGGAATAGGTAACGGAGTAAGAATGCAATATGTCACCACCCCATCTCATCATGGGTGTCGTAAAAACCAACTAAGGGAATAACCGTAACTACTATCTTCACGAAATAAAAAGAAGGAAAACTTGAAATTAAACCCTATACCAATCCGTCTGGCCAGCGTGGTATTAGTAGGCAAAGTAACCCTTCGTCACGGGAGAAGGCCCGTCCCTGCAGTGGGACATTAATGGGCTGTTATGATGATGATGAAATTATTGACTTGATTGAGCCTAGATATTCCTCTGCGACATTTCGTTTTATTTCTAGTGCTAGAGGTTGTCTTTTTAAAATTGAAAAAAATAAAACCTATAATAAAAACAATATAATGTCCATAGTTTATTTGTTTATTGATTATGGATATTCAACAGAGGATTATGCGTATGTAAATTACATTTATAATGACTATTTGCATTGTAATATCATTATAATAGATTGTAATATAATTTAATCCCCAGCTTCCCAATTATAGAAAACTACAGCATGCAAACAAAATTTAACCAGATTTTGTGAGTGAATGGTGCTTACAGTTTTTAGTTTCGAAAAACAATAGCTATCTTTTACAAACGTTTAGAAAAATGCAGGCTGCAAACAACAAACATAAAATTTCTTGGAACAACTCTATCTCTTGGAAGCCATCCATTTCAACTTGGAACTAAAACCTTTTCAAATAAAAAATAATAGTTTTTATTTAAATTAAATGTGTTCTGAGAAAGAAAACGTAAAAAAATACAGCAGAACTACTTACTTAACCCTTAATTCACTACCTGAGTCCACGGGACTCACATCGAAATTTCAAACTACCGTAATTTAAACGTTTTAGCGACTTGTTTCTTCCCCGTCCCTGTACCTTCCTGCAGTGACTAGGGAACCACGGTGGCGAGGGGACATGCTTCTGAGACGCGTATTTAGTAAGTTATTACGTCGAGTGAGTCCCTTGGACTCATACTAGTGTATTACGTAATTATTTTTAGTAATTATTTTTGATATAAATGTATGTAATTTGTGTTTTTTCTGTCTAAAAAGATTAGATTTTCTAAAGATTATTATTACAGAAAACCTAAATGAAAGCAATATGATGACACGTTTGCACAGAACACGTTTGCCACGCCAAATTCATAACTCAATTTCATTCATCCTGAAAAAGATTTATTTTTTTATGTTTTTTAGACTTCAAGAGCTATAAAATACAAAATTAAAATAACAAAAACGTATGCTTCTGTAGAAAAAAATAAAACGTGCAATGGGTTCTTCCACTGCTTACAGACAACGTCGGCATGTCTTTTTTGAGCAGGTCAAACATATTGGCTTCAGACATTTGGTGCATCGATATGCAGTCTTTGTTCTCTTTTTGGCACTACAAATGTCACTGCATAGATAACAATATTTTTTTTGGGTCCTGGATAGCTTGTCTCCGGTTTATGCGTGACTCGCATCTACAGGGATGTCTTTTTTCAGGATGAATGAAATTGAGTTATGAATTTGGCGTGGCAAACGTGTTCTGTGCAAACGTGTCATCATATTGCTTTCATTTAGGTTTTCTGTAATAATAATCTTTAGAAAATCTAATCTTTTTAGACAGAAAAAACACAAATTACATACATTTATATCAAAAATAATTACTAAAAATAATTACGTAATACACTAGTATGAGTCCAAGGGACTCACTCGACGTAATAACTTACTAAATACGCGTCTCAGAAGCATGTCCCCTCGCCACCGTGGTGCCCTAGTCACTGCAGGAAGGTACAGGGACGGGGAAGAAACAAGTCGCTAAAACGTTTAAATTATGGTAGTTTGAAATTTCGATGTGAGTCCCGTGGACTCAGGTAGTGAATTAAGGGTTAAGTAAGTAGTTCTGCTGTATTTTTTTACGTTTTCTTTCTCAGAACACATTCAATTTAAATAAAAACTATTATTTTTTATTTGAAAAGGTTTTAGTTCCAAGTTGAAATGGATGGCTTCCAAGAGATAGAGTTGTTCCAAGAAATTTTATGTTTGTTGTTTGCAGCCTGCATTTTTCTAAACGTTTGTAAAAGATAGCTATTGTTTTTCAAAACTAAAAATTGTAAGCACCATTCACTCACAAAATCTGGTTAAATTTTGTTTGCATGCTGTAGTTTTCTATAATTGGGAAGCTGGGGATTAAATTATATTACAATCTATTATAATGATATTACAATGCAAATAGTCATTATAAATGTAATTTACATACGCATAATCCTCTGTTGAATATCCATAATCAATAAACAAATAAACTATGGACATTATATTGTTTTTATTATAGGTTTTATTTTTTTCAATTTTAAAAAGACAACCTCTAGCACTAGAAATAAAACGAAATGTCGCAGAGGAATATCTAGGCTCAATCAAGTCAATAATTTCATCATCATCATAACAGCCCATTAATGTCTCACTGCAGGGACAGACTTCCTCCCGTGACGGAGGGGTACTCGGCCTACTAATACCACGCTGGCCAAACGGGTTGGTATAGGGTTTAATTTCAAGTTTTCCTTCTTTTTGTTTCGTGAAGATAGTAGTTACGGTTATTCCCTTAGTTGGTTTTTACGACACCCATGATGAGATGGGGTGGTGACATATTGCATTCTTACTCCGTCACCACACGGATAATTCAATCATTTAAGGATCACATAACTGTTTTGTGTGGTAATCGATCGACGAGGCAGTGTAAATTTATTATTATTACCCACAACAAATATAAAAAGTTAAGCTCATACAATATTCCGCGTTTACCGGAATGTTCAGTTATTGGATTTTGTATAATAAAAGTCTGTCTACCAACTTATCCAACGATCCATATCTGTCAGATATATTATGAATATCTTTTATTGTTTTCCGTTATGTTGTAGCTCTTTAAGTTTTATACGTAATTTTACGACCTGTGTGGCGTAGATGTTATAGAAGTAATTGCTGTGCAGATGTCTTGGGTTAGGTTTCGGGTGATTATGATAGTATAATTGTCTTCATTGGTTAAGTTTAATATGAATGTACAAAAAAGTATGTCATTGTTTGTTCGTTGCTTAGGTAGAAGGATACAGTAGCGATCTCCGTGTGGTGACGGAGTAAGAATAGAATATGTCACCACCCCATCTCATCCCATGTGTGTCGTATAAACCGACTGAGGGACTACCGTGAATATTATCTTTACGAAATAGATAAGAAGGATAACTTGAAATTAAACCCTATATCAATCCGTCTGACCAGCGTGGTATTAGTAGGCCAAGTGAATCTGTCATGGAAGGAGCCCCGTCCTTGCAGTGGGACATTAATGGGCTGTTATAATGATGATGTAGGGATGTTATATTTAATATGGTTGCTGTGCTATCTTTTTTTGCTGATGATCTTTTTATGGGTCATCTCTATCTGCGAATGAAACAATAGCTTACCAACATAAATTTCGACCTTAATAAGTGGTACCATGTATCCCAATGGAATTGAAAAGAATATACCTCAAACCTTGTTGTCAAAAACTTAACATTACCTATATTTTGAGACACTACACTACTAAGGGGGCCACCTTAAACCTACATCTACGTCGTAAGTCCCAGACGCTGTTATGCTAGTGTTTTGTCTTCTATCACGCGATGGACCCGGCACCCGCACGGAGGAGCCATGGAATGCTAAGATTAGGTCTTATCTGTACGATAAAACATGTGCAATTTCAGGAACTTACCTGCAACAAGAGATATAATAATTAAATGGATTATCTTTATTTACAGTGAAGTTATTTGCTAAGCGCTTTTATTTGTGTGGTTCAAATTTAAAAAAAAAAAAAGTTTTTTTGCTGGACAGGTCCTCAAGACTAAATCCAATACGTGCATAAATATAATGCACGGTGTCAGTGGCCCAGCGGTCTTACACGAGCTTTCCGTGCGTGAGGTTGCGGCTTGAATACTACGCAGTCCTCAGTCCTCTTGATAGACATAGATCGACTCAATTCCCCCTTTTAAACCTACCTTATCAAACTAGTGACAAATCAATCAACTAGCCTATTGCAGTGGACATAGGCCTCTCCCAACACTCGCCATAGAATACGGTCCTGCGCCTTCCGTGTCCAATAAAAACATAAACTAGTAACATAACCTTAATATAAATTTCCGTGTAGTGACGGAGTAAGAATACAATATGTCACCACCCCATCTCAGCCCATGGGTGTCGTAAGAACCGACTAAGGGCCTATCCGTGAATATAATCTTTCGAAATAAAAAGAAGGAAAACTTGAAATTAAACCCTATACCAATCCGTCTGGCCAGCGTGGTATTGGTAGGCCAAAGTATCCCTCCGTCATGGGAGGAGGCCCGTCCCTGCAGTGGGACATTAATGGGCTGTTATGATTATAACCTTATTTAAAGGTAACTATAGAAAGACCTCAGGTTTGTCACAAAGACTAATAACGCTAAAGCTTTCGAAAAATTAGTATGCTGAACAAGCACTACAGGTTTGAACGATTCTTTGTTATCGTTCCGAGCTGTGAAGCGATCGGTATTGAATGAATGAGTTTAATGACTGACGAATACAGAGAATAAAAGTTGTCCCATTTTATGTAGCAAATTTAAAAAGTAAAATATTACAGTCTATTCCGATTATCATGAATGGATGGTTACCTTAATCAAAAACCTTCTTCTATCCTACTAATATTATAAATGCGAAAGTTTGTGACGATGTATGGATGGATTTTATTACTCTTTCGCGCAAAAACTACTGGACGGATTTTGATAATATTTAAGCTACCTATGACCTATACCACACGGGTGTATTGTTAGTATTTTATATGAGGGATTCATATTTATTATGTCTTATAACAGTCTAAGGGGAGCCTCTTGGCCTAGTGCTGTGTAGGGATAGCCAAGTTATAGAATGGTGACTAATTAATGGTGGAAGTAGTACGTGGTTTGTAGTTTTTAGATGGTAGAACGGTTTCTATACTGACTACACTACACTTGTCCCCCAGAAGTAAAAAAGGTAGAAGCCTCTTCCAGTTACCGAAACGTATTCTACTAGTATAACCCTCATGGGGTTGTTCAACAACCGTTGTTGTCACCATGATATCACATACATATACTGTAGCACAATACGGGAATGTCTATAACGAATTACACTCCCTGAGCTTCTTATTTATCGGCAATAAATATCGTGATAAGTGTAGTGAAATCGGAAGATAGAATAACAATATTTGGTCTAGTGCCTCCAAGATATACCCGTTTTTCAAACAACATCAACATGACAAATTTTGACGACCTCGGTGGCGCGACGGTAGCGCAAGCGGCTGCCGTGCAAGAGGTTGTGGGTTCGATCCCCACGCAGGACAATAATTTGTGAGATCCACAAATTGTTGTCCTGGTCTGGGTGTTCTTTGTGTCCGTTAATTAATGTTTGTAAAAGGTCCCCGCGACACAGGGCACGATCCCTAGTGCGGGAGTTGTCTTTTTTTAAAGAAAAGAAATAAAGAAAAATTATATAGGCAGATCCATACTACTTAATATTCAAAGCTCGGATACAAATTATCTAAATTAAATCAACGCTACCACCATACGGGACGGGATTTTCGTTTGGAAACATCCCATTGTCTTTGATATTGAGATATCCAAAATAAATTGGTTTTGACTTAATAGGGGGCTACTATATCAAATGAAACAGGTACTAATTAAAGACCCTTGATGGTACGATATGAAGGATTAAATCAAAATAGCTTGGAGATAATGATTTGAAGAGTTATTTAATGTGGTTTCCCATTCCAAAGGACTACTCGTACTTGTCTTTGGTCTAGGCCTATACCGCTCTGGCTTCTAAACTCGTTATAATTTAAGGTCAAAGGAGATCTGGTAATCAGGCTTAGTGGTTGAAGCGTTTGTCGCTCTTATTCAGAATAGAAGCAGGCAAACCCCTGCTGTGTGATTAAAATTGTTAATTTTTTTCTGGTTTATCGAATTAATTACAAAATCTCTGGAGAAAAGTTTCACAATGCTATCATCATCATAACAGCTTAATGATGTCCCACTGCAGGGACAGGCGGACCGAAAGACTACCGTGACCGAAGGATACTTGGCTTACTAATACCACGCTGGCCAGACGGATTAGTAAAGGGTTCCTTCTTTTTATTTTGTAAAGATTATATTTATGGATAGTCTTTAAGTCGTTTTTTACGACACCCATGGGATGAAACCCCAACTTTGACAATACGTTATCAATCAATACCAAATTGAGTTGTTCCACGCCAAGTTCTACCAAAAGTTTTAAAATGTTTTAATACTTATTTCATTGTGATTGACTGAGTGATATTCGACCCAATTGTTCAATAGTATCTGTCAATCACAGTTAAGCCGCGTTAATACGATCAAGGGACCTACTACGAAATTGTAGGAGTATTATTTCTATAGTATGTTTATTCCAAAACGCAGTATGACATAAAACTGTCAAACAATTTTTGGATAAATATAGTGCTTGAATCTACGGTTTTGTTTTTTATAGCAACCTATTATTGTCTAACTGGAGGAATGAAGCTGGTTGCTGATAAAACCACGCTAGATACCCTGATTGGTAAAGGGCTTTATGTTAGGTTGTCCTTCTTTAGTTATAGTAGAGGTGATTTACGAACTAGTAAACTTGATAGAAAACCCAATAGCATTCTGTTAGATCTCACTTTCTTCTTTATTATCATCATCGTATGACCCGATAAACCTCGCTTTAAGTACCTCTTCAATAAGTAGCCATCGGTTTTTCACCGCTTGGACTAAGTCGTCCGTCCACCGCGTGAGGGGTCTGCTTAGCCAACAGCTTTAGCATTTCTCCTTTCGCCTGCTTTTATTTCATTAACTTCGTGTCTAAAAATCTTTATTTAACTTAAAACTATTACAATTTCTAAACGTTAAATGAGTTAAGTTGACTAAGCTTTTCTGTTACTATGTAAGTTTTCTCTGTTCTTAATATACAAATAAATAATATGAAACCTCAGTATAATAAAGGTACCTACTTCGTATTATATTAAAACTTAATATTAGATACTTTCTTTGTACAATATATTTGTATTAGAGAAACTCTAAATACTACTAAGCTCTACTTAGCTAGAGAAAACAGTTTTAGTTCTAATTAGTTTTTATCATATTTCTTTATTTCTTTTAAGGTCTATGTCCAGCAGTGGACGTCGATTGGCTGGTATAATGATGATGATCTTTCTTTTAATTTGTTCCTTCATGGATGGCTAATGTCAAGTCACGAACATCACTAATGATGGTCTCTGAGCTGTCTCAGTCGGATATTTGGTCCAACCATCGTTTATGCGTACGGTAACTGGCTCTTTGGACATTCTCATGCTTACAAAAAACTCATAATATTCTACTACTAATAGATTTTCAGCTATCGCGATTTGTATACATCGTACTATAAATATTATATTCGGGTCTTACTTGCGCAATATACTACTCAGCCTAGATACTATTAGGATGAATACCTACGTTTTTCTCCGACGTTTCGGCCGACTTGCAAGGACTGTGGTCGCGGATGGATTGAGGAGAGGAGAGGAGTCCCGAATAGAATATACTATGATGAACCTCTTAAAGTTCTTGTTATATTTCGACACCAACAATTTATACTAAGCTAATCATAAAAGTGAACTTTACAGTAGACGCATTTAAAGGGAAAAAACTCGATAACTTTTATATTAATACGGATATTGATTTGAAATTTTGTATGATTAATATTTTATTTATTTATAGTTATTTCATATTTATATTTTTCCTTAATTGTGTATATTTTTTAATTTAGTGCAAGTTAGCCGTATATACCCCTAATTCCACGATATTATTTAACGCAATACACACGTCTAACTAGTAGTCAGCGTAGTGTATTACGGGCGGTCACAGTACTAAACAAGTGTGATTTTTATTGCTGTACATTGCTTACTCTAAAATATATTATGCATTCATTTAAACTTAAGCCTACATTTAAAAATGTTAAATATGCTGTCTGTAAAGTATTTAACATAGTTTTATACGAGAAATAATATAAGACATACAGTCGCTAACTAGTGCATGGCCAATTGAAGAGCGAAATCCAATCGGGCTACATTACGTTAAGTATCAGTTAGCGTAGTGTTACACGAACTTTAAGCAAAGCGGCTAAAACTTACAAAATAATATAGTAAATTCTATAAACCATATTTTATATACTTTGACATACAATGGGTCCGATTGCGTTTCTCAATTGACTTTAATTAAGAACAACAAAATGAACTTAAATGTAAACTTAAATTTTTAGTACACATGGGTATTACCTTTCCTTTAAATAAGAACATACACTAAAATAGGGCCATCCTAAACTTAATTAGTGATAGTAGTTTTCTTATTCCGATTGCGTTTCGTCTTATTTGACATTTGACTGACCTTATTTAAGTAGAAGCGGTATAAAAACTGCCTTAATTAAAGTCGCTCGAAATTTTGTGCGAGCTTATTTTAATTTATTTAAAATATAGGTATTTCTTGGATTTTTAGTAACAAAAATGTTTCCTATCAGTGTTATAATTGTGAAAAGAAGGTTAAATGAAGAACATCAACGGTAAGAGGGTTTAAATGTGTTAAAATTACCTAACTGAATGCCTTTGCTCTTTATAAAAAAGTGCGTTTTTTCTTATTAGTTTACAGACAAAAGAAGGCTTACATATCGGCATTTCAGAGATAATTCTGATCCGTTCGATGTGAATCTGTTTCCATGTTATAAAAACAAATTAAAAGATATCACAAGTAAAAATGTAAAATAAGTACGAACGAAAGTAAGACTAACTTAGACGTAATACAGGCGGCGATGTGGTCGCTAAGCAACAAAGCCTATATATATAAATTTTAAAAAACTTTGACGTAAAACATGTCAAACTTAATATAACAACACTCTTATTTAAGGTTGTTTTCATAGACAAAAGGAATTGGTAGTTTTTTAGGTCACGTTCTTATTTTGTGACATCCGCAATAGCTTTTATATAAGGACGTGGTCTTATTTTATAAATTTTAGTGCATCCTTATTTAAGAGCGACTAGAAAGGCAATCGGACCCAATATAATATTTAATAGCACATTAAACTTATCTCTTTTAGCAGTATAAAGCAGAATCTCATCTTTTTTATCAACACTCCTCAATGAATATTTTACCTTTTTGATAAATTTCACTTAATATTTAGCTTGTTTTCGTGTCATTTTTGTAAAAATACACTAACACTATTAATATTTAGACTAACTTGTAACAATAGCTCTATTAATTAGCATTATACTAATGTTTCAAACCGCGCACTTCCATCTTATAATGCGACAAGTGAAGTTAGCGTAAACTAAATCGAGTGATTCTAAAAATTACATGTACTTAGCGTTGTATAAAATTTGTAACTTCGTTATTTTTGAATATTACTTCATGATTTTTTTATGACAAATAAAATAGCACATTTTAAGCACTTTAGCATAAAAAACGAATTTTCCTAAAATTCGAGTTAGCGTAGCATAAATTGTTGGTGTCGATTTGGAATTAAAGGGCAGGGAGCGGGTGTTCTTTTTTCTTGTACTCGCGAAAACGTGACTAAAAGGTAACTTCAGCGCGGCCAAGTATGATTGAAAGGAAGGATTTAAGAAAGGCAAATTTGGCCAAACAGGACTAAATTACAAATTTAATTAGTATTATTTTGACACTAAAGGCATAAAAATTGTCCTTGACCGTATTTTTGTTGTCAACAAGCAGGACAATTTTTTAAAGCGTAGATCCGTAAATATAGAAGATTTTTACGACTTCATTAAGAAGTTTGCCCTTCCGTTCATAAAAATACTTTTTACTACTGTTTGAAGCGGCTTATTCAATTTTGCGAGATTTTTTCCTTTGAAAAATCATCTTACAATTGGCTGTGCATGTAGTGAATTTATTATTAATATTATTTGGGTATTTATTATCTAAAAAATACAAATTTCTATGTATAAATCGACTAAGTAAATGAAATTTTGTATTATGGTATAAACATTTTGGTTCTTTAATCGGTATTTAATAATAAAATTATGCTTTCGTAGAATCCATATTATGATATACATGGGATGAAATCAATACAATGAGAATATTTTTAAGCATGAACTATATTTTGTAATTTCAACTAATTTTATATTAAGAATTTAACACTCTCGGGACAGACCTACGTTAAGCCCGAAAAGGATAAGAATGTACTTAAATATCTGTACGAAACGTCAGGCACATTTAGATGTTATCATAAGCTCATTACACAAAATGTCGTCCCGAAGGATCAATAATAAAAGCTGTCTCTAATAAAATAAAGTATGAACGATAACATCAGTTTTTAATGGATGTTATAGAAAAAGTTTTATGACTTTGGTTTATTTTAAAATGTATTTATTAAAACTTTATTTATTCTCAAATAACCGATGAAGACAACTCGGTCGCTTAAAGGGTCTTTAGTACTGAGGGACCGACTAAAGTGAGAGATACCTACTCACGTAATTTTGTTTATTAACATTCCCCTTGATATGTATACTGGGAAACAAGCCATTCCAGTTTATCCATCAATAAGCGTCTTACGGGCTTACAACAGTAACGATACTACGAAATGCAAAGCCTTGTCCCCGAAAACAAGGGCATCAGCGACGAATCTCCTTTTAAAAAAGGCTGTTTATAAAACACAAAGCGTGTAACTGTTTTAATTGTTAGGAAATACTCACAGAAACTTTGTCACCAATTAATGTCCCTGTAAGTTTTTCTAAGGAGCATCAATTTTTGTTAATCTCCTATAATCCATTCTCTCAATGTTTTCAAACGATCTTACCATGCTTTTCTCGAACCTCATATCTACACCTTCTATTTTTTTTCATTAGCTTTCGTCTATGATTCGAGGTTGTATTTTTATCAGTTTTATTTTCAATATTTCCCCGTACAACACAAACTAACGTAATCAGATAAGGTTTGTATATTTGTAGCACAAATTATTTTAGTAATTAATTTTATCTGGTAACAATGTTTCCACTTCACTTGTGGTTAATTGTTTGAACAACGTGGGAAGAAGATTAAGTTCAATGTTATAATGTGAATAAAGATATTTACTACGTGAATATTGGTTGGGTTTTGGAGTAGTTGAAGGAGGGTGTGGTTGAATAGGTTATTTTAACGTAAGTATAGTTTCTGCGTAAATTAATGTACGTTTAATTGATGTGTTAATGAAACATTACTCCAATATAATCGTTACTAATGATTTGTTTTAACTAAATTCTTGTCTTCTCCGTGTGGTGACGGAGTAAGAATACAATAATAATATGTAACTACTCCATCTTATCCCATGGGTGTCGTAAAAACCGACTAAAGGACTATCATCTTAACGAAATAAAAAGAAGGAAAACTTGAAATTTAACCCTGTGTAAAGACCAGCGTGGTATTGTTACGGGAGGAGGCCCGTCCCTGCAGTGGGATATTCTAATACCACTCTGGCCAGACGGATTGGTACAGGGTTTAATTTCAAGTTTTCCTTATTTTAATTTAGTAAAAATGATAGTCCCTTAGTCGGTTTTTACGATAGCCATGGGATGAGATGGGGTGGTGACATAATAATATTGTATTCTTACTCCGTCACCACACGGAGAACAAGGCTATAAGAATTAACAATTTCTGTCTAGGGCAGTCAGTACCTTGACTATGCTTTGTCATTGCTGACGATCATTACCATGAGGCGGACTGCTTGCTCGCTTGCTACTTTAGAACAATAAAAAAAAAACATAATAATGATAATTAATTAATTAATTTAAAAAAAATAAGTAGTACACAAATCTTAATTACTAAAGTAGATACATAAAGAGTATTGTATGGATGTAACAAAGACTCCCTGCAGGGAGTCTTATGTAGTCTATGTTCATTAGCATTAGCATACATTTTAACTCTAAAAATTATAATAATTATTATACAGTATGTAAAGTGAGACATAGGCAATACTTTAGGGCGTGATAGATAACGTTACATCACTACATACTAAACGACGTGTAAAGCTTAGCCATGAATTTCACTAATCATGGACACCGCGCGGACGCAGCGAGCGATCGGTTCGCCAGCTGATACCTACAACGCGCGGCGCGGGTCAATGCGCCGAGTCTTGAACAATATTTTAGCGCAGCGGGAACGTGTCCACACTTAGTTCATTTTTGGGATTTTTTCGTCAAAAAATTAAGTACCTAATTTTATTACATAATTCGGATCAGAATCACGTACAGAGTCACCTCCTTAATTATTGCCGATGACTCAAAAAACACCCTGTATATTAGGTATATTACGGGTATATTATTATATTAATTATGCAGAAGGCAGTACTGCTTGACACGGCACGTATTGTGAGGAGGTTCCTATCTCTGGAGCCCTAACCACCAGGAGCTTGGTCCTTGTACCCGATGCTAGTGGGTCTACCTTTTTTTATATTTTTAAATGTGTTTATTTTTATATCTATATTTTTAAAATGTAATTAATTGAGAAAAAATGTAAATAAACATACAAATACCTAATAATTAAATCACTCTATCATCTTAAAAATACCGTGAATCAAATAACAGAAATCAATCATAAATTTAGCTTAATTAGCTTAATTTAAATATACCTAGATGCCTTATAGTTTTAGCTTTATAGTGGAATTTTTATTTTGCTGTAAGTAGTTGTAGTAGTTTAGGATTAATTACATTTTATATCGGCAACGGCATGACGCGCGGAACGCAGGCAGTTAGGTCGCGGTCCGGGCGCGGACGTTGGGCGGTCTAGCGGTCCGCGAGCTCGGGCGTGGGAGTGGATAACAGAAATCAATCATTAATTTAGCTAAAATAAAAAAAATATGTAAGTGTTCTGCTATATATAGCTAATGTTCTTAAATTATCTTTACTAAAAACTTCTGAATGCCATTTCAGATACATAGAGATAACGATAGAGTACCTTAGACGTTGTAAGCCGAATAAAATGCACACAGAAAATAAATTCTATGTCTTGAAAGCTACTTTAAGCCCAGCTAACAGTTCACTTTACATTTGTCATCGCTCCTTGAACTATGTTAGATACTTTAAGAGCCTCTTCTCCAAGTCATATGCAGTCTATAAAGCCAGTATTTAGGCAATATCTGAAATATTTAAACAACAAGTTAATGGTTCAGCCTTATTTCTATAAATTTTTTGATACATTGGCATCCTGCAACTACGTACTTCGAAGTAAAATCGAAGCAATGTTATTGCAAATAACAGTTTATTTAAGTAAGTGACAGCAGAAGTAGCATATTGAGTATAATGTCCAATCTTAATGACTTTTTAAATTATCTTGTTAATGGAAATCTGATTACGATTCGGTACCATTAGCAGGCTGCTTTCTTTATACTAAATTATAAATAATTAGGGTCAAATTTTGACTAAAATAAAAGGCAAAAAAGGCCTAAAAGGTTACATACATATTTCTTTATTTCGAATTAATAACAACTAATTTTTTTCCAATTCTTTAACAATTTTATTGAGTAGTTAGTAATGAATTTTAAAGAAAGATTTGTGTAGCGCACACAAACAAACTAATTAGGTATAATCGTTTGCCGATCTACAGGAACGTCGTCGTATCATTTCTCAAAAGAATAATGATCAGTACATTTTGGATTTTAAGAGATTTTCCAATTAAGGCGTTGGACTTGAAACGAATTATGCATAACGAGTAGTTCATTGGTTTGTATTTATGGATGTGATTATCAACCTTTGATGCTACCTACGTCTTAAGTCAAGTTGCATACCAATTGATATGAAGCGATTTGTCGCTTTTAAGTAAGTAGTAGTATTGTATGTATCCACGTAGTTTTTATAAATCGCAAGTAGTGAAATGGTGATAGGTAAAAGTCTAGTGAACTAAGGGTGATAAAAACGTTGATTTTTTAATTCTGCTACTACATTAAAGTATCTATCCATATCAAATCTAGATGATTAAACCACCCATTTTTCATTGCATTTATTTATTTTACAATAGATTAAGCACCTTGTGAAAAAGCATTGTCTAAAATAGAATACGTTATAATATATTATAACGCTTTAATGTGTTTAATCTAGTGCATGTAAGTGTGTAATGAGATCGGAATATTTTGTGTTAATTATTTTGTTTTATTATTATGTACGTACGCTATTACGTGATGTGGCAGAATGACTGGTACGGGTGTGATTTTAAGCAATTTCGGGCTTAGAATAATTAGGACTAAGAGACTATGATATACCCTCACACGGTGGACCGACGACCTCATAAGGACGGCGGGAAGCCGATGGATAAGGGAGGCGCAGGACCGCACAAGGTGGCAATATTTGGAGGAGGCCTATGTCCAGCAGTAGACGTCAATTGGCTGATATGAATGAAGACTATTAAGAACCTTTATGACTGGAACGAATACTGTTTGATCGACAAAATGAACGAAGAGATTGTTTTGCACTGTTTAAGCACTAGAAGAGGCCAAAGAAAAGTTTCACCTTAGTAACGACAGATGCAAATCTTTTATCAGATGCTATAAAAAAGTGTCCGCGTGGTGACGGAGTAAGAATACAATATGTCACCACCCCATCTCATCTCATGGGTGTCGTAAAAACCGGTTAAGGGACTATCATCTTAACGAAATAAAAAGAAGGAAAACTTTAAATTAAACCCTGTACTAATTCGTTTGGCCAGCATTTGGTATTATAAGGCCAAATATCCCTCCGTCACGGGAGGAGGCCCGTCCCTGCATTGGGACATTGATGGGCTGTTGTGATGGTGACGATAATAAAAAAATATATAGATACCACAAACGTGTCAATTAAAATATTTAGTTAATTATGAAATTTTATTAAATTATATTCATTTGTCTAACGAAATAATCGACTTTCAATCAAATTGTAGGGCGTAGAGAAAAAAGAAATATTATTTCAAAGTTGATTATTATGAATATTAAATGAGAATTAACTATATTTTGTTCAATCACAGCAACACATAACAGGTGTATTGAGAAGTTAAAGTTAAATTATTGTCATGTATGTGCTTTAGTTTAAGTAATAACTAATTTGATTAACTGATTCAGTATGGTGATTGGATACAGGAGAAACCGAAAACTAAAGCTTAATTTTAATGGTACATACATTACAGTTGACTATTAATTGACTCGGAGGCAAAAGAGTCAGAATATTTATCTTCAAATATTTTTCTTTACATTGATGTTTTAATATTGTACTAATTTTATAACAAATTTTAATGTACTTAATTATCATGTTCTATCGGATTATTTCTTACATGAAATTACTGAATATTGAGGTAACAAACCTTAAAAAAAACCATAGGCAATAGTGATATTATGCGATATTGCTATTGCGGCTATTCGAAACCTACGAGTACAACGATACTGGACAATTATACTGCACTCAATGTGGACGTACTTTTAGGACCAAAGGATTCGCCAGTCACATTAGAGCACATGAAAGAAAAGGAGAGCATTAACTAGACACGTTCGCTGTAACCGGACACGGTGAAGAGGACTACAGTAGTCCTCTTCACCGTGTAGTAGTAACTACTACGTAGTATGCTTGCTTTAACGCTTTTTGTGTGTACATTAACTTCTGCAGCTATATTTATATTGTGACATCACTCAATATTGCGTATCATCTTAATAAAGTTAAAATTATTCACTAGCTCTTAAGCCATCTTTGAAGCGAAATTAAATTCTTTTATAAGACAAACATAAATATTTTCTTCGTTAAAATTTACTGCGTGTTATTATTTTATCTGATTTATTTGAAAAGATGTGGCTCTGTAGTATCACTCATCTAATTAAAGATTTTTATGTTGTTTTTTTTGTCTATTTGCAACTTTATTTTTATCATCTCTAGGTTTCTTTTCCGTTATATTGATTTAATTATGATAATCATCATCAAATACCTAAATATACAAAGATTGTATATATTTGAGAGCTTTCTGAGATTTCCTGATTGTAAAAATATCACCTATCACCCCAAACAGGTTGGTATATGTCAAGAAGGAAATCTTGTTACCTTTTGTAGAAATTTTTTATTTAGTTGGCTATTATGACACCCAAGGGATGACATGGGTTCGTGACACCATGTTTTTCTATCATCACCACTCACAACATTACCTACCAATTGCTTTTAAATTCATATGCCAAACATACAACAATATTCACGAACACATACATAGTTTAGTAAATATAACAATACTCCGAAGAAACAATTTGCTTGGAGCACTTTTAAGGCATCTTCCAAAACGCATAAATTTGATCAAGAATGCGGAGTTACTATATTGGTTCCCCCCCTACTCCACGGGTACCATGATGGAATCAATTTTGTTGTGTAAACCGAGCCTCGCTGAGACAATTTAGACGATAGGCGTTTAACAAATTGACCGAGACAGGGAACAAATCTTTTGTTATTGTGACATAGTGATAGAATAATGTTTCGTTGTTTGTATGTACTTAAGTATACGTAAAATTGTGTATAGTATTCAAGGGTTGTGTTTTGTATTTTGTGTGGATTTAGTAACGTTATTGCTTCAAGGTGGCAGGGTCTGCTTGTGGGTAAATGGTGACCGCCGCTCTTGGACCTCATAAATGCCAGATCAGAGCTAGCATTGTAGCCCTGTAATTTCACGAGCTCCTTACTCACTACTTATTTAAAAAAATATACATAAAAATTACTTTATATTAGAAAGGGTGAAAGGTTAGGTGAGTGTGACGACATAGCCTTGGACACCCTGGAGAAATACCACTAAATCTAATGCTACCACTAAATCTAAGTGGTAGCATAAACTAATCAAAAATAATAAAAATTCAGAATGTAATTTAATTAAAGAGTACCCTATTTTCCTTCAATATTACTATCAACTTAATCCTTAATATTCATTTTTGTTTATTCAAACGTAAGACTTTATTTCTTGTTTATAGAAATGTCAATTAAAAATTAAGTTGTAAACGGAACCAGGACATGTCAGCACTTGAATATGTTTACATTTGTCACAAACATTACACGAATGATAAAAGCGACAGGAAGACGTAACTTTGAAACACCTCAACGTCCATCATACGTCTGCTATCAACGGATAGTTACGTTCATACAATGTAAACAAGCAATGGACGTAAACATACTGAGCTTGGACTTTGGAACGCTGCCAGAATCAACAGTCGGGCGAAAAGTGGTCTGTTAGTTTTGACAAAATTCTCAATGTAATGTGTACGAGTAAGTATCGCTATGGTTAACTTTTGTTATTGATAAAAAGAAGTAAGTATGTACACACGGAAATAGACCTTACTGACGGGAAATTGAACATCAACCATACCATGGGGTGAATGGCAAACAGTAGTATGATACACACATATTTTATTTTTGCGCATTTTACTTGACTGCTTACTAAAAGTAATAGAATGAAATAAATAATCTGTATAAGTAAATCGTATTTGATTTAGAATTGGGTTTTTCTAGACAAAAAATGTAAAGAAGTTGTACTTATCTCTAAAAAAATACTTTTAAAACGCATTATGACTAGAAGTTTTGTCTTAAAAGATAACTTTTTATAAAACGCATTTTAACTTAATTTTCGAAAAGAGTTTCTTAATTGATAACTGTTGGGAATAAACATTTCAGATCACCATTAAACACATTCTGACACCATTAAATATGTTACCTCCGAGTCGTATAACTTCCTAACATACTGCTATAACTAATCACTGTCTGAGAACACCCAATGATTTACCTACGTTCTATTATCGCAAACACTTCCCTACAAAAATCATCAGACTACATAAGCAAATCATTAATCATAATGCTCTTGTATTAATCACAAAGCTAGGAGATGTCTGTTTAATTTCATTCTTAATGTAATGAACACCCATTGTAAGGCTAGCCCTTGCAAGAGTAGAGTAGCGGAAGGAGAGCGATAAGCGGAGCGGATAGCAAACGTTTTTGAACATACAACATGGCGGGCTACTATTTAGCTGAGCAATTGCAGCAATTATGTGTTGCTTCTTCTACCAAAATTAGCTGCTCTATAAAAGGGCTATAGGATAATTATGTTTAATTTGTAATGAAAGCTCTACATAGCTTGAAAAAAAAACAACAATAAGCAGCGGGTCTAGTATAGGCTTGTAGCAAAGTGTCCAAAAATGGTACCAGAAACTGGTCGAAGAGCTTAGTATTAAGGCACTGCGGTAATGCAGATTGCTTGACGCCACGCGTCTCTGAGAGCGCAGCCTCACTTTCATGCGGCAGTTGCACACGTAGAATCTTAGCGTATTTTATTTAAATGTCTGTGAAAATTCCCGAGATGCAGAAACAAATACTTTTGTAGAAGATTTTTTTTAAATTCACGTGCTAACTTTAAGTTGTTTTTTTAAAGACAATTCCCGCATTAGGAACCATGCCCTGTTTGGGGTCGCGGGGCATTTACAGACGTCAAGACTCAGAACAATAGTTGGGGACCGCACAAAGGAATTGTCTTGCGTGGGTTCGAACACACAACCTCATCATACACGACCGCCAACACAGAGGCAGTAAAAATTAAGCGGTACATTATGCGAGAATTGAAATCGAGACCTCAACGTAGCAGCCAAACAATACACTACTACTACCACTTCACAATTGAGGTTATTGACTGTTTCGTTACAGTTTCATTCATAAGTACATCTTAGCATATTTTCAGCAAACATGGTCTACGTTATTCAGAACCGATGATTCTTGAATCCAATAATTCGATATCTCCATGTCAAGAGTTACGTCATTAAACTAATTGAAGAGCTGGTGGTTCAATCATGAATGTATCAACTCGATTCAAAGCAGATTTACAAAATTACTCTTATTTTCTTTTATCGTTATTTCATTGCTATTGGTTTTTCGGTCTAATGGCTATTATAAGGATAGGAAATTACATATATTAGCTAAGGGTTGTCTGAACACAATAATTTATGTGAAAGATGTCACAATTTTGTCAGTGATGGCACTGTCAGGCATGATATAGATAGACATTGGGTTACTGGTAGACATTTGTGAGAATAATTCTATAAAATATACATGCTGTGACGCCTATTATGTCATTCTTATTCCACAGACAGGCATATGTAATATTGCTTTTCGTTCTCTGCCATTTACGAAACATCAAAAGCGTTTGTTATAAAAAAGTCTAGCTAGTTTAATAATTTCGTTTCCACAAAATAAACTTCATGTTGGGTACTAAAATGGTTATTGAACATTGTTTTTATAACCAACATAATACCTATTATGTGGTATTACATCACCATTTGGGTCTGTCCAGGTTGCTAAAGGCACATAATCAGGTTTTTTACATACTTCGTATCCTATTTTCCAGTAATACAAAGAACTTTGCCTTAGAAGCTAGATATTATAAAGCTAATATATGAGTACAGATTACAAGAGACAAACAAAGACACAATCCAAGATGTCATTAATTCCAGATTTTGTACAAACGTGCGCGAATTGTATTCCTGGAGTAAACTTTTAATGTCACATTTACGTTCACATTTCTGAAATAACTTTTGAAATTGCTTAAGTTTAATCACAATTACTTAGATTGAAAGCAACAGGCATATTCATTAGTCGTATTTTATGACGTACTTTTAATTGTAGTATTACAACTTTGTCGTGTCTTTTGAATGTTAAACTTTAAAGACAATTGACGCTTTATACTCGTACTATTTAATTTCACGAATGAAATCAACAAAAATGGATGTAAGGTTATTGGACTGTAGGTACGCCGTGCAAGGTGTATTCAAGCTTCATCATAAAAGCCCATTAATGTCCCACTGCAGGGACGGGCCTCCTACCGAGACGGAGGGATACTTGGCCTTCTAATACCACGCTGGCCAGACGGATTGGTATAGGGTTTAAATTCAACTTTACCTTCTTTTTATTTCTTAAAGATAATATTTACGGATAGTCCCTTTGTCGGTTTTTACGACACCCATGGGATGAGATGGGGTGGTGACATATTGTATTCTTACTCCGTCACCACACGGAGACAAGTGCATGGTGAATACCAGCCTAATCTTTTACAACTTACTAAAACAAAAGGACTGCCGAAAGCATCAGTAATTTCAGAATTTTGTGAAGTAAATTAAATTTATGAAAATGGTGACAGTTTAAATAACTCAATCTGTTCATTTTGTTACTTAAATATTTGTTATAATTTCGCCAGTGATTTGTTTTAGTAAAGAGTTACGCAAACCAGGTTACTTTACTAAAACAACAAATTTTCAATTTCTTGAAGATTTGTTTTTAATTATATTTATACACTGGATGCAAAACCAATTAATTGTCTTCCGGTTATTGGAAAAGTACCTAAAATTTTGGAAATTGCAGGATGTTTTTAAAAGTTAGTTTGTACCAAACTTAGTAAAAGATTACAATAGTAGAGCCTGTTTGATTTTCTACCCGACGACGACCTCTGTGGCGCAGTCGGTGTATTAAATGGGTGCTACGCAGAGGTCTCGGGTTCGATTCACGCTCAATGCAAATCTTTGTGTGCATGAACATGATTGTTTGCATTGGTCTGAGCGTTTTCTATGTATAATATGTATGTATTTACAAAAAAAAGTATTTAAATATGTTTATCCGTTGTCTGGTACCCATTAGGGCATGCAATATCGGAAGGTTTTCAATTCCGGAACTGAGTTCCAATACTGGAGGTCTAATTCCGGAATTCCGGAGCTAGTTCCGGAACTGGTAATTTTTGGAATATATTGAATTAAAAGAAGTGTATAATAATATCAGTTGTTTAATTATATTCACTAAGAACATGTTTGGTAATTTTTCTCCTTTATTATTGTCATTCTAAGCCGTTAAATTAAGGCAAGACTTAACTTACTTATTGTTTTGATAATTACATTTTGCCAGCACAGAAAAACACTTTCATTCTCCACACTTGTTAGCAGAACACATAAAAATATATTTGTAAACTTCTGTCAGATAGTCGCCATCGCGTACATTAGAAAATTGGTCGAGAGATCTAATTCTTTAAAGAACTGCTATTGTGAAGTTCTGAAGACGATAAAAGATGCTACTGTGGAAAGTTGTATTGCCACCAACAAATAGTCGGAAAGAGTAGAAATGAGCTCGCTCCTGCCTCGAAAACGGAGCGGAGTAAACACGATTTTAAAAACGCTGTTGGTAGAAACAAAAACCTATTTCATTTAAAAAGAGTACGTTCCGCTTTGTCATTTCTCTTTCGCGGTAGAAAACGTTAATGGAAACCGGAACAAACTTGTGTCAGATATCGAAAACATGCTTAGTTTCGAATTGTGGTCGGCTAAATTTAGTCCGATTCAACCCCTCAAAGACACAGGTTTGCGCGTTTACCGCTAAAAAATCTCTATTCTTCGTGGATATTGATTTCGAAGGCGCTCCTCTTGTTGCCAAGTCGTCTATTGAAATCCTGGGTGTCAGCATTTCTAGCGAAGTTCAGTTTCGCGATCATTTGGAGGTAAAGCTAAATTAGCTTCGCAAAAACTGGGTGTGCTCAATAGAGCGGGTCAGTGTTTTACGCCGAACCATCGCCTACAACTTTACAAGCCACATCTGGAGTACTGTTCCCATCTCTGGGCTGGAGCATCCCAGTCAACTCCTTCAATTGACCGCATACAAAGAAGGGCGGCTCGAATTGTTGACGATCAGGTGCTCTCTAGTCGGCTCGATTCTTTGGCTTTGCGGAGAGATGTAGGGTCTCTGTGCATTCTCTACCGCATTTATCACTGGGATTGTTTTGAGGAGTTGTTCTGGACATTGCCCGCAGCTGAATTTCTCCACAGAACCACTCGCAATCGGCTGTCCTACCATCGTCATCACCTTGATTGTTAGCTGTCATCCACTGTGCAATTTTTGCGAAACTTCCTACCGCGAACAACTGTTTTGTGGAACAAGCTCGTTGCGACGATATTTCCGGACCGTTACGACTTGGGGAGCTTCAAGAAACGAGCGTACTTCCTTTTTAAAGGTCGGCAACGCATCTGTGATTCCTCTGGTGTTGCGGGTGTCCATGCGGGCGGCGGTGATCACTTACCATTCCCATAGTAGTCGACTTTTAGAGTTCTACACGACTTCGCAAGTTGTCTCAACTCATAGAGCTGTTATGTTCGTCTAGTTTAATTAAATTTAGCTGTATTAGCGTTACATTATGGCACAGGCAACATTATGACAACTCACTAGCCAAATAATGGTATGTTATGCAGGTATTATTTAATAATATTAAAAAATGATGAATACCGGAATTCCGGTATTACTCCTCTCAATTCCGGAATTAAAAAATCAGTGAAATTGTTACGGTATTCCGGAGTTACGGAATTCCGGAACTCCGGAATTGCATGCCCTAGTACCCATAGAACAAGCTTTGCTTAGTTTGAAAAAAGGTGGCGATGTGTGAATGTGTGAGGATTATTTATTTATTTATCTATCTAAGACATGAGCGGTCCATAACTAGATAAAGGCTTCCCCAAGTTTGCGCAATTCTTTCTTATCACCTGGCCGTCTTATCCAGCCATTTCCAGCTACCGTTTGACTATGACAGAAAAATATATTTATCATAACAGCCCATTAATGTGCCACTGCAGGGACGGGCCCTCTCCCGTGACGGAGGGATACTTGGCCTACTAATGCACGCTGGCCAGACGGATTGGTATAGGGTTTAATTTCAAGTTTTCTTTCTTTTTATTTCGTAAAGATAATATTCACGGATAGTCCCTTAGTCGGTTTAATGACACCCATGGGATGATGAAGGGGTGGTGACATATTGTATTCTTACTCAGTCACCACACGGAGATCCGTTTGACTATGACAGAAAATATATTAAGCTTTGGTGCTTAAAAAGAGAAACTGCAACAATTAACTTGTTCTCATGTCAAGGCCACCTAGTTAACCCAAGTTACATCAATTCTATTACAACGCAAGGGTCGGTCATCAAACTGTAGCCATTGCCGACCTAACATTCTTAGTATGAGTTAAGTATACTAATTAATTAGCTTTTAGAACAATGGCATACTATTCTCTTGGGAACTTATTGACCCTAATAACAATAACTAATAATTTTATACCGTACATACGGCTCTGAAGGCTTAGTGTGAAATTATGTTTAATTTGACTTAGCTGTCCTCTTTGGAGTATGTGGGTAATTTCTTGAGTACATTTGAGTTACATAGGGTAATATTTTAATGTGTCCGTTTTTAGAGTTCCGTACCCAAAAATCGTGACGTCATAGAATTTTTGACAGTTGAGTCGTGACGTCGATTTGTTCCTGATTCGTCATCTTCCTAATTGGTCATCTTCCAAATTCGTCACTTTCCTAACTCGTCATCTTACAAACTGGTTATTTTCCAGATTCGTCATCTTCCAAACTCGTCATACCGTGTACATTTGTCAACAAAAATTTATAACATAAATCCTTTGTAGTATAACCTGTATGAGTGTTACTTGTCTATCGTGAAGTTTATAAAAAAAACTTGGCCATTTATAAGAATAAATTAGGCATGAATTGATGGACCTGAATATATATTTTTTTTCATTAGAGAAGAAAAAGTAAATATTTTTGAATTTTATCTTTAGAAAATAATTAGTTAGACGAAAAATATATTGAAAATCAAAAATGACAACAAACGGAACTTCAAAAAAACCGGATCGGAAGTGCACAATTGACATTTATGCAATTTTAATTTTTACTAATTACTAATAAAAAAGTATTTGTGTACTATCCTAAATGTTATATAAATAAATATTGATTTAAATTGAATACATATTAAATAGATAAGTGATAATTAAATTGTTAAATTAATTGATTAAATTATTTTATTAGTATTAAAATGTAAGGAACATGATAATGTTTTTACAAGTGACATTGCATACCATTTGAAATAAGTCAATTTAATTATTTTGTAGACATAACTTTTTTTGTAGCCTTTACAGATATAAATATTTATTTAAAATCAATAGTATTTAAGATAATTAGCACTTGTATTCATAAAAAAATTATACACTTTAAGATATAAAACATATTGTTCCTGCAAATTCTTGAATAATTATATCTTTTAGTTTCTCTCAAAATTCAATTCGACAGTACAATGACGAGTTTGGAAGGTGACGAATCTGGAAAATGACCAGTTTGGAAGATGACGAGTTAGGAAGGTGACGAATTTGGAAGATGACCAATTAGGAAGATGACGAATCATGAACAAACCGTGACGTCATAGAACTTTGGCGGGAAAATTAATATTTTGACAGCACTGAGTCGTGACATCAAAGAACTTTGGCGGGAAACATAATAGTTTTGTTCGGAACCCTCGGTACGCGAGTCAGACTCGCACTTGACTGGTTGATTATTATAATGATACGGGAAAAGTACTTCACCCCATCGCGATTAATTTGCTGGTCTGCTTCTTCTCACTTTGTCTTATGGACCCGATGTTATTACAAAATGTATGTATTTTTCAAGTACCTACTATGATTGCACGTGACGTATTACAAATTCTGTTTAGGTTAGCTCTAGACGAGGTTGTGCGAATATAATAATTATTAAAGGATTTAGGCAATACGTGTGCTGACAATGCTCTACTAATGAATAGAAATTAAATTCCGAACCTACTTCGTTACAATGTTGGGTATGATACCGCAAACGACCTCGAAAGGTCTTCTTGAGCTATAGTTATGTAACTATAGAGGAATAGTTCATAATAGATTTTAAACTATCGCGATTTGTATACATAACACTATATTCTATACGGGTCTTACTCGCGGTACATGCAGCTCATAAGCCGGGAGACGTAATTAGTGTAGTATGTCGAAAAACCTACAATACGGCGAAAACTCATAATATCAACCAAGTAAGGGTAGATTCCATTTTTCCGCACTTCACAAGGAAGACGCTCTGCTGACACCAGTCCCTCCGCGACCACGGCCGGGCGGCCCTTGCAAGTCGGCCGAAACGTTGGAGAAAAACCTAGGTATTTATCTTATTAGTATCTAGGCTAAGTAGTATATACCGCGAGTAAGACCCGTATAGAATATAGTATTAGGAATAGTTGATGTTGCAAAATATTCATTAAAATTTGCGTTTTTTTTCGTTACACAATTTATAAAAAACTTTATAAACACTCTTGACCATAAAGTCTGCCGTCATCGAAGAAGGTGAACCGTTAGGATAGTTGATGAAAATAATACTCATTTCGAAGTACTTTAAAAAAAGAAACAACCAATTTAAACCACAAAAATCTCTCAGTTCATTATTCACGTTCAAATTAAACAGTTTGCTGGAAATATTGTTAATTAACAAAAATTCGTTATACTCGTAGGTATGTATTTAGGTTACATACTGTGTTTAGGTTTATCAAAAACGACAGATAATTTAAATATTTAAACAACATGCGTTTAACTTCGACCTCTTTTGCTCCTTTCCACGTGTTACCTCTGTTGTTAAAAAAAGTAAAGCTTTCTGAAGTGAATTTGATCACTGGTCAGGAGAGTTACGGTTTTTTTAATTACTTTATGTAGTTAAATTTATTTATGGATGAAGGAGGCACAGGACCGCACAAGGTGGCAATACTTGGAGAAGGCCTATGTCCAGCCTGCAGTGGACGTCGATTGGCTGATATGATGATAAAGCAGTAACCACAGTTCATGGATGTCACCAATGCTAGATCACAGCCAAGCGCAGAATCAGTTAACTTGGGAAGCTTCAAGAAACGAGCGTACTCCCTTTTAAAAGATTGGCAACGCATCTGTGATTCCTCTGGTGTTGCGGGTGTCCATGGGCGGCGGTGATCACTTACCATCAGGTGACCTGATGGCTCGTTTGCCTCCTATAACATAAAAAAAAGTTTCAAAGTCCATTTATTTCACCAGCTACTGTACCCTTTCACAACACAATAATATTTGGAGATGGATTCAGTCACAGCGGAGGTTCCGACTTACAAGACCTTCTTGAAGGGATACACCACCTCACTATATTATTATAATAGAATTGTTTACCACAAAGGTATAATTATTATTATAACATTGTAAAGTAAATATCAAAGTAGCCGTCATAGGGTGGGCCAGTTAGCGGTGCTTCACTTATTGCAAGTTGGAAAACTTTCTCGGCGGCACGTCGTCGGCGGCCCGTCATGAGAAATTATTTAGCAGTTTGTGTTTACCTCGTAACGATGTCCTATATAATTTTTGTGCTTTCAAGGATATCTTAATCATTATTCAATAAATTAAACATGCCCGAGCACTAAGCACTATTCTCCGTGTGGTGACGGGAGTAAGAATACAATCTGTCACCACCCCGTCTCACCCCATGGGTGTCGTAAGGGACTATCCGTGAATATTATCTTTACGAAATAAAAAGAAGGAAAACTTGAAATTAAACCCTATACCAAGCCGTCTGGCCAGCGTGGTACTAGTATGCCAACTATACCTCCGACACGGGAGGAGGCCCGTCCCTGCAGTGGGACATTAATGAGCTGTTATGATGAGCACTAAGCACTATAGATATCGCATTAACATCTAACTCTTAAGGCCATATCATTCAGTTTCTTTATTCAGTTTCTTTATTTTTCAACATAATGTTACAAAATAACAGCTTATTGACGTCAGTTTAAAACTACTTAGTCTAAGTTTACATATTAAAAGTTTTCCAAACTTTACCACCGCTTCCAAGGCGCTACTAGAGAAGAAGCGGCGTAACAAACTCTAAAGCAGCATTTTTTAGACGTCTCTATAATTTTACAACAATTTTGTAACCGTAACAAAGCGCTGCAACCATTGTATACCATATAAAAACTAAGGATTGCACTAAAGGATCAATATAAATTTTTAAATATCTTAAACTAGAAGATTCGTCCTGTAGGTAGTACACAAAAGTGGGAGCACCAAATCACACTTACAAAGTTTTCTAGTAATAAAAACGTCGCTCAACTAAATTATCCCCTAGATGAATAAGTGGTGTACCAAAAATGAAAAATACTTAATGTCAGGGTCGACCAGTCACCCCAAGTAGCACCCGTTCACGAGTATAACGCAAAGGCCAGCCATCAACCCCCTCGCCATATCGTAGGGAAGGGATTGACCCGGCCTCCACGCCACCACAAACAATGACATTATAGTGAGCATGACAAGTCCTGACAATAGTAATAGAAGAAAAATAAATACAATTTGGGGAAACACAAGCAGAGGGACGCCCTTACCTAACATCGACCAAAGTAAATTTCTGCGAGTCCTAACTCTTAAATCAAATGTGGACGAGTGTACATTTGTTTGTGTAAAATTAAAATAAGTATATAAACAAAACATTAAGTTAAGATATCATACGAAAAAAAAAACGTATTGTAATGTACCTAATACAACTTATGCCATTATTATTAATATCACATTATGGGAGACCTGCACCAAGCCAAACACTCTTATCCTTAAGGTAATCGTCTGTCCTGTAGTATGCTTTTTTACATAAAGTGGTCTTAACATAGGTTTTAAATTTATTGTCAGGCATACCAAGGACCGACTCAGGCAGCTTATTATAAAAGCGTATACAGTCGCCTTTAAAAGAATCACTAACCTTACTAAGTCGATAGCTCGGAAGGAGCAGTTTATTTTTATTACGCAAATTTCTGTCTGTGATTCTCATTTCTCTTTATCTATCTCTCTTGCACTTACGGGTCTACTATTCTTTATAATATCTTCGCCAATATAGCACCGGATAACTCGGTCTCATGTTGACAAGTAATTCTTATCATATAGCTAACAAAAGCTAAAATAGCTAACACAATTGTATGGTTCCTGTTTTCCTTAATTGTAATGGACGAAAGGACAATAGAAAAATGTAATATGCCTCATAATTTATGAATGACACTATTTATATTATCTTATGACGAAAATATGAGGGCTTTGGCAAGAACAAACAATAGTCCGGTTATTTCATGATATTTAGCCCTAGAAACACTTTTGTTTTTAAAGTGATGTGTGGAGTAAAATGCGCCGTATGTTAAAATGATCAGTCACAATCACTTATTTTGTCTGTCTCGATAGTGTAGCAGTCGCGGCTTGTAGCTGCCATGTACGAAATGGTTTTGATACAATGTCGTTTATTGATTTGAATTCAATGTAGAAAGAAAGTGTGTTTCGTAAATTCTTGCTATACATGACAGAATCCTTTTTGTGGGAGAACTAGCCAGTGTTGTATTTGGAAGTCTTTCTCGCCAGTTTCTGCAGTAGGAGTTCTTATTGTTGTTAAGATAAATGAAAGTAGTATAGTTTACTGTATTAGTGACATTTATAAATTATTCGTTAACGATGGACATATATAAATAACATATATTAAGTAACTTTATTCCGACATGCAACAGAGCCGCACTTTTAATGACATTTCAACCTGGTACACCAATAAAATTGTACTTGCCATAGAAATGACTCCAATACATTCACACAGAGTCATACAAAAACCACATAGGTATTCATAATGCAACCATAAAGGTATGACTCTATCTTTTGTTTTGGAATACATTTTGAAATACTAAGACTTTCGAAGACTAGAAATTAAACCACAGCAGACAACCGCTTGTACAGACCTCACAGTCAAGTATCAAAGCGCTTTAAATAATTTTGAAAAGCGCTTTAAAGGAGAATGAAACCTTCACTAAGAGTTTCGGGCCAAGATTGTACAGAAATGGGAGTATTAGCAATTTATATCTTCACACATATTAGTCTCGTGCTAAAACTTTTGTTAGTTTTGGCAATCTGAAATCCAAGATATTTTTTTTTGTAAAAGTAAGGTTATGTTACAAACTGTAACATATTTACAATGAAATTACTAACACTCACAGATAGGCAATCACCAATAACCAGTATGTAAGCAAGGCTTGGTCAGGGTGGGTAGGCAGAGTCAGAATTAGTAGAAGTATTCTAAAATGAAAATCCAAACGCAACGGAAACTACAAAAATAATTTATACTAAACAAAAGGCAAAAAAGTTTTGGCCACAGAACATTTATACTCAAAGCACAGCTGACAATGACACAGACTAAAAATAAACATTGAAAATCGTTATCGATTTTTTTACTTAAGTAATCGATTCCAAATTATAATAGTTTTTATTAAATGCATAAAAATTAATAAAGAATAGTTTTATGGCATCTTTATTAAATGTATTAAAACATTAAAGACAGAATTTGACTTGTTGAGTTAATTAATAAATAAAGAATAAATAACAGTCGCGCGCGCGCAGCGATAGCTAGCGAGCGTAATTCCGGTGTCGCGACCTCTGCGTTTATTTTCGAAAATGTCAACAACAGTGAAGTGCGCTAGTTGTAATATTGTAATTAACGAGCTCTTGTCTTACGTGCAAAATAAGATTTCGATTATAACTGAAGACAGTTTAATTAAAATATGTGTGTCCTCGTTCAGTAGTGAACGAATTGACGAAGCAAAGTCGTTGCTATTTGAATCTTTGCCTAACGAATATCGTAAAAAGTACGAAAAGGACAAGGCAAAGAAAATCGCGATTTGACTGATATCATCAGTTTGTTCAAGGTCGTAGATAGTGATATTATGCCTGTGTTTGTCGCCCGGGGTTTGGATAAACTGCCTCCAGTTACTTTCGATCACCTGGACGTATCGAAACTACTAAAAGACCTTATCGTAGTGCAATCGGAGATCAAGAATATTAAATCTTCGTATGTGACTGTCACTCAATTAGAGGAAGAAGTTAAGAGCCAGTTGCAGCATGCAATGTATTCTGCCCCTGCATTTTCTACTAGCAACGTAAACGTTAAAAGGGGAGGTGCGTGTGCTTATCGAGTGCAAGACAGTGGCCCTATGGGGTTATCACCTTTAAAGGATTGTTCGCCTTGTCATTCAAACGACACATATGCGTCATCACCAAAAGAGAATTTGAATTATAGAAGTATTGTTACGAATAATTGCATGGAGGGTAGTGATAACACAAGAACGAGCGCAGCGCCCGCGCCGCCGCCGTGTGTCGCTGCCCAATTGATCGAGCAAGTGTATGAGTCATCGCCGGCGGTCGTTAACGATGTTCGCAAACAGCTGTTTGACTCGAACAAATGTACATATGCGAGCAAACTCTCGCAGTCAATAAATGGTACAAAAGATAAAAATGGGCAAGAATGGACGTTAGTGCAAAAACGAAAATTACATAGAAACAGTCGCTTAAAGGGAAAGACTGGAAATAGTACGATTGACGCCGAATACGATTTTCGTGCGGCAGACAGAAAAATACCGATATTTATTACTAACGTACACAAAGAGACATCTGAATCTAATATAAGCAAATACATATATAGTAAAACTAGCGAAATCGTTACTCTAGAGAAAATTGTAATGAAGAAGCAAAGTGACTATGCAGCTTATAAGTTCTTTATTTATGAATCGACGTTGCCAATGTTTATGGATGAGAACTTATGGCCGAAAGGCGTACTTTTTAGGCGTTTCGTACATTTCAAAAAGAAATCTTCGACAGAAACATTGAAAGTTTCTGCTGACGGCCGTAATAACAAATTATAATGAATAGTGAAGTATACAAAAGAGATTGGGCAAAATTAACCCAGAACCAACAGGAACAAAATATATGCCGGTTTATTAGTCTTGCTAAGAGAAACATTTTAATAAAAAAAATTCTCCCCTAGGTGCTGTCCAACTATAATTACACACAATTAAAAAACAGTTTTTTTCTATTTCGTAATGCTAATAAAAACAACAATACATGTACATGCAATACATGTAACGTTATCTAATTGATATTAAAATCTTTACTCGCTACAAAAAATACCATAAGCGACCCGCGTCATGCGCAGATTCAGGTATTATTTTACTTTTTCACTCTCACACCACATGAATTACGCGGTGTCCTACGTGGGCGACGAAAGCGACACGACGCGACGCGATGCTACACACGACAAGGGTTCTATATGATTACACCAGGTCTCGTCGCAGACCGTCACATAAGACACAAGTAGGGTACGCCGTTGATTTGATGGCGTATGTCGCGTTCGTCGCTTCGCGGTGCGTCGTTTTCGTCACCCACGTAGGACATCGCGTTAGACAGAGATGGCACTTTGTTAAATTAATCATTTAGGAGAATATGTCGTACAGAATCCTGTATCCACGGTATGCGTACGTTAGGGAGCTGTTCTCATATGATAAGTGTAATATATTACTTAGGTCACGCTAGACATGTACGCATAGAACATCCTGCAGGTCCAATGAATTTCTTTTTTTTTTAATTAAAAAGACTACTCCCGCACCAGAATGTCATGCCCTGTGTCGCGGGAACTTTTCACAAACATCAATTAACGGACACAGAAAACACCCAGACTCAGGACAATAATTTGTGGACCTCACAAATAATTGTCCTGCGTGGGGATCGAACTCACAACCTCGTGCACGGCAGCCGCTTGCGCTACCGTCGCGCCACCGAGGTCGTCGGTCGATTCCGTGATTGTTGACTTATAGATGGTTATCCGCGTGGTGACGGAGTAAGAATATAATATGTCACCACCCCATCTCATCCCATGGGTGTCGTAAAAACAGACAAAGGGACTGTCCGTGAATATTATCTTTACGAAATAAAAAGAAGGAAAACTTGAAATTACACACTTTACCACTCCGTCAGGCCAGCGTGGAATTAGTAGGCCAAATATCCCTCCGTCACGGGAGGAGGTCCGTCCCTGCAGTGTGACATTAATGGGCTGTTATGCTAGATGGTTATGTATTATTAAACATTAAAACATGTAACGTAGTTTTCATTCATAGCTAACTGTTATGAGCCTTATATCTCTCATACCCCATACATATACAATAAACAAATAATGAAAATTACATAAGTTTAACATGTGTAATAATGAGGGATATATATTAGTTCTGTTGATCCTGGGTTTTTTTTGTATGAAATTTGCCCATTGTTCTTTGTTACTTTTAATTGTAAGAGTGTGAAGCGCTCTGTGGATGGAATACGTGAGCTGTGCAAAACATGTGACGTAATAGCTCTTCAGGAAACGTGGCTGCTGCCCAGTGACCTGTCATATTTGAGCAGCATTGATGATGAGTTCAGCAGTACGGGAACGTCAGCGGTGGACATGTCATCAGGCATGTTACGAGGACGACCTTACGGCGGTACAGCAATACTGTGGCGACAGAAAGTGTTCTCAAATGTGATTGTAGTGCAGTGCAATAATCCGCGTTTAAGTGCCATACGCATAATGTTACCTGAGCGATCTATACTCGTAGTGAATGTGTATATGCCTGTGGACGCGACGGCTAATCTAGTGAAATTCACGGACATCCTCGGTTCGGTAATGCCCGATTTACACATCGACAAGTACAGTAGCGAGTTAACTTGCCTCATTGGCGAGTTAAGTCACTTTTTGCGTGTGGACGGCAAAAGCGAGTTAAGTAGTAAGTTGCCGATTAAATTGATTTGAATACAGCTCGATCCTATTTTTTGGCGAGTTAAGTACGAAGTAGCCCCCTCTCCCGCGTCTCTCGCACCCCGCCAACTTAACTCGCCGGCTCGGCGCACGCGTTGCCGGCGTGTAGACGAGGGAGTTTAGTACAGTTCACAAGTTCGTACAAAGCGGCTGTATAAGATTGTGTTTTTGTTTTCTAAATATTATGAATTAAGTAAAAATGAAATGGTCGGAAAATACTACAGTTTCTTTTGTGACAACATGAGTGTTTGTTGCTATCACGTTAATTTCTTCTAGCAATCCACTTTCGTGCGTTTGGGTCTATTTATTTCTATTGAAATTTAATTTTCAATTGTTGTGCAAGTATTGACGACCTCTGTAGCGCAGTCAATGCAAATCTTTGTGTGCATGAACATGCATTGGTCTGAGTGTTTTCTAAAAAAAAAGAATGTAAGTATGTTTATCAGTACCAATAGTAAAACTAAACAAGTTTAGGACTAGGTGGGAATGTGTGACTGTGTGAGGTTTATTTATTATTGAAACAATTTCTCGTATAATAGCACGTAAATTGGTATTCAATTCTTTAATGTTCATTTTATCGCTTAAAATAACCGTAAACAATCTCAGGCGACGCACGCCCGACGCGACTAGTCTTCGTCTCTGTTCGGCAACTTATGAACTCTACTCGCCTACGTGTGAACTGTACTTACTACTTATTACTTACTACTTCACTGTCTACTTATTTAACTCGCCACTGTACTTGTCGATGTGTAAATCGGGCATAAGCGCTATTATAGACAGTTGTAGCATTGATTGTGTTTACGTACTAGGAGACTTTAATGCTCACCCTACTGAACAATTTTATACCGAGCTTTCGTTATTTTGTGAGGAACAGGAGTGGACTTGCATTGACGTAGAATTATTAAATAATTCTAATTTGCCTAATTCATTTACGTTTGTGAGCGAGGCGCACGGGTCACAAAGATGGCTTGATCATTGTTTAGTTTCTAAGGCAGCCTTACCGTCAGTGTGCAATGTTTACATTAATTATGATGTACTGTGGTCAGATCATTTCCCGTTAATATTAGAGTGTAAACTAGATGCAGTCTCGCCTAAGATACTCACGTATAAACCAACTGTAAATAATGTAGTATGGGGGGAAAGAAGTGTAGATCAAGTAAATCAGTATACGAGTGAATGTCATAAACTCTTGAGAAACATTGATTTCCCAGAGGAACTTTATAATTGTGTAGAAAATACTTGTAATATTGTGCAGCACAGAACAATTATTGATAATTTGTACAGTAATATTGTAAATGCAATTAGAAAGGCGGCGTTGTATAGTAAGCACAATAATCATGCACATAGGAAAAAGAGACCTGTTATAGGATGGAACATGCACGTTGCCGAGGCACACGGGAAAGCTAAGGAAAAATTTTCTTTATGGTGCTGGTATGGTAAACCAAATTCGGGTGTTATTTATGACGAAATGTGTGAGGCTAGGAAAGTCTTTAAAGGTCGGTTGAAATGGTGTCAAAACCACGAAGAACAATTGAAATATGATATATTGGCATCTCACCATTCAAAAAATGATTTTCGGTCATTTTGGAAAGCTACAAATAAACTAAATAACAAACCAGTTGTTCCTGTGTGTGTCGGCGGCGTGAGTGACCCAAAAGAAATAGCAGATTTATTTAGACAGCAATTTACAGTCAAATCACCCTTGGGACCGTCGCATTTTGTAGTCAATGTTAATAGTGGTAAAAGCATAGGTTTTAGATGCACATCTAAAGATGTAATGCTGATTATTAAATCAATGACAAGAGGCAAATCTCCCGGCTATGACGGTTTGAGTATAGAACATTTACAGCATGCCGGTCCCCACTTACCGAGATTAATGTCTATGCTCTTTAACCTATGTTTATGTCACGCATACCTCCCTGAAGCAATGATTAAAACAATCGTAGTACCTATTGTTAAAAATAAGACTGCCGATCTGTCAGATAAAAATAATTACAGACCCATATCTCTTGCTACAGTGATATCAAAAGTGTTTGACAGCGTGCTGAACTCGCAGCTCACTCAACATGTAAAAATTCATGACAATCAGTTCGGTTTTAAAGCCGGACTGTCCACTGAGAGTGCAGTTTTGTGTGTTAAGCACGCTGTCAAATACTATACCAAACGTGAAACTGCAGTACACGCATGTTTTCTCGATTTGTCGAGGGCTTTTGACCTGGTTTCCTATGATATTTTATTGAAAAAGTTGGAAAACACTAGTCTGCCAGTAGAATTTATCAACATATGCAAGTATTGGTATGGGAACCAGGTCAACAGCGTGCGATGGTCGGGGGCCATGTCGCAACCGTACAGGCTAGAGTGCGGGGTGAGGCAGGGGGGTTGTCCTCGCCAACCTTGTTTAACCTATACATGAATGATCTAATTGAGGCACTCAGTAGCACTCATCTTGGCTGTCACATCGACGGTGTCAATATAAACAACGTGAGCTATGCCGACGATCAGGTGCTCCTGAGTGCATCAATATGTGGCCTAAAGAAGCTACTTACTATTTGTGTAGCATATGCTGAACAACACGGTTTAAAATATAATCCACTGAAAAGTGAAATCATGGTCTTTGAGGCCCGAGGAGGCCGAAGTACAGGTAGCATGTTTCCCGATGTTACCCTTAATGGTACTACATTACGTCGGGTTTCAAAGTTTAAGTACCTAGGGCATGTGCTAACCTCTGACCTCAAAGACAATGATGACATGGAGAGGGAACGGAGGGCACTGGCAGTGAGGGCAAACATGATAGCTCGCAGGTTTGCACGGTGTACGCGGGAAGTCAAGATTACTCTTTTTAAATCTTATTGCACGTCATTCTACACGTGCAGCCTGTGGGCTGACTACACCCAAAGATCCTACAGTGCTCTCCGAGTCCAATATAATAATGCATTCAGGATGTTGATGGGGCTGCCGCGATTCTGCAGCGCGTCAGGTATGTTTGCCACTCATCGTGTGGATTGCTTTTACGCCACAATGCGTAAACGATGCACATCTCTGGTGCGCAGAGTGCGCGGCAGCACCAACGGCATCCTTCGCATGATCGCAGGTAGGCTGGACTGTGATTACGTTGGTCATTGTTGCGCAATTTCATACGGAATGGCGCAGCAGTGATTAGCGTGTATTATATTTATGTATATATCATCAGTGTCCCTATTAGTACTAACACTAGTCTGTAAGAACATTGTTACTAACAAAATGGATTTATGTGGTCTGAAATAAAAGATAATTTAATTTAATTTAATTTAAATAAATGTTAAGTAAAAATGTTTTTGTATCTAATAATCGAGTAATTCTGTTACTCGATTGTCGATTGAAAACTTATATATCCAAAGTTTTCATATAAATTCGCTTTTAAATCTAAGATTACGCAATTTCGTACTTAAAAAAAATAGAAAAGATTTTTAGGGCATATCCTTACTCTGTACATTACTGTACAGGCAAAAAAGTTTTTACCCCTGAAGTTTCCATCTCCTTTATCTTTAGTATGTTTATTTATTAGAACCGTATCGCTGTATGTTGCTTCGGCTAATGTTTATTCATTGTGGACTCTCTACGTCTCGATAAACACATTCAATTGAAATCCCTGCACAAATAAATAAAGGGGTTATCTATGTTTGTTTAAAGTCGATATTATGCATATGTTTTGTTTGTCCACCTGTTTGTGTGGACTAATCCGGCGTGGGTCGATTGCTTAGCGATAAAAAGAATAAAATAAATTAATATTAATGTTTTAGTCTTAAAGGGACTTTCTTTATTAATCCTTTTTTGATAAGTACCTATACCCACCATAAAATGTGTGGACGTACATTAGATTCCTAAGAATTTTAGCTGATATCTGGTACCCAATGCTTAGAGCCTTAGAGATGCCACGCTGTCAATCTAAGCTTACTTTCCCATTACTGTGAGTACTGAAGAGTTTGCTAACAGGGCAACCTCACTCACATTCCTACATCTGGAACTAAAACAAGCTAGAATCAACACCGTAAACCGTTTAGGTAGTTTGATATTAATCTCATTTAATTTTTTCGACGACATTGCAGTGTGACATTTAATCATTTAATGAGTGATAAGTAAAAATAATAAAACAACAGCTATAAAAAGGAAGCGTAATAAAAATGAGCATAAACAAAATTATTCCGGCCTTGACGTGAATTATGTCCATTTCAACAATGTTCCAGTAAATAAACAAATTAACGAGAGTTTGTTTGAACTAAAAACTGTTTGCTTAAGCTTCGGCTCATTGAAGTAATCATTATATGACCTTAATGTTAATGGAATTAGATTGACACTTTGAACAACAGGAGGGGCGTGACATTTGTAATAACTTTATTATTTTAAACGTTCTAACCTTCAGTTTCTAACAGTCCTTTATACGTAGTGTTGTAACAACTTAGCTGTGTGCTTCAGAAAACAACTTACCTCCCCTTTTATAGCCATGACGAACCTTTTCTTCCATGAGAGTTTAAAAAAACTCTAAAATCTTTTATCGTTTGCTTGAAAGTCAATGTAAATCACAGGAGTGACCACTACAGAGGTCAATAATTATTAGATGGTAAAACGAGCAAGTGGCCCTTCTGATGGTAAGTGGCAACCGGCGCTTAAGGACAGCAATGCTAGAGTACACCTACACACATGCTGCTGCTTATCCTGTATACAAGGTCTTCAGTCTTTTAGCTCTGTATTTCACTGCAGGCAGCCGCTTAAACAGTACCAAACATTTTCACACTACTGCTTGGAGGTGGCTTAACCGATTAAGCGGGCACAGTGGTAGTAAGTACCTACCGACATGATATCTAAGACTTTAAACCTTTTTTTAGTAAAAATAAAGTTTATAATTAAACTGTAACATTTATAACGGTGAAATTTTTTCAGAACATTATTTACACGCGTTGTTACCGCTAATATCTGAATAGCTCACGCTTGTGGGTCGTGGAATAAATGAGTCTAATTTAACTTAACAATTTGTTAAAAGCTTTACGTAATTTAAATCTTTTTTACTAATAAAACTGTTGGGTGAGGGTGTCATAAGATCGTGTGCGTTGGGAATAGTTAGAAGAGACCTATGTCCAGCAATGATGTCTACTTTTGGTCACATGCACACGTACAAGCGGAACTTGATGGCCTCGACTTCAGCGAAGGGTTTTCAGAGTCATTAAAGTGATAAATGTCTATCGGAAGTCACTCGGGTTACCTGAGGTCTCTAGCATATGACTTACAGACCTCAGTGTCAAAATATCCACACGTTAAATAAACGAAAATAATTGCTTTAAAAAAATGAATAGATCAAGTATTCCCCCTTACCCCCTGATTCATCATCATAACAGCCCATGAATGTCCCACTGCAGGGACGGGCCTCCTCCTGTGAAGGAGGGGTACTTGGTCTACTAATACCACGCTGGCCAGACGTATATATAGGGTTTAATTTCAAATTTTCCTTCTTTCTATGTAAAGGTAATATTCACAGATCGGTTTCTACGACACCCATGGGATGAGATGGGGTGGTGAAATATTGTATTCTTACTCCGGCACCACACGGATTATATACCCCCTGATTACGAGTACTACAGGCCAAATCCTTAGTAATTTCCTTAAGAAGGGCAATTTTTTGAATAAGCTCTTCTTAATAACGTCTATCATTATACCTACCTAACATACAAACACACATAAACAAAAACACTTTGTATACCATTACAATATTCATACAAACAGTATAACAAAACTTAATTAACCACACGTTTGAAGGAATGAGGTGCTCGTCTCCTCGATTTAATTGTCATCGTCAGGCGTTAGTCAAAGCTCCACACGGAATGAACCTGTCTTATTCACAGATACGTCTCTCTTACGTTAGAGATAATAAGTTCGCTTTAAATTGTACTTTGAAAATGGAAGTCATTAGTGGAATGTATTTACGGTTTTTATTAAAAATATCGTTAATAGTAGTTTTGTTACTTTAGATGCTATAAGGATCGACTTACTGCAGGGGTGGGCAAAGGTTACGAACTCATAGTAGATTGATTAGAAAAGTCTAAGCAATCTACTATGAGTTCGTAAAAATTATATCTGAGAAATATCTCTTAGTCGACTCTTTCGAATTACATAGAAAGGAATGAAGAGGCAAATATCTTGAACTCTTACTACGTCACCCCACAAAAGATATTCAGAGTAGTCAATTCTTGACACAAAACCATTATTTAATAAAGAATCTGTAGATCATAACTATGCATCATACCAAGCCCACACACAAACAAAAACACTTTGTATACCATTACTACATTCATACAAACAGTATAACAAAACTTAATTAACCACACGTTTGTAGGAATGAAGTACTCGTCTCCTCGATTTAATTGTCATCGTCAGGCGTTAGTCAAAGCTCCACACGGAATGAACCTGTCTTATTCACAGATACGTCTCTTACGTTAGAGATAATAAGTTCGCTTTAAATTGTACTTTGAAAATGGAACTCATTAGTTGAATAATGTTTACGGTTTTATTAGAAATATTGTTAGTAGTTATAATTAAGTTTTTGTATTAGAAATAAGCCTCATTCAAGAGAATTAAATACTTATAGATGAGATGATACATTTTCCTTAGTTGACTTTTATGAACTGCATGGGATGGGATGGAGAGGTCATCATCATAACATCCCATTATTGTCCCACTGCAGGACCGGCCCTCCTCTTGTGACGGAGGGGTACATGAACTACTAATACCACGCTGGCCAGACGGATTGGTATAGGGTTTAATTTCAAGTTTTCCTTCTTTCTATGTAAAGGTAATATTCACAGATAGTCCCTTAGTCGGTTTTTACGACACCCATGGGATGAGATGGGGTGGTGACATATTGTATTCTTACTATGTCATCTGACAAAAGATATCTAATAAACTGAGTAGGCTAATACCTGACACAAAACTGAAAGTTTTTTTTTAATTTATTTTAATAGGCTTTGTTGCTTAGCGACCACATCGCCTAAAAAACTAAACTGAAAGTTCTAGGTAAACTACCTCTATCTATCTATATCTATCCAGTAAAGCATGAAAGCACAAGACAATTTACATATTAAGAATCTAATTTAATAGAAAATGTCCCGCATAACAACGACAGAAATTCATCGCATCAATAAACGAAATAATCCAAAACATTGCCCATTCGTCGAAGGTTCTAAACAGGGCAGTATATATTAGCATTGTTTAGAATTCGTCCCAGTCGGATATAAGCGAGGAATCAACAGGCAATAAATTCGTGTGGGCGTGCCCATTGACGTCAATATCACATCAAGGGTTTGCCGTTTTGTTTAGGAATTCAATTTACGCGAATGTCAACACGTGACAATGATTTCGATAGCCAATATCGTTTGTTTTAGGTAGGCTATTTAGTGTCTTTTTGTGTTTATTCGCTTTAGGGCCGATTTTTCAATGCTCAGATAAGCAGTCGGATAGCATTTATTCAATGGTTAACCCAAAAACGCATTTTTCAATCGTCAGATAGGCTTTAACTGACGGTTAAATGGCATAACTGAGGAATAAATTTATCTGTCAGTAAATCGGTCCGATAGCGTCTTATCTGACGTTTGCGTTGGTAAATACTACTGTTTTAGAGGTTATTTTGTGTGTGTTGTTTTATTATGCAATAAATTGGATATAGATATAGATGTTTTTGATGGTGTAGATGAACCAGCAAACGAAGAGAAAGTCATATTTAACCAGTATGTCAATCACTCCCATGAAGTCACATGAGAGGAAACCAAGAGTTGTAAGATCAAGAACGGATCATTTTTAATAATTGTTACAGCATCAGTTTTTTTAATTTTACGCTCTCCTCTCTCGGATTCCATTATTAATGACGGAAATAAGATATTATATTAATTAACCTCTCAACTGGCGGACAGACATATTATGTCTGCGGCAAAAAATCCGTAAACTGGCGGGCAGACATAATATGTCTGCAACCGGAATGTACCAAACTTTTGTTTATAGAACCATTTTAAATATGTAGTCAACAAAAATGTACGAAGTCAAAGTAAGTATCCTGCAAACCCGAGAAATACAAAAAACAACACGTTAACAGATGTCAAACAATAAAGCGACATGACACATGGCAGCAAACGTATTGTCCTGCTCTAACTTTAGTATGGCCAATATTTTTGTTTCATCTGCCTGAAGTGAGTGACGATTGCGGCGCGTTATTTGCTCAGTTAACTATCTATGGCATAAATGTCTATTGAAAAATTGGTAACAGGTTGTCTGTCTGTTTATCAGCCAGTTAAATTTATTCGTCAAATAGTTATCTGCAGTTTTATCTGAGCATTGAAAAATCGGCCCTTAATGAGATTTCATTACAGGGCGTGAACTCAAAAAGTAGATGACTTTTCAGTTTAAAGCGGAAATGGATTTGGCACAGAGCCTATGGGACAATAAAGAACTGATTACACCTACTGCAGACACTAAGCCTATCGACAACCAGATTAATTCGTTGAAAAACCAATGGATGAGAAGGAAGTAGACTTTGCAATAGGTGTCGAAGGTGACTACATTCTTATTCCGCCACTGTCTTATCTCATCATCATATTTAACAGCCCATTAATGTCCCACTGCAGGGACGGGCCTCCTCCCGTGACGAAGGGATACTTGGCCTACTAATACCACGCTGGCCAGACGGATTGGTATAGGGTTTATTTCCAAGTTTTCCTTCTTTTTATTTCGTAAAGTTAATATTCACGGATAGTCACTTAGTCGGTTTTTACGACACCCATGGGATGAGATGGTGTGGTGACATATTGTATTTATCGGGTTATCGTCAGCCATGATATAAAGAAAACGATACAGTTCAGATAACTTCACTGATTTTATTAATTGAAACTTTTAAAGAAAATCACTATAACTTATTTATAAAATCACAATAACTTCTTTATAATTAAACACTGTTAATAACTTTTATAAAATGTATGGACGCACAGGATGTGCACCGAGCAACTGTCGCTTCAAGACTGTCCCCTCCACGGCGCGTACGGTGTATTTATAGTCGATGAGTCGGTAGTGGGGCGACGAACGTTCGACTCGACCGGTTGCTCGCTGCACCTGCTGTTTACAACTTCGTATCGGGCGGCGCCATCACGGCCGCCGCCGTCACGGCCATACTGACGTGCACACGACCTCGTGTGCGTCTTATTCTACGTTATCTGAGAAAGAAAATAAAAAGCTCGTTCATTCTGACACACAGGTCTTATTTAACATTTACAACACAGTCTGGTCCGGAATACATTCCCTTCAGATCTAGTTAATACCTGGACCAGTTTAATCAAACTCTTCAGGTTCGTACTAGACCGGATTAAAAAATCCCTATAGCATAATCACATTGTCCCTTCAGTTTGCTTTCTGGACCGGACTGTGCTAGACCGGATTATATCCCTTTAGTCACATTGTCCCTACAGTTTTGCTTACTGGCCCGGATAAAATGTCTTTTGTTTTACAATGAATAATTATTTTATTACTCCTTGTTAACACAATGTACAATAGCATGGGTCGTGATTGTTTCTGAATGTGGAACTTCTGAGGAGGAAGACTCCTCTGAGTCAGTGCGAGATCTCCTAATGTTTTCTACATAGTTTGTATTTTCAATTGAACAGTTCGAAGTTACGGACAGAGTGTCACTGTTAACAGACAAAGTTTCACTGTCAGCTGACAAAGTGTTACTGTCAGCCGACAAGGTGTCACCACCCTGCTCTGAACACACACTACGACTGGTTTCATGAGCGAGTCTATTGCTATCATTTTCTGAATGCGCCGTCACGTCATCATCGCTATAATTTTGAGATATCTCTAACCAACCTGAGAGGCCACGAGGTACTTCGCGTAAATTTTCGTGAGCATATTTGTAAATTCTATTGGATTCGTTTACATGTCTTAATTCGTACCTATCGTTTTCTAGAACAGCAGTGATTCTAAAAGGACCCTTGTATTTCGGGTCTAATTTAGTTTGATGACGTTCCTCGCTTTTAACATAAACAAAGTCGCCAACAGAAAATGGTTTAACTTTGGCTTTTCCTCTGTTAAAACGAGCAACGTCAGCTTGAGCTATTTTCTTAATATTTTCGGAGGCGTTGGATCGTGCTGACTCGAGATCTAACCTACTAGGCGTGACATTACTTGTTACTATTTTCGAGATGTCAAGTGAATTTCCTTGGATACCGAACATTAACTCAGTTGGGGTATACCCCGTTACTCTGCATCGTGTACTGTTAAGAGCAAGTTGAATATCTCCTAATTGATCTTGCCATGATTGATCGGAACTACATTCGGCTATAGTGAGAAGAGATTTTAGAGTCCGCATGACACGCTCAACCTGCCCATTCGCGCGACTGGATCCTGTAGCTATGAGATGGAGATCAATATTATTATCTTTACAAAAGATTTTGAAATCAGCATTATCATATGACCGGCCGCGATCAGCTATTATCCTTTTTGGGGCACCAAATAAATATACCGCATCTTTAAGAGATTTTATAGCGTCTACAGAACTTAAAGTCAATGTGTGTTTTAAAAGTACGAATTTCGTAAATGAATCAATTACAACGGAGCAATATTCCTTTCTATCACTCTTACCACTCAATTTACCTGTAAGATCTAAGTGTATAGTGTGCCAGGGGATCGCTGTTTTAGGTATGGGGTGCAGGCGGACTTGTTGCGCGCCAGATGGGCCTTTTGAAGACTTACACATCACACAACCGTCGACAAACCTTTTCACATATTTTGCCATATTTTGAAACCAGTAAATATCGTATAATTTGTCAAGCGTTTTTTCATAACCTAGATGTTTTATTTCAGTATGTACGTGACTTATAACGGACCAGATTAAAGACCGAGGAAGAATGGGTAGCCACTTTGTTCTTTTATAACGTTCTATCTTTCGGTATAGTATACCTTGCCTAATATCGTACGTAAGGGCAATTTCTGAAGGTAATTCATTAGATTGAATTTTAGTAATTAAATCTACAATCTCAGAATCGCGTTTTTGTTCTACAAGTAACCACCCTTTTTCAAAAGCTGAAAAGTTTACTGTCTTTACTTTTGAGGTATTAAAATTGTTGTTGTTATGCTCTTTAGCTCTGACACCCGGTATATTACGAGATAAAAAGTCCGCGTGCGCCATATTCCTGCCTTCCTTGTACACTATGGTAAAGTTGTAAGATTGTAAAATTGCCCACCATCGATGTACTCTTGGAGTAAGATCTTTTTTTGAATGAGATGCTTTTAAAGCGTTACAATCAGTAAACACAGTAAATGTTCGCCCATAGAGATAGTGCCGGAAATACTCCACAGATCTAACCACAGCCAGTGTCTCTAATTCATATGAATGATACCTGGACTCAGCATCTGATGTTTTGTGACTAAAATAAGCTACAACATGAGGTCGGTTGTCATATTTTTGAATTAAGACAGCACCGTATCCTTCACTGCTTGCGTCAGTATGTAACTCTATAGGCAAAGAGGGGTTAAATATTTTTAGAACTGGCTCTGTTACTAAGTAATTAACTATGTCTTTGTGAATCTGATCATGCTCGGTAGTCCACGAGATAGGTCCTTTGCCTGATGTTAAAGGATATAAAGGTTTTATTAATTTTGAGAAATTTGGAATAAACTGTCTAAAATAGGTTGCTAATCCAATCAGTTGTCTAACTTGTTTTACAGTTGAAGGTTTTGGGGCATTTTGGAGAGCTACAATTTTTCGAGGGTTTGGTCTTATTTCTCCCGATGACACCACGTACCCTAAATACTCAACTTGTTTTTTCATAAATGAACATTTCTTCAAGTTAAACGAAAATCCCGCAACCGATAGAGTTTTAAGTAATTTGTCTAAACGAGATAAGCCATTTCTAATACTTTCAGACGTACATAAAACATCATCCATGTAAACCAGTATTTTATCATCATTTAGTGGTTTTAGAGCAGAGTTTATTGCGCGTTGAAAAACTTGTGGAGCATTTCGAAGCCCAAAAGGCATCGTCAAAAATTCGTATTGACCCGTTGGTGTAACAAATGATGTTTTATCAATAGAGTCTGGATGAACTTTTATTTGATGAAAGCCTGAAGCCATATCTATTATAGAAAAATAGTGAGCCCCATGAAGCTTATTTATCTGATCATCAATTATTGGGAGAGGATAGCTGTCGGCTCGCGTGTTACTATTAAGCTCGCGATAATCAACGCACATACGTTCACTTCCGTCCTTTTTTTTAACTAAAAGAATGGGGCTTGCAAATGGCGAGGAGCTTTCTCTTATAATATTAGCGTTCAACATTTCTCTAATTTTTTCATGAACAATGCTTAATTCAGCTGGTGATAATCTATAAGGCCTTCTATGAACGGTTTTGGTAGGGTCTATAAGATCTATTTTAAGTTGACCTGTTAGGACCTGTGAAGTTGGTAGAGACTGAATAAAGGAATTGGAATATTTTTTGAGTATAGTAATTAAGCTGTCTCTGTCATCACCTGTAAGGTCAGTGTCAATTGGGCATTCATCAAAAAGTGTAGACTTTAAACAAGAACTCGACATCATAGTTTTAAATAACCTCAATTTACTGTTGCTTATTTCTACTGATAAACCAGCTTCTAAAATATCTCTACCTAACAAAACCTCTTCGCAAAGATTATTTCCTGGCAACACATGGTATAACACATCGAATGTAAGGTTTTGAACGGTAGTGGGGCATTTAATTTGTAGCTCAGAAATAACTTTATCAGTACCTACACCCTTTAAAACGACTCGTTCATGAAACCGTTCGCCACGCAATAATTTTATATAATTTAGTTTTATTAAACTACATTCTGACCCAGAATCAAATATGAAAGGTATCTGAGAACCACTTATCTGTAACACACCGTGAGAAGCTCTAGAGCACGCGTTGACCTGCTTCCCGGGACCAGCAGTGCTTGCAGTGGCATTTTCTTTCTTCTTGTAGCGCATGGGGCACCCGGTTGCCACGTGTCCAGGATCACCACACACGTAGCAACTTACTTGAGGACGACTGATTTGTCCAGGTTGACGAGGTAGCTCTGGTTTGACTGGATATGTGCTTCTGGAATACTGTCGTCGTTTGTCACGACAATCAATTCCACGATGTCCTAATTTTCCACAAAAATGACAGTTCCCTTGGAATCCAGTTGTATTTCGTACGCGTTTTGACTCGGAGTCACTTGAAATAGGTTCTTCGTTTTTTCGTTTAAGCGAAAACCCTCTAAGTGTTCGAAATAGTTGATTTTTTTCATTTATAATGGCAGAATTCAACTCTCGACGGATTCTGTCATCGCATTGAGATAATACTGATATAACGAAACCAGTGATCACGCTTTCTGGTAATTTAACCTCAGGAATCTTCTCTATAAGTTGCCAGAGCCGTAGTCCTGCTTCAGCTGGGCTATCTTTATTATCTATTTGAAATTTGATAACCTGGTCAAAGTGATCTTGCATTGTCATAGGTTTGGAAAATTTTGATAAAAGCATTTCCTTGACCGTGCTCCATGTTATATTTTCAGGCTGTATTTTCGTTAGGCATGAGGCAGCGCGCCCCTTTAGCGCATGTGTGAGAGCCAGTATCAAATCCACACCTTGTAATTCTTTTTTTTCTATAATCATTTCTGTTAATGAACACCAATTTTCTATGTCTGATTCTGGTTCATCAGGATCAAAATTAACGAACTTGGTTGTGGTTTTTGTAACGGTTCGACAGGTTGATAAATTATCAGCAATTTTCATTAAAATAGCTTCCATACCTGCAGAAAATAAACCCATCTGTTCCGTCATTAAACTGCTTGATTGTTGTTGAGCGGTACATCCCACTTCTGATATCGGGTTATCGTCAGCCATGATATAAAGAAAACGATACAGTTCAGATAACTTCACTGATTTTATTAATTGAAACTTTTAAAGAAAATCACTATAACTTATTTATAAAATCACAATAACTTCTTTATAATTAAACACTGTTAATAACTTTTATAAAATGTATGGACGCACAGGATGTGCACCGAGCAACTGTCGCTTCAAGACTGTCCCCTCCACGGCGCGTACGGTGTATTTATAGTCGATGAGTCGGTAGTGGGGCGACGAACGTTCGACTCGACCGGTTGCTCGCTGCACCTGCTGTTTACAACTTCGTATCGGGCGGCGCCATCACGGCCGCCGCCGTCATATTCTTACTCCGTCACCACACGGACCGTCACCATCTAAAACATAAATAAACTTAAAGCAAACGTTGTATATACTCGAATAAAACTTTGTAACCTTAATTTGCGACCAAAGCAATGTTTGAATCGCGAAGTCGCTTTGTAAGTATAAATTAATAGCTCCTACAAACTTTTGTGATTGATTGCTTCACAGGACACAAGTTCGAATCCATTTTGAGACGGTGAGAAAAATTTAGTTTAAATTGCCGTCCTGGCGATGGGAAAAGTTGTAGAGTTGAGTTTCCTAGAAAGTAATAACTTAACATAAGGCAAACTTTACCGTAAGGTACCTTACGAGCATTGCTTTATTTTATATTGAGTGTACCATAGTTAGTTGACTGTAAAATTACCTTTTTTAGTAGTGGAAGTTCACTACTACTACCCGCTGCTTTTCCGGGTCGTTAGATACTCGGAGACTTCAGTCAGTTCTCATAATCATCATCAAAACAGCCCATTAATGTCCCACTGCAGGGAAGGGCCTCCTCCCGTGACGGAAGGATACTTAGGCTACTAATCAGTCAGTTCTGGTTGTCAAAAAATGTGCTTTCATCAAGCAAAAACCTCGTAAGGCAAACCCTACATTTCTTTAATGAAAATTTGATCTCCTCAACTCCTTTTCGATGACAATGACAATGGGATTCTATCATAGGGTTGAGGTGACTAAGCCTTGTTCCATCGAGCTATGTGTCACACACACCACACCTTTATCTTGTTTCTTTTTAGTGTTCTTAATTCCGTAAATCACTTATACTACTTTCCGCGAGGTGAAATATAACAATTGGCTCCTAACCAATCATTTGGGTCAGTTCCTCTATGGTGTGACCTCGGAATCTTGCCTATTTGAATTTGGAACCTAATTTTAGACCATTTCAGTCTCAAAAATGAAATCGCGACCGCAGTAGATTCTTAGCTCGAGTATTTATATATAAACTAGCATTTCATCTTTAAAATAACAATTTGTTTTCCAGACACAATCCAGTTCTAGACTAGGCCACTTCAGTACGTTACGTAGTATATCCACTTAGGGAATTAAACACTTCATACATTTGTATCTAGGTATCTCAACACTATTTTGTTATACACAGCCATTTACACGTATCCGTTTCTAGGTACGAGAAAAACATTTGCTGAATATTGTTTGTGTATTGCCTTAGTTCTTATATTAAGTAAGTTATTGTTATTGATATTGTTATTTTCTAGGTTATTAGGTACTGGATAATCCATACTTAATATTATAAATGCGAAAGTAACTCTGTCTGTCTGTCTGTCTGTCTGTCTGTCTGTCTGTCTGTCTGTCTGTCTGTCTGTCTGTCTGTTACTCTTTCACACCTAAACGGCTGAACGGATTTCGATGAAATTTGGTACAGACAATCTTTAGACCCTGAGAAAGACCCTGAAAAAAAAAAATTTTGATTTCATAGAATTTTTGCGGTAAAGCTGTGTCACGTGACCTGTGACGTCATAGGTCACGTGACCTGTGACGTCATAGGTCACGTGACCCGTGACGTCATAGAATTTTGACAGATGAGTCGTGACGTCACAGAATTTTGGCGGGAAAATATTTTTCGTGACGTCATAGAATTTTGACAGATGAGTCGTGACGTCACAGAATTTTGGCGGGAAAATATTTTTTGACAGTTGAGTCGTGACGTCATTGAATTTTTGACAGATGAGTCGTGACGTCACAGAATTTTTGACAGATGATTTGTGACGTCATATTATTTTGGCGGGAAAATATTTGATACCTCTGTCAGTTTTGACAGCTGTCAATTTTGACAGATAGGCGTGACGTCATAGAATTTTTGACAGATGAGTCGTGACGTCACAGAATTTTGGCAGGAAAATATATTATGACAGCTAAGTCGTGACGTCATTGAACTTTGGCGGGAAAAATAGTATTTAAACAGCTGAATTCTGACGTTATCACAATTTGGCGGGAAAATAAATAGGTTTGTAAAGGACCCTCGGTGCGCGAGTCAGACTCGCACTTGACCGGTTTTTTAGCTGTGGGTCTGATATATCTAGAGAGCTTAAATTCGTAATTGTCAACTTATTTCATCATAACAGCCCATTAATGTCCCACTACAGGGACGGGCCTCCTTCTTTGACGGAGGGATACTTGGCCTACTAATACCACGCTTGCAGACGGATTGGTATAGGGTTTAATTTCAAGGTTTCCTTCTTTTTATTTAGTGAAGATAATATTCACCTTATTTGTTAGGCACTAAAGTGACACACCTTTGCTTATCCTATCCTACTAATATTATAAATGCAAGTTTGTGAGAATGGATGGATGTTTGTTACCCTTTCATGCAAAAACTATTAAAAGGATTTTGATGAAATTTGGAATATAGGTAGTTTATGGTGTAAAATAACAATGAAGCGGGTAATACCGCGGGCATCAGCTAGTTCTTTATAATATCTTCGCCAATATAGCACCGGATAACTCGGGCTCATGTTGACAAAGTAATTCTTATCATATAGCTAACAAAAGCTAAAATAGCTAACACAATTGTATGGTTCCTGTTTTCCTATTGTAATGGACGAAAGGACAATAGAAAACTGTAATATGCCTAATAATTTATGAATGACACTATTTATATTATCTTATGACGAAAATATGAGGGCTTTGGCAAGAACAAACAATAGTCCGGTTATTTCATGATATTTAGCCCTAAAAACACTTTTGTTTTTAAAGTGATGTGTGGAGTAAAATGCGCCGTATGTTAACTAAATGTTAAAATGATCAAAGTCACAATCACTTATCTTGTCTGTCTCGATAGTGTAGCAGTCGCGGCTTGTAGCTGCCATGTACGAAATGGTTTTTATTCAATGTCGTTTATTGGTTTGAATTCAATGTAGAAAGAAAGTGTTTCGTAAATTCTTGCTATACATGACAGAATCCTTTTTGTGGGAGAACTAGCCAGTGTGGTACTTGGAAGTCTTTCTGGAGACGCCAGATTCTGCAGTAGGAGTTCTTATTGTTGTTAAGATAAATGAAAGTAGTATAGTTTACTGTATTAGTGACATTTATAAATTATTCAATAATTATTCATTTAACGATGGACATATATAAATAACATATATTAAGTAACTTTATTCCGACATGCAACAGAGCCGCACTTTTAATGACATTTCAACCTGGTACACCAATAAAATTGTACTTGCAATCATTCTACCGTGAAATGGCTACAATACATTCACCCAGAGTAATACAAAAACCCATATTGCAACCATAAAGGTATGACTCTATCTTTTATTTTGGAATACATTTTGAAATACTTTCGAATACTACAAATGAAACCACAGCTATACAGCACAGTCAAGTATCAAAGCGCTTTATAATTTTGAAAAGCGCTTTAAATTTATCTTTAGTATGTTTATTTTTTAGAACCGTATCGCTGTATGTTGCTTCAGCTAATGTTTATTCATTGTGGACTCACCACGTATCGATAAACACATTCAATTGAAATCCCTGCACAAATAAATAGGGGTTATCTATGTTTGTTTAAAGTCGATATTATGCATATGTTTTGTTTGTCCATATGTTCGTGTGGACTAATCCGGCGTAGGTCGATTGTTAAGCGATAAAAAATACTATAAAAATATAATTCATCGCTTATAATACCTCTTCTTATTAATATTCTTATCTAGACCTATTGTTATACACTAACCTGTCTGGTCAGCTTAGTAATTGTATGTTAAGTTTCTCAACATGTGACGTTTATGAGCTCTTATGATAAATAAAAATGTCTAGATAATTTTGTAGATTTTCATTACATTATTACTAAAATAATTTTGATTTCATATCATTAACAGAGATAGGAGATTTAAGTTTAGGTTAAGAGCAAGATTTCATTACTTTTGCCACTTAACCTTTACCATGTTAACTTTTGCTAGATACACATAGAACCGGGAAAAAATTAAAATGATATGGCTACTCAGCATACTTTAAAATAAACACACATAACCCAATACATTTATATTTAGATGTGAAGAAGTTCATCCTTTCCTTTTTCTTTTCTTTCGGATCACTTCCGAAACAAATAGGTAATAAAAAAGGTTTAAAACAGTTTTCTCATGTCTCCGAGATAGTTCTTGAGTCGGGACTCTGACACCTATAGTAATACATTTATTGCGTCAGCAAAACGCAATCTAGTACCAAACTAAGCAGAACATGTATAATGTAATTATGGATGCTTATACTTAAATACTTTTTATTGTAAAAAAAAAACACTACAGTCATCTATAGAAAAAAAAGCAAGGCAAAAATCTCTGTGCGTAAACACAAACCTTAACTGTGAGCGGGAATCGAACCCTATAGAGACTGTATCACAGCACATGCTCAAAGGTTGTCAAAAGAAGAAGGTTACATTATAAGTTGTACGTGTGCACAATACTCAAATCAAATAATGTATAGTAGATTAACACGTGGAGAGAAAAAAGCTGTTGTGTTACATAACAGCCCATTAGTGTTTCACTGCATTGGATATTAGTCCTACTTATATCACGTTAGTCCGGCGGATTGATTAGTATCGAGTTGTGTAATAAGCTTATCTTCTTTTGCTTACGTAATGATAATAACTATAGAATAATCCTCACAAATTTACACAACGTCATCTAGTCCCAAGTAGGGTATTATTGGGCATTCTGTACCACTTTCGTCCAGTCGCTCCGCGAAACAAGTTTCGCTCTCGCTCAGGACTCGTGGTCCAGAACGCCCAATAATATCCGATCGATTAACGGTAACATTTTAGTTAGTTCACAAAACGGTAAACGCTCATTGATTGTAAAACAGTCACACTACGCACGCCTGCGATGTTTTCCCTATTTCTTGTGTTCGTCATAGCATGGATATTATTATCTAACGTTAATAACGATACCAACATTGTTTGCGAACCGACAAATGTAGCAAAACAAAAAAAACAACTATAGATGTTAGAACTCACCTGTGACTAGTTGTGTGGGTTGACGTGTCTCTCGGTGAAACAAGTTCTAAATTAGTCCAGATTGCCTAATATAAAAAAATTAACCATAAGTACTTACCTGTTAGCTATACCACACTTGTAACCTTTACCAGACCTATTTGTTATCTATACTGTATTTATTCAGTGTACCGTACTTGATATTAGGTTTATAACAAGCACGGTACACTCATTGTGTTTATAATTAGTAAAACAACGATTGGGTACATCTTAAATAAATAATTTATTTATCACTAAACATTTTCGGTTCCTCAGTAAATAATGTGTCGATCGAGCGTATAAATTCTTGCAGCTTGCGCCACTGAGGAGAATCACTATTCACTTGAGCTTTCAAGCGGAGAAGGGCTTTTTTCCACAGTTCTAGCGAGTCTGTCCCATGGACATCGTTCGTCTTGTAAATTTTGAAGTCAATGTAGTACTCTCCTTCAGTAGTAGCGTATCGCCGCTCGTTACCGTTGGCGACCTTGTTTATTAAATATGATGCTAACTTAGAATCTTCTTTAAATTCTGAAGGAGTTTTGCATTTCCTTATACCGAAAATGTCAACGGGTTCGGTTTTCTTACTGAAACAATAAGTAGTTTTTAGTAAACAGTTAGGTAAATAAAATTCTGTTTGTTGTTAGTATAACCGAGTGGTTGTTTGTTAGTATGATAGAGTCCTGAAAATTAATATTAACATACACAGCAACCTACTTTTATAAAAATAATATTAGAGTCTATATTTTCGTGAATACTTTTATTTACCGATCTAAATTCAGACTATCTCTAGAAAGGAAAAATACTAAGTAAATACACTGTTGGGGATCGAACCCAGCAACTTTAATTCACCAGCTGTGTTTATCTAGTGTAGTACAGTACGTTATACACATAGTTGTTTCACACTCACAACTTACTTAAAACCTTTTTATCAAAGAATTAGAATATATTGCATTACTAATTTATAAATATAATAATTTATATTATTGCAAACGATTGTGTACAGAACGTTAAATAAAATATATTAACATCCAATATAACCTGATCACACATTGTATAGTCTTTCCATACAATAAGAGGTCAGAATAAAATGGTATTAATAATTAGATTTGACGTTGATTGTACATATTTAATAAAAGTTTAATTACGTACCTTTTACGAATCGAATTAGTCGATGGAGTTTTACGTTTCCTTTTTCCATTGCTGTCTGCAAAATGTTTCGATTTAGCTCTGCCTTCGTCTGCGACCTCCTGATAGCTGTACTCGCTCTCTGATCCGGACCTGAAATAGCACAACATAATTATTAGTAGGGTACTCTATCATTATTTTTACACCCTACCCAAAGTTATTCTAAAACGTTAGGTACTTAAATGTAATTTTACTTGAGTAAATGTATAGACAGACAATAACATCATGCTCAAGCCAAGATTACAAGTTGAGTAAAGTTAAAATCATAAAATCAAAGTTGAACTTAACGCTTTCTTTCTTCTTATGTAATTACTAAAGATACATAATGAAACATTTAGCTAGTAATTAAGAAGAAAATCAATTGAATACGGTACATAGATTAGATAGTATACTTATGTACTTACATTATAAATGTTATGGTGCTGATGATGATAGGTACAGCAGGCAGGTGTCGTCAGGCAGTTTGAAGCGCAGCGGTTCTTTGTATACTTCTTGATGATTACTTCCACACTTGCAGACTTAGTTTCGTTTAATGTACGGTAGTGAAATAATGTTTAGCTTATAAATCAAGAAACATGTAAAACAATGTTAATTTAAAAAAATATTAAACAGACATGTTATTGGTGTATCAATTGACTTTTTTTCTTGTACGGATTATACTTGGTCAAAAATGATGTCTAAGGAATTTTGAATAAAATCGAACAAAATTGCTGACTATAAAATAAAAATATAGTGCAAGTAGCCTGACTACGTCATATCAAGTTCTATGGTTCCGTATAATTATGTATTTATTTTAAATCAAAATAAATGCTATGCGGTAAGTACCTATTTAAATTTTAATTGGAATTGTTAATTTTTATAATATTATGACTTATTTTTATGTGATAAACACAAGTAATTTGTATTTTACCGTAAGATTGTAAGAACCGTTAGTCGATAAATTGTAAACTCGCACTGAGATGTACAATTTATTGCTTTTATTTCATATTATATTATAAGTTTATAGTTTCACAGATTAGTGTAACTAACAGTTGAAGACTGTCAGTTTCTGACTGAAATAAATGGAATGGATTAAGTCATCTCAGTACGCGTTTACAAATAATCGACAGTGTATAAACTGATTAGTTAATTAATAAACTGGCTGTTCTTACAATCTTACGTTGACATATACAATATCTATATATGGTACGAAATTAACTATAATAAAGGGAGCTAAACAATAATAATAATGCTATTTGTAAATTTATAATCATTGATATTTTTGTTAATAGAATATTATCGTAAATCCATAATAATTATTTATACCGATTTAGATCTACTGTACCCTAATAAAAAGTAGGTTGAGCGCACGTATTTAGTTACATATTAGCAAATTTCAAGCGTTTCCAATAACTGGTAATAATTATTTGTGTTAATATTAAATTGCTGAATTAAATACCTACCTAGCTATCTAATAAATCGAATAAATATTTTTATAATACAAAATTCTAAGATTACTTATATTAATTAATTTTAACGAATTACTTGCATTCAGCAGACGTGTATTTAAATACAGCAGAAATTTAAGTACTTAATATGTGAATACAAAATACTCCACGACTTAAAAAGGTAATAACTATTATGTTTATTAAGTTAAATACATAAGGAAGCTGTTTGATAGAAGTATGTATACTTACATATATTATATACTTCTTTCTTTTTATATATTTCTTTTTTTACAGAATATTAAATTAGAAAAAATAATCGAGAAGTGATATCGATGAATCAAAATCAACTAAATACACATTTTGAATTAGACATAGAAGTGTACGAGCTGAAATCATTGTACCCACTTGCACATTGGCAGGTAATCTAACAGGAAAATATTTATTTTATGTTACAGATTTATTGTACCTATGTTTTGCTCTTTTTGAACTTTAAATAAGTAATAATATCTACCTCTTGTTATAATAATATATACCTATTTATATTAAATGCAGTTTTTTTTTTTTTTTCAGGATGAAAAACTAATTTGCTATATAAATGATCGAAAGAGAACAGTTGATTCCTGTATCAACATAAACTAAAATTAAAGATACATAGATAGTTAGAGACTGAAGTGTTCCAGCTGAAATCATTGTACTTCTTAGGTACACAATGAAACAAGGTAAAAGAAATATATATTGTATGTTTCTTTCGTTTTTAACTTTTCTTAAGTAATTATACCTCTTAAATAGTTTTTTTGTTTTGAAATACATTATGACTATGACTTAAATATAACTATTTCATAATACTGTCCACAGGCTAAAAGTTCAAAGGTGTTCAATTATGTCACCTAGGTACCTATTATATATATATATTTTTTTTTTTTTTCAGAGTGAAAACTAATTAGCTAGCTAAATGGTCAAAATAGAACTGAATCGCTCAATCCTGTATCAATATTAAGCTGAAATTCAAGATACTTACAAAATAATAGTTTAAGTAAGATAATTATTTTTTAAAGTAGGTATTTACGATAAGAGTCATTTCATATCATCATCATATATCTTATAAATTATACATTATTAACATCATATTTTATAAACTAAACTTAATATTGTATAAAAAATATTGTTAAAAATATTGAAGTAGGTACTTAACTTTAACTACTCTCTAATAATGCCTCATTGCACAGTTTGTAAAATATTTGTAGATAATCGACGATGGTCTGGTCACTTACGAAGTAATAATCATAAAAACAATAGCACGACCCCATTGTATGATAACGTTGAAATCATTAATTCTTCCTTTAAATCTCGTATTATAACTTACAGAATTCTTGCCACCGAAAAACAGTTAAATATATTGCCTGAGATGTTTCTCCATAATAACCAAAAACAAATTAAGAACCTAATCGATCAATCGTTACAAAGACATACATCAATTAAAATTAATTTTGAACTTTTCTCTGTTTTTCTTATGTATAAAAACGAACACCAAGAAATTAAATCGTTCACCACAAAAAATTATGTTATTCATTTAAATTATGATTTCGAATCAATTTACAAAACTATACTTTTAAATTTATTAAAGAAAATTGAAGAGTTTCAGGAAAGAGATAGTGGATGGACATTTTTAAAAAATTCTCATTTAGAAATCAATATAAATAAATATCAGCCTCTCGGCGGATCCAAATTTATAGCTTTACCAAAATTTATAATAAATAAAAAAGCTGTGTTAAATATTAGAAATAATGATAGTTATTGCTTCTTGTGGTGTATTGTAGCTGCCTTGTATCCCACAATACAACATCCTGACAGAGTATCGTCGTATCCTCATTTTCGAGATGTTTTAAATATTAATAATTTATTATTTCCAATTACATTTTCGGACATCAATGTTTTTGAAAAAAATAACCCCTCTCTGAATATTTTCGTTTATGGATTGAAAAATGATAGAACAATTATTGGACCTTTGTATAAATCTAATAATAGTAAAAAATCAAAGAGTATACACCTTTTGTTTTTAGAAAATAATACACATTCCCATTACTGTCTAATTAAAGATTTGCCACGTTTGGTTAGAAATCAAATAACTAAACATCATGGTAAATTGTACTTCTGTGAAACATGCTTATTATTTTTTCCGAATTCAAGTAAATTTGAATCACATTTATGTGGAGGAGTTGTTACAGTTTTACCTGAAAAAGGTTCATTTTTAAAATTTAAAAATTATAATAGAAAACAAAATATTCCATTCGTCATATATGCTGATTTCGAAACTTTACTCAAACCGATTTCCGGCGACGAATTGAACACCGGTAATACGTCATACTCACAAGTACACGTGCCTGCTGCGTTTGCATATAATATAGTATCATCATTCACTGAACATTTTAAAGGTTACAGAAGTTATCGAGGCAAGGATTGTGTAACAAAATTTGTACATTTTCTTACTGAAGATGTTAAGAAAATATATCATAAATATTTGACTAAAAATGAAACTATGATATTCACAGAAAACGATGCTGTTAGTTTCACTAGTGCTATTAAGTGCCACATTTGTGAACATTTATTGTGGGGAGATAAAGTAAGAGATCACTGTCACATTACTGGGCGATATCGGGGTGCAGCACATAGACACTGTAATTTACAACACAAGTTACCCAAATTCATTCCGATATTTTTCCATAACTTGTCAGGATATGATTCTCATTTATTTATTAAAAAATTAGGTGAAATTCCTGGTCAGATAAAAATAATACCAAAGACCAAGGAAAAATACATATCCTTTTCAAAGTTTATCCCTATTGATAATAACGAGTATATACAATTAAGATTTTTAGATTCGTTTAACTTTTTAGGAACAAGCCTTGACAAACTTGCTAAAACAATGCAAGTTAAAGATTTTATTAACCTTAAATTTCATTTTCCTGATAAAACACAATTAAATTTATTAACACGAAAAGGTGTATATCCTTACGATTATATGACAAATTGGCAATGTTATAAGGATAAATCTTTACCATCAAAGTGTCATTTTTATAATTCATTAACTAACGAAAATATTAGCGACGAAGACTACAATCATGCTAAAACTGTTTGGGATAAATTTAATATACATAACTTAGGAGAATATACGGATTTGTATTTAAAAACAGATGTACTTTTGTTGACAGATATTTTCCAAAATTTTAGGAAAACATGTAAACAACATTACAACCTCGATCCTGCATTTTACATAACAGCACCTAGTTTGTCCTTTGACGCAATGTTACTTAAAACAGGTGTTGAATTAGAACTTCTGTCGGACTTAGCAATCGTTAGAATGATTCAAGATGGTATTAGGGGAGGCTTATGCATGTGTTCCCGTCGGTATGCTAAGGCTAACCATAAATACATGTCTGACTATAATACATCTAAATCTTCTAGTTTCATAGTATACCTTGACTGTAATAATCTTTACGGTTATAGCATGTGCCAGTATCTACCATATTCAGGTTTTAGGTTTCTTAGTGAACGCGAATTGTATAATTTACACGTAGAAAATATTACAGATAATGCTGAGTGGGGATTTATATTAGAAGTTGATCTTTTATATCCTGAACATTTACACGATTACCATAACGATTTGCCTTTTTGTCCAGAGAAATGCATTCCCCCAGGCGGTAAATCTAATAAACTAATTGCTAATTTATATAATAAGTATAACTATGTCATACATTATGTACATTTAAAAAAATGTATAGAACATGGTTTAATACTACGTAAAATACATAGAGCTATAACTTTTAGACAGAGTCCTTACTTAAAGCAATATATAGAATTGAACACACAATTACGACAGAAGGCACAAAGTGCCTTCGAACAAGATTTTTTTAAGTTACTGAATAACAGTGTTTTTGGTAAAACATTAGAAAATACTGAAAAAAGAGTAAGCGTACATTTAGTTAATCAATGGAGCGATCAAAATAATCGTACCAAAAAGTCCATATCCGCTGAAAGGCTTGTATCCAATCCTTATTTCCATAGTGCTTCAATTCTATCTGAAAACTTAGTTGCAATACAAATGAGGCCAGACCAAATTATTTTAGATAAACCGATTTATATAGGATTCACTGTATTAGAACTTTCTAAGTCACACATGTATAATTTTCATTACAATATTGTAAAGCCTTATTACAAAGAGCGAGTACAGTTGTGTTATACAGACACGGACTCTTTTGTGTACGAAATATATACTAATGACTTTTACTATGATTTAAAGTATCAGTTTTTACAATATTTTGACACCAGCAACTATGAAGCTATGAACTATTTTAAGATACCGCTTATCAATAAAAAAGTTCCTGGTTTATTCAAAGATGAAATGGGAGGAGAATATATCTCCGATTTTGTTGGTTTAAGATCTAAATTGTACTCTTTAAAAACTCAAAAAAAAATCACTAAAAAAGCAAAGGGAATAAAGTCATGTGTAGTAAGAGATTTAAGTATTACAGATTATGAAAATATTTTATTTAATGGTGGAGTTATCCATAGAAAAAATCCAATGTTTAAATCAATAAAACACGAAATATTTACGCAGTCTATCAACAAAATTGTATTATCTAACAACGATGATAAACGAGCGATATCTTTGGATAAAATATCAACACAAGCTTGGGGTCATTCATATATGCTTAAAACTAAAGATGAGGTTTAGACTAAGCTTTCTTTGCTGTGAAAGTGTATAAGTAAATTACTACTTTATTTTAGTATTAAGGTATTAGATTTAAGTATCGATTGTATATGTAAATATATTAATAAATGAAAATATTAAAAATATATTTAAGTTCCATCTAAATATCTACCTACTTAGTAGGGTTAAGTACTGCTTTTGTTTATGTAAAAATAAAATGTTGACTACATTTACTTGTTTTATTTAATTTATAAATATAACCATTATAATCCATGCGAACAGAGTCGCAACCATAAATAGTTTTTTATGATTATTATATAAATATGCGTTTGCTATGACCTACTTTCAACCGTATGACAATACATACGCTTAGCAAGCGTTTTACGAACAACGTTTCGTAATGCCCTCCTTGATGGCTCGGTGGTAGCGTAAGCGACTAACGTGCTCGAAGCTGTGGGTTCGAATCCCATGCAGGACAATTATTTGTATGATCCACAAATTGTTGTCCTGAGTCTGGCTGTGATTTGTACCCAATAGTTTAAATATATATGTAAAAAGTCCCCGCGACATACGAGTAATACCTAGTGCAAGAGTTGTTGTCTTTAAAAAATAAAAACAATAAAATGTTTTTATTAGATGAATATTAGCGAAAAATATATAAAAATGAAATGTTATATTGTTATCAATTCATGATGATATATACATAAGACCATCAGTTTATATAAGTACATGCATAATATTATATAACTATGTAAATATTTTTCTGTCGCTCATTTCCACTATTTTGGTATTTGAAATCGAATTAACTATATACTTAACCAATTATTAATTCAAGCGAACAAAGTCACGAATAAAACCTTGTACAAATTATGTTCTTTTTCTATTATAAAGTTGGATTATAGTTGAATATAAAAACATAGAAGTATATAGAACAGGATGTAACACGAGACCAATATACCTACATTACATACAACCAACCTACATTATAAAATGCAATACAGACAATAATGATATACTAGCGATTGCTCCAGTCATCGCTTAGATATAAATGTTTTTTTTTTAATATTAAAAAAAAAACTGTATTAAGAATATAACAATATTCTTAATATATATTTTTTTATATGTAGTCATGTAGTAGACTTTTTCAACTGACAAACATACTGTGCAAATATTTCTTCTTGCAGACACAATATGCATTATTAGCATTTTAATATATAGATTGAATTAATTTGTATAAAATACTTTATTTTTTTCAATTACGAAATATTATTTAACTCGTGTACTTGTGCTACAGAATCATGTCAATGGTAAGTTTTTAATTAATAAAATAAAATAAACTTTGGTTACCTTTGGGTTCAATAAAACAGTAACTTATTTTAACAACGTGTTAATGATTTAATTATAATTTGTTTCAGATTTCCGACTCAACGATTATGTTCAGTCAGTATGCTCAGGATCCTAATGAAGACTATAACGAGATGCTTCGCAAGGAAACCGTATGCTGCAAACAAGTAACGAAAGATAAGACGTTGAAACAACGACGTAAGGAGAGATCGAAGAAACTGAAATCTTCAAAATCTTACGTAATGAGTCGACCACAACGACCTGGCATTAAATTGATAAAAGTTTCAGTGCTAGACCTATGTAATAACACTCCTGAAACCTATGATAGTGATAGTGATTGCGAGAACGTTATACTAAGCGCGCAATATATTGTTAAAGACGCTAATGATTCTGTTCTGGACGAAACTGAATCATTGGTGAAAAAAATCTCAAAATCTTTAATAGATAATGATTTTTACTGATTTTTTTTAATATTGTAGTTAGTTGATTAGGTTATGTTTAATGTAATAAATTGTATTCATTTTATGTCTCTAATGTGTATTAGATATTAATGTACGTATATTTGTAATAAAATAAAAGCATTATATATTTGTAAAAAGTATTTTTATTTCCTTAGAATAATAGATTACAATTTGAACTTTTACTATTTTCTAAATATTTTTTTATACATATTACATTTTTTAGTGCACAGTGCTTTAAATGATAATTACAATTAAAATTATTTTTTACACCACTGAATGTTTTGTGTAGCACAGATAAATTAGGACATTGTTTTTCGTCAAGTTCTAAGACATTACAATTCACACACAAGTCCTTAACCCAATTAATTTTCTCCAGACCTTTTACAATAATATCCTTACTTTCCAGGTATTGGACAATTACACGATGAAATTCTCTATAGTCTATGAAACCTTCGTTCCAATAAATTCCTCTGTTTCTTTCCAACCATTTAACTTGCTTTTTTTCGTCATTTGTTAAATATTTAAACAAGTAAGGTGGCTTGATTAAAAAAGTTTGTGTGTATTCAGAAGTGGCTAAAGCTAACTCCTTTACTATAAAATCGTTGTTAAGGTCTTTAAATCCTTGGACATCTAATATGATAGTATCTGGGCTCATGATATTTTCTTAACGGTGTTACTCAACGGCTTATACTCAATTATGCAGTCGTTTAGTATGAGACAGTAAGCAGATGTTTGATCTGGTATATCTGAATCAGTTTCAATTTCCACTCGTACATCTACGACAGAGCCTCCTTTTAGATTATCAGCTTGTCTAGAACAGTCGACAACAAATAACGGTGCTAAGTCTTTAAACTGTTTTTCACTTAATAAGGGTTCCGCGCGACGTCCGTAATATGACTGTTGAAATCTAGTGTATTGCTCGTATAATAAAGCAACTCTGTTATTAGCAAAGTTAACATTTAGATTTTCATAAGGGAAATATGTTGAATTTAGGTACACTCTAACATCACGAATATGACAATGATCGAACTGAGACATGTCAGCACCTGAATTATTTTTTCTTTGAGTCTGTAGTCCAATAATAACAAAGCGTGGTTTCTCTATTTGTGACGAAGTTTTAATAGACCAAGTATGTTTTGTGGTTTTAGGTAATGCGGGATATTCGTACAAGTCCCAATTTCTGAATATCATCTGGAGCGGTCGATCTTTTTCTAACATTTTTAACAAACTTATTTTTTCTCTATCTGATACCTTAACATGAGGCACGCGCCATATGATTTTATTTATAAGAACATCTTCTATAATTTCACCTGTATTAAGTTTTACAGCATTTAGGTTAGTGTTGCTTCTTAACAATATCAGTTCGTGTCTACTGTTTATTACAACTTTCTTAAAATCTTCTGCGAACCCGAGGATATTACAAAGAGGTATAGATGCTGAAAATCTACCACCATTCACATTTTTTATACCATCTATATTCCAGCCCCAGGCATAAGACATCTTTGATTCACTCTCATTCATTGAAATTAACGACTTCATTGTAGTTGTTATGCCAGCATTTTTAATTTTATCTATTTCTACTCCATTAAGCTCGTACCTTATGTCTTGAAACAGATAGAGTAGCGCATTATTCGTAAAATTGATGCTACTAGCAACGTCTTTCAAATATTTTTTACTAACGATAACAGTTCCTTCCAAATACAAGGTGCTTGCTGATGGTAATATGTACAAATCTTGTTGGTTGATAGGTATACGAATTTCATCATTTCTATTGAAACTTGTTACATATGGCTTGTAAGAATGGAATTCTATTCCCTCAACAGTATTATCGTAAGTTGGTGTGGATAAAACATCTAATATATTCATTTTAGTAAACCGATTGCTTTAAGAAATATCTTATTTTCTTTAGTTAATTTTATTTTCTTTTTCTTCGAGATAGCTCTTGTTTGGGTGATAGCTTGAACTGAACTGATATGTTTATTTTCTTGAAGCACATATTTATTGTAATCAATCATTTTTTCTTCTTAGGTGTAAATACAGTTGAACTTCTTCACCTCGTAAATTTATTAAACGGTTATTTATATCTAATAACCTAATTCGTATGCTGTTTATATTTTTTTGGTTAATCGGAAAGTATATTACGTTCTTAGGAATTTCTATTATTCTGTATCCAGGTGGTACGTTCAGTGCAAATTCGTGTATAATGTGACTGGATTCTCCGTTTATGTACGAGCCGCTTACAATATCACATTCTATCCTGATCACGGTCGTAGGTAAAATGTTGACTGGAAACTCAGACACATGCCATTTATTTCCTTCCAAGATCTGTTTCTTAAACCCTAACAAACTGCAGAAAGTGTTTTCTTTATTAAAATTTATATTTTTTGTGCAGTATATACTAGTTTTTAGAGTGTTATTATTACACTCTAATTTGAACACAGCGTCCTTTATTTCTGATTTTAAATAATCACCGATGTCTTGTAATTCATAGGTGCCTTCCGGTACTTCAATAACTTCATTGGTGTCATAATATAACTTATTATTTCTTTTGTCAATGTTTGGAATAGAGTTAAATGTTGAGAAATGCAATAAGGCGCATTCATATTGTTCAGATAATTGTAGTGTGTTAGTATAGTACACAGATAAATCTGAAGAGTTCCCAGTTATCGACAAAGTGAGTGACATCTTGCAAATGGTTTAAATTAAACAAACGCATAAAATTTATATGTTTTTATTCCAATATTTCCACAAATATTCTAAACATAAATGTCCACAATTTACAGAATTAAAATTTTGATATCTTGTATAATTATAAAAAACATTATAATTTTTAAAATACTTCATCAATTCCCTGGGGGGTTTTAAATCACCAAAGCTGTCAAAATATTCACAGTAATTATTAACTTTAACATAAGCTACCCAATGTGTTCCTTCGTTTTTTGCATTATCCAAGTTCACTATACCACACTCAATCCGTTTTGGTGAACTTGGTAACTGATCCTTCATGTACACTCCTCGAAAGTGAGGAATGTCTCGTGCATGATTTTCAATATCCAAATTAGTTAAAGGTCGATTAGGTAGCTTCCACTTCAGTTTTTTGGAGATTTTATATATAATCCTTTGCCATTTTTATGTTGTTTTATGTATAAACCCTTGCCTATGGCTAATGTCTCCATAGATCTGTTATGTCGTTCTGTTTCTTGTAAATTCTTTTGAGCTGCTTTATATTCATTCACCGTTTTTGCTATACCGGCTACGCCACCAGCTAAAGAGCCTAAAGCTGATAAACCAGCAAAAATTGGAATTAAAGGTAGAATTCCTCCAGTTTTTGGTAACGGTATAACTCGTGGTATTCGCATATTTGGAGTGCATGGAAAAAGTTTCTTTGCAACTGAGTATGCGGTGTTTATTAATGTTTTACTGTTTTTGGGTTTCATTTTCTTAACCACAGATTTAATTTTTGATATAAAACTATTAAACGCCTTAACGCCAGCACCAGATTTTAATTTAGCTTTCATAACTTTGCTCACTAACCAGGAACTAAGTTTTTCTCCTTTTCTTGCATCTTTCGATTTAAGTCTTTTTTTAGCCATATCTAGTAGTTGTAAATCAGCTTTGTGTCGATTGGGTAAGTCTTTATGGTTATCATATGCAATATCGTGTTGCATACAAGCTTCGTCTAGCTTATTAACACCTCGATCACCTCTGAGTAATCTTTTTTTTAGTTTTGTGCCTGGTCCGCAATAGTTATAACCAGGCAGGTGAAGTTCAAACGGTAGATTATCAATAATAGTGTTAAGCAGTCCACCTCCTTGCATTGCTCAAAGTAAAGTAAATATAATATATGTAAGGAATATGGTTATATAATTGTTATTTCAATCTGTTATTGCGGTTTTATTAATCCAACTGTTATCATCATTGCTTAATCCCAACCATTTTACGAATAATTTATTTCCTTTTCTTTTTAAAACCTTTTCAATCAAGTACACACCAGGATGATGAGATTTTTGGAGTTCTTGTTCGTAAAACGTGCCTAATATTGGTTGTTTTCGCTGATCTTCTATGTAATATGTTGTTGGTTTCGTTTTATTGATCTTTTTTATGATAAACAGCTCAGTAGACCAATTAGGAGTATATCCTTTTTCAAATATATGTTTGTATTTACTAATTCGTACATTGTCACCGACTTTAAATTTAGGTTTAGACCGAATACATAAATGATTTTGTGATTTATTAATATTATTTTTTATTAATAACTCATTTGATTTTTTCACATCGGAAGGTTTGCATTGAATAGTACGATGATATGTATTGTTATATGTCTTCAATATATTTGTCAATATCGATCCTAACCAATTATAGCTTCCATTTAAACTAAAACATTTGTATAGTTTATTTTTGATAGTCTTTATTAATCTCTCGACTATTGAAGCTTTCTTGGTAGAAAAAGTAGAATAGTGGTTAATGTTAAACCTCTTCATAAGATTTTTAAAAGTTGTATTATAAAACTCTTTTCCAGAATCAGTTTGTAAGTTGATTGGTCTGCGATGGCTACTACGTAATATTTCATCGAAAGCATGTGTAACATCTATCATGTTTTTAGATTTCAATGGTTCAGCCCAAGCGTATTTAGAAAAGCAATCAATCACTAATAAAATATAATTATATCCTTTATTACTTTTTCTCAACGTCTGTATATCTATCAGATCAGCTTGCCATAAATCATCGATTCCTTTCAATATTACAGGTCGTCGCAGAAAGTTTTTTCGTGCTGCTTTGTGTATTTCATTAACAATTTGTTGCTTTATCATTATGATTAATTAACTTGTCTACAGTGGTTTTTGTATAAAATTTGTCTTCTAAATGAAGCAAAGTATTTGTAAACTTTGTATTTAAAATACTTTGAACGTGTAGCGACTTATTAATTTCTTGTATAATTTCTGTTTTAATTTTATCTACGTATTCCTTATTTACCACGTCATCAGCTTCTTCAGGCAGTCTAATACCTCTTAGTCGTGATGCTTTCAAATCAAAGTCACCGTTTTCAGATTTATACAAAGCGTTATTATTAATCTCGAATAACTCAGATAAACGCATTCGTTTATGAATATAATGACCGAATTTGTCTACATTCATGTTTAGAGTGTGTTGTACTGTAAGGTTAGAAATAAAATGAACATTATATACATACAACTTTTATTTAATAATAATTTTATTTTCACGTAATTCCTCAATAATAGACATAATTTCATTATCTAAGCCTGTATTGCCAGCATCTCGAGATGCTATTAACAACTTTAATCTATCAACTAATTCATTTGGATCATCCCAATAAATGTAATCCACATTTTGTCTCCACATTTTTTTCATTGACATTCCTTTACCTTTAGATTGCTTACAAGGAATTGTACTTTGTACTGAGAAAAGCGGTTTAATAACTTGTAAATATTTCATTCCCTTATTACTTTTTATTGGTTTATTTGGTTCGAAATCTCTACGATGTGCATTTGTATCAAGCAACATCGATTTATAATTTTGCATGTCACTCTCTGTAACTACGCTTAAATCTACATTCTTTTTTAATAACAATTGTTTCAAACCAGGTGTATTACGATATTTACAACCAGCTACTACAATAAATTCATCACCAACTGTTATATTAGCAGACCCTAACATAAATTTCCCTTGATCTACTCGAACGCCAAACGGGATGTCTCGTAGGGCTTCTGAAGATAACGACCAGGATGAAGTGTCGTGCTCTTTAATATTAACATCATCAACCAATGATTGAAAAGAACTTTCACTGTCATTGTCAGATTCATCACTGTCATCTTTACTTTTTGGATTTTCATTCTGCATAGTTTGTTTATTCAATGGACCTTCGATTTGATTATTAGCGTTGGAAAGCAGGTTGAGAGATTCTGTTACAGGCTTGAAAACTGATTCCAATGCTTGTTTATTGCTAATCTCAATATCTCGCATGTTCCGTACTTTTCTCTTTACAGCTTCTGCAGCATCAACAATTTGTCTTTTTAATGATTTTTCCATGCTTGTTATCGGTTGAAAGTCGTATACAGAATAATAATAATACAAAGATGACAACCTTAAATATTCGAAATTTTAATCAAAGATTACAAAGGTATCAAATTTAGTTCTATAGCATCCATTATTTTTAGAACAATCTTTATTAATTACAACATAGTTGAAGGGTTCACTCCATATCCTGGAACACATTTCACGGAATTCAAACCAAGTCATATCGGTATTAACATGTTCATCATAAACATGTCTTAAATTAATGTCATCTTGTTTAAAAAGTACTATCAGGTTAGCATTATCTCTTACTAATTGTTTTGGGATTTTACTGTATGTTTGATTTAGGTAAAAACAATCGATGTATTTGTGTCTACCCATAGCAAAGTAATCACGCATATTATTTTGATTCTCACACGCCACGTCATCAAAAATAATTATAGAGTTTGGTTTCGCATCCTCAACTTTTAACACTTCTTCATTTCCTTGAAATTTTTGTAATGATATACATGGTACTTGCTGTAAAACCTTTTCTAAAAACACATATTTTGGTTGAAGTAAAGTTTTTGAATATATGTAGATGTTTTGAAAGTTTAATCCATTTTCATGTAGAAGTAGACCAATTAACAAGTTTGTTTTGCCACAGTTTGATGGTCCGCAAATAATGCATCGTATGGTATTAGGTAATAATTTTCCATGACGTGATTCAGTCTTACAAGAATCATTGCAAATTATATTTAATTGCAAAGATTGTGGTTGTTTGACAAATTTCATGTTATATACATATTACAGCTTAATTAATAATGATCAAGTTTAAAGATTGTTAATCTTTATAAATACTAATCGATCTTAAATCTACTCAACTTCTTTTAAGTACTGGAACAAATTTTACCATCCTATTATCCTCCTCACAATATATTTTTATTAATTCTGTCTATAATGACACAAACACACTAAAATTAAAAATACTGGTTGTTGGTAATTTTTAAAGTGCCAGTTGTTGATGTCTTAGCTATAATGTCGTCATTGTTATTGCTCACGTGAATATATTAGGCGTTAGTTATTTATTGAAGTTTCGAAGCCACACGTCGCTGGTTATATTAAATTTATATTATTGGGCATTTTGGACCACGAGTCCTGAGCGAGAGCGAAACTTGTTTCGCGGAGCGACTGGACGAAAGTGGTACAGAATGCCCAATAATACCCTACTGTCCCAATCTAAGCAGAGCTTGTACTATGGGTACTAGACAACGGATAAACATATTTAAATACTTTTTTTTTGTAAATACATACAACATATTAGACATATAAACACTCAGACCAATGTAAACAATCATGTTCATGCACATAAAGATTTGCATTGAGCGGGAATCGAACTCGAGATAAAATTTGCTAACTATTCTTTAGTCTGCACTTACGACACAAACGATTAGATTGGGTGGTGACAACATGTATTTAATCGTTTACCAAAGGAGTCCAATCTACCTCGGTGGTAACGCGGTTGCATTAGCGATTAGGTCGTGGATTCGAATCCCTTCGCAGGACGAATTAAAATCCACAAATTTTTGACATGAGTCTGGATGTGATCATAACAGCCTATTAATGTCCCTCTGCAGGGACGGGTCTCCTCCCGTGACGGAGGGATACTTAGCCTACTAATACCACGCTGGCCAGACGGATTGGAAAGGGTTTAATTTCAAGTTTTCCTTCTTTTTATTTAGTTAAGATCATATTCACGGTAATTTCCTTATTCGGTTTTTACGACACCCATGGGATGAGATGGGGTGGTGACATATTGTATTTTTACTCCGTCACCACACGGAGATGTTATTGGATGTTGTTGTCACCGTTTAATTAATCATTGTAAAGACCCCGCGACACGGGACTTGATCTCAAGTGCGGGTGTTGACTATTTTAAAAATAAAATTATGTAATACAAGAGTCTCATCTTAAAGGCTTTTGTGAATATAAAAGTATAATACACAATGATCTAGAAATGATTTGTAATTAAAAATTCTTGCATCACTGAAGCTCGAGTTTCGCTCCGCATGCATCTGGAGAACAAAATGGAGAATTTTATAATTAAAATATTAATTCCTATTATTCTATTGTCATTTATAAATAAATTTTAATTTAGTTTATTTAGAATTTTATTGTTCGTGACATTTCTTTTAGCAGTAGGAAGCAGTGGGTGTTACTTTACAAAGGGAAAATGCATTATGTTCTGACTGGACGGGGAAAAAGGTTTTTCATTGTGCTGATTTTACGGAAGGGGACTTGAATGAAGCTAATTTAATGTGAAGGATTATTACCTGCTTCTTGTTGCGAATGTGTAAGAAATATTATATTATGTTATAGTGACTAGCTTGTTGTGGCTAAAGTCAAGGGTTGAAAGCCACACAGAAAAGTTACTGGGGTTCACGATAACATAAGATTATCTTTTGACTGCTTGATTGTCAGTTTAAAATGGTAATATATATAAAATATTTTCTGAATTATACTTAAATTCACGCTGTGTTTTCGTGTAGGTAAGTAGAGACTACGAAACGTGCGTCGACTATGTGTATTGTATGTACAAAATATCAACAGACACGTTGCTTAATATTTTGTTCATTAAATGTATGTTTATTGCAATGAATAAAATATAGTCTTCTCAAGATAAATGACTGCAGCGAGCCTTAATAACTTGTGATAAATGGGGACACTTTAATTTGGAGAGAGATATGAATTAATCCCCTTACTCATAAACGCCTCTTAAATTTAATCACTGTTTAGAGAGATTTTTATTACGAAAACCAACCTTATACCAAGCAACTAAAATTTAAGAGGCGTTTATGATTAAGGGGGTAAATCTTTACGCGATGTTTGATTGTGATGTTTAAAAATTATTATTGTACTAAGTATTGTATAAAGTATTAGGGCTAATATTAGACTCTTTTGGTTCAGAAGGACTGAAGTATTAAAATGTCCATAGACTAAAAATGTCTATTTCTTTAGCCAATCATAACAATGAATCAATGAATTATTTGTATGAACATGGGATTTCTTTAATATGTTTTTTCTTTTCTTTATAATGTTTTTGCCTTAATTTCATGTTACTTCACAAATCTTTTGTAATTTTTTAAATGACAAAAGATTTTTATTTGAAAATGTAAACCAAGTAACGATCTCGGAACAAATGATCCCACGTGGTATTCAACAAGAGAGCTCGTTATCTCGATGCGTACCGTTCATGTCCAGAAGTTATTTTAAATAGATAAACTCGTTCAATAACACCTCGCATAGGCTTATAATATTTATAAAGAATTACAATTTATGTTCTTTCTCAGGGTCTAATATTGTTTGTGTATTGCCTTAGTTCTTATATTAAGTAAGTTATTGTTATTGATATTGTTATTTTCTAGGTTATTAGGTACTGGATAATAATATCATAGTTTCCTAATAAAGTAAACCGGTCGATTAGTTACAAGTCTAAAATTGATATAATATTTTTAACTCTGTCTTTTTGTGATTAATCATCATCATAACAGCCCATTAATGTCCCACTGCATGGATGGGCCACCTACCGTGACAGAGGGATACTTGGCCTGCTAGTACCACGCTGGCCAAACGGATTGGTATAGGGTTTAATTTCAAGTTTTCCTTCTTTCTATTTCGTAAAGATAATAATCACGGATAGTCCCTTAGTCTGTTTTTACGACACCCATGGGATGAGATGGGGTGGTGACATATAGTATTCTCACTCCGTCACCACACAGAGTTTTGTGATTACAAGTTAAATATTAATTTTTGTTTCTTAAGGTTATTTTATCAAGTAATTTTATAGTCTTCATAGCTAATATCACACTACAATCAATAAGAATTAAGTTTCCATTAAATTTATTGCAAAAAAAAAAAACATAGACTTAGATGGGTATAATGAGGCAAGGGAAACTGGCTGGTTTGATGTCAAAGTTGACTCCCACGCAAGAATTATAAGTGTAAGCCTCAAATGATTGGCTTGATGTCACAAAGTACCCTCAATTCTATGTATGTAAAAGCCCTCGCAGCAGAAAAATTAAAACCGTTTATTCATTTAAGTACATTTTTTTTTGTAAAAGTAACAGCAATATGATCGATATGACTTGACATCCTGGAATGTAGGCAATGGATATTAGTAAAAATATTACTTCATTTAATATCGGCACAGGGTCGCGCAAAGTGGAGATATTTGGAGGAGGACCTTGACCTCTAGCAGTGGACGTCCATTGGCCGATGGACCATCATAACAGCCCATTCATGTCCCACTGCAGGGACGGTGCACCAACTAAAATCCCCCAGCGGCACACCTTCATCTCCTACTTGGGGGCTGGGGAACCGGTAGAGCGTTTGCGTCCATTCCCCCTCCAAGCCAATTTCTCTGAAATTCTGGTTGTTCAACTTTTCTCAATATACCTACAAATTGTAACACACTTCAAATCATCCATTTATCTTAGACAAATTTAATAAAATCACGAAACGAAATAAACGAAAATTATTACAACGTAAAACACAAGTAATCGTCGAACAGTGACTTTTAGTCTTGTGTTAAATGAAGTGTGTACAACACAGCAGATATCTGTGGTGTAGAAGTAGGCGTGGCAGATCGATGTGCCATTAATCAAATGACGCGACATATACAATGTAACCTTGCAGTGTGTCTGGTGACTAAATGTTACCAAAAAAATGTTGATAATAATGTTAAGAGCGTTTATAGGGCTCACTAGCGCCGCCAATAGAAAAAAAATCATAATTCGCAAATAGGATGAATAATGGTAAATGTTGATAACAAAGTCTTGAGAAAAGGCAATAAAGTATTTAAATAACACACTCTCAATACTTTAAATGTTTTTCAATCAAATAAATATTACATTATAAACAAAAACGGCCGTTTTTTTTCGAATGCGAAATTAAACTAATTGAAAAACATTTAAAGTGTTGAGAGTGTGTTGTACAAATACTTTATTGCCTTTTCTCAAGACTTTGTTATCAACATTTAACATTATTTATCCTATTTGCGAATTATGATTTTTTTTCTATTGGCGGCGCTAGTGAGCCATGTAAAGGCCCCTAATAAGCTAACTAATGTCATGCTAAACGAATTGGTATTATAAGGTTTTATGTTAGGTATTCTTCGTGTGGTGACGGAGTAAGAATACAATATGTCACCACCCCATCTCATCCCATGGGTCTCGTAAAAACCGACTAAGGGTCTATCCGTGAATGTTATCTTTACGAAATAAAGATAAGGAAAATTTGAAATTAAACCCTATACCAATCCTTCTAGCCAGCGTGGTATTAGTAGGCCAAGTATCACTCCGTCATGGAAGGAGGCCCGTCCCTGCAGTTGGACATTAATGTTGTGAAGATGATTTCTTCTTTAATTTCAGACGGCGATTTTTCGCGGAGATAACCAAGGAACAGTGGTGACACTGTGTTTTTTTATTCCGTAACCATTATAGGAAACTATACGCCAGCAAGTTGAAGTTAAATCCTTCATAATTGTTAATATTCAAAGCAGCTCATAAAGTGTCAAAAGAAAGTACCTATTTGCCAAACTAGGTGGCAGTTAGGCGGATATTTCGTGGATGACGATAGTAAAACTAACAACAGACTATAAACTTTAGTGTAAGTAATATTATAAAGTACAAAATATTATTATCGTTTTATTGCGATAATCTCAAAACCTACTAGACTGAGTCGAATTTGTTTTGTAGTTGTTATTGTATTGAATGGTTTATTAGTTTGCGAATTTTATAGTCTTTAAATTATCGTGCTCCAACTAAAAGAATCCTTGATATTTCTTGCAGAAACGTACAAATTAGGTAACTTAGATAGCTCTAACTAATGCAAGCGAACCCGAGGGCATACTTAGCCTACATCTTAGGCTGGGTTTCCACTGACGCGGAGCTGGGCGGAGAAGAGCGGTGAAAAGGAAGCTCCTCTCTGCCCAGCTCCGCGTCAGTGGAAACCCGGCCTTGGTGTAATATTTAATAATAGGTACTGGCTTACATAATTTAATGTCAGCCAAGTTTATCATCTTAATTATAGGACCATCAAACCATTTTCGGCAACGTGACTTTTAGGTCTTTATGAAATCACAATGATTTCACTTTCACTGTAACAAATTGACGTGACATGGGAACTATCCCTTTGTTTACACAAAAAACAAAACAAGAGTGATCCATCGATATCGAACGAGTTTTGTGAAAGTGAGACGATATTTACAGAATATAGGCGACATCGCAATAACATGGCCTTCGTTTGATGCGAAAAAAATATAAGTTGACGTCATTGGTGAGTCATTTTGAAAATGTCGTTTACATTATTGGTATAGGGATATAAATGGGGCTTGTGACATTAAATGTATTATTAGTTTACTAACTAACGAACAGTTGTATAAATCAAAGGGAGAGGCCTTTGCCCAGCCGTGGGATGATAAAGGCTGATACGATACGAACTAACGAGCTAAATATTAGGTTTTACTTACGTAGATGTTTATTTATGAATCGCTTAATAAATGTGGACGAGGCCCAATCTGTTTGAAAGGATCGTGACAAGTGGCGTTCTGTCGTCTATGCCTACCCCGGACGGGATAAGGTGTTAGTTTATGTATGTAGTATAATATATATATAATTGATGTAGGTTACGGATAGTATGATTAATTAATATGGGCTGACTTTTCACGCGACCAAACTTTTCGAATCATGATAATGCTCTATATATTTAACTGTCTTTTATATTCTAAAAGTAGAATATAAGTTGTTTTTAAATAACTCAAACGTAAATTAGATATACCAGCAATGTTGAAATTTAAACTTTCATAATAGCTCAACAATTTTCTTCGTAAATAATTTAATTTTTTTTTTTATAATTATTTAAACATACTAATTATAACAAAATAATGTATATTATAATAACACATAACTTATCAATGCCGACTAGTCCCAAACTAAGCAGAGCTTGTACTATGGGTACCAGACAACAGCCATACATACTTATATTTATAATTATTTATACCTACTAATTATATTATAATATACGTGACATAACATAATAAATAAAAACATATGAACATTATAACAAATAAATACAAGTAAATTATGTCACAGTGCGATCAGGTGGCACTTGTCCGCGAAAACGACGGAAAACCACGCCCTGCGGCCAAAAGGTGTCCTCCATGACGAGATGCATGTAACACGTTGGGACTCGAACCACGAACGCCTTGAAATTAACGTTGCGGCGCGACTCCAACAACTGCACTCTCGCCGTGTATTTCAACCTATGGCGAACGTACTCCACGATGTCCTCAGCCTTTGTGGTGTAATGCAGGCGTGAAATGTACACCGGGGTGTTCGGTTTTGCAGCACGGACATTGACACTTGGCTCCATAGGTGCTGTGCCACAGCAGTTCTTATTGCTTCGCTGGCGATGTCTTTTCCTTTGCACAGTCACGAAACCATCATCATTAGACCGATTCTTGCTGTCTTGATCTTGCAATGACTTCTTTAAAACAATGGCCTTGGGCTCATTATCTAAAGGAGCTCGACGAGGCGCGCAGTGAATAGCCTGCTTGACGGGAGCGGGGCGCGCGTAGCTTCGTGCGTCACACTCTGCATTGTCAGCTGTAGACGGCGATGACAACAAGACCGCTGACGCGTAGCTTGTTGTAGACGATGCACCGTGACGTGCGCTTACACGCGCCGATGTCGGTGACCCAGATACTTTGACAGAATTACGCAACTCGTCTAGTTCGGTACGTAATTCTGTCACGTTTCTTTCGGATGTCTCCAACTTCTTCTGGACATCCGCCAGACTTGTCTTCAAGTATTCCACGTCCTTTAGAAGACTTGCTACGTCGACGTGGTCTAAAGTAACCAGGGGTAACTTTTTCAAGTCCCTAGCTACAAATACGGGCACGTCTGCGGGATCTGTCGTCTTGAGCAGTGTGATGATGTCCTGCATACTTTTCAAAGGTCCGTCACGTCTACGTGACACCATCCGGTTCTCTTTATTCAGCGATCGAAAAACCAACAGCTTGGCAGCCGCGATTTCTTCCTCGCTGAAATTCGAGACACAAATCTGGAGCGCAGAAACTTCGCCTATAACGTCCAGCTTCTGTTGTACAAAAGCCAGCAACTCATTCTCCACAAGTTTATCACTCATGGTGAAAAATGACACTTGCGTCGGCTCGCGCCGCGCTAAACTATTATTAATTAATTAATAACTAATTACACGTCCGACTCACAGCGCTGACGATTAGAACATCATCATCATCATCATCATCATCAAATATATTATACCAAGAATTAATTATGAAAAACATAACATAAACGGGTTCTCAATATTATTTTCACTTTCAAGTATGTGTTACAATGTATCTGATTAAAAGAACTGTACAAGATTGCTTTAAAATTAATTATGAATAACTTGAAGACTCACGTAACTACCACAGAACAGAATCTATTCTTGATCATTTTAGAAAGTTTTCATTTTACTTAGTTTGTATAAAAGGTTAACCCCAGATTGTATATAAAACAATTATTAGGTAATTTATGGTCATTCATCTCCAGACAGGAATTGAGCCTACATCCTGTTAGTAAGGGTAGCTACACACATAATCGGCCCGGCATAGTCGGTTCGGCAGTATTTGTCGAACAACAAAGCCGACTCGAACCAGTTACTTGTGTGTGATTCCCGAACATTTATCTACATATATATTCGATTTTACCGCCCGGCCTTGCCGATTACTGGCGACCCGCTTATGTGTGTAGCTACCCTTAACGCCTCAGATGCTTTGAAAGATGACGACGCAGGTTCAAAATCAGTCTTGAGCTTCAAGTATTTTCTGTTTCATAACAACCCATTAATGTCCCACTGCAGGGACGCGTCTCCTCCCGTGACGGAAGGATACTTGGCCTACTAATACCACGCTAGCCAGACGGATTGGTACAGGGCTTACTTTCAAGTTTTCCTTCTTTTTATATTACGTAAAAATAATATTCACGGATAGTCTCTTAGTCGGTTTCACGACACCCATCTCATCCGATGGGGTGGTGACACTCTGTATTCTTACTTCGTCACCACACGGATATTTTCTGTTTACATGTCCATTATTAAAACAGTACATACTTTACAAAAATGCGCACAACTTTTAACAATACATCATTTCATAATAAATATATACTCTCTTATACATCGGTAAGCTGCCATTAGGAACGACAAACTTCGTCGACAACATTCCAACGAGACTCAGACAACTCATCATCATTTCCCTGCCCTTATCCCAATTTCTTTCTTTTTTTATGGGGTCGGCGCAGCATGTCATCTTCTTCCACATGCTGCTAAAAGTTTTGGCTATATTTTACGGCCGGCCGCCTGCCTGACACCAACCCTCCTTGGGAATCCTGTTGTTGGTGGTTTACTCTCCACCAGGAGATTGACCCGAGGTGCTAGGTGGTATGCACCGGGTCTTGGTATCCCTTAGTCGCCTCTTACGACACCCACGGGAGGATATGGGGCAGTCCTATTCTAACCGGGAACTGCACTGGAAGAGACTCAGACAACTATCAACGTATAAACTGTCTTAGTTTCTACCTACCGATCGACATTATATTAAATACTAGCTGATGCCCGCGGCTTCACCCGCGTTATATAAATAAGTACTCCAGTAAAATAAGCATTCAACCTCGGAATGGAAGCGAATAAGCTGTAAATTTGCATAAACCTTTGTTTTGGTGTACTAATGACTGGTAGAAAAGTCTCATATGATCACGTGTCTGCGTCATAAGTTATTCAAGGTCAAAGGTCACGAAAATCAGTTTTTTCCCATTATCTCGTTTTCTATGGGAAATAAGCATTTAACGACATTATAAATATTGTAGATCATAAAATTGTCTACAAAAAATATCTGAACACTTTTCTCCTAAAAAGCATCGCTTTCGAGATATCGTGACTTTAGAGCGCAGGAAAGTCGTATTTTCGACTATATGCACACACTAGCTTTTTCCCGTGATTTTGCTCGCCTTTATAAATATTATGAAAAATAAGGCTTATTTCAATATAGTAGCATATGCATGCTTGGTCACAGCCTAATCGGTTTGAAATTGACAAGGTTACATACAAACTTCCATCCCCTATCTTATCCCTTTAGGGGTAGAATTTATCAAAATCCTTTCTTAGCGGATGCCTACGTTATATCATCTACCTGCATGCCAAAATTCAGCTAGATCTGTCCAGTGGTTTGGGCTGATACAAAATATCGCGTTAGGTTTCTGTAAGGGACAAAATAAATTATAAGTTTTGATATTTGATTAAATAAATATAAATATCTGTTTAACATTCACACAACGCCATCTAGTCCCAAACTAAGCAGAGCTTGTACTTTGGGTACTAGACAACGGATAAACATACTTAAATACATTTTTTTTGTAAATAAATACATAATGGTTTTGTATAACTGTAAGCTTATATTGTTCTTGTGTTAAATAAATAAATAACTAATATTATACATAGAAAACACCCAGACCAATGCAAACAATCATGTTCATGCACACAAAGATTTGCATTAAGCGGGAATCGAATCCGAGACCTTTAGAGGTTGTCATTTAAATGATTTATTGATATAATTGTTACAAAATGCTAATGATTAAAGTTATGCTAAGAGTACACGCAGCGGCAAGTTAACGTGAACTGATACTTAAAGCTAATAAAGTGTATGCACAACAAAATGCTGACAAACATTATTACATTGTAAGGTTGCACCGTACAGTTTCTGCCTGCTTGAATCCAGATGTACTTACGTTTACTTCTCAAAACTGTTGGTTATCAAAACATATTGATATCACATTATCAGCAAAGGGTATCCTTCGGCGACGTTTACAAACTTGCCTAGCCTAACGCGATATTTACGACAAAGAAGACCACTCTGTAACGTCACATACAAAAAGCCGTTTAGGTGATATTTTTCTTCGAAAACAAGATGAGAAAATTCAAAATCAAGTCTATGTCTGTGGTCTGTTTATTTCATCATAAAAGGAAAGCCCCGTCCCTGCAGTGGGCCATCACGCATATCTTATAACGATACACATTTAAACTAAAAGATCTACATTTAAAATTCTAATGTAGTATAATAAAATTAGTTTAGCAAACGATAATGTGTTTATCTATCCAAAATTATTAATGGGGTATCCGGTTAAGCGCCATTACTTCCTATTTTAGATTCTAATACTACAATGAAACCTACTGCAAAGCTTTTAAATGATAATTGCACATTCACCATGTACTATTAACAGACCTAATAGGGGTATCATCGTTTACTGGCCATTTAATGCAATGGTAATGGGCCTTTTGTATGTTTTATAACTAATATGTAATAAAGTATAATTGGCAACGAATTTATTTTAACTTGAATGAGCTAGATAAGGATCGTCCTTCTTCAGGGATGGAAAGGAATTTAACCACGCTTTCTAGAAGATTTGTTAATGTGCTTGTGTTTTGTTTTCCCTTTTTGTTCAAATTATTGACTATTTAATAGATCATCATCATTACAGCTCATTAATGTCCGACTGCAGGGACGGGCCTCCTTCCGTAACTGAGGGATACTTGGCCTACCAATACCACGCTGGCCAGGCGAATTAGTATAGGGTTTAAAGGTTAATTTCAAGTTTTCCTTCTGTTGAATAGATACTTCTTGGTAAAAGGGGTTTTACGAGACTCGTGACGAGAGAGGGTCAGTATTATTATTTTATTTTATTGCTTCTATACCCCTTCCAGCGTAAGTTTGGTTTTTTGACAGTTCACGTCCATGAAGTTTCGTAATACTTCCGCTTATTTTTCAAATAAATGTTATTGTATTTCATAGACGTAGGTACCCATGGTTACTTAGTGATGGACACTCATAACGATTACCACCATTATGAAACAAATTACAAATAATCGGTAGAAATAAATGCTATGAATAAACCTGAACTCTTCATAATACGTTTATAAAATGTAATATGATATTTTAGATTAGCTATAACCCGCGAATGTGTCACGATAAATAATGTATTTTAACTAATAAGTACCTAAGCTAACTATAATTTTATCATTTTAAGCTATAGGCTAATTCTCTTAACATAGATAAAGAAAAAAACAATAATAAAGTGATAATGTAAGTTGATGTAAGGATCCAAATGTGTAAAATAAAGTAATTTGAAAAATCGAAAAATCGCTTACAATCGAATGGCATTACATTCGAGATACTGCTGAACGTCAGGCTGTCAAATGTTGTTAAATATAGTGGAAAGGGTATAGTTGACAGCTCACCTAAAAATAAGTAGTAACCTCTGCTTATAGACAAAGCAATGTCAGAGCACAGACAAGCCTCTACTTTCCATAAGACATTTTTTTTTTTTATTCGTATATTTCTTTGTAATAAACAAATATCATTTTGAGTCTGATAACAATTAATTGCATCAAATTAACGTTACAATTTAATGTTATATTTTTTATTTTAATTAGTTCAGTCCATCGCTTTTCTCCATTCACGTCTAACTCCTTTTAAATTTCAATCATTCTTCTATATCTAAACAAGAGGTATTATTATGTTTGCGTACAAGAGCAGGACATCGTTCAGTTCATTGTGGAACAAACAAGAATGTCCGCTATGTAATAACGCGCTCACGTCACTATAATGTCCCTGCTTGGCTCCGCCCTTAGATAATAACACAGATATTTACTGAACACGCTTTCACTACTATTGCTTGTAGAATCCGACATTATGAACAAGTTTTATATCCAAAAGTATAATAAAAATTTTAATAATTTTCTTCTTAAAATTTAATCAAAAGCTATATGGACGAGACATGTGGAAGTCAAGGGACTTGCCCAGAAGTGGGATGATATAGGTTAACAGTAACTTAAAACTTTTGACGACCTCCGTGGCGTAGTGGTTATTAATTTAACATGACTGCTACGCAGAGGTCTCGGGTTCGATTCCCGCTCAATGCAAATCTTTGTGTGCATGAACATGATTGTTTGCATTGGTCTGGGGGTTTTCTTTGTATAATTATGTGTGTATTTACAAAAAAAAGGTATTTACCCATAGTACATGCTCTGTTTAGTTTGGGACTGGATGGCGTTGTGTGAAAGTGTGAGGAATAATACATTTTTAAAAACTAGAGGATTGATATCGATTATCACACAGTAATTCAGTATGGTTTAGGTTAAAACCAAATTAGGTAACTTATTGAGATGGAATTTCTATAGAACCAACTTGCGAGTAATTTAATTGTGATTTTGGACGAATTGATTATCTCGTCCTCTTTTTGTAAAAGAATAAAAAGGGTTTAAATTCCAATTTATTTATTGGTGCGTTGCAATAGAATAGTATCAACATCATATTAGCCCACTCAGCATTTTTAGGACAAGATTTAAAAAGGAAAATGTGATACAACGCAATACAAACCCGTTTGACCAACTACGTTGGTATTACGTATTTTATCATCTCTTTTGAAACATAAAACATCTTGTTAGGATGAAGGATTGAAGGCTCCGGATTATTCGGATGTGGTGACGGAGTAAGAATACTATATGTCACCACCCCATCTCATCCCATGGGTGTTGTAAAAACCGACTAAGGGAATAACCGTAACTACTATCTTTACGAAATAAAAAGAAGGAAAACTTGAAATTAAACCCTATACCAATCCGTCTGGCCAGCGTGGTATTAGTAGGCCAGTAATACTCCGCCACGGGAGAAGGCCCGTCCCTGCAGTGGGACATTAATGGGCTGTTATGATGTTATGATTGAAGGATCCCTTTTTCTATACCCCTAATGACAAACCACACTTGCTTGGAACTTTTTAACCACAAAATACTAAATTATTAATCAAAACTTTGTAAAGTAAACACCACGTATTTCAAGTTTTGTCCTTTATATAGTTTTGTAACAAGCAAAGGTTAACAAAGTTATTGAAACTCGCCAGAGCGTGTTGCTTTTTCAAATCTTTGTACGTAGTAAGGAACTTATCTTACCGTATGTTTATTAGCGAGTAAAAAAAGAAGTAGGAGAAATAAAACCTTTCTGACCGTAAGACCAATGATATAACAAATAAAAGCTTTTATGACACCTGATAGTATAATTATGAGTAATAAAATTAGGGAAAATGATTTTATGCCTCTTCATAAACACAGATTAAGTATAAGAATGTCATTAATTCAATAAATGGGCAACATTTGTAAATTAGCTATAGTAAAACAAACTTTATAATTTTTTGGTAACAATAAGTTTGGACCTTTTAAGAGTGTTGATCATAAGACTTTTCTGTCTAATTAGTAAACATGGACACTTGATCTTGAGTCCTGACAAACGTCACATACAAAGAACTTAAGCCAAGATGCATCTCTAAAGGCATCTTTATCATAAAAACCAGTCAAACCGTTTAAAAAAATATTAATTCACGAAAAGAAATCCTGATTCTAGATCAGCCTTGTAAAAATTTGACTCTCAGAGCTAAAATATATTTTTTTAAATCATTATCGCTTCTTTCTTTGCAGTTGGAAAAGCGATCAAACTAACAATTAGATTTCCGTGAACTTGTAACGATCTGGCAATAAACTTTACGAAACATGTCGTGTCCTACGAAGTTTTGTTTGTAGTTGCTATAGGCAGTTGATATGTCCGTTCTAACAAATTAAACTAATAGTCTGCTTACGAAGATAATAATAAAGAAAATATAGTGGAGAAAGTTCTTAGAGAACCATTATTGGGACAATTTGGTGGTCTTAAAATTGGCAATTATTAGGTATTTATTGAGAGTTGACCTTTGGTTTTTGACGTGGTTAATCGCTGTTACTACAATTTATAACTAGAAATAAATGCAAATCTTTGTGTGATGAACATGATTGTTTGCATAAATATGTATGTATTTACAAGAAGAAAAGTATTTATGTCTGTTTATCAGTTGTCTAGTATCCATGCTACAAGCTCAGCTTAGTTTGGGGCTAGATGGCGTTGTGTGAGGAATATTTATTATATTTAATGGCACTCAAAAGTATCTGCCTACCTCTATGGAAAAACGGCGACGATCCTACAAACCTACTTTACATCTTCTACAATCAGACATATATTCTATACGTACATATATGCCCGTGTCGGTTTCTAGTTCTGCTTACCCTTTCTGAAGAATGACACCAATTATAATTCTATAAGTCTTTCTAAGCTGTCTTTTTTCAACATTACGTTACCTTATCGTTTGAAATTCTATATTTTTTACCAACCAATTATTGTCAGCTTAACTTATCAAACGAAAAATGTTTTATCAAAATTGGCTCTGAAATGACTGAGTTCTAGGGTAACAAAAAGAAATAAGCTGTGTAGGATGGAGTTATTGGTAATATTGAAATATACACTTTTCCTTTTAATCAGACACGATGTAACAAGGTCGATACAAATTTGAAAGTGAAAATACATCGCGAAACCTGTTTATTATCATATTCATAATGGATTCTTGGAATAATAAATTTACGAAGAAAATTGTTCAATAAAGTACTTTTTCTACGTAATATCTAATTACAAAATTATCGGAAATTTACGTGTTTGTATTTATTTTAAGAATAAAGGGTAGATAGCGGCACTACGCAAGTGTGGTTTATTATAACTATTAGGGAAAGGAACCATCTAGCTCTCCCATTTAAGGCACAGATTTATGCCTCGTAGGAAGGCTTTTTCAAGGCACTCGCGATCAACAAACTAAACCACGGTAGCCAGACAGTAATTTTTAATTTCAGCTTAAAAAAAATTTTGAGCTTCTAATTTCTATATCTAAGCTTAATAAAGCTAAGATTAAAAATTAGTAGACGTCAATACGAATGAACTCTTAAGCATATACCTACTATTAGGTATATCTTTCTGTAGGTGTTTTAAATGCCGACTAAGGGAAATCTCTACCAAAATGTAATAAGAAAAAGTTTGCAAAAAATCCTGTAATATTAATCTATCTGTCCAGCAAAATATATTTAAAGAAATTTCCACCCTCACTTAAAACCATACACATGACTTAACAACTATACCTGTTGCTTTTGATAGAAACGAAATCGACGAAATCAACACAACAGAAAACAATTAAGCACTAAAACCAAAGCTCTTATCAGCACAAGATTGTACATAAAACAGTCCATCAAGATCTTGATAGCCCATTTTATTGCCTTTCCTGCCACGACAATTAATTTTCAATGTTATATCTTCATTACTCATAGTCTATCTACCAATAAGCATAGATATCTTTACACAGTAAGGGCACTGTCTCGAAATTTGCGGGCAGCGGGGTGGTGGCGGAGGCGTGGGAGCGGGATTTTTTGTTTTGTTGTTGAGGACGAGTAGTTTGTCTCTGACGACAGTTACTACTTTACGCGACAGCCCTCAACCAAACGCAGGAGCGGGAGTTTTTACGCGTACATTTATATGAAGCTGTTCTCGAAATCAGCGGTGCAGAAACGGGGCGATGCGAACAACGAGTATCCGCCGGCACTCCCGCCCCGCTGCCTGATAATTCGAGGCAGCGGCCTAAAAGCGAAGGACGGATTGAAGAATGAAAGACAAGAGGAATACATATTTGTTTTTCCAGTTAATCGCCCCCTATCTTAATACAATTGTTTTACCCGAATTCTTTTAGATAAACACAATAAATGAGGGTTAATGGGTGCTTAGATAGGTTAAGATAAACATCTAAGAATTTGTCTAAGAATTTAATCGTATTTTTGTATTCTGAAGCTGATTTTCCATTGAAATGGCTAGAGGATGCGGAGTAACTCAAGTTATTAGCAGTCACGTTGGTCCTTTCTCCGTGTGGTGACGGAGTGAGAATACAATATGTCACCACCCCATCGCATCCCATGGGTGTCGTAAAAACCGACTAAGGTACTATCCGTGAATATTATGTTTACGAAATAAAAAGAAGGAAAACTTGAAATTACACCAATCCGTCTGGCCAGCGTGGTATTAGTAGGCCAAGTATTCCTCCGTAATGGGAGGGGGCCCGTCCCTGCAGCGGGACATTAATGGGCTGTTATGACGTCGTTGGTCCATTGAACTAGTGTATGGTTTTTTAAAAATACGCTACTTTGACTTTATTTTCCAGGATTCTGTAATGGTCTTTTCATTCGTAACGTGGAGTATATCCAAATACAAGCAGTAATTTGGTAAGAAAACATAAACTGTATTTATCGTAGCTTTCAAGTTCTTTTTAAATGAAGGGTTTTTTGAACCAGATTCATCATGAACAAATATGGTAAGCAAAACGGGCACCATCAATTTATCAAGATCACCAACACACACAAAACATTTTAACAAAATACACTAAAAACTCGTGATGTTGTAAAATGTATTTTTCATTTTCTTAAAGTATAAAAATAAACTTAAACTTTTTATTTTCTTTAAGGCTTACCATACTTAATAAATTTAAATACAAATGAAGTGCCTTTAAGTACTTAGGCAGGCGACTCGCAGACAGACTTATGCTCAAATGTAAATGCCAAAAGTATTTTTACACTAGAAAATCGTGCGGTGTTCTTGTCCATGTGATGATGATGAAAATATTAAATAAAGATATATAATAAAATACTTTATCGTCTTCAGATCAAATATCTCACAGTCAATACTCATCACAAACATTATAATATTTCATTATTTCCAAAACAATAAGTGTCCCGTTATTGTCGTACACGAAAAGTGTAACTACATTATGTCACAAAAAATGAACACAAAAGTCTTCCTACTCAATTTTCACGCAATTTAAGTAAAAATAAAATGACAGAACGAGTATTGTGTTATTTATCTTTAATAACGGCAGAATACTGAAGAAATAAACATGAAGCGCACCTAGAGTTGTCGCGATGACGCTTTTAAGTTACTGGAAAGAACAATAGCTTTTGACGTAAAACGTAAAATAATTATGGGGGTGTAAGTTACAAGAAATAAGCGATCTTTAAGAAATGCTGTGAACAGTTAGATTATAAACGTAAAAAAAAATGTTGATATAGTTAAATATTTAATTGACAGATGGCAAGGGTATAGACGCAGTGGCTACCTGATGATGTACGACGTCTCCGAGGCAGACCGCAAAGACCCTGGACTGACGATCTAGAGGCCTCTACAAGAAACTGGTTAGCGATCGCCAAAGACAAGGCTTAGAGGGTTGGGGTACCTTTGCCAGGCAATGGGACTAAAGAGGTGAGGTTATACGAGTATACAAAGAGGTTAATTGAACATTAAGTTATTGGTATGTTAAAAATACTGTTTTACTTTGCAGTGCTGAGATGATAACTGGTACTGTCTTACCCTGCAGCCTTTTACACTCCTTTATTTATTCTCTGCTCCAAGTTTCTCTTAATCCTCACAAGTTGCTATACTTAATAAACTAAGAAAGATACCTAATAAACAATTTGCGGCTATCCGATTATGTCCATCCGTAGTATAGTACCCATTCAAGCTCTGCTTAATTTAGAACTAAATAGCCTTGTGTAATAAATATTATTATACCTACTATATTATTAATAATCACTCAATATAACAAAGCATTAAAAGCTGACATATCTATTAGAAAGCCAAAATAACAAATGAGTCTTTGATGAATTTCGTTCATATTCAGTAAATCAATGTTAAAAGGGTCCTTCGTGAAAAGGTAGATAAAAAAATGGAGTCGATTATTTACAACGTAACACGAAATTATGTTTCATTGTTGTTCATAAGTAATTTATCATTGTGTGGTTACGACATTTTTACATTTTGATATTAATAATTTGTTTTTTTTTTGTGTATGATTTTAGATTTTTTTTGAGGATGTGTGTTTTTTTTTATTAATAATTTGCTTTTTTTTTGTGTGTTCAGATTTTTTTGGTGGATGTGTTTTGCGTGGATTAAGCGTTTATTGTGTTTGATAATGGTGGCTGTACGCCAAATGTGTATGCACGAATTGTTCTACTTTCAATCTGTTCTCAGCGCAAACTTATTATAGAAACGTGACTTCGTATTTTGTATTGTTTGCGCCAACGAAAACGAAGCAAATAGAAATGAAAGTTAAATAAAAATTTGTTCATGAGCTTTTGAGAACAATCCACCAATAACATGAAATTGATTTTGGTTTTGGAGGAGGCCTATGTCTACCTCTTCCTCTAATTTCTACCAGGTGGTGAGATCCACTTTAGACCGCAACCGATGGAGACGTCTAGGTTAAATGACTCTCGTTACCACGATCCTCAGCAATGAGGGACCGATTAGAGAGAGAGAGATGTCCAGCAGTGGACGTCGATTGGCTGTTATGATGATGATGATGATTTTTGTTTTATAATTTACTTTTCCTGCAATGTGATGAGATTATTATTACATAATATTATTACATATTTGGACATAATCAATAAAAGCCGATTAAGAGAAAGCTGGAGTTATTATTTATACGAAAAAAAAAAGAACAAAACCTTGAAAATCTAAATCTTGCCAGCCCATTTGTTCAGCTTCATTTTTAGAGACCCTATTTTCCTCTACTGTCTACCTAGCCTAGTCGTACTTATTAAATTATATATAATACTATTTTGGTAAAAAATATTATCAATTCCTGTTTTACAGATACTCCGGAATCGTTGCACTTTTACAGACTGAAATTTCATGGACATAAAATAATTTGTAGTAACGTGGTTATGTTAAAATAGTGATTATTCAACTAGTCGAGGCTAACCTTTCCTAAACCAAATAGTTTTTTCGACCAATCGTTAAGGGATGTATCGTTTATTCGGTCAATTATCGAAAGAAACATGTTTTTTTCGACCAGCAGTTAATCGACCATATTTCGTATTTCGGAATTCCATGGTAAACTCCAAATTTGAAGGCAATCGATTGTTTTACGTGGGGTGTCTCACCGAAACAGTTTTATTATATTAATTTGTTAAACGTAGGAAAGAGACTAAAACCGGTGTTTCTATTTAACCTATTACCCCCCCTTGGACCTCGATATCGAGCAGACGTGTGCAAAAGCTACGCAGTTTTTGATTAAATAAAATAACTAAAAATTAATCCATTAAATTACGAAGAAATAATAGGAGCGCATAAGAAGTGAGAAGTGTTCTACGAAGCCGGCTTTAAACCCCTTTCGCCGCGCCGCCCGTTGTCGTCGTGTTGCCTGCAAGCGAAGCCCCACCCACGGGTGAGAGAGACAAACATAATTACTTATTACAATTCTTATAACCAAGTACCAGGCAAACATAGACAGGAGGCGTTTAACAAACAACATATGACAGCAACGATATAGAACCGTAATTTTGCAATACTTGTAAACTGTTCCGGTGGCCTGGAGGTTTAACAGTGTAAGCGAAAACACACGGCCCAAGATCAAACCCCAGATCAAAATATTATTTTTGTTGTTTTTTTCTTTTTATATTTATTTCAATTTTATAATTATTGCAACATTATAAAAATAATGCCAACCAACCGAACTCCGCCTTCAACGCCTACAAATATATCATCATTACCGGCATCATCTACAAATAAAATTGCTGTAACGCAAGACTCTGATACCGCCTCGGAAGCACTACAATCCGATTTCGATCAGGGATCTAGCCACGGATCAAGGAGACCAAAGCGAAAACATGGAGATGTCGCCAACGCCGAACTTAAGGATCTCCTTTGCGATATCCAGAGGAAACAAGAAGCTGAATTCAGGTCACTAAAAGAGGATATGGTAGCTATTAAAAAACAAAACATTGAGTCCCAGAAATCACTGGAGTTCCTCTCCAGCATGTACGACAACCTCTTACAAAAATTTGAAACTGTCGAAAAAGAAAATTCACAGCACAAATATCGCATAAAACTATTGGAATCTAAGGTCGAGCAGTTAGAGCGAAGCCAGAAATCGACATCTATGGAAATTCGTAATATGCCACTAGTCAAACCAGAGACAAAAGATGACTTAAAAACCCATGTCCTACACCTTGGCGAAGCAGTAAATCAACCAATACAAGACACTGAAATCCGTGATATTTTCAGGATTAAAGCTAAAAACGAACCCGGTCCCGTAATTGTTGAGTTCACGACGACATTACGTAAAGAAAACCTAATAAAAGGCGTTATAAGCTTTAATAAAAACAAAAGCAATAACGCTAAGTTTAACTCAAACCATCTAAAGATATCAGGAAATCCAGTACCGGTTTATGTGGGGGACAACCTGACAAACAATACGCGACGTTTGTACTATTTGTCCCGCGAGTTCACGAAAGCCCACCACCCAGCCAGCTGCTGGACCGCGTTCGGCAAGGTCTTTATACGTCTTAGAGAAGGAACACCAACCATCCGTATTAATTGTGAAGACGACATTGCTAAACTGGACGTCCATAATATATGACTAGAATGTAACATCCCCAACATCTTTATATTACATCATGTTACGTTCACTATGAAACACACACACATAAGCAACACAATAACACAGAATAACACCCGTTTAAACATTATAACAAACTTATATATTACAAAAACATACATAAACATTATAACATGCATACAATATCTTTTAAAGACGTACATAAACACTATTATCTTTATATCCCACTTAAAAACACGCACAAACATAATATCATTTATATGTCATTCAAAAATATACTTAATTTTTATTACTTCACACCCAGCTGATATACCTCTAAACAGGAAGCTAAAACTATGTTTACCATCACTATACTCAAACGTACTATACGAGTATATTATTGACAACAGCAACATCATTTCATACTATACAATACCCGATAACAGACAACACAGAATTTGTAACAAGTTAAAAAACAAAAACAACTACATTCGATCCGACTAATTCTCAAATTAACAACGACTTGGATACAATGAATGTGGCCAGTAGTACCACCTGTGATATAGAAAACATATGCGCTAACATGCTTTATCCAAGTAATAAGTCCCTTAACCTAATTGTTCAGAATATTAGAAGTATTCATCGTAACATCCCCCATTTGCAAACATTATTACATAGCTCTAACATCTATTGGGATCTGATCATACTGACCGAATGTTGGCTACATAAGAATTGCCACATACCATTGTTGAAAGGTTTTAACCATGCCTTTACAACAAACAATAAGACACAAAACGAAGGGGTTGTAATATATTATAAATCCACACATGGTTACATTATATCTGAACCAAAGCTTGTTGATGCCAACTGTCTCATGATTAAAATAAATAGTACTACTGTTATCCTTGCTATATACCGCCGTCCAGGTATTAAAAACACGTCCAGCTTCATAGATTCATTAGATACCGTACTAAAACAACTAGCATCTTTCCAAAATATTTTAATAACTGGAGACATTAACCTGGATATTACAATTACATCAAAGGATAGTAGAGCTGAAAATTATCTAAATCTTTTGGCCACACATGGCATGCTACCTGCCCACACTATCCCAACTCGTGACCACACTTGTCTTGACCATGCCATTCTTAAGACCAAATTACCTACAAGGTGCTTTGTTGCACGCACTACCATCACCGATCACTTTAGCGTCATACTCAGTCTGAGTATGATGTCTAATAGTCAAAAATTTATTAAAACTATCAAGAGAGTGGACTACGATGCTCTTGACTTAGTCTTAACCAAATCAGACCTTGACCCTATTCTTCTGATGACAGATGTAGACGATGCTGTGGATTATCTAACTGAGACCATAAACACTAGGCTGAACAGTTGCACCAAAACGCAAACTCTTCCCAGACGACAACATATCCTAAAACCTTGGATTACAAAGGGTATGCTGAGATGCATTAGAAATAGGGACAAACTACATGCAAAAACAAAAAAATACCCAAATAATGAAACCTACCGACTAACTTATACTCGATACCGCAACTTCTGTAACTCACTGATTAATAACGCAAAAATAGAATTTGAAAAAATGGAAATCAATAATGCTAAAAATAACACAAAAAAGCTTTGGAAAGTTATCAAAAATATTACTCACACAAATAAAACTAAAACACCAGCAATAGATCTATTAACCAAAAAAGACCCAGTAGAATCAGTAAATTCAGTAAACCAGTACTTTGCTAATGCCGGCAAGCTTCTATCAGAAAAATTCCAGAGTTCCAACCCTCCCTCGTCTCTTACAACGTCACACACACCAACCCAATCACAATCATTCGCTCTCTTCCCAACAGACACTGACGAAATAAACCAGATTATCGGTGCTCTTAAAAACGACTGCGCAATTGGCCTAGATGGTATTTCGAACAACTTTATCAAAAGGTATAGGAGTGTCTTGTTGCAACCTTTTACACATATCTGTAACTTGGCACTCTCCTTAGGTGTTTTCCCTAAAGCATTCAAACGCGCCTTAATTCACCCCATACATAAAAGTGGCGAGAGAGACTGTGTTAGCAACTACCGACCCATTTCAATTTTACCTGCGTTTTCTAAGATCTTAGAAAAACTAGCGAATAGTAGACTCGTAAATTACTTAGAAAAGAAAAAAATACTTTCCCAGTCACAATACGGTTTCCGAAAGGGCAGGTCCACTGGTGACGCAGTTCACGAGCTAACAGACACTATTGTGACTAGTCTAGATGTAAAGAAAAAAGTAATCGCGGTATTTTTGGACTTAGCTAAAGCATTTGACACAGTCTCTCTCCCACTGCTACTTCATAAGCTAGAGTCGATAGGCATACGTGGAATACCAAAGAAATTCTTTGCGAGTTTTTTAACAAACCGCACACAGTGTGTTCAAATAGACGGCGTGCGTAGTGATGACCTTCCAGTCGACATTGGCGTGCCGCAAGGCAGTATACTTGGCCCGAGTTTATTTCTCATTTTTATAAATGACCTCTGCCAACTAAATTTAATAAATGGAAAGGTTATAACTTTCGCAGATGACACTGCATTGGTTTTCAGTGGCGACTCCTGGGAGAATACATATTCTTATGCACAAGACGGTATAAACCGCGTGACTAATTGGCTTAACTCCAACCTGCTTTCGCTGAATGTCGAGAAAACTAAATACATAGCATTCAATTTAAAAACAAATAAACAGCAGCCAGAAACTTCTTTTTCTATTACAGCACACCACTGCTATAACTTCAACGTTTCACTTGGCCGATGTACCTGCAAAAATCTCCAAATTGTAGATTCAATAAAATACTTGGGAATTATGATCGACAAAAATCTCACATTTCAAGCCCATGTTGACTTACTAGCATCTAGAACCAGGAAGTTAATATACATTTTTAAATATCTGCGTCATGTCTCCGACAAAAAAGTACTAAAATTGACCTACCTTGCGCTATGCCAGTCTATACTGATGTACTGCATCACTTCCTGGGGAGGTGCTGCTAAGACGATCTTGATTAAGGTGGAACGAGCCCAAAGAGCGGTACTTAAGGTGGCTCTTTCCCTTCCATTTCTTCACCCTACTACAGACGTATATCGGAAATTCGATGTCCTAACGGTCCGGCAATTATTCATTCATCGCATTATTCTTAAGGCACATTCACAAACAAATTATGACCCTTTATTCAATGCAACAAAACGCCGTAAACATAAAATCTTCCAGAATGATATAACATACAGAACAACTCTTGCCCAAAGATTCTACTGCTATTTAGGTTCATATTTATATAACAAAATTAACTCGATAATATCTATATACAATTTAAATCAATCAAAGTTAAAAATTAAATTAACATCATGGCTAGTAACAATGCCATACCAGGAAACTGAGAACCTGCTTGTCCCTCTGATATAAATATTATTTTTGATACACACAGCAAAACGCAAACGAAAACAAACACAAATTGAATTTTACACTCTACTTTACACACATTCACACTAACACACACACACACACACACACATACACACCCAAATGTACACACATTATATATATATATATATATATTTATAATATACTTACTATTAAAAATTTAAACATTAAGTACACATACAAGTATTACTATCACATAGTTTCGTCCAAGTGATGGGAGCCTGGTGATCTGTAACACAGGTTTACCTACAACAGACACCAGTCTCTCACAAAGGAATGAAGATTGTTAATGTATTACTTTAAGTTTAATTGTACTTACCTACCTTTGTGAAAGATAAATAAACGTTATATTATTATTATTAATTAGCATGATTTGCCACCTCGACAGCAATAATCGCTAAGATCTCATGACTTAAGCTCAGACATTACGAGTAAAACGCGAATTTTATGCCACTTTTATATTATTTTACTTACTGTCGTGATATCATCGTGCATAACTTACTCAAACAATTAAACACTGACAATGTAATCTCTGATTCATGCCCGAGTTTTGTTTTTTATAACGAAACTCAAAAGAGTAATTTTAGAGCAGTCACGTTGTGAATCGAATTTTGATTCTGTTGGAGCTGAGAGTTACAAAGCTTAACTTCTACATTTTCTTAAAAAAAATCCTCCAACCAGCTTATAAATCCAAGGTCTCCTATAAAGCGGGTAAACATATTGACATAGACAAACATATCCATATGGTAACGGACTAAGAATACTTGGTGTCACCACGAGTCCTATTGGATGGAAGTCGTAAAAGAAGACTAAAAGCGTACTAAGGCACAGGATGCAGCAGTTATTAATATAGTAACAAGTTCAAAAGTCCCTGTGTGGTGACGGAGTAAGAATACAATATGTCACCTCCCCGTCTCATCCCATGGGTGTCGTAAAACCGACTTAGAGACTATTCTTAAATATTATCTTTACGAAATAAAAAGAGGGGAAACTTGAAATTAAACCCTATACCAATCCTTCTGGCCAGCGTAGTATTAGTAGGCCAACTATCCCACCGTCATGGGAGGAGGCCCGTCCCTGCAGTGGGACATTAATGGGCTGTTATGAAGTTCAAAAGTAGCAATACTTGGCATTTATTTTATCGAATACGTTTGGCCAGCTTGCAACACTTCCGTCATTAAACCAAATTTCTTTCCGTCTTTGCTGTAGGCCGTTAATTGGCTCAAATATTATTTAAATTTAGTAAATATTTTACTGAACTAACAAACGTATTTATTATCCGCACAAATTGATTTATATTACACCTCGTTCGTTTCAGTATGACGGTCATACCGTAACCGCTCTATTTATCTTATTGAATACGAATCAGAGGTTTTGTTTAATTGACTTTCGATACAGTGCGGTCGTTTGTAGCATTGAACCGGACGACCTCGGTGGCGCGACGGTAGTGCAAGTGGCTGCCGTGCAAGAGGTCGTGGGTTCGGTCCCCACGCAGGACAATAATTTGTGAGCTCCACAAATTATTGTCCTGGTCTGGGTGTTCTTTGTGTCCGTTAATTGATGTTTGTAAAAGGTCCCCGCGACACAGGGCATTATCCCTAGTGCGGGAGTTGTCTTTATTAAAGAAAAAGAATTGAAGGTATTTTCTGTTATTTGATTTATGTGTGTAAAAACATAGAGCGGCATTCCTTCGCGGCAATTTACGCGACCATGTTGTTTGGTTAAATAATGATGCGTTTGAATGTTATTAGCTGCCCAAATTCTTAGTTAACATTAGCGAGTTCTATCTCCGTGTGGTGACGGAGTAAGAATACAATATGTCACAACCCCTACTCATCCCATGGGTGTCGTAAAAACCGATTACGGGACTATTCGTGAATATTATCTATACGAAATAAAAAGAAGGAAACCTTGAAATTAAACCCTTTACCAATCCGTCTGGGCAGCGTGGTATTAGTAGGCCAAGTATCCCTCCGTCATTAGAGGAGGCCCGTCGCTGCAGTGGGATATGAATGGGCTGTTATGAAGATTAGCGAGTTTGTGTATTGTATAAGTATGGACGTATTTTGTAGCTTACACATAACATGGGTGGCGAAACATTAGTTCTGTAATTAGTACGTCAGGATATTTTAAAAAGTTATTTTTTACTCCGACGTGATTTAAGCTCGCGCAAACATTCGTTAACTTCGTCTTAACAAGAGCGCGGCAGAAATATTTCCTGCACACAACGCTACAATGATCTTCCAGCTTAATGTCTGAACACACCTTTAAAAATTTAGTACAATAACTTGTAATTAAAAAACCGAGAACCAAAGCGTTGATTCTGATTCTCAATATTGTTTACTTGGATTAGTTACTGAAATTCGATATTTATTGACGATAACCTTAACTTCTTAACTTGGAAGTATACCCTTTCAAAAGAAAAAAAAGTATTTTTAAACTTTTTAAAAGATCAATTTCAAAAAGAAGGTAAAATATTAAGAAATTTAAAACTGGAATAGGAATATTCTCCTTCTTTTAGAGTCAGTTAAAAATTAAATAACAAAACACTAAAAACATTTTTTAATCAAAGCGATATCAAAAATGCCCTTTACAAGCATCGGATTACGTATAAAAAAGTATAATTGTAAAGCTAAAAATCCAGTAGTTTTTTTAGTCATATTCTTTTTCATAATAATTTTTTAAAACTTTTAATCAAAAAGTGTACATATCCGTTACATTTGTCTGTTTTATGGTATACGTGTGTATGGTCCAATTTTATATTGGGAATGTGGAATATTGGGTGGATAATATCAGAAAATTTCATACGACTACCTACAAGTTATAAAAGTATGTGGGAAGTCGACGTTAACGAATTATATAAACGAAGTTTTAATACTGTTTTAAAAGATTGATATCATAACAGCCCATAAATGTCCCACTGCAGGGACGGAGATCCTCCCGTGACGGAGGGATACTTGGCCTACTAATACTTCGCTGGCTAGACGGATTGGTATATTCAAAAGATTGATATAAAAAGATAAAAATTGACATGTTATGATCAAGATGATGATGATAAACGTAGAATAATCGCATATAATAATTTGGAGACTGCATTCAAAGTTGTTTATAAGTACGTAACTTTAAAATAGAGAAATAGATGATGGAATAATTAAATGGGTTCAAAGAGTGACCTCTTTAAACCCAATTTATTGGATGGTGGTCAATGCTGAAGCAACTCATATGAAGCTACCTCGGTGGCATAGCGGCTATTTCTGTGACTGTATATTTGTGTCTTGTTATTTGATTGATAGTAAAATAATAATATATCTCGACTCAAGGCGAGAATTATTCTCTTTATTAAAAAAAAATTGTTGATTTTATTATCATCTAGTTTAACCATTAGTACTTAACTGGATGTTAACATAATAATCACAGAAACGCAAATGAAGCGCTGCTAAACCGAACAGACCGCAGTCAGCACATCATCCAGGTACTCAATAAATCAATTCATTTGGTCAAACTGACCTAACTTTACGGAATAATACTGCGGAAATTGTTGATTTGCTGGTAATTTCTGTGATTTTGGATATATAAACGTTGTATGAGTCTTGATTTTGTAGGGGTATAATACAATAACGTATTTATGTTTACAAGTATTCATGCATGATATCGCTCTTATTAGGATTCCCCGAAGTGCTTATTTTGCTCACAGACCTTCAAACAAATTATGCTTCTTTTTGCAAAATTTGCTAAGTCTTTTTAAGAATTAATCTAGATTAAATGTGTTTATTAAAAATATTAAGAAAAGTGTTAGGAGTTTTGGCTATTTTATCTTTAACTTTGCATATATTTAATATGATAGTCACATTAAAAATATATTTGGTTTTCTGCAAAACTTTTACAACCACAAACTTACATTGCAAAATCGTCAATACCTGTCAATCAAATAAATTAGATTTTTTTTATTTAAAATATTATGAGCTTTAAAATTATTAATTTCAAAGAAGTTGTTAAATAAGTCAAAACTTCAAAAAGGTCTGTATGTCAATCAATCAGACTATAAAATTAACTACGGACAGACACGAAAAGAGTGATAAAAAAAAATAAAACAATTGTATTTTCATATTTCTATTTCTCGATATATTTTTCATAGTGCATTGAAACAGGTTTTTTTTATCTGTACAGGGTTGTACGTGTTTTCGTACAGATGACTTCTGCTATACATCCTTTGGTCGGCATTAAAGCCCGATTTACACATCGACAAATATAGAAGCGAGTTAAGTAGTAAGTTAAGAGAGGGGGCTACTTCGTACTTAACTCGCCAAAAAATAGGATGGAGATCTATTAAAATCAACTTAATCAACAACTTACTACTAGCTCGCTACTGTAATTGTTGATGTGTAAATCGGGCTTAACGAAATCCGTATGAGGTGTTTGGTGAAGACACCATTTTGTTCTGGCTCTGTCAATGTTGACAGTGCTCGAATATTCGAGGAATTCTAATTTAATAATGTAAATGTGATTTTATTTTACCAGTGATGACAAAATGAAATATTTTCATTTGTTTCGTGTAAAGAAAAAAGCCATTAGTTTGTTTTGATCTTGTAATACAATATTGTATTTACGATTTAATCGGGTGAATTTAGGCACAATATCTTTTCCTTTGACATGGACGAGTATTCGTTGATGTAATATTGTCTTTGTTATGCCAATGGTATTTCTTTGTGTTTTCTATATTCAATTTTCAGCGCAACAAGTAAGAATGGATGTTTTACTTATAAACCAAAGTTTTGCTGACATACAAAATAATAATAATAATAATATTTAATCATTCAGAAGTTAGAACCCTTATCCAAACAGAAAATCATTCGTCATTACAACTACAATCAAACGCACTTACACATATACAACCTTATATAAACGGGATATTAACGCGCATTTAATTTACCTTTATTTTACTTGACGTTTCGGCACAGGTTGCACTGGCCGTGGTCGCAAGCTTCGTCTTCGTGATAGATAATATATTATTATCATCTACCCTCGCATCTTGAGATGTTAATATAAAGTCCCCCTACACACAACACTGACCGTATCGCTCTGTACGTTAACCGACCGTTCAAAAAAGGGAGGTATTGTTTTTGATATCACTGGACTCCACGTTGCTGATAACTTGAAACCGTCATCCCGGTTAAAGTTTTTAGGGAACTTTTTGATTTCAATGGCCTGGCGCACAAGTCTTGAGTAATGGTGGCGATCGGTGGAGATTACCCGTGGCTTATGAAACTCGATCCAGTGATTAGCGCCAGCGTTCACCAAGTGTTCGGCGATAGCTGACTTGTGACTTTGCTGACTGTTGATGTGATCTTTGAGCCTTTCAGCAAGGGTCCGCTTTGTTTGCCCAATATAAGAACTGCCACAGCTACAGTCAATCTTGTACACGCCAGGACATTGCAGAGGTAGGACATCCTTTAATGAGCGTACTATACTATTAACCTTGGCCTCCGGGGTGAAAATGGTGTGTATTGAGTAGTTTCTCAACACCGAGCCAATCTTATCTGTCACGCCTTTCAGATAAGGTAGGTACGCAGGTTGCCTGTTCACTCCAGGATGTCTCTCTCTTTTTATTGGTCTCTCTCGCGTATTAACCTTAAATCCATTGTTCGTAAGTACCTCCTGAACATGGTCTAGCTCTCGCCCCAGGTGCTCAGGGTCACAGAGATCATATTATGCTCTGTTCTTTAATGATGTTATCACAGATTGAAGGTGTCGCGGGTGGTGATGAGACGTTGCGTGTAAATACCTGTCCGTGTGTGTAGGTTTACGGTAAACACTATGTGATATGGACCCATCTGGTCTTACGGCTAGCTTGACATCCAAGAAAGACAATTACCTGTCCGCCTCCATTTCATACGTAAAACGCATCTTTGGATGGAGAGCATTAAGATGTGCAATATATTGATCAAGACTTGTGCGCCAGGCCATTGAAATCAAAAAGTTCCCTAAAAACTTTAACCGGGATGACGGTTTCAAGTTGTCAGCAACGTGGAATCCAGTGATATCAAAAACAATACCTCCCTTTTTTGAACGGTCGGTTAACGTACAGAGCGATACGGTCAGTGTTGTGTGTAGGGGGCCTTTATATTAACATCTCAAGATGCGAGGGTAGATGATAATAATATATTATCTATCACGAAGACGAAGCTGTGACGTCGCATCACCAGTCAGCTTGCGACCACGGCCAGTGCAACCTGTGCCGAAACGTCAAGTAAAATAATGGTAAATTAAATGCGCGTTAATATCCCGTTTATATAATATTTATAATAATGAAACGCGATAGTTTAAAAGTTACAACATATACAACCTATTACTCAGTCATCACACACATTAACACAAACTTCACATACGTCTACACAAACTGAATACACGACACTAATTTTAGAGACCGAAGTAGAAACTTTAAGTGAAAATGCACCTTTTGCTGAAACACAATCACAATACATATTAGATACACTTAAAGCAGCAATAACTCTATACTCTGGTATGGACCCTGGTGCTAGACCGAGATTACCAAAATTAAAATATAGCCTAAAACTGTCTCACTTAATAAATTTATTTAATCAAACCATCCTAACACAATTAGTTACAGAAGATATGGAGCTTAAAGATTTGCACACTTTAATATATTGTACAGCTTTAGTCATAACTGAAGAATTAGGTTACAAAATTACAGATTACACACGTACAAGACGCAAACATGATAACAAACCTTCCTGGCAAATACGCCTAGAAAAAGATATAGTCAAAATCAGAGCAGACATTGGTAGGCTCACTCAATTTAATAACAACAATAGATCGAATAGAGTAGTAAAACAAGTAGAAGCAATATTTAAAAACAGACTTACTAACACTAGGCATGAAAATAACAATAATAAACCGGAAGAATTTTTAGATACATTGAAACAAAAACTAGCTCTTAAAGTACATAGATTGAGGAGATATAAAAAAGCTCAACAGAGAAAAACTGACAACATAGTATTTAGTACCAGCGAAAAAATATTTTATTGAAATTTACAAAAGTCACATAATACATCCACACAAAGCACAGACATACCCACACAAACACAATTAGAAACATTTTGGTCTAATATTTGGGAAGAACAAGTACAGCACAATGATAAAGCAATTTGGATTACAGAAGAAGAAAAAAGATTTAATACAATAGATGAAATGGAGTTTGATAAAATTACTGCAACAGATATAAGTGGTATCACATCCAGACTTAACAATTGGAAAGCACCTGGTATAGACAAAATACACAATTATTGGTACAAAAAGTTAACTTCATTACACAAACACATAGCCCAAACCTTAACAGAAATAGTATTAGGAAAACAAGAGATACCCGAGTTTATTGCCACAGGATTAACTTACATGTTACCTAAAACAACACATTCAACACAGCCTGGTCAGTATAGACCAATCACATGCCTACCTACTATATACAAAATTCTCACAGGAGTAATATCTAAGAAAATCACTACACACATTGAACAGCACCACATAATAGCAGAAGAACAAAAAGGGTGTAGACAGGGTCACATAGGATGCAAGGAACAATTAATAATAGATTCAACAATTCACAAACATGCTAGCACAAAAAATAGGAACCTTCATTGCACTTACATAGACTATAAAAAAGCATTCGACAGTATACCACACTCCTGGCTATTAAAAATTTTACAGAGCTATAAAATTAACCCGCAAATAACCAATTTCTTAAATAAAATTATGCCTTACTGGAAAACTACTCTTCAATTAAATTATCAGACTAGTAATATAACAACTAGACCAATAGCAATCAAGAAAGGTATTTATCAAGGCGATTCCTTAAGTCCTCTGTGGTTTTGTCTTGCCATGAACCCGCTATCACATATGTTACACGGCTGCCAAGTAGGCTACAATTTTAAAAATACAGCAGAAGAAACAGTTATTTCACATCTTATCTATATGGACGACATTAAGCTCTATTCTAAAACAGATAGAGAAATGAAAAAGTTAATAGATGTAACAACTCAATTTAGTAAAGATATCAATATGGAATTTGGTTTAGACAAGTGCAGAGCATTACATATAGTAAAAGGTAAAATTAGACCTGGTAGCTATGAAGTAGATGACAATAGTATGATATCAGCATTGGACCCCAACGAATTTTACAAATACCTAGGTTACAGGCAATTAAAAGGATTAGATCACACTGAGTCTAAAGTCATACTAAATAAAGAATACCAAAAAAGAATAAATGCTATTTGCAAAACACAGCTCACTAGTAAAAACTTAATTAAAGCTATAAATACATACGCGATACCTGTATTGACCTACTCTTTCGGCATTATAAAATGGTCTAAAACTGACATCGAGCAAATAGAACGAACTACACGCACAACGTTAACCAGATACAATAATCTACACCCTAAATCAGCAATAGAAAGACTTACCATCAAAAGACATAACGGGGGGCGGGGCGTAATAGACATCCAACAACTTTGGCAAAAACAAATTTATAGCCTTAAAACATTCTTCCACATGAAATTTTCTACTAGTCATTTACACAAAGCCATAACCCAAAACGACCATAATTACACACCACTAAATTTAACAGAACCCACGACCTCACAAAACAGTGACAATTCCAATCCTCAGGCACAAAAATTAGAAAACTGGAAAAAGAAAGCTCTTCATGGTAGACATCCTCACGATTTAGAACAGTCGCATATAGATGCAATAGCTTCAAATAAGTGGCTACAAATAGGCAACTTATTCCCTGAAACAGAAGGATTTATTATAGCTATACAAGACCAAATCATAAACACTAAAAACTATAGAAAGTATATAATTAAAGACCCATCAATCGGAAATTATAAATGTCGTAGGTGTCACACACAGTCAGAAACAATCCAACACATAACTGGCGCATGCACTACTCTTACACAAACTGATTATACACACAGACACAATCAAATCGCTAACATAATTCATCAAAAACTTGCAATCAAACACAACCTCATACAAGAATCAAACACACCATACTACAAATACACTCCACAAACAATATTAGAAAATACAACTCATAAATTATACTACGATCGTGCTATACTTACAGACAGGACCATTCACTACAATAGACCAGATATTACTCTACAGGACAAAATCACTAAAACCACTTACCTTATAGATATTGCCGTACCCAATACCCATAACATACAAAAAACAATTACAGAAAAAATATCCAAATATGCAGAACTTAAAGACGAAGTAACTAGAATATGGAGACAAGACAAGGTTTATGTTGTCCCAATAGTACTTTCCACTACAGGTATAATTCCCAAACATCTCCATCATAGCATTACATTACTACAGTTAAAGAATTCATTATACATCACACTACAGAAAGCAGCTATATTAAACACATGTAGGATAGTTCGAAAGTTTATGTCTCTGGAAGAAAACACAGTGACAACCTAAAAATTCACACATTACACTCTGCATTTACTTGGTTAATGCCCGTAAATGTAGAAAAAACCAGCCAAAAGCTGAGAAAAACAAACTTTTCAAAAATAATAATAAAGTTTATTTGAAGTCCACTTATAACTAAATACATTTTTAATGGTAGCCACCACAGAAATCTAAATAAAAGGAGAAGTGGTATGACGGGGTTTTCTTGTCAACGCAATATGATTAGACCGATTATATAGCTAAAAATGGCTGTCACCTAGGTTTAGCTGTGTTTTGACAACGACCGAGATAACATATAAAATGCCGAGTTGTTCAGTGGTTGCCTGTAAAATTAAGAGCAATAAAAAAATCTTTATTAATAATGGAATCACTTACCGTATGCTAGTACATGTAATTTATTGTATTTACCTCTAAAATCATGAAAAAATAATCTTCAATGTCCTCACTATGTTATTTTCATGTTCGGACAATTAAGTACTATAATATTTTTGTAACATATACATTGCTTCTCTAATGCTGTCTAAACTAGTCATTCAATGATATATGAAGCAATGAACTATTCGCTCAACGATATTACGTATGACAAGTGGTTGCTAACCGTGATCGCTCTAACAACCAAACGATAGTGACGATCCGTTCATGACTACGACTATCTATCGTTTTCGATAAAAGTCGTGTATTGTAGGAATTTTAAATTGTAAAAGTTTTATTAAGTTAAATGAGATTTTTTTTTTTAAATGTTGTGTTACGCTGTTTAAATTATGTAATTTCAATATAAGTATTACAATGTTGAAATAATATCCTAAATCAAAGGTGGAGTAAGTACTCTAGAACATAAAGGTTTAAAATGTTAATTAGAGTGGTTTTAAAAGTGTTTTTTTAAACGCTCATCCATTTATTAGCACACACGTGCTTTTAACTGGTTTTATCAGATTTGCTTAAAATCAGTCTAAATGCTCATCTATCAATTCCTATATTCATGCTATTGGTCTAATTTTATCTAGGCGCAATATTGCTCGCGCATTTTGGCATGCGCATGCACATGCTTGAATAAATGAACTGTACACGCTGTTACCTGCTTCAAAAAATAATCTGTATACTTAGTCTTATATTATACAACTATCCAAAAATTGACATCTATAAGTTGTAATTGACTACAAAACAGTTTTGGCCCAAAGCTCAAAATATGGACCACACAAGCTCACTCAAAGAAATTTAATGAACCATGATGTAATTAAACAAAGCGCTTTTTGAAGAGATTGATAATTGGCGATGAAAAGTAGATCATGCATGACAACTTGTCATGCATGATCTACTTGTCATTGACAAGCACGTGCGGAAAAAGTCGTGTTTTAAAGTCGGCTAGGTTTTACCGACTGTCGCTAAATTATCGCTAGCTCTCCCTCACAGGTGCGTTACTTTTGTATAACAACAGTCAAAATGTTACAAGCTGCTGCGACAATAAGGACGCAAAAGAAGTATGACACTTGAGTTCCTTCAACCTGCGATATTACGACATCAGTTCACGGATTAATTTGTTTCACGACATGTACGATCTACACAAACTGTCGTGAATATTATTTTACAAAAGTATTGTACAATTATATATTATTATATAATACATATTTATATAAAAGTAATTATTATTTAAGTACATATATGATAAGTATTTAATTTTTAATAATATATTATAAGTCTTGTCTATCGATAAATTTTATTAATTATTTATCGATAAGGTCAACGCCTAGCATAAATGTAATTTTTTTGAATGTAGTAGTTTTAAATTGTAGTAGTTCTTCTATCTAAATTTTTTGAAGTTTGTTTTAGTTGTATATATATAGTAGCGCTGATTGGTTCGCTGTGACACCGTGTAAGGGAGATATTTCAAGGAAAAACGAGACAGAGTATTGCGTTCATTGATAATCTAGATGTAACTGAGAACAGTAGTCTATTCGTATATTCTATTGCTGTGTGTGTTAATAAAACTGGCGACATTAGGTTTCCATACAAAATGACATTCAGAGCACATCTCCTTTTTTCAGATATCTGTGGTAGCCACACTAGGCAATGCCTGTATCGAGGCTACAAAATATAAGTACATAAATATTTACGGAACATACACATACATAAACTCACGCCTTATCCCGATCAGGCTAGACAGAGACGACAGAAAGCCACTTGTCATGACCCTGGCAAACAGATTGGGCCTCGTCCACATTCATTAAGCGAGTCATACATGCGCGTCGCTCGGTTACGAGTGCTCTTCATTTGGCAACCAAGACTAAACCTTAGTAAGTACATGAAATTAGCCATAGACCATCACCAATATTTTTAAACGGTATGTATTTAAATCTCCGTGTGGTGACGGAGTAAGAATACAGTGTGTCACCACCCCAAAAAGAAAACCCCTTTAAAGAAAATATTCACGGATAGTCCCTTAGTCGGTTTTTACGACACCCATGGAAAGAGCCATCTCTTTCCATGGGTGTCGTAAAAACCGACTAAGGGACTATCCGTGAATATTTTCTTTACATAATAAAAATAAGGAAAACTTGAAATAAAACCCTATACCAATCCGTTTGGCCAGCGTGGTCATAGTAGGCCAAGTATACCTCCATCACGGAAGGAGGCCTATCCCTGCAGTAGGACATAAGTGGGCTGTTATGATACTCTACTCTTATATAATTTAATACCTGCCTTAATTATTGTTTTCCTCTAAAAAATCAGGTTTATTAGTTGGCGTTCATCCTGTACAATGATATGCATGAATAATTTTTTACCTTCTTACATTTGTATCATAATCTGATGTCATCGTGCAAAACCCTTTTTGTTTTATAAAAGTACATAAATATTTATTGAATGAATGAATCGAGCCACGATATCTATACGATTTTGTCGGAATAATAAATGTATGTATTTTTCTTGTCAAATAGTGAAAAAAAGTTGTTTGGTTATAGGTAAACTGTTCCTTCCAGAAAGTTTTGAACTTTCTTTGATGGCTTTTCGATTTGTTTGGGATGACAAACTGTCTGGTACATTATTTGATTTGCGCTATTTTTATTCGTAAAAGTACCTAATAAGGAACGGATTCATAATATGATAAAGGGGATTTTGACCTTATTATTCAAGTAGCACTCTAGTTTGACGGATTAATACAATCATTATATTAACGTGGTTTTGTTCTTTCCTTGTCTTTAGCGTGTTTTTAAAGCAAACTTTCTCACTACGGAACAAGACTATGTGAGTTTTAATTTACCTATACAAACATCCATCACAAACTTGCAAACGGGTGGGCCTGTATGTGAATCAATAAGATTTTTTTTCTATTGGCGGCGCTAGTGAGCCCTATAAACGCTCATAAGGCAACAATTTTGTAGATCGCACAAACTTGTTCTGCATAGGATTTGAACGCGACTACCACGCTGTTCTTTTCTTTCCATTACATTAGTGTTATACATACGCTTAATATAATTATGTAAACCTAGCCCTTTTCATGACAGTCTTTCAGTATAATACTTTATTGTCTTTTTTTCTTGGAGAAAACATTAGCACAGTTACTGTTAAATGGAATGAAGCAAGTGCTACACGTTTAGCAATAGTGGTTGCAGACTGCTTACTTACCATAAACAACCGTGTTAATAGTTGTTGTAAACTATAAATCGTTTCTCCTGTAGTTTATATCGGTTTACTAGGGTTCACCATTTTGTATAGCGGGGTCTTTTACGAATGTTTATTTAATAGGTGTCATAAACACCTTATTTATAACAGTTACAATAAATTTTAATATTTTAAGTGACTTTTCTACCTGAGTCTAAAATACACGACATTATTATACATAGTTATCAATGTAAGGGCTTCTACACACGGGCTACCGGTCACAATCACAAAACGCCGGCACTGGCATATTTCCTGTAGTTTTCGTTAATTTTATGTGGACTCGCGCACACGGTTGATGCCGGTGGCCGCAACACGCTACAGTCGTCGCTACTCGCTTCCTAGGGCCACACCGGCCATTAAACGTTCAAATGTATAACCCGGTCACAATATCTCGAGACCGGGCGTCGATGACGTCACGTCGCGTCGGACGAATCACTGATGCGCCCGTGGCGAGCGCGGGGGTTGAAAGGAGAACGGGACGCGAGGTTCGCATTCCAGCGAGTTCTCTAGATAATGTGAGTGTGTTATATATTCAGTGTATTTTTGTGGACCGTTCTTGTTTCTTGTGGCGGCGCGTTTGTGGCTGTGGCGTGTGGCACTTGTGCGGCTTAAACAAAACGGGCGATTATCAAGGCTTACAAGAAATAAGCCTTAAATTGAGGTATATTTTGATCGCGTTGGGTTTCAAAAGGACCCTTTTTAAGGCTTCAAAGGATCTTAGTAATTAATATTAATTTTAACTTTAAGGTTTTCTAATGAAAAAAGGTAGACCCGACTTTAAAATAAAGAGGATCTTTAAAGTTAAGGATAAATAATATGTTAGGAATTACTCATGATGGTTGTATAAGAATAATTTTATTTTGATAGCTAAAAATGATTTATTTATGTTGGTAAAAAGAAAATAATAATTTTTGTAGATAGTCTTTCATAATTAATTCTCGTAGGCAAAACCCAGAGTGCTATTTTTGTTAATCAACTAATAGGAGTTTTCCTCGTAAACACTTAATATTTTCTTCACCTATTGTTTGAAGGTGTATTAGGCGGGTACTAAGTAAAACCATTTTGATCCTATAATTTATATTGTAGACATAAAAATCTTCAAAACCAACATACTATCTTAAGCACCGTATAGTTACGTTATAAAACAAATATTTTAAAAAGAAAACAAAAAAGTAATAATAAACTTGGAAACTATTTAATGTTTACTTTTATAACTGAACGTAAAAATTCGATTTATTTAAAAATAATACCTAATAATAAAACAGTTAAATTTTATGTCTGTACATTGAAAATATTTCATCATCACTAAAAAAGCCTGTAAACGCAGGAACACAGTTTTTAATACGTGTTAAACTTTTTACTAGACTTACACCAACCAGGCCCAGGCAAAAAGTTATGTCAAAATCCCGTAGGGATGGGATCAAATCAATCAACAATCAACCAGCCTATCACAGTCTACTGCTGGACATGGTCCTCTCCCAACACGTACCACAGAACACGGTTCTTCCGCATCCAGTCTGACCCAGAGACCTTTTTGAGGTCGTCCACCTAGCTGGGGGGGATTCCAGCTTTGTTTTGTAACCGAATTAATATTAATTAATTCTATTAAGCGGCATTCTGTTAGTAATCGAAGCGTGATGTTATTAGGTACCTCTCTCAATTTTGTCGCAAAAAGAATTTGGAAACTCTAATAAGTTTCTCTTGAGAATATACAGGTCTTACCGACAAATACAATATTTACTTTTGTAATATTGGTACAGATTATATAAACAACATAGGAAATCCTTTCTGTAGGATATACTTATTATTTTAATGGCAGTTGTCGAGTTCGCCAACTTGCAGGTAAACTATCAACTTATTTATTTATTATGAATTGTAATTATGAGTAGGATATATAAAGAAAAAAGGCTGGTTACCACAAATGGCTACCGTACTAATCCCACTCGATTTTCTACAACACTGAGTCTTGTAAGACAGCGTGACCTCGCAAAACCACTGAGAATCTGAAAATCCCTGACTCTCGGATGCTTAGTTAATAGTCTTTGAACCCGCATCTAATAATTAAAAGTAAAGTACATTTTCTTCTTACAATAAGGAAAGCATACAATTAAACCATGACGAAAGCAGGAGGTTGCAATAGGTTTAAAATCTTAAGTAAACAATAATTTAGTCTAAAAGCGATACAAAACAATCAATAAATTATTCATTAAAAAAAGTAAAATCAATCCGTGTGTCAAAAATAGCGGACGGCCACATTTTTTTTTAAACAGGTAAAATGAGAAATCTATGTCGTAGAGTCTATAATTATAATTATACGTTTCCCTAACATCTCCACTGTACAAAAATAATACTGTAAAAATATTATGTTTACGCAAAAGAAGCTGCGTGAAACCACAAGCGTTTAATAAAACAATTTTTATAACCTCATTACAAGCACGCAAGGTCGGCCAGCTATGTTATTTTATGCGCGTAATCTTGATACCGCGTAATAAAGTACATATAATGATAATATTAATATTTTAAAAAGAGGTTGAGCTGCAGCATTTTCGTAGGAATGAGAAGATCCACAAGAGAGCTCAATTGAAACCAGTTACTAGGATTGTAAGTAAGTGGCAATAAGCAGGACCTTGTACAGCACTAGAGTTGAAACTGGAATAAAATGGACTTAAACTGATAAGACGTTATTCTAAGTAGCTTGTACTTATACATAGCCTAAGTTTTCCTCCTTGACGGAAATAGTTTGTCCCTTTAGTAGTTAATTTAAGGGCTAACAAGAAGACTACAATCTTTGATCTAAAATAACATTATATTTTCCAATAGGACTATTATATTTTTTGTAACATTAGCTACGCTGACGTCAATTGATTAGTCTCTACAAGAACCGCAGAATGTTTTTGTAATGAAGCTTTAAATACCACACTGACTGACTGACCGCCGCTGATCTCAAACGGACTATTGTAACCAGGGACGAAACGTCAAGCAATATACAGGTACACTGTATGTCGCGTTAATTTCCCGCAATATTAAAAAATAATAACCTTTTCAGTAACAACCGACTTCTGAAAGTCTACCTACCCAATGTTTTTTTTTCTTTTCGAAAATGGAACATGACTTGTGCGATTCCGAAACAGCCAGTCACGATTATTGTAAAGGTCGGGCGTTGCGTGAAAATAGTTCTGCCTTCCAATGTAAGTATTTGTTAGAGGAAGCTTGCGGCTATTACATGTGGGGAAAACATTAATTTATCTAAAATATTCATTAGGTAATGGTTATCCCTCTAGCGTTGTGGTTTTTTTTTTATCTCTATAATGGCTACGTCGACGTACCAATATCAATAATTATAGCATTATATAATGCAATAAGAGTTTGTATTGGTCTGGTTAATTAATAAATATAATAGAAGTATCTAAAAATAAACATATTTATAATAATACAAGTCTTTTAACAAAACGCTGGCCACGGATTAGTACTTAGATATAGTACCTAAGCTTTTTGCGTAGGTTTTTCGAATGTCCGTCAGTCAATTTTGAGTTTAGTCAAAAACCACATAATAAAGTACCTGTTGTCGTTTGACATCGTAACTTTGTTAGGGCCCAGTTATAAATTACTCACAAAATTCACAACGACTAAGTATCTGTTAAATATTGGTATTATATTTTGAGTAACTAGTATAGTTAAATATTAATAATTGCACTTTATGTGAATCTTGTTATGTAAATATTTAAATTCGCTATCTTGCTGTTTGACTTATGCAGTTACAACTAAATTAAACATTGAACAAGTGTTTTATTACTTGCTTGCATTTTAGGGTCCCGTTCTAAAAATTTTGCAGGTCAATTTAAACTTTTTTTATACATTGATTTTTGACCTTTTTCTTGTAGGTTTACTTTTAAGAGTCGTAGCACACATATCAAAAGGTACAGGGATCGGCACCGCCTCGCCTTTTTCCTCGGTGTCAAGCGGTGGCGATCCGATTACGTTACAATTCCGATTAGTGTGCTTTGCAGTAAGGAGTTCCATACAAATAATACGGTATGGCTCGAGTTGATAGTAATGATTCCATTCCGTTTTGAAATGTGTGCTACGGCCCTAAATCATAACAAAGAGTACTTGGTGCCTTTTTAAAAATAGACTTCGTAGCATGTCATAGTTTGTTAAAAATAGATTAATAATATTTTTCATTTGAATGTTTAACGTTGTAAAATAATAGGTACCTATTTCTCAGACTTTCATATAACACCATATTGTCTTAAACTATTTATTTAAACTAAGCAGACTTGTACTATACCTAGATACTTTATAGACGGTCGGCGGATAAAAATACTTGCAATCGTTTCTTTTAGTAATACTTCTTTACATACATAGAAACCACTCAGACCAATGCAAACGTTCATGTTTATGCAGGCAAATATTTACATTAAGAGTGAATCGAACTCGATGCTACTGCAACATATTGTTTTAACACTAGTTTTCCTCCAGTGGAATTTGTTTTAAAAACGTGCACTAAGACTTTTTTATTCATCATCTCAGTTAAAAAATGTGCACTGCAGCTGTATTTCTGTCTGGTTAATAAGGTGTCATTATTTTGACATAGTGACGTGAGATTTTAAACGAATCAATAGTTATGAGAATTGCTCCTTAGACCTTTTGGTTTAAATTATAATTGTTAAGAATAACAGAAAAATAATTAAACATAAGCCGACTTGGTTCATAAGAAATAAGGTTTCAAGCAGAAATAACCGTTTAAGCTATCAGATGGTAGGTATCAGTTATCAATGCCTACCGGTATAAGGGTATTCTTAAAATTGGAGTTCCATCGGGAAATTATAAGCGGTACAATTTCCATGGAATCAATCCGGGATATTTCTCGTCCTCAAATAATTCGGCCTGTTATTTGAAATACCTATCGGAATGAAAATTAAATTTTCATTTCTTTGAGCTTCTTGGAAGTACTTGAGCGGAAGTTTGGTTATCGTGTTTTGGAATATTAATACTTCCTTACATACTTAATTATTATTTTTTATTTGTTGTTGAGGACGAGTAGTTGGTCTCTGACGACCGCTACTACTTTACACGGGCTGTGGTGGGGCGGATGGCCCTCAACCAAAGACATTATTATTGCTCAGAAACGTCCAAATGCAGGGATGGGGTTTCTCTTGTGACGGATGCCAGCTTGGCTTAATTACCTATACCGCTCTGTATTGGTAGGTACAGAAATTAACCTCAAACTTTTCTTCTTTTGTTTGCGTAAACATAATATTTATGAACTTTATTTTAGTTGGCATTTATTTGACTTACATTTGAAATAATGTTACCTATTATCAAAATTCGATAATACACAATTTTTCATAAACAAGGAATTAGATAACCTATCCGTGGCTGACTCTTTCGTAAGTAATATAGAGGAATGTGCTAACACCGTGTTCACTGATTACAATAATTCATTAAATATACTGATACAAAATATAAGAAGTGTAAATCGTAACTTAACGGGATTGCTAACACTTATGGCTCAATCAAAAGTAGACTGGGATGTTGTCTTTTTGACAGAATGTTGGCTTACAAAAAATAAACATGTACCAACAATAAACGGGTATCTTTCAGCTAACACAAATAACAATAAAACACAAAATGAAGGTGTAATAGCTTACTACAAATCTACTATGACATTTAACATATACGAGCATAATTTGACAGACGCAAATTGTTTAATACTTCATCCCAACAAACAAACAGCATTACTATGCATCTACCGTCCCCCTGGACAAAGAAATATATCTAAATTCCTTGAATCACTAAATGAACTATTAACTTCACTGTCATTGTACCGAAACATCTTCATAACGGGCGATATAAATATAGATATATCCGAATCGAGCTTAGATGCAAGAGCAGAAATTTATCTGAACTTACTGGCGTCGCATGGCATGCTGTCAGCTCACAATTGTGCTACTCACTCGCAGACATGCCTTGATCATCTTATAGTAAAATCTAATCTACCTGTAAGGTGTATAATTGCACCGACAACATTAACTGATCACTACAGTGTAATTTTAAGTATCTCCAAATTACGCTCCCACAATAGACACTACAAAAAAATCAAAATTGTACAATACCCGCAACTAGATGATAAAATTACAAACATATCGTTTGATAACATGTATAAATTGGATAACGTAAATCTTGCTGTCTCCTTTTTCCTACAAAACCTCTCTACTACGCTACAAAATTGCACAAAAGAAAGAACTGTACCACGCCGACAACACCTACTTAAACCATGGATCACGGTGGGATTATTGCGGTGCATGCGAAACCGCGATAAATTACATTTGAAAGCAAGAAGATATCCAAATGATACTAACATTCAACTGACATATACTCGATATCGAAATTTTTGTAATGACTTACTTAAAAAAGTAAAACTAAATTATGACAATACGGAACTAACAAAGTGCAATGGGAACCCTAAAAAAATGTGGAGTACAATTAAATCTATAACCTACACTAACTCCCCAAATTCACCAAGCACAAGTCTTATTTGTTTAAAAAATCCTATTAAATCAGTAAATGATATTAACAAATTCTTTATTAACATTGGTAAGACACTTGCAGCATCCATTACAAAACCAAACTCTGATATTCCCCTATTACAACCAGCTACAAAATTTTCCTTTGTACTTTTGCCCGTTGACATTAATGAGATCAATTCGATAATTTCTTCTTTAAAATCTAATTGTGCACAGCATTGTAACGACATTCCTAGTAAAGTTATTAAAAGGTATTCCAGTATCTTAACTTATCCCATAACATACATATGCAATTTGGCCTTCCGCTCAGGAATGTTTCCAGATGAGCTCAAAAAATCTATAATTCATCCAATCTTCAAGAATGGAAGCAGAGACTGTATAAATAATTACCGTCCCATATCTATCTTACCAGTGTTGTCAAAAATTTTAGAAAAAGCAATTAATACGCGACTCAAAAAATACCTCGAATCAAAAAACTTACTATCAGATAACCAATTTGGATTTCGTACCGGTAGATCAACAAGCGATGCGGTACATCGGCTTACAGATACTATTGTGACGCAAATGGATAAAAAGAAAAAGGTTATTACAATATTCCTCGATCTAGCAAAAGCATTTGACACAGTATCTGTTTCCCTCTTGCTAAGAAAACTGGAATACCTTGGTATCAGAGGTACACAGCATAAATTGTTTTGCTCATATCTGACTAATAGAGTACAAAGGGTAATCGTTGATGAATGGATGAGTGAAGATTCCGAGGTTAAAATCGGTATTCCTCAAGGGAGTATATTAGGTCCTACACTTTTTTTGGCCTTTATTAATGACCTCTGCGAAATAAATCTCACCAATGGCAGAATCATTGCTTTTGCTGATGATACAGCACTTATTTTTTATGGAGATACATGGGAGGAAGTGTACCACTTTGCCCAAATAGGATTTTCAGCGGTCTCCAGTTGGCTTTCTAACAATGAACTCACACTTAATATAAACAAAACAAAATACATAGCGTTTTCACAAGCAAATACTCGTTTAACACAGGAAAAATCACAAAAAATTATTGCCTACAAATGTTCTGATGCTACTGATAAATCATGTACGCCCCCTGAACTCCAAAAAGTTAACTCAATCAAATATCTGGGTGTCGTAATAGATAAAAATTTAAATTACAATAATCATATAGACGAATTATCTAAGAGAATTAGGAAATTAATTTACATCTTTAAAAGTTTACGTAGAGTTGCTGATGAAAAAATATTAAAAACCGTGTATTATGCATTATGTCAATCATTGTTGACATATTGCATAACTACATGGGGTGGTGCTGCAAAAACACATATGATTAAAATTGAAAGAGCACAAAGAGCCGTACTTAAGGTGGCACACTTTCTACCGTTTTACCATCCTACCTTGGAACTGTATTTAAAGTGCCAAGTCCTCACTGTACGGCAACTATTTATTTTACACCTAATCGTAAGACAGCATTCTCTTCTCAAATTCGATCCAAATTTAAATGCTCAAAAGCGTATTAAAACTAAAGTTTGTAACACACTACTCTACAGGAGCAGCCTCGCACATCATAGTTACTGTTTCCTTAGTTCCTATTTGTATAACAAACTCAATGCAATACTACACATATATTCTTTAACTAAACATAAGTGTAAACAAGTAGTAACAAATTACCTAGTAGGTCTAGACTATGATACCACTGAATCTCTCTTAATTGTTCGCAAGTAATTTGATTACAAAAGAATATATATATATACACGCACACACACTCACGCACAAACACACACACACACACAAACACACACATACACACACACACACACACACATACACACACACAAACACATACACACAAACATACAGACTACACAATATTATTTTGACTCTCACATCTAAGTTACATAATAGTCATTCATTAACATATAATACACTACATTCTGTATTAGTTTTAAATTTCTTATAGTTTTGTATAACAAATAGTTTGTTTCTCTTTTCTTTGTTATTACATTTGTTTTATTTTTAAGGGTCGATAAGACAACTATAATATTGTATAGGATATTTTGTAGGGGGCCTGGTAATCGGCGTGACAGGATTTTCCTAGTGCAGATACCAGTCTCCCACAAAGGATTATTGTAAATCTGCAATTATGTATACTTAGACCTAAGACACCTTTGTGGAAGAGAAATAAAATTCTATTCTAAATTCATTTACTACACCTATGGGATGTCGAGTTGTATCTTAAAACGTAATACCCTCAGTGGGAATTTTGATGATTTTTTTAAGTAACTAAAGGAGGTTAATATACCCGCTTAAGAACCATTAGAATTCAAATTTCAACTAGATAAATAGTAAGCTTCTTACTTAAGAAGATTAAACTACTACAAGATCCTCGCATTGAGGGCTTGCTGGTAATAAAACATTGGAATTTAAATTATTTTATGGTTTTCTACAGACCATACATACATAGGTATCTTTTGGTGTATATCCTCTCAGCTAGCAAAATGGCGAAAATTTGCGAAACTGACCCCGGTTGGCCAGACACGTCTAAAACTAACTAACACTTTTAATACTTTTAAAAGAAAGTAAAAAGAAAAGTTTTTAGTAAAGCTAAAATTTTGTAATACCTGTTTGTTATTAAAAGAAAAAGGATCTAATCGAAAACATGCAACCTTTATCCGACTGTCATTAAAAAAGAAAAAAAAGGAAGAAAGGTACATTACCTACTTAATTAGTTAGCTCCCTAAACATTATCATTAAATTAGTGATAAAAATAAAGTTACCTACCGAATAATTAGAAGGGTGTATTTGTTGGGACTTGCAGAAATTTAAACCTGCTTACCCGTTTTCTTAAATCCGGGTTTATAAGGTATCTTATAAACCCGGATTATTGTTAAAGATAGCTACCTAAACGCTTTATCTTTATTGTTTTATTAATTTCCTGATGATTAGCTGCTGGTAGTAATTAAAAGATGATTTATAAATAAAATCTGTGTTAATTATTTGGTGTGTACTAAATTCAAACGCCCTTTTTAAAAATTATATTTTTTTTTTGGAAAATAGGAAAAAAGACAAAGGATTTGGCGGTAGATAAAGATGACTAGTCTATTGAGGATGTCTATCCATAATAAAATACTTACTAATTATTTTGTTTTTATAAACAATATAATCTTATATTAATTTAATCAATAGAAATGGTGATCGCGGAATGATTTTTGTTTTTATAATAAAGAAAATAAAATGCTGTCATTAAAATAGTTACAAATAGAATCGATTAATCGTTCATATCTTATTTTTTATCATATATAATTTAATCTTCTATAATTGTGTGCATATTTATTTATAGCCACAGATGCTTGGTAAAAAGATTAAAGCCCATTAACTTTAGAAACTCAACATCTTTTCGTTATATTATGTAAATCTATACTTAATATTATAAAGAGGTAAAGTTTGTAAGTTTGTGACGTTGTAGGGGGTAATCTCTGGATCTACTGAACCTATTTTTTAAATTCTTTCTGTGTTGAATAGTTAATTTATCGGGGAGTGTCATAGGGTATATAATATTACGCTATGACTAATAGGAGTGGAGCAATAATGAAATAAATATGTTTAATAATGAAATAAATATGTTTAAAAAAGGGACGTGGTTTTTCGCAGCCCAACGAAGTGGGCACGGGTCAGCTAGTATGTTATAAATCACTTACCCAGGTATAAATATTTTTGTAACAATGATACTGCGACTGTCTGACCTGAAACAATAATAATTTACATCAGTTTTAGTTGAAATAGAAAACATTTCTAAGTTTTAAACTATAGATAAATCTATTCTAAGTATTAATATAACATTCCTTACTGATTTACACAATGCCACCTAGTGTTAAACTAAGCAGTGGTTATATGGGTACTAAACATTAAGGCCGGTGCCTCGAATGTAAAGGGCAGCGGGGCAGCAGCAGGGCGGCAACGACGGCTGCCCGTAAAATTCGAGGCAGGCAGCGCAGCGGCCTAATTGAACCTACTTAAATTTTATCTTTATTATCGTTAAAAGGTTGTCATGATGATTATGACGCAACATATTCCGAACATTTCTTAACGTTGTAACATACGAAAATGATATTATATCCAAATGAAATACATTATGATCATAGCCCAGAAATATGCTACTACAGGGATAGGCTCTATGTATGAAGGGAAACTTAACATACGGACGCAGTCAAGACTTTTTTGTAAAAAGTTCTCTTTCTTAGACAGCAACATTGACTAGTAACTAGATGCCTTTCGTTGTCTTTTACGACAGCCTTGCATAGATACAGGATGGTGATACTATATTCTAATCCATATAGCCACTTAGATAGTTCAGTTTAATATTAGTTTTTTTTTATACTAAAGAAAAAGCAATTTCGTGTGAAACCCTAATTTCATTGAGTACACGTAGGATAGTCAATTTGTTTTAGTGTGAGCCATCACAAATACTACGTTATATGTGTTGTTAGTAGAGCCTTGTAAAGAGAAATGTAATAAACAAGTGGTGACGTCATCGAATGGAAATAAGCGAGTCTATAAAGTAGTTTATATTACATAGATGACGTTATGAGTGAAAAGTTCAGTATTTTTAGTTTGAGTAGGTCCAAGCAAAGAGTTTATGAATACTGTATCAACCTTTTTTTAATATTAATACTTTGGTGTCTAATTAAAGTGCATTTATTTTATTTATTTAATTAATATGAAGGACGACCAAGGAGGTCGTTTCACGGTAAGTGGTAACCACCGCTTACAACGTCAGTAACCAGTTCTTATCGGCCCGGAGCTATCAGAAAAGAAAACCATAAAATGATTCTTGACGACCTCCTTGGTTATATAACATGACTGCTACGCAGAGGTCTCGGGTTCGATTCCCGCTCAATGCAAATCTTTGTGTCCCTAGTACAAGCTCTGCTTAGTTTAGGACTAGATGACGTTGTGTGATTGTGTGAGGATTATTTATTATTTATTCAGAGACAAAAAACTAGTTTAGTTAAGTTTAGTACGAGTAAGCCAGCTCCAGTGAAGTAAGGTAGCTCACCTTACTTCACTCGTAGTAGTAGTAGTATGTCTTTGCAGTGGAAAATAAGAGAGCTCAGCTGACAAGCCACCATATACACGAAGAACATGTTCACTCTAATAAGAACCTTAATCAGTGAGACATAAAATACAAAATCACTCTTTACACAACAAGAGTTTAATTACACGTTTCCATTCAAGGCCATATAAAATATTTTATTTCTACCCACATATATTTATCTACAAATGTGTCATCACGTTATTTTTAATAATGGCGAAGGTATATACGTTAAACCGTTTGTTTTTACTAACATCCAATGTTTATGTGTATCTAGTCCGAATAGTAAAACGTTTTGGCGATTATACAAATTATGTTTAACTATAAAAATAAATATTATTTTGGTTTGAAACTATGAATTAGTCAAGGTATGTAGAAGTGTTTGGTGGGTAGCAATATTGTTTAATCTATTTCAAGGAGATAGTTGCTTTTAAATTCAGCATAAGTGGCCTGTCTATTCTAAACACGTTTTAGTTTTTTTTCGTTTTGTTTTATTCATCACCGTGTCCGGTCTAAAGTTTTTTTTATATGATGGGAGAGAAACGAGCCAGCAGGTCACCTGATGGTAAGTGATCACCGCCGCACTTGGACACCCGTAACACCAGAGGAATCACAGATGCGTTGCCTCTTGCCGGTATTGGAGAGTTATGACATCATTATCTAAATAGAATATATAATATTAGATATATTGATGCTGAGAAATAGCTTCACAATGCAAATTTTAATGTAAGTTGTGTTATTCAATGCATATGGAATATAAAAATATTAAATATAGTTGTAAATAAAAGATACTTTATCAGTACAACAATGACCATAACAGCCTATTAATGGCCCACTGCAGGGACGGGTCTCCCTCCGTGACTGAGGGATACTTGGCCTACTTATACCAGACGGATTGGTATAGGGTTTAATTTAAAATTTTCCTTCTTTTTACTTCGTAAAGATAATATTTACGGTTAGTACCTTAGTCGGTTTTACGACACCCATGGGATGAGATGGGGGTGGTGACTTATTGTATTCTTACTCCGTCACCATCACCACACGTACAACAATATTTGAGATAAATACGTGAGCCTAAACTGTAATTTCAGTAAGAGCTGAATATCCATGGCCAGAGTGCTATACTCATTCTACTTAAGTTTTATAAGCTGGGAAAGGTAAATTGCTCCATAGAGTATTCTGATAAAACCAGTTAAAATAAAACATACCTAAGTATTGCATTCGATTCGGATAGGTAAGTACATACCTAAGTAAAATCTCGCCTTGTTCCCAGGTGGGTATGGAAAGCCTTGTACATACTACATCCTTAGATTTTTTAACGTATGTAGGTATATCTTTTTTTATGTATTATTGGATTTCAGGGAATAAAGTGTTAAGAGGAAAGCTTGGGGTTTTTATACCACGCTTAAGATGTCGTGAGTGGCGTCAAAAGGAGTAGGGTCTGGAGTATAGTTGCAAAACTTCTGATTAATACGGAATAATACCGGAAAAAATCAGGGAAAATTTCATAAAATCGGATTTATTCAAAATTTATCTAATAAATATTTTTATGTTTTATTTGCTGAAAAATAGTATTTTGCATCGATCGTCGATCACCGCCGCGCCGGCGCCGCTACAACTTTGTGCGCCGGCCGCAGCGTCACGTGCGCGAGCCCGTCTGCACGACTCATGTCAAGACGTGAGTGGTTCACGTTGTGACATGACTCTCGAGTTGTTCGGCAGCTGTGCCTGGTGCGGTAAGAGAGAGAGGACATGCTTTGAGGAGGAGCTTTCCCCCGCGAGTGAGTGAAAGATTCGATCGAATTTTCCGTCAAATATATCGCCCGAATATTAAACTAATCTAAAATAATAATATAAAACTATCGGTACCAGACAAAATGCATAAATAGTTTATTTACAATTATTTATACTTACTTACCTATAAATTATAATTATACACATAATAATATAAATTTTATAGCACATAAATAATATAATAAATATAATAAAATAAATAAATCACGTGACAGTGCGATCAGTTGAAAAAATCCCAAAGTTCCGGTATATTTCGGTATTATTCCGATTTAATCAACTTGAATTATTCGGATTTTTTCCCGCTAGCATCTATAGTCTGGAGTAGTGTTTGGATTATCGTCTTTTTACTACATTCACGGGATGATTTTGGGTATTTGGCATGGCATCAATGTTTCTTCTGTCTTGCCCAACATCACCATCACGAGTAGCCATCAACACATATTGCGTATGGCAGTGTTCAACTTTGTTGGTTACACTAAAAAGTGCGGCGTTTACTTTACTGACCGCAGCCAGTGAAAAAACTCCTTTACACCTAAATTCCCATGCTACACGTTACCATATAAAATAACTATAATAGTCTTCACAAACTTCAAAGAATACCTTTCTATAACAATATGTTGTTATACTAAAGGCAAATAAACGACAAACTTTTATTATCAAGAACAGCTATTAGCAACCTCATCTATTTAACGCAAGGGTCTACCTTTGTGACATAATAGAGGTTTTCACTATCATAAATGAAAATTTAACAGTAGGGTATAACGTCGAATTTTGTGGTCCTTATAAATTCCTTTCTCTCAGGAGATATACCGAGAGAATAAACCCGAAGCGAAGCCAGTTTGGTGAGGTTCGTAGTAAGTACCTACTTGGTGCTCAATAGTATCTGTCTACCCCTATGTGAAAAAGGCGCGATTTTATGACCCACTAGCTTTTGTCCGCGGCTTCGCTCGCGTTAAATTTGGTGTAGCACTGTTCCCCTTTCCTGTGCATAGAGAAAAAGTAGCCTATGTTACTTTCCATTCCTTTAATTATCTACACTTAAAAAATCACGTCAATTCGTCGCTCCCACAGCTCCGTTTTGCCGTGAAAGAAAGACAAACAGACACACTTTCCCATTTATAATATGGATACTATGTACCGATGAATGTAGACGAAACAAAGCAGCTGGGAAAGGATCGTAGTACGCAGTAGGTACTTTATGCCTAACTCAATGTGAATGAAGCGTAACTTTATGAATGTGATGATGATGATGTCCTCTTTACTGTATCCGGTGGAAGCCATCCAGACTACTCCTGTCTTCTGTCATGTGCTCTCAGATGACTGGATTTACATACATACATACGTATTATGTATGTATGTAAATGCTTAAAAATGCACGTGACAACGCAAAGATCTCCCCATGTTACATACTCGTAAAAGAGAAAGGATTTTTTCAACTACAAAAAACACGTAGAATATTAACGTAAAGTCACATTCTTGTTTCCTTTTCCGAAGATTTTCTTTTAGTATGTTTTTATTCGTGAGAGGTTTTACCCTCATAATGTGTTCGTGGATTAAGAGAGAATAATGCTTTTGTTTTGTGAACTAGAAAGCGTTTAATTATATCGATTGTTCTTTTTACGTATGGGTGTGTTTTTGGAGTAAAGTGTTGTTTGAATCTTTGTTTTGGCAATTGACCGGTAATTAAGTATAGTATTCATCCTACTAATATTATAAATTTGAAAGTTTGTGAGGATGTATAGATGGACGTATGTTTGATACTTCTTCACGCAAAATCTACTGAACGGATTTTGATGAAATTTAGAATATAGGTAGTTTAGGGTGTAGAATAACATTTTGGCTACCTATACCACGCGGATAAGGCCGCAGGCATTAGCTAGTATTTGTGATAAATCTTTTAGCCTGCCATACATATATAAATACGGCAGTATTTATGGGTTTGTTAAACTGCTGTAATCTGTGTAGTCTCCGCTGATTAACTTTATAAACAGGAGTGTTTCTATTCGTGCGTTTTAATAATATTTGCTGTCTAAGAACTCAATTAAATGGGGCAAAAAAATATTTTTTTATTCGTTAGTCCCACAGAATTTTTATGAAATTAATACGAGTGATTTAGTCTTTATATAAGAAGCTGGTATTTCTGTGAATTATTCATGTTAACGAAATTGCGTCAGCGAATTCAGTAGCAGTGAAAGAAAGAAAAGAAAGGAAATAAATTGCAGTAAGTACCTATTTAAATTAGAAACTATTACCTTTACTAATATATTTTAATACAGACTAAAGCAGTAGTCGTTAAATCTGCATTATCTCTATCCCAGATTCGCTCCAAAAGTTACTCATACGGTAATGAGGACTTCCATAAATTAATGCACTTCACACATAAAACTTTCGTCGCATTTCGTTAAATTTGATATTTGTTAACATACATAACTTTTTATTTAATTATATCCGTGTGATGACGGAGTAAGAATACAATATGTCGTCATCCCATCTCATCCCATGGGTGTCGTAAAAACCAACTAAGGGCCTATCCGTGAATGTTATCTTTACGAAATAAAATGAAGGAAAACTTGAAATTAAACCCTATACCAATCCGTCTGGCCAGCGTGGTATTAGTAGGCCAAGTATCCCTCCTTCACGGGAGGAGGCCCGTCCCTGCAGTGGGACATGAATGGGCTGTTAAGATAACTTTTTATTTAATTTACGTTAACCATTTTATAGTTAAGATGACATTAATAATATATGTTTATTTTTAGAACTTTCCGTGTACTAGTGGAGTTAAAATAAGAAGTGGTACCGTGCCATCTCATGTCATGCTTGTGAGTTAATTCGCTTACTAAAATCTATACTTACTTACTATATTTTACAACATGTAAGCAAAATTTTTGCAATAGAAAAAAAATGAAACAAAAGAAAAAAACCGACATAAAATTCCAGTATTCTTAAACCGGAGTCGTCCTTCGGCTAAAATAATTAAAATAAAGAAAATAACTTTGACATTGTTTTTGCCTAATTCATAATAGCATTCAATAGACGATAGAGATTGACGACCTCTGACGGCGCTTGTACACGGTAAGAAAAATCGCCGGGCCTACGCAAGAATTCGTGTCGTTTCTAAGCACGACCTGTGTACACAGCGCCGGCGATGCAAAAGAAAATTTTCTTGTCTGCGCAAGACAAGACACGGCGAACGTTGTTGCGGAGGGGCGGGGAGCGGTGTAGTAGGGTATCATACTTGTTTGCTTTCTAGTTAACATTTTTACTAAAGGAAACTCACACTGATTATCACACTTGTTATTACTTGCGCGCCCTACGCCCGTCTGACGACTGTACGAAAAAAATCCTGGCGTATACACGTTCCGAATTATCTTGTCTGCGGAAGACAAGAAAAGTTTTCATGTACGAAAAAGACAAAATTCTTGACGTCTACACGAAGATTTGTCTTGTCTGGCGTAGACACGGCAAATTTTCTTAGCGTGTACAAGCGCCGTGAGGCGTAGTGGTTATATATCATGACTGCTACGCAGAGGTCTCGGGTTCGATTCCTGCTCAATGCAAATCTTTGTGTGATGAACATGATTGTTTGCATTGGTCTGGGTGTTTTCTATGTATAATATGTATGTATTTACAAAAAGAAAAGTATTTAAGTATGTTTATGCGTTGTTTAGTACCCATAGTACAAGCTTTGCTTATTTTGGGACTAGATAGCGTTGTGTAGATGTGTGAGGAATATTTATATTTACAGCATCTAAAAGGTATACATACATCTATCTTACTTAAAACTTATTTCATATCGACGAAGTCAAACTAAAGGTAACGGATAGTTTTTAACAACTTAGTTATAAAAACAATATCTCATATTAACCTGGAAAGGGTAAAATGTAATATTTCAAAAGCAAAACTAAACTTCACGAGCTAGTTTAATACCCGGTATTACTTAATACTCGGTATTACCTACTAGTTGGAAACCACATTGTTGGACGTTGACATATTGTGGTAATCCGTGGCGAACCTTTCCGACTTTCAGAAAATAAACTAACTTTAAATTAGTATACGTTATTAAATAGGTTTCAATTTTGTTGTTGTGACTAAATTAATACTGATTTTTGTTTTGTGCATTTGAGAGACTTTGACAGTCACCATAGTGGCGTTGAAAAATGTAAACCTTACATTATCCCATTCAGACTCGTTCTCTAGGTTTCGTAAACGCTGACTAGTTAAGAGCTATTTTCATTTTAAAAGCCAACTATAGGATATTTATATTTACGAAAACAAAAGATGAAAATCATTTTTTTTTAACTCTAGGTTTACCAATTACTTTGGCCAGGATGGTATAAGTTGGTCAAGTTTCCCTCCTTCAGTAATGAGCCGTCCTTGCACTGGGGCATTAATTGAGGCCATAAATTAAAACAAAACCTTTGTATCTACACTGTATAGTTCCGGACAAGCTATGGAAAACGTCAACATCAATTTAGTCTATAATCAAAGCACCTACAACATTATGTAGTTAACTCGGATTTCTAAACGGACTATTCTAAAAGCCCAAAACAGACACCAGTCCACCAGGCACGCGTAATCTGTCTCCCGCTCTCAAATATTATTTGTCAATAGTTATTTGTGTTTGGATGTATTTCTTCGCACAAACATTGATAAGACATTGATTCGTATGGACCAGTGTGATACATGGATCGCGCAAACGCATTAGTCGGTTTTACTTAATTATTTCGAGCGCAGCAAGCTGATACTCGTAGATGAAGGAGGCCAGGATCGCACAAGGTGGCAATACTTGGAGAAGGTCTATGTCCAGCAGTGGACTTCGATTGGCTGATGATGAAGACTTAATTATTGCGGGACAGAAATGTGTCCAGCAAAATACACTTCTCATCAAAAAAATCGAAACAGTTGCAAGTTTGTGTTTTATAAGGATTATCTGAAAAATGTGTATATTTAGAAATATGTGTTATATATCATTTAATAGGGAATTTAATGAGCTTTTCAAATAATCATGTTAATGTTCTAAATTCAAATTAAATTTTCATAGATTTCGTATTTTGTTTAACAAGTCGTATTGCCCTGTACGTAGTTTGACGGAAAATGATAAAATTAGGCACGTAAATGAAAAAAAAAACTAAGAAACGTTTATTTAATAACTCGGATACCATTCCCGACCTCTCATTACTGCTTCTGTACGGTTTTTCATCGATCGGATGAGAGTCACGATCAAAAATAGTGGCGCTCTATTCCATTCCTCTTGGATTGCATTTTAAAGCTGGCTAAGTGTTTTTCAGGCATGATCTTTTACACTAATTCATCTTTTTTATTCATCCCATAGATGTTTAATCGGATTCATGTCCGGGCTTCTTGCTGGCCAATCAATAATAGAGATATCGACTTCAGTAACATAATCTCATACGACGCTCGCGGTGTTTGTCCTAGCATCCTCGTACATAAATGTTAATCCGGGGTCAAATAAATGTGCATAGGGCATCACAAGAGGTTCAAGATACTGTTCGATGTACTTATGACTGTTAAAAAAGGGCAGACGGGACCCAAACACAAAGACAAACTCGATCTTGTCGTTGCCACTAATTTCTCCTCAAACAGTCCACAAACCACCACCATGGATGGCCTTTTCTTTTAATCCTGCATGGTGCAAAGCGTTCTCCATCACTTCTGTAGACCTTAATCCTTCCATCGTTGCCATACAATACAATTTTGCACTCATCAGAAAGGAGCAACTTGCTCCACTAGATGTATGACCAATTTAGGTAATTACGTAAAAAGTTAAGGCGCGCTTTTCGATGATCTGCAGGTAGTTCCTCCCTATTTGCTGACTTGTACGGTACAAGTCCACGTTTCTTCAACCTTCTTCTAATTGTAGAGTCACTTACAGCCACCATAGGTTCATCATGAAGCTGCTGCTGCGGTTGAAAGACATTAAGGCGTAGACTTTGTAAGAAAGGTGTTACTATATATCGATCTACTCGGTCAGAAGTTACCTGTTTTCTGCCAGATCTCTAACGGCGCGTGAACAAACCAGTCTCTTGATAGCGTTTGCAGATTCTATGAAGAGACGAGAGGCTAAGATGCAATATTTCAGCCGTAATAACTGACTAAGTCCAGAATTCAGCAATGCCACCACTTGGCGGTTTTTGCGGGTAAACATCGCATAGACGCAGTAATAAGAGGAGCGAGGAACTCTGGGTGCGCGATACGGGTTATTAAATAAACGTTTCCTAGCTTTTCTTTTCATTTACGTGCCTAATTTTATCATTTTCCGTCAAACTACGTACAGGGCAATACGACTTGTTAAACAAAATACGAAATCTATGAAAATTTAATTTGAATTTAGAACATTAACATGATTATTTGAAAACCTCATTAAATTCCCTTCCACTCGTCTGGCAAGGCGCCGATTTACGGCGCCTAAAAAAAACGTCCATCTGGCCAAACGCCGTAAATCGGCGTTTTGACAAGGTCAAAACATCGTATTACTTTCTTGCCATTTAGAAAATATTTCTTATTTATTCTAGTCCTTACTCATTACAAATCGTCTATGCATGATATTTCTAGTCCTCTCATATAAAAATCATTTAATCTATGGAACAAAAGCTATGACAGATTTATTTTTGAATCTGTCAGTCATTTGTTTACGTTAAGCGAGTCGTGTTACGCGTTATATAAACATTGAAGTTTAAATTGTATTTGTGCTTTGTTTGTGATTGTGAGTGGTGTTATGTGAAGTTTAATAAGTGTTCATTGTTATTGTGTTACAACAATGTAATAAAACATTCGTAAGTGGTTTATTTTTCATAACACGGAAGAGCAATTTTTTTGCAAGGTATGATTTTTGCAAGGTAAAGTTCATATTTTTTTATTTATTATCAAGAATCTTATTAGATTTATACAAATTTCCATTTAGAATGGGAGATAATCGGCTTATAAGAATCTTATTGGACTTATACTAAATTCCAATTAGATTTAAAGAAAATCTGCTTTTTCAAACATTGGTCAGCTTAAAACCCCTGACTGGCAAAACGCCATAAATTGGTTGGCCAGATGTGCAATTTTCCGCCATTTTGTCTTGCCAGATGATTTATATAACACATATTCCTAAATATACACATTTTTCAGATAATCCTTTTAAAACACAAACTTGCAACTGTTTCGATTTTTTTGATGAGAAGTGTATCATGTGTTGATACCGTTCTCCTGCTTTTCAGTGTGGGACATACCTACATAAACATGCACCAGGTTTCGAATCTGATGACTGACTGACAATGCTGGTGCGATCTACAAATAAATTATTGTTTTGAGCCTTGATAATTATTAGACTAGTTTTACTGCGGGATTTATAATAATTTACTTATGGTATTAAAAGATGTAAATACATATTTGGAGGAAGCCTATGTTCAGTAGTGGATGTCCATTACCTGATATGATGATGATGATGATTGAAGTAAACCATGTCGTTTAGTGAAGTCTTTAAAGGCTATTTTCTAATAAACTAATTCATGTGATATATTTCATTCATCTTCATATCTTAAATTAAATAAGAAACCACTGAAAACACAACGTACTGGGCTATCTGCGTCTTTCTTCTCTCAGTAATTAATTTCCATCTTGCTGTAACTGTAACAGCGGAACAACCACTTTTATTCACTAAAACAACATTAATAGTACCTAGGTACGTTTAGATATTTAATTTATAAAAGAAGACTATTGATACTTGCATGCATTTAAATTTAAAAAATAATGTAAATGGCACTAAACGCGACAATAATAATAAATAAATAATAAATATTCCTCACACTTTCACACAACGCCATCTAGTCCCAAACTAAGCAGAGCTTGTACTATGGGTGCTAGACAACGGATAAACATACTTACATACTTTCTTTTTGTAAATACATACATATTATACATAGAAAACACTCAGACCAAAGCAAACAATCATGTTCATGCACACAAAGATTTGCATTGAGCGGAAATCGAACCCGAGACCTCTGCGTAGCAGCCATGTAATATACCGACTGCGCCATACCGAGGTCGTCAATAGTTTAATGTATTAGTGTTGACAATAATTTGTGTCATTGCACGAGTCCGAAAAAAAACGGTCCAGTGTTTACTTAATACCTATGTTACAAGTAAACATAATACCAATATAAATTTTAAGTAGATAACAAGAAAAGAAAACTAAACCTAAACAATTTTAACAAAAGAAAACAGAATTGACTACAGAAACAGTCTTAAAAGATAAATGGAATAAAAATACAGTTGGCGACGAGACAAAATAACACGGGATAAGGGTAAAAAGGTCAGGATGAAAACCACTTGTTACTTAAGATCTTAGGAACAGAGCTGTTTACAAAGAATAACAAATAAATGGAGCTATACATAATTAATGAGATGGCTATTGTGGATAGTATGAACTATTTAATGAAAATCTTTGTTTGCATGGAGATAATTGCTTGCATCGATGTTGTGAGACACTTATCAAGTTATTCTGATGTGTAAGCTTATATTACTGTGAAGTTTCATCAAAATCCGTTCAGTAGTTTTTGCGTGAAAGAGTTTTAAACTAGGATAGGATAGTAGGGTAATGTTGACTAGGCCACATTGGCGAGGTTATTCCATAGATGAGTGACCGCTCAGTGGTACTTCATTTGTGTGACTTTGTGCTTCGGATGGCTTACAACTCTGGATATTAGGTTCGGTCGGCACTAACCGATCGAAGTATCACGCAGAACTAGACCTAGTAAAATGGTTTTGAATGGTGACCGGATAGTTGGGAGACCCTTACTAGGCGGAGCAATGATGATCCGTTATCTAATCATAACAGCCCATATATGCCCTACTGCAGGGACGGACCTCCTCCCGTGACGGAGGGATATTTGGCCTACTAATACCACGCTGGCCAGACGGATTGGTATAGGGTTTAATTTCAAGTTTTTCTTCTTTTATTTTGTAAAGATAATATTGACGGATAGTCTCTTAGTCGGTTTTTACCACACCCATGGGATGAGATGGGGTGGTGACATATTGTATTCTTACTCCGTCACCACAACCGTTGTCTAATGCTAACAACAAACTCTGTTAAGTTTGCGACAGGGCTGGATGGCGTAGTTTGAATGTGTAACAAGTATTTTATTATATTTTCAACATAATTGGTTGAATTTATTTTGCCAAATGCCAGCTCTCTTAATGAGATCTTGAATTTATGAATTCACTGTTGCACATTTTTTATCATAGTTCGCCGCTTAGTGATAAAGTAATAATAGGGTGTTACCTCAACTTATTACGGGGCCTTATTACAAGCCAAGCCACTTATTAAAAGCCAACTAAAAGAGTTTTTACTATGGATGAGGGAGGCACAAGACCGCGCAGAGTGGAAACTTTTAGAGGAGGCCGATGTCCTGCAGTGGACGTCCATAGGCTAATATGGATGGATTGATGGAAAAGACTTTTTGCAAAAATTGTAATCTACGAAAAGAAAAGTTGATGATAAGCGCTTTACTATTTTGTCTGGCTAGCGGTCCAATTAGTTCATGTTTCTCTCTGCCACTAGAAGAGTCGCGCCTAGATGGCATTATACAGATATGAGTTCTAAGTTGCGGCCCGGCACCGTATAAAGCAATGGTTAAATTTGGTAGTCGAGACGGGTACTCGGGTGGCCTAGAGGTCATGGCGCTGGCGCTGGACGCTAATTCGATTCCCGCCTCGAGTATCAATTTTTCCATTGTCTTTCTTCTTATCGCACTAGAAGAGAGTCCCTGCAGTAGGGCGTTAAAAGGCAGTTGTTATTTTAGCAAAATAAAAGCTTTGTGTCTAAAGTTTTTATTTTGAGGAAATAAGCTTTGTTTGATCATTATGATTGGTACATTAGTCGTTGTTTTGCTTACCCGAGAGTCAGTAACATATCCCAAGCAAGGAACTAAACTTAAAAATTTAAACAAAACTATCAATAAACACTCGTAAATACTTTTAGCTCCCATTCCAGACTTGTGTACGATAAGCAATCACAGTAACATTAAACAGAGACGTGTATAGCCCTGCCCACTGTATAATTGATTAGATGACTGTTACGAGACCCACGGGGTACTTCTGTCTGTTATACAAGGAGCTTAATGTATTGGAGCATTAGTTTCTTTGTGGATACCACAGAGTAATGTATTGAGAATTACGTTTATATATTTGTGACCATTGTTATTACGTGACTCGTTGTAAGGAGGGGATTACTTTCTTTGCGTATGTAAAGGACGTATATGGAAATATAATATGTCCATTCTATTATTCTGTAGGCCAATTTGAGCTTTTTATCATTCATTATCCTTTCAGCTAATTTGAGCTCTATGTACCTATAAAGAAGGCCTGTACTGCACACCTTCAGAAAATGTATCACTTGTATTTAACTGTACCCGGAGGTAGAAGCTCTGGCAAAAATATTGTTACTTTAGTCATTTCTTCTAAAATATTGAAAAAAAAGGTATGCTTAGGTCTATGTGTTAGTTCTGGACCCTGTTGTCAGGCACAGCATAATAATATATGGCAGGTATATGTAGCTGTGTTCCGTGTGGGGATGGAGTAAGAATACAATATGTCACTACTCCATCTCATCCTATGGGTGTCGTAACCGACTAAGGGACTATCCGTGAATATATCTTTATGAAATAAAAAAGAAGGAAAACTTGAAATTAAACCCTATACCAATTCGTCTGGCCAGCGTGGTATTAGTAGGCCAAGTATTACTCCGTCATGGGAGGAGGCCCCTCCCTGCAGTGGGACATTAAAGGGCTTTTATGGTGGTGATGAAATTTATCTCTGGATTGATCTCTCAAGGTTTACTGGAAGAGAATGCCTTAAGCATTAGGTCCGCCTTCATCCAAAATTGTATCAATCAATCAATTAGTCATTAGTTATTGTAGGCCACTGCTGGACATAATTATGCGTCTCCTAACACACTCCACTCTCCACAGAACACGAAATAATTAATACGAAATTGTATATTAAGTGTTAATAAAAAATAAATAATCTTTAAAAAAACACCAACGAAAACTTTAATACTATTAACTATATCTATAATTTACTTTTAAATGTATTTATTTATAATTCATTATAAATAAACAAAATAATTGCTCTCAATAAATGCTTCAATGATTTTAAACACATTAAGCTCTGGCTTATCTCTCGCTCGATTCGTAGTTAAAAGGCGTTTAAAAGGATTGTAAAATGGTACAATAATTTGTATTTATGTCTACGGCAAATAAACATACTCAAATACTTTTAAAATGTGTTTTTATCAAAGATTTAAATAGTAGATTATTTTATTAGATTAATGTCGCTATTCGATTATACTTCTTAAAATCCATGTGCTATAAAAGCTAGCTTTTATTAATATAGGTATGGAAGACAGTTTAAAGTAAGAAAGGGTTGTTTATTGTAATAATATTTCCCTAATTTATGACAATGTATGACCATATAAATTTGTAAGTGCTGTGCACACCTGTAAGTGTCAATTTCACTCTAGTTTTTAAGAAATTAACAATGTATTAAGCATGTATTGGTCATAGCTTTCTAAAGAAAACCAACTCCACGTTCTACACTTTTATTGCACAATTTCGTTTACATGGTAGATTCACAGAATTTTCGATCAGACAGATAAAACCCAATCTTTTTGAAATTTAGAATTTTAAACGCAGTAAAGGTTTATTTTCATTCGTCAAGAAATTGCGGAGTTCTGAAGTAACCAACATATAATTATAATACAATCGAGTTGAAAACTTTTCTTTCTTTCTTTCGATTCATAACATAATAAGTTACAAATAAGTTATAACATTGAAACAAATAAAATAGAAACCTAAACAATATTACAAATTAATGTTATGTAACCAAAACCTAGAACACGACAAAACAGTTACGATAACCTGTATACTCTACAATCCAATACACAAGTTCCTACTTATTAAAGTTAATACGTATTAAATAAGTACAAGTTCACAACTTTCATAACATGTATGAAAACTTAAAATTGCGTCGACAAGCACTCTCCACTGTGATTGAAAATCCTTGTCCAATATTTTCACCGCTCACAATTTCGTTTTTCCAATAAAAACTCTTCTATTTCTTTAATATTTTGTTGAACAAGCCCGTCTGTAGGAGCCATCTTGGTTTAAATAGTGCCACCTGGTAGTTTCTAACTATTTGTATTTGTCAAAGGGCTTACGTATTTCTAAGGTATAGAATCCGAATTCCGCTTAATAGATGTCTGGAGATTCGCCTAGAAATGTTACGGTTAATAATTTATTTCGAAGGAGGGAAATAATATTACGTGGCTGAAATTCACCAGGTAGCTAATAATAATGGAAAATGTAACATTTCAATGGACAGAATTGGAATTCTGGACGATGATTTTGAAATTTTTTTTGAACAATGTAAAAATTTTTTTGTTTCTTTTTGTTTTAAGAGTAAGAAGAGCGACCCACCTAGTGGTAAATGGTAAACGCCATCCATGGATGTCAGAAACACTTGGTATAGCCATGGATGTCAGAAACACTTGGTATAGCCATGGATGTCAGAAACACTTGGTATAGCCATGGATGTCAGAAACACTTGGTATAGCCATGGATGTCAGAAACACTTGGTATAGCCAAGCCGCATCTTCATATCAGCCTATAGACCCACTGCTGGACATAGGCCTCCTCCAAACGTTTCCACCCTGCGCAGGGTGGGGAGACCCCTCACAGAATGGACCGAGAACCTGGTTAGGACGGCGGGAAGCATGGATGACGGAGGCACAAGCCGCATACCTACTCCTAATTTCTTGTAGAATCCTATTCTATACCTCGTGCAGTTGCATACGCGTCTGCTTCACCATCCAGACAGTTCAACGACAGACAATGCTTCATGTAAGTGAACTTAGACAGCTGTATACTTAGCTAATCGGAGTTAGTCTATATGAAAAAAGTTTATTGCTCTTTCTTGAGTTTCTTAAAACACGTTTTCAAAGTAATTTTATTTACTTAAAAAATAAAAAGCAGTTTTCGAAAACAATTACATATGAAAACACTAGGAATAAAAGAAATAGATAGTTACTTGCCAAAGAACTTGGTATTGTGTCTACCTTAAAACTTAATACTGGCCCACGCTGGCCAGATGGATTGGTACAGGGTTTAATTTCAGTTTTTTGTTTTTCTTCTTTTTACTTCGTAAAGATAATATTCACGGATAGTCCCTTAGTCGGTTTATACGACACCCATGGGATGAGATGGGGTGATGACATATTGTATTCTTACTCCGTCACCTCCGACATACGTAAGTCGTATTTAACGAACCATTCGAAAAGTAAAGGTGTGGCGACACCCTGTTTACCTAATTAGTTATCACATGATTTACAACACTCGTAAAATTAATTAAAATTGTCTAATAAAAGCTTTTTTACACGTCTTTAACTTTAATAATTTCTGTATACTAAAAGAAACTTGTACCTATAGCCTGAGGCACCTGAACTTCTTTAATTACTCAACAATAAAGAAACTAAATTTTCTTTCAACGTTTGAAAACTTTAAACATTTTAATTAGGAACATTTTTCTAATTAAGTAAATGCATCAAACCTGAAAAATAGTTTTTTCTTTTGTTAAAAATAAACTAAAAACAGTGAGACAACGGCTTTAGAATATAATTTACCTTGTGCCGCCATCCTTTAGGGGTATGTGACCGAGGGTAAAGATACATTTTTCCTCTTTTGAACTCAGTGGTAGGTCAACTAGTGACAACCAGCGAAAACTAGAGTAAGAAGCCGACGTGTAAATCGTTTTCGGGGATCATCCGATATACGTCCAGCCCACAAGAGTAATCAGACTGTATATTGCCAACCACTGTACCCTAATTACAAAAATATAACATTAATGTTACACTCTAGGGACTTACATCTTTCAGTAAGAGAGAAAAAGTTTATTTCACCGCCTGTTTAGTAGTCAATTTTAGTTGTTTGAAGATTTGTATAGTTTCCAAGAAATTTATTATAATACAAACAAGATTCGCCGGCATAACAGTTCTAACTCCTTCCCTTTATACGTTTCTCTTTCCATGCTTATAAATTTTATCACGATGCGATGTTAAGATTATCCTCAATGTGGGAGCTTTTCTTAAAAAATAAAATGTGATAAAGTGTGTCTTACTGTCACTTGTGTGGAAAAGTTGCCCTCAAAATAGATTTTCCAGCTATTTTCTTCTCATTATTCCGCTTTGAACACAGATTAACATCGACGACGAAAAAAATGTACGCTGGCTGGATAGAATTCTAGCAACGAACGAATTCTGGGACTTACATAAAAGTATTTTGCTTTTAAGTAAATAAGACTTTTTAATTTATTTGTATTTAGAACAGATTTAAAAAAGGGGAAGGTTCTTAATTCGTCTGAATTTCTGTTCTAGGCTAGTTAATTGATTTCTCCAAGGCTGTTTCTCAGTATGGTGACGGAGTAAAAATACTTGATGTCACCACTCCTACTCATTCCATGGATGTGTTAAAAGCTCCATTAAGGGAAAGTTCCCAAATACGGAAACAAAAGAAGGCAAATTTACTTAAAACATTCCGACTTACAAGCGTGTCATAGGTAGCCCTTATTTCCGCCTGTCACTGATTGCCTGCAGAAGAAATAAGATCTCAAGATGAATAAGTGTCTTGATGTTTGTGCCAAGTTTTGTTTAAACTATGAATTATAAAATTATACATACTTTTTAAAATTTAAAAACTCTTTCTCAGTCAGCTAGCTGTTTCTGTATTTTTATAGCTAGTTAACTTCTTTGTTTATGCGGAGTAATAGCTTTTTGTAACAGAGTAAGTAGTGTGTATCGATTAAACAGCTTTAGCTCTCGGGAAATACGTCGAGAAACAATAGAAATCTAAGATTTATAGATGGCAAGTAAAAGAATTTATCTAAAGTACCACTGTTGTTATAGTATTGTTTCTTTAGAAGGTTATACTAGGAGTTAGGGCAGATAAATTCTAGTTTCTTCATTTTTTCTCTTGATAGAATTTCAGTCACAATTAACCCCCTTACTCATAAACGCCTCTTAAATTTTAGTCAATTGATTAGCTTAAATTCTTACGGTTTAGTTTGGCATAAGGTTGGTTTTGCTAAACAGTGACTAAATTTAAGAGGCGTTTATGAGTAAGGGGGCAAGTGTTTATCTATTTCTTTAACAAACAAACAAATACTTTATTTATGTACAGTCTCCAAACACACATACAATTTAAATCTAATGTAGTAAAACACTTTTAAATACACGGCAATTATATCCTACTTAGCATCTGTTCTGGAGAGGTGCACACAAAAAGGAACCTTCTCAGCATATTGTCTGACTTTCGTCAGACACTGATTTATCTCTCACAAATTTCTCTTTTCAGTCTCTGTTTTGTCAACAGATACTTAGTTGTCAGGCAAGTTTTAGACTTAATTAAAAGTATTTTCTTACGTTACTTCCAAGTTTGTTCGTACAAAATAAACAGCAATCGTTTTTACTAGATAGAAAATTACTCCATGCGGCTACGACCACGATGTCAATTAAGTAAAGCGATGTGTTTTTATAAGTTTACTTTTCTATACCAGTTACTATTACGATACAGAGAAATAATAATGCAAAATGTGAATGTTTTTTTAATCAATCAACAAAAATTTGTAATCATTGTAATCACCACAACGTTTTTGTAGTCCATTTTTTTAAAACGAAAATATACCACACGTGCAAAGCTACGGGCCCAGCTAGTATGTTATATTTCTAAATATACATACTAGTATACATATATACCTACTACTTTGTATATTTTATTTGTTCTTGAGTATAGACGACGATAATTAAACTACAAAGGTTTCATGTAATTAAAAGTCACACGAGAGTCGTTTGAAAAGAGCAAAGCCATTAACTGTAAATAAAATATTTTGTGCGTGTAATTGCAAACTAATTTGCATTAGTTTTAGCTTTTTTATGTCCCACTGCAGGGATGGGCCTAATACAGAAACTTGGTTAATAAATTGCACGCTGGATATAAGGTTTTTGATACTACTTAGTATTTCTTTTTCATGCAAATAAGTTTGTCTTGTTCAGCGTGATCACCAATCTTCCAGTTAGCTCATTCTTGTCAATCCGAATCAATATTGTAAGTTACCGTTGCTTTCCTCTGTCTATTATTCTGGCCTTTTTAATTCACGGCGTTTCAGTCCATTTACATCGACCGTGGTCACGGGTCGGCTAGTGCATTGGATCAGTATCGTTTTCGTTTTGGGCTATCTGTTGAAACTAGGCTTGGCTGTTCGATTGAATTTTGATTTTTATCTTCTACACTCTACACTAACAATGTTTTGAGATCTATGCTATTGGCATAAGGTTTACATTTACCTAGCAATGTATTCCACGTCATGGCATAGCAATAATCTTCCACTCAATTGTCTTCGTTATCTGCATTTCACATACCAAACATAGGGGCTGTGAATCTAGTGTTTAGGAAGTACTGGAAATTATCTGTATATAATTTTGAGACCTTGTGCCATTCACAGATGATTGTCTAGAGCTGGCATGTACCAATTTCTGTCCATTAAATATTTTTTTTAATCTTTCAATTTGTGAATCAAAGTTACGTAGTCCATGTTTATCTGCAGAAATACGTCTAAACACAAAATCTGACAATTGTTAGTATAGTGTCGCTAAGAATGTTCGAGCGTGGCAAGTAGGCAGCAGATTGTTAATGCCCGACACGAATGCCTCTATATCTTTAGAACAGAAGACAATATTCATAAATTTTCTCTTCTACCTGTTTTAAAATAAATTAGAGGCTTTAATGTTTCATATAGTTATTTAGAGCATTTAATAAAGAGCGTAACATGATAAATATTCTAGAGTAATTTCTTACGTACTTATTAATTTTTGAGAAAATATTTTTAGTTATAATGTAGACAAAATTAAACGTTGCTTATGACTTTCAAGAAAATATAGATGAGGGTTCCGAAGCAAGTTAATGTATCATAGTTTATTAAAAAATACCAATTCATTTTTCAAAAAATAATAATAATAAGCTTGTTAAGTTTGAAAACAATGTCGTGTTTAGTGTGTGAAAATACTGTTAAAAATTAATAAAAAGTTTTTTTTTAAATTAAATTTAAAAATAGATATTTTAACTTTTAGATTCCTCGTTTAGTGTTTTGATGAAAGGTGAAACAAGTAATTGACAAGTTAAGCTACGTTGAAGCCATGTTATTTCGTGTGGGCGACGCACGCCCTTCTCCGATCCTAAATAAACTAGTGCTTTTGTTAGTTAAAAGCAACATTTACTTACTTTTAATATAATAGAGCACGCTGTTTATAAGCTACGTCTTGCACTATAACTTTTTATATGATGTTAACTATTTTTCCAATATAACATTTCTTTTTTATTAGTGACTCGCTCGCGTTAAATTCGGGGTAGCACTGTTCCCCTTTCCTGGACGCAGAAGAAAAAAAAAGTATCCTATGTTACTCTCCATCCCTTCAACTATCTTCCCTTAAAAAATCACGTCAATTCGTCGCTCCGTTTTGCCGTGAAAGGAAGACAAACAGACACACTTTCCCATTTAAAATATTAAGTATGGATGTTATTTATTAGTGTCTGAATTAGTGGCCAACTTGTTGTAGAGAACTGTTCAAGGCGCCTTAGCCCTTTTAAGTGGCTTCACGTCTGTGTTACTACTACAACCGACTGCATAACGACTTTTTACGAAGACGTGTTCGCTGGGGGGGCTTACATGAAATACTACTGAGCGCTACGCATTTAAAGAATTACATCACCGATGTTTCTGATCGAAGTAATTGCAACTAGCTGTAAAGCCCGATTTACAGCTAGTTGCAATTACTTCCCAGTACCAGCCAGTAGTAAGTTGCTGATTAAGTTGATTTAAATAGATCTCCATCCTATTTTTTGGCAAGTTAAGTTGGCGAGACGCGAGAGGGGGGCCTACTTCGTACTTAACTCGCCAAAAAATAGGATGGAGATCTATTTAAATCAACTCAATCTAAAAATACTACTTAACTCGCCGCTGTACTTGTCGATGTGTAAATCGGGCATTAGCGTCACAAGTTTAAGATTCACTGACTTTTTGTGAAAGCGTAATAAAAAGCAAAATCATATCCAAAAAATTCCAACTATTATTTACAAAACCATATTTAGGGATAGCGTAACAAATTATTCCATAACAGCTTCTATTACGTTTCTCTTTTATCCAACTTTCATCTCTCATGTACCTAACTACAATTTTCATGTTCTGTAGTCATAAGGGCGTATAGCAAGTATAAAGGTCGTCGCCCATTACTAAGACTCGACGCTGGTCAAGACCGTTTCAACTAGAAGTATTCATTCGATATGAATGCGGTGTTCGCCTTTAAGTAGTTATTACACTTACAATGTTAAACGTAGCTAATTAAGGAAGAAATGTTTTAGTGTAAATAGCTGTTGGTGAACCTAATAATAAATAAATAAATAAATATCAACAGGTCGTCGATTATGCGATAAACTCATCGAACAAATTGGCTTCAATGATGTGAGAACCGATAAAATGCGTGCCCTCTGTCTTGCAACAATACTCATAAGAAGGGGAGAGAGGGACGGAAGGATAAGCAAGCAACGGCAAAGTGTCGCCCACTTGTTGACGACTCGTGACCGTCGAGTCGGTAGCAGTCAGTAGGTTAATAAGGCGTGAACCGCGCGTCATAGACTTTCAACTTAAATGTTTTGAAAAATTCAATCGTATGCAACACAAAAACCTTTCATTTCAGTGTCATACTATAAGTTGAGTTGGAGTGGAGTTGACGTCTAGTCAGTGTAATATGCGACGACCTTTATGCGACTATCTATTAGTTGTCTACTATTTATCTCTATGTAGTTTATGTTGCCAATAAACACCAAGGAGTCGTGACGTTGTATAAGGTTATATTATGATGGGTTATTTGGCTGAGCGACGTCTTTATTCTGCTCCCACTTTTATGTACTACCTGCATGACGCTACCTTTATCATTTTATAATAAAATCCTTCGTTGTATGGATATGTATGGTATACAATGGTTGCAGCGCCTGATTACAGTTATCTACAATGTAAAAAAATTGACGTCAAGAAAATGCAGCAGTAGAGTTTGTTTCGCCGCTTCTTCTCTACTAGCGCTTTGGAGGCGGTGGTAAAGTTTGCTAAACTTTTACATGTATTTAAACTTAGATTAAGTAGTTTAAAGGACGTCAAGAAATATATAATGAGAATTGTATTTATCTTGATTAAAGCGTTTTTGACTTTGACTTTGACTTTGATGTGCCTTCAAGATACTGGCCGGTAATAGAATGTTACTGTAGTTGGAATGTTCTGGCAACTTTATATGAAGATAAAAAAGTTTTTATTAGTAAGGTACCAACTGCAAATAACTATAGTAGTTATAGACGTCTTCTGTAGTTGTTTTGCTTTATAGATGCTAGGCGAGGTTCATTAACCCTTAAATTGTCACATACTGATCCTTTAGATTTATTTACATTTAAGTTTACGTTTTGGGTGGTAATAGGGATAGAAAAGAACAATTTTTCATTTTTTCATATATTTTTTCGTATGTCACTTAAAACGGACATTGCCCATTTCCTGCTTCTGAGTGGTAACCTCATATATGTCACATTAAACGGACATTGCCAGAACAAAGCAAAGAATTATTTTCTAAAAAAACTAGAAGCACACTTCTGAATCAACGTTACTTGATATAAAATAAACACGAAATAACAATGAGATCAATTTTCAGTTAAGAAATGTATAAAATCATACATCAAATTTTACAAACAAAACATAAAACCAACTTTTGACCGTTTTGGTAAAACATAAAACCAACTTCTACCCGTTTTGGTAAATAAAAAATTAAAATAAATTTATTTTTATTATATTCGATCGAGATATGGGCAGTGTTGCAGTCTCTTCAACGGTACCAAGTTGACCAACGATATATAGAAGTGCTGTGGTGCTTATACGAAAACTTCAGGGTAAATCAACAAGCCCTATCCAGTTGCAGCGACGAGTAAGACAGGGTGATGTCATATCCCCAAAACTGTTTACCGCTGCACTGACGGACTCGGCATCAACATAAATAGCGAGAATATCACGCACCTTCGATTTGCCGACGATATCGTGGTCATAGCTGAGACCATGGAGAACCTCAACACAATGCTCGATGGCCTCAGTAGTCTCTCAACAAGCGGGTCTTAAAATGAACTTGGACAAGACCAAGATCATGGCAAATGTCCATGTTGCACCTACTGCAATCACGATTGGAGGCTCTACACTCGAAGTTGTTGACAAATATATTTAACTGCTAGGTAAATCCAATTTTGAGAAGGAGATCATTCATCGAATCCAACTCGGTTGGGCATCGTTCGAGAAGCTAAAACGTATCTTCTCGTCTACATTGCCTCAGTGTCTGAAGACAAAGCTCTTCGACCAGTGCGTGTTGCCAGTGATGCCATATGGAACAGAAACGTGGTCGCTAACTATGGGCCTTCTCGGAAGGCTTACAGTTACTCAAAGGGTAGTGCAGAGAGCCATGTTGGGAGTTTTTCTGCGTGATCGAATCAGAAATGAGGAGATCAGCAGGAGAACCAAAGTGACCGACATAGTGCTCCGGATAGCGCGGTTAATGTGGCGGTGGTTTTTTTTAAATAAATAGAGTGATTTAAGAGGATGGTTTATAAGATAAGATAAAGATCAAGATAAAGATCATTTTATTCACAAGAAATGCGGTACATAGAGCTGGTGAAGTAATAAAGTCCAACACATTCTACCATAACAATGGTGCGTGAACATAGTAAATAAACTTAAAAAAATTAAAAACATAGTACAATATTTATACTTATTCTAGATGTTATTTAACAAATTATATCATTTAATTATTTTATTGAAATTAATAACAACATGTACTTATTATATTATATTTGTTAATGTATGTATAAAATGTTAAAATGTCAATATGTTAAAGTCAAAATGGTAAAGTGTCAGATTGTAAAATGTTAATACGTAAAGTGCCATTATTGTATATATTATTATAACTTAAATAATTACATTGTTATTCTTACATGTCATAATTTCTAAAAAAATATCTTACATTAATTAATTACATTGTTTTCCTTGAATGTCATAAATTCATATAAGGAATAAAAACATTTGTCAGTCAACCACAGTGTTACTTTACTTTTAAATAAATTAATTGGCAATTCCTTAAAAACATTTGGTAATTTATTATAAACATCTATTGCCCTCACATAAGCATTCTTTTCATATATGTCTAAACGACACCTAGGACGATCGAGTTTATATTTATGTCTAGTATTTCTAGATATTACGTCTGAATGCAATGGAAAATATTGTGGATGACACCTGACAAAAACACAGAGCTCCCTTATGTACATGCAAGCCAGTGGCAGGATACGCAACTTTTTGAATATTGGTTTACAGCTGTCCATAAACCAAGCACCAGTAATTGCTCTCAGACATTTCTTTTGAACGAGAAATGCTTTCTCTACTTCAACAGATCCTCCCCATACAATGAGACCATATGAGAGAACCGAACTTACATAGCCGTGATATGCGCTCAGAGCAGCTTCTGTCGATACGGTTTGTCGTAGCCGTTTAATAGCAAATACGAAACGTTCTAATCTACTGCAGACGGATTCTATATGCGCCTTCCAGTTGCAATGCTTATCAAATAATACTCCCAGAAATTTTGTCGTATCTACTTCTTCTATTTTATCTGCTTTAATGTTTATGTCTAATGTAATGTTTTGTCTTCTGTAATTTTGAAACTGAATTATTTGCGTTTTAGTAACATTAATTTTTAAGTTGTTATCGTTTAACCAGTTGATTGTTTTATCAAGTGTTATATTTATGTCTCTTTCGTATGTGTCTTTGCCTTCACATTTGATAATTAGGGTTGTGTCATCGGCAAATAGGATAGTTTTATGATGCGTGATGTTTGGAAGGTCATTGATATACATAAGGAAGAGAAATGGCCCCAAAACACTTCCCTGTGGTACCCCAAATTTGTTTAATTGAAAGTCAGATCTACATGTCAATTTAGTATTATTTTCTATTTTAGTTACTTCAACGCATTGAAATCGGTTTTTTAGATAACTGCTGATCCATTTATTGGCTATACCTCTTATGCCATATTTTTCTAATTTATAAAGTAGTAAATTATGATCAACATAATCAAACGCTTTGCTCATATCCAGAAATATAGCCGTAATAGGTACCCCCTTATTGACAGTTTCTGTAATATTTTTAACTAATTCAAAGCAAGCCAATGAAGTAGAACTGTCTTTACGAAAACCGAATTGTTCCTGTTTTAATATTTTTTGACTGCTAACGAAATCATTCAGTCTACTTAGCATAACTTTTTCAAAAATCTTTGAAAATACTGGTATGAGTGTAATTGGTCGGTAGTTGTTCATGTCTCCCTCTTCTCCTTTTTTATGTAAAGGTTTAACAATGGATTGTTTAAGATCATTAGGAAAATTACCTTCTTGGAGAGACATATTTACTATGAAACTCAACGGCTCACAAATGTATTTGGCGCTTAGTTTAATTATTTTTGTGTTAATATCATCAATTCCTACAGAATTAGTATTATTGAGATTATTAATAATTTTATATATTTCCATTGGGTATGTCGGGCTTATAAATATTGTGTTAGAATTACTTATGTCCATAGTTTTATTTATATTGTCATGTTTATATTTAAAGTCGTTTGCATTAGTCAAATTAATAAAAAAAGTATTAAATAAATTGCTAATTTCATCTGTACTTGTGTATTCCTGATTATTATATAATATTTTCTGTATATATGTCTTGCTATTCTCATTTCCAGTATTTTGATTTATTATTTCCCAAACTGCTTTGCATTTGTTTTTCTGTGTATGTATGTATTTATGATTTTCTAACTGTCTCGACTTGTATATGCATTTCTTGAGCATTTTTGAGTAGCGTTGGTAGTGTTTAACATTTTGCTTTTTACCGTTGTTTAACTGTTTACCTTTTAAGTAAAGAATACGTTTGCGTATGCTACTCTTTCTAATACCTTTAGTCAACCATGTACTTTTATTTTTTTTCAATGATTTTTTAATAATATATGTTGGGAAACACAATGAAAAAAACAGTGAAAACAGACCGTGGAATTCTTGGAAAGCTTCCTGTAAGTTAGGTTTTTCATACACTTCTGAGAAAGATAAAGCAGTTATACATTTATTAAATTTGTCAATATTACTACTACTAAAGTCCCTAACCTTCTCATACCAAAATTGTATGGGTTGTTTAGTATTGGTCTCTATTGTCAGGGTTTGTCCCGTTTCATGGTCTGATAATCCTAAGTGATGAACTTCTGCTTGAATTTGTTTTAAGTTACTAGCAAACTGATCAAGACAAGTGTGTTGTCTAGTAGGTGTTTTAATGTGCATTTCAATATTAAAATTTTGTAATATGTTTATAAGATCTGAGCAACTTTTATTAGGTTTAAGCGTGTCAAAGTTCCAGTCACCACATAAAATAATTTTTTTTGATCTATATGCAATTTTCAAGAGTACATCTTCTAATTTTTCCACAAATACATAAGGATTACTGGTAGGAGTCCTATATATGCAAATTATTAAGATTTTTTCATGTATTAACTCTATACCACAACATTCAAAGTTAAAGTTACAGGCGGTGCTGGGTGTAAATGTAAGTGTTTTACAGTCAACATTATTCTTGGTTAAAATACATGAACCCCCCCTTCTAGCATTACGTGAGAATGAAGCAACCATTTTATATCCTGGTATTTTTAATAAATTTTCAGTACCTTTTTTTATAAATGTCTCTGTTAAGCAAATAATGTCAATATTTTTAGATTTTTCTGAGAACTCAGATAACGCAAAAGTAATTTCTTCTATTTTATTTATTGCACCTGCTATATTTTGATGGAATAAAGTTATGTTGTGCTTATAGTTAGATCCGAAAAAACTGTCGCTCCACTGATTTTTGCTGAATTAATGGTTCAACTATGTTCTTATTGCAATTAAAGTAATAGGGAATGGTACCTTTTCTGGGAGCATTGCCTTTATTAAACATTGTCTGCTTAGTGCATGTTTCATTTAAATTTTGTGGAGTCTGTTGATGTTTACAATGAAATGGAATGGTTTCCCTTTTTGCCGTACTTAAATTATGTATCCCACCTACTATTTCACATTCACAATCATACTCAATACCAATACTTATTTTAGCACAACTGTCAATTGATGATGGCCTTATCTTTGATAGTCTAAGAAACTCTATTTCAACCAGTATTTTAAAAGATAACATTTTTATAAATTTTAGTGGATTAAATTTCCATGTTTGTTTACAATGCAGCTCCATGAACTGACAGTTGCTGTAATTATTAATTAATAGTTTTACATTATTATTTAATAATTTTTCATTTAAATGGAAATTGCATTGAACATTGAGAACAAACACTTTATGTTCTTTTAATGTATACAATGCGATACTTAAATTAGACAATACCTGATAAGGGTTCTCGTCATTAGATCCCATTGCCAAGATGATGATATCATCTTTTTTAAGCGTTTTACATAAGTTTACACAAGTGCTCAAGATCTCGCTGCTTTTGGCTCTAGGTTTTACAATACCAAAGAATTTGTATTCATCCTTTAAATTAAGATTTCTACGATCACAATCTTGAGTTAATTGTGAAGCTAAACTACGTGTTTGTCCGTCACTAATGATATACACATTTTTTTTAATATTATTACAAACCATATTTTCTTTGACCTGATATTTTTCTAGATTTGGTGCTAAGTTTACCGTATTTGTCCCTAAATTCTCAACAAATGACACTGTGGCCAAGTCACTGCCAGGCGAATTCGATGTTATTGTTTGCGTACCTAAAATACGGCGACTCGGTGACATTTGGGTGTGACGTTTCGGCGTTTCGTTACTGCAAACATTTTTATAGTTGTTTAAAACTGAAAAGCGTGGCACCGTCATTCTCATACCTGTGAGCTTTTGCATGACCGTTGTTGTAGAGCATCTTCCAGTAGTAATAGGTGTGCTGCAGGACCCTATAGCTCGAGCTACGTCTTTAAGAATTAATATTTGTTTATTTTTTTTTTTTAATTCTTCACGAATATTATAGCATTCTTGAACTAAGTTGGCTATTTCCTCATGGGCGCTGGCATTTTCATTTTGTAAGCTTAGTAGTTGGTGATGCAATTGTTCGTAATCTTGAGAGTTTCTTCTAAAAGACCTAGGAACACTCCTTGTTGATAAGTCAAGAACATCATAAAGAGTTGAACTATGAATTGTGTTATTAATGTCAAATTCCGACATATCTGCACATGATAAATTTTTGTGTAGTTTTTTTCTTATGGTCACATTTTCATCTCCCATCGTTATATTAATGTATTTCGAATAATATAAAATTCAAAATAAATTTTTCTCGAAATTTCTCCTCTCCAACTATTATTGGCAGAATCGGCCGGAGCTGATGAAGTCATACAATAAAAAAGCGAAAACGAATACAAGTTGCGACATCTAGTGTCGACTATTGGTTAACTTTATGATTATGTCGATAAAGCAGGTTGACGATATTCAAAAATATTGTAAAATTAACGTATTCAAAACTATAATTTGCAGGAACTAGTTAAATTGAATTATTCTAATTAGATGGTCGATGTCATAACATTGTCTAGTCTTAACTAAGTCGAAATTGTCTTACGTCACTTTAAAGTTATTGCAATAATCCTTAAATTTCTTGTTTAGTGGCACCTCACTTTTGTTGTATTTTCTCACAGTTAACACAGTTAAATTTGTAGATAACAATATATGGTCAGATTTAGGTCACATTACATGAAACTATTATATTTACAGAGTTTATAAATCACTAAAACTATTTTTTTAAATCTTTTGAAAGAGTTTAAATGTTTACATGTCGGCAGTGTTGCCAACCTATATGTATAACACATGTATAATATAGTAGAGAAACCCGTATAAATTTATGGTTTTCTAATGTAATCGTCTATTGAAGCTGTTGTGGAGGTCGCGGTGACGTAACAGCACCACGCCTCCAACGAAAAGGGAGGATCCTCCGACCAGGCGAAGGTGATCGCGCCTGGCGGGCCAACTGCCCAACAGTTGTTCGTTGGACGTTGTATATATGCAGAATCGCTGTGCGAATGTTGATATCGCGATTCAGGATGTATCTGACATCTGTTGATGGTGGGGGGTACTGAGATAGTGTAGGTGTTCGCTTGAGTAAGGCGCTAGATGACGCTACACCACTCCCCCCGGAAGACCGGAGGTCGATCTTGCTGATGCCAGTTGCTTGATGTGACTTCTTGTGGAGCTGATGCCAGAGTTCCAGTGAGTCGGAACTGAAGTGCCGGTCCAGTGAGTCGGACTGCGGTGTCCACCTTCCCCATTTTCCCCAGTGAGTCGGGGCGTGTCCAGTGAGTCGGATGATGGGTGATGAGGTCGCAGGCTTCCCCAGGCTTGTCATGACGGCGAGCATATGGAGTAGTCCTGTTCAGCCCGAAGGTGCTGGTGCGCTCCGAGAAGGTTGGTTTCATCACGTCGGGGTCACCACTGTGGAGGTCGCGGTGACGTAACAGCACCACGCCTCCAACGAAAAGGGAGGATCCTCCGACCAGGCGAAGGTGATCGCGCCTGGCGGGCCAACTGCCCAACAGTTGTTCGTTGGACGTTGTATATATGCAGAATCGCTGTGCGAATGTTGATATCGCGATTCAGGATGTATCTGACATCTGTTGATGGTGGGGGGTACTGAGATAGTGTAGGTGTTCGCTTGAGTAAGGCGCTAGATGACGCTACACTGTATTTAAACGTGGTTTAAGGACATTTTGTAGTAGATTGCACAAATAATAGACCTGCGTGGAATTCGAACCCACGGCACCGCAGTAGCTTACGCTACCGCCACGCCATTGAGGTCCTTTAATAGAAAAACATATTAAGGTCTTATTGGCAAGGTCCGTTGCATGGGACAAACAAAAAACACACTAGTTCATAGAGCAAATTGGCAAGGTCCGTTTTAAATGACATACTTTTAATTGACGAAATTAGAAATGAAAAATAGTAATATTGTTGAAATAAATTATGTAATCTAATACGTTATACTGTATTTCAATTATATACAACAAAAAAATGCACAATTTAAAGGAAAAAATCACCTTTTCATAAACTTTTATCTGAAGTGTAACGCCACCCGCCTGTTGCACTTTTTCAAATCGGTGAAATAAATGACTATTTAGCTTTTTTGCACGCACTAAATGCGTGAGTGCGGAAGATATAGTCTACAAAACATAATATGACTCGCGCGTGAGGTGGGATCACGTAATACTATCATCTAAAGCGTTTAAACACAGTGTCCTTTAAAACGGACCAAATCAATTTAAGGGTTAAGCAATTTTTTTTAAATGTTACTTAACACATAAATCGAATTATAAACTTGATTGATCTGTTAACATTGAAAATATTAATGTAGATAAACTATTAAGACAAGCTACAAAAATACTTTTAAACACAAAACCATATTTACGAAGAAACGTATGTTGATGCAAATACACACATCAAAAAAGTCTAAGCAACATGCATGATATTACAAATTTACCATTTATATTAATTAATTTCTAAGTATTTACTCACTCAAAGTGTATAGGTAAGTAAACTTTTTTGTTATTGATGACATACTGGCTGGTTGTAAAAAAAAAATTTCGATTATGTTTTGTTTTTTTTCATAAAATTCAAATGACTGCGAATTTGTTTGAATTTGAGTGCATGTTAATTGCTACGTTTTAGTCTTGATTTTATAATTTTACCAACCATTTAAATACAGTTGGCGACAAAATTGAATTGTTAGATATTCTTTACGTCATGGAGCGACGTCATTTGACGGCAGATGAAATGCAAAGAGCTGTAGGGATGTTGCAAGCGGGAAGTAATCAATCTCAGGTATCTCGACATTTTGGTATTCATAGAAGTGTTATTTGTCGTCTTTGGCAGCGCTACAATAATACAGGGGAACCCGCTGAACAGCATCTAGGCCGTAAAAGGAGTACAACCACTCGGCAAGACCGGTACATACAACTGACTGCAAGACGCCAGCCGATGTTAACCGCTCGAGAGATAAGTTTGAGGCTACAAAATTCAAGTGGTGTTGATGTAAGTCCCCAAACTGTGCGAAATCGACTGCATGAGTACGGCCTACGAGCTCGACGCCCTATCAGGTGCCCACCGATACGTCACGGGAATCGCGCTCGTCGAAATGAATGGTGTAGAGAACGCATAACATGGACCCAGGAACAATGGGATAAAATTATGTTTTCCGATGAGTCGCGATTCGGGTTTAGGCCTGATACAAGAAGGGTGCGAGTGTACCGTCGACCCGGAAATACTGAAAGACTCAGGTGCGTTCAGGAAGTTCATCCATACAGCGGCTCAACAGTTATGGTATGGGCGGGTATTATGAAGAACAGGCGAACTGAGCTCGTTTTTGTAAATGGAAACATGAACGCTGAAAATTACGTTGAGGATATTCTCAGACCTTATGTCCATCCATTTGCACAAACCTTTGGCTCCGATTTTACGTTAATGCATGACAATGCGCGTTCACATACAGCTCGGCGAACCAGTGAATACTTGGCAACGGAGAACATCCAGGTATTGCCCTGGCCTGCACAATCGCCAGACCTCAACCCCATCGAGCACGCATGGGACATGCTCCAGAGACGTGTTTTGAAGGACTTGGACGGAGTGACAACAACCCAACAGCTGAAGGATTTGCTACAATTCCATTGGGAGCGAATACCGCAAGATGACATAAACAGTCTCATTAATTCAATGAATAATCGTTGCCGACAAGTTCTGAATAGCAGAGGAGGCCATACTTTGTATTAAATTGTCCTATTCTTTCACAATAAATTCATTTTCTTAAGAAATTTCAATTTGTAAAAAAAAAGTTTAGTTTCTTATGTACCTGTATATTCTAATATTGTTAATTTCTGTTATTAAAAGAACTTATAAAGAAAACAGCTGTTATTTTTACATCATAGAACCCTAAAAATATTATTTTAAAAATAAAATACAACGTTATAATTAAAATAAATGGTAAAATAAATTAATATAAATGGTAAATTTGTAATATCATGCATGTTGCTTAGACTTTTTTGATGTGTGTAGCATGACCAAATTGATACGATTCTTCTCAAGGTTCTTGTCCTATATCTCTTACAAAAAAGGTTGTAGTTAGACAGACATCTGTCTTTTTAAAGTACATTACTGATAAGTCTTATCGTACATGAATAAAAAAGCTGTTTCACTTTGAATTCATTACCATTGCCTTTACAAAACTTAACTAAAAATTAACACTTACCCACAGACCTCTTCGCCTACTTTATTACCTGTAAAAATACAACGTTATGTAAAACTTATTCAAATAAGTTAATCTAAATTCAAATAAATGCCAGTACATTCTTTTAAAAAAAGAATCGACTTGACCGTTATTTGACCAAGAATTAAATTTTGAATATATTAAAATTATTATTCTTTAACACAATGTTAGCTATGATAAATATTAGACAGATTTGGAAGTGGGGGATTAGAAAGCGGCAAAAAGTAGCATATGTAACTCTATAATCCTTCAACTATCTCTACTTAAAAAATCACGTCAGTTCGTCGCTCCGTTTTCTGTGAAAGAAAGACAAACAGACGGACACACTTTCCCATTTATATTATTAGTATGGATAATTTTGTGACTCTAATAAGTTGTGGCAATCTTTGTATACCTTTGGACACTTATTAAAGAGTTACGAATCCATAATAAGACCAGCCTTAAGAGGTTGTATTGTACAGGTCTTCTCTAATATTCATCATAAATGCACACGGCAAATTAAACCATAATACAAAGGATTTTAGTAAGATTTTAGCATGATGCACCAATGAATACAGACTCCGTAGTGTACACCATCACCTGAATTCTCATGTTACACACTACACAAGAGCGTCGTGTACTTACTTAGAAGCAATGCCGTGTCTTGTTCAATAGTGAACGTCCGTCCATATCACATTGAAAGGAAAGCCTCCACTCGCTTTTGATTACTGATTGACGAACTTCCATCATTTGTATCAAATACCTCTCTACATACAATACAATGTACCTCTTTAGACATATTGCATTAGTTACAATTACAGATATTTTTAAGCATAAGTTATAGAATATAAATGCTTATGGTTTAAAGTGTCCTGCGTGTGGTGACGGAGTAAGAATACAAAATGTCACCACCCCATCTCATCCCATGGGTGTCGTAAAAACCGATTAAGGGACTATTCGTGAATAGGTATTATACTAACGAAATAAAAAGAAGGAAAACTTGAAATTTCTGGCGTGGTATTAGTAGACCAAGTATCCCTCCGTCACGGGAGGAGGCCCGTCCCTGCAGTGGGACATTAATGGGCTGTTATGATGACAGATATTTTTGCTCTGTCTGTTCTATTTCTATCATCTGAATTCCAACTTTAATACTGGCTATTTGCCTGTCAAAGTCCCGTCAAAGAAAAACATTTTCTAAAATATTTTTCTTTTTTATTTCTGCGAAGCCTTATAAAAATTAGTAGCCTAAGATACTCCTTCAATCAACTAGCCTATCGCAGTCCTGATGGACATAGACCTCTCCCAACACGCGCCACAGAACTCGGTCCTGCCCCTTACGCATCCAGTACGACCCAGAGACCTTTTTGAGGTCTTCGGTCCACCTAGCCGGCCGTCCTACACTACGTTTGTCGAGTCGCGGTCTCCACTCTAGGGGCCAGATTCAGAGACCGCACTTTGACTTTACTTTAGCAAAGTCTAGTTATTATCTCTGAATTTGAACAACATTAAGTAATCTTTTCGCATGAAATGAAAGTAAACTTTTTTGGTTGCTCCAACGGCCATCGGTCCTTCGACAAATATGACCAGCCCATTGCTACTTCAGCTTGCTAATACTACGAGCTATGTCGGCAACTCGTTAGATACTCCTTATACTTACCATCAAATACAAAATTTATACATTTCATGCCAGTTCCTATTTATAACATTTTGATTTTAATTTCATACGTTCGAGTAAAATTCTATTCTATGATGCTTCAAAATCTGTAAAATTCTGGTGAGCGCTCGGTCGTGTTAATTGATTAGATTGCCAGCATGTTCCCAGGCGCCATTATATTGGCGGTCCGGAAAATTAGCAAAAAGTAAAATATCACAGGATATAGATACTAAACACAGGATTTTGTTTCCAAAATTTAAAAAGTAATCATATTAAAATATAAATATTCCTCACACATTCACACAACTTCATCTAGCCTTAAACTAAGCAAAGCTTGTACTCGTACTATGGGTACTAGACAACGGATAAACATACTTAAATACTTTTTTTTGTAAATACTTACATATTATACGTAGGAAGCATCGAGACCAATGCAAACAATCATGTTTATGCACACAAAGATTTGCATTGAGCGGGAATCGAACCCGAGACCTATGCGTAGCAGTCATGTTATACGAGTATAACCACTACGCCAGAGAGGTCGTCAATATTAAATTCCTTGTATATTATAACTTTTGTATATGTCTATACTTAGACTCCGAGACTACTGAACAGATTTGAATAATTCTTTCATTGTTGGAAAGCTACATTTTTCCCAAGTGACATAGGCTATATTTCATTTTCAAAAAAAGGAGATCCTTACTTAAATTACCATAAAGTGTAATGTGTTAAAATTAATGAATCTAAATGTTTAATGCCCATGCGAAGCCAGGACGGGCCGCTAGTAGAAAGTGGAAAACAATTGAAAAAATAACTCATATTTTGTCCAATCTCTTTGTACCAACTAAACATTTTTTTCCTAAGGCACATAATTATTTGAATAATATCGCATAGCTTTCGTAGTACGCATGTTATATGGATTTATTCAGTAAACCATTTTATAAACGTTTAAGAGTCTTGAAATATAAACATTCATTTCCTAGCATGCACCTAAACTAGGCTACTTATATAGGTTTGTTTGTTTTATATACTTATAATAAACGTTAGAATACTCTTCGCTAGAGATTTATCTAGGAATAAAGATAATAAACTGTAGATCACGGCCATTGTTTTAACTAAGATTATTGAATGTTGTGAAACTTGTATTATAGGAGCTGCTAATTCTTCACAGATATTGAACACGTGCTATCTTGTTATTTAATTTATACAACTAATCTCAAATTAAACTTTAAAATAAGTAGTATCATTTAGTGAAGCTATTTTGATATTACTAAGCAAAATATTGGCAAAATTTGTAGAATACTATTTTAGGAGGATTCCTCTAAAAGAAGAAATGACAGAATTCTGTACCGATGAATAAGTACGGGGGGTGCTGGACCGCGAAAAGTGGAAATTCTAGAATGCCTTTGTGGATGCCTGGCTAAAATACAAGGGTTAATATAAAATAGAGTATAATAATATCATACTTTAGCAGTAATGGTTTAAAATGACTTAGAAGAGAACAAGGCAATAACTTAACATTTACCACCTTACTCATAAACGCTTCTTAAATTTTAGTCAATTGATTAGCTTAAATTTTTACGGTTTTGTTTGGTATAAAGTTGGTTTTACTAATACAAATCTCGCTAAACAGTGATTAAATTTACGAGGCGTTTATAAGTAAGGGGGTTAAACATCAAATTAAAGCGGACGTAGTTGCTGTATTTTAAAGCCAAATATTTGCAACTCAAAATTTTTCATGCAATATTAACAAGTAAGTTACTTAAAAGCTTTCCCTGATAAAGTGCATTAAGTTAAAAGCAAAGATGACAGAGTGCTCATGTACGTATAATTTTATATTAAAATATTTCACTATTCATATATAAAAGTTACCCCGCCAAGCAACCTACGCTCATAGAGGGCGTGCCTTCCGCATGTCCTGTTAGTCAGTGTCGGCCCAGGCCGAGTGTACCCCACATGGGGTGCCCCTGAGCCACGTCAATTAAATGTTTTTGGTTATGGTCCATGCAGTTCCTGGTTAGAATAGAACTGCCCCATATCCTCCCGTGGGTATCGTAAGAGGCGATTAAGGGATAGCACGACCAGGTGCATACCACCTAGCACCTCGGGTAAACCTTCTGGTGGGGAGTAAACCACCAACAACAGCATTCCCAAGGACAGACGGCCGGCCGTAAAGTATAGCCAAAACTTTTAGCAGCATGTGGAAGAAGAAGATTGGCTGCGCCGACCCCAAAAGAAAGAAAAAACAATTGGGATAAGGACAGAGAAATGATGATGATATGGGCCATCCGCACCACCACAGTCCGTGTAAAGTAGTAATGTCCAACTACTTGTCCTCTTAAAAAACCAAGCAACCTACTAGCACTCCGTGTCGCAATGATTTGAAAAACAAATATGTGAGAGGTTTCACATCGCATCCAAGGTAGAGAAAATAATTTGTCGTTACATAAACATTTGCCTTGCGTATGATCTGAACTCGTATAAAGCTGCCGGATATTATGACAAAAGTTTTTATGTTGGTAATACTTACAACATGTTACGAGTACCTACTACTGTTTCGATGGCGTAACGGGATGGTATATTATATAACTGCTGTGGTACAAATCGCGGACTTCAATCTTAAATGAATATTATTTGTATTGGGCCATTTATTAATGACTATACCTACCAAAGAACATAAATAGAAAGCCCAGAATAAATTAAATTTTGCGAAAAAAGTTTAAAATCTAATCAAATGCTTGTAACGTTTGCATAACGGCTCTCTACGTTCGATGCCATTTGAAGATTCAATATTAGCTTTTCGGTATCTCTTGAAAAATGGTTCTTGTAAAAAAGAGCAACAGTTTGCGAAACGAATTATAAAAACTAAGTAAGAATATAACAAGACAATTACTTAGTTAGAAAAACTATTTTCTAGATAGTAATATTCATATAAATTGTATACTCTGCTATGTAAATAGCAACAAATTAAAAATAGCCACTTGCCGCATTTGGTTCCTCGTATTTTATGGCAATTGTTGCCATCACCTTAATTACAGCAGCTAACTTACGTTAACTTACGTACGTAGACTGCCATAAACGTTGGTTTTCACTTACCATCAGGTGAGCCACTTGCTCCTAAAAAGCTCCTCTATTAATAAAAAGAAAATAGGTATAATTAAGAACCATTTCCTGACAAAAAGCAATTCTTATATCACTCGTAGATTGAACTACTTACGACTTTGTTTCTTAGTCTCGACTAATGAGTACCCGCATACGTGAGATTGGATAAGTTGAGAACCCCCTCTTCCTGCATTAACGCCGAACGCGAATTGCTTATTTGTCGAAAAAAGTCTTATCTCTGTAAATTCTATATGGTTTGCTTTGAGCTAACGGATCGGAGTCTGTATTTTGACTACGAATCAGTAGGTATGTATAAAAAGGCGCCACGGATTTAAGTTTTTTGTTTACTATGTAAGTTATAAGTCTCCACAGATTTACTCATTTACAGGGGGTCTGTTTGTGCCATATTAATTCCAATAATGTTAATGGCAGAAAAGAATAAACGCTCGATAATTTATATCTCAGATGATAGCAGATGCGAGTAATAAACCTTTCCAGTGAGGTCAATACTAAAGTAGGTTAATTTTGCCAAAAAGATATAATACGACTAGCGGCTCGTCCCGGCTTCGCACGGGCATTTTTTTCCCTCTTTTCAGTTGATTTTTTTCTAAATTTTCTTTGCTATAAACCTCACGGAGCCCGAGACCTTTCCAACGAATGCAAAACCGTGGAAATCGGTTCGTGCGTTCTGGAGTTATAGCATCAGGAAGGAAAACCCGACTTATTTTTATATAGTAGATGACTAAATTGCTCATAACTTTGAAACATTGTTGGACCTTGACAAAATATGTAAGTAAATATTATAATAGTAATTTTAATAAAAATATTTGCCTTTTAAATTACCCGTTTTTAAATACTGCTAAAAGATACTGAAGAGACTGAAGGTAAATTAGCAATATGGTCCACTTAATATTTATTGCAATAATGTGTACCACATGTTGCGTGTAACCTAATCCTGTTTATTTTAATGAGGGTGTGTCGACATATATGTTAATAATCTTAATTAAAATTGAGTACGTTAACCTGAATTTAGACTGTTTACTGAAAATTAAGGTACGCACAGTTAAACATATTTATGTTTCATTCGAAAATTTATCATATTATAAGAGCATAAGGTACACAGGTATCATAGTTTAAATGTAAACGTAAGTAGTAAGTGTACTTACTAGAAAAAAGCAAAATATAGATCGAGTATAAAAATCAAGATCTATACTTTGTATTTGATGTAAATGAATAATTTCATCTCAATTTAATTTAATCTTAATTTATAATACCCTTTATTTATTCATAGTAATCAAGGTAAGTCTAACTACAGTACTAGATTCCTCTGGAGGACCAATAAATCCACGCTAGCCAGACAAATTGATACAGGTTTTTCTTTAACAAGTTTTCTGTTGTTTTACGCAGAGATAAAAAAAAAATGATCGAAGCCTGGGGCTGCATTGGGTAATTAAATGCTAGTAATAAATGAATTTTAAATATCTTACCATGATTGTAACTTTAACATTCACGTAAAATATTCATCGAGAAAAAAAGCAAGCGGTACTGAAAACTAAATAATTTATGAAGAGTCCACGTTTAATTCATTCTCACGTACTAATGTACATTTTATTTACAATTTTTGACTTTAAAAATGACTCGTACAATGTACCTACGTAATCTAAATTTAAATAAAGCTCTGAATTTTCGTGTATATAGATACCCAAAATCCCCGGTGCCGGGCTTAATGGTGTAATTGTACTAAGCCGCGGTTTCATTTCCCGTGATGCCAGTGACTTAGATAAGGCCTATTATATTTACAAATTTGTCCCAAATCTACTATTGTTAGTCGCACAGGAAAAAATTGAAGTTTTGGATAGGTCGGTAATGAACGGATATTGCTAATAATGGCCTACTTCAGAGCCGGGAAACTTGACCTTATGCCCGATTTACACATCGACAAGTACAGTAGCGAGTTAAGTAGTAAGTTGTTGAATAAGTTGATTTAAATAGATTTCCATCCTATTTTATGGCAAGTTAAGTTGGCGAAACGCGAGAGAGGGGGCTACTTCGTACGGTGTACGCGGGAAGTCAAGATTACTCTTTTTAAATCTTATTGCACGTCATTCTACACGTGCAGCCTGTGGGCTGACTACACCCAAAGATCCTACAGTGCTCTCCGAGTCCAATATAATAATGCATTCAGGATGTTGATGGGGCTGCCGCGATTCTGCAGCGCGTCAGGTATGTTTGCCACTCATCGTGTGGATTGCTTTTACGCCACAATGCGCAAACGATGCACATCTCTGGTGCGCAGAGTGCGCGGCAGCACCAACGGCATCCTTCGCATGATCGCAGGTAGGCTGGACTGTGATTACGTTGGTCATTGTTGCGCAATTTCATACGGAATGGCGCAGCAGTGATTAGCGTGTATTATATTTATGTATATATCATCATTGTCCCTATTAGTACTAACACTAGTCTGTAAGAACATTGTTACTAACAAAATGGATTTATGTGGTCTGAAATAAAAGATAATTTAATTTAATACAGGGGAACCCGCTGAACAGCATCCAGGCCGTAAAAGGAGTACAACCACTCGGCAAGACCGGTACATACAACTGACTGCAAGACGCCAGCCGATGTTAACCGCTCGAGAGATAAGTTTGAGGCAACAAAATTCAAGTGGTGTTGATGTAAGTCCCCAAACTGTGCGAAATCGACTGCATGAGTACGGCCTACGAGCTCGACGCCCTATCAGGTGCCCACCGATACGTCACGGGAATCGCGCTCGTCGAAATGAATGGTGTAGAGAACGCATAACATGGACCCAGGAACAATGGGATAAAATTATGTTTTCCGATGAGTCGCGATTCGGGTTTAGGCCTGATACAAGAAGGGTGCGAGTGTACCGTCGACCCGGAAATACTGAAAGACTCAGGTGCGTTCAGGAAGTTCATCCATACAGCGGCTCAACAGTTATGGTATGGGCGGGTATTATGAAGAACAGGCGAACTGAGCTCGTTTTTGTAAATGGAAACATGAACGCTGAAAATTACGTTGAGGATATTCTCAGACCTTATGTCCATCCATTTGCACAAACCTTTGGCTCCGATTTTACGTTAATGCATGACAATGCGCGTTCACATACAGCTCGGCGAACCAGTGAATACTTGGCAACGGAGAACATCCAGGTATTGCCCTGGCCTGCACAATCGCCAGACCTCAACCCCATCGAGCACGCATGGGACATGCTCCAGAGACGTGTTTTGAAGGACTTGGACGGAGTGACAACAACCCAACAGCTGAAGGATTTGCTACAATTCCATTGGGAGCGAATACCGCAAGATGACATAAACAATCTCATTAATTCAATGAATAATCGTTGCCGACAAGTTCTGAATAGCAGAGGAGGCCATACTTTGTATTAAATTGTCCTATTCTTTCACAATAAATTCATTTTCTTAAGAAATTTCAATTTGTAAAAAAAAAGTTTAGTTTCTTATGTACCTGTATATTCTAATATTGTTAATTTCTGTTATTAAAAGAACTTATAAAGAAAACAGCTGTTATTTTTACATCATAGAACCCTAAAAATATTATTTTAAAAATAAAATACAACGTTATAATTAAAATAAATGGTAAAATAAATTAATATAAATGGTAAATTTGTAATATCATGCATGTTGCTTAGACTTTTTTGATGTGTGTATTTTTACTATTATTTTAATGGCGTATGAGAATGTTTCCTGTAACATCTAAAGCACTGGTAACACGTATACAAAAATAATTTTCTATATATTTTAAGTGTTTAAATGGAGCCAGATGGCGGAAATCATGAATGAATAACGTATTAATAACAAGACTTACATTGATATATAGCACCTGCGAAATTATGAACATTTTTTAATAAAAGACCAGGCGATGTATTTTATTAGGAGTGTGAGATATATCTTTGCAGAATGACATTATTTATCTGTTAAATTATCATTATAACAGCCCATTAATGTCTTACTACGGGTACAGCATCAGATAGAAGAAGACATGGCTTTAGAGTATTACGATGGGCAGATCGATTGGTGTAGAATTTACGTCTAATTTTGGTAAATTTAAGAACTTTTTTGACACTCAAGGAATGAGATGAGTTGGTAGCGCCATGTTTTCTTACTTCGTCATCACAAAAAGATACAAATAATTTTAACACGTGGACGTTATAGGATTTTATCTACCGATTAACATTATTATTGTCAGTTACATACCTAACATAAGACATGAGTCATGGTTATAGTTTAGCTTGAGAATTTCATTAATGGTTGGCGGTTTTTTGCCGTAGTCTAATGTTCGCACATTTCAAAGCATCCTGGTGTAAAAATATCTGTAAGTATATGTTTACCGGTACCAGATAATAACTTATAATATGAATATTAATATATGATTAGAAAAATGACTGCTGAGACTGGGCTACAGCTAGTAAATCACGTACTTACTAGGCGTAGCGTAACAGTCTATCAACATACTTACAACGATATATCCCCACAAACAGTAATACTAAAGCTATATTCCAATGAAACTAAAAAGAAAAACACCATAAAATACAATAAAATATATCTTTGTTTCTAGTTATAAGACGTTCTAGCAAACAAGATACATAATATTTTATTTATAGAAGAGACAATAGGACTTGGGACGCTATGTAGATTAATTCTAGAAAGGTTAAATAAGAATTTGAACGTTTTCAACAGCGTTTGTGGTTACGTATCATGAATACTGATGTCTGTACTTTGAAGGTAAGACCGTGTAAATATTCAATAAACATATATTTTATTCCACAATATGGAAGGAACTAAAGTTTTCGCGGTACTCTCTTTTCTAAGTGTTATGCAACATACCTTGTTGTTCCAACAATGTTCGTAAAATAATTTTTATCTTAATCGTAGTTTTGGGACTTTGTACATGGCATTGTTCTGTTTTTTGTAAAATAAAGACTGTGTGATATTGACATATTGCTTACGAAGTCACGTTTATTCTAGGAAAGTTGGAAGATTTTCTTTACATAACCTGTATTGTTGCCGGTCTGAATTTTTTCCCTCTATTAAGCAGCTCAATTTGCCGAACAAAGTAGTAATTATAGATAATACATTATCTTATTATACAAGTTTTCTTATTTACAGTTCAAAAACACAGCGTTCACCGTGTGCCAGAGAAAAAGCTACGTTAGTTACTAAATATTAAGATCAATTATTCATTGTAACTACTTCAGAAAATACGCTATAATTCTCCCCCGAGTCTACTAATCTATCTTACTATTACAGCAGCATTCCAAGCATGTAAAACGAAGTAAGATATTCATTCACAGTATTATAAGGATAAGTTACTCATTCCGGAACTTGACTGTAGCTAATACAGACAGGGGAGAAACTTTGAGCTCGAGATGGTAAGGATTATCTTCGTAAGTTGGATATTAGAACGTTTATCTTACAAAGCGGAATTTTATAACTTACGCGATAGAATTTCAAATATTTTAGTAAAGTAATCAAATAAATTTTGTGTTTAGGGTGTTGAGTAACTCTTAGCTTTGTATTTATAAACGAGATTAAAGTTGGATGTATTAAATGTTTCATTTTTGGAAGGGTTATTGGACTAATATACTATGCTTTCCGAACGAGTTGATACAGAATTTAAATTCAGGCTTTCCTCTCTAGCAGCGATAACATCTATTTATTTTTTTAACTCTGTTGGCGTCTATCGGAAAGAGATGAGGTTTCGTAAAAAAAATACGTAGACAAACCCCTCACAGGGTAGGCAAACGACATGGTCTTGGTGGCGGGAAACCAGTAAGTAAGAGTAAGATAGCCCGGGGGACCATGAAAAGCAGAATTTTAGGAGGAGACCTATGTAAAACAGTGGTCATTGGCTGATAGTCTGATGTACCTGGGTCGTTCAAGAGACACATGAAAAGGCATTTACCAAGTCTGCTAAAGCCAAAAAAATTTAATCATTTAAGTAAAAATAATGGTATATCATTAACATATAAAATAACGAGGCGTAGCTAATACAGTAATCCTATTAACCACGATGGGAATGCAAATCAGGTGATTAGGCTATTGCTAATATCCTAATACTATTGCTTATTGATTTGCATTCGCTTTTCCATTTACTTAATATATACATTAAATTGCAATAGACATCTAAAAGCCCACTATCCACAATGTGGTGATGGAGAAATATTACAATGGTGTCACCACACCATATACCATGTATACCATTTCTTGGTTGTCGTAAAAGCCAATTAAGGGAAGTTTTGTAGAACTAATTTTGTGATATTAAAGTAGAAGAAAGAAACACTATGTAACATAACACCTTATACTTCAATTCATACAAGCTTTGCTTAGTTTGGGACTAGATGGCGTTGTATGAAAGTGTGAGGAATATTATGTTTATTATATTTTATTAGTAAGATAAACTTCTGTCACTAGAGAAGCCCCGTTACTGCAGTGAGGCCTGATTAAATGATGGGTTACCCATAACATATTTGAGTGTAAACGGAACCATTCCGACAATATGCATTAATTTATCTACATATTACGCAGTAAGTGATTTACTGTTTCCAATTATTGTCCCCAAATGACAGTTTAACCGTATGCTAAAGTTATCGTCACCGTATCAACTCGAGCCATTCAGTATTATTTGTATGAAACTTCTTGCTGCAACGCACACTAATCGGAATCGTAACGTAATCGAATTTTTGACGGTTGACACCGATGAAAAAGGCAAGGCGGTGCCGATCCGTTTACGTTACGTTATATGTGCTACGACCCTTATACATCTCTGCAATATTCTGTCTACATCAGGAGTAACTAGATATTTATTGTCGCATGATGATAATGCAATGACTCTCCTTTTAGGAGGTAAGTGTTAGAGTGAACACAATAGAGTTGACATAATATTTATTCATAAATAAAACCTCAAAAAGGACCTTAAACAAAAAACTAAACGCAATACTATAATTGTCAATAATAACCATTTCTTAATCTATATTAATATTATAAAGAGGTAAAGTGTGTGTGTTTGTGACATTGTAGGGGGTAATCCCTGGATCTACTGAACCGATTTTAAAAATTCTTTGTGTGTTGAATAGTCCATTTCTCGGGGAGTGTCATGGGCTATATAGTATCACGCTATGGCTAATAGGGCTGGAACAGTAATGAAATATGTTTCAAAAAGTGACGCGTTTTTTTCGCCGCTTAACAAAGTGGGCACGGGTCAACTAGTGTACAATATAACAATAATCTTCATATAAACACAATGTCATCTTGTTCCGAACTAAGTAGAGTTTGCACCTACTAAGGGTACCTACTCCGTGAATATTTACTATACGAAATAAAAAGAAAGAAAACTTGAAATTAAACCCTATACCAATCCATCTGGCCAGCGTGATATTAGTAGGCTAAGTACCCCTTCGTTACGGAAGGAGATCCGTCCCTGCAATGGGACATTAATGGCTGTTAGGAAAGGTACCTATTACTAGAAAGCTGATAAACATATTTGTGTATTACGAGTATCATTTGTTTATACGTAGGTATGTATTATACACAACACACAGATATGCATTGCATTGAGTGAGAATTGAACCCGAGACCTTTGCGTATCAGCCATGAACTAATTCAGCCTTTGTAACAGGTAGAAATCTAGTTAGCATAAACTTCAATAGCAGAGCGAAACGCATTACGATTTCAAAACGAATGAACACGGTCGGTGTTTAGTGCATCTACAGTAATTTCATCTGAATAGCAATGAATAGTAATGTTAGGCAATGTAGGCAGTAGTATAGTAGTCAGAAATTTTGTGGCTAAATCTAGACCTATTTAATTATAACCACATCATAAATACTTTATATTTATTAAGCACACAGCATTTTCACCTGATATACACGACAAATACGGTATGTATAATACTGACAAGAAAATGTTAGTAAACTATTTTGTACATTATAAATTTAATAAGATCATTAATCTATACTTATAATAAAACTGTAGAGAGATCAATTCTGTACATTGAATATATGTTAAAAATTAATATTGGAGGATGAATGGTGATCGATACTAATGCCAAAAATGCAATCAATAAATTTTTTGTCTGTCTGTCTGTCTGTCTGTCTGTCTGTCTGTCTGTCTGTCTGTATGTGCACGCATGGGTCAAAAACTACTGAAGGCATTTTAACCAAACTTGGTACGATTGTAGTCCATACTTCCGGGCAGGTTATAGGCTGTATAACATAACGCTAAGACACATAGGAGCTGAGCAGTGACGACAATTTTGAAGCAAGTCGGTTGAAAAAACGCGCGTTCGAGCTCTTATCATCGCATACGTTGATCATACGCCAAAAATATGTATTACAAAAATAATGGTCTTCAAAAGATGTACAAAAAAGTCCTGAATAGTATATATCTATCTTTTATATATTAGCCATAATAACGTGTTTAATCGTTAGGGTTTTCTTCAAAGTATATTAAATACATAAATATATTGTAATTTGCATAGACATATCTTTTTCAAACTCCCATATTTCAAAAGTACACTTTAATATCTTATTCATACAAAAAAAAATTATAGAAATCGGTTTATAAACACACAAGATATAGATGAAAGAAAATTTCCAAATGTCGCCGCGCCAGTATGAGTACGGCTGTACGGTTGATTTTTGTTTATCGTCCGAAACGGCCAACCGGTGCATCTATAATTTCATTCACATTGACTCTTAATGCGAACGGACGTGGTTCTTATTGACTCTTCTCGGAATAAGCGCGCTTTAGATACTAAAATACATAGATACTACTTTTTCGGTATTAAGTTTAAAGTAGGTAATCTATCTATCTACCTATACTATAATAAAACTGTAGAGGTCGAAATGTCTGTTCTTTTCGAAAATTCAGATAAAAATTATCTATATTCTTTCTTTAATCTGTCTATCTCTGCATCACCCAAGGTTGACTGGAAGAAAATTCCTTAGGCATTAAGTCCGCCTTTATACAAATGTATTTAAAGTGTTAAATAAAAATAAATAAATCTAGAAAAAAGTCAAAAGCAACAACACTACACACTTACAATTTTTAGAATTAATGTCTATCTGTCTGTCTGTCTGTTTGTTACCTTTAAAACGTGTTATCTTTAAAACGAATTTAAATATAATCTTAAGACCAATACATTGTATTGTAGCCTTTCTTATTAGGCTTAAGCTGAGGTATGTTTCATCAAAATCGGATAAGTATTACTCGAGATATCGCTAGATCTCTTTATTAGAACAGTCCAATACAAATCAGGGGTCATTAAAAATGGATTTGTTTCAATGTTGAATGAATTTAAATTTCGTTTCTTTTGTTCACAAGATGGCGTTACCAGTAGTAACCATAAAATAAATGAGTTTTTAAATAATCTATAACTATATTTTTTTTAAAGTGCTATTAATAAATTATTCCTTTTAAATGTTAATAAAATTAACCATGAATCGTATGTGTAATGTCAATTATAAGTCTTATTAAATTAAATCAATTATAAGTTTTGATTGTTATATTTCTGTGTTTTTCGTAATTGAAACGCAATTTAATTAAATATAAATTGTATTAGTAAGCTATTAATCTAAAGTATCAATTATTCTTTTGGTATTAATTTAGTTTAAACTGTAGTAGTAATTACTGGTCAACGTAAAAGTATGCAACAGACTCCACCTGTTTTTATTAATGTAAATAAATACAAATAACCTTTTTTAGTTAATCACAGGTACAAAACATCTTACAAAAATAAATAGTCTTTCCCTGTTTTGCTAATATTGGCGTACAAACTTCATTTTTTAAAGTTAAACTATACCTATACTTAATCATAAATATTAAATTGAATTCCTTTTCTCACAATCTTATTATAACTGCAATTATAACACACTTATATAACTATTTAATAATTAATAATATATGGGTATAATATAACAGAGAACATAATAAGTAACACGTTTTTTCTTTATAAAATCATTATACATTATTGCTATTTGTCAACATTAAAAACATACAAAACTGACAATAAAATATAGAAATACAATCACAAAACATTAATTTATTATTCAAAGTGTTTGTGTTTATTTTATTAAGTAATTCAAAAATACTGCACGCAGTTTATCTATAGATAATAATAATAATATAGTCGAGTCTAAGTTTAGTCAAATATTTTTTGCTAGATGGTAAAAAGGTGTTAGGTACAATAATTTATTTCAGCATTTTTTTTACAAAAGACAAATCCCACACTAGCCTTTAAAAATATCAATTTAACGGACACAAAGAACAACCAGACTAAGGACAATAGTTTGTGTATCACAATTGTCCTCCATGGGAATCGAACCCGCGACTTCATGCACGCCAGCCATGTAATGCGACCGCCGCGCCACCGAGGCAGCTAATTCTGCCGCACCATAACGTTGCGTGCAAATGTATTCATTCATAATTAATTAGTGATTATCCGTGTGGTGACGGAGTAAGAATACAATATGTCACCTCCCCATCTCATCCCATGGGTGGCGTAAAACCGACTAAGGGACTATCGGTGAATATTATCTTTACGAAATAAAAATGAAGGAAAACTTGAAATTAAACCCTATACCAATCCGACTGGCCAGCGTGGTATTAGTTAGTAGGCCAAGTATCCCTCCGTCACGGGAAGGATACTTGGGCGCGTCCTTGCAGTGGGACATTAATGGGCTGTTATGATGAAATAAGCGATGTCATTTATTTTAACGTCATTTTCAGTATCGCGGTGTTAAGATTTTCCTTGAAAGAATGACGTTCGCTCATGTCTTTCAGTATAAGTTTAGACGCAGTCTTCATAGATCTGTCTTTGTAAAGGTCTGTTTTTGAAAAGGTTTTGGTTCGTTTGTAGGTATATCTGTTGGTTATAAGGTTTAAAAAACGATTTTTTAGTATTAAATCGAATTGCGAAGTAAGTAACATCCGCCACGCGAACGAAGTCGCGGGCACAGCAGCTAGTTATTTAATAAAAGAATAACTTTAAAGCCTTTTTCTAAAGGGGTTTACATTTAGTTGCAACTTATTATCATAAACGATAATTGAGGTTTAGTAAGCATGTCAATTCTCGTACCTAAAATTCGGTTAAGTTAACTTTTAGTTGTCAAATTGTCACACTCTAAATAAAACTTTAACACGACTACAAAAGATTACAATTGCAATAGCAAAAACATGACAACTAAAAGTTAACTTATCCGAATTTTAGGAACGAGAATTGACATGAAGGTTAAATAAAAAACGAATAAAGAGGCAATGTTCAGGCACAAAGCACGTAAAACATAAAAAAGTCTGCCTAAGTATACCTACCTTATCACCGTCGCAGATAATAATTTGACTTGAGCTCTAAGATACTCGTAGACAGGAAATTAAGGCTCTACTTTTGAAACATGACTTGTTTTTAGTAATACTGTTATGTATATTCGTAATAATGTCAATGTCATAATACATGTCTCACTTTTATTAGTTGTCAGTCAGAATATTAAAAACAAGTAATGCTTTTTTTTTTAATCTTTATTTACGGAGCTTTGTCACAAGTAATGCTTGAGAACGACACCAACAATTTATACTAAGCTAACTTGTAAAAGTGAACTTTACAGTAGACGCGTTTAAAGGGAAAAACGTGATAACATTTATATTAATAAGAATATTGATTTGAAATTTTGTATGATTAATATTTGATTTATTTATAGTTATTTCACATTTATATTTTTCCTTAATTGTGTTTATTTTTTAATTTAGTGCAAGTTAGCCGTATATACCCCTAATTCCACAATATTATTTTACGCACTACACACGTCTAACTAGTAGTCAGCGTAGTGTATTACGGGCGGTCACAGTAATAAACAAGTGTGTTTATTATTACTTTACATTGCTTAATCTAAAATTCATTATGCATTCATTTAAACTTAAGCCTACATTTAAAAATGTCAAATACGCTGTCTATAAAGTATTTAACATACTTTTATACGAGAAATAATGTAAGAAATACAGTCGCTAACTAGTGCATGGCCAATCGAAGAACGAAATCCGATCGGGCTACATTACGCTAAGTAACAGTTAGCGTAGTCTTACACGAACTTTAAGCAAAACGGCTAATAAACCATATTTTATATACTTTAACATACAATATAATATTTAATAGCACATTAAACTTACCTCTTTTAGCAGTATAAAGCGGAATCTCATCCTTTTTATCAACACTCCTCAATGAATATTTTACCTTTTTGGTAAATTTCACAAAATATTTAGCTCGTTTTCGTGTCATGTTTGTAAAAATATACTAACACTGATAATATTTAGACTAACTTGTAACAATAGCTCTATTAATTAGCATTATACTAATAAAGTGTTTCAAACCGCGCACTTCCATCTTATAATGCGACAAGTGAAGTTAGCGTAAACTAAATCGAGCGATTCTAAAAATTACCTTTACTTAGCGTTGTATAAAATTCGTAACTTCGTTATTTTTTTAAATTACTTCATGATTTTTTTATTACAAATAAAATAGCACATTTTAAGAACTTTAGCGTAAAAAACGATTTTTTTCAAAATTCGAGTTAGCGTAGTATAAATTGTTGGTGTCGAGAAAGTAATATTTTGTATTCTTACCGTATAACCACATAAACCAAAAAACATTAATAAATATTTAAATCTAATAAGACTAGTAATTCATCAAACAGGATGACGTGTAGGAAACAGGAACGACGTGAGATATTAAAGGTTCTCTATGGGATTAACGTCGAAGAAAATAGCTTTAGGTATGTGCTAGTGCAAGTACATAAAATTGAGATAAATTCTGTAGTCAATATACATACAAAGTGTGCTCGAGCAAAGCTCTCGATTTATCAGACTAGACGAGAACAGCTCTTTATAGAGTGGGACGGGCCCACAACTGGAACTGATTAGCTCCATTGATAAAAAGGCTCTATACTTAAATATTATGTATATGTGAGATGTACATATTTGCTCTTTGTCGCGAACAGACGTGCTTATACGTGCTCTAATGCATTTATTTATAAGTAATAAAAAAGTGACCTAGATTAATATTTAGACTGTGTATTGTGAAATGTTTTGCGTAATGAACAATAAATAAGACTTTATGTAGTGAATTATCCCTAGGGAAAATAGCTAGCAATAATACTTCTCCAGTAAAAACAACCCATGACCCTACTTGCTCCAGTGCGCCTGAAATTGTGTCCACTGCAGAAATACAAAAATGGATCACCTACACCGAGACCTGTTTAAATGAGATATGTTCCATTACTGAAAGTGGAAAACTCAACACCGAGCAGAAGCTGTAGGTATCGTCCTTGTGCAGAAAAATTACGCACAATTCTTCCCAAATGGCAATTATATACCAGTCCTTAAAGCAGAAAGTCATACAGTCGTCCCTCGAAATTGAAGTCCTAAATGAAAATAAAGATCTTTCAGAATACTTAACAGGGCTTAAAAAGACCATTGAACAATCATGTCCTGCAACCAAAGCCTCTTCTTTTGCTGATGTAGTAAAAAAGGGTACAAATGATTTTATTCGACCCAGTAACCTTAGCTCTGTAGCCGTGTATCCTCTCGACGTAAAGACCACAAGCGAAGACACCAAAGCAATGGTTCAGAAACTTATCAGCCCTGAACAACTGAAACTGCATGTGCGGGGAGTAAGAAAGACCAAAAACGGAGGTGTTATCATTAATACAGAGTCCAAGAAAGCCGCAGAAAAACTGAAGAGCGCCGTTCTGAGCAGTGCGCTGAATCTTCAGGCTGAAGAACCTTCGAAACGTCAACCGCGGATTGTGGTAGTAGGAGTACCTACAACTATGACAGAGCAAGAGGTCTACAAATGTATTTATGACCAAAACATCGAAGACAAATTTCCTTCTATGACCTACGAATCCTTTTTGTCCTCGATAAAATTGAGTCACAAATCCAGGAAACGGGAAACTATGTCATGCAACTACGTCATCGAAGTTTCTGCACAGATAAGAAAAGCCCTTATTACACAGCAAAGACTTTTTATTAACTGGACCTCTTGCCCTGTTAAGGACTTTACTTTTGTCACGAGGTGTTATAAATGCCAACAATATGGTCACGCTGCTAAGTCCTGCCGCGAACTAAGTCCATCATGCAGCCATTGTGGGGAAATAGGTCACACTATCTCTGATTGCAAGAACAATTTGACCTCTTCAAAATGTGCAACATGTTCGAGGTTTAAGAAACCTAATGATCACAAAACTGGCGATACTGAATGTCCTGCGAGAAAAATAGCTGAACATAGATATATAACTCGATAGATTATCAAGTAACATAGATTTATTAGTATACTTATAATACATCTAAAATTAATTAAATTATTTAAAACTTCTAATTATAAATGACAATACCATTTTGGCCTACTTACAATTTTTTACTAGTAAGCACATTCTTTAGTTTAAGCAAAACACGTAATTTAACATACCTAGTTAGTTGTAATGATTATCACGTATATATTTGTAAACATTTTTTATTTAATACTGCCTTTTGATAAGACAAATTATTTAAAGATATTAATTTAAAAATGGTGTATAGAGACAACGTTATAATTACATAATTACCTATTAAGTATATAATTAGCACATAAAACGCCTGTAACACAGGATTAATCCTAGTACAGGCATTCAAAACTATATTGCACATAATTATGTTATAAGATTTATTTAAGCTATAATTTAAGACCATTTGTAAATTGAATAAATGAATTGAATTGAATTGAATTGAATTATCTTGCATTATCCTTAAAGGCCTATTAATATCCCCTGTAGCTACAAAGAAAAACTTGGCCTCTAATAATTTGGTATAGCGTTCTTAAATTTTTCCTTCTTTTGTTTTCTCTTAGTTCCAACTTCCATGACCGTTGTAAAAACCATCTTTATGATAGGATAGATTAAGGTGATTTCAACATGTATTTATACAACTTTACAATACAAATAATTTTTATGCATAAAATAATAATACCGAAGAAATAAACAAGTTATTAAAACATAATTACTTTCATTCAAACAAAATTATTCCAGTCAAAAACAAAGGCAAAATGTTTACAAAATATATTGTTTTATAAAACGTAAAACGTCCGGATTTGTGTTCTTCTGCTTCAGATAGTGTATGAGGGTTCTCCCTACGGCAAACTGGACACTTTACTGTGCCAGATATGACATATTCACGAGGGGAAATTATTTATTAACCGACTTCTAAACGTGAAGGATTTTCGTTCAGTTGTTTTTTGTTATACTTAATGTATTTGTTACTACGAAACTCGGTGAATTCTTTAGTAATTTCGTTAATACAAAACTGTACATGCAATATATACTATACATAAATACTATACATATAGACATATACATAACAACACATACTTTATAATTATTTAAACTGTCATGGTCACATTCACTATTAATTAACGAATTATCGGGATATTTACCATGTTTATAGTTGTTGAGTTTCCGATATTTCGACGCTGTTACAAGCGCCATGATCACGGAGGAACTGAAGTACTTGCGGTTACACATACTTGCTTTTTTCTAGGTATTACATATAAGTATTTATAAATAAAAAATATACAAATATGTTTATAAATTTTCAAGTAAGTACCCTTAAAAAGACTAACAGATAACACTGACACTTATTGCGAATTCTGCACTATTTTATTGACTAAATGATAATCTGAGACTTTATAACATTCATTTTGTTACATCAGACTTCAATGATGCTCACATTCATTTCTAACAAATTATTTTTATCAATTGCTAAAATTATTTTTGTATAAATTGGGAACATTGTACTTTAAATGATTATGACTGCTTCCGTTTTGTAGTGATTATAATTTTTAGTTAGATTATTATTTAACTAAAACATCGACTGCAAAACCGGAGCATTGACATTGATTGTTATACCTACGAGTATTACGATATTTCTTTTAATTAATCCATTTATAGGGCTTCCTGCATAGATCAGAACAAAGGCTTTCTTCCAAATATTGATTTGTTTACTAGATGTACTTTCATCATCATCATCATAACAGCCCTTTAACGTCCCACTGCAGGGACGGGCCTCCTCCTGTGACGGAGGGATGCATAGCCTACTAATACAACGCTGGGCAGACGGATTGGTACAGGGTTTAATTTCAAGTTTTCCTTCTTTTTATTTCGTAAAGATAATATTCACGGATAGTCCCTTAGTCGGTTTTTACGACACCCATGGGATGAGATGGGGTGGTGACATATTGTATTCTTACTCCGTCACCACACGGAGATGTACTTTAAACCTTACTTACTCAATGAACTAAGTTTTATTTTCAGTAGAAATGTACAACTATTATTGGTAATAACCAGAATTCCACAAGGAACACTAGATGTACTGCCCACGTTCTTAATACGGAGTTAATACAAAAGCTAAGAATAAGACTCAAGGGTATTTCTGCTTAAGTCTTATATTAAAAACTTATAGTTTTATATTTCTTCAAACTATTTAATAACATGCTTAGAAACTAATGAAACTGGCCTAGTTATTAATTTTGGCTTTATTATTAATAACTTTGAATATATAAAAGAATCAATATTAGTACTTGTAATTAGCGGGTATCATACAATAACTGTAATAATTAGAGTATACGGATCACGGGTTTTTGTATTCCTTGAAATTGTAGTAGAGTAAAAGAAATTGTTGAGTATTTTTACCCTCTGTCGTCCTAGTATTATGAAGGCTAAGCTAGACGGGTTTAAGTTCAATTCTTTTATTAAGGTAAGCTTTGAACTTAAGCAATTCAGTATTTAATTTAAATTACTTATACATATAATTTAATTGAAATACTGACTGTTAAGTGCTACCACTTCCTGAGTAGTGATTATTAGCGTAGGTAAATTGTAACTAACTTTGAAATATATTCTTCCAAATTGTATTTAACTTGGTAACAAAATTACTGAGATTACATACAGACAGATATAAACATAAAAGTTCAGATTAATTCTGTCAACAGAATTGAGAACTTTCTCTTGATTTTGGAAACCTATGTCCAGCCCTTTGGCTGATATAATTGGAATTCGCTAAACACTAAGTGCTTCCACTTAGCGCGGTCCTGTGCCTCCATAATCCCTTAGTTTCCCACCAAACCAGGTCAACCGTCCACCGTGTGAGGAGTCTATTCACCTTGCTGATTCCGTCCTAATGTATATTATTAAATTTAAACTAAATATTTCAGATAATGAAATGTTTCATTACACCTTACTACAAAATTATATAAAACTGTTTTGATCTTATACCCTACTAATATTATAAATGCGAAAGTTTGTGAGGACGTACGGATGGATGGATGGATGGATGTTCGTTACTCTTTCACGCAAAAACTGTTGAATGGATTTTAATAAAATTTGTAATACTAAGAGGTAGTTTCGGATGTAAAATAACATTTAAGCTACCTACACAACGAGGGTGAAGCCGCTGGCATCAGTTCGTTCTATAATAATCTTTAAAAAGACTTACAGAAACCATAAAGTATTCATTATTAAAGAAAAACACAATGGTTTCTTAAATAAATATTGAAAATTTTATATTTTGTTTTAAAATATCAACGTGAATAAGTTTAATAGTGAATAGTTTATCAATGTATATTTTTGTCTTCGTAATGAGTCTAGTCTTTTGAAATATAAATTACCAAATGATTAAAAGAAAAATCTTTTAAACTTAAACGATCATAATTTATTATTTGACAATAGAAGATTTATTTTGTTTATTGTCTGTGTTAGCGATGAATATTATTTTTTAAAGAAATTATTTTCTAGGCATAAAATAATTGGTGTCAATATCACAATGCTCATTGAGAGTTTGTGTCACTAAATAGTGCTCTAAAAAGCGACTAAATTAATAATACTTAAGAATCGATATCTCTAGCAAAACCTTGCTCGAAAGCTCATACCAACCCGTCTGGTTAACCTGGTATATGTATGTAAATCTCCGTGTGGTGACGGAATAAGAATACAGTGTGTCACCACCCCATCTTATCCCATGGGTGTCGTAAAAACCGACTAAGGGAATATTCGTGAATATTATCTTTACGTAATAAAAAGGAGGAAAACGAGAAAATTAAATCCGTTTTGCCCGCGTGGTATTAGTAGGCCAAGTATCCCTCCGTCACTGGAAGAGGCCCGTCCCTGCAGTGGGACATTAATGGGCTGTTATGATGATGTATGTAAATACATAAAAGAAACCCATCATCGCAGTGGTAATAATAATATTATACGAGTCTCCGAGTACAGCTCACACTTAAAGGTTTAAAATAAAGTTTATCAACTCATCCCGTGGGTGTCCGTTAGGGCCATTTCACTAACTGACAGGAAAATTTGACTAACTACACGAAAGCAACAGAAGGAAAACAGCTCGGAAAACGGACATAAAACAGTTTTATATTCGTAATTAGCCCATTCCTAAAGTGTTAGGTACTTTATTGACCTTTTAAGAAGAATTACAAATGAGTATTTTACACTTATATCTGGAAATATTAAACTACATCTACCTCAGTGGCGTAGTAGATAAATAAAATGGCTGCTACGCAGAGATCTTAGGTTCGATTCCCGCTTAATACAAGTCTTTCTGTGTATGAAATTTAGTACAAGCTCTGCTTAGTTTAGGACTAGATGGCGTTCTGTGAATGTGTGAGGAATACTTATTTATTTATTATGTTTAGTTTGATCCTAAATGGCGATAAAAGGAATATATTAATAACAAAACTATACAAATATCAAACATATCATTGTTTTATTACACAAATGTACGTTGTATGTTGACATGTCTTGACAGAGCCACACGCTCGAAATGCCTCAAAGGGAGTATGCATTCATAAATCACGGTGTCATGAGTTTTGTATGCTTATAACTTTTATATATCACGAAACTAGACTTATATGAGTACCTTGACATGTGTATATTGTTATACTGAAAGTTATGTGTTCTACATTGTTCATATGCCCCGCCGCCGCGGGACGCGTTTAGTCATGCCTGTCTTCTCGACATCCTGGCCATTTGGGTGAGAAAAGATCACCATGGGTTTTAGGCGGTACACCCGTATCACCATCTTTTTGAAATTTGACTCTTCTGCCTCTACTTCACACTACTGATCTGCTCTTATAGGATTTGCATGATAAAAATAAAATTACATACTTTAAAAAACATTGTTTTCTCAAGATTTTAATATTAAAGTTCTCTTAGATCTTGTTATAGAGATGCCAGATTAATGTTTTTTACCCAGTATCATTCAAATTGACCTTAATTGTCAATAAAAGTTACATTTTAGGCAAAATCGCATTTCATTCAATTTTCCTTCTTTTGAAGCTCATAAAACTAGTACCTACGATTTATTTTAATATTGATAAATCGTATGGAGTAATAACTCTCAATCATTCTTTTTTGTCTTATACGCATAGTTTATATTAAGCACAGCTAGATGGCATTGTGTTTATAAACAATTAAAAACATTTAATTATTTTATCTTTCTTTAAAATGACTCCCGTACTATGAGTCAAACCCTGTGTCACGTGTACGTTTACAAGCATGAAACTAACCAACACAAAAAAACATCTTCACTCAAGCCAATAACTTAGGGATCTCACAAATACTTTTCTCATGTGGGAATCTAACCCGCGACCTTGTACATGGCAGCCACTTACGCTACCGCTCACCCACTAACACAGTCCATTTTATTATTAATTTCCACGAAAGAAAGTTACGGACAAGACGCGAAAACAATTTTCTCAATAACGTCGAACGTACCAAAATGATTTGGAGTGACCTTACAAAGTTTTTTAGCAGACATTGTCTCTCTTGATTGTGTTTGAAGCGGAGATGGGTTTCTTATATTAAAAGAAGCTGGTAACTTAATAAATTACGTGATTTTTTGTTCAAGAACAATATTACAGATCGCTTGCAGTCTGTTGCACATAATTACAGCATGTCTATTCTACGAGTATTGATGGGTGACAGCTTTGTATGTTTAACGGTTTTTGGGTTTCATTTATTTATTTGTGGATCATAGGTTAGTGTACAGTTCTTACAGCTAGGTTAGAAGTACGCTATGTCCTACCATTTTGGTGTACAAATTTTACACATCCATTTTATTATTCAATATTAAACATGTCAGTCAGATTACCATATAAAAATACCATAGGTAATAATATAATAAATGTCAATAAATTTTAAATTCCGTAAAACATAATTTATATTTTTATAACAATATTAAAAAAGAGTTACTAAGTACAACATTTATTTAAAGTCTCTATCATTTAAATAATCGTCAATAGATGGGTTTGGAAGAGCATGGCTTAGATCAGGTGTCGCTAGAGCTAGGGCAGGGAAAAGACTTCCGAAATAATTACGATGTATTACAGTTGGTATCAATGCTGTGGTATCAATGATAATAATTATATCTTAAAAATAAAAATCAGCTATCCTTTAGATAATTTCATGACCTTATTAATGTTAGGGATATTTAGTTTAACTACCGCTTAATAAAGTATTTTTAAATGCAGTAAACGCCCAAGGCCCGTAATATGCATGCACATAAATGTATGCCCAATAAAAATAAATAAATATTCCTCACACATTCGCACAACGCCATCTATCCCAACCTAAACAAAGTTTGTTCTATGAGTACTATACTAAACTTAAAAAAAAAATGTAAGTACCTATATAGCTTTTATTTCTTGTAATAATCATTCCAATCGAAAAAATATAGACCGTTTTTGCGACTTGTTACAGAAAGATCGCACAATACAAAACGCTAAGTACTTGAAAAAAATAAAACAATATGAAGTAAAATACATTTCTAAGAATACAGTAAAAAATGTTGACTGCAATAAGCTTTTCTTCCACTTTAACATAAAATCATAAAAAGTATGTAGCCTTTCGCTTTATTTAATGGCAGTAACAACACAATCGTTGGACCTCTCCACTGTTGTCGTTACACTTAGAAAAACAATGCTTCATTTCATATCAATAAATATTTTCTTGGTTAAGTAAAGTCTTTCAACTTGACTCTTTAGACGACTTAATTAATAATATCTACTAACATTCATCACCATCATCATCATCATATCGTCCAATCCAACCAGGTGTAACTGTAAATCAGCGCCTCTTGACACCTGTGATGTTAAGGAGCACTTGCTGAGTTACCACCTTTTGACACAATTTTTTTACTTTTGTTGCATTGTAATTTTTTTATGTTATATTTTTTGTGATTGATGGTAATAAACAGATTTTCATTTCATTTCATTTTAATCGAGGTTCACTGCTGGACATAGGTCTCCTCCAAGTATTGCCACCTCGTGCGTTCCTGTGCCTCCCTGATCCATCGGCTTCCCGCGCCGCCCTGACTAGGTCGTCAGTCCACCGTGTGAAGGGTCTCCCCACCCTGCGCTTTCCCTCTACTAACATTATTAAGCATAATTAAATTCAATAGTCATTTATTCATAAAACAATCTTATACATTCTTACGCCATATGATTTTTGTCTATCAATAGAACCTTTACAAGCAAGTTTGAATATTATCGCTAACGAAACAGCAAATAAAGTTTAAAAAAAATTAGTAAACTTTTAGAACAATGAAAACGCGTCGAAGTACAGAAGACAGTTAATACCCGTTTTCTCTCCCATCTCTTACAAAGGAATGGAAACAAAGAAAGTGTTACACTGTAAAGACGATGCGAGTATTGCGAAGTAGGGAGAAAGGCTCCATGATTATGAATACCTAGTCTTTGAGGCATTTAGACCGTGAATGCTTTGAAAAACAACGTTTTTTTTTCTTTCTTAGAGGGCTTACTATAAGCCTTTTTGTTTTATTTTAGAAGCACCTCTTTGAATACTAAATGTTAAGATAATGATTTTAAGTGTTAGTGTTATTACTTAATGGTTTAAGCTCTTTTAAATGGACTGCTAATGTTTTTAATTACTTGACGGGAATTACAATTATTACGGATAAACTGTCTACGTGGCTACACCCGCGTTCGTTCTGATTAGATCTTTATACAATTAAAAGTTTCAATAAATGGGTGGTAACATTCTTGATCCATTACCATGTTCGCTAAATAAAAAATTTCCTATTTTGGCAGATATTTGGAATTCCCTAATAAAGAATAATGGTGTATTCTTTATTAGGGAATTCTCAATACAAAATACGAAAAATTACAACTTAATAAAATGTATATCTGTTTTAAACAAAACATCAATGGTATTAGTAGATTAGTTCCCTCCACCGAACGGATATCTATACCTAACTCCCTACGGACCAGCCGATGTAATGTACATACAATCCCTACAACCTTTTACTTACATACAAGTAGTCCTTACTAAACTTTCAGAGTGTGTTGTTCAAAAGATTCGAGTAACGATAAGTATCGACTCAATTAATCGATTAACTTAACAAGTAATTATTGGGAGATGAGAGTTCACAACTTGTATGAAGTTTCATCCTTAAGAGAAAAGGTTCAGTCTGGTATCTATAAGTAATCCTTCTTCCTTATTTAAGTTGTAGTAGGTCGAGACCCAAGGGTCACACCTTTAAGTAACCTTTTTCGACCCTTTAAATAAAGGCGATCATGCTTCGCTCGCGTTGAAAACAACATCTATTAAAATATTAATCTAATGGGGTGTAATTATATTATATGCATTGGCACTGTAATAACTAAAGTTTTGAAAAAAAATACAGCTAATCCCGCTGCAATCCTTTTTATTTTTTCGTAAAGATAAAACCTGAAAGCTTGACTAAAGAGTCGGCTTTTACTGAGAGAAATGTACAGTCAGCAGCAAATAGATAGCGACATTCAAGGCTGTCAAATAGTTAGATACAGCCAAAGTGGTCAATAACTTCGATACACCCGAGACGCTCACATAGATAGAGACATTTCATTCTTCAACAGTAACGGAACGCGCATGTTACCAATTATATAACCGTGGGTGCACTCAATAAATTGACCACTTTGGCTGTATCGATGCTATTGACCACTTTGGCTGTATCTAACTATTTGACAGCCTTGAATGTCGCTATGTATTTGCTGCTGACTGTACCCGTAGCTAAAACAAACAAACAAAATGAGTTGAATACATTTTTTATCAAATCGCACTGGATCTCAGCGACAGATCACACTATCAGATCTAAATACACTATTTTGAAAAATATAGTAGAAAAAGTTAAATATAAAGATAAAATACAAAGCTGGCCAAGTAGTTTTTTTTCAGTTGCCTTTAAACACAGCGCAAAATTAGACTGAAGTTGAAACAATGTATTTTTTTTACATTGTATTGCAACTCAGATGATAAAGTGCCATCACAATCAAAATTTAGCTTCAACCTCATCGATCAAATTTTATACTTATTTTATGAGTTTTAGAAGACGAGTAAACTTTATAGGTCATAGAAGTATCTAGGATGCATACTAGGAATCGATCTAGTGAGCGTAGCAGTCAAGGTCACAAGGAACTTAAAAGTATTAACATTTTTACTCACTGAGGTCACATATAATATGATTAGATCCACGACTTTCCATTCCAATAACAGAATTCCAAATTTTCTCCAAAACGATCTCAAGGGAGCGATTGTTAAATGCGCGTTAAATTTGATTGCTATAATTTTTACTTCCATTGAAATAACCGCGAAGATAAATTGTTTTATGAAAATCTGTTGCCAAAAATCTCAAGACATTTTTTTTTAATGCCAAGCTGTGTAAATTGTCTGTATTTGTTTTACTTATTTTATATGAATACATTTAAAAAAAAATGTGTTTCTTTCTTTTGTTTGCCTAGGTTTGTATGAGCTACAATTTATATGAGTTAACCACTGTAAATAGTGAAGTGACTTTAAAGAATAATATTTGGTATCAGCTTCAAGGTCCAGATATCGTCAGGGATTCTGTAGCGGTTTTTCTACGTGTTTGGATAGTTTCCTTATTTTTTTCTTTTTAAAAAGACAACTCTCGCACTAGAGATCATGCCCTGTGTCGCGGGGGGCTGTTTACAAACATCAATTAACGGACACAAAGAACACCCAGACTCAGGACAATAATTTGTAGATCGCACAAATTATTGTCCTGCGTGGGGATCTAACCCACAACCCCGTGCACGGCAGCCGCTTGCGCTACCGTCTCGCCACTGAGGTCGTCATATAAACCAATAAAGATGTTTGAGGCAATTCAAGGTGGCCGTGCCGGTTGATGTGTGGTTAGGGGCGGGCCTAGTATCAAGCATGCATGTTGTCTGGGACCAGTTAAGACACCAATTAACCAAACCACTTACGCAGGACTCTATATGGCGGGTATTTCCCTAGTTTATCGTGGGACCAAGTATTAAAAATAATCTTGTAGGCATAATCGGAACAGGTCGAAAAGAGGGTTGTAGTTAGGGTGGATCGTCGATGTATGAAGAAAAAAAAATGTTATCAAATCGATTTTGAATACCCGCTAAAAGTTGTATCTACTTAAACTATAAGTAAATATATAAAAAATTTACTATTTAGACATATTTTTTAGCCCTCTACCTTAGTTTAAAGTTACTGTAATGTAACTAAATTTATCGTATTATTGAATATTGTACTAACTGTAAATTAAAGCTATTCTTGAATGAATTTAGCAGAAACTTAATAGTAAGATACTCGTTCTTGAAGTTAGAATCAACATTTAGAAAAAAAATTAAATAAATAAGGTATAAAAATTAAAAAACAAAAGTGGTAAAGAAATGAAAAATTCGTAAAAATCTTCAGTTTTGCTATGTACATGTACTGGAAAGTCTTTTTTGGTCTCATAATTTAGTGAGATTTAACTTAAGAACGTATAAATCCACCTCTGGCCCTCTCACCAGCCACAGAAATTGATGCTTCTGTGACCATTTTCAGATATCGTTCTACCGCTTTTGTGTGACAAGGATAATTTGGCAAATTAATGGTTACTTGATAGTCTTACGTAATTATGTCTTCTAATTCCTCGTCACTAATGTTATCTAACATCGGGGGACATGTAACCTGTTACTCACTCCATATAATCATATCCGTTTTATTCCTATCCGTATATTACCCTCACAAACATTAAAGACTTTTATGCCAGATTTTGAACATTGTCTTGCTGCAATTATTTGCCTTAATCCAATTCCATTATGTGTGGTCTATTATTAAACAGCATTGCCAATAAAAAATTCTCAAGATGAGCTAAGAATGCATTGCAGTTGTTAAAATCGATGCATTCGCAGCTACAAACATCAAATAATTCCGTAAGACATTTTTGTTTCCATTCTTGCAACTCAATCGGAAAGTTTTCAGTTTCTTTACATTTTAAGATATCATAAAAAATGTGAATACGTATCAAAATGAATTTTTAATATTTGTTTCACCCAACAATTGGTAATGAAGCTGTTTTCCTTACTTGAATTAAATCCGTCAGAACTGCATCAAATAATTTAGAGATAGAGAAGGGTGTTTTCCATTTTTTCATTATTTTCTCATTTTTCGTTGAAACTAATCATTAAATTATAATTAAAAATATCATTCATATTTAATGATATGTTTTAGCGAGCTAGCAATAGTTGAAAGCACTTATTTATTAATTAAACAAGATGATCTGAAAATTGCATGAATTAATAATTTACAATGAAATTGCTATTATGTAAGAATATTGTTTACTGTATTTAACATAAAAATAAAGACTTGTCTCTAAGTATATGTGAATGTAGTAGGAACTTAAAAATACGAGTTTTTCAAAACTTAAAGCTTAGGTAGAGGGCTAAAAATCAATTCCTAGATTTTTTTACTTATTTTTTTTATTCAAATTAAAGACTAATGCAACCTTTTAGAGCTATTCAAAGTAGAAAAACAGAAATAAAAAATGACGATCCACCCTATTGTAGAGTGCCGGTTTGTAATGATTGTGGTATGGTAATGGACGTTCAGTAGTCTACCGTCTGCCTACCTCCAGGGGAATAAGTGTGGGTTTATGTACACTTATCTTTTCTGAGTAAGGACCCCAAATGTGTTTGACCACTAGGTCACATCTGTAATTCTAAGGCGACGACTCTCTGTACTTAAATTTTTAAACAGCATCATTTAGAATTTCGAACTATCAGCTATACATTAATCATATTTCAGGCAGTTATAAAATTAATACATACTCATATGTACCTAATACTTTATTATGAAGTGGCCATGAGACGGAACGAAAACCGGAAGGAGTGCCGTGAATTTGGGGAGCCCTATGTCCAACTGTGAACCGCTCATAGATAAGAGGGAACACTTCATTATTAACGTGAGTTTTATCAACAATATTTTTAATTTAAATCTTTATTTCATTTATGTGGTGTATATAAACATTAATGTTCTCCATCTTATCCCATCTAATCCCACGGGTGTCGTAAAAACCGACTAAGGGACTAACCGTAAATATTATCTTTACGAAGTAAAAAGAAAAAAAACTTGAAATTAAACCCTATACCAATCCGTCTGGCCAGCGTGGTATTAGTAGGCCAAGTATGCCTCCGTCATGGGAGGAGGCCCGTCCCTGCAGTAGGACATTAATGGGCTGCTATAATGATAAACATTAACGTGTGCTTGGGTCTGTCTTTTTGGTAAGTATATTATAAAGTAGGAATTAACAAAAACAAAATTTTTAAGTGTGTTCCCCTATAGATACCCGATAATGCAAGCTATGCTTCGTTTGGGACTAGACTAGAATAGAATAGACTTAATTTATTTCAGTACTCATACAAAGAATAGTGAGCTCATTAACATAACAGTACAACAGCACCTTGGCATAATATAGCTTGGTGTTTATGCTTCGCCCATAGAATAATTAACATAAAAATTACAATAAAAGAATTTATGTTCGGCGTGGCGTTGCGGTGTTGTGTGAGTTTGTGAGGTATATTATTAAATTACCTTAAGAATATTTGAAACATCAAGCTAATGCCATTAAGTCCCACTGCAAGGACAGGACTTTCAATAGACTAATATTGTTCAAAATTTTTTTGCGTAGAGTTCAATAATTTCTTATTTTGTTTTTTCATAGAGTTTAATATTCGAATAGCTTCTTCTTTTTCTGGGTTTTGGCCATGGGTTAAAATAAAATGAATTTTTCCTAGTTTAATATTTTTTTTTTTTTTTAGTTTTTTTTTTAGTTTTGTGCTTTGCATGTGTAAAATTTGGTTACCTATTTTAATCCCGAATTTTAATATTCCCAATATCGTAATCCAGAAAACGTTTGGAAATTTCGTCATTATCCCATTTTTTAAAATTTCGAAGTATTATTTGCCATATAATCGCAACTCCGAATTTCATTTGCCCATTTATTTATTTGTACGACGTTTTAAAATCCAGATGAATGAGTTCCAGATATAAAAATCTAAATGCACGAAATCCAGAGGACCGTAATCCATATGCACTGAAGGCAAATTTTTAAAACACAATTTATTGAAATACCTTTATTGAAATCCAGACAAACAATATCCAGATTTTTAAAATCAATATTTTCGAAATTCAAATAAACGATATCCAGATAAACTAAATCCTTTTATCTTTTACTAATATTATTAACTTCACCTATTTAATTGCAACCTAAACTAACCTACTATGTCAAATTTGACAATAAAAATCTATGAGTAATGGGCAAGTAAAACAATAGCTAGTCGGTTCTGGCACTCGCCGGCTGCTGCCGCGGCATGGGAACCAAATAAGAAGATTATGAAAATTTGGTAATAGTTTATCTGGAAAGTGGTACGATGGGAACCAAAAAAAGTATTCTGAGAATCTGGTATAGTTAAATCTGGATTATAAGAATATGGGAAACAAAAAAATACTATTTGAAAATTTGGTTTTAATGCATCTGGAAATCGATTCATCTGGGAAATTAAAAACGGAATTTTAAAAAGTTGTCATTCATTACATCTGTCTTTTAAAAGTTCTACCAACTGTTTTCTGGGTTTTAAGATTCGGGTAACAGAAATTCGAGGTTTCAATAGGTTACCGTAAAATTTTTAACTTTTTCTGGGATACGACGATACCACATTTTTGTGATTAATCTGCCAGTTGTACCTTCTGCTTTGTGTCCCTGTAAACCATTCTCCAATAATTTCATAGTGTAGTTGTATAAATGAAAATATAAAGAAAAAAGAAGAAAAACAATTTATTCACAGTAAAGCTAGACAATAACACATTTACAAAAAGAAAAAATCACATAATAACTTATAACTAACTTATTATATGATATATTCTTCACACATTCACATAAGGTCATCTAGTTCCAAACTAAGCTGAGCTTATACTATGAGGGAAACCAGAGACCTCTGCTTAGCAGCCTTGAACAAAAGCCACCACATCACGTCATAAATAAGCAAAATAAATTACACATAAATCATCAGCGTGGCTATCAATTAATTAAACCATACAATAACGTACATTAATTAATTAAAAGAATATCACTAAAGCCAATACTGCGTAGTAATTATAATAAGAGCATAAAAATTGTTATATGAAACACGAGCGCCGGCTACGGACGGGTGTAATGCTTATACTCTACAATATACTAGCCGACCCGTGCCTACTTCGTTAGGCGGTGAAAAAAAACGCGTCACTTTTTTAAACATATTTCATTACTGCTCCACTCCTATTAGTCATAGCGTGATACTATATAGCCTATGACACTCCCCGATAAATGGACTATTCAACACAGAAAGATTTTTTTAAATCGGTTCAGTAGATCCAGAGATTACCCCCTACAACCTCACAAACACACAAACTTTACCTCTGTATAATATTAAGTATAGATAAAATAAAATAAAATAAGTTTTATTTTTGTTATATGCATATTAATACATATTGCATTGGTCTGTATGTATGTATTTCCAAAAAAAAAGTATTAATGTATGTATTTCAGTTGTCTAGTACCCATAGTACAAGCTCTGCTTAGTTTGGGACTAGATGGCGTTGTATGAAAGTGTGAGGAATATGTGAGGAATATAAAATAAAGGAAGGTGTATATTATACACCTTTCTTTTGCATCACTTTATATTATATTCAAAAAGATAGCTTAAAAATTCGTTGCGTTGTTTTAAAGATTTAAGCATATAATTACAGGGACGGACAGTTTATTTTATAGGTACTATGTAGTGATATTGAAGATTCCGTGTGGTAATAGAGTAAAAATGACGAAGCGTTTATCGAAAGGGTGCCGTAAAGCAGACTTACGAAAAGAAAAACTTGACATTAAACCTACTTCTAGCCTGCGTGGCATAAAGCGGTCCCGTTTTGGCAGTTGAAAATAACGCGTTTTTGTTAAACCTTTTTCATTAAATTAATTCTTAAACTGCTGCATTAAAAAATGTGTTTTTTTTTGTGTGTGTCGTAGCTAAAAATATTTATTTTTTATAGTATACATTTTAATTTACATTCCATTATTTCATTTTCATATTTCGATTAAATATTTCAATGATCATGTGTAGTAAAATTTTAAATAAATACATAATATACTTACTGATTAAGAACAGTTTTATATTTTTTTTAACTCACTACCACTTATTAAGTAGCAATTAACACTAAAATAAATACAAAAGTAAAATTAGTAAATTAGAACGTTCATAAAAACCTAAAATAAATTATTAAGTAGGTTTAACACTTCAACAATTTTTGCGATATCTGTTTAAACTCCAAAAAATAACTAAAACTTTATCCACAAATTATCTTTCACAATAAAAACACTAAAATAATTCATCTCTTAATTTTCCCGCCATATTAAGCACAGATTATAACAGTCATTATAATTATAAACTTTTTTCATAAACTACGAAAGCGCGATATATTCAGCCAGCGTGCGTTCGCTCGGCTCGTGTTCGTGAGCGCTAAGTCGAAATGACACTGCTGACCCGACGCTCTCCGATCGCGATTTGTGTTTCGAACGTAGATTCGCGCAAACGTCAAATGTATCGCCATTCCATCCTATGGTATACAGTGTCTTGATAAAGGACAATGATGTTTTATTGATAAGACTATAGATAAAATAATATAAATAGAATTATCATGTTGTATTGTGTGTATAAATCTTCGCTATCAGGTAGATATCGGTAAGTATTATGGATTTGTTTTAATCATTATCTTAGAAGTTATTTAGATTTAAGAAAAACACTCCAGCACTCTTAAATATTTTTTCTTAGCACGAAGACTCCATAACTAAAATTAATAATGTTAATAACAAACTTTTTAAAATGAGTTTGTCAGTTCTTTGTATTTTAAATATCATAGACAATAAAAGGTAATATTGTGTAGAAAATATTTATTTACCACGAATCTTGGCTAGAAATTAAAGAAAATTTACGAGTTTCAATGGGTGCTTTCTATGAAGTTTGAAACTGTTTCAGTAGTAGAGCACCTACGTAGAGCTTTTTTAAATAACTGTTGTTATTAATACTTTTTTGCACCTGTAGGTATTAGTAAGCCAAGTTTTGCTACAGTAATAAAGACAGTAATACCCTTAGAGTAATGGGACATTAGTAGACATTAGTATAATTATTATTTACTACCTGACCCTGTGCCCACTTCGTTGGGCGTCGAAAAAAACGCGTCCCTTTTTTAAACATATTTTATTACTGCTCCACTCCTATTAATCATAGCGTGATACTATATTTTATAGCCTATGACATTCCACGACAAATGGACTATTCAATACAGAAATAATTTTTAAAATCAGTTCATTACATACAGAGATTACCCCCTAAAACGTCACAAACACACAAACTATACTTCTTTATAATATTAATAAAAATAAAATAAAGTAAAAGTATAGATATAGTGATTATATATTTTTTTAATTATACCAAATCATAAATTCAATTATTTAGGTAAAGTAAACTTTAAGAAAAGTAACTTGTGCATATTTTAGAATTAAAAACAAAGTTAATAATGTCAATCTGTTGCGCTTACGGAGGGATGACTTAGCAGTTATCGAACAAGTTATCCTGCTGAATCTTCAATTATGATAATTTTATGTATTTACTTGCACGCATAAAATGTATTATAATTATTATGGATGTCGTTAAAAATAAGTACAGGAAAGTTAGCAGTTACAATCTTTAATCTTTTTTCTTTCCCGCTAACTAAGTACAAGACGACCTAGCGATACTTACTCGGAATCCAATGCAGTGCCAAGAACTACTGCGAAAGGTTGATAAATTCTGTGAGTGGACTGATGGAATGAGAGTAAAACCTATCAAATGTTATTGTCTGTGTTTAGGTAGGCGGGATACGAGATATACTTCATATGACCCCGGTCTCACTATTGGCGGGGAAAACGTTTCAATAATATCAGAAACCGTGCCTTTTAAATTTCTTGGTAGAAAGATAAACGATAAAGGTCGCTCTCCAGTACTAGACGATGTCGTCAATAGTTTCATAAACGACATTGAAAAGGTAGACCATCAACCGATAAATAACGTAAAAAAAGTCTGGATATACGACAACTATTTAACATCACGTCCCAATTGGCCTTTCCTTGTGTATTATTTAAACCAGAACCTCTTGAAACAACTAGATGCTAAAGTGACGAAAACATTGAAATCGTGGCTAGGGTTAGCTCAATCTGCAGACTCTTCCGCTCTGTATCGAGACACAAATAACTTTGGGATGAAACTAAAAAAACCATCGGAACTCTACAAACATCTAAGAGTTACTAAAATGCAAGTCTTATCAACATCTAAAGACGAAATTGTAAAAACCATCCCAACTGATAACAAATCATCTGCGCTCGAGTCACGGTTGCAATTCCACAAACTAGTAGAGTAGGTCTAGGAAACACGGAAAGTCAATCGGACAAAGAAATTATAAAATCTTTCTTAAACCAAGATGAGAATGACAGCTACAGAGTGCACGCAATGAACCTAGAAATGCAAAATGAATGGGTTACTCTAGGGGACTACTGTATACCTTTAGCCTTGAAGTGGCGCACTTTGCTTTACGACTGGTCACCAGCATTACTTAAATTCTACCTCAACGTCTTCCAATTGACTCTCCCCGATCAAAGCAATCTGTGTGGGGAAAAGCCACGGATAAAAAATGCACGGAATGTGGCAAAGAAATTGGTACGGCAAGACACTTATTGGTAGGCTGCAAAGTGCTTTTGGATAGGGGTCATTACTCGCAACGTCACGACAAAGTACTAGGGATTATACGCGAGGCAGTGAGTCTGTCGATTGCCAGAGCTAGAAAAGGACTGACTACGAATGAAAGACAAAACATCCAATTTGTTAAGGAAGGCACTACTAAAAAGACCATCTACAAGCCTTTTTCGGTCCTGAGTCCGGCAGACGATTGGACTCTACTGGTTGACACGTATGAAACACACTACCAAATCCCGGAGGATATCTGCGTGTCGCCGTTGAGTCCAGACATATTCCTGTACTCAAAATTGAAAAAGCGTGTAGTACTTATTGAGCTCACGGTACCGTGGGAAACTAACATCCCTAAAGACCACGCAATTAAGACAAATAAATACTTTGACTTGACAAATGAGATAACCAGAAATGGGGTACACCAGCTAAATCCCTCTACAATCTATTAAAAGAACTAGGGCTGCCGAGAACTTCAGTAAGCTCTCTACTATCACGAATGTCCAAAACGGCATTGTTAGGTTCCTACCAAATTTGGATAGGTAGGGGACGGAACATAGCAGACAGTGAAGGTGACCGCTAACGCGTTGTAAGGGGGCCTCCTTAAACCTACATCTGGGTCGTAAGTCCCAGACGCTGTTATGCCAGTGTTCCGTCCTCTATCACGCGATGGACCCGGCACCCGCACGGAGAATCCATGGAATGCTAAGATTAGGTCTTACCTTGTACCTAATGTTAAAAAGGGTATCTTTCTGCCAACAAACTGCTATGCAGTTTGGCGGATAGTAATGTATGAATAAGTATTGTTGTGAAATAAAAGATTTAATTTTTTTGATATGATACTCTTTTTTCGTGTTATTGGTACGAGTATATACCGCGCCACGCGTAAAATTCAATTATATTTTCTACGTGGGTGTCGTGAAAATTGGTGACGAGAAAGTTCGAAGAAAAGTCCAGTCATTTCAGGTCTCTTCTGCAGTTTAATTCTAAGTGAGGTAGATTTTAGATGTAACTGATTTTCAATTAAAATGCCTATAATCACTGGACTATAGTCTCTATAGAAACAGAACTATTAATTCTAGACATAATACTTAAGCAGTCTAGCCAGCGTTAGGCTTAAGTTTTCCAATAGCTGAAGGAGAACCGCCCTTGGCGTGGCATATGAAAGGGTTGTTCTATTTACTAAAAAAATTTATTTTAAAGGTTTAAATTATTATAGACGGATATATTAAACAACGTGTAAAGATTTTATGAATTATGTATGGTTTTTCACAAAAATCTCTATTTGTTGGTTAACTACACCATCCATTGGTCCTCATTGGTCCATCGATTTTATATTTTAAAACTGTTCCGGTGGAAATCACGGAACTATTTGGTCATAAAACAATTAATGCTAATGCAATCCAAAAATAAGTCTGGGTCTAGACGTTTTTTACGTCTGAATCTTATCTAGTGACAAGACTCTGGCGTGAAACCAGATTCTTTTATTACCGTCCCAGCTCAAAAAGCCAAATTATCTAATCTAGGTACCAATGACAGCAGCACTGTAAGATGTTCCGTCATGCTAAATTTATTACATAAAGACGAGATAACTAGTGTCTGACCAAAAATGATTTAAAACAATATCCAAGCATTATGTAAATAAAAATAAGGATCATTTTCCCTGATAACTATCACATTGATATATAATATACATTTTTAATAGTATATCTATGTGAAAAGGAATTACCACGATAATCCGCAGGCACGTGATCGTTAGTTTCCTCGAGCTAGTGATATTTCGCCACAAGTTACACATGCGAAATATAAACAAGATAATGTAAACTGCACGCTTTTTTAATGACCGTTAACTTCCATTATTCATTTTAATTCTTTAGAAAGAATACGGTTTATAGAAATACCTTGTTAAAAGGGTTGTTAAAATGTTTGTAATATTTTCTACCTATCACGGAATTAACGTGACAATTGACTGGCAGCTGACTATAAACTTTTTCAATCTACCGGCACATGTAACAATGGGGAGACGTCAAGCAAAATAGGAAAATTTACCGCGATAATGCCTTTCAATATTGTTTTTACTTTATTGCTTTCATATTTTAATGCATATGTTACGCTCAAACATCAAAAACGCTCATTGAGTGGAATAATAGCATTGTGGTTGCAGTAAAACAGCCACGACGCGAAATTCGTGTTATGGCTCTAATGCAAACGCGCGCGTTGTGCGCAATGAAGAAAAGCCAAGACGCGTTTTGAGCAAATTGTGTTGACCATACCACAACGCGTTGTGAGCTATTATTCCGCTCAATGAGCGTTTTTTATCTTTGAGCGTAACACATACATACTTTACGCGATATAATTCCAAAGCTACACAGGCTAACTGTTAACCAATGTCAGGTAAATTTTCTGCCGCATTACTTACTGCCCGATTCATCATCATAACAACCCATTAATATCCTTTATTTACTGTTGCCTGTTATTCATACTTGTTTAGGTGGAATGCCATGCATTTTTGACCTACTGCGGAGATGCAGCTCCTTCTTTTTTTGGTGCCTTATGAATTGTGTTAATTTGGAAAGCCTTTTTGAGGCTATACACTCCCCGACTTAGCTCCGGTGGCCAAATGTGTCAATGAAACTGACTAAAGCGTGCCCCTGTATCGTTCCAAAACCAACTATCGGTAGGAGTTACGAGGGGTAACCCGTCACGGGATTTATGACCTGATAGATGCGCCATGTTGTCAAGTATTTAACATGCTGCTATATTCAACAATAGATTCCATTAATATTATAATATTCTCCGTCTGGTGATAGAAAAAAGTAAATTATTACCATCCTTTTTAATCCCGTGGATGTCATAAAGGCCGAATAAGATATATTTATTTATTTATTTAAAAATGGTACACCAACAGCTATACATATTTACATCTTATATATATATCTATGAAGAGAGATAAGATATATCTATCTAAGAGATATTAACGTAGAACTCTATCACAATCCATCTGACCAACGTAGTATACAGTAGGAGAATCCGTCATCCCTGCAGAGGGACTTGAATACCCATGAAATTTTTACCAGTAAATTGCCGTGACTAAAAATATAATCTGTTTAGATTTAGAAAGGAAACACGTTACCGTGATAAACAGGACGTAGTAGCGTGGTAAAGATCAGTTTATAACCAATTTGACGTCACCTTAAACGAATAAAGAGTATCTATTTTATCGTTTATTTGACAAGGAACATTCAATACTTGTCTTACAAGACAGTTAGTGATCAGGCGATCGTTTTTGCTGTTATTATGAACAATAATTGAATGTATACGAAAGAATTATAGGAGTTTTTTTTGTTTTTTTAAAAGGAAAACGCTAATACGGTCCAAGAATATTACTAAAATGGTAGTCAATAATGACTTCACTTTGTCAGTCTGTCCGATTGCTAATTTTCACTACGTTTACGCCATGTGTCAGATGAAGTAGAGGGCAGATGTAAGAATATTGTTTCATAATTATTTTGTGCTTAGGTAAAAAAAGATAAAGTAAGATATACTTTACATTTACTGTACTTGTGATGATTTTTCGAGATAACAATCCATCGATCAAATGTACAATCGAAAAAAAGACCCGTCGAGGTAACGAACCATCGGTGAAGTGTACCGTAGAGGTAGAGACATCGAGCTAATGACCATCGAGATAACGTCATTCGAACTAGAGTATTAAACCCCTAAAACAGAGAGACCTACCTCTTTAAGACTGTCTAGTTTGGTACCTAGTAATAAGTATTAACTTCAAGGTATGCAAAGATTATTTCAAAAAATAATTGAATGAGCCTTACTTAAGTGTTGTGTTCCAGGGTCACATCTTATGAGGCACTCTAATCTGATATGCATAACTAAAGAGTTTACCAGTACTGTACTACATCACTCAGATCTGCCTAACAATAAGACATAGAATGTAAATAAAAATTTTGAAACCTTACTTTAGAACGATGAGGACATTTACAATGATGACGACATAAAGATAAGTTTGTTACGTTCATTAAATTGTAAATGTTATCTCTAAAACAATTGTGGTGTTCAAGTATTCACTTGAAGTTTTAATTAAATTTTGATTTTAAGAGCGTGATAACAATCACATTGAAAAAGGCTATCAAAGGAATATACTGCAGTAGGTATATAGTTCGTTTGTGCTGTTAAAGGATGAAATATCCTTTCATCACTGTAAGAGGCTCGTCTATGCTGTACAGCATTTGAACACTCCTTTTCTGTACTTGAAAGAAGAAAGAAAGAATTTATTTATTCACACACAAATAGGTACATTACATGAAATAGGAAGAGATAACACTGAAAATAAACAAAACAATAATTAAAACAAATAAGTAGTACAAGAAATGGGTATCTTAGTCACTGAACTCTCCACTGCAGTGTATGAAACGGACTCAGTTCAGCATAGCAGCAACAGAATCTTTGCTATCTTCCAACGCAGTCAACATAAATAAATAATATATTTTACGAAAATAGCTGTACCCAAATTGTTTCTAAATAGTTAACACATGAATGTAGTCATATCATATGAATTAGAATCTCGTTCATTAATAATAAACGCTAGGTATTAACCAGAAACATGTTTCCCGAAAGGGTACAATCCCTATCCCTCAGTAATTCATAAATCTGTGAGAATGTCCACTTGTACTTACTTAAGTACTTACCTGTAATATTATGTTCAATTATAACTATAATCATGTATTAAACATATAAAGAACTAGCTGACGCCCGCGGCTTCATCCTTGTTGTATAGGTAGCTTAATTGTTATTCTACACCCAAAACTACCTATGTTCGCAAATTTCATCAAAATTAATTGAGTAGTTTTTGCGTAAAAGAGTTACAAACATCTATACATCCATCCATCCATCCTCACAAACTTCTTCTTCTTAACGTATCGAAGGCAAACGATACTGGACTAAATTGATGTAGCCCGAAACTCTGCGACACTGACTGCGTTATCGTTGGCAATCATTAGCTCTTCCTGAGTGCAGGTATAAGAGCATCCAGGACATGATGAGAGGTGGGCCATAGTTTGTGGAGCGCCGCAAAGGCAACCCAGTCCGCCACTGTCCGTGAGGCCCCACCGGATCATTTTGTTCTACCTGGGTTCGCATTTATAATATTAGTAGGATACACTTATGTTACACAAAGAAATAATAAAAGAAAACTTTGATATTGTGAGAAACAGAAGTAACAAAACAATACTGTATTACTGGTTTTTTAAAAATTAGAATCCAATTTTTTAATTAAAAACCCTGCGCCATATGCCATTCTGAGGGCATCTTGCCATCTTTGTTATCTACCATACTGCTCAATTGAAGATTGTTAGAGAAAATGCCCAAATTCTTTAAGAAAACGTCATCTTTTCTAAAAATTTACCATCTCAAAAAATTGTATCTATTAAAATACAATCAAACCTTTACAAGTAGGCTTAACTTACTTAATAAACTCAGTCGATAGTTCCATAATATTATCAAATTCGTCTTATTACTGAGAACAAGTATAAGTATACCTATTTCACTTTACAAAGATATTTATTAAACACTTTAGTAAATATTTTTGAATTAAGATATTTTGTATTCAAAACAAGTGCCTTTTCAAAACAATACCTCACTAAATTTACAAGTAAATGTTTTTATTTTAAATTAACTTTAGAGAGTTCAATTAGCCTTATCTATTTATAAAATAAAGAAGGGCGCCTTTTAAAAAAATATTTGCCTAATTTCAGTAATAAAATTTACGAAGAGAAAATAATTATGACATAATATCTCTTACCAGACAAAACTTTACCAACTTACAACGCTGCTGGCCAGACGGATTGGTATTCATTGACTTTAAATCCAGTTTAACTTTTTCTTATTATTTTTTACCGTACTTGTAATATGAAATGGGATAAGGGTCGTAGTACATACAACGTAACGTAAATGGATCGGCACCGTATCAACTCGATCCGTTCAGTATTATTTGTATGAAACTCCTTACTGCAACGCACCCTAATCGGAATCGTAACGTAATCGGATTTTTGACGTTTGACACCGAGGAAAAAGGCGAGGCGGTGCCGATCCGCTTCCGTTACGTTATATGTGGTACGAACCTAAGGGTTGTGACAGTTAAATAATGCACTAGTCGCCTTTTCATTAATCAATCAATCAACTAGCCTATCGCAGTCCACTGCTAAACATAGGCCTCTCCCAAAACACGCCACAGAATACGGTCCTGCGCCTTTCGCATCCAATTTCGCCTTTTCGTTTCCTACACAAAACTATTATTTAAGCGATCATCTAAAATACTATGCTCTATTTTCATGTCATTTGTGTGCGTTAATTTTACGATATAAAAGCCTTTAATGACACAGCACAAAATGATGGTAGAATCGTCAATGATTAAAATCTATGTTTGTATTTTATTAGTTCAAGCTTTATTAATTTACATTATTAAGGTACTTTTCCTTTCAGACTATTATGTTTGCATTACGTTCAAGCATAGAATAAAGAAAGAATATTTATTTTTATAATATCTCAAGTGGATGGATTAAATCACTTAACTTGTGTAAACTTTAAATCACTGCGTTCATTTCAAACTAAAGCTTGGCAAATGTTTTATTTTTCCAACTTGAACATATTGTTATCATAACAGCCCATTAATGTCCCACTGGAGGGACAGGCCTCCTCTAGGGACGGAGGGATACTTGGCTTACTAATACAACATATTAACATATTGTTATATTAGTGGGAAATACCTACTTTCTCTCTTACCAACAAACATAAATTGTAATCAAAATACTACATCAATATTTGGCAAACAGCTTAAGTTACGTATATAATACTGTTCTATGATCGTACTTTAATATAACTATTATATTCTCTCAACAAGGAGTTGTGTAAATAATCGTCATTATTATAACAACATAAGCTCTGGTATCATTCTTACTTAACTCGATTCCTTATTACTAAGGACTAATACTAAATGACTTCTGTTTTTGATATATTATATTAACTATTTCTCTAGGGTGTTCTTTGCCATGCGCTCAGTCATCCAACAATTTTTGTTAGGTTGTCAGGGAGCCCAAACAATATGTTTGCCACGGTCAAGCCACAGTTTCAGTTTCAGTTTCATTCATTTATTCAAAGTAGTACAATAATATTGTATCTTTTTGACGTCATTTAACACTACTTAATCTAAATTTAAAACATTTCAAAGTTTAGAAAACTTTACCACCGCCTCCAAAGCGCTAGTAGAGAAGAAGCGGCGCAACAAACTCTACTGCTGCATTTTCTTGACGTCATAATTTTTACATAGGAGATAACTGTAATTAGGCGCTGCAACCATTGTATACCATACATAACCATAACCAAGGATTATTCAATGATATAGGTAGCGTCGTGATGTAGGTAGTACATAAAAGTGGGAGCACCAAATCACATTCATAAATAACTATCCAGTAGTAAAGACGTCGCTCAGCCAAATGACCCCTTGAATAAAAACTCAGAAGTGTATTAAAATGTAAATTTATTAATGTCAGGGTCGACAAATCTGCTAGCTCTAGCTACTAGATCATATTTCAAACCAAATTGGCCGACCATCAATTCTAGCTACTTGGTTGTAACTATGCAAATATCGCCCTTTTTAAAACGAGATCAACTAGTATCAGATGTATCTGGGTGGTTTTTCGGGACAATGACATTCATGGTCAATATAATTAATATTATTGTCAGTGTTCAACCTTATATGGAAACTTATTTAAACCGCTTTTAGGCATTTGATTTGGCTTAACGATTGCTAGGACTTCAACCATGAAGCGTGATTTAATTCTGAGCGCTTAATAAAGGAACACGTGTAAAATTATAAGTAGGTATAATAAAATTTTATTACAACGGGCATGCAATATATTGGATTTTACTATTCGTTCATGTAGAAAATCAACACGATAACGTCTAGACGTCTCCGTTCATATTTTAATGATCTCCTTTCAAGACTTTTCTCCTTACTTTGCAATGCATAAAAATAGGATGCCTACATACTAAACTACAGTTTAACATTCCTTATTAAAACGATTTTTAAATCGTTCTGTTTTAAAGCTAAGGTTTTACATTTAGGCATATATCCTATAACTGTAATCATCATTAGCCTATTAATGTCCCACTGCAGGGACGAGCCTCCTCCCGTGACGAAAGATACTTGGCCTACTAATACCACGCTGGCCAGACGGATTGGTTTAGTGTTTAATTTCAAGTTTTCCTTCTTTATCAGGTTTATCTCCACCTTACAGGTAAGGTGGAGATAAACCCGATCCGCTCGGAGAATCCCTGAAAGCTAAGTATAAGGTCTGTGCCTCTTGTCAACGACAGAGTATCTTAGCAGAGACTCAGAAATATAATTGGATTGAGGGCTAAGTATTCCACTTAGCCCCCAATGCAATTCCAATACTAACGCCTAGCTACGTACTTCTCTTCATCACAAGCCAATTTGGCATTGATGTTTGGCCGGATAATTGCTTCTAGAAAATTCTCTGCAGTATACCTACTCCTGTAACAAATAGAAGATGTAAGTTGATATACAAAAAATAATGCACCTTTTAAACAGAGTTCACAGAATAAACGAGTTATAAAACCAATTAGATGTTAATGGAAAACTCGTTACAGTCATTTGTTTACTGCACTTAGGGTAAATTGATAATTTTGGAACGTATCCCCCTTTAATTGAGTTTTGCAACTAACAATTTTCTGGGCTGGTTCATTAGTTGAAAGTTTTACATTTCAACGGTTGGTGGATTAATTAACTTAAAATAGGCTGAACCTTTTTTTGCCTGAGGTTGAGGAACATTTATTTATAAATTTTCTGAATGAAGAAACCTTTTTTTAGCTACAATAGTTAATTGTTTCTGTCCCAGGCATTTACTTTTAGAAAACTGGGCATGTCCGTGTTTCAACGGAGTAAGAATACAAAATCATTCCACCCCTTTTGATCCGTTATTTAGGGTAATTCGATAAGTACATCTAATCTCATTGTATGGGAAAGGAGTAGGAAATCTAAACACCGTTTTGCCAGTGTTGGATTAATTTGTAAGTTTGAGAGCGGCTATTTAGGAAAGATGAATGCTATTGTTTGAAGGGAAAGCTCACACTTACACTGGATATTACCCGCGTTGATGTAAGGCTACGTTATGTGACTTTCCTACCCGGCACCAAACCATGTGCAAATATTATTAGGGTTTAGTAGCCAATGTAATTAGATGAATATTATTGGAAAAGTTTTCTAAAAAGGCTTACCGCAAGAACATGCTTTTTCCAATAACGAAAGGAAACTATGGCTTAATAATATCAAGTAGTCTAGACAGAAGAAAGAGACGTGAGACGTGGAAGGTCACAAAGGACACCACGCGCCAGCTACAAGTCTTTGTGAACCGATGCCTCCGCCGGATTCTCGGAATATACTGGCCCGAGAAAATTTCCAACACTGATCTGTGGGAGCGCTGCAGCGAGACTCCGATCGACCACCAAATAAAACGCCGCAAGTGGAATTGGATTGGCCACACTCTCTGAAGGGACCAGGAACATATACCGAGGCGAGCCCTAGACTGGAACCCCCAAGGAAGGCGTAAACGTGGCCGTCCAAAAAGACTTGGCGGCGCGGTCTGTCGCTGCAGAAGTGAAGGGTATAGGGAAGACTTGGAGCGAAATAAAGCGCTAAGCTCAAGACCGACTGGGATGGAGACGCACTGCGGACGCCCTCTGCCCCATCGAGGGGACTTAGGAACATAAGTCAGACAGAAGAAAAATCTTTCCTCAAAACAAAAAAAAAAATATTTCACATAAGATTTGGCGTAATCTTTTCCTTCTTTTTTACATATTCTTACATCACCACACACTAAAATGTGGTACCTCTACACAATTATTTATACGTTACAAGCTATTTAAATTCGTAATGTGATGCCATTAGTTAACGCTTCCGTCACTAGATAGCGCTGTTCTTGTTTATTTACATTCGTGTTAAGATTTGTTGCGTGATGTTACCTTTAATGAATTAACACGGCGATTGATGTTACCAACGTTTGCTTTGTTTAACTTAGTTCCGATTTATAAACCGAACTTAAGTTGTTCAATGGTTTGGTACTTAAGCGATTTATTATATTAGATTTGCCAATTATGTAAATCTGTTATCTATTGTAGTAATTACTTATTAAGGTCTCCGTTTTGAAACTTTTGGCAAAGTTAATAATGTAAGATAAAGAATATTAACTTTAGTTGAAGCTTTAAAACTTTACTGAAACTAGGAATGGTAAGGTTATATTTATGGTATATTTCTTTGGATACTCCATGCCTTCCTAGAAAACGGTGCTTGACGGCCCAAAACGCGATGAAGAGATCAGTGGTATTTTAGTTAGTTCAATCCAACATTACTCTGTTTTATGCAGATATGTAACTTATTACGCCATTTGTATTGTTTTAATATAAAACAAAAAATAAAACACAGTACTGAATTTTAGCTTTGTAAATTCAAATTTTAATTTTAAAATGTACACGACATGGTTGACATGATACATAAGCGGATGCAATCAACAACAGTAAAATAATGAAGGACCGGTCTTTGACAGAGGTTCGTTTCAAAATTAAAATATGATTCGTTTGTTTTATTGTTTGTGAAAGAAATAATATACATTTTTTTAAACTAGGTCTTGCTCGCCGTATATACGAGTAAAAATATTTTTTACTTATTACTATAACTTTGGTTTTTTCACGTTTCGGTCTACTTGCATATGGTTGTCCCTCCGCGACCCTAATAAAGACGACCCTTATAAAGCCGAGAGATTGACATTCATCCAAGAGTAACAGGCCGTCTCGGTCCGTACGACCGTTGTGCTGCAAGCAGTAGTATATGTCACCACCCCATCTCATCTCATGGGTGTCGTAAAAACCGATTATGGGACTATCCGTGAAAATTATCTTTATAAATTAAAAAGAAGGAAAACTCGAAATTAAACCCTATACCAATCCGTCTGGCCAGCATGGTATTAGCAGGCCAATTATTCCTCCGCCATGGGAGGAGGCCCGTCCCTGCAGTGGGACATTAATGGGCTGTTATGATGATGATGACCTACTACGATGGAAGCTAGTGAAATAACATGGAAGTTAAACTTAGCATTCTTGGTCTAGGCTAAGCCAGGCGGCTTGACTATGTTCTGTTTGCCGGCGGTTACCTATTACCATCTGAAGGACCACTTATAGTCTGCCACATTATACAATAAAAATTAAAAAAGAGAGAATGACGACGAAGACGAGAAAATCTCCAACAAAGTAATATAATATTTGTAAGTATATTTATATTTTATTTAAATCCTCACTCAATCTTGTTAGGTGAACCTTTTATCGTAATCAACTGCTCATAAAGCGGTCAATCCATTAACTTAAATCGTGTATTGTCCGAACTGAAAAGATGCTTCAAAAGAACAAAAGAAATTTTGATTAGTTTTGGCCCTTGTTCGACGGAGCCATTTCTTTTGTAATCAAATATAACACGATTTACTGTTTATTTCGCAAAAAAGATTTATTTGCGGAGAGTTACGTAATTGTATTATAATGAATACCTATTTAGTTATTTTGGGAAATATGTTTCGAAATAAATTTTAATAAGTACCGTTAGAACATATTTTTGTGAATTGATACTTTTCTAACAGATTTGTTAAGTTTCAGTCTTTGCCTGTTTCTTTTAACATATTATTTTGTTTAGATCTCGGGACCGCTCACATACCCCCTTACTCACAAACGCCTCTTAAATTTTAGTCAATTGATTAGCTTAAATTCTGACGTTTTTATTTGGCATAAGGTTGGTGTTGCTAATAAAAATCTCGCTAAACAGTGATTAAATTTAAGAGGCGTTTATGAGTAAGGGGGATAATGTTCAAAAATGGAAGTTTTAATCGACTGAACCTAGACGAAGATGCATAGAAAAAAAGCATTTCCCACACGAAAAAAAAAGGGGCCCCATGTGCTTTTATTATTCACAGATTCCTGGTCTCAAGCCCGTATATGATAATTTTATAAATATAAAACAAAGAAGCTAAGTAGTCTTTTGTCTAAAATAAAATTATACAACCTTAATGAATTAATTTTTGCTAAAGATATAATTATTTGATTTTTAATCTGATGCTGAAACTTCTAATTTAAATTTATTTAGATAAGGATTAATACTTAACAGAAAATAACAGCTTCAAAAATAACTTATATTTTGAATATAACTGCCACGATATTTTGGGACAGCTATACGCCTTTTGAGGACACAGTTACTTGTTCGATTCCCATCCAAATTAAATATCTGAGAGCATCAAAAATTTCTGGTTTGATACTAGTTGTTATATGTTCAGGTGCATTACTTATTAAATTAATGATGATTAAACACATCCAACTAATATTATAAATGCGAAAGTTTGTGAGGATGTATGGATGGATGTTTTTGATTAAATAAAGATAGTTTAGGGTGTCGAATAACATTTAAAGCTATCTATACAACACGGGTGAAGCCGCGGGCATCAGCTACAGTACATCATATTTATTTCTAAACGCATACTTACAATCCAACAATTATCCAACATTTTATAATACAACTGCCCCGTGCCCACTTCGTTGTGCGTCGAAAAAAAACGCGTTATTTTTTTAAACATACATCATTACTGCTACACTCCTATTAGTCATAGCGTGATACTATATAGCCTATGACACTCCCCGATAAATTGACTATTCAACACAGAAAGAATTTTTTTAATCGGTTCGGTAGATCCAGAGATTACCCCCTACAACGTCACAAACACACAAACTCAAACAAACAAAATACTTTATTTATGTACATTCTCCAAAAACACATACAATTTAATTTAGTAACACATAAATACACTGCAATTAATTTTACTAAGCATCTGTTCTGGAGAAGTGTACACAAAAAGGAACCTTCTCAGCATATTGTCTGACTTTCGTCAGACACTGATTTTCAGAAGGCTCTACACTTAACTCACACACTCAACCTCTTTATAACATTAGTATAGATATTTATCTTGCAAGGTTTTATCTGTTATAAGGAATAATCCATCCATTTCCAATAACACAAAGTATTTCAAACATTCAGTAATAATATAATATTATCCGCGTACAATGCGACCTTGAGACTCGAGGAATGTTAACTTTGCAAGCCGATTAATCTTTAAACTTTAATTCTTCAACTTTGTGGTGCTTTCTGAAGTTTTATTTTTTAAATAACAGGATTAAGCAATACGATCCTAATGTAATTGTAATCTCTCGTTTATAATAATGAAACGCGATTGCTTTAAAGTAATGATTTATCTAACTTGATGGAAAGGGCGCCCTACTTATTTTAATCATAAAAATTATCTGCGATCCCTCGGTTGCACCTTGCATACACATAAGTCTCTCTAATTCTTAAAATTGCTGAGATAGAAACAGCTGGAATGAAGCCTGAATTAAAAATGTGACTACAATACAAATGGCAACTCTTCTCTGTAAGACGCAGAAATAAGGTCCAAAAACAATGCTAAGTGCAAGAAAAGTAACAAAGACATGAAAAAAAAATATTAAAAAAATCAAACTTTTGAAAGAAAATATTTATTTTTAAAGTGATGCGTAAGCGTAAGTGGGCGCCATGCAATGTGTGAAACAATGTTATAATGACTATTATTTAAAATTAATCACATCGAGTTATGCAAAATGGGCAGGGCATAGTGCAAAGAAACGACAGTCGTTGGGGCAGAAAGTTCTGTAATATCGACCGAATCCCGGAAAAAGCAGGGTGGGGGGACACCTCACATGGTGGACCGACGACCTGGTTAAGACGGCAAGAAGCCCATGGATAAGGGAGGCACAGGACCGCACAAAGTGGCAATAAATAGAGGAGGCTATGTCCAGCAGTGGACGTCACTTGATAAGACATAAAATGTAATATAAGATCGATATAATAAGCAAATGTAACTGTGTGAATAGTGAAATACAGTATCGAGTGTAAAACATTCCAAGCTTTATCTTCTGAAGTGTAAAGTCTATGTGTATCAGGCACTAAAATAACAATATAAAGAAAAGAAGCCGGTCTAAGCCCATCTGTGGATCCCAAGAACAATAACAAACTACCGTAAACGAAATGTATACAAAATTGAGCGCTACTTGTTGATGCAAAGTAATTGAAAAACGCTAGAGGCGTTGTCAGTTGATATCTAGTTGTGACTAGACAGAATTTTTGTTTACTTTCCTTATTGAACTTTATTACAAAATATTTTCTTTTATTTAAACAGCATGATGAGGAAACCAGCAAGTATTACAAATACAATCATAGAGGAACCAGCAGTTAGATTTGAAAGTTAATGTCCCAAGAAACAACTTGAGTATAATTACAGGGCTCTATCTAGATTTAATTAAACTAGCTACTCTATCCTTTTATCGAAACATCTAGTGGCATATGCCCTCTTTTGGTTGGAGGTGGATTAACTGACCACAGGTGTGCTATCGACATAAACGGCGTCTTGAAGAGACATAGTACCCGTAGGTATCCTTGTCAATATTATAGTGACGAGATATCATCTTCATAACAGCCCATTAATGTCTCACTGCAGGGACGGGTCTCCTCCTGTGACGGAAGGATACTTGGCCTACTAAAACCACGCTGGCCAAACGGATTGGTATAGGGTTTAATTTCAAGTTTTGGTTCTTTGTGTGTGACTTGACAAAGAGTCTGCAATGCACCTGATATTAAGTGTACTTTTCTTAAGTCAATCAATGAGCATTATAATTCTGTCAGTCGATTATAAAGGATTTTAATATTCCTCAATAATATACAACGTCACATCAAGTCCTCAATTAGACAGATCATGAACTTGTAAGTACTAAATAAAGAATAAGAACACGTTTTTGGCAGATATGGAATTCATTTAGACCAATGCAAACATTAATTTATGGACACAATGATTTGCACATTAAACGGAAATCATATGCGAGACCTCTTTTGCAAACAAAACAAACAATTTATCAAACATAACAGACTAAAGAGACTAACATAAACAAATTTGGCAAAACATAAATAAGTTAAACTAAAAAAAACACAGAAATTTCACTGAACATTTTTTGCCAAGTTCTGTATTTCGAGTGCTAGAACACGTTTGTAGCACTTTTTGGCTTCAATATCATGTTGAATATGTATGTACGTACTACGCGCCAGAATTGGAATAATGCCAAAGTTCTATATATTAAAGTTGCTTACTGTACACACAGCAACACATCAAGTTATACATTTTCATTTGAAATTGTGTCTTATTTCAAGGTATTAAGGTACACGAGTGTCTAGCTTGATTAGCTTTGCTGTGTGTACCTCTATCGTAAAAGGATACTTTATCTGTACTAACATTTTTATTAAATGATATTAACTATTCATGTTTGTTACGCACTTATAATTAACAGCAAAAGTTGGTCTTACAGCTTTTATAGTAGTGATTGGTAATATTAAGAATCTAGTTCTAATTTCTTTTCGTATTATTTTGATGGAAAAGTAATGTTTTGTATGTGTGTAGTAAAATGATCTGTATGAGTAACATTTTTCTTCTATAGTTTTCAATTAAGTAATAACACGAAAAGACTAAATGACGTATTTATTATTGTGTTAGTTTCCGATTAAAATTTAGATTCAAATAAATATATATTCCTCACACAATCACACAACGCCATCTAGTCCCAAACTAAGCAAAGTTTTATACTATGTTTTTTTTTATAAATAAATACACATATTATACATAGAAAACACCCAGACCAATGCAAACAATCGTATTCATGCACACAAAGATTTGCATTGAGCGGGAATTGAACCCGAGACCTCTGCGTAGTAGTCATGTTATATAACCACCTCGCCACAGAGGTTGTCAATTCAGGGTTTTCTATGCTTATAAGTAGTTAAATCTTGTTAGTTGTCTAGAAACACACATCAATTTAGACAGAAAGAACATTTAGGCTTATGAATCATTTTTCTAACCCACGTCAAATTGACAGGGGTGGGATTATAACTCGAGATCTCCTCTACAACAGCAGCTGTATCTGTGACCGATGAATTATTATTAAATTAGTCATTTCATATCCGTGTGATGACGGAGTAAGAATACAATATGTCACCACTCCATCTCATCCCATAGGTGTCGTAAAAACCGACTAAGGGAATAACCGTAACTACTATCTTTACGAAATAAAAAGAAGGAAAACTTGAAATTAAACCCTATTCCAATCCGTCTGGCCAGCGTGGTATTAGTAACCCTCTGTCACGGGAGGAGGCCCGTCCCTGCAGTGGGACATTAATGGGATGTTATGATGATGATGATGATAGTCATTTTAGACACTTTATAACTGCAATAGTAACTAATTTACCATGTCAAGTATTGATGCACTATACCAAACTACCTACACAGAAGCAAATCTTCCAATAGAAACAGTTGACAGTCAGTTGAATAGATAGTTCTCACTAAACTGTGTCACAGCTACAGCGGGTCACTTTTCAATATTTGTATGAAAACAAACGAACGTTGCTTTTGCCGTTCGAAAAACGGACGGCAGCCGTAATTTTACCGCAAAATAACTTATAAGAAGGAAAGCAAACTTCAAACTTCAAAATACTTTATTTCATAAAATTTATTACAAATTGTTTGAAATCGTCGTTTAATTAAAATTGAAGCTACATTTAAAATTATAGATCGACACAGACAAACGCTACAGCACTAAAAAAAGCCGCGTTGTATTGTCAAATGTAAATTTACTTGTCTGTCTGTGTTGATCCATAAATTCCAGTTTCCAAATGGTAGGGCCAATGAGAAGAAACCTGGCAAAGAAACTCATGGCAACTCTTTTAAAATTCAGTTGTGTTTACAAATTTTTTTTACATTAATCATATACCCAATCAAAATATTTGACAGTACCAGACAGGATAATACACCATTTACACATCATAAAAAATAATAATCAAAGAAAAGAAAAGTAGAAGACAAGCATGAGAACAAGGAAGACAGAAAAAAAAGATAGAAAGGATACAATAATACAATTAGAACTTAAAATATACAGATAAAACAATACAGTAGCACACATATATAAAAAAAAAAGTGCATAAACTTGCATTATTTGAAACAGCCTATGGAACAGAAGCAGTTAATCCCAAGCCTTTTTGTCTTTCGTGTAGTCTAGGATAGTATAATATCCCTTTACGATTAGTTTTTGTTTGACTACATTCTTAAATTTATTAAAACTTAGATCTTGAATATCTTTCGGAATTTTATTATAAAATCGCACACATTGACCCTGAAATGAACTATGTATTTTTTGGAGCCTAGAATACGGATGAATAAGTCTATCTTTATTTCTAGTATTTATACTATGGACATCACTTCTTTGAACATAAATATTATGTTTTCATAAATGTATTGACTTGCTACAGTTAATATATTGATTTCTTTAAATTTTTCTTGAAGTCTCCTACCTAAATTATAAATTGCACGAATAGCTCTTTTCTGCAGCACAAAGATAGAATGAATATCGGCAGCATGTCCCCATAGTAAAATACCGTATGACATTATGCTGTGAAAATAACTAAAATATACTAATCTGGCAGTTTCTATGTCTGTCAGTTCTCGAATTTTCCTAACGGCATAAGCTGCAGAACTTAGTCTCTTTACCAATGTCATAATATGTGGGCCCCACTGAAGCTTAGAGTCTAGTGTTATACCAAGAAATTTTGTAGTGTCCACAAGGTCTACCTGATCCTCCTTAACTCTTATTGTGGTTTTCACTTCTTGTACATTCGGCGTTATAAATCTAACACATTTGGTTTTGCGGCTATTAAGGAGCAAGTTATTAATGTCAAACCAACGAACAACTTTAGAGATAGCCAAGTTTACTTCGTCAGTGCTAGTCTGCTGTCGTTTCACTTTAAATAAAAGCGAAGTGTCATCGGCAAACAAAACTATCTCATGTTGATCTTTAACTAGATGTGGTAAATCATTTATATAGATGAGAAACAAAAGGGGTCCAAGTATGGAACCTTGCGGAACGCCCATTTTTACGACAGATCCTGGAGATAATTTTCCATTAATATTAACTCTTTGTATTCTATTATTTAAGTAAGACATGAAAAGATCTAATCCAAGTTTACCTAAGCCATAGTGATGTAGTTTCCGTTAAAGTGTATCATGATCGACACAGTCGAAAGCCTTGGACAAGTCACAGAAAATACCTAAAGCATCGTAAGACTTCTCCCAGGCGTCAATATGTTTTACAAGCTCCACACCAGCATCGGTTGTGGAGCGACCCCTTGTAAAACCAAATTGTTTAATATGTAAAATTTTGTATCTACTTAAATATGTTTGCAGTTGGTCTGCAATAAGTTTTTCAAAAATTTTACTGAAAGTTGGCAGTACTGAAATCGGTCTAAAATTAGTTGGGTCTGATGTACAGCCAGATTTATACAAAGGAACAATTTTGCTGGATTTCATTAAATCAGGAAACATACCACTATCTATCGAATGATTAAATATAAGAGCTAAATGCGTTGCAACTGAGTAAATAATATGTTTAGTAACAACTACAGAATTATCCCATAAATCTGATGTCTTTTTGACATTAATGGTATTAAAAGCTTTAATTATATCAAAAGGAGTAACATGTTCAAATTCAAAATCATTGTTGAAAATCGGTACATTATCCTTTAAAATTAATTCTGCGTTTATAGGTGAAGAGTTCAATGATTGAGTAGTAGTAATTGGAATATCAGTGAAAAATTGTTCAAAGGCAGTGGCGACTTCTACATCTGATGTGATTGTTGAGTTATTGATGTTTAAGTTGTACTCAATGTCGCGGTTGACTACTTTGCCTGTCTCACTATTGATAATATTCCATATGGTCTTAATCTTATCATTACTGTTTTTAATTCTTGAACTCAGAAAACGTGATTTAGCTACCTTACAAAGCTTCCTAAATAATAACATAACTCTGAAATGTATCACTAAAATTATAGTTCCTTTCTTCATAAAGTTCATAAAGCCGTATTCTACTCTTATGTAATCCTACTGTTGCCCATTCACTGAATGTGGCGTTGCCTTTAATTAATATTGTTTTTGGTATAAAAACTGATTTAAACACATTACAATAAGAAGTTAAATAATTATCAAATAAAGTGTTTACACTATCATCCGCACTGGTAATTGGTGTGGAACTAAAGGCTAACTCAATTTTGTTTTTAAAACATTCAATTCTATGGGCAGTTTTAGGTATAACAACAATGTTCTTAGATACATTTTGTTCCCTTCTATTTAAAAATGTAATCTGCTGACCAGTGTGGTCTGACTGAAGCTTATTAATTAATAATTTATCAGTAATTACAAAATTAATAAATACATTATCTATACATCTTGCTGTTGTTTCAGTTATACGAGTGGGCTCCAAAAATACATTTTTCAGATTAAAAGATTGAAAAAGAGCTAAGTATTTAGATACCCTTTCTGGGGTTTCATTCCCTGTTACCAGTAAATCAATATTAAAATCACCACAAACCATTACATATTTTTTAGACTTGGTTACCTTATCTAAGACATCCTCCATAACTCTCTCAAAGCAATCATACATACCCGATTTGAAAGCGATTTTTTATTCTTCTAAAAGTAAACAGCTATTACAATAGGTAGAGTTTATGTCGCGGCAACTTTAACAGAATGCTACACTATAGCAGTCAATTGAAAGAAGACAGAAATAAACTATTTGTGTGTTACAAATAATTTATCTTTGTCTTCTTTACTGGGACCTCGTCTGAGCTACCAAAGCAGTCACTATACAATACTTACTTTTGTACAACTACAAGTGCAATGTACTCTATACTAAAGTACACACAGAAGCAAATGTTTCAATAGAAACAGTTGATGACAGTCAGCTGAATAGATAGTTCTCACTAAACTCTGTCACAGCTACAGCGGGTCACTTTTCAATTTCGAGTAAGTCCTGATAGCCTGCAATAAAACTGACATCGATATTACGCTCGACATTCTAGTTGTACTATGTTTTATTTTGGTACTTACTTATATAGTTTTAGAATTGAAGTGCTGATCTTAGATTTGTCTTGCATGTGTATTGGAAGAAAAAATATGCGTTGGTTTTTTTGGCGACGTTTTTAAGAAAAATTGTTTTACTTCATAAATAACAGTTTTATTTTCTTTTTCTTCTTCTAAAAACAGGTAAACCTATGTCACGGAAACTTTTTACACAAGAAATTATATGAAGCGAATGATTTCCAAACAGAATTAAAAAAAATAAAACAAATAAAAACAATTGTGAAACACGCACAAATAATTTTAATTCGTGGAATTCAGTTTTCCTGACCTTCCCTGAATGGCTATACAAGCGCTACTATACCAAAGTAACTAAGAAATGTGAAAAATAATCTTTAGAAGATGTAGGTTTTCCTATTTCTAATTCTCTTTGAGTTTATTGAAACCTACTTCCTACATTGAGATTCAAGTATCATTGTATACTGAACTTAAAAGTTTATATAACTTCAAAGTTGAATAAGTAGTAAACTAAGCTTTGCTTTCAAAGGGAAAAGTTTGTGATTTTGTATATTATGTTATACTTAGTATTTAATTGTTTTTATTAGGTTGTAGTTTATTGGGTTTGCTTACTCAAAACACCTTATATTTTGTTTAAAAGCCGTTTTTTTTTACTAAACAATCTTCGTCTCATTGATTTTGTAAAATCATGGTGAACCTACATACACTAAGGATGATCCGAAGTTTTAAAATCTCAGAGAATAATCAGACAACCAAAGACTCAGACCAAACTACTGCACTGAGTCGCGACGCGATGTTCTCTGTATTAATTAAGTGTGTTTGTAAAAGCCCCCGAGACACAGAACTTAAAAACAGGAGTTTTATTTAATAATTCTTTTACAAGCACACAGCAGGATCTTTTAGAGTTTAGTTAAGACCAAAAAAAACAACATCCTGTGCTTTATAAATAGATGAAGCCGTGAGAGTTTTACCGCACCTTCCTGTTTCTTCCTCCACAAATATTTAAAAGCCTTAACTTGTTAATTTATCAAAGTTCGTACTTTTGAGTTTTGTTATTTATGTGTACAGCAAAAACGAACGTGTACTTTATTTCCTTGTAATACAGATTGACGAATAAGTAAATATGTACCTAGGTGTAGTCAAATCATGTGATGCATACTTAAAGTAAACCAATATAACTAAATTGTAACATAAAAAATCCTGGATTGTTTAAAAAATAATAAACTAAAATCATTAGGCGCAAATAAAGGTTTATGTAGTAGTAACCAACTTGTTACTTTTAAAAATTCTTATTCCTGGCTGGTTTTACTTAAAAGTAATGGTAACTTACATAGGTAGGTAAACCATAGATCGACCTATTTCATTCATGAATATGTAAAAAGCACACGTCTCAAAGTTTTTAGATTGTTCGTAATGAACGTGACGTCAGCAAAACGCTTATTTTTTAACGAAACCCTCTTCACAAAGGTCGAATGTGTAATTCAGAATAATACTTTTACAGTAATGTTAAAAGGTTCTTTAGAACTTATATTTGAGTTTAATTATGCAACACACTTTGTATCATTGTCTTCCTTTGTATTATAGTTGTTTTCGATTTTGTATAGCATAGTAGCGTCTCCCTGTCCCGTATCTGACTGTTATAACGTAATTTATTATATTATTTGTATTGTTTAACTCTTTTAATGGTAGAGCCCGGCTCTTCAGCGAGGGAGACGCTACTATGCTGTACAAAATCGAAAACAACTATAATACAAAGGAAGACAATGATACAAAGTGTGTTGCATAATTAAACTCAAATATAAGTTCTAAAGAACCTTTTAACATTACTGTAAAAGTATTATTCTGAATTACACATTCGACCTTTGTGAAGAGGGTTTCGTTAAAAAATAAGCGTTTTGCTGACGTCACGTTCATTACGAACCTGAATGAGGCCTGCTCCTGCATTTCTTTTTCTTAATTTTTTAAAATACAACTTTCGCATTAGTGAGCGAGGTTTTTCTTGAAATTTTTCAGAAATATAATCAACTTAAAGAACATCCACACTCAAAACAATTATTAGTAAATCACACGAATAATTACGTATCAACCAATATTGAAATTTTGATGGGCAGAAAGGTTATGGAATAGCGACCGCGTACCGGAAAACTCAGGGGGAACCTTACAAGGTGGACCAACGACCTGGTTAAGACGCAAGGAAACCGATGGATGAGGTACTGCACAAGGAGGCATTATTTGGAGGAGGCTTATGTCTAGCAGTGGACGTTAATTGGCTGATAATATGTTGTTGACGATGAAGCATGAGATTTGAACTCGTGACCTCGCCGTAAAATAAAAGCAATGAATAGTACTGAAAAGATTTGTTGCTAAGTAATAGGAAAAACAATAAAATTCATTGCCAAGGTAACGTACCAAATCTTATAGGTATCTATTACGTTCGCGAGTGCACTATAAAAATTTTATGATAAAAGGTTACTCACATCTTTCATTTTAACGTGTCCAAATAATATCTTTATGTATCGACTTTATGTTATTTAGTCTGTGGTAAATGTATGGTATTATTGTGTGGATGAGTTTTGTTTGACTATGTTGTGTGTGTATATTATGTTACGGGCAATTTGATAAGTCCGGGCACTATTAATAATGACCGGTCTGTATTAATAATGCCCGACACCATTGGGCAATGTCAAAGTCAAAGTCAAAGTCAAATAGCTTTATTCACTTAGGTTACAAAGTAACACATGCAAATCGTTATACATGTAGTAGAATAGTATAGAGAAAAATGTCTGCCAAACTACTACCACTTTCGCAGACGACTATAGTAGAGCTCTGAGAAGAATGTGGCCAAGAAACTCAGGCCACTCTTTTCAAAAATAATAATTTGACTTTGTTACAATTACCAACAGCAGCGTGAAGAATGATGTGTGCAAGCAAATCTTACATGCATAGCAATTTAAAGTTTAATTGATAAAAAAAATTTCATTGTTAATAAATTGATTTAAAAAAGCTTTAATTGCATGGCACGTTCATCAGTCATCTCGTCACTGCGATATCCGACAGAAATTAACACACAAGCATTTGTGTCGTCAAGTTGATTTTGTTAATCTTTAAGTAGTTGAGAATGGAATAGAATACCATTTAGATAATATAATTAAATACATTTACAAATGCAAGTGAAGTATTTCTATCGTTACAATAACAAATAAAACTGTAAAAGAAAGTAATAAGGTAGTAACATAACATCCGCACAACTACCTAGGTTAAGCCACAATCTACACCATGGAACAAGCAACATGAAATCACGATAATTGAAATCTAAGCCCATGAGTTTTTGTCATTAATATAATCGTTTATTGTATAATAGCCTTTCGATAATAGCTGATTTTTTACAAATGCTTTAAAGTTTAGTAAAGGTAGATCCATTACATGCTTAGGCAGTTTATTGAATAAACGTATACCGAGTCCCGCAAAAGTGTTATGTACCTTATGTAGGCGATGTTGTGGACCTATCAACTTATGCCTATTCCTCGTACCAATGCTATGAATGTCGCCATTTCTATCATACTGTTCAATATTTTGCTTAATATATATTATATTAGCATATATATATTGTGAAGCAACTGTTAAAATACCTATTTCCTTAAAACGATCTCTCAATGAAACATTCGATTCAAGATTGTAAATAGCTCGAACTGCCCGCTTCTGAAGAATAAAAATAGATTCGATGTCTGCAGCCCTACCCCACAAAAGAACACCATAGGACATTAAGCTGTGAAAGTAACTAAAGTATACCAATCTTGCCGTCTCTATATTCGTTAGCTGCCTCACTTTTTTAACTGCATAAGCAGCTGAACTTAGTTTTCCTGCTAGAGCTAATATATGAGCACCCCATTGCAGCTTACTATCCAACGTTATTCCCAAAAATACAGTAGTGTCTACAAAACGAAGGACCTCACCGTTTAAAATCAGATTATTACTAAGGCTTTTAACATTGGGCATAGAGAATTTTAAGCATTTTGTTTTGGCAGCATTTAAAAGCAAATTGTTAGCAGTAAACCAGTTCAGGACTTGTGCGAGAGATTCGTTAACTTCATCTAAATTAGTTTGCTTACGGTTTACTTTGAAAACGAGTGAAGTATCATCTGCAAATAAAACAATGTCGCACAAACCCTGAGCAAGAAACGGCAAGTCATTGACATAAACTAAAAATAGAAACGGACCTAGAATGGATCCTTGAGGCACGCCCATACTTGGCGGAAGACCAGAGGACCTACTACCATTTACTTCGACATACTGAACCCTATTGCTTAAATACGAAGATAATAAATCAAGAGAAGCATCCCTAATTCCATAAAATGTGATTAATACAGCATAATTAATCACTTTTCCCGGCCATTATGAATAAGGCCCACCCTATCTTGGGCAAAGTAATTAAATAGGTGAACTTTAGTGTTTTTGTTTATTAAATGAAATTAACCTCCTGAGTACCAGAGACATTTTTTTTTGTATTTCTCTATGAAACTTTAACACAAGTTTCCGATGGTTTATAGTATATTGAGAAAAATATTTAAAAAAATCATGGCCTGGAAAATTAGGTTTTTCACTATGTTCTGTATGGAAGACATGAGTATTATATTCAGATGTCTTGCATACAGTACATTAACCATATTTAGTACTTTGTTAGGCACAAAAGGTAGTTTCGTTAAAAAAAACTTAATAATAATTAATAGAAATATTTATTATAAACGCTTTTAACAAAAAAGAAATAAAATTAGCTTCCAAATAAAAGTAGTTACGTAAAAACATAAATGTTCTTCTGAAATTTCCAAGGTCAGTATTATAAGTACCAAAATAAAATAAATCAGTACAAATTGTTAGTTTCAACAGTTTCTAGAAATTTTATTTTTCATATTGTGCCTGTGCCTTGAAATCCGCGCCTTAACAACTCATCACAAAGTTTCTTAGTAGTAAAATACCTGTCAAAAAATAATAAGTGTCATGGAACCATCTGTCAAATGCAGCATGGCAGCTTCTCCAAAATCAAATCCTTGACTTATTAAATGTGGGAAAGTAGTATCACCCTGATAAACTACCATATCACACGCAATAACTTGCGGGTAAGCCAGAACAAAAATTTTAAGACCAACGGGATTTGGTTTGTTTGGACAATATTGTCGTATAGGACATTTTCCTGTTAACAATATAATCCTCATCAATGCTCATTTCCCGAGGACGAGGTTGTTTCTGACATCCAGATAGGAATCGATTAAAATAAGGCAGTATTTTCCATATCTTTTGTAACCTTTGGCGTTATTTCTGGATCGTACACACATTTCAAATGCAGTTTGTTGCTAAAAAATCGATTGCGTGTCATTGCAAAAGCTATCAGTGGTAACTAGGTACTCTCCATTTTTCGTCTCCTGTGTCTGATGTTGTCCACAACCTCTTCTTGTATAGCCTCCTCTCAGATGTGACTCACCAGATGAACTCTGGACCCCAGAATGGAAGACTCTAAGGAAGGATTAGTAACTATACCTTCGTCTTCGTCCGAACTGCTTGAATTGCTACATTCACCAGCTCTTTGCACGGTTTCGATGGGTACAAACTCCGAGTCTGCGTCTGAATTTAAGAGTCTACGACATAAATGGTTACGACATTATCTGGTATCTCCGAAACAAATGTAAAAAAACACAAAATGTAGTTACGTACTGCATACAGTACATTGAGTGTCAGTGTAAAATAATATTTATTGCATACTTTTGTTCTGTAGGCAGAACGTAAAAAGTGATGACGGCAATATATTGACAATATTTTATTATTTCTACAAAATAATTACTTAAATCAATAATAATAACTATTTAGAAGGATATTATAAAAAAAAACAAGAAAATTAACTACTTAACATTTTGATAAACTTGCATTACTTACCACTGCGCGGACCAACCATCACCCGTCTTTCTCCTGACCCCATATTTTTGACAAATGACAGATAATGTTGGTAGTTGCTATTTTTTTTTATTGGGGGAAAGGTCAATTAAACACATTTATAAATTGAACTTTGGGTGGTCTCTTAAAAAAATGGTCGCAGATTTAAATATTGTCTATGTTCTATGGGCAGAACAAATGTACTCAGGAGGTTAAACTTACAAAATTTTCATGAAAAGTTAACAAAAAATAAACTATTGGACATAGTAGTTAAAAAATAAACATTTTACATAAATGTTTTTGGCACTCGCCGGCCGCTGCCGCGGCCCGCTCGCTTCGCTCGCTCGGCTCGTGCGCGTTGTGGTCGCCATACTAACCTAACCTAACCAAATGTTTCTGACTTTTGGCTCAATTTTAGGTTTTGGCTTTTTTTTAAGCTATCTCAAACAATAACTTATTACATGGACTACGGGCCGTCGGCCATTATTAATAAGGGCCGGTCAAAGTGATAAATTTATCACTTTGGCCATCGTTATTGGGCATTATTAATAAAGGCCGGTCCTTATTAATAATGCCCAGTTAATCACGTTGCCCATAACATATACATATAAAAAGAACTTTTTTATATATTTTTTTTATTAAATAATATTATTTTAAATTGTAACATTGAAAGTTTACTACTAATTTGAATAGATGGCTCGTTATTGAATAAAATGTAGTAAGCTCTGCTTAGCTTGGAATATATTTGAATAAAGAGGGAAGCGAACTTAGGACCTCTGCGTAGAAGTTATGGTCTAATCCACTAAGCCACAGGGGTCGTCTAGTACAGAAATTGTAGGTGACGTTTTCTTTTATAGTTCTCTTCTTGTTAGACGCTTATACTTTTATAGATTCATTATATAGATAGGTAGGTAAGTACTGTAAAATAGTTAAAGTAAGTGTAAAATGGTTTTAAGAACTTCAAGGAAGTATGGACCTTATTCTCTTAAAATAAGAATCACTTTTGCAAGTAATGACGTATTACAATCAGTACCAGTGAGAACCAGCCATGTATTTAGTAATAATTCAAATTAATTGCACCGCTTTGTTTGTTCGTTTGAATTATTGTCACACTGACATACGATCGTTTATTCAAAGGATTACAAAGTTACACAGAGTTATGTAGTTGTTAGAGTAGGCAAGCAAACATCTATTTATTTATAGAGAGGAAGCATAACATAATCTTTGTTTGTTAAGTTTAAAAAAAAGTATAGTAAAAGTAACTTTAAAAGTTAAAGTAACGTTAAAGTTAAAGTAACTTAAAGTTTTTTTTTGTTTGGAAGTTTTCTTTAACAATCCTGACGAAAGTTCAGGATATTGTAGATTGATTAGGTGGAGGAATTTATGTCTAACTGTGCCAGAGCAACGCTACTCTTTTATGCATCACCTATTACAGAACTATGGAGTACAGAACTAAATCAGATATCCTTGGTAACCACGGAATCTTCATTTCGTTGTTTGATCTGTCCATTTCTGAACAATTAATTTCAAATAAACAACTTTATTCATCAATGCTTGTTAATTACGATTTCATTTTGTTGCGAATGATAAAGTCATTTAACTTATAATCGCTTTCGTATTGACTTTGGCGAAATAAATGTAGCAAGTGCCCGCATTAGTTCCAGTTACGGAAGTCGATCATTCAAGTCTTTGTTTTTTTGAAATCACTTTCATCTACCTGAAAGTAAACGAAGTATGTATAGCCTATTTTGATGCGTTTCGGACTCGCGCACTGAGAACTCCATAAAATCATGTAGCTATACAAGTTAAAGTGTACCATAACTTTAATTAATAAATTTATAAAAATATATGCTGTAACTAAAAATTTAAGGTATTCGAAAGTTTCAAAACATTGCTTTATGCCAAATTTCAAGATTCTATGTAGTTAGACTGTAAGTATCCTGTATGTTTTTATTTTATTGCGGGCGCCAAAAATTTGCGATATTATCTGCTGTATATTTTGATATCGTTGGTTTAAAGATTTGATTTTCTAACAGCTCTAAGGCGTAGGTTGTAGACCTAAGCATTTAGTTAAATTTCAGTTTAATACATCCACACGTTCCTAAGAAAAAGGGTCTTGATAGACAGACGGACAGACAAAAAATGATTCTATAAAGGTTCAGTTTTTTCATTTCGAGGTATGCAACCCTAAAAAGTAGAGTAGAGCTAATGCAATATTTTTAAGGCCAGCTTTATCCGACTAGCACTCAGCGGGACGACTCCAGTACTTAATGCTTGTTTCTCGAAGCACTGGTTTTAAAGGATTAACAACGTAGATTTTTGTCAGAAATCCAAATTTTTAGATTTTTAGCACTCTAATTCAGGCACTCGTATCATCGAAAATTGGTAGACAAGTCATAAAAGATTTCCCACGTTGAAAAAAGTTAATGGAGCTAAATTTCAGCAATAGTGATTTGTTTCGCAAATCAATCTGCGTTATTCTTTTTAGGGTTCAGTAGCCAAATGGTAAAAAACAAAACCCTTATACTTAGATTCGTCATTTGTTTGTCTGTCCGTCTGTCTATCTGCTCGTCTGCCCGTCCGTGTGTCACAGCCATTTTTTGATTATTAGTTTATTACCATTTAACATTTTTTTCCTTACAAGAAAAGAACAAGGAAATAATATATGTGGTCTAATTATTAAAACGATCTATCAACCCCTTGTCTTCCCTAAAAGCAAACGCAGTTAGGTAGGTATATTATTCCGTAGAGTAGGATTAAATAAAGAAATTGTTTATAAATATGTTTGCAAGAGTATACTTCCACTAGTTTTACAGAAATTTCAATTTATTTCTAAAAATATTCATGTAATTATTGTAACGCGTCCAGGTAAACGGAATTGAAAGAAAGAAAAACAATTTATTTACAGTAAAGCTAGACAATAACACATTTACAAAAATAATACAATCATACATATTATATAATATTTATATATGTATGCATACTATAATATTTATTAGCAAATCCGTTCTATATTACTTACATTACTATCGACCATTGTTTTTATACCTTCACCCTAAGAATAAATAACCAAAGAAATATCGAAGAGGTCCATAATTAATACCTTTAAGCAAGACACACATTATAATATATTTTCCTCAAACCCCATAGTTCCTACATTTACTGATACACACAAGTATAAATCCATGATATATACTTGTTTATCCAGCCGTATTAAGACCGGGTTATTTCCTTATGTACCATTTCCACAGAGCAGATCGCGTTGAAACGCATTTCACGTTTACCAAAGGAAATTGAGCCTTGTAAATAGGTTTTAAATTTCATTTTTGCTTGGCAACTGAGCGCATCCGACTGACGGCCGCGGTATACGCGCGGTTTTTTTCTTCCAAGCAAAAATGAAATTTCAGTAACTGTATACAAGGCTCTATTTTCTTTGGTCAACGTGAAATAGTCTTCGACGCGTTCCGTTCAGTGGTAATCGTACATTATTTGGTAGTAAGAGAGCCTAAACTGTAAGTGCTGTTGTTCAGAATTATTTATTACTTTTAATAAAGGTAACCTCAAGAGTAAGAAACAGTTATTGTCAAATAAAGTGGGTAATAGTTATGTTAAACTGTTGTTACATGTTTGGAAACTAAGTTTATTACTTTTTATTGATAGTTTTGTTATCGATGTTAGTATAGTTAAGTACGGGATTATTTGTTTGTTAAATATTACTGGATTAGAACGAAAGATTTTTATTAATTATAAATAAATAAATAATCCTCACACATTCACACAGCGCCACCTAGTCCCAAACTAAGCAAAACTTGTACTATGGGTACTAGACAACGGATAAACATACATAAATACTTTTTTTTTGTAAATACATACATATTATACATAGAATACACTCAGACCAATGCAAACAACCATGTTCATGCACACAAAGATTTGCATTGAGCGGGAATCGAACCCGAGACCTCTTGCGTAGCAGCCATGTAATATACCGACTGCGCCACAGTGGTCGTAATTATTATCATCTCTATGATAGAGTTTTTTTTACAGTTAGAGTGCGCATGCAGTTTTGTGAGGCAATGTATATTAAGTGAATCTTTTAAATGCAATAAATAATTGATCCATCTATCTATCCATACTTTAAGCGGATACACAACTTGAAAGTTTACAGGAAATCCTAAACTATCCAATCAAATAGAATATATTATCAGAAGAACAAATATAATGACATTTTAACTTATTAACACTTACAAATCATTTCATACAGATTAAATCATCCTGAGTCCTGATAAACCGGAAATTTGTTCGGAATTGGAAAGGATAGGGTTTCATTATAGTTTGGGAATATTGCCATTTGAGTCGTAATCTCTTGATTACGTCTACTTTAATAAGTAATTTAAAGTTATCCATTAATCAATTATATGAAAGCATTCCTACCGCTGACTGACTGTACGTGTGGTGACGTAGTAAGAATACAATATGTCACCACCCCATCTCAAACCATGGGTGTCGTAAAAACCGACTAAGGGACTATCCGTGAATATTATATTTACGAAATAAAAAGAAGGAAAACTTGAAATTAAACCCTATACCAATCCGTCTGGCCAGCGTGGTATTAGTAGGCCAAGTATCCCTCCGTTATGGGGATTGTTCCTGCAGTGGGACATTAATGGGCTGTTATGGTGATGATGATGATTCCTACCGCAATCACCATAATGCCATCTAGTCCCAAACTAAGAAGAGCTTGTTTTGTGGGTACTAGACAACCAGTAGTAAAAATAGTAATTAGTAGGTAATCATAATACATTACAAATCTCCCAGGCCTTCCATCAGTGATTAAATCAAACTAGACCTATTAACACTATGCTAGCAAGGCAAATCTGTATACAATATTTAAAAAAATCCCACAATAAATAAATAAGTTGGGTTTTGACATAATTTATTCTCACACTGTATAAGATGGTCTTGGTGGTATAAATGAAAGACGTGAACTGTATTACAATAGCGCGGTTTATTCGTCGATTACTACAGTTTATTGCACGTATCGTCCGTAATGTTCGCGTGTGTGGCGACGTGTGTGGAGCGCCCGGTCAGCTGCTCCGGTGGTGTCACCGCCCCTCCCCTGCGCACCGCGGGAATGTAAGACCGGTCCGCAACATGCTCCCCGGGTTGAAGGCTGCTGAGGGCTTCAAAAATCTGGAAGGGGACAGATATTATTAAATGCCCTCCTGATGGTGCCCCGTTTGGTTTTCAACTCGACGACTCTTGTGACGCCGTCGCTGCCTGGATAAACCTCTACAACTCTCCCTAAAGACCACAGCAGAGGTGGGAGTGTGTTGTCCTTGACAAGTACTAATGAACCCAGCTTTAAATTGTAGTTCCCTTTCTTCCATTTCATTTTTCCTTGTTGCGGACCGGTCTTACATTCCCGCGGTGCGCAGGGGAGGGGCGGTGACACCACCGGAGCAGCTGACCGGGCGCTCCACACACCGTTATTTAATTCTTGTTTTTTTTAATTTGAAATCAGTTATTTTAACATCTCTTATGGTTCCATTTAACCTAATTAGTTCTCAATCCCCAACAAGAGCTGTAAGTAACAAGAGTATGTGAATACAAAAAATACCTCTCAATAAAAATATCTTTCAAATATCAAACAGAAACATTCCCAAAAACAAACATAGAATACCAAAGAACAAAAACAATTGCACTGCTTTTTGTATATCGAAGCGTATTCCTTGTTCATTTACATACATCATAGGCAGACTTTCCCGCGTTTTTCTCAATAATATTCAACATGGCGGCTTAAAATGCCGACACCGCCTCAAGCATTTACCAATTTTCCGTAAGTATTTAACGTCAAGAAGGTTTGACAGGTTTGTGTAAAGTAAAATGTTGACTTGGTGTCGATAATTATACTATTAAGAATAGCCAAATTCGTTATGCATTAAAGTATTTCGTAAAATTTTAGCAGAGGTATAATAAACCTCTATATTAAAATTATGCTCATAACTAAAAAAAAAATTCAATACAAAAATTCGATAAAGCAAATTCGAATCTTTCGATGCCTAGTATTGAAAATTGCAGAAGTATCAATATTTTACATCTAAGGCTTCGCTAATAGTAACCTTGAAAACATCATCATCATTATCATCAAGAGGAATCAAACTCATCATCATCATAACAGCCCATTAATGTCCCACTGCAGGGACGGCCCTCCTCCCGTGACGGAGGATTACTTGGCCTACTAATACCACGCTGGCCAGACGGATTGGTATAGGGTTTAATTTCAAGTTTTCCTTCTTTTTATTTTGTAAAGAAAGTAGTTACGGTTATTCCCTTAGTCGGTTTTTACGACACCCATGGGATAAGATGGGGTGGTGACATATTGTATTCTTACTCCGTCACCACACGGATAGGAATCAAACTATCATTCAAGTAAACAGTAACGAAACAATACCTAAAGCAATCTATCAAGTCAGTACCTACGGTGATTGTGGGTCAAGTTTCCCTCAACCACAGGAGAAGGCACGTCCGTTTAATGGCTGTAACTAATCGAAATTAATTGAAAAGCAATAAAGAAGTTTTGAAGTTTGAGGTCCGATTGGAATTTGAACATGCGTCTTTGCAGTTTAAACGTCCCAAAAACTTTTGGCCACTAGGTCACACGAACTCTTGCCTTATAATATAAGTTTAAAAATTCTTACCAGTTATTTTTTCTTTAAAGTTCTTACCTAGATACCCATCAAGGTAAGAATTTTTCTTACCTAAGTAGAGGTAAAAAGTAGGCCCTGACTCCGTCTTAAGTTTCAAATTTTTATTGTTATTTAATTAAATATAATATTTTGATACAGAGTTATAGTAGAAATCACCTTTAGGGCCTATACTGTAGTATAACTAAGGGCAATCGTATTCATCTTAATTACAAGTCTTATGTTTTACATTTCACTTTTGTAAGGTTCTATTTTTAAAGTTTTATTACACTTTAAACAAACCTGTCAAACCTTCTTGAGGTAGTTTTATAAAAGGACATAAGGAAGTCCTTATGTTTTATTTCTGTCACGAAGCACAACCCTTTTTGTAGATCAATAATCAGAAATATCCCAAAATCTCTGAAACGGACATAAAAACTATAACTGAGTGTGACAAGCGATCTGTCAATTTGAACGGTCCATCGGCTTTATCCTTCTCAGAGTGTTCTGTTTTATTTGATACTTATTCAAATGTTATCTGATGTTTAATTGTTTTGTTCACCATATTCCTTTGTCACAACATCCCGTTAATATCTTACTGGAGAAACAAATCTCATTTATCAACCGACTTCAAAAAAGAGGAGGTTCTCAATTCGGTTGTATTTTTTTTTTTTTTTTATTTTTTTTATTTTTATTTTTTGTGTTTGTTACCTGATTTCTCGAAAACGGCTAGACCGATTTGAAAAATTTTTTTTTTGTTCGATTGAGTCTACTTCCCATTTGGTCCCATTGTCACCAGATCTGGATCTGGATGACGGGATCCCAGAGAAATCGAGGGCATCTCTTGAAAATTGTAGGGACGCATTATGTAAAATGTTGTCATATACGTGCATCTCTGACGTCACTACCAAATAGTCAAGAGTCAGAACTGGTCTGATGCTGGAGACCACAGAGAGTCGAGGGAACAACTCAACGGCATATAGCAGCTACCTTGTGTTTGGGCTTATTTTAATTGTATTGATGAAAACTTTACGAAACTTGACACAAACATGATCTGATGATGAAGAAGACTGAGGGTCGAGGGAACTCCTCAACGGTATGTAGCAGCTACCTAGTGTTTAGGCTTATTTTAATTGTATTGATGGAAACTTTACACAACTTTACACAAACATGATCTGATGATGAAGACGACTGAGGGTCGAGGAAACTTCTCAACGGTATATAGCAGCTACCTAGTGTTTGGGCTTATTTTATTCGTATTAATGAAAACTTTACACAAACATGATCTTATGATGAAGACGACTGCAGAAATTTATTTAATACGAATCTTAGAAATTGTTATCAGCATGGTTTTTAACCGACTCCTGTTGAAGTCGGTTTTTTAATTAGAAAATTAGTTAAGGAGAAAGATCGTTCCTACCTAATACCACGTTGACAAAATTTAAAAAAAAAATTTTTCTTTCTTTTGTTTTCTGAGATATTAATAATTGCAAACTTTTGATCGGTGAACTAAAAAGTATAGCGGTTAGTGTAGCGATTCTCATTTTATTTCTCCTGTTATACTTTTATGGCACAGGTCTACAGAAGTGAATCACACTACTATGGCTGCGAAGACAACATTACTGCTATACTCGTAGAAGTATAAGATAGAATATTTAAAAATTCTACTATTATTGAAAAATAGAACTGCAACCGATTACACTACGCACTTTTATACCAACTTTCAAGTAGTTAGTACTTAGTAGTAGTAAAAGTCAACAAACATAAATTAGGAAAACACTAATTTAAATTCTCCATTGTTTGGAGTGAGTTAAAACTCTTCACAGATCATTGTGGTAATGTGGTATTAGTAACCTAAATATCCCTCCGGCTGACCATTAAAATAATGTTCATAAACTGAAATTTTATGTCCGATCAAGAATGAACCGTATTTTTAGAATGTTAAAGTTCAGTTTCATCTAATGGTACTGTTAGTTTTAGTTAAGCATAATGTTAACTAAGGCTATTTGGAATTGGGTTAATTTCGCTTGTTTGGGTTTTCAATTGAAAGTGTAATTGTTGATTGTGGCTTTACAATAATAGAAATTGTTTTGATGTACTAGTTTAATGTTACTAATGTGCTTACCAAATAACATGCAAGTTGAAAGTTTACCCTAGTCCTGAATTGCTTCTGAATAATTTGTTTTGGAATTAATACGCTCCAGCTATTCGTTGAGACCCTCCTTGTGGTGACGGAGTAAGAATACAATATGTCAACACCCCATCTCATCCCATGGGTGTTGTAAAAACCAACTAAGGGTCTATCCGTGAATATTATCTTTACGAAATAAGAAGAAGGAAAACTTGAAATTAAACCCTGTACCAATCTGTCTGGCCAGCGTGGTATTAGTAGGCATATTATCCCTCCGTCTCGGGAGGAGTAACGTCCATGCAGTGGGACATTAATGGGCTGTTATGATGATGATGATTCGCTGAGACTCACCAAGTGTAATGTTTGGTGCTTTAAAAAGCTTATGCTATTGATCTTGGCCTACAGAAGTTAGGGTTGTGTGAAAATGGGCTTATTCCAAAACAATTAACGATTCTTGATAGCTATGATAGTAATGAAAATACTAGGGTAGCAGCTGTGATCTGGCAAAGCTGAAATCTATGAGCAGCGGCTACCACTTCCTATTTGTTAGGCTATTTGCTCGTCTGCGACCTTAAAGCAACAAGAAAATGTACTGACTTTTTCATAGATTCTTTATTTTATCTATTCCTAGCTGACCCGTGGACTAGTCAACACAAAAGATTTTTTTTAAATCGGTTCATTAAATCCAGAGTTTACCCCCTACAATGTTACAAACACACAAACTTTACCTCTTTATAATAATTATTGATTAACTTGCTTAACTTGTAATCGACCCGTTTACTTATTAAAAGCGCATAACTGTACCAACACATTATATTATTTTTATTCTTCTTATTCAGCGAAGTAGCGAAAAACAGCACGCAGCATTAAATGTGACTATATGACGTGATTCATATTTGTGTCACCCAATTTACATAAAATGGTTCCCCATTGATTCGAGGGCGGCAATGGCAACACATCACTCTTGCATGAAGTATGGGAATGGCGTTTTAGGGAGCATATATTTTGAGAATAGCAGTAACGATAAAGTTAAATTATAGTTGGATATTATAAGTCTTTCTTTGTTCTTCTTATGGTACCGTAATTCTTCCGAAAGTTTTCTGGTGATATTGTTTACAGCAAGCTTTAACACTACCGCTCGGAATAAGTAATAAATAAATAATCCTCACACATTCACACCTTTGTGAATATGTACATGTATATTACACATAGAAACACTCAGACCAATGCAAACAATCATGTTCATGCACACAAAGATTTGCATTGAGCGGGAATAGAACCCGAGACCTCTGCAGTCATGTTATATAACCACTAAGCAACAGAGGTCGAGGATAATGAAAGGATACTTACTGTTGCAGGACTATTCCGCAAATTGTAAACGAGACTTTCCTAGAATGTAATATTTTTCACGATATAAATACAATCTCAAAAATAATCAAGCAAATTTTGCAATAACAGTTAATCGAAATAAATTGTTGGTTTTTCGCAAACCCAAGTGACTGTTACGAAAGAAAAAAACCTGGTTTATGCTCGGTAAACCAAACTCCTATAGGACTGACAGACATCTGCCTGAAGCTAGAGTATACGGTTTCCAAAACATTTAAAATTAAAAACAACTGAAAATACAGAGTAACTGTGTACACTGAGCATGTATCAATTTCAAAATACAGAACTGGTAGCCGAATGTCTGCGCCTCTCTAATAAAGCAGATGGTATGGTCAGAAACTTTTAATTCCAAAATATTTTTTTTATAAAGTTTCCCGCTTTTAATAATGTGCCAATGTTACAGTTTTTTTGCAAATGACCCAATTATCTATCCCTTTAATACAAATTCAACCCCTAAAAGTCGGTATAATTATAAATTGGAAAATTATCTTTTTTATTTCTCGGCGTTTTGGACATATTACAAAACGCTGAGTTATCATGTTACCTTACGTCAGCATCGTTTGCGTTTACCGGGTTGCTAAATATTGCATGCGGTAGCTTGTTTGTCATGTTATTAACTTTTAACCGTAAAAAAATAAGGACAGAATAAAAATCTGTATTGAAGTATGCTCCAGAGACGAGTCGCGTATGCGCAAACAATATGATTTAAACTTGGAAATAATACAAACCCAAAAGGCAAGAAATAACTTATAATAAATATAACCACAACAGAATATTACAGCGAATGATTTTTAATATGCAAATGGCATTTTACATCCGTCATTTTAAATAAAATATTAAAATATTTTTACATACTACTTCTTTTGTCGACGGTACGCCTTGGGCGCATTGGTCGCAATCTCATTTCCCTGGCGTTTTAAACCTAGCGCTGTCTAAAAATCATTTATGAGATGCATTTCCACACAACCTGATTTGTAATTTAACCTGCATGATGCATTATTTTTGCAATTCATATTTCGAATTATGGACTTTCATTATGATTTACATCCACAGAAATGTAAATAAAAGATCAGATATCTTATATATATCTTTGTTCAGATATCTGTGTTTGCATCTAATTAATAAACAAAATACATAAATAGACTCCTGTAACAATAGAAGCTTTTATTATAATAATATTATCGGGTATTAACGCATATAGATTTTAAGTAAACACTTTAATTATTTACCTTGAGCCGCTCGACGTTTCGGCCAGGTTACACCAGCCATGGTCACGAGTAGAGAATTATAATAATACCCGAGAATATTATTATAATAATAAAATGAAACGCGAAAGTTTTTATGTTAGTATAGAAGCTTTTATAGATTTTAGAACTTTTGACTAAAATTTGCGGAAAATATTTTAGGCCTTACTTTATAGTAACTGTGATTTAAATACCGCTTGCAACTGTAGTTGTAACTTTGTATAAATTAACACCTTGTACAGTATGAGGACATTGATAATATGATTGGTTTTTAAAGAAAGACAGACAACAATGAGAAAGCGAGAAAGTGAGATTATAATTTATTTATGAATTTGAAATTGTATATTATGTCGTTAACAATAAGTGCTATATTTTGTTGCACTGCAATGACTTTTTATCGAAGTGCAATGTTTCCGTCACCAGCGTCACTTAGTAAGACATGATGAAACATACAATGTCAAATAGAAGTAAGTAGGGATTCAATCTTTATAATTTCAACCTTATGCCGAACGTTATAAGATACATTTTAATGTGATAATTTTCAAAACTTATGCTAAAATTATTCAGCTATTTTCGGTAATCGGATGTATGGTCGAAAACTAAATGGCTTTATCACCTCTAGAGCTAATGTTAGTTGCATGTCATAAAACTATTAGGTTCAATATCGCACAACAAAATATCAGCTAAATCATGACGCTACTTTGACATATCAGTTCTCTTGTATTAGCAAATAGTCGTTAGGTATTTATAAAAACAAATAGTAAAGTCAACGTTATTGACTGTTACTAGAGCATATTTTCGGTAAAACGTTATAATCTAATGAATTTATCTCTTTTTTCCTTCTATGTCCATCCCTATCATTTCTTGCATGACGTCATTGGCGCATATTTCAATTTAAAGTTTTCGTAATTTTATAATATAAAACAAATTAGGGTAAACCACCTAATCGTTAGAAGTCCTACAATTATTGGCACTTAAGAGTTAAAAATGAGTAAAAAGAGAAAACACTACCTATAGATTATTCAAGTTCAGTATGATTATTCAAGTTCAAATATTATTTATTTAATATTTTTATCATATTTTATTTATTTCATGTGTCAACATAGCAACAATTTTATCAGAATCCTTTTAATGGCATTAGTGCCAATAATATTAATTAAAGCGCCGATTACACTACCCTACATGTAGGGTAGTGTAATCGGCGCTTTAATACTATTCAATCACATAATAATAATTAAGTTTAAGCAAAGATTAAAGTATTTTATCATTTTATGATATTTTATATTTAAGTCTGACACGAAGTCCACTCTTAAGGTGCCAATAATTGGGTGGCTTACCAGCCAATATTTAAATTCTACATTTTCAGTTTTTCTGAAATGACAAGCTTGTAATGTCACAAGTAACAAGTTGACTTTAGTTTTAAATTATTTAATGGTTTTTCATGGTTTTTCACATACAAACTCTACAGTTTAATATAGTGATATTTGTATTGTGTTAGTAGATTTTATTATTTATTGCGTTGAAGTGAAAGTTTAAAATAGATTGCACTTTTAATCTAAGCATAGTTTTGATTACGGTCAACCAATGACGTCAAGCTCATGCATAAACATGAAATAACGATCTTAATGAATTTGAATTATGATAGAATTTTTTGTCAAAACTGATAAAGCCATTTCGTTTTCGACTTTACTTTTCTTACTCATTGATTTGCTGTCTTTCTTTAAAAGCCAATCACATTATCAATGTCCCCATACTGTACTTTAATGCAGAAAACATTTCGTAACTAACATTCATTTACAGGCCTTATAAAGAATCCTGATAAGGTTTTACCCTATCGAATCCTCTGGCCAAAGTAAAATTAGTAGTGTAGGCACAAACTACAGATCGATACAAATCCACTTTACATCATTTACCCTCATGTAAATTGTTACGCACGCCAACGACACATGCCTACGGTTCTGAGCACAGACCTTTTTGATGGATTTGATGACCAGTTATCTGTATGCACAGATGTTTGTGCCATACAGAATCTAACCCTCACACATCAAAATAGTTTCATGATCGTTTATAAACATTACAACTAATTTACACCATGGGGTTGTAAGAGAACACTGCATGGTATCAAGTCGTGGTATAATGTGTGTTTCCGCTTAAATAATTTATTCTTTACTACATAAAGTGATTTTATTAAATTATTAATAAAATCATTTTGTATGTAGAAATTAATTCAAATTTTAAAATTATCTATTTTTTAAGAGCCCAAAAATGTCCAACTACTACTTATTTTGGACTCACAGTACTAAAGTTTTTTTGTGGGCGTGGTCGTATGGCCCAATTTTTTCAACAAGATATCATTTATTTTACGCAGTCAAAAGCTTTTGACATATCAATGAAGAGAGCGCCACATTGGTTTTTGTCATTGATGTTGTGCAAAAAAGTCGGATCTGGGTGTTTTTACTTTCATTGTAACCCTTAAAAAGGTCTAAAAAATTGTTCCATGAATTCAGGAATAACAGTTTGAAAATTATTTTCTAAATAAAAAACCAACTACAACTTAAATTGAAACTCGATTGATTGGATACTTACCTACGTAATTTTGTCTACATTGACTTTTCCAGATTTAAAAAAAAAATAAAAACTAAGTAGTTTCTTCGCCGTTAAAGAAATATAATATACACGCAGAGTGGTAAAAATATGTTTATTGTTAATAGGTAACAATAACCATAGACTAAATACTAAACTGAACCCTTTAGCCAAGGAAGGCGAAGGGGCAGCCTAACTAAAGCTATACGTATTACAAACTAGATTCAAGAGGTCCCAGTAAGTTATTCCAAGTAGGACGTAACCCCCAGATGCAACTTGAACCGATAACCTAACTCAATCTAGATTCAAGAAGTCCCGATAGACCATTCCAAGTAGGACGTGATCACCAGATGCAACTTAAACCGGATTGCTAGATAAATTAACAACAATTAAAAATCCTCAAGTATTTATGGAGTCACGGAGAATCCTAACATCGACTTTTAATTTTATGGCACAGCGCCATCTAGTGAAAACTTAGCAAACTAAATATTACAAATACATTACTATATCATTTTATCTTATTCTGATAATAGGTGTGTTACAAAACTGAATAACTAAGCCTGTTTTGGTGACATTTTTTAAGGGACAAAAGTGAATGTATAGACTCGTTAAAAGAAAAACCTTATATTTGACGAAGTTAAGCATAACAATCAACTCCTCCTCTTTTGGAGTCAGTTAAATATAAATGTGTTTAGTAACATTAACAATTGCATAAGGGTGTTATTATGTGAAACATCCTCATATGCTTTTTATGGTTAGTAACAAACAACAAACAATATAATAAATATGGTTGACAAAATCATAAAAGTAATTTGCATGTTTATGTTTCGTTTACGAGACCACTATGACTATGATGCTGTTAATATTTAAAAGCTATAACGGAATTGACGTAGGGAGATATAATTAGATTACAACGAATTTTGATATGCCTTGTTTAAAAATATGGTTTTAAAAAATATTATTATCCACCCTTTCTAGGAATCAAGCTCTTTGTCGCGGGAAATTTTTACCTACGTCAGTTTAACGGACTATTCGCCACTTGCCGACTTTCGCTCTTAGCCGATCTTTGTCTTTTTTGTGCATTATTATGGTTTAGCCAGCTTTTCGTGTGTTTCGCCAACTTTGGCTATTTTGTCGACTAACTAAGTACATCTAAAATCAGAACGAAAGTTGACTGCATAAACAATTGTCCCTCGTGGGATCCCAATCCGCGACTTTGCGCACTGCAGCCCCGCCTCTGAGGCAGTCAGACTAAACAGGATAAAAACTGTACTTTATAGTCTCTCCGTGTGGTGACGGAGTAAGAAAACAATGTCACCACCCCATCTCATCTCATGCGTGTCGTAAAAACCGACTAAGGGTCTATCCGTGAGTGTTATATTTACGAAATATAAAGAAGGAAAACTTGAAATTAAACCATATACCAATCCGTCTGGCCAGCCTGGTATTAGTAGGCCAAGTATCCCTCCGTCACGGGAGGAGGCCCGTCCCTGCAGTGGGACATTAATGGGCTGTTATGATGATAGTCTTCTTTACACTACTTTTGTATAATAAGGATTTTTCATTCGCACTTATGACAGTTTATTCGTACACACTGTTTAGTACTCTCATAAACAGGTGACACTTCAGTTATAAGTTCTTTAAATAATATTTTTTTACGAGTCTTCATATTACGAACGTTCTATATCAGATTTTATTCAAATATTCTCCCGTTTTTTTACTGCTCTAGTTATATTAGAACAGCAAAAGCTTGTTTATTTGTATGCTTGTTACCTCTTCAGGTTTAAACGGCTGAGACTTTCGGGTTGTTTAGGAATTCCTTTTTATGCCGAACTATTAAATTCTGCGTGTGGTGACTGAGTATGAACACAATATGTCACCACCCCATCTCATCCCATGGGTGTCGTAGAACCCGACTAATGCCCGATTTACACATCGACAAGTACAGTGGCGAGTTAAGTAGTATTTTAAAATTAAGTTGATTTAAATAGATCTCCATCCTATATTTTGGCAAGTTAAGTACGAATTAGCCCCCTCTCTCGCGTCTCGCCAACTTAACTTGCCAAAAAATAGGATGGAGATCTATTTAAATCAACTTAATCAGCAACTTACTACTTAACTCGCTACTGTACTTGTCGATGTGTAAATCGGGCATAAGGGACTATCCTTGAATATTATCTTTACTAAGTAAAAAAAAGGCCTACTAATACCACGCTGGCCAGATGGATTGGTATAGGATTTAATTTCAAGTTTTACTTCTTTTTATTTCGTAAAGATAGTAGTTACGGTTATTCCCTTAGTCGGTTTTTACGACACCCATGGGATGAGATGGGGTGGTGACATATTGTATTCTTACTTCGTCACCACACGGAGAATTTAATAGTTCGGCATAATGTAATGTGTATGTTTTCTTTTTATTTTTTTTAAACCTTCTCGTAGTACATAGGAAAGCTTATTGCCTTATTCAAATTGATCGTCTCTACGCTACACCTCTTACAAGTCAATTGTTTTCCTTAAATTGAGTTGTAACCTTCGTAAAGGAACCTATTTATTGAAGAACTGTTTTCTTGTCAGTCTTCAGTAACATACGATTGAGAAAGCAATTCATTAATACTTTTGACAAGTAGCGTTCTGTCGTCTTTGACTATCCCGGACGGGATAAGGCGTGAGTTTATGTATGTATTACTTTTAGCCTCTTTTTTTCAAAGGAATACTTTTTTCTGCATGATAATACTTGGCGAATATTATCTCGACCCATTTAAAACAATAAGTTGATACACCTGAAAAAGAAATCTTATAAAAATGCCTACTCTAATCAGTTTTTGAGTTTAAACTATAACCCTCTCACTCATAAACGCCTCTTAAATTTTAGTCAATTGACTAGTTTAAATTCTTACAGTTTTGTTTAGTATAAGGTTGGTTTTATTAATAAAAATCTCGCTAAACTGTGATTAAATTTAAGAGACGTTTATGAGAAAGGGGTAAGAGTTAAAACTGTAGTGTAAGTAGGTATTTGAAACAAAACAATAGTTGAAGAACTGACTGTATTCTGAGGAATACAATTAAATAAAATTAAAAATCAATTAATAAAAATTAAAGAACTGAATTTAAAACCTTCTCTTTTTAAAGTCGGTGTCAAAAGTCTTTATGGCTACTTTACTTACTCCATTTTTTAACTTATTAGCTTGGTAAGTTTTAAACGGCAAGTTAAGAACTTTCTCATGAACTAACAGAACGTGAAGAACGAAGGACTTTGTGAGGGGTAATACTATTTTAAGTTTAAATTATTAACTTAATATACTAAGTTATTATTACTCTCAGTGTGGTGACGAAGTAAGAATACCTACTATATATCACCACCCCATCTCATCCCATTGGTGTCATAAAAACCGGCTTAGGGACTATCCGTGAATATTATTATCTTTACGTATTTATCTTTACGCAATAAAAAAAAGGAAAACTTGAAATTAAACCCTATACCAATCCGTTTGGCCAGCGTGGTATTAGTAGACCAAGCATCCCTCCGTTACGGGAGGGCGCCCGTCCCTGCAGTGGGACATTAATAGGCTGTTATGATGATATACTGAATTATATACATTACTTTTTTAATACCTTATTGCATATCACATACGGAGAACCAACTGAAAATCTGTTTTAACGTATTAAAAGACCTTTTCACTGTGTCTCTACGTTATTGGAGGAAGCATTTCAATGATCATTCAATGACGCACTCTGTGGCGTAGTGGTTATAAAACATGACTGCTACGCAGAGGTCTCGGGTTCGATTCCCGTTCGATGCAAATCTTTGTGTTCATGAACATGATTGTTTGCATTGGTCTGAGTGTTTTCTATGTATAATAAATATGTATGTATTTACAAAAAAAAAGTATTTATGTATGTTTATCCGTTGTCTAGTACCCATAGCACAAGCTCTGCTTTGTTTGGAACTAGATGACGTTGTGGGAATGTGTAAGGAATATTTATTTATTTTACTGCAGTGGAATATCTAAATGCTGGAAAGTTGAGCGAAGCATTCCCAGGCACAGAGCAATAGTAGGTATGTGGATCATACAAACAAAGTGTGGGCCACGAGAAACTTAGTAGTCAAAACCTTGACTGTGGCGTGATAGTTTCAAACCCCACGCACTCTATCCCTCGACCATCCTCTAAACACATAGCTCTACTAGCGTAAAGTATGAATCATCATAACAGCCCATTAATGTCCCACTGCAGGGACGGGCCTCCTCTCGTAACGGAGGGATACCGGATAACGGAGTAATTATAGGGTTTAATTTCAAGTATTCCTTCTTTTTATTTCGTAAAGATAATATTCACAGATAGTCCCTTAGTCGGTTTTTACCACACCCATGGGATGAGATGGGGTGGTGACACACTGTATTCTTACTCCGTCACCTAGCGTAAAGTAGGAATATTCCTACTTAACGCTAGTTTCACTTATAGGAGGGGCACGTAATTATAATTTCAATGTAAACTGATAGACATTAGGTTTTTGTGTAACATCGTTGTCAAAAGTTGGCGTGACTCACGAAGTATACAAATTACTTTAAGTGCTTATATAATTATGCTAATAGCATTTTGTACGAGGTAAATAATTATCTAACTTTTCAACTATCGTGAGTCCATTATTTTTGTAGTTTGGGATAACTTTTGTAGTGTGCATTACATTCATTTATTGTTTCACTTTACATTTGTATTTTATAAATATCTCACTCTTTCACACAACGCCATCTAGTCCCAAACTAAGCAAAGCTTGTACTATGGGTACTAGACAACGGATAAACATACTTAAAAACTTTTATTTTCTAAATACATACATATTATACATAGAAAACACTCAGACTAATGCAAACAATTATGTTCATGCACACAAAGATTTGCAATAAGCGGGAATCGAACCCAAGACCTCTGCGTAGCAGTCATGTTATATAACCACTACGCTACAGAGGTCGTCAAATTTACTTTAAGTGTTAGGCTATTGTCTCCGTTTTACCTGTGGTAGCCATTGAAACCACTACAGTCGTCCCGTGGTAAGCACAGGTAGCAAGTGACAACAATATGGCGTCGCCGATGTCAACGATACATTGAGTTATGTTATGGTATTGCTAGTGATGAACTGTTTATAATGCGCTCATACTTTTTTTTTGCATAAATTAAAATTATAATTTTAATATTGATGTATCGCATGTATAATTTAAATTAATATTTGTACTAATAATATGTATGTGTAAATCGATTAAAAGTTATTGTTAAATAAAATCGATAATTAATTCAAACCGAATCGGAAACGTGTGAGGGCGTCACTAATGTCAAAATTTCTCAATGTGTCAAAAAGAAAATAAACGAATGGACAGAGAATAAGCACTAGTGTATTCATATTGTGTTTAGATGTTGTGACGTCGTGCTTCGCGCGTTCCATTTCGCCGCACGGCAGCGGCGCGAGCGCGCCGTGGAGGGGACTACCCAGCGGCCGCTATATAAGGAGGACGCGGGGCGCGGGCCCTTCCGGGTTCTAGAGATTAAGGATAGGCTCGCGGCGTTGCGTTTTAGGAATCCATAATGGATATACGCACTACACCAAGCCGTCTCAAACCACGATCACTCACTGTAGGTTACTTCAATGCCAACGGATTAGGCACACAGAAACAGGAAATCGGCATTTTCCTGAAGGACCACCAGCTAGACATTCTACTGGTGCAGGAGACCTTCCTAAAACCATCTGATCGGGACCCTAGAATTGCAAACTACTGTGTGGTGCGCAACGACAGGGTGGACTCCCGTCTAGGAGGTACTCTCATCTACTATAAGCGTTCATTACACTGCATACCTATGGATCCGCCCGCGCTGTCGCGTATTGAAGCGTCGGTCTGTCGGTTGGCTATGACCGGTCATCAATCGATCACGCTAGTATCAGCTTATCTCTCCCCGAGTAGGGAATTAGTTCGTAGCGACCTAGAAGCGTTATTAGATCTCGGTGGCTCCGTTATTATAGCGGGCGACCTAAACGCAAAGAACCAACTCTGGGGATGTCACACGACGTCACAGAGAGGTAGGCACCTTCATTCACTAGGGGAGTCCCTTAATTTTGACATCATTACCCCGTTAGAGCCGACACACTACCCGGCTAATGTGACTCACAGACCTGACGTTCTTGATGTGGCCCTTCTAAAGAACATAAACTTACGTCTATGTTCTGTAGAAGTGCTTCATGAGCTTAGCTCTGACCACCGACCTGTTGTCATAGGGTTCGCCCCACGATTAGGTCCCCCCGACTCCGACACAGGCCATACCCTTACTAAAGTGATCACGGATTGGAAGAGGCTCGAGGAGAAACTCGCGTCTGTCGAATCCGCTCACCTAGAGTCCATTCCCGACCGACTAGAGACTGTAGAGGACACCGAGGCGGCGATCAGCGCCCTAACAGAGCACGTTCAATCGTTAATTAACGATTGTTCTCGGACAGTGCCTGTGCCGGAAGACCGGCGCTGGCAACTGCCCGCAGACGTGCGTGATCTGTTGAGGCGCAAGAACGCTGCCACACGTGCCTATGACAGAGCCCCCAGCGAGGAAAATAGGGCTACCCTTAGATACCTGCAGCGGCAGGTCAAAGTACGCATAAATGAGTTTCGTCAGTCACGATGGGATGCGAAATTGAGCGAGATCGAGCCTTCTCATCTCGCTTTCTGGCAACTATCCCGATCGTTAACGAAGGACGTCTACTCTTCTATGCCTCCTTTGGTCAAGCCTGATAGGACACTAGCGTTTGAGGATGATGACAAGGCCGAATGCCTGGCCGACAGCCTCGAGGCCCAATGCGTGAGCAGTCCTCTTCAGGGAAACACTCATGGGAAATTTCAAATAGATGTCGAAAGCGAAGTGGAACGGCGAGCTTCTCTCCCGGCCCCTCCGCTCGAGGCAGATAGCGACGTTATACCGTTAGTTACACCAGACGAGGTGCAAACCGTCATAAAATCTCTCGCCCCTAAAAAGGCACCCGGCTCGGACGGAATAACGAATAGGGTAATCAAACTATTCCCCGAACGTCTTTTGGTCCTTATGACATGCATATTTAATGCCGCACTATCAAACTGTGTCTTCCCACAGCAGTGGAAAGACGCCGTGGTTATCGGAATACCGAAACCCGGCAAAAAGAAGTCCGAGCCGGCTAGTTATAGACCGATTAGTCTGCTTAAAGGTTTAGGGAAAATTTACGAGCGGCTTTTGTATAGGAGGCTGTTAGCACACGTGGAGGCCAACAATCTTATTCCAAACGAGCAGTTTGGCTTTCGGGCCAAGCACTCGTCCACCCACCAAGTTCACCGTGTCGTTGAACATGTCAGCGCTCGGCTCATGAAAGGTCAAATGACCGGAGCTCTCTTCTTCGATGTGGCAAAGGCATTCGACAAGGTGTGGCACGCTGGCTTAACATACAAGCTTTTCACGATGGGAGTGCCACACAGACTCGTGCTCATCTTACGAGACTTTCTGTCGAATCGTTCCTTTCGCTACAAAGTTGAAGGGACTCTGTCCTCAGCTCACCCCATCCGGGCCGGAGTCCCTCAGGGCTCCGTCCTCGCCCCCCTTCTGTACTCTCTGTACACACGAGATATCCCTCGGCCTGCGGGTGTGCAAACAGCCCTTTTTGCAGACGATACAGCGATTTACGCCTCTGGCACCTCCCCTCCCTCGATAGTTAGGCGACTCCAATCTGCGTCCAACGCCCTCAGCGATTGGTTCCAGAAATGGAGGATAACAGTCAACCCCGAAAAGAGTCAAGCGGTGATGTTTCACAAGAAACGGAACCACTCGCCTCTCTCGGCAGCGACACAAAAAGTCAGGATGTTTGGCTCCCCGATCCCTTGGGCTAAGGAGGCCAAATATCTTGCCGTTTTGCTCGACGATAAGCTCTCTTTCCGTCCCCACATAAACATGGTTCGCAAGCGGGCCACGTTTGTGTTGGGACGGCTGCACATGCTCCTCTGGAAGGAGTCTAAGATGTCGATCCGAAACAAAGTTAGGTTATACACTACTTGTATCAGACCAATAATGACGTATGCGTGCGTAGTTTTTGCCCACCTTAGGCCACACAGGATCCATAGGTTACAAACAGTTCAAAATAGGTTCATGCGCAAAGCGACGGGAGCACCGTGGTTCATGCGTAACGAGGATCTTCACATAGACCTCGGGTTGCCTACTATCCAGCAACACATGAAACTCTGTTCCCGCCGCTACTTTGATTCGGCTGCCACTCACCCCAACCAACTAGTGGTCGGGGCGTCCGGGTACATCCCCTCCAAGATTAGCAAAATTCGTAGACCTAGGCATGCTCTCGAAGAGCCGGACGATAGGATCACGATCGCTCAACGTAGAGCTCACACGGCTCGCGAAGCCATAACAAAACGTCCGCGGTTCCGTCCTCGCCGTCGAGGCCGGAATACGCGCCGCGTTCGCTCCTAGAGGGCGTGCCTTCCGCACGTCCTGTTAGTCAGTGACGGTCCAGGCCGAGGTCCGTACCCCAAAGGGGGTGCCCCTGTGGCACGTCACTTAAATGTCTTTGATTGAGGGCCATCCGCCCCACCACAGCCCGCGTAAAGTAGTAAAGGTCGTCTGAGACCGACTACTCGTCCACAAAAAAAAAAAAAAAAAAAAAAAAGCGGGCCCTTCCCTTTTTGTTCCGGCTTACTGAAGATAAGTGTCTGCCTTTCTATAGGGCAGCCTTCGAACCTCGTGCTTTGAATCCTCTCAAAATCCTTCTGATTAGACCGGCTTGCTTATTTTCCTATATTTGTTAACGTAGTGATTTCCAAATTATCAAACTAATAATATTGTATATACTAAATTAATTTTTACGGAATAAAACTATATTGTCGTACTTGAGTTGTTTGCATTTATATCCCTATACCAACCCACTACGTCACAATGTAAGGTTACAAAATAATATAATGGTATTACAAGGCTCTACCAGCTGAGACATACCTCATCGGATACGCTGGTACGATAATACTAGCCCATTAATGTCCCACTGCAGGGACGGGCCTCCTCCCATGACTGAGGGTTACATGGCCTACTGATACCACGCTGGCCAGACGGGTTGGTATAGGGTTTAATTTCAAGTTTTGCTTATTTTTATTTCGTAAAGATAATATTCACGGATAGTACCTTAGTCGGTTTTTACGACACCCATGGGATGAAATGGGGTGGTGACATATAATTGTATTCTTACTCCGTCACCACACGGAGATCTCAGCGTATGTAGTGAACTAACTATGTAATAAACAAATAGGTACTGTACAGTATCAATTACTACGAACGAACTAAAAACCTTCAATTTTATTCCCAGATTTATTTACATTAGTTTGGTTAGTGAAGTAAGGAAGTCGATACATAATTCATTTTTCGTACCGCACCGATACTGAGATTGCATATACACCGCCATCTCTAGTCATTGTAATAACAATTTATATCAATAACTCGTTGTCAAGAAAATACATAACACATTTATTATTGAGAAAAATATTAACATAACGTTTGTGTAAAAACCGATTCAAGGAAGAGAATAATTTTGTAAAAAAGGCAGCAACGACGCTGGCTATAGACTTAACCTGTGGACTTAACCCTTTGTCATTTCGTTTAAACAAACTATGCTCTCGCAAAGTTATTCCTTACATTTTATTCGTAACTAGCTGACCCGTGCACTCTTCGTTGGGCGGAGAAAAAACGCGTCCCTTTTTTAAACATATTTTATTACTCCTATTAGTCATAGCGTGATACTATATAGCCTATGACACTCCCCGATAAATGGACTATTGAACACAGAATTAATTTAAAATCGGTTCAGTAGATCCAGAGATCACCCTCTACAACGTCACAAACACACAAACCTTACCTCTAATATAATATTAGTATAAATAACTATACAGGGTTATTGGCTATTCGATGTGTTCCAGCCATGATGAGATAAAAGGACAACAATGTTACAAAATTAACGTAAGCTTATGGCCGAAAGTTAGTAGTTTGTGAGATATTTAAGAAAATCCTGTAACTGAGCCTGTTCATTCTAGCGATTGGTCCGGCGATTTCACGGCGAGGTGAGATCGTGGCGTGCACGCGGAGAGCACGCTGCGAGTAGTTTGCTGTTAGAAAATAAATTTTTGAACAGGCCCTTAATACCTACCTGGTTTAAACGAAATTGCGCCTAAGTTTTCCTCTAGATTTAGACCTTACATTGCATCATAGCAGCCATTTATCGTCTACGGCCAGAGTTAGGTTTCTTCCAAATTTTGAAGGCAATCTTCATCCATCAGTTTTCCGCCACCCCAGGTCATTCGTCCATCGCGAGGAAAGGGGAGGGGGTTTCACCTACCCTAAGTTGTCATGAAATTTTAATACAAGAAAATTAACCTTAATGAAGTATATTAAAATGCTAAAATTAAACAAGAGTCAACAAAAATCTTTACACTAAAAGTAATATCTTTTTTATATAATCACTTATCTATTTACTTAGTATATCAAACAACAATCTCATTTTATTACACAAGTTCAAACTTAGGAAATGTCAGTCAATTATTCAGAGAATTCTGTTATTAGACCTCTCACATCAAAGTAGCCATAAAACCTAAGGTACTATTAAGTGCACCCGGCTGGCGTCTCATCATATGAAACCTTAGTAAAGGATTTGGAACTCTACGTCAAGGTTATTAGAGTATGCATTACAAAATCAGTTTTGGTTAGAATCTGTTTACGTAAAAATTACCTATGTGAAAGCAATATTGCTTTGAATCTGGTAAAGCTTTCGCAATATTGCTAATATAATCGTAATCATTAACCTTTTTTCTGTCCCGTGTATGATATTATGATACATTCGCATTGGTTTATTATTTTGTTTACTAGTAACCTGTTAAGTGAACATAACTTTATATTGGCTTTATTTGTTTTATACTTCATAATATTTAAGTGTATTAATCGAGCTCAAAGTTTTTTCTTAAATAAACATAATACAGTGCAATGTCGTTAAAAGTCAACGGAAATTTATTAAGTAAAAATTATATATATATTATAAACATATTATATCTTATATGGTGTACGGTTTGTACTCTTAGAGAAGATTAAATGATGATTAAATATATATCTTACAATGGGTGTCGTAAAAACCGACTAAGGGAATAACCGTAACTACTATTTTTACGAAATAAAAAGAAGGAAAACTTGAAATTAAACCCTATACCAATCCGTCTGGCCAGCGTGGTATTAGTAGGCCAAGTAAGCCTCCGTCACGGGAGGAGGCCCGTCCCTGCAGTGGGACATTAATGGGCTGTTATGATGAAATAAAATATAATTAGCTGATATATAAAATGCTAATATATTGAACTATAGTAATGCTTAACTAATTATGATATTAATGATATAATGAGAACATTATGTATGTACGTGGCGCGTAGCTGTTATTTATAAACTGATTTAACTAATAATGAAATACATAATTTAATTTCTAATTTAGCCGTACGCTTAAGTATTACTACTATTACTATGTACGGTAATATCGTACACAAAGTTTTTGTTTTAAATATATAATTACACACAGAAAATACCCAGACCAATGCAAACTTTCATGTTCATGCACACAAAGATTTTCAATGAGAGAGAATCGAACCGAAAACATGGCAAAAAAGCCAGATGCACTATTAAACAAAAACAAATGTAGATGTTAAAATGATATATTTCAATTGTTATCGCTGTCTCAGTTCGGAGAGTTAAGGAAATTCATTTTCATGGTAGCAAAATTAACTTCCCTATTATGGTTCAGTACCGTAATAACTTATATGCTAAGTAATTTAATGGCATTGTTTCGGAAGCATCGTAATGGAATTTTTACCATTGTTAATGTTGTATCTTCTTAATAAGCCCATTGGTGATGATTATTATGTAACGTCACTTCATTTGATTGTTTCGAAGTTGAAAGAAATAGTGACTACGGTTCGGCTAATCGACTTATCTATTAAGTACTTTGTTTGTCAGACGGTGTTTATTCAAGCTTTACTTCTATCTATTGTGTAGATAAAATTTTTAGAACTTTTCTTTTTAATCTAATCAATCAATCAACTATAGGCAGACCGCTTAACTCAGACCCCGCCTGCGGTAATAGGGGTGCGCGGGGGGCGAGGACAAAGGAGAGAGCTATCTCTTGATTTTTTGGCAAAACGGCGCCATCTAGATATTGTGACCCGAACTACATCACATCACAACACAGCTCTAATTTTTAGCTAGCTTATTTTTATGAAATAAAAAGAAGGAAAATCGAAATTATACCCTAAACCAATCTAAATACCTGGAGAGGTTTTTTTTATTTTTCTGATCAGGCTTTAAATTGTGTAATAATTTAGATTGCATAAATTTTCTCTAAGAAAGTACGATTTTTAGTGGGAAGATGACGCCACCATCTTTGAAATTTGTAAATTGTATAGAAGACGGACTAGCATACTGCACTAGTGTCAAACTGACATACTGACTAGGTGTCCGTTATGGTAGCGTGTAAAAATAAAAAAGCTCTTATTATTGTTCTTATTATCTGTAATTATTTTCTAAGATTGATTCTTACAAATTAATATGTTTAAATCATACCTGTTTTAATGTATGTTACAGCCAAAGTAATAAATATGAATATTGTACATAATAACTAGCCATTATGTATAAGGGCTACTCAATTTAGATAAAGTGATAAATGTCGCAGAATTAATCACATTAACTAGCCATTATATTATATGTTATAGTACTGGCAAAAATACAATATTAAGGCAAAAGTCAGAAACAGTTGGTTAGGTTAGGTGAGTACTTGACCAAAGGAAGGCAAGAAACATTTTTTTTATGTAAAACTAGAATAATATAGTATTACTATATTCTAGCGTCCTTTGGTCACCATACTAACCTAACCTAACCAACTGTTTCTGACTTTTGCCTTAATATTGTATTTTTGCCATATATAATGGCTAGTTAATGTGATTAATTCTTCGACATTTATCACTTTATCTAAATTGAGTAGCCCTTATACATAATGGCTAGTTATTATGTATAATATTCATATTTATTACTTTGGCTGTAACATATATAATAGGTATATAAAAAATAATTAGTTGTATATTGGTTTTACAACCTTAAATCATACATTCTTTTTACTTTTTAATTATAATCTAAAGAATAGGTTCTTTTAATTATTGTAAAAAGTAGTGTTAAGGATATTTCTTGAAGAGTCTACAAATAAATATATTTGTATTCTTTAAAATATAATCAAATTATTACAAATTATGTAATATTATTGTTATTTTTGGAGTCGGTGTCAGCCAACGAAATACGATAATACCTAAGCAAATAGAATGGCGGCCGCGAATTACAGATTATATTATTATATAATTTCGACATTATGACATAAAGTTGTTGATTGTTTATCATTATACCAGCCAATCGACGTCCACTGCAGGACATAGGCCTCTTCCAAGTATTGCCACCTTGCGCGGTCCTGTGCCTCCCTCATTCATAGGGTACCAGCCGTCCTAACTAGGTCGTTAGTCCACCGTGTGAGGGGTCTCCCCACCTTGCGCTTTCCGGTAGGCGGTTGCCATTCCAGAACCTTTCTGCCCCAACGGCTGTCGGTTCTCCGCGATATGTGCCCTGCCCCCCCCACTTTAACCGGGCAATTCTGAGCGCTATGTCGGTTACTTTGGTTCTCCCTACCCCTACCCTAGATGTGGAATCTGTTATTATTCTAGGAGACTTTAATGCACACCCGGGTGAATTATTTTTTAGTGAGTTGATGGCGTTTTGTGATGAGCGTAATAATAAAGTTTTGTATTCCATTCTATTCCTTTCTGATCACTTTAAATGGTTTTTAATTAGATAAAAATTGCATTTAAAACAAAAACGGCCGTTTCATTTTAGCATGCGAGTTTTAAGTAATTGTCTTTGATTTGTAGTACTTATTTCTCATTTTAGTCTTTAGTCTATGTATAACAGGACGCCATATTTCTTCAAATTTTAAGTCAGGAATAAAAAATAGAATATAACTATCGTGGCTGACACCGACTCCAAAATAACAATAATATTACATTATTTGTAATAATTTGATTATATTTTAAAGAATCTACAAATAAATATATTTGTAGACTCTTCAAGAAATATCCTTAACACTACTTTTTACAATAATTAAAAGAACCTATTCTTTAGATTATAATTAAGTAAAAAGAATGTCTGATTAATGTTGCAAAACCAAAATACAACTAATTATTTTTTACTTTTTAGTGCAATTTTTGTCTTTGAAGTCGTTTTTTTTTGTAAAAACTTATTTTATTTGGCATAGTAATCAACTCGATATAGCTCTTGTGTACGCTACCATAACGGACACAGCTACCCCGCCCCCTCGTCCCTTTCATACCGCAGGCGGGGACTGAGATAAACGGTCGGCCTATAGCCTGTCGTATCCACAAGTGTATAAATATAAAGGCCTTACCCAACACGCGGCACTTTACACATAAATATATCCGTTTGGCAGTTTTAATGACATCCATAGAATGTGGCTCCGTGTGGTGACTGAGTAAGAATACAATATGTCACCACCCCATCGCATCCCATGGGTGTCGTAAAAACCAACTAAGGGACTCTGTGAATATTATCTTTATGAAATAAAAAGAAGGAAAACTTGAAATTAAACCCTATACCAATCCGTCTAACCAGCGTGGTATTAGTAGGCCAAGTAAGCCTCCGTCACGGGAGGAGGCCCGTCCCTGCAGTGGGACATTAATGGGCTGTTATGATGAAATAAAATATAATTAGCTGATATATAAAATGCTAATATATTGAACTATAGTAATGCAAAACTAATTATGATATTAATGATATAATGAGAACATTATGTACGTGGCGCGTATTAGTAAGCCAGGTCCCCCCCCCCCCCTGTCATGGGAGAAGGCCAGTCCCTGCAGTGGGACATTAATGGGCTGGTATGATGATAGAATGTGTTAGAGAGAAGTGCCACTATATATTTCTAACCCGTAATCACATCATCAGCATCTCAGCCAATTGACGTCCACTGCTGGACATTGGCCTCCTCCAAACATTGCCACTTTATGCGTCATCACATGGTTTGTATTATTAACTGACATAACTAATTAAACTAATCGCCATCTTGGTAGCGTCGAACATATGCATATGTAAAGTTTGGACACAGTTATACACCCGTGTCCTATCTAAAAAAACAATAACGTCCATATAAAAATATTCTACCAACATTAGTACTTATAAATTTAAGTAGGAACATTCAAAAGTTCAGAGAACTGAATTAAAATTTTAGCATGTCAACAGAATTTTGTTATAAGCGCGTTAAAATTAAACGTAAAGTTCTGACGTAAAAAGGTTGGTTTACGAACGGAATTTGAATGTTGACAGAGTTTACAAACTAGGCTTTAAAATTCAACCAATTTGTTTTGTACTTTTGTTTAATACTTTATTTTGATAAAATATTTTTATTTCAACGTCAGATTCAAAGTGTATTTCACTTTATTTATTTCACTTCTTTCTGTTTGTGGCTCCATCAGTGCTTTACTGTCAAACTTCAACTTTGAAAGTAATCATCCTAATTTATAGTTTTTTGTATGAACCCAGAATGCAGCTTTGGTGTGTTCTGGTATATCGCTGCCCTCCATGAGCGGTGTTAACTACTTGCAGGCCTTGTGAATGTCTGCCAACGTAAACTAATAAAAAAACTTACTTTACATTTTACTATTGTGCGGACTCTCAAATTAAGACATTTGCGAAGTCCAATTATTTAACTGCTGCTTATATTGAAAATATATTGGTAAATAAACTTTTACAACAAAAATTTTTTTTATAAAAATAATATACTGTCAAAGGAAACAAAACGATGACCTATTTTTTCAGAAATACTGAATAAACATTTCATACGAAAACTTTTATTGAATTCAGTATCCAAATGTTTGTATCAAAATAACATTATTATATTTTGATAGTACTTAATTTAATATTTTACTGAAAAGACAGACCTACTCTAGGTGTGATATAAGTGCCTAACTTACTAAAACCTGGCTACTGTAGTAAAAGCTGGCTATAAGTATAGATAGGTTAGCGTTGTTCTGTTTTATTTTGGTAGAGGTGATACAGAAGATAAAAATTGTGGTAAATAACTCTCCGATAGATAGTTTGACGACCTCTGTGGCGTAGTGGTTATATAACATGACTGCTACGCAGAGGTCTCGGGTTCGATTCTCTGCATTGGTCTGAGTGTTTCTATGTATAATATGTACGCATTCACAAAAAGAAGTATATAAGTACTAATATCCGTTGTTCTGTTACCCATAACACAAGCAGGTTAAGCCTAATTTACTTTAGGAACAGATGGCGTTGTGTAGAGATGTCCGTGAATATTTATTTATTTGGAGGAGGCATATATATCCAGTATAATATCCAGTTTCATAATTCGTAGCAACGTAGAACATCTAATTGGTCAGCGTGAGGTTACTAAATGTAAGCCAATTATTCCTCTATCCATCAGTTAACTCCAAGGAACTTACACTCTAACTGGAATACTTATGGTCACAAAAAATCCTTTCCTAATTTACTTACACCTGTATGAGTGGGTTGTGTCCCTCTCTAAACGAGATACCAACATTTAACTTACAGTTGCATGAGAGAGATGCAATCCACCTTTGTCATTGTCCTTGTCGGAGTATTTTTCCCTTTCATGTTATATAAACAAATATAAACCTTATGTTGTCAGTAGTAATGTACGATTTAATTTGTGTAAATTTGCTTTGTAAGCATTCCAGTTAGAGTGTAAGTTCCTTGGTTGACTCATATAAACAGAATGGTTTAAATCTAATGTCAAAGGCAGGAAAAGTTTCAATCCAAAGGCACACGTTCGGGAAAAAGGTTCCTTTTTTAAAATCATCTGAGATTGTAGAGTACCTACTGCTGTCCAGCTTAATACAGAATCTGTAAATGGTACAGTCAATAACAATGACACTTGACTACTATTTATTTTTCTTTTTAAAATTAATATTAAGTTATATATAGATGGTCTCGAAGTCCAGCAACATACATCTTTCGGTCTTTTCATGCAGATGTGAGTAAATTCAATGTAAATAAAAATAAAGTTTTGTCGCTTAAGTTATCTTATAAAAACATACCAATATAGGAAAATATAAATGACAAACTAAATTGCCTATAAGGAGCACATGTCGCCTATTTATTTATCATAGCTGTAGTTGGGAAAAGGTTTGAGATGTATATCCTTTTATATTTCTTGATAATAATATGATAATTTTCGAATGTAAGTACGTGTGTATGTGCGTCTATACTTTTGTTTGATACCGAAGTCACGATTACAGGTTATAGGTTATAGTGAGGTCCAGTAGCGAGAGTGGGCGTTATTTGCCCAAAAGCCAATGATTAAGCTTCTTAGACTACAGCCTTTTAGTGTTAGGTGTCGTAAAAGCCGACTAAGGAAATATTCCCAAGTATTCTCAAAGAAAAAAAAATGGTTTTAGTCAGCAAATTTTTCTTCTGTCACTGCAGTAAATAAAATAAATCCTCAAACTAATTTTGTTACCGAATGTACACGGACAGGTGGCAACCGTTCCTCTTCAATAGGACCCATCCAAATTGTTGAAAGTTGACCTTTCGTTTCGCGTTAGTCAGTATTCAATTGATGTCATTCAGTTTGAAGATCGAATTGTTGTCAACATAAATAATTTGCTTACGTTAAAGGATGTAGATTGAGAACCGTATTTTGTAAAAAAGATGTTTTTAAATATACTTACTTATCTTTTAGTTTCCTTTTCTTTTATTTGAGGAAAAGACGATTTTCACACTAGGGATCATGCATGTGTCGTGGGAACTTTATCAAACATTAGTTTACAGACATGAAGAACATATAGAAATTATTTTTATCTGTACAAAAAAAATTATGACATTAAATTCTTGGGTGATACGTCTCTTTAGCAAAAGGCCGTGAAGTTCGGTACTATCGCAATGCCTGGTTAATCTATGATCAGCAAAATGTTCGGTTGTTTTCCGTAGTCCCATTTGATAAAACCACGGTAAATAGTTTTTACATCACTATCGCTTTTCTGTGATCCCATTAATAGAGATCAATATCAAGAATATAATTTCAAATCAATCAACTTTTACGACGATGACCTCTGTAGCGTAGTCGTTATATTACATGGCTGCTAGGCAGAGGTCTCGGGTAAGATTTCCACTCAATGCAAATCTTTGTGTGGATGAACACGGATGTTGCTTTTGTCTGGATGTTTTTTCTTTATAATATGTATAAAAAAAAATATTTTCATGTATGTTTATCCGTTGTCAAAACAAAACGGACGACCAATGAGACTACGGAAAACAACCGAAAATGTTACTGGGTTTAGGTGAAAGTTACTGTTGGTGTTATAAACATAGGACATAACAGCTTGTGTCCCTGAGTAGACAACAGCTTAGCTATACTATAAAATTCCCGATTTCGTCAAAAATTCAACATCATTACTTATGAAAGCAGTACTTGTTACTGCTACTACTTTTAATTATTTTCAAACAGATAATAAGAATCATTTCGTTCCGTCAATCACATCCCTTAATAACAATAAAGCCTTTTTCTTAAAGAAATGTAATAATAATGTAAATCAAAATTCATCCCATACAAAAGTATCAAAGAGATTTCTAACAATAGCCACCAAAAAGTTATTACGTTCTAAAAATAGTAATTCATGAAGAATAATCTCTTTACCGAATGAAAACGTAGACAACTGGATGAGGAAAAAATATAATAATATTGTGATATTATTAGTGGTCAGATAAAGACAAGATAATATTGGTACTTATCCACGTCATCAAATCAGGTAATTAATGGTCGAACCATACGGTAGTGACGATCGGCGACGCACACAAACTTTTGATTATAATGTCACCAGCAAGTCACTATCAACTTTCATCTTTTGTTACATTTACTTTCATCATCATAACAACCAATTAATGTCCCACTGTAGGGACGGGCCTCCTCCCGTGACGGAGGGATACTTGGTCTACTAATACCACGCTGGCCAGACGGATTGGTATAGGGTTTAATTTCAAGGTGTCCTTCTTTTTATTTCGTAAAGATAGCATTTACGGATAGTCCCTTAGACGGTTTTTACGACACGCATGGGATGAGATGGGTTGGTGACATATTATATTCTTACTCCGTCTCCACACGGAAGTTTTAACATTTATTTTGCTTGTGTGTTTTCCATGCTGTGATGTCGGGTACTTCAAACATATTGCAGAAGAGCATTTGGCCAGAACTGCAAAGTGTTGGTGACGGATTAAAGTATTTTTTGACTACCATTCATTTCCTTTACTTCTAGACTACAATCGCGTTTTTTATAATTCTCGATACAGTCGAATTCCCGTATCGTTAAAAAAAAACTTAAGTTGCTGTAGTGTGGATAAGAAACGAATCCGAGATAGAATGTAACTTACAAGCAATTTTGTTCTGTTATCGCGTAAGCTCCTTTCAGCCAATTTCACGTTTCATTACTTCATGGGAGTTGTTGACTACCTCGTATTAAATCTCGATCTTCTAGTAGACAAACATTGTTGAAAAGAGAGTGTGGTGATCAAAACTTAGAAATTCAGTTTAATTTAAGTTCTCCAAATCTATAAAACTAATCTATTGTTGGGAGAGGCCTAGGAATGTGTAGCAGTGGACTGCGATAGGCTAATTTGATTGATGGAAATGGATGGAATGTATGGATGGATAAATCCCCAAAAAAATCTCTTAAAGATATCTCAACAGGTGGTATCTTCGGTAACATTCGTTTTTATTCCCATAAACCCTATTATCCCCAATAACTTTCCTTTTTGTTTCATACGTAAGCAATAATTAAGCCTTTGTGTGAGACATGGACCATTAACGCCAGACATTATCCGTTGCGGGGGCAAACCTCACTTTTGATTGCTTTTCACATGACCAACTTTACGTTGCTCTATCACCCGTTGGTAACCCAAACAAGCTTTTTGTGTATCCGCGTAATTTCCGCTGCTTACATTGTTTATAGAAAGGGATTAACATAAAAAAAATGTTTAATTGTATAATTGGGCGTATCGCAATCTTTATTAGTCCGTGGCTTGAATTTATCATAACACCCTGCAGATTTACAACTGCTGGAACGGTTTTTGTTTAGTGATAGAAATAGTCTTGGCTGACAAATTTGCTTGGCAAATTAATAATTTTATTTGCGTGGCGATGACAATTTAGGTCGTATCTTTTCCTTACCCTTAAGAGCCGTAGGAGAGCCGTTGACCAATAAGGGGCTAGTACCTAAATATTTATTACTAGCTGACCCGTGCCTACTTCGTTGGCCGGCGAAAAAAACGCGTCCCTGTTTTAAACACATTTTATTACTGCTCTACTCCTACTAACTAGACTTACTACTAACTAGTCATAGCGTGATACTATATAGCCTATGACACTCCCCGATAAATGGACTATTCAACACAGAAAGAATGTTTAAAATCGGCTTAGTACATCCAGAGATTACCCCCTACAACGTCACAAACACACAAACTTTACCTCTTTATAAGGATCTCTTTCATAGGGTGAGATGAGATAAAAAGACCACATACTTTTACTCTATCCCCACAAAGAAATGTTGGTTTGCATTATCTTATTATTATTTTTATAGCGTTATGGCAAACAAGGAAATTGGTTTTCGTACTCTTATCAAACTATGTACCTATTTTTATCTAAGCGATACATTACAGTTTTGACAAGCACGCGTAAGGAGTTAAGTGCACGGCTACTAAATATATAGATATACACACATCAAAAAAGTCTAAGCAACATGCATGATATTACAAATTTACCATTTATATTAATTTATTTTACCATTTATTTTAATTATAACGTTGTATTTTATTTTTAAAATAATATTTTTAGGGTTCTATGATGTAAAAATAACAGCTGTTTTCTTTATAAGTTCTTTTAATAACAGAAATTAACAATATTAGAATATACAGGTACATAAGAAACTAAACTTTTTTTTTACAAATTGAAATTTCTTAAGAAAATGAATTTATTGTGAAAGAATAGGACAATTTAATACAAAGTATGGCCTCCTCTGCTATTCAGAACTTGTCGGCAACGATTATTCATTGAATTAATGAGACTGTTTATGTCATCTTGCGGTATTCGCTCCCAATGGAATTGTAGCAAATCCTTCAGCTGTTGGGTTGTTGTCACTCCGTCCAAGTCCTTCAAAACACGTCTCTGGAGCATGTCCCATGCGTGCTCGATGGGGTTGAGGTCTGGCGATTGTGCAGGCCAGGGCAATACCTGGATGTTCTCCGTTGCCAAGTATTCACTGGTTCGCCGAGCTGTATGTGAAAGCGCATTGTCATGCATTAACGTAAAATCGGAGCCAAAGGTTTGTGCAAATGGATGGACATAAGGTCTGAGAATATCCTCAACGTAATTTTCAGCGTTCATGTTTCCATTTACAAAAACGAGCTCAGTTCGCCTGTTCTTCATAATACCCGCCCATACCATAACTGTTGAGCCGCTGTATGGATGAACTTCCTGAACGCACCTGAGTCTTTCAGTATTTCCGGGTCGACGGTACACTCGCACCCTTCTTGTATCAGGCCTAAACCCGAATCGCGACTCATCGGAAAACATAATTTTATCCCATTGTTCCTGGGTCCATGTTATGCGTTCTCTACACCATTCATTTCGACGAGCGCGATTCCCGTGACGTATCGGTGGGCACCTGATAGGGCGTCGAGCTCGTAGGCCGTACTCATGCAGTCGATTTCGCACAGTTTGGGGACTTACATCAACACCACTTGAATTTTGTAGCCTCAAACTTATCTCTCGAGCGGTTAACATCGGCTGGCGTCTTGCAGTCAGTTGTATGTACCGGTCTTGCCGAGTGGTTGTACTCCTTTTACGGCCTGGATGCTGTTCAGCGGGTTCCCCTGTATTATTGTAGCGCTGCCAAAGACGACAAATAACACTTCTATGAATACCAAAATGTCGAGATACCTGAGATTGATTACTTCCCGCTTGCAACATCCCTACAGCTCTTTGCATTTCATCTGCCGTCAAATGACGTCGCTCCATGACGTAAAGAATATCTAACAATTCAATTTTGTCGCCAACTGTATTTAAATGGTTGGTAAAATTATAAAATCAAGACTAAAACGTAGCAATTAACATGCACTCAAATTCAAACAAATTCGCAGTCATTTGAATTTTATGAAAAAAAACAAAACATAATCGAAATTTTTTTTACACACACACTACCTATACCTACCTACCTACCTACCTACTTTTACCTATACACTTTGAGTGAGTAAATACTTAGAAATTAATTAATATAAATGGTAAATTTGTAATATCATGCATGTTGCTTAGACTTTTTTGATGTGTGTACTATACCCCAAGAGCTGACAGGCATTTCTGAGTACATCCTTGAGGCACATTGAAAATATTATTGTTGAATAGTTGCGAATGTGTGGATGATGAAATGGCCGACCTGGCTGGGAGGTTGCGGGGCGTTAATGAGCTATGAATTTTTTAATTCGCAATTTTTCTCATGCAGAAAATGTTCTTGAGGCACTTTGAATCTTACAGCACTTTAAAGTCTGATGTTTAATTAAACGATATCATAATGCCAGGCGATTTGGTTGGGATTTAAATGGTGACAGGCGATTTAAAGTTATTTGTATTAGAGTAAGTTCACATTCATAGCATAGCAACGACGCGTGATTTTAATTTGTGTTCTATTATTTTGCATTTTACCTTATAATAATTAATATTAACAATTGTTACGTAGTATAATTATGGCAGGTAAAAATCAAATTTGTGTATTTTGTAAAAAAAGTGTTGAAAAATAATTGTTTTCAATGAAAAAACTTTGATGAAAAGTATTGATATATTCCGTATCAGACAGAAGCATGGTTTAAAATATAACGATGTTGTTTTGCCATGTAATATTAGTTCGAACGATGGCTGTGACGAAAAAACACCTGAAATACCTGAAACACCTGATGTATCTTTGCTTTCATTAGGTACGTATAATACTGCATATTATTAATATATTTATGTACACTCAAGGAATTTAATTGTTTAGCAATTTGCTTAATTTTGAAATCGGTCAGGTTACTATTACCGACTACAGACGACGGATGACGAACCCCGACGTCTTGGGAGTCGTAAAATTAATTAGACAAGGTATATATACCTAGCCTTGTCTATCTATGACAGACAGGTATTTTGTGTTAAAATAAAATTCTTCAATTTTATATTGTTGACAGACCAAAGTTAAGTCAAACTAAACTAGACCTTATCTACCATCTCCATCAAACAGTATCCTTAGTCCGAGTTTGTGTCACTATTAACAATAAAGTATATCGAGTAGCATTCGCTGTTCTGATTGGTTCAATGCATTGTATTGATAATACTGTCAAAATTTTATTTTTTACTCTTTGGACAGAATGGTGGAAGTTTGTAAACAAAGAAGTTTGAAGTGCAATTCATACTTATTGGTTATATTTTATATTATGTCAATTTTGAGGTGTAATATCTTTCAAATTCGCTAGGATTATTTTGGTATATAATACGACTAAATTACGTAGGTTGTGTACCTGCTAAACAATTAAATTCCTTGACCGTACTTATATTATTGTTATATAAGTATACAATTTTGGTCGTTTGTGTTATTTACAAATTCAAATTCAAGTTCCCAATACGATAAATGTTGACATCTGATCGATTACGAATTTATTACTGGTATGAATGTTTATATTTTTCTGAACGAATTAAACGATAATTTTCACACTAGAGACCTTACAACCTTGAAAATACTTAAACATTTGTAAATATGTCTATATCAATTTATTATTAAGCAAATTATAAAGTGCTCTTTCATTAATAAATTATGAATTCTAGAATTATTATTAATTATTATTTGTCGATAAAAATTATAAAGTATGTTGACTAATAATTATTTCTTTGAAAATTCATTATTATTTATAATAAATATAATAAATACATTTTTTGCGCAAAAAAAAATAACTTTAAATCGCCTGTCACCATTTAAATCCAAACCAAATCGCCTGGCATTATGATATATCGTTTAATTAAACATCAGACTTTAAAATGCTGTAAGATTCAAAGTGCCTCAAGAACATTTTCTGCATGAGAAAAATTACGAATTAAAAAATTCATAGCTCATTAACGCCCCGCAACCTCCCAGCCAGGTCGGCCATTTCATCATCCACACATTCGCAACTATTCAACAATAATATTTTCAATGTGCCTCAAGGATGTACTCAAAAATGCCTGTCAGCTCTCCGGCTACTAGCTGTAGCCCGCGGCTTCGCTCGCGTTCAGAAGTATTATGATTAATTAGGCTTATTTTTTGTTTAGCGTGTGTAAAAATAAGGGGCCTACAAAATTTCTTTTTTTTTTCTTTTTTTTTTTGTTTATTGGTCTGCAAAACTGAGTACAATTTTAAAGTTGGTATACATAGAGAGAGCCTTACTATCTAGCGGTTAATTGCACCCTATAATATGCAAACACAACATGCGTTAGAAATGAAAGTATAAAACACATTAAACAAATTTAAATTAAATTACTTAAATTGAAACTAAAAACTAATAAAAAGCTGGACTGTATCAATTCCTGATATAACACAGCTCCAGATCCTTCTTGAAAGAGGCGATAGAACCATTAAACAAGTCTATTTCGTTGCGAATGGCATTGCTCGAACTTAACATGCGGTAGATGGGGCAATGCTGAGCGATATTTGTTCTGCAGCGTGGTAAATGAAAAGGCTTCCTATTAACTAACCGACTACCGACTCGCGGGATCGTAAAAGATATCTCTTCAAGGGTGTAGCTTGATTCAACATACCCGTGGAGAAGTTTGTACAGGAATAGAACATCCGTTACCTTTCTGCGACCACTAAGTGGAGCTACATGATAATATTCCAACCGTTTGCTATAAGAATTTAGTGAATGGCATTTATTGTCTGAGTAAGAAAGATGATATAGAAAACGTTTTTGCACTCGCTCGATACGGTCAGAGTGAACCTGATAGCTCGGGTTCCAGACAACGCTACAATACTCTACGATACTTCTAACAATTGAATTAAATATAGTGATAGTTAGGGAAGGCTGATTGAATATTTTCATATTACGCGTTATGTACCCTGATAATTGTGATGACTTCTTTATTATATTATCGATATGATATCTGAAACTCAGAGACGCGTCAATAGTAACCCCTAGGTCTCGAACAGTTTGAACTTCCTCCAAATCATGGCCATTAATTGTGTAAATTGCAAAGCATGGACTTTTCTTTCTAGAAAATCTTATAGAACAGCATTTGTCCACATTTAGTGACATATGGTTGGTTTGACACCATAATTCAATTCTGTCTATATCATCTTGTAGGTGTTGAATGTCTTTGGTGCTGAAGATGGTTCGGTAAATCTTTAGATCATCGGCATATAATTTAAAGTGGCTATGAATAGAGTCGCAAAGATCATTTACAAAGATTAGGAAGAAAAGTGGACCCAAGTGAGAGCCTTGGGGGACACCAAATGGTGCTTCAAATGCAAAAGATTTAAAACCACGAACCGCTACCAACTGGGAACGATTTCGCAAATATGACTCACACCATCTGAGCAAGGATCCATGCATGCCCAGTAACGACAGTTTTGCCAACAACAAGTTATGGTTCACAAGATCGAACGCCTTCCTAAAATCCATGTATATGGCATGTACTTCATTATTTCTATCAAGTGACTTAGAAATATCGTTAACATATTCGACTAAATTAGTGGTGGTTGATTTTCGAGAAAGAAAGCCATGTTGATTCGAGTTAAGATAGCCTTTACAAAAAGGTAAGACTCTTTTGCAGATAAGTGACTCAAATACTTTTCCACAAGCTGATAGGATAGATATTGGTCTATAATGTGAGATGTTATCTTGAGAATCAGACTTATGGATAGGGGTTAAATATGCAATCTTCCATGCCATAGGAAAGACTCCAGCACGTAGAGACGTATTATAGAGCAAAGTAAGAGGGACATATAGATTCAGGGCGCATTTCTTTAAAATAACAGGAGGTAACTGATCAGGGCCTGGGCCTTTATTACAATCCAATGTCTTTAAGGTATTAAGAACTTCCTCTTCCCCAAGGCTAAAGTTATTTATGGCCTGAGAATTGCCTCGACAAGACTGAATGTCATAAGCCCGGTTTGTTGAGTATTGGCGCCGGCCTTCATAAATCGATTGAAAATACTTCGCGAATAAATCAGTGATAGCTTGCCCACCCCTAGCTAGTTCACTTCCCAGATGCATTTCATTTGGCAATGACAAACAACATGTTTTCTGGCTTTTTAAAAACTTCCAAAAATATTTGGGTCGGTTACGCAGGTTGTTACCAGCTTGCATTTTAAATTTGGTAAAACACTGTTTAAGCATAGTATCACATCTACTTCTCAAAAGATCAAATGTTATTTTATCCATTGGATTACCATATCTTGTAAATTTGGAGTGGTATTTATTTTTTTCCCTTAGAGCTTTTATTAATGAAGAACTGAACCATATTGGAAATTTTTCATTACATGGAAAGCGCAGCGGTGTGTGTTTAAAAACAAGCGGCATCACTACATCGTAAAATATTTTAAGCATATCATCAACCCCAGTATTACTTTTCCAGCATTTAGTCCAATCAATGTCCCTTAAATCATTGTTAAGAGCTTCACAGTCCGTCAGGTAAAAGTTATAAGAAGGAATTTTCTTAGATCTCATCTGAGACCGACTATCCCTACACAGGCTTATGTCTAGACCAGGATGATGTAGATCTAAAGGAAGCAGAGGTATGTCTGACTTTGTGACGGTTAGATTTCCAGGGCTGTTACATAAAACCAGGTCTAAGATCCGTTGGTTTACATTTGTGATAAAGTTACATTGATGTAGATCGTTGAAAGCGACAGAATCTAAACAGAGGTTCATAATACTATTTGTTGTAGTAAAGGTATTATTATACCATTGAATTTCAGGCATATTAAAGTCCCCCGCCAAAAAAGTAATAGATGATTTATTTACTTTATTTTGGATTACATCCGCAACTGCATTAAAAAATGTTTTCACATATTCATATTTTAAAGGAGGAGGGATATATGCAGCACAAATGTTGACACGAACACCGCAATGAGTTTTCAAAGAGATCCAGAGATCCTCGGTCACCGATTCCCAATTGGATTTTCTAAGTACTTCGTGCCTTTTCAGTACCGCTATCATAACACCACCGCCATCCCTTTTAGTTGCTGCAGAACAAGTCGATGATCTATCGCGCCTAAAAACATTATATCGCTGGTCCACAAGCTCATGGTCAAAAACTGTATGATTTAACCACGTTTCAGTAATAATCACTATATCGTAGTTGTTATTAAGCAAAGAGATATACAAATCATTTGTTTTGGTTCTAAGGCCTCTAACATTTTGGTAGTATACTTTAAGAGTGAATGTTACAAGTTTGAAAAAAAATAATAGCATGCTTTATGTAGAAATCAGAACAATAGAAACTATAAAAAATAACAATCAATGTACAAATTAAAGAGCATTTAGTTGTGCAGTGTCCCTAATAATGATAGCTGGGGAATTAATGTCCTTTCTCAAAAAAATTCGACCATTCCGCACCCAGAGAAACTGGTACTTTTTATTTTTAGCAACCAGACGAGCAGTTGCGTGCAATTTTTTGTTATCAGGTGATAAGTGTTCTGAGACGAATACCTGTAGTTGCGCACCGGAAATTCCCAGATGAGTAGAATTTAGTTTGTCATTCGAATGAGTTTTGTTGAAATCTTTAACGGCAGCCAATAAATTGTCACGGGAACGTGGGGATGACATCTTCAATATGACGTTTCTTGGGCGTGTCGAATCCAAATTTTGTTTAGCGACGCGGTGGATGTTCTTAATTTCACTATCCGCCGTATTACTGGACACTGTATTTATAAGTTGTTTAATAATGTTAAACAGGTTTTCAGTCTTTCGCTCTGGAATACACTGCAACTCCAAGTTACACTCCCTAGCCTGTTGCTCCATTTGGTTCAGTTTAGAGCTCATAGAATGCATCTGATCCCTAAGAACATTATTTTCGGACTTCAGGGTGGACAAAGAGTTTTCATATTCTTCGTTCAACAGCTTCTGGTCATCATGAGTTTGAGACAGAAAAGTTACAGACGTGACAATCTCATCAAGTTCCTGGCGCATAGCAGACATCTTTGTTCCTAAATTCCTGACTTCTGTTTGCAATCCTGCCAATGTAGACTGAAATCTATTTAGGGAATCCTGCTGAGCTTCAAATTTGTCATTCATGTCATTGCGAAGATTACGTATTTCGTCCAGGATGGCTTGCGTGTCTAAGTTAGACGCACGGGGGGGAGAGATGTTCGTGCCCTGTTTTGATGCACCCTCTCGAGGCCCTCTGCCGTGTATAGGAGTATTACTGTTATCGCAGTTTTTAGGGCGAGCAGTAACGCATACTGGGCAGACCCATTTCGTACGTGAACCCGAAGTCGCATCATACTTGACACAATCTATATGATAATTAAGATTGCATTTTTCCTGCGAGCACTTGATTCGTTTTTGTGTTACCGCTATGTTTTCGTTACATGCTGAACATTTCATCTTGAACTACAGGAACAATTGCTTTCCAGTACACTCGAAAACGCCTAGGTAAAATCTCTTAGCAACGTATCAATTTAAACGCCTGCCGAAAAATTTGGAGCAATTAACATCGGAATAAATTGCGCGTTGATACGTGACGAATAATTATAAGATTGCTTGAGGGTAAATAAATAAAAAGTTCACAAGAAAGTAAAAATATTTGTGCTTATAAATGCTAATATAGCTTATTATTCCACTAAGTAAACGTCTTAAATTAAAGCACTAAGTCTTATTGTCACTTTCACACACTCTTGTAAACTCAACAGTTAGATAAACACCGCAAAATAATTTTAATACTGAGCTATTTTGAAACACGTCTTACACTATTCATGAATTTTGACAGTACCTTCTTTGTACACATATTCTTAATGAAAATAAATAAAATGATAAAATAGCTTGTTTAATCCATACAAAGTTATCATCATCATCATATCAGCCAATCGACGTCAACTGCTGGACATAGGACTTCTCTAAGTATTGCCCCTTATGGGGTCCTGTGCCTCCCTCATCCATAGGCTTCCAGCCATTCCGGAATTTTCTGCCCAAACAGCTGTCGGTTCTCCGCGCTATGTGCCGTGCTTGTCGTACTTTAACCGGTTATGTCGGTTACTTTGGTTCTCTTGCGGATCTTCTCATTTTTTATTCGATCACACAGGAAAACTTCCAACATAGCTCTCTCCAATGTCCCTGAGTGACCATGAGCTTTCTGAGTAGACCCATAGGTCAGGCTACAACATAGCTCTCTCCATTGCCCTTGAGTGACCATGAGCCTTCTGAGTGATCATGAGCCTTCTGAGTAGGCCCATAGGTCAGGCTACAACATAGGTATCTCCATTGCCCTCTGAGTGATCATGATTCTTCTGAGTAGGCTTATAGGTCAGGCTACAACATAGCTCTCTCCATTGCCCTCTGAGTAACCATGAAGCTTCTGAGTAGGTCCATAGATCAGGCTACAACGTAGCTCTCTCCATTGCCCTCTGAGACACCATAAGCCTTCTGAGTAGGCCCATAGGTCAGGCTACAACATAGCCCTCACCATTGCCCTCTGAGTGACCATGATTCTACTGAGTATACCAAATTTTTTTTTTTATCATATCTTGATGTTATATATAGCCTATAGCCTTCCTCGATAAACGGTCTATCCAAAACTGAAAACTAAATTCAATTCGAAGAAGTAGTTCCTGAGATTGATGATGATCAGGCATGATCCCTAGTGCGGGAGTTGTCTTTTTTAAACAAAAAAAAAAAATAAAAATAAATAAATAAGATTAGCGCATTCAAACAAACAAACAAACTCTTCAGCTTTATATAATAGTATAGATATAGATATATAGATATAGATAATTAATCTGTCATTTGGCGCTAAAACTATTAAGCTATTGAGAGAAATTACTCGTGAGCAAGCAACATAAAACATGCAGTTCATGAGAGAAGCTAAGTTTCATACTAACTGTAATCCCCTTTATATTATAAAATAATAAAAATATAAATATTATAAATTTTATTCCCTTGGGGGTAGAATTTATCAAAGTCCATTCTAAGGGGGTACCAATGTCATAGTAACTATATGCATGCAAAGTCTCAGCCCGATCGAATTGAAACTGTCAAAGTTTCATACAAACTTTCAACACCTATTTTATCCCCTTGGGGGTAGAATTTATCAAAATCCTTTCTAAGGGGGTGCCAACGTCATAATATCTATATGCATGCAAAGTCTCAGCCCGATCGGATTGAAACTGACAAAGTTTCGTGCTAACAGTAATCCCCTATTTTATCCCCTTGGGGGTAGAATTTATCAAAGTCCTTTCTAAGGGGGTACCAATGTCATAGTAACTATATGCATGCAAAGTCTCAGCCCGATCGAATTGAAACTGACAAAGTTTCATACAAACTTTCATCCCCTATTTTATCCCCTTGGGGGTAGAATTTAACAAAGTCCTTTCTAAGGGAGTGCCATCGTCATAATATCTATATGCATGCAAAGTCTCAGCCCGATCGGATTGAAAATGACAAAGTTTCGTGCTAACTTTCATCCCCTATTTTATCCCCTTGGGGGTATAATTTATCAAAGTCCTTTCTAAGGGTGTACCAACGTCATAGTAACTATATGCATGCAAAGTCTCAGCCCGATCGTATTGAAACTAACAAAGTTTCATACAAACTTTCATCACCTATTTTATCCCCTTGGGGGTAGAATTTATCAAAGTCCTTCCTAAGGGAGTGCCAACGTCATAATATCTATATGCATGCAAAGTCTCAGCCCAATCGGATTGAAACTGACAAAGTTTCGTGCTAACTTTCATCCCCTATTTTATCCCCTTGGGGGTAGAATTTATCAAAGTCCTTTCTAAGGGGATGCCAACGTCATAATATCTATATGCATGCAAAGTCTCAGCCCGATCGGTTTGAAACTGACAAAGTTTCATACAAACTTTCATCGCCTATTTTATCCCCTTGGTGGTGGAATTCATCAAAATCCTTTCTTAGCGGATGCCTACGTTATTACATCTACCTGCATGCCAAATTTCAGCCATATCTCTCCAGCGGTTTGGGCTGTGCGTTGATAGATCACTATGTCAGTCACCTTTGAGTTTTATATAATAAATATAATATATAGATAAAACAGAAATAAATTTTATCGAAGTTTGTTAGTTAACTTTCATCTTCCATATACCTACATTCTTCCTCAGGTTTTAAATTATAATAATGTTTTTACAATAATTATGAAAAACAAAAACTTACGACTTGGGGAGCTTAAAGAAACGAGCGTACTCCCTTTTTAAAGGTCGGCAACGCGTCTGTGATTCCTTTGGTGTTGCGGGTGTCCATGGGCGGGGGTGATCATTTTCCATCAGGTGCTGCTGGCTCGTTTGCCTCCCATCATATAAAAAAAATTCTTAATACCTTTGTAACCCATTGGTAGGGTTCATATTCCTCCCTTATGCATCCGCTTCCCGGCGCTGCGCCAAATAGGTTGTCCATTCCTGCATAGACAACCTACCCAGCATCACGCGGTACGCAGTTGGCACTCCAGAATCTTTCTTCTTTATTTAAATTATTCCATCATTCGGTTTAATTGTAATTCTCCGCGTATTCTAAATAATATCGATTTCAATATCAGATTTATAATAATAATTTGAATAAAGTTAAACAAAAAATATGTTTTCTACAAAAGGTAAGCCTTGTTTATGAGAGTATTGTTATGCATTTAAAGTACTTGTTACCGCTGTGAGAATCCTATCATAAAAATAACTTATATTTTTATCCATAAATATTAACAGTATCCATGTAAAATGGAATCTAAGAATTGGTATACTTATATTGCATTTTTATAAGCACACTAGCTTTTCCCCGCGGCTTCGCTCGCGTTAAAAATTATTATTATAAATTATGTTTAAAAAAAACCGGAACACTTATGAGATCACTTTGTTGTCCGTCTGTCTGCATGTCAAAAACAATTTTCTAAGGAATGCGTGGAGTAGCTAAGTCGTAATGTCACAGAATTTTGGAAAGATGATTCGTGACGTCATAGAATTTTTGACAGTTGAGTCATGACGTCATAGAATTTAGCGGGAATTCTTCTTTTTACAGCTACATCGTCACGCGATATAATTTTGACAGTTGAGTCGTAATGTCATAGAATTTTTAACTGATGAGACGTGACGTCATAGATTTTTTTTTAAATCTTTATTTAAGGAGCTTTGTTACAATTTGACTATGTTGCTCCGTCATAGATTTTTGATAGCTAAGCTAAGGCATGACGTCTTAGAAATTCTGACAGAAAATACGTGACGTCATAGAATTTTGGCGGGAATTTTTTTGAAAGCTTCGTCGTGACGTCATAAAATTGTGGCGGGAAAATTATTTTTTACAGCTACGCCGTGACGTCATAAAATTATAGCGGAATTTTTTTTAAACAGCTACGTTATGACGTCATAAAATTATGTCGAGAAAATTTTATTTTTACACCTACGTCGTGACATCATAAAGTTTAGATGGGATTTTTTTTTTTTACAGCTACGTCGTGACGTCATAAAATTATGGCGGAAAATTTTTGTTTTTACAGCTAGTCATGACGTCATATAATTTAGATGGCTAAGTCGTGACGTCATAGAAGTTGTAACAGCTGAGACATGACGTCTTTGACAGATAATTCCTGACGACATAGAAGATTTGACAGATAAGTCGTGACGTCATAGAAGTTTTAACAGCTGAGACATGACGTCTTTGACAGATAATTCCTGACGACATAGAAGTTTTGACAGATAAGTCGTGACGTCATAGAATTTTTAACAGCTGAGACGTGACGTATTTGACAGATAATTCCTGACGACATAGAAGTTTTGACAGATAAGACAAGACGTCATAGAATTTTGGCGGGAATTTTTTTTGACAACTTCGTCATAACGTCATAGAATTTTAACAGCTGAGTCGTGACTTTATAGAATTTTTGGCAGCTGAGACGTGACGTCCTAATAGGGGCTGAATTAATCAAAATCCTATATTAGCGGACGGGTTCATCATAGTAGCTCCAATGTTTAATTTCAGTTCAATCATTCGAAAATGTAAGAAGACAAACTTTCATCCTATTTTACCCTTTTAGGGGTAGAATTTATCAAAATACTTTTTAAGGAGATCCCTACTTCATAGTAGCTATCTGCATGCAAAGTCTCAGCCCGATCGGTTTAAAACTGACAAAGTTTCATACAATTTTTCATCCCCTATTCATCCCCTTGGGAATAGAATTATTAAAGTCCTTTCTAAGGAGATGCCTACGTCATAGTAGGTATATGTATGCAGAGCCTCCGCCCGATCGGTTTGAAATTCACAAAATTTCATACAATCTTTCATCCCCTATTTAATCCCATAGGGGTAGAATTTATCGAAATCATTTCTGAATGGATGCCTACGTCATAGTTACTATATACATGCAAAGTCTCAGTCCGATTGGATTAAAATCGACAAAGTTTCATAAAAACTTTAATCCCCTATTTTATTCCCTTGGTGGTAGAATTTGTAAATATCCTTTCTAAGAGGATGCCTACGTCATAGTAACTATAATACATATAGTTACTATGACGTAGGCATCCTCTTAGAAAGGATATTTACAAATTCTACCACCAAGGGAAAGGGACTTCGCAAAGCCTCAGCCCGGTCATTTTGAATTGGTCCAAATTTCAAATTAACTTTCGTTCCCTATTTTATCCCTATAGGGGTTGAATTTTATAAAATCCTTCCTAAGGGGATGCCTACGTCATAGTAACTAATTGCATGCAAAGCCTCAACCCGATCGGTTTAAAATTTACAAATTTTAATACAAACTTTCTTCCCCTATTTTATCTCCTTGGGGGTAGAATATATCAAATTGCTTTCTTAGCAGATGCCTACGTCATAGTAAGCACATGATCACTGTACCGAAACTAAAGGCTAATTCTCGTTATGTATTTATTATAATTACATTTCGGTTAACTCCAAGAGACAAACTTACAGTCTATAAGTGTGAGTTTGCCGGTATCTCATTGGCTATTGTAGTCTCAAATTTGACAGACGTGACATTTTTGATTTAAAAGTGATGGACATGAGATTGAGATAAGGTTTTAATCAAATATAATTATGAGAATTACCCCTCTAATTCAAAGAGCACATACAGTCCAGGCATCGGATGGTAGTCATAAAATAGATTCACTCTTTGTATAGCTTTTCCGAGCTGGCCGATTGTTTTTTAACACCTTACTAAACTGTTTGACGACTTCTGTGGCGTAGTGGTTATTCAACATGACTGCTACGCAGAGGTCTCGGGTTCGAATCCCGCTCATTGCAAATCTTTGTATGCATGAACATGATTCCATGTAATATGTAGGGGGAATCCCCCTAACGCCGGACAGCACATAGTACCGGACAAAACATGTCGATAGATGGAATAACGCTCTTAGTAGCATTTGTATAATCGAAAAGGTTCAAGTCAACGGTCACATCCCCCTCGAGGCGCAGGAGGGGTCAACCTTGTTCGATACGCCGTACAGGTTACACGTTAGTCATTTTGCGCGGGAATTTGCTGCATCTTGTAATATTCGGAACGTCTTAGATTATATTTTTGAAGAGAATTATTTGTGTTTGGTGCTTTTGATTCAATCATTGGTAAGTACGCTTTACATTAATGTTGTTTCTTAGCAAATTTATTAATAAACTTTATTATAATCAGAACAATAATACAATATGTAACACCCGTAATTCCGGACAGTAAATGATTCCCTAGTACCGGACAGGTATCCAAAACCCCTAGTACCGGACATATATATTTGACAAAGCGGTGTGCCAGTTATATTCTACATAATATTGTTATCTATCTTTTCAGATCATTTGTTATAATGGAGACGAAGAAAACGACGACAAAGTAACAACGACGAAGACTGGATCCAGTAGTGGTGTCCGGTTTTATGGGTTCCATTTACACTTGTCCGGTACTAGATGCCAAATTACAATTAAATCAAAAACTAAACCGATGTTTGATTAAATTTCAAGTGGCCAAAACATGTGTAACGTTCGTCATGGTTCGTTTTTTTTAATGTCATATATGATATAATAATCGAAAATGCTAAATATCGAAATAAAACATAATTAATCAAATTTTTGTATATTATAAACCTTAAGTGTCCGGTACTCGGGGGACTCCCCCTACGTAATTACAAAAAAAAGTATTTAAATATGTTTAAGTACCCGATGTCTAGTACCCATAGTACAAGCTCTGCTTAGTTTGGGACAAGATGGCTTTGTGACGGACGGAACCTGCACGAATAATTCATAAACTGTTAGAAATCTAATTAATATCAAAACTAATTAACTTGAAATCAAAACGTAAACTTGTTAAAAATATGAAAGTTTTAAACAAGCACATGTAAAAACAAAAATTAAATTTATATGCCAGTTATTTACGTATGAATTAAAAATAAAACTCCAACTATAGTGTATTTCATTTTTAATAAATCTAACATGGCTTTCGTTTTTATCAACATATGTGTGTGGGGTTGTACTCTGTCAGTGAACAGTCAAAGATATAAAAGTCTAATTACATACAAAGTTGGTTCGAGCAAGCATACTCAGAGCCATTGCCCTCACCGCATTTGAGGGCTTGCCTTGTCGTGTGTCATGGGGACTTCACAAAAATTCAATAATTAGACATATACAAATAACATCCAGACTCAGGACAATAATTTGTGGACTGCATAAATAAATGTCCGCCGTGGAATCCAAACTTGCGACCGCGACTCGGTAGAGGTCTCGGATTCGATTCCCAGCACGGTTCGTTAATAATACTTTGAGTCTATTAAGGTTTGCATTGGTTGAAGTATTATCTATGTATTTACAAATAAAAATGTTTATCCTTTGACTATACCCTTCTCAATTTCCTTCTTAGTTTGGGATTGCATCCCAATTTGTTGCGTGAATATGTAAGGAATAATATTGGTATAACTATATTTCCAATCTTCCTGTGTCAATCTCGCCAAATACATCAAACAACTAAACAATTTGACGACCTCTATGGCGTAGTGGTTATATAACATGACTGCTACGCAGAGGTCTCGGGTTTGATTCCCGGTCAATGCAAATATTTGTGTGCATGAATATGATTGTTTGTATTGGTCTGAGTGTTTTTATGTATAATATGTACGTATTAAAAAAAAAGAATATAAGTACTAATATCCGTTGTTCTGTTACCTATAACACAAGCAGGTTAAGCATAGCTTACTTTGGGAACAGATGGCGCTGTGTAGAGATGTCCGTGAACAAAAAAAAACCATTACCACGGTAACTATATTTTTGTCCTCTTACACTGGAACAAAACTTTTGTTTGACGATTTTCACACAGTGCTTCCGTATTTTTTACTATGGAACCAAATAATACGATCAATTATGATGGAATTTTAATGCGACCTTTGAAACAAAATTTTATTTGCAAGAAAAGACCGAGTTCAAAGTAATACAAAATAAAAAATTATAACCAGGTTTGAAACTTATTTTTTGGAGTAGTTTAAAAAGTTATGTAGGTAAGTTGTAACCAGTGCAAATGAAATGGCAGGGTACAGCCAAGTTGCTGGCTACTTTATACATAAGTAAACTGTTAGTTCTGATACCTAAACACAGTCATATACATTACTGTTAAGAGGTAGATTATTCGGGCACATCAATGGTTTCTGAAGAAATCTCATCATCATAACAGCCCATGAATGTCCACTGCAGGGACGGGCCTCCTCCCCTAACGGAGGGATACTTGGCCTACTAATACCACGCTGGCCAGACGGATTGGTATTGGGTTTAATTTCAAGTTTTCCTTCTTTTTACTTCGTAAAGATAGTCACGGATAGTCCCTTAGTCGGTTTTTACGACACCCATGGGATGAGATGGGGTGGTGACATATTGTATTCTTACTCCGTCACCACACGGATACGTCACTGAAGAAATCTACAAACTAGTAAAACATAGCATTGACTTTTGTACATTGCTGTTATATGACGCAGATGTTAGTATTATATTCGTCCAATGTGATATTGGATTCACTCAATCATCAATTTGTTTACTGTTAAAAAAATGTTATTTGAGAGTAATGTTTTAAATCTATAAATGTTTTTGTGTTACACAGTCTATAGTTGTCCTATTAAAAAAATAAACACGTAAAATAATGCAAATGGACTATCTATACTAATATCACAAAGAGGTAAAGTTTGTGTGTTTGTGACGTTGTAGGGGGTAATGTCTGGATCTAATGAACCTATTTATAAAAAATCTGAACGAAGTGGGCACGGGTTAGCTAGTAATAAATATCACAAGTTCATGCTATGTCATCTGGTCCTAAACTAAGCAAAGCTTATGCTACGGATGTTTACTTTTTTGTAATAGCAGAAAATAACCAGGTCAATCCTAACATTCACGTTGATGAGTACAAAGATTTTCATTGAGGGGAAGTCAAATTCAGTAACAAACTCTTCTTATTCCCCATTAAGAGTTTTCATCCTTACAGAGAGGAGGTATAATAATATATCCGGGCATATACACAGCATTGTAGACTGATAAATAAAATCACTGAATAAATTTAATCACAATCGTCTGACATAGTTTGGCTTATTGTAAAAGTTTTAGTTAAAATCAACTTAATTGGAAATTCTAATTTTTGAACGCTTTCACATGTAAATTAGAGTTTTAGTTTTAGTGACGGTAACAATATCTTTTTACAAAAAGATAATTATCGATTAAATTTCAGTGAAACTACGGGAAAATTTTCTTGTCGCCGTGCCATGGTCGTCAGAAAATAAAATAATTTTCTCCTTTTTCAAAAGAGGTTCAAAGTATTCGGTGACCAACTTCCTCTCACTTATAAGATTTGGTTCAAGAATTATGAAGTAAGTTAATCAAAGACGACGAGATGTGATTTACAACATAACTTTGCCAAGAAATACTGTTTTTTAGTAAAAAAAAAAAAGAAAAAATTGTGGGTACACGCTCAAAGTTTATTAACAAGCATTTCAAGAAGTTCTGAGAAAAAAGTTCCAAGTGTTTTCTGTATTTTTTTCTTGTTAGTGGTGAGTAGGTGCAGAGCAATATATTTTGAAGTTTAACAATAATTAACTATATTTTAATACTGAAATGTGTCTTATTATAAAGGTGAAAGACACTCGTAATCTTGGTTGGTGACTGCTGTGGGTACGAAAAAACACCTACCAAATTGACTCCCTTTTGCTTGATGTGAGGCAGTCAATAGAGTTCATAAATGGTGCCCTACCAATGCATGAAATAATTGCGAATAACTATTATGGAAATGGTATTCCCCACTCACTGTAGGCCTTAGAAAAGGATTTTTCACGCCCTTCTTGAAGGAAGGAAGCACATGCGCTGTTAGCGAGTTCCAACTGACTGTTCAACGTTTGAGTTAACAAAGAATGGGTGGTTTTGACGACCTCGGTGGCGCAGTCAGTATATAACTCTCCTCGGCTTCGATTCCCGCTCAATACAAATCTTTGTGTGCATAAACATGATTGTTTGCATTGGTCTGAGTGTTTTCTATGTATAACATGTATGTATTAACAAAAAAAAAGTATTTCAGTATGTTATCCGTTGTCTAGTACCCATAGTACAAGCTCTGCTTAGTTTGGGACTAAGTGGCGTTGTGTGAATGTGTGAGGATTATATTTATTTATTATATTATAGGTCAAGTTTTACCACCCAGTTCTACCAACCCAGCCGTAGGATATCAAATTGTCACTATAGATTAAAACGGGTCTTACTTTAAACCAAGATAACTAATTATTACTTGTCTATTTTACTGTAACATAGTTATATTTAAAGAAACACCCACAAGAAAATAAACCATTAATCAATGTAAACTTTTTATCTAACTTTTATTGAGCCAGCACGTCTTAATCTTAAGTTTTTTTTTCTCAAACTTGTTCAAAGTAACTCTATAAGGGTATTAGCACCGTCTGGCTAACAGCTGGTACAAAACACTATTTCTTATACAAACATTAGAAACACCTACGTAGTTAAAAGTTATTTAATTTATAGACGACAATAGTGGTAAGTGCAAGTGACTGCTTTTCCAAAGATTGTTGCGGAATTGTGTTTGAATGTGACTGTTTGCTTAAGTTGTTGGTAATTTTTGAAAATTTTGTTTTTCTGTCTCAAAAATATGTTGAATAGTACTTACCGATTCAACATATTTTATATACACTTCTCATCAAAAAAATCGAAACGGTGTGCAAGTTTGTGTTTTGTAAGGATTATCTGAAAAATGTGTATATTTAGGATTATGTGTTATATGTCATTAAATAGGGAATTTAATGACCTTTTTAAATAATAATGGTAATATTCTAAATTCAAATTAAACTTTCATAGATTTCGGATTTCGTTTAACAAGTCGTTTTTACCCTGTACGTACTTTGACGTAAACTGATAAAATGATGCACGTAAATAAAAAAAAAGCTAGGAAATGTTTATTTAATAACTCGTATACCCTTTTCTAGCCCTCATTACTGCTTCTGTACGGTTCTTCATCGATAGGATGAGAGTCACGATCAAATATAGTGGCGTCCTATTCCATTCCTCTTGGATTGCATTTTAAAGCTGGCTAAGTGTTTTTGAGGCATGTTTTCTAACACTAATTCGTCATTTCTATTCATCTCAAAGATGCTTAGTCATATTCATGTCCGAGCTTCTTGCTGGCCAATTAATAATAAAGATATCGACTTCAGTAACATAATCTCTTACGACGCTCGCGGTGTTTGCCCTAGCATCCTCGTACATAAAGGACAAACCGGGGTCAAATAAATGTGCATAGGGCATCACAATAGGTTCCAGATACTGTTCGATGTACCTATGAATGTTAAGTAAGGGTAGACGTGACCCAAACACAAAGGCAAACTCTGTTTTGTCGTTACACTATTTTCTCCTCAAACAGTCCATGAACCGCCACCATGGATGGCCTTTTCTTTTAATCCTGCATAGTGCAAAGCATTCTCCATCACTTCTGTAGACTTTAGTCCTTCCATCGTTACCATACAATACAATTTTGCACTCATCAGAAAGGAGGAACTTGTTCCACTAGATGTATGACCAATTTAGGTAATTACGTGAAAAGTTAAGGCGCGCTTTTCGATGATCTGCAGGTAGTTCCTCCCTATTTGCTGGCTTGTACGGTACAAGTCCACGTTTCTTCAACCTTCTTCTAATTGTAGAGTCATTTACAGCCACCATAGGTTCACCTTGAAGCTGCTGCTGCGGTTGAAAGACATTAAGGCGTAGATTTTGTAAGAAAGGTCTTACTATAAATCGATCTACTCTGTCAGAAGTTACCTGTTTTCTGCCAGATCTCTAACAGCGCGTGAGCAAACCAGTCTTCTGATAGCGTTTGCAGATTCTATGAAAAGACGACAAGCTTAGATGCAATCTTTCAGCCGTAATAACCTGACTAAGTCCAGAATTCAGCAATGACACCACTTGGCGGTTTTTGCGGGTAAACATCGCGTGGACGCAGTAATAAGAGGAGCGAGGAACTCTAAGTGCGCGATACGGGTTATTAAATAAACGTTGTCAGCTTTTTTTTTCATTTATGTGCCTAATTTTGTCAATTTCCGTCAAACTACGCACAAGGTAAATACGACTTGTTAAACAAAATACGAAATCTATGAAAATTTAATTTGAATTTAGAACATTAACATTATTATTTGAAAACCTCATTAAATTCCCTATTAAATGATATATAACACATATTCCTAAATATACACATTTTTCAGATAATCCTTACAAAACACAAACTTGCAACTGTTTCGATTTTTTTGATGAGAAGTGTATATCATTTTTTATGAATCTCGCTACGGGTTTTTAGTTTTTACCTTACTTCAAAAGAAGGATTCGGCTGATTGATTTATTCAGAAATTTAAACTATTTTAATATTATGATGATCAAAAAGAGCACGTTAGTAAAAATACATGTTGGTTGTAAGAACAAAAATTGGCTAAGTAGTTAATTTGTTTTTTTCTCAAAATAAGGAATTCATTAGCTATTCTACTGTAACCAACCACCTTAATAAGAAACATTTTCACACAACAAATTGGAAGTTTATTAAATATTATGATAGTACCTACTGACCACTTAAAATATAATCCGAAAAGAAGAAAGACAATGGAAAAAATTGGTACTCGATGCGGGACTGGAACCCGCGTCTCTGGACTATACGCGTCCAGCGCCATGACCAAATTTAACCATTGCTTTACGGCGCTTGTACACGCTAAGAAAATTTGCCGTGTCTACGCCGGACAAGACAACTCTTCGTGTAGACGTCAAGAATTTTGTCTTTTTCGTACACGAAAACTTTTCTTGTCTTCCGCAGACAAGACAATTCGGAACGTGTACACGCCAGGATTTTTTTCGTACAGTCGTCAGACGGGCATAGGGCGCACAAGTAATAACAAGTGTGATAATCAGTGTGAGTTTCCTTTAGTAAAAATGTTAACTAGAAAGCAAACAAGTATGATACCCTACTACACCGCTCCCCGCCCCTCCGCAACAACGTTGCCGTGTCTTGTCTTGCGCAGACAAGAAAATTTTCTTATGCATCGCCGACGCTGTGTACACAGGTCGTGCTTAGAAACGACACGAATTCTTGCGTAGGCCCGGCGATTTTTCTTACCGTGTACAAGCGCCGTTATACGGCACCGGGCCGCAACTTGGAACTCAACTGTACAACGCCATCTAGGCGCGACAGCCGTAAACTTTCAATGTTGCAATTGAAGAGTATACGTATAATGGTTTTAAGTTTTTGTATTAAATTACTTATACATTCTTTTCGGATTTTTCTAGTTATACCTAAGCTTTATAGGTAAAAATTATATGTAATTTAAAATATAGTGTTAGTAAAATTAACAATTTAAACAAACTGTTTGATATAATTTTAATAGCAGTTTCACACTGCGTTTAGAGCGGAGCAAGTATGCAACCATGAGGTATGACTTCTGTAATTAATTAAAATCATCGAAGCGTTTTAGTTCTGCTACTATTGTAAATGCTTTCGGTACAACACTTACTTAACATAACATAATAAATATTTTAATTAGATTGTTCTTAATTAATTTATGAAAATTGTTTTATTAAATAGCTTGCGAAACAATCCGCTTGACGACTAGCATTTGGCTAGAATTTAATGCATAGAAGTTTCATCACAAATGGTTTTTAACTCATGAAACATAGAGTCACTATGGCTACGTAACGCCAATATTGCATATTATTATAAATTTTTAAAAACATATATTACTTTTCTAATATTTTACCCTAGTAAATAAGTAGTTTTATAATCTCTTGTGTAGAAAATTTTTAATATGGTACAAGTATGTAACGTGAACAACTCAACGTAGATGTATCAAGGATATTCATAACAGTTGACACATCATTTATTACACCACCACTCACACACACAAATAATAAAAACTTGAGCACTAGATGTAGTGTGATAAATAATGATATTGCTGAGAAGACACTATTAAACTGGAAAAACTAGCAAGCTTCATTAAGGTTGATAAAAAAGGCCCTGTAGTTGACTGTATCTAGCTGAAGGAAGCGGAAATAATGGTCCAGGAATATACACAACAGATGATAGTTTTAAACAATTTTACTTCCTTTTGCCTATCTAGTCAAATGCATATTCCCAATACGTCTAAAGATTTTTTTTTAGATAGGAACCTCACACACGGCCTCTGTAAAACTGTTTTAAAATTAAATGGTTCTGCATAGCATTTTTCATCGCAATTCCTTTATGTCTCACAAAATATGATGTTACTTAAATATTGGTATTTTTAAATCGTAGTTTTATAATCTCTTGTGTAGAAAATTTTTAATATGGTACAAGTAACGTCAACAATATCAACGTAGATGTATCGAGGATATTCATAACAGTTGACACACCATTTATTACACGACCTAGTCACACTGGATAATAAAAACTTGAGCACTAGATGTAGTATGATAAATAACATTGCTAATATAGTTATATTAATAAAAGCCTAAGCTTTAGTTCGATTTATAAAAAGACACTGTAATTGGCTGTTATGAGCTGAAGGAAACGCGATCCATGAATGTAGGCAACTAATATGACGATCTCTGTGGTGTAGTGGTTATTTAACATGACTGCTACGCAGAGGTCTCGGGTTCGATTCTCGCTCAATGCAAATCTTTGTGTGGATGAACATGATTGCATTGGTCTGGGTGTTTTCTATGTATAACATGTATGTATTTACAAAAAAAAGTATTTAAGTATGTTTATCCGTTGTCTAGTACCCTTACTATAAGCTCAGATTTAGATTAGATTAGGACTAGATTGTGTGAAAAAAAAATATCCTTTTAAACGATTTTTCTTCGTACAGTTGTTATAAAACTGAAAATGCAGTATTATGCTTCATTTAAGGTTGATTTACTGTCTTTTGTTAAAAGAAAACAATCCAGTGCGAGCTTGGTAACAAACGCGACTAGACTTTGAGAATGTATGCAATAGATATGTAGTCATAAAATGATTTTACTTACAAATATAATATTTTTTTCTACCTTTCTATCGTTTTAGAAATATTTAAAAATATTTAAGTATTTGCTTAAAAAATTAGTTCAGCAGGTACAAACATTTTATACACATCTTATTTTAGTTAAAGTATCTAATTGGCATACAATCTATTTCAGGACCTCACACTAGGAATCCCTGTGTCGTGGGGTCCAGTCCTTTTGGCACTAATTATAGCAAAACAAATTCAACAGATCGTGAAATTGTCTTTTCACGTTTACGTTTCCGTAGGTCTTACTCCTAATTATAAAGTTATTTATTTATTTATCTACTTCTAATTTATTTATTTATCTCTGCTATTAATTATAAACAGTAGTTTTGTATATATTTTATATCACTATTTACGACATTAATTATTTTTATTTTATTTTATTTATTTGGGACATAAAACAGTTACACGTTATACACAATAATAATACAGTATTACCTTAATATTAAAGCTAAACGTATAACCCACACCTTTGTCCACATAAATGATGTTAATTATAATAATTCGTACGTACGCGGTCAACCAATTTACGGAAAATAACATTTCAATCACTTAGAAATCAATATTTCACAAGCCAACTTTTTAAATTGATATTCAGACAAGCCAAAAATATCAAGACCTACAAAGTGCAAGTAATTATCATTGTTATGCACACTTTTTGACCATTTTCAAACCACACATTACCTCCGTTTTCGTCGCGAAATTATCTCCATACATAAGTTCCTTAAAGACATACAATACGTACTAGAATATAATTCACTAATTACTCTATTTGAGTTAGAATCTAATGAGTCTTGCTTAATTATGGCTTAAGATTTAGTGTACAGTAAATTTACTTGCGGTGGATTGTTAAGTAAATGTTCTATTTGAGGATATAACCTGTGTTTAATTTATTATAGTTTAGGTACTGTTCATATATGAATCTTTGTTTAATTTTATCGTAGTAAGATTTGATCTTCGTGTGGTGACGGAGTAATAATACAGTGTGTCACCAGACCATCTCATCCCATGGGTGTCGTAAAAACCGACTAAGAGACTATCCGTGAATATTATCTTTATTTACGTAATATAAAGAAGGAAAACTTGAAATTAAACCCTATGCCAATCCGTCTGGCCATCGTGGTATTAGTAGGCCAAGTATCTCTCCGTCACGGGAAGAGGCCCGTCCCTGCAGTGGGATATTAATGGGCTGTTTTGATGAAGATTTGATCTGAACTACGATGAGTCTAAAAATACAGTTTGGTGTCGTAAATGTGGACTAAGGAAGGTTGGCAAGAGAATACAAAATTTCAGAAGCTTTCTGTCTCAACGGTTGTCAGTTCTTCGAGTCAAGTTCATGGCTACTGCTAATTTAATAGTGCAATCCTTAGCGCTATGTTACTTTGATGCTTCTGTGAATCTCCTCATTTTGGATTCGACAATATAGATAAATTTCCAACATATCTCTCTCCCTTGCCCTCTGTGTTCCTATAAATAAGCCTTCTGAGAAGAGCCGTAGTTAGCGACTAAGTACGTCTCAATTATTTTATATTTTCTCAAAATTTCATGTCGAGATTTACTAAACTTTTAGTACAATGTATTTTAGCCCACTAATAGGCTAATACGTCTCTGAAACAGTCTCTTTTAAAACACGTCGTGAAACATGCTTTCTCTAAATTCAATAAAAATCTTCTGGAAATATCTTCTTAACTTACTTGTGCTAAAAGCTAATCTTATAACAAAACAACAAGAAAATGTGATAAATAATCCTGAATGGCGATCACTGCAATGACGTCAGAGCATTTTTTGTGCATGTGATACCCTCCTTACGGTCGATATGAAGGTTTTTATGAGCCTGGGGTTAAAAGATAGAGGGGAAAAACTATTTACACAAACTCGTGAGGCGCAAAATAAATAGAAAAGTTGATATAAGGTAAAGGCACCTATCTACGAGGGGTTCTAAAAATGGCAGCAAATTCCGAGGTATTTAGAAAAACGGTTTTTTTAAGTAATTTACTAGTTATTGTGGTCTGCATAATACAATAATAGATTAATAATTTATCTGTCCATATTTATATAAACAAAAGAGAGTTTAGTGTGTTCACACTGTAGAATAATCGGTCATTTTGCCGCGGAAAGCGGCCTCGAAAGCACACGTCATACATTTGGGACCTTATGCACGTGAGTATCACGATTTGCCAAATAGTGTTTTACGTGAAAATTTTATACAATGCGAGTTTTCGTTTAGGTTGAATTATTAAAAGGACAATATTTTTTATCGAAAACGCTTAAGAATTGAGTTTTTTATTTGCAAATTAGCAAGAAAATAAGTGTTTAAAATACCACGGCATTAGATGCCAAATATTTTAGTGTGTTCCTAATAGCCGATGTATACCACGGAATAACAAATTTAAAGACATTTACTTTTTTTAAATTTTTCCGTGTGTGTTTTATGATTACAAAGTTTAATGTGTTACTTCTGACCTAATGAATAACTCATACATTTAATAATGTAATTCCGAGGTACACCGTGACGTCGGATTCACTAATTATAGCAGCTCAAATATGACTTGTATAGGTACTTTCTTAATACGTTGTACGGATGAAATTAGTGAGGACATTCGGTTTTTAATCTATTCTGTTATTATATATATGTACTTTATATTTTTTTCCCTTTCATATTGCAACTATCTACTATTCAATTTGCATAATATTAAAAAATCTTTTACTTTTTATTACTCGGAATTAGAAACTTTGATTTAGCATCATAACCCGCTATTCCGATGTATTTACGTCGGAACAAGGTTATATGAGCACCTAATTGCGATGTATTTACATCGGAATAAGCTTACATGAGTACCTAATGCCGATGTTTTGACCCGGTCATAGAGAGTATTGACCCTGTTTAAATACAGAGTGTTTCTTTTTTTATGTGCTTAGTACTCGTTTAGTAACTGAAAGAATACTAATAATCTATAGTACAACAAATACATAAAATTGGAGTGTGCGTGTTAATATATTCTTCACCCAATTATGAAACTACAGCAATTAAACGAATTTTTGTCTGTCAGTTTGCCTGTTTGAAGACTACATATACATTTACAGCGTGTATGTTTATGTAATTTTTATTTGATGTTTTATGTCTTTCTTTTTATGTTGATTTTTACGTTGATTTTTACGTTAATTTTTATATTTTTATAAGATTAGATTTAAAAATGAACTGATTGAACGAAAAAAATAAACACCTTTGATTTTTAAACATCATGTATGATTCTCCCTACATAGGTAGTTCCCTTTTTATTTTTATACTCGGAATTAGGATCCAAATGCATCGGAATTAAGATTTTTACATCGGAATTAGGCGCATCGTTCTTTTTCACATTTTTATTTATTTTATCATTTTTAATAACCTTTTACAGACAAACTGCATATATTTTTCAAAAATTTGATAGTTAACGCTTCTGATAAAAATATAAAATTGTGTACAAAGCTACGATAACTACTTAATTTTTAATGCTCTTTCTTGTTTTGTTAAAAACACCACGGAATTAGGTGCCTTTACCTTAAAGATGTTTATAAGATAAATAAATCAAAATTTATGCATTATACCGTATTTTGTATCGCCATAACAACCCACTATAGGTACATAATATTTATTAACTAAATGGACGAAATCTGTGAAACCTTATTGTTAGCAAACTGTATTCTATAATATCTCATAGCAGGGTGGTGTCTTCAATTTCAGGCATACCTACTGTATAGGGCTTAATTCAAGATTACCTTATTTTATTTTTACCTTATATTCAAAACCTTTTAAACTAAATGCTTAACTTTATCTTTTTTGCTAGGCTATTATTAAATAGCCCCTTTGTTACGTTTTAATTAGAATGCGTGGCGCTTGTCAAACTTGGTCTCAAATTGTACTCTTACTATCTTCTTTACCACGTAAAGACGATATTATATCTTACATCATACTTTGTCAATAAGTAACTTCTGCTTAGAACTTGAAAAAGCGCGCCAAACCGACAGCCTTGTTGAAAAAACCTACCAGATTGTATTACCCTTTATAACAATCAATTTACTGAAGGCCTTTAAATTAATATAAAATTGAAAACAAAAAGTTAGTTAGTACTTACCTACCTACATTTTTTTCCTAAAGGTCCCTGTTAATCTGTCGACATGACCCATAAGTTGGAAGTGACAAATTTTATTACTGCCCTGACTTAATGAGGGGTACGGAAACAAAGTGCTTTCAACAACTTAAAGCAGCGTCACCCTGACCTCCAATGTGTTGCCAGATTGAACATTTTAACCTGAATTGACGTGGTTGATAAAGATGGTTAAAATTGTTAAATGTAGCTACCAGTTTAGTAGACAGGTTTTATTTTAGTTTCGATCGTAAACTTTCTTAAAACAAATGAATGAATTCACTCATACTAAAACAGACCAGGTGGATTAAAATTGATTTAATATTAAGGTACTTTTTTACATAAGCATAGCTTATCCATTAATTGCCTTTATGATAACCGCAGGAGGAGTATGATAACATCAGGATATTTACGGTAATATTTATTTCCATCAACTTAAAACCCTCTAATGTCTCATTGCGGGAACGGCTGAAATTTAGGTGCTTAAAGAGAAATTCAGGAGCCTTATTACTCATTGTTTGATTTCACCTTATTACTGATTTTTTTATTCATAATAACCGTCTTCGTTGTTTACCGTTGGTAACCAAAACCCCATGTTCTAGAAGCCTAACAAGAAAAAGAAAGTACTTTAAGTTTAAAAGATAATACTCGCTAACAGAATAAGTCTTAAGTAAAAAGAGATAATTCAAGGTAATTTGAAGTACTGACACAGAAAGAAAAATTTAATAAGCTTTAAATATTAGATCAAGGTTTATGAAAGAAACAAGAAAAGGCTCCGTAATCCGATGAACAGTAGCCTATTTAAAATGTCTTCAAAAATATACTTATTAAATAAATATCAATGAAAATATTCTGTAGCATTTGTTTCAATTATTTTTGCATAAAGTACAATCATTTCAACAAAGGAAATTGTTTCAAATAAAGGTTAAATTAATTTCTTTGTAATTTAATATTTTATTGTAACTGACTTTTCCCTAACTTAATATATTAACTTGCGGCGTATTTTTTTAGTAAACTTCAAATTATTAATTTTGAAATCTTTCCTTATTTTTAACTGACTTCAAAAAAAGGAGGAGGTTCTCAATTCGGTTGTATTTTTTTTTGTAACAAAACATACAATTCCAAACAAAAATCTTCGAGGTACTGTACTATGTTACGCAATTATTGTGTAGCATGTGTGGCAAAGCTCAGAGCTCTACATTATACCGCGGTGAAACTTAATCACAACTAAGAACAGCTAACATCTCCCCTGAAAGAAAGAAAAGAAAGAAAATTAGTTTTTATTCCAGTACGTAAGTAGGGTATTATTGGGCATTCTGTACCACTTTCGTCCAGTCGCTCCGCGAAACAAGTTTCGCTCTCGCTCAGGACTCGTGGTCCAAAATGCCCAATAATATAAATTTAATATAACCAGCGACGTGTGGCTTCGAAACTTCAATAAATAACTAACGCCTAATATATTCACGTGAGCAATAACAATGACGACATTATAGCTAAGACATCAACAACTGGCACTTTAAAAATTACCAACAACCAGTATTTTTAATTTTAGTGTGTTTGTGTCATTATAGACAGAATTAATAAAAATATATTGTGAGGAGGATAATAGGATGGTAAAATTTGTTCCAGTACTTAAAAGAAGTTGAGTAGATTTAAGATCGATTAGTATTTATAAAGATTAACAATCTTTAAACTTGATCATTATTAATTAAGCTGTAATATGTATATAACATGAAATTTGTCAAACAACCACAATCTTTGCAATTAAATATAATTTGCAATGATTCTTGTAAGACTGAATCACGTCATGGAAAATTATTACCTAATACCATACGATGCATTATTTGCGGACCATCAAACTGTGGCAAAACAAACTTGTTAATTGGTCTACTTCTACATGAAAATGAATTAAACTTTCAAAACATCTACATATATTCAAAAACTTTACTTCAACCAAAATATGTGTTTTTAGAAAAGGTTTTACAGCAAGTACCATGTATATCATTACAAAAATTTCAAGGAAATGAAGAAGTGTTAAAAGTTGAGGATGCGAAACCAAACTCTATAATTATTTTTGATGACGTGGCGTGTGAGAATCAAAATAATATGCGTGATTACTTTGCTATGGGTAGACACAAATACATCGATTGTTTTTACCTAAATCAAACATACAGTAAAATCCCAAAACAATTAGTAAGAGATAATGCTAACCTGATAGTACTTTTTAAACAAGATGACATTAATTTAAGACATGTTTATGATGAACATGTTAATACCGATATGACTTGGTTTGAATTCCGTGAAATGTGTTCCAGGATATGGAGTGAACCCTTCAACTATGTTGTAATTAATAAAGATTGTTCTAAAAATAATGGATGCTATAGAACTAAATTTGATACCTTTGTAATCTTTGATTAAAATTTCGAATATTTAAGGTTGTCATCTTTGTATTATTATTATTCTGTATACGACTTTCAACCGATAACAAGCATGGAAAAATCATTAAAAAGACAAATTGTTGATGCTGCAGAAGCTGTAAAGAGAAAAGTACGGAACATGCGAGATATTGAGATTAGCAATAAACAAGCATTGGAATCAGTTTTCAAGCCTGTAACAGAATCTCTCAACCTGCTTTCCAACGCTAATAATCAAATCGAAGGTCCATTGAATAAACAAACTATGCAGAATGAAAATCCAAAAAGTAAAGATGACAGTGATGAATCTGACAATGACAGTGAAAGTTCTTTTCAATCATTGGTTGATGATGTTAATATTAAAGAGCACGACACTTCATCCTGGTCGTTATCTTCAGAAGCCCTACGAGACATCCCGTTTGGCGTTCGAGTAGATCAAGGGAAATTTATGTTAGGGTCTGCTAATATAACAGTTGGTGATGAATTTATTGTAGTAGCTGGTTGTAAATATCGTAATACACCTGGTTTGAAACAATTGTTATTAAAAAAGAATGTAGATTTAAGCGTAGTTACAGAGAGTGACATGCAAAATTATAAATCGATGTTGCTTGATACAAATGCACATCGTAGAGATTTCGAACCAAATAAACCAATAAAAAGTAATAAGGGAATGAAATATTTACAAGTTATTAAACCGCTTTTCTCAGTACAAAGTACAATTCCTGGTAAGCAATCTAAAGGTAAAGGAATGTCAATGAAAAAAATGTGGAGACAAAATGTGGATTACATTTATTGGGATGATCCAAATGAATTAGTTGATAGATTAAAGTTGTTAATAGCATCTCGAGATGCTGGCAATACAGGCTTAGATAATGAAATTATGTCTATTATTGAGGAATTACGTGAAAATAAAATTATTATTAAATAAAAGTTGTATGTATATAATGTTCATTTTATTTCTAACCTTACAGTACAACACACTCTAAACATGAATGTAGACAAATTCGGTCATTATATTCATAAACGAATGCGTTTATCTGAGTTATTCGAGATTAATAATAACGCTTTGTATAAATCTGAAAACGGTGACTTTGATTTGAAAGCATCACGACTAAGAGGTATTAGACTGCCTGAAGAAGCTGATGACGTGGTAAATAAGGAATACGTAGATAAAATTAAAACAGAAATTATACAAGAAATTAATAAGTCGCTACACGTTCAAAGTATTTTAAATACAAAGTTTACAAATACTTTGCTTCATTTAGAAGACAAATTTTATACAAAAACCACTGTAGACAAGTTAATTAATCATAATGATAAAGCAACAAATTGTTAATGAAATACACAAAGCAGCACGAAAAAACTTTCTGCGACGACCTGTAATATTGAAAGGAATCGATGATTTATGGCAAGCTGATCTGATAGATATACAGACGTTGAGAAAAAGTAATAAAGGATATAATTATATTTTATTAGTGATTGATTGCTTTTCTAAATACGCTTGGGCTGAACCATTGAAATCTAAAAACATGATAGATGTTACACATGCTTTCGATGAAATATTACGTAGTAGCCATCGCAGACCAATCAACTTACAAACTGATTCTGGAAAAGAGTTTTATAATACAACTTTTAAAAATCTTATGAAGAGGTTTAACATTAACCACTATTCTACTTTTTCTACCAAGAAAGCTTCAATAGTCGAGAGATTAATAAAGACTATCAAAAATAAACTATACAAATGTTTTAGTTTAAATGGAAGCTATAATTGGTTAGGATCGATATTGACAAATATATTGAAGACATATAACAATACATATCATCGTACTATTCAATGCAAACCTTCCGATGTGAAAAAATCAAATGAGTTATTAATAAAAAATAATATTAATAAATCACAAAATCATTTATGTATTCGGTCTAAACCTAAATTTAAAGTCGGTGACAATGTACGAATTAGTAAATACAAACATATATTTGAAAAAGGATATACTCCTAATTGGTCTACTGAGCTGTTTATCATAAAAAAGATCAATAAAACGAAACCAACAACATATTACATAGAAGATCAGCGAAAACAACCAATATTAGGCACGTTTTACGAACAAGAACTCCAAAAATCTCATCATCCTGGTGTGTACTTGATTGAAAAGGTTTTAAAAAGAAAAGGAAATAAATTATTCGTAAAATGGTTGGGATTAAGCAATGATGATAACAGTTGGATTAATAAAACCGCAATAACAGATTGAAATAACAATTATATAACCATATTCCTTACATATATTATATTTACTTTACTTTGAGCAATGCAAGGAGGTGGACTGCTTAACACTATTATTGATAATCTACCGTTTGAACTTCACCTGCCTGGTTATAACTATTGCGGACCAGGCACAAAACTAAAAAAAAGATTACTCAGAGGTGATCGAGGTGTTAATAAGCTAGACGAAGCTTGTATGCAACACGATATTGCATATGATAACCATAAAGACTTACCCAATCGACACAAAGCTGATTTACAACTACTAGATATGGCTAAAAAAAGACTTAAATCGAAAGATGCAAGAAAAGGAGAAAAACTTAGTTCCTGGTTAGTGAGCAAAGTTATGAAAGCTAAATTAAAATCTGGTGCTGGCGTTAAGGCGTTTAATAGTTTTATATCAAAAATTAAATCTGTGGTTAAGAAAATGAAACCCAAAAACAGTAAAACATTAATAAACACCGCATACTCAGTTGCAAAGAAACTTTTTCCATGCACTCCAAATATGCGAATACCACGAGTTATACCGTTACCAAAAACTGGAGGAATTCTACCTTTAATTCCAATTTTTGCTGGTTTATCAGCTTTAGGCTCTTTAGCTGGTGGCGTAGCCGGTATAGCAAAAACGGTGAATGAATATAAAGCAGCTCAAAAGAATTTACAAGAAACAGAACGACATAACAGATCTATGGAGACATTAGCCATAGGCAAGGGTTTATACATAAAACAACATAAAAATGGCAAAGGATTATATATAAAATCTCCAAAAAACTGAAGTGGAAGCTACCTAATCGACCTTTAACTAATTTGGATATTGAAAATCATGCACGAGACATTCCTCACTTTCGAGGAGTGTACATGAAGGATCAGTTACCAAGTTCACCAAAACGGATTGAGTGTGGTATAGTGAACTTGGATAATGCAAAAAACGAAGGAACACATTGGGTAGCTTATGTTAAAGTTAATAATTACTGTGAATATTTTGACAGCTTTGGTGATTTAAAACCCCCCAGGGAATTGATGAAGTATTTTAAAAATTATAATGTTTTTTATAATTATACAAGATATCAAAATTTTAATTCTGTAAATTGTGGACATTTATGTTTAGAATATTTGTGGAAATATTGGAATAAAAACATATAAATTTTATGCGTTTGTTTAATTTAAACCATTTGCAAGATGTCACTCACTTTGTCGATAACTGGGAACTCTTCAGATTTATCTGTGTACTATACTAACACACTACAATTATCTGAACAATATGAATGCGCCTTATTGCATTTCTCAACATTTAACTCTATTCCAAACATTGACAAAAGAAATAATAAGTTATATTATGACACCAATGAAGTTATTGAAGTACCGGAAGGCACCTATGAATTACAAGACATCGGTGATTATTTAAAATCAGAAATAAAGGACGCTGTGTTCAAATTAGAGTGTAATAATAACACTCTAAAAACTAGTATATACTGCACAAAAAATATAAATTTTAATAAAGAAAACACTTTCTGCAGTTTGTTAGGGTTTAAGAAACAGATCTTGGAAGGAAATAAATGGCATGTGTCTGAGTTTCCAGTCAACATTTTACCTACGACCGTGATCAGGATAGAATGTGATATTGTAAGCGGCTCGTACATAAACGGAGAATCCAGTCACATTATACACGAATTTGCACTGAACGTACCACCTGGATACAGAATAATAGAAATTCCTAAGAACGTAATATACTTTCCGATTAACCAAAAAAATATAAACAGCATACGAATTAGGTTATTAGATATAAATAACCGTTTAATAAATTTACGAGGTGAAGAAGTTCAACTGTATTTACACCTAAGAAGAAAAAATGATTGATTACAATAAATATGTGCTTCAAGAAAATAAACATATCAGTTCAGTTCAAGCTATCACCCAAACAAGAGCTATCTCGAAGAAAAAGAAAATAAAATTAACTAAAGAAAATAAGATATTTCTTAAAGCAATCGGTTTACTAAAATGAATATATTAGATGTTTTATCCACACCAACTTACGATAATACTGTTGAGGGAATAGAATTCCATTCTTACAAGCCATATGTAACAAGTTTCAATAGAAATGATGAAATTCGTATACCTATCAACCAACAAGATTTGTACATATTACCATCAGCAAGCACCTTGTATTTGGAAGGAACTGTTATCGTTAGTAAAAAAGATTTGAAAGACGTTGCTAGTAGCATCAATTTTACGAATAATGCGCTACTCTATCTGTTTCAAGACATAAGGTACGAGCTTAATGGAGTAGAAATAGATAAAATTAAAAATGCTGGCATAACAACTACAATGAAGTCGTTAATTTCAATGAATGAGAGTGAATCAAAGATGTCTTATGCCTGGGGCTGGAATATAGATGGTATAAAAAATGTGAATGGTGGTAGATTTTCAGCATCTATACCTCTTTGTAATATCCTCGGGTTCGCAGAAGATTTTAAGAAAGTTGTAATAAACAGTAGACACGAACTGATATTGTTAAGAAGCAACACTAACCTAAATGCTGTAAAACTTAATACAGGTGAAATTATAGAAGATGTTCTTATAAATAAAATCATATGGCGCGTGCCTCATGTTAAGGTATCAGATAGAGAAAAAATAAGTTTGTTAAAAATGTTAGAAAAAGATCGACCGCTCCAGATGATATTCAGAAATTGGGACTTGTACGAATATCCCGCATTACCTAAAACCACAAAACATACTTGGTCTATTAAAACTTCGTCACAAATAGAGAAACCACGCTTTGTTATTATTGGACTACAGACTCAAAGAAAAAATAATTCAGGTGCTGACATGTCTCAGTTCGATCATTGTCATATTCGTGATGTTAGAGTGTACCTAAATTCAACATATTTCCCTTATGAAAATCTAAATGTTAACTTTGCTAATAACAGAGTTGCTTTATTATACGAGCAATACACTAGATTTCAACAGTCATATTACGGACGTCGCGCGGAACCCTTATTAAGTGAAAAACAGTTTAAAGACTTAGCACCGTTATTTGTTGTCGACTGTTCTAGACAAGCTGATAATCTAAAAGGAGGCTCTGTCGTAGATGTACGAGTGGAAATTGAAACTGATTCAGATATACCAGATCAAACATCTGCTTACTGTCTCATACTAAACGACTGCATAATTGAGTATAAGCCGTTGAGTAACACCGTTAAGAAAATATCATGAGCCCAGATACTATCATATTAGATGTCCAAGGATTTAAAGACCTTAACAACGATTTTATAGTAAAGGAGTTAGCTTTAGCCACTTCTGAATACACACAAACTTTTTTAATCAAGCCACCTTACTTGTTTAAATATTTAACAAATGACGAAAAAAAGCAAGTTAAATGGTTGGAAAGAAACAGAGGAATTTATTGGAACGAAGGTTTCATAGACTATAGAGAATTTCATCGTGTAATTGTCCAATACCTGGAAAGTAAGGATATTATTGTAAAAGGTCTGGAGAAAATTAATTGGGTTAAGGACTTGTGTGTGAATTGTAATGTCTTAGAACTTGACGAAAAACAATGTCCTAATTTATCTGTGCTACACAAAACATTCAGTGGTGTAAAAAATAATTTTAATTGTAATTATCATTTAAAGCACTGTGCACTAAAAAATGTAATATGTATAAAAAAATATTTAGAAAATAGTAAAAGTTCAAATTGTAATCTATTATTCTAAGGAAATAAAAATACTTTTTACAAATATATAATGCTTTTATTTTATTACAAATATACGTACATTAATATCTAATACACATTAGAGACATAAAATGAATACAATTTATTACATTAAACATAACCTAATCAACTAACTACAATATTAAAAAAAATCAGTAAAAATCATTATCTATTAAAGATTTTGAGATTTTTTTCACCAATGATTCAGTTTCGTCCAGAACAGAATCATTAGCGTCTTTAACAATATATTGCGCGCTTAGTATAACGTTCTCGCAATCACTATCACTATCATAGGTTTCAGGAGTGTTATTACATAGGTCTAGCACTGAAACTTTTATCAATTTAATGCCAGGTCGTTGTGGTCGACTCATTACGTAAGATTTTGAAGATTTCAGTTTCTTCGATCTCTCCTTACGTCGTTGTTTCAACGTCTTATCTTTCGTTACTTGTTTGCAGCATACGGTTTCCTTGCGAAGCATCTCGTTATAGTCTTCATTAGGATCCTGAGCATACTGACTGAACATAATCGTTGAGTCGGAAATCTGAAACAAATTATAATTAAATCATTAACACGTTGTTAAAATAAGTTACTGTTTTATTGAACCCAAAGGTAACCAAAGTTTATTTTATTTTATTAATTAAAAACTTACCATTGACATGATTCTGTAGCACAAGTACACGAGTTAAATAATATTTCGTAATTGAAAAAAATAAAGTATTTTATACAAATTAATTCAATCTATATATTAAAATGCTAATAATGCATATTGTGTCTGCAAGAAGAAATATTTGCACAGTATGTTTGTCAGTTGAAAAAGTCTACTACATGACTACATATAAAAAAATATATATTAAGAATATTGTTATATTCTTAATACAGTTTTTTTTTTAATATTAAAAAAAAAACATTTATATCTAAGCGATGACTGGAGCAATCGCTAGTATATCATTATTGTCTGTATTGCATTTTATAATGTAGGTTGGTTGTATGTAATGTAGGTATATTGGTCTCGTGTTACATCCTGTTCTATATACTTCTATGTTTTTATATTCAACTATAATCCAACTTTATAATAGAAAAAGAACATAATTTGTACAAGGTTTTATTCGTGACTTTGTTCGCTTGAATTAATAATTGGTTAAGTATATAGTTAATTCGATTTCAAATACCAAAATAGTGGAAATGAGCGACAGAAAAATATTTACATAGTTATATAATATTATGCATGTACTTATATAAACTGATGGTCTTATGTATATATCATCATGAATTGATAACAATATAACATTTCATTTTTATATATTTTTCGCTAATATTCATCTAATAAAAACATTTTATTGTTTTTATTTTTTAAAGACAACAACTCTTGCACTAGGTATTACTCGTATGTCGCGGGGACTTTTTACATATATATTTAAACTATTGGGTACAAATCACAGCCAGACTCAGGACAACAATTTGTGGATCATACAAATAATTGTCCTGCATGGGATTCGAACCCACAGCTTCGAGCACGTTAGTCGCTTACGCTACCACCGAGCCATCAAGGAGGGCATTACGAAACGTTGTTCGTAAAACGCTTGCTAAGCGTATGTATTGTCATACGGTTGAAAGTAGGTCATAGCAAACGCATATTTATATAATAATCATAAAAAACTATTTATGGTTGCGACTCTGTTCGCATGGATTATAATGGTTATATTTATAAATTAAATAAAACAAGTAAATGTAGTCAACATTTTATTTTTACATAAACAAAAGCAGTACTTAACCCTACTAAGTAGGTAGATATTTAGATGGAACTTAAATATATTTTTAATATTTTCATTTATTAATATATTTACATATACAATCGATACTTAAATCTAATACCTTAATACTAAAATAAAGTAGTAATTTACTTATACACTTTCACAGCAAAGAAAGCTTAGTCTAAACCTCATCTTTAGTTTTAAGCATATATGAATGACCCCAAGCTTGTGTTGATATTTTATCCAAAGATATCGCTCGTTTATCATCGTTGTTAGATAATACAATTTTGTTGATAGACTGCGTAAATATTTCGTGTTTTATTGATTTAAACATTGGATTTTTTCTATGGATAACTCCACCATTAAATAAAATATTTTCATAATCTGTAATACTTAAATCTCTTACTACACATGACTTTATTCCCTTTGCTTTTTTAGTGATTTTTTTTTGAGTTTTTAAAGAGTACAATTTAGATCTTAAACCAACAAAATCGGAGATATATTCTCCTCCCATTTCATCTTTGAATAAACCAGGAACTTTTTTATTGATAAGCGGTATCTTAAAATAGTTCATAGCTTCATAGTTGCTGGTGTCAAAATATTGTAAAAACTGATACTTTAAATCATAGTAAAAGTCATTAGTATATATTTCGTACACAAAAGAGTCCGTGTCTGTATAACACAACTGTACTCGCTCTTTGTAATAAGGCTTTACAATATTGTAATGAAAATTATACATGTGTGACTTAGAAAGTTCTAATACAGTGAATCCTATATAAATCGGTTTATCTAAAATAATTTGGTCTGGCCTCATTTGTATTGCAACTAAGTTTTCAGATAGAATTGAAGCACTATGGAAATAAGGATTGGATACAAGCCTTTCAGCGGATATGGACTTTTTGGTACGATTATTTTGATCGCTCCATTGATTAACTAAATGTACGCTTACTCTTTTTTCAGTATTTTCTAATGTTTTACCAAAAACACTGTTATTCAGTAACTTAAAAAAATCTTGTTCGAAGGCACTTTGTGCCTTCTGTCGTAATTGTGTGTTCAATTCTATATATTGCTTTAAGTAAGGACTCTGTCTAAAAGTTATAGCTCTATGTATTTTACGTAGTATTAAACCAAGTTCTATACATTTTTTTAAATGTACATAATGTATGACATAGTTATACTTATTATATAAATTAGCAATTAGTTTATTAGATTTACCGCCTGGGGGAATGCATTTCTCTGGACAAAAAGGCAAATCGTTATGGTAATCGTGTAAATGTTCAGGATATAAAAGATCAACTTCTAATATAAATCCCCACTCAGCATTATCTGTAATATTTTCTACGTGTAAATTATACAATTCGCGTTCACTAAGAAACCTAAAACCTGAATATGGTAGATACTGGCACATGCTATAACCGTAAAGATTATTACAGTCAAGGTATACTATGAAACTAGAAGATTTAGATGTATTATAGTCAGACATGTATTTATGGTTAGCCTTAGCATACCGACGGGAACACATGCATAAGCCTCCCCTAATACCATCTTGAATCATTCTAACGATTGCTAAGTCCGACAGAAGTTCTAATTCAACACCTGTTTTAAGTAACATTGCGTCAAAGGACAAACTAGGTGCTGTTATGTAAAATGCAGGATCGAGGTTGTAATGTTGTTTACATGTTTTCCTAAAATTTTGGAAAATATCTGTCAACAAAAGTACATCTGTTTTTAAATACAAATCCGTATATTCTCCTAAGTTATGTATATTAAATTTATCCCAAACAGTTTTAGCATGATTGTAGTCTTCGTCGCTAATATTTTCGTTAGTTAATGAATTATAAAAATGACACTTTGATGGTAAAGATTTATCCTTATAACATTGCCAATTTGTCATATAATCGTAAGGATATACACCTTTTCGTGTTAATAAATTTAATTGTGTTTTATCAGGAAAATGAAATTTAAGGTTAATAAAATCTTTAACTTGCATTGTTTTAGCAAGTTTGTCAAGGCTTGTTCCTAAAAAGTTAAACGAATCTAAAAATCTTAATTGTATATACTCGTTATTATCAATAGGGATAAACTTTGAAAAGGATATGTATTTTTCCTTGGTCTTTGGTATTATTTTTATCTGACCAGGAATTTCACCTAATTTTTTAATAAATAAATGAGAATCATATCCTGACAAGTTATGGAAAAATATCGGAATGAATTTGGGTAACTTGTGTTGTAAATTACAGTGTCTATGTGCTGCACCCCGATATCGCCCAGTAATGTGACAGTGATCTCTTACTTTATCTCCCCACAATAAATGTTCACAAATGTGGCACTTAATAGCACTAGTGAAACTAACAGCATCGTTTTCTGTGAATATCATAGTTTCATTTTTAGTCAAATATTTATGATATATTTTCTTAACATCTTCAGTAAGAAAATGTACAAATTTTGTTACACAATCCTTGCCTCGATAACTTCTGTAACCTTTAAAATGTTCAGTGAATGATGATACTATATTATATGCAAACGCAGCAGGCACGTGTACTTGTGAGTATGACGTATTACCGGTGTTCAATTCGTCGCCGGAAATCGGTTTGAGTAAAGTTTCGAAATCAGCATATATGACGAATGGAATATTTTGTTTTCTATTATAATTTTTATATTTTAAAAATGAACCTTTTTCAGGTAAAACTGTAACAACTCCTCCACATAAATGTGATTCAAATTTACTTGAATTCGGAAAAAATAATAAGCATGTTTCACAGAAGTACAATTTACCATGATGTTTAGTTATTTGATTTCTAACCAAACGTGGCAAATCTTTAATTAGACAGTAATGGGAATGTGTATTATTTTCTAAAAACAAAAGGTGTATACTCTTTGATTTTTTACTATTATTAGATTTATACAAAGGTCCAATAATTGTTCTATCATTTTTCAATCCATAAACGAAAATATTCAGAGAGGGGTTATTTTTTTCAAAAACATTGATGTCCGAAAATGTAATTGGAAATAATAAATTATTAATATTTAAAACATCTCGAAAATGAGGATACGACGATACTCTGTCAGGATGTTGTATTGTGGGATACAAGGCAGCTACAATACACCACAAGAAGCAATAACTATCATTATTTCTAATATTTAACACAGCTTTTTTATTTATTATAAATTTTGGTAAAGCTATAAATTTGGATCCGCCGAGAGGCTGATATTTATTTATATTGATTTCTAAATGAGAATTTTTTAAAAATGTCCATCCACTATCTCTTTCCTGAAACTCTTCAATTTTCTTTAATAAATTTAAAAGTATAGTTTTGTAAATTGATTCGAAATCATAATTTAAATGAATAACATAATTTTTTGTGGTGAACGATTTAATTTCTTGGTGTTCGTTTTTATACATAAGAAAAACAGAGAAAAGTTCAAAATTAATTTTAATTGATGTATGTCTTTGTAACGATTGATCGATTAGGTTCTTAATTTGTTTTTGGTTATTATGGAGAAACATCTCAGGCAATATATTTAACTGTTTTTCGGTGGCAAGAATTCTGTAAGTTATAATACGAGATTTAAAGGAAGAATTAATGATTTCAACGTTATCATACAATGGGGTCGTGCTATTGTTTTTATGATTATTACTTCGTAAGTGACCAGACCATCGTCGATTATCTACAAATATTTTACAAACTGTGCAATGAGGCATTATTAGAGAGTAGTTAAAGTTAAGTACCTACTTCAATATTTTTAACAATATTTTTTATACAATATTAAGTTTAGTTTATAAAATATGATGTTAATAATGTATAATTTATAAGATATATGATGATGATATGAAATGACTCTTATCGTAAATACCTACTTTAAAAAATAATTATCTTACTTAAACTATTATTTTGTAAGTATCTTGAATTTCAGCTTAATATTGATACAGGATTGAGCGATTCAGTTCTATTTTGACCATTTAGCTAGCTAATTAGTTTTCACTCTGAAAAAAAAAAAAAATATATATATATAATAGGTACCTAGGTGACATAATTGAACACCTTTGAACTTTTAGCCTGTGGACAGTATTATGAAATAGTTATATTTAAGTCATAGTCATAATGTATTTCAAAACAAAAAAACTATTTAAGAGGTATAATTACTTAAGAAAAGTTAAAAACGAAAGAAACATACAATATATATTTCTTTTACCTTGTTTCATTGTGTACCTAAGAAGTACAATGATTTCAGCTGGAACACTTCAGTCTCTAACTATCTATGTATCGTTAATTTTAGTTTATGTTGATACAGGAATCAACTGTTCTCTTTCGATCATTTATACTTATAGCAAATTAGTTTTTCATCCTGAAAAAAAAAAAAAAACTGCATTTAATATAAATAGGTATATATTATTATAACAAGAGGTAGATATTATTACTTATTTAAAGTTCAAAAAGAGCAAAACATAGGTACAATAAATCTGTAACATAAAATAAATATTTTCCTGTTAGATTACCTGCCAATGTGCAAGTGGGTACAATGATTTCAGCTCGTACACTTCTATGTCTAATTCAAAATGTGTATTTAGTTGATTTTGATTCATCGATATCACTTCTCGATTATTTTTTCTAATTTAATATTCTGTAAAAAAAGAAATATATAAAAAGAAAGAAGTATATAATATATGTAAGTATACATACTTCTATCAAACAGCTTCCTTATGTATTTAACTTAATAAACATAATAGTTATTACCTTTTTAAGTCGTGGAGTATTTTGTATTCACATATTAAGTACTTAAATTTCTGCTGTATTTAAATACACGTCTGCTGAATGCAAGTAATTCGTTAAAATTAATTAATATAAGTAATCTTAGAATTTTGTATTATAAAAATATTTATTCGATTTATTAGATAGCTAGGTAGGTATTTAATTCAGCAATTTAATATTAACACAAATAATTATTACCAGTTATTGGAAACGCTTGAAATTTGCTAATATGTAACTAAATACGTGCGCTCAACCTACTTTTTATTAGGGTACAGTAGATCTAAATCGGTATAAATAATTATTATGGATTTACGATAATATTCTATTAACAAAAATATCAATGATTATAAATTTACAAATAGCATTATTATTATTGTTTAGCTCCCTTTATTATAGTTAATTTCGTACCATATATAGATATTGTATATGTCAACGTAAGATTGTAAGAACAGCCAGTTTATTAATTAACTAATCAGTTTATACACTGTCGATTATTTGTAAACGCGTACTGAGATGACTTAATCCATTCCATTTATTTCAGTCAGAAACTGACAGTCTTCAACTGTTAGTTACACTAATCTGTGAAACTATAAACTTATAATATAATATGAAATAAAAGCAATAAATTGTACATCTCAGTGCGAGTTTACAATTTATCGACTAACGGTTCTTACAATCTTACGGTAAAATACAAATTACTTGTGTTTATCACATAAAAATAAGTCATAATATTATAAAAATTAACAATTCCAATTAAAATTTAAATAGGTACTTACCGCATAGCATTTATTTTGATTTAAAATAAATACATAATTATACGGAACCATAGAACTTGATATGACGTAGTCAGGCTACTTGCACTATATTTTTATTTTATAGTCAGCAATTTTGTTCGATTTTATTCAAAATTCCTTAGACATCATTTTTGACCAAGTATAATCCGTACAAGAAAAAAAGTCAATTGATACACCAATAACATGTCTGTTTAATATTTTTTTAAATTAACATTGTTTTACATGTTTCTTGATTTATAAGCTAAACATTATTTCACTACCGTACATTAAACGAAACTAAGTCTGCAAGTGTGGAAGTAATCATCAAGAAGTATACAAAGAACCGCTGCGCTTCAAACTGCCTGACGACACCTGCCTGCTGTACCTATCATCATCAGCACCATAACATTTATAATGTAAGTACATAAGTATACTATCTAATCTATGTACCGTATTCAATTGATTTTCTTCTTAATTACTAGCTAAATGTTTCATTATGTATCTTTAGTAATTACATAAGAAGAAAGAAAGCGTTAAGTTCAACTTTGATTTTATGATTTTAACTTTACTCAACTTGTAATCTTGGCTTGAGCATGATGTTATTGTCTGTCTATACATTTACTCAAGTAAAATTACATTTAAGTACCTAACGTTTTAGAATAACTTTGGGTAGGGTGTAAAAATAATGATAGAGTACCCTACTAATAATTATGTTGTGCTATTTCAGGTCCGGATCAGAGAGCGAGTACAGCTATCAGGAGGTCGCAGACGAAGGCAGAGCTAAATCGAAACATTTTGCAGACAGCAATGGAAAAAGGAAACGTAAAACTCCATCGACTAATTCGATTCGTAAAAGGTACGTAATTAAACTTTTATTAAATATGTACAATCAACGTCAAATCTAATTATTAATACCATTTTATTCTGACCTCTTATTGTATGGAAAGACTATACAATGTGTGATCAGGTTATATTGGATGTTAATATATTTTATTTAACGTTCTGTACACAATCGTTTGCAATAATATAAATTATTATATTTATAAATTAGTAATGCAATATATTCTAATTCTTTGATAAAAAGGTTTTAAGTAAGTTGTGAGTGTGAAACAACTATGTGTATAACGTACTGTACTACACTAGATAAACACAGCTGGTGAATTAAAGTTGCTGGGTTCGATCCCCAACAGTGTATTTACTTAGTATTTTTCCTTTCTAGAGATAGTCTGAATTTAGATCGGTAAATAAAAGTATTCACGAAAATATAGACTCTAATATTATTTTTATAAAAGTAGGTTGCTGTGTATGTTAATATTAATTTTCAGGACTCTATCATACTAACAAACAACCACTCGGTTATACTAACAACAAACAGAATTTTATTTACCTAACTGTTTACTAAAAACTACTTATTGTTTCAGTAAGAAAACCGAACCCGTTGACATTTTCGGTATAAGGAAATGCAAAACTCCTTCAGAATTTAAAGAAGATTCTAAGTTAGCATCATATTTAATAAACAAGGTCGCCAACGGTAACGAGCGGCGATACGCTACTACTGAAGGAGAGTACTACATTGACTTCAAAATTTACAAGACGAACGATGTCCATGGGACAGACTCGCTAGAACTGTGGAAAAAAGCCCTTCTCCGCTTGAAAGCTCAAGTGAATAGTGATTCTCCTCAGTGGCGCAAGCTGCAAGAATTTATACGCTCGATCGACACATTATTTACTGAGGAACCGAAAATGTTTAGTGATAAATAAATTATTTATTTAAGATGTACCCAATCGTTGTTTTACTAATTATAAACACAATGAGTGTACCGTGCTTGTTATAAACCTAATATCAAGTACGGTACACTGAATAAATACAGTATAGATAACAAATAGGTCTGGTAAAGGTTACAAGTGTGGTATAGCTAACAGGTAAGTACTTATGGTTAATTTTTTTATATTAGGCAATCTGGACTAATTTAGAACTTGTTTCACCGAGAGACACGTCAACCCACACAACTAGTCACAGGTGAGTTCTAACATCTATAGTTGTTTTTTTTGTTTTGCTACATTTGTCGGTTCGCAAACAATGTTGGTATCGTTATTAACGTTAGATAATAATATCCATGCTATGACGAACACAAGAAATAGGGAAAACATCGCAGGCGTGCGTAGTGTGACTGTTTTACAATCAATGAGCGTTTACCGTTTTGTGAACTAACTAAAATGTTACCGTTAATCGATCGGATATTATTGGGCGTTCTGGACCACGAGTCCTGAGCGAGAGCGAAACTTGTTTCGCGGAGCGACTGGACGAAAGTGGTACAGAATGCCCAATAATACCCTACTTACGTACAAAAATATAATTCATAATTCATAATTCATATCTTTATTGCATTCCATAGTTTACATAGATGTTATGTTATAATATAATTGTTCAGTATGGACCCTGTCGGGCACAGCAACATAAGAATAGGAGAAGATGGCTTATATCTAGGCTTAATAATATCTTAAACCTAAAGAATTTAAATCTATAAAATAACTATTTCACATAATATTATTATATATACAATTATCTTACCTACTATTCTTATCAAATATAGGCACGGAGCTGCTAAATGGACCCAAACACTGCTATTACGACATGCAATTATGTTACATCTCCGCTCTATGAGCCTGACATCTAAGCTAAGCGTAGGTGAGATGCATGAAAAATGATATTCTATTAGATTTTCCGTGTCCGTGACGGTAGCGTACACAAGAGCTGTATCGAGTTGGTTACTATGCCAAAAAACTCGGTGTAAATACTGCCTAATTAGTGTAAAAATAAAAAAAATTCTTCCTCTTTAGTTTAGGAAATAAACACCATTTTCAATGGGTACGCCAGCGTCACGATCAAGCTAGCGTACCCATGGCCGTACTCGAAAACGGCTAATTGTAAAGCAACAGAAGTTACACACAAAAACTCGGTACTAACTGTGCCCCTCGCTATGCAAAATTTCATAACAATTGCTCTTGTAGAAACAGAGATATTGAACAAGACTTTTAAATGACAGCGTTATGGTAGCGTACACATAATAGTTCTGATTACTTCTGATAGATAGGAAACTTTTCTTTTGATAAATGCTATATGAAAAAATTCGGTGTGAAATTCTGACTCTATTAGTGTAAATACTTTATGCGAATTCGCAGTGGAATATGTCAAAAAATCTATGTAAAGTTCTAGGAGCAAATGTATTGACGTACAGTAGCGAACAAAATGTATTCGTGAAATTATAAACCGAGATATGGCGTTATTTGCTAATATAAGCTAGCTTGATTTGTTCTGACATAAATATTAAAATGATTAACTACCTATTTATGTACTTGACTGTAAAAAGTTGGTTTGTCTGGAATGGAACATTTTCAAATGCTAATGTAAAATTCATAATTCATAATAATTCATAATTACTTTATTTGCAAAAACATGGTATTACAAGGTGTAGTACAAAAGTGGTTGATCTACATGTTTCGTCCAACTTGGGCATGCAAATACTTAAGATCTAGCTAATTCATAATATCAATATAATTTTTTACATCTACATACATACATTACATATTATTATTATCAAAAGAAAAGTTCCCTATCTATCAGAAGTAATCAGAACTATTATGTGTACGCTACCATAACGCTGTCATTTAAAAGTCTTGTTCAATATCTCTGTTTCTACAAGTTATGAAATTTTGCATAGCGGGGGCAGAGTTAGTACCGAGTTTTTGTGTGTAACTTCTGTTGCTTTACAATTAGCCGTTTTCGAGTACGGCCATGGGTACGCTAGCTTGGTCGTGACGCTGGCGTACCCATTGAAAATGGTGTTTATTTCCTAAACTAAAGAGGAAGAGTTTTTTCTATTTTTACACTAATTAGGCAGTATTTACACCGAGTTTTTTGGCATAGTAACCAACTCGATACAGCTCTTGTGTACGCTACCGTCACGGACACGATTTTCCGCATTTTTCATCCGTTCTGTTCGTCTTGGCTTTGATGGAGACCGATAATTTTTTCTTTACCACATTCGTAAACCCCTCTTTATGCATTTCAATCGCAATATAGAAAGCTTACAGCTATGCAGTCTAGATATCGCTGTCTTACATAAGTGGAAATTACGAGCTCTTTTCTTATACGTAAAGCAATTGACAAAATTAGCTAAAGTGACAAAGACTCGGTTAGCTTAGCGGTCAAAGTGTCCCCTATCACTCAAGTGCAAAAATCCATTGACTTTTTTTGAATAAATACATTTGCTAACTCTTTACCAAGTATAAAACACGGTTTATCGAACTCCAACCTTAATCATTTTACGAATCCAATGAAACAGACAAATCGTAAAACAATTGAAATGGATGGATGATTCATTTAATTACTGAATTTTAATTGCTCATATTCACCAGCAAGCGATTATTTGATTGAAGTGTATCCGGTAGGAGGGGACATCATTTTACATTTTTTAATCCAGAGATCAATGTACGTGTATTGGCATTTAAATTTTGACATTCATCATTCCCCTGCCCTTATCCCAATTTTATTTGGGGTCGGCGCAGCATGTCTTCTTCTTCCATACTTTCCTATCAGACGTCATCTCACAAGTAACACTCTTCGCAGCCATATCGTCTTTCACACAATCCATCCATCGTTTCTTCTTATTTAAATTTTGACATTAACAATGAAAATAATGAAGTTGTGAAATATTATTCGGAACGTTATTGTTATGTTTTTTAGTTCGTTTTAACTATACAAAGGACGGTCTTAAAGCTAAGTGTGATTTCTTCCAGACAACCTTCGTTATGGATAAAGTTCAAAAAGACTTTACAATGGGTGTTTGGAAAGTTGAATATTTCGTTATTACTATGAAAATATTCTTCACACAATTTGAAGAACGCAAATAATTAATCTTGCGTGGGATGGGATTCCAAGATGCTCATGTCAGCCCTGTACATGGCCGTTTTGCCATCTTTGCTTTAATGGAACATAATTCACAAGTTTCTATTATAATTTTTAAACTGTGATATGATATAATATTTTGTTGCATCATCATCATATTGGACATCCATTGCTGGACATGGGCTTCCTCCAAACGTTATTAAATTATTATAATCCATACTTTGTCTCTCTTTCACGGCAAAACGGAGCGACGAATTGACGTGATTTTTTAAGTGGTGGTAGTTGAAGGGATGCAGAGTAACATAGGCTACTTTATTTGTTTTTTTCTGTGTCCATGAAAAGAGATCAGTGCTACCCCGAATTTAACGCGAGCGAAGCCGCGGGCAAAAGTTAGTAATTAAATATTTAGTAATCTCACTATCTTGTAAAGTGGTCGTGGCGTCGAGCTGAGTAAGGGACCACAGCTAGTGTAACCCGTGCTAAAACGTCAAGCAAAATAAAGATAAATAGCATGCAGCGTTTACCTTCCGTTCAACTAAATATTAAAATAAAGTTTTCTATTGTATCTTTGTCAGTTAAGAAACTGTTTCAGGTATAAACAATGGGCCTATAACGTGGGTTATGATTGAAGCTTGCCCTTACTGAAGTAAACTTTGGACAACGCTTTTACTCGAAGTTCAAAGTTTGTTTGACGTTTCGAGTTTGGAAAGTAACGGCATATCGGTTCAAACCTTTGTATTAGTTAAAAGTATATTTATGTATATTGGATATAGACATACTTCTTTGATGTCGTCAAAGATGTAGTGGTTGATAGGTTAAGAGGTTTCAGGTTTGATTCCTGGGTTCGAATGCAAATCTTTGTACGCAAACAAAAACACCTTAGATAATAAAGCTAAAAGGCTAGCTAAATGTTTGGTAATTAGACTTCAATAGATCTACCTAATCCAAATACCTACAAGGAGACTCCTTACCCAGGGGCTATAAACATACATCACTGCAAAAAGGAGTTACTCGCCGTGTGGTAAAAAGATGTTTTACCATTCATAGCACATTTTGTTTTATCCACAGATAAGGATGAAAATCCCCCTTAAATTAAATTCCACCATTTTATTAAAGCCAAGGAAGATAAGCCTATAATAATTTTACGATCGCAAAACGATAACCATTCCAGAAAAAAAAAATGTATAAAATTTAATAGCTCATTACACCTTATATTACGCAGTTAGGTAAAGTGGTTACGTGTTTGTGGCTTTTTTTTTAGCGTGGACTGTGGTTTTAAGCGAGCTTTTTGAGGTATCATCATAACAGCCCATTAATGTCCCACTGCAGGGATGGGCCTCCTCCTGTGACGGAGGGATACTTGGCCTACTAATACCACGCTGGCCAAACGGATTGGTTTATTTGAAGATTTCCTTCTATTTATTTCGTTAAGATAATATTCACGGATAGTCCCTTAGTCGGTTTTTACGACACCATTAGGATGAGATGGGGTGGTGACATATTATATTCTTACTCCGTCACGTCCGTATAAGTCACTGCTAAGCTATCTTGGGTGTATAAGTCTAGCAGTGAACCATTCATGGGTATGAAAGTGACGTGTGGGATCAGAAATAAATAGATGCTCATGATAATCATAGAGGTCAGGATTTCCCGATTGAAATGGCTGTGGGCAGGGCACATAGTGCAAAAAACTTGACGACCTTTATGGCGTAGTGGTTATATAACATGACTGCTACGCTACGCAGAGATTCGATTCCCCCTCAATGCAAATCTTTGTGTGCATGAACATGATTGTTTGCATTGGTCTGTGTGTTTTCTAATATATACCTAGGTATTTACAAAACAAAGTATTTAAGTATGTTTATCCGTTGTCTAGTACCCATAGTACAAGTTCTGCTTAGTTTTGGGCTAGATGGCGTTGTGTGAATGTGTGAGGTATATTTATATACTAGCTGCTGTGCCCGCGACTTCGTTCGCGTGGCGGATGTTACTTACTTCGCAATTCGATTTAATACTGAAAAATCGTTTTTTAAACCTTATAACAAACAGATATACCTACACACGAATTGTAAAATTAACGAACGAATCAAAACCTTTTCAAAAACAGATCTTTACAAAGACAGATCTATGAAGACTGTGTCTAAACTTATACTGAAAGACATGAGCGAACGTCATTCTTTCAAGTAAAATCTTAATACCGCGATACTGAAAATGACGTCACAGGCACAATGCCATCTGTTGTCAAATTTGTAAGTTAAAATAAATGACATCGCTTTTTTCATCATAACAGCCCATTAATGTCCCACTGCAAGGACGCGCCTCCTCCCGTGACGGAGGGATACTTGGCCTACTAATACCACGTTGGCCAGTCTGATTGGTATAGGGTTTAATTTCAAGTTTTCCTTCATTTTTATTTCGTAAAGATAATATTCACCGATAGTCCCTTAGTCGGTTTTACGCCACCCATGGGATGAGATGGGGAGGTGACATATTGTATTCTTGCTCCGTCACCACACGGATAATCGCTAATTAATTATGAATGAATACATTTGCACGCCACGTTATGGTGCGGCAGAATTACCTGCCTCGGTGGCGCGGCGGTCGCATTACATGGCTGGCGTGCATGAGGTCGGGGGTTCGATTCCCATGGAGGACAATTGTGATACACAAACTATTGTCCTTAGTCTGGATGTTCTTTGTGTCCGTTAAATTGATATTTTTAAAGGCTATTGTGAAGACTTATAATTGATATTACACATACGATTCATGGTTAATTTTATTAACATTTAAAAGGAATAACTTATTAATAGCACTTAATAATAAAATAGTTATATATTATTTAAAACCTCTTTTATTTTATGATTACTACTGGTAACGCCATCTCGTGAACAAAAGAAACGAAATTTAAATTCATTCAACATTGAACCAAATCCATTTTTCATGACCCCTGATTTGTATTGGACTGTTCTAATAAAGAGATCTAGCGATATCTCGAGTATTACTTATCCGATTCCGATTGTTTTATTGTAGTATATAGATAGATACCTACTTTAAACTTAATACCTAAAAACTACGTATCTATGTATTTTAATATCTAAAGCGCGCTTATTCCGAGAAGAGTCAATAAGAACCACGTCCGTTCGCATTAAGAGTCAATGTGAATGAAATTATATAGATGCATCGGTTGGCCGTTTCGGACGTTAAACAAAAATCAACGGTACAGCCGTACTCATACTGGCGCGGCGACATTTGGAAATTTTCTTTCATCTAAATCTTGTGTGTTTATAAACCGATTTCTATAATTTTTTTTTTATGAATAAGGTTTTAAAGTGTACTTTTGAAATATGGGAGTTTGAAAAAGATATGTCTATGCAAATTACAATATATTTATGTATTTAATACACTTTGAAGAAAACCCTAACGATTAAACAGGTTATTGTGGCTAATATATAAAAGATAGATATATACTATTCAAGACTTTTTTGTACATCTTTTGAAGACCATTATTTTTGTAATACATATTTTTGGCGTATGATCAACGTACGCGATGATAAGAGCTCGAACGCGCTTTTTTTCAACCGACTTGCTTCAAATTTATCGTCACTGCTCAGCTCCTATGTGTCTTAGCGTTATGTTATACAGCCTATAACCTGCTCGGGAGTATGGACTACAATTGTACCAAGTTTGGTTAAAATGCCTTCAGTAGTTTTTGACCCATGCGTGCACATACAGACAGACAGACAGACAGACAGACAGACAGACAGACAGACAGACAGACAAAAAATTTATTGATTGCATTTTTGGCATTAGTATCGATCACCATTCATCCTCCAATATTAATTTTTAACATATATTCAATGTACAGAATTGATCTCTCTACAGTTTTATTATAAGTATAGATATAGATTTATATTTAACAGGCTTTGGAATGATGACCGCGTACCAGAAGACATAGGGCTGGCAGCCTTTTCACACAGAATTGACGACCTATCTCACGCCACTACACTCTTGTTAAGTATACCTTGACATGTAGCAAGTGAAAAACAGAAAGTATAAAAGTATTTAAATTAAAATTTATTTTTGTAGATAACTTTGTGTGTATTTTGCTGGGAATCAAACCCTGGATCAACTGTCCCATCAAATGATCCGTCCGGTCAGAAAACTATTATATAGAGGTAACTATACTAGAAAGTTCTAAACAGTTCGTTTCAAGTACTGTAATAGACGCCTTTCCTTATACGATAAATATCTTCTTACTACTGTATTTGATGTTATGACCCTATTATGTCACATAAGATTTACGCGTCTAATAAATAATATACCTAAAGTAAAACTATTTTGTGCTCACCGTAGTACCTTTTTAAGTCCTACTGCAGGGACAGGTCTCATTATGTGGAGTGAAACTTTGCCTATAAATATCAAGGCCGTTGATAGTGGGTTTTGTGTAAGGTTTTGTTGCTTTGTTAAGAATTGTTGAGTATTAACTACGGTCAGAAAATAAGGGTGGATCACCCCTTAATCTCTGGCTTATCATCATAACAGGCCATTAGTGTCCCACTGCCGAGACGGGCCTCCTCCCTTGACGGAGAGATACTTGGCCTACTAATACCACGCTGGCCAGACGGATTGGTATAGGGTTTAATTTCGAGTTTTCTTTCTTTTTATTTTGTAAAGATAATTAATATTCACGGATAGTCCCTTAGTCGGTTTTTAGGACCCCATGGGATGAGACAGGGTGGTAACATATTGTATTCTTACTCTTTTACCACAAGGAGGACCTATACACATAATTTATTGTAGGTTTGTAGGTATAGATACCTGTCAGTTAACAAAACATCTATTACTAATTGATTAGCCTACAAACACCTTGATGTAGGTTCCCCCAAAAATGACAGAAATTCAATCCACCGTACCACAGATAGCTACAATAAGTTCATCTGTACAAAATTCAGTTAAATTAATACTTATAAAAAGTCCCCTTATACAAGGTTTGACCCCTAATAATGCAGTTGTCAGCTGTTAAAAAGTTAAGATGTTTATGCTTTAATTTTCATAAGCTCCTTTCGAAATAATATAGATTACTTCAATTCATACGGGATCATATTCCCTTAGTCGTCTCTTTTACGATATCCACAGAACGATAAATGCCAGCACTGACATGGCCTTGTATCCTCATGTCAGTCAATAGCTGATGTCTACTTATGGACATGCATCCCTTAGTGTTTCCACCCCGAACGTGTGTTTTTCTCATACATCGATCCCTTCAGTAACCACTACTTTTTGGCTTTATCAGCAGTAATTACTTCTACAAGCAATACATCTCCTTGACACAAACAAAAGAAAACAATAAACTGTCACAAAATCAACAAACATGTCACAAGTTTCTAAACCACGTAGATTCCTCTGTAACGCAGTGATTAATACAAACCAGTATAACAAGAACTCTCAGCCTGAAGATAAAACTTTTTAATGAGTTACAAGAATAGAGGTCAAATTAAGTTGGTGTAAGCATTCGCGGGTCATCCAATATAGCATGACACTTCAGTCCAAGATAAAACAGGTTAATGACTTATAAGAATAAGGGTCTAAATAAGATGGTGGTGTAGAACTCGTGGGTCATCAATCAAGTCTGTTGAGTCACATCGTGCGACCCCTAGCGACGCAATGGTAGGTATAAACGGTCTGCTTATTGTACTTTAAAGGAATTAATTGTTATTTAAGACTTAAATATTGGTAGGAAACTTTTACCTGATGCATGCGTATTATATAATGTAAATTTTTAATAATAACTTTATGATATAATGTGCTCAAATGTTTCTTCATTTTGACTAATGCAGGCCAGATTTTCAACTGGCCAGATTTCCACTTGGCCAAATTTCCGACTCGTCAGATTATCGCTTGGCCATATTTCCGCTAGCCCAGTTTCCAGATTTACCAGATTTCCGCTTGGCTAGATTTCTAATAGATCAGATTTACGACCAGCCGTGTAGCGACGGCTGAAGAATACCATGTGTCGCTACCCCCTACGTTCTATGGGTGTCGTAAAAGTCGACAAATGGAGAAAACTTTATAAGCAGACAACACCACTGCCAGAGAAGGAAAACTCGAAAGCAAACCCTGTACCAACCCGTCTTGCCAGCGTGGTCCAGTAACGCAAACCCCTCCCAAATAATAGCACGCCCAAATAAACGGCCCCCAGTTCCCGGTAGTCCTGCTGTCCGTTGCTACGGTAGCGGTCGCGGTAACAGTGGGACGGGGGGTGCGAAGAATCTCCGGGCTACGGAAAACGGCTACCATAACAAAATGACCCTGGCAACCTATAACGGACGCTCTCTACGGCTGGACCAACATCTCACCGAACTCGAAGTAGAACTAGGACGTATAAACTGGCACATTTTGGGGTTATCTGAAGTCCGAAGACAGGGGGAGGACACGATAACCCTCGAGTCAGGTCACCTGTTCTACTTTCGGGAAGGTGATCGGCCCTCTCAAGGTGGTGTTGGTTTCCTGGTCAATAAAGTCCTAACCGGCAACGTTGTGGAAGTCAGCAGTGTGTCGACACGGGTAGCGTACCTCATAATTAAAGTCACCGACAGGTATTCCCTGAAGGTGGTACAAGTGTACGCACCGACCTCGACATACAGCGATGACATAGCCGAAGCCATGTACGAAGAAATTGCTAAGGCACTACATGGTACCACCAAGGCTCACTACAATGTTGTTATGGGGGACTTCAATGCCAAAGTGGGAGTACAAAAATACGGCGAAACGAAAATCGGATCCTACGGTGTGGGGCGCCGAAACCACAGGGGGCAGATGCTGGTCAACTTCCTGGAGTCGCAGTGGCTCTTCTTGATGAACTCCTTCTTTAAGAAAAAGCCACATAGGAAGTGGACATGGCAAAGCCCCGATACTGTGACGAAGAACGAGATAGACTTCATCATGACCGATAGAAAGTACATATTTAGAGATGTCTCTGTGATTAACAGGTTTAATACAGGGAGTGATCACCGACTTGTTCGAGGCACTCTAAATATGAATTTTAGAGCCGAGAGGCGCCGCATGGTGAGGTCTACTCTTAGAACTACTGCGCCCCAAATAGCTCTGGGATTCGACAAGTTCCAACTGGAGCTTCAAAATCGTTTTGACCTGTTGGAAACCGATGGCAACGTTGACCAGAAAACCGACGCAGTGGTCAAAACGCTACAGGATGTGTCTCGAAAGGTGTTTCCCGGAAAAGGCAAAGTCAGGCAGCCTAAGCTCTCCCCCGAGACTCTCGAACTTATGAGGCAAAGACGCGAGATGTCACCTGCGCGGTCCTCTTCGTTGGATGGGAGAAACCTCAACCAGAAGATCCGGAAGCTGGTGCGACGTGACCTCCGATGTTCCAACACCCGCGCCATTGTGGCTGCAATCGAACAGAATAGAGGCACCAAAGTATTCGCGCGCCAGCTTGGTAGAACCCATCTAACGAAACTAAATACTGCGGACGGCAGAACTGTGACCTCCAAGTTCGAGATACTCGAGGAAATAGAGAGCTTCTACAAGGACCTGTACGCATCACGGATGAGTAAACCCTTAAGACCTAGCGAGGATGACCACAGAGCCCTCACGTGCCATTATACGGAGGACATCCCCGATGTCAACCGGGGCGAGGTCAGAGCTGCTCTCGAGCAACTTAAGAACAATAAGTGTCCAGGTGATGACGGAATCACTACAGAGCTATTAAAACCTGGCGGAACACCTGTCCTAAAAGAGCTCACAAAGCTTTTTAACTCCGTCATTCACCAGGGCCTAACACCTCAGGCGTGGAGCGGGAGTGCGGTGGTCCTGTTCTTCAAAAAAGGTGATAAATCCTTACTGAAGAACTATAGGCCCATATCACTCCTGAGCCACATCCACAAGTTGTTTTCGAGAGTACTCACAAACCGCCTCGCCAGAAGACTCGACGACTTCCAACCACCGGAACAAGCCGGGTTTCCAAAAGGCTACAGCACCGTGGACCACATCCATGTTGTTCGGCAAATTGTACAGAAGACTGAGGAGTACAATCAGCCGCTGTGCATGGCTTTCGTGGACTACGAAAAAGCCTTCGACTCAATCGAAACCTGGGCGGTTCTGGATGCTCTGCAGCAATGTCGCATCGATTGGCGGTACATCGAGGTGTTGAGATCTCTATATGAAACTGCCACTATGACCGTCCAGCTCCATGACAAAAAGACTCCACCTATTGAGTTGCGTAGAGGGGTGAGGCAAGGGGGTGTAATTTCCCCTAAGCTCTTTACCAACGCGCTCGAAGACGTCTTTAAGACGTTGGACTGGACTGGACGGGGCATCAACATCAACGGCGAGTATATCTCACACCTCCGGTTTGCTGACGACATCGTCATCGTGGCAGAGTCACTGGAACAGCTTGACGGGATGCTGCAGGGCCTAAATGGAGCCTCTCGACGGGTCGGACTCGGCATGAACCTAAACAAAACGAAGATCATGTTTAACAAACATGTAACGCCGAGGCCGATCTATGTCGACGGATTGATGCTCGAAGTTGTTCAACAATATGTTTACCTCGGACAGGTTGTCCAACTTGGTAGAAACAACTTCGAGAAAGAAATCGATCGCAGGATCCAGTTGGGTTGGGCAGCATTCAGCAAGCTACGTCGGGTCTTCTCTTCGCCTTTACCGCAATGCCTGAAGACCAAAGTCCTCAACCAATGCGTCCTACCAGTAATGACATACGGTGCCGAGACGTGGACACTCACAGTAGGGCTAGTCCACAAACTTAAAGTCGCGCAGCGAGCAATGGAACGAGCTATGCTCGGCGTCTCCTTGAAGGATAAAATCCGGAACGAGGTTATCCGACAAAGAACCAAAGTAACCGACATAGCTCGTAGTATTAGCAAGCTAAAGTGGCAATGGGCTGGTCATATCTGTCGAAGGACCGATGGCCGTTGGAGCAAACGTGTCCTAGAGTGGAGACCGCGACTCGGCAAACGTAGTGTAGGACGCCCCCCAGCTAGGTGGACCGACGACCTCATAAAGGTCTCTGGGTCGGACTGGATGCGGAAGGCGCAGGACCGAGTTCTGTGGCGTATATTGGGAGAGGCCTATGTCCAGCAGTGGACTGCAATAGGCTAGTTGATTGATTGATTGAGATTTACGACAGATCAGATTTCCGACTTGACAGACTTCCGCTTGGCCAAATCTCTGATTTGCCAAATTTCCGCCAGTTTACCGATTTGCCAGCTTTTCTCCTTGCCAACTTTCCGCCTCGCCTCGAAATGGGGTAGTCACATCATGATTTCTTACTCCATCACTACACGGGGGATATATCATTAATCTGTACCTATACTGTTACAGAAAACTCTTGTTAACGCCTTTACACCACTTAATAAATCATTTGCCCTTGTTTGAGCGGGTAATGATAAATGCCTCACAATTTTTCCCGTAAAATGCCCCACCTGATAATTATTGAAGGTAAAGCTGCTACCTACTGTTCTCCATTGTTATCGTACGACCGCAGCTAAACTGAAAGAGTGAAATAAATAATCATTTTGACAAGGGTCTTCTCGACCCGTACGCAAACTGTCAAAAATTGAATTCTGTCAAAATGAGAGCGGATATCTATTTGTCAAAATATGTTCAAAATATTTATGTTTTATTAACATCCGTGAAGGAGGGTTGTGTTGTTGCCCGGTGTAAGGTACCGCAAGGTAACGAGTCCTACAATAGAGTATTATTTGAGAGGTCTTTCGAAACTCGCATTCCAGGTTTATTAAGCTTTCTTATTTATTTATTGGGTCACAAACAAAACAAAAAATAGTTTTACAAAATGTGCAAATTGCCACAGCATGCAATAGAAGGCACAAAACACAAGGAACTACGGAATGCTAACTACGACCCTTAAAACTTAATTTGCTTGCTACACTCATAGTTATCGTCTCCATAAATCTAAATGTTCGTCGGGTTTGATTTCTCAAGATCTCCCCTAAGAATGTCGCCGATTTTGTCCTCTACCGACATCGATTACACTACCCAAGGCCCTACATCTTGTAGGGCACTACATGTCGTAGGGCGGTCGGGACTCGCCAATCTCTGATATGTAGTGTCCTAACAGCCTACATGTGATTACACTAGACAACATGTAGGGTATTGTAATCGGCGCTATAACCAAACAGTTATTTATTTCAACGTAGTTACATTGAATAAAAAATATTGCATGTAACATAATTAGTATCGGGTTTGTAAAATCTGATAGTGAATTGAGTTAGAATAATTGAATTACTTTTACATTGAATCAGCGTCCATTGAATATTTTGAAATACATCGACCAAACACGGATGTAAATGTGCAATAAACATGAAATGTAATGTCACGAATAAATTATACTTTCGCTCGGGATTAACTGTGCATGCAATATTATTACATTGCACGTGCTTTTAACTTAAAATTGGTGTCATTTTTGTATGTAATTATGATAATAAAACAAATATTAAATTTAATTCGGTATATTTATGCAATGGAATGAAAAATATTCGTTTGACAATTATGTAACTACTTATATGTATTAAGTATTCGTATAAAGTATTCATTTAATATTTTTCTTATCGTATTGCTTGTACGCCTTAGCGGTCGGCGGATAACGAGGATCCTTCTTGTTCATAACTTGCAATAAAATATTCCTCATATGTATAAGGACCTTCCATGATGAGTTCTGACCATGTGGTAACTACCAAGTTGTAGGTAACTTCAGTAAGAGGCTGTTCAGCTTGGTACCACCACTGTAAGCGCTTAATTTAACCCGTAGTGAAAAACATATCAACTTCTGTCTAGTGTAGGAAATGGTTTGATTGTGCTCTGACATTGCTAATGTCCTACCCCGGCTTCCACTTAATAAAGAAAATATAAGTTCCTGTATACGCAGCTTAATATTAGCGGAATAATACATATTATTATTCAACGGCAATGTTTGTTCTGTAATTATATTCACAGTTAGTTGTGTAGTTGACAGATCGTCATGAAGTACAGACTGTATATACAATCATACAAATAATATTCATAACACAAAGTCTGTCAGATTGTTATAATATTAGATGTTTCTGGTAATATGAAGACTTTTGATTAATGCTTGACGTTCTTGTAGAGAATAATGCTATTACGCTATGCTTATTGATAGCTCCGTACCTCCGTCGTTGAATCAGAAATAAAAAGATCCGCAGCAGGACTAAAGTGACCGACAAAGCGCTCAGGATTTCCCGATCAAAGTGGCGGTGGAAAAAAACCATAGCGCAAAGAGTTGGTTGGCAGCCGTTGAGGCATAAGTTTTGCAATGGCGACTGGGCACTATAGCAGTGGACATGGACATGCCCCTTACACAATGATACCGACCTGGTTAGAACGACGGAAAACCGATGGATGAGTAAGTGCCGGCTGTAAATATTTGGAGGAATATGTCCAACAGTGGCTGTCCATTGGCTGACCGAGGCAGACAGCCTTGCGATGGTTGACCCTATTGTCATACAAAAAAATAAAAGAGGTAACTCACTTGAGTAAGATACCCTTACAAAGATGCTTTACGTGACGGTGTAATACGCGGCCATACTTTAAAATGGCGTCATTTCTCACCCTGTCCACAAAATGGCGGATACAATATTCCAAGCGTCAATGTAACTTTTATTTTTACGTGTATTTAAATCGATATCTCTTACAGCTGGACATTACTTTGTAAATACATTGGTAACCTTTGTTTTGACGAGTATTACCAACATTCACGAAATATGGCAGTAAAATGTTTTAAAGGGCTTTCATTCCTTTTATATTGGAAGCTTAATAATACACAAACATATAATAAAATGGGATAAAAAGGGCTACTTGGTAGCCAAGCGTGGTAGTGTACGAGGTTGCTCATATGTGAGGTCCCTCGCTAGATATAGATAATTAATATATGAGCCGTCAATAGTTTTATTATCTTAAACCTGGATTGATTATATAAGGAAGAATAAACTATTAAACATTGCACAAACCACATAAAAGAACCAACACTATTATCCAAATGTTACCATAACTGTCAAAAGTAACATAAATATTCTTTTTCTTCTCGAATTTTCGTAGAGATATGTTTATTTTTCCTTGTCAACACTGAACCCTAAAAATGTAGCACTCTCTCTTGTTATTCCTTATTTTTATGTTATTTTCCCTCACAATGATCCCTACTTGCAAATGGACACATACGAAAATATTACAAAGACTTTCCCTTAAATAACCCTTCACCTTATATAATAAAATATACAACAAGAGACAGATCGTACTGTAAGGTTTAGTGTGCACTGAGCGACATTTTACGAAAGCCGACACGTTAGTATCTATGCGTTGTTGTGGTTGCAAACTATAAAGTCGTTTGCAATAGAATCTAACAATCATGTGAACAAACCAATTTGTCACGATTACTCTATATTTAATCACATACATTTGACGATCAATTATTTTAGTCTGATTTCAACGAACGCACCATTGTTTTCACATTATCTTCAACATGATTTAACTGTATTTCTAAGTTTTTGATTAAAACATTTGGGTGATTCTTCGAGCCCTATATTTTTGATGTCTGGAGGTTTTTCTTCGTAGCTAACAGACCAACCAAACTGCAATTATTTAAAAAAAAACATAGTTTAGACAGTAACCTATCTTGCACACGTTATTTTTTTTTAATAATAGTTTTTTAAATATTTGAAAAAAAATATTAAAAAGCGTTCTTCTGATTAATGTGGTGTGTCCGTAACCCAGTTTCTTGAACATTAGTAACAGTAACATTTTTTCTTATTTACGAATCGATGTGCGTTATAAATATTACGATAGAATATTAGTTGTTTCTTTACACAAAAAAAATGGTACTAATATTTACGATAGTTTTTTAATGAAAAAATAAATTGTGAATGTCCGGCACAAAAGTCTGATTCATATTCGCGCGCTTTACTCGAACGTACCTAGCTAAGTACGAAACATCAGGAGATTCCTTCTAGTGCTAGCGTTAGCCAGGGGCTCTGCTGACGTGGTCACGACGTTACATGTGGCTGGTTCGTATTGTTGCGGAGATATAAATGTAAATATCTGATTCATATTACTTTGGTTCACCTGTGTTTCTGAATAATATGTTGGCCGTTATAATTAACTTAAATGTTTTTCAAACTTGAATCTGCTGGAAATATAAGTCAATTGGGGACTAAAAACCTATGTATAAATAGCAATTCTTAATTGTATACGTGTAGTGATTTACCGATGTTAAGAGGCAAAATTTTGATTTATATGTGCCTGATTCATACGGTAAAAATACTATATTAATCAGAATTTCACACATATTGTTAATAAAACGATGCATTGGCGGCACGGATAATGATTAATATTGTAAGTTGTCAATGCTCCTAATAACTAGATTTAGGTGTGGTGATAATCATTGTGATTATTAACTGTGATTTTAATAAATAAATGACAGATTTATTTAACTAGAATTTGATTTTTGTTCCTAATTCTGATTTATATGACCTCAAAAAATTTAAAGTTAATTATCTCGAAAACCATTTCATAAAAAAGTGGGCTTTTTTCAGACATTTTATACTAGGTTATCATCTTTGACAAAAACATGTTTTATAAGCCAAAATGTGAAAAATAAATTAGCCCATATGAATCAGAAAAAGAATCCAATTTCGGAAAAACACCCATTTACAAGGGAAAAATTTTGAAGTATTTGACGTATAAAATGCCATTTGTTTACATGTTTGTTGGATTCAATTGCAAACGACTTTAGAGATCTACTCATGACATTCGACAACATGAGCAACGGTACGAACGCCGGACAGTGATCGTGATGGATGCAGCGACGCACGTGACAAGCGTGTATGTCCGGACCGTTGCGACTTGGGGAGCTTTAGGAAACGAGCGTACTCCCTTTTAAAAGATCAGAAACGCATCTGTCCATCGATTCCTCACTTATGACTTACCATTAGGTGACCTGCTGGCTCGTTTGCCTGCCATTAAAAAAAAAAGACGCGAGAATTTTCACTGACGGGAGGCATATGAAAGTTGTAAAACAACTGCTAGGTTTTAAAGGACGCCAAGACGTTTAAGTACACACACGCCTCGTGAGTTCGAAGCCTAAAATAGTCAACTCTCCAAATTTCACTCTACATTTTATCTTTTTTTCTTTCAGTTTTCTCACTACATTTTAAGTACTACCTGAGTATTTTTTAAATCTTTTATTTAGCTAACTTTTTCACGACGCGACGCTTGACAATGATAATAACAATATGCGATGTAGCTGCGAGCGGGACAAGCATCGGGACGAGGGTCGGAACAAACGACGGAACTACGAGTAGCAATTAAACCAATACAGCAGAGTTGAAATATTACCTTTTTTTTTTTTTATTAACTTGTAGAATTTAATTACAGCTATCACTTGTTGTACCAAAACATATACCTACATATCTATACTAATATTAAAAAGAGGTAAAGTTTGTGTGTTTGTGACGTTGTAGGGGGTAATCTATAAATCTACTTAACTGATTTTAAAAATTCTTTCTGTGTTGAATAGTCCATTTATCGGAGAGTGTCATAGGCTATATAGTATCACGCTATGACTAATAGGAGTGGAGCAGTAAAGAAATATGTTTAAAAAAGGAACGCGTTTATTTCGCGGCCTAAAGAAGTGGGCACGGGTCAGCTAGTAATATATAAAATCCCTAGCTTCGTATCATTAGTATGGCTACAATGTTAGAAATAAACTCCGAAAAGTTTACACAACAGTAACAAAGCTTAGTATAAATAAGTTCCCAATTAAGACACTGTGAAGTTTGGGAAGTACTACAACCTTCTGGTTCATTACTGCTGGCAAGTCACTTACCAATTTTGTAGTCTCTCAAATAACAAATACTCTCAAATAACTGAAGGTATTGGAGCTAAAACTTTGTTCGTTACAATGTTACGTGTAACTGCTAAAGTGCTAAGTATATTATAATATTGTTTACTTATTTACACAACCTTAAGTGTGGTGACGGAGTAAGAATACAATATATCACCACCCCATCTCATCCCATGGGTGTCGTAAAAACCGACTGAGGGACTATCCGTGAATATTATCTTAACAAAATAAAAAAAAAGGAAAACTTGAAATTAAACCCTATACCAATCTGTCTGGCCAGGGTAGTATAAGTAGGCCAAGTATCCCTCCGTCACATGGGAGGAGGCCCGCACCTGCAGTGGGACATTGATGGGCTGCTATGATGATGCTCTACAAAAGAATACTCCCTGCAGATCTATTATTGTCCTATGGCAACAATGGATCAGCAGAGAGTACATACGACACGTCAAGTCACATCAAATCATCCGTCTCTGTCGAGGTTGGAATATTCAACGCATTCGCTCTCAGAGAGCTTATGTCTTGTTACTTAGTTACAGTCAAAGCGAAGTCGAAAAAATTGGAGTTTTCTAATGTTTTTTTACAAACAAAGACAATAAAAAAAAGTGTGCCACTATTTGCCTATGCACAGCTCAAAGGTCATTCGAAATCACAAATGTTATACTTACGAGTACGCGTAAAGTAATAAACATCTGACTACTAATATCTATAAAAAAGTGCACTGGTTCGAAAAAAAATAGGTAAATCTTTAATAAATACAATATTATCAATCATAACAGTCTACCAATGTCCCACAGCAGGGACGGGCGTCCTCCTGTGACTTGGCCTACTAATACCACGCTGGTCAAATGGATTATTACGTAAAGATATTATTTACGGATAGTCCCTTAGTCGGCTTTTACGACACGCATGGGATGAGATGGGGTGGTGAGGGTGACACACTGTATTCTTACTCCTTCACCACACGGAGAATACAATAATATACTTCAATATTATGCATACACATAATCAGCAGCAGTGTGTTATTTACTAGACCATGGAAGAAAATTTGGCTTTCAGTAGGATTTTAAAAAGTATATAATGAAATAATACTATTTTCACGGGTCTTACTCGCGGTATTACTAATTAGCCTAGATACTAGTAATATAAATACCTAGGATTTTCTCCGACGTTTCGGCCGACAAAGCAAGGGCCGTGGTCCTAGGTATTTATATTACTAGTATCTAGGCTAATTAGTAATACCGCGAGTAAGACCCGTGAAAATAGTATTATGTATACAAATCGCGATAATTTAAAATCTATAATATAATGGAATGTTCCGAAGCGTGCGTCAGTGGCTATATTTGCACTCTGCCCTCATGACGTAAGAACACCTACGTCATTAAAGCTTTTACCTTTGTGACACATTTATGAGTAAATGATGACGTCACAGTTTTTTTTATATTAGCATCGCGCGTGTCTTTGCAGCCTATTTTATTTATAAAAAACATACAAATGGTGAAAAAATATAATATTTTTACTGAAATGTTTCCGGTGTCGAGCATAAGCCCACTGATTTAAACCCCTTCTAGTCGACTGTTCTTTGTAAGAAAGAAGAAAAGAAAGAAAGAAGAAACTCCATGTTGGCAATATCTGGGTTCTAAGTTATTGGGGGTTGGTTTCCGCACTTAGTCCTTGAGGTGGACCATTGTACGTTATCAATATCTGGGTTTCTGATATCAGAAGCTCATAGAAAAAAATGTTAACATAAATGTTAGGGCCACTCCACACTAGCGTCTTTAGAGAGTCGTCTTCACGTTCACCAGACGTCGACGCCGCTACGACGAGACGCCAGAGCACCGGCGAGCTGCCGAGCGCCGACCTTGCGCGGCGCTGGCGTCGACGTTGGGTGAACGTATACAATTATAAATATATTCACACAAATAAATATATTCTATTCTATTCTATTCATTGTGAAAATGGACTCCGACGAAGAAACGCTGATTCAAAAATTAAGCAAATGAAAAATGAAACGTTGTCAACATTGGGAACATACCTCTGTGTAGTGTAAGAGTTCAGGAAAGCGAGTATTTCATATTGTATTGTCAACATATAAAAAATAATAAAAAACATTTGTAAGATTATTTACGAATGCCAGAACGAATATTTGATGAACTACTAATTAATACAGAACGATATAAAATATCAAGATTTTGAAGATTTCTGTGTCACATTGTACTTTTACGCAAAAACGTTAAAATGGCGCTAGCCTCGCGTCGCCGCGGCGTCAACGTCGGGTGAGGGTTGCGCTGACGCTGGCGTGACGACGACGATCTAAAGACGCTAGTGTGGGGTGGCCCTTACCTTTGACGTTATAATCGTGTTCTTCAAACCAGATTGGTTACATCTATATTCATACATAGCCTATCTTTTCTAATGTACATTTGGTAGAAAATATACCTTACATACAACCATTTTCTACTCTTACCGTAACTTTGTAAAATATGCTACGTCGTAGCTGCTACAAATATTGCTACGAATTCGTAGCAATATGTAGCTACGAGTATTGCTTGAGTTGGCTAGTCCATACCAAATTACATTTTCAGATACAAAATATAAGTATATTACGTATGAAAAATAGATGTGAAAACTATGAAAAACAACTAACATAATGCTACATTATTTTTTTGTTAAATAAATCTTTCTTTGTGATTTGTAACTCTTAAACTTAAAACCACAACAAAAATTCGATACTATAAAAATTCGATTCTAAAATGTTTATTTCCTTTTTTGCGCGATATTTCAAAAGATTCCTAAATAGTTCCTGAGAAATAGCTCTGTCTTTCTACTTGCCTACGAATCATGAATCGTTGTTACACATTTAAATTAAATTTTCCATTTTTGGGCGTAAAATAAGGTTTACATAATTCCCTCAGTCTATCCGCGTGGTGACGGAGTAAGAATACAATATGTCACTACCCCATCTCATCCCATGGGTGTCGTAAAAACCGACTAAGGGACTATCCGTCTAAGAAGCAAAACTTGAAATAACACCCTGTATCAATCCGTCTGGCCAGCGTGGTATTAGTTGGCCAAGTATCCTTCCGTCACGGAAGGATGTCCATCCCTGCAGTGGGACATTAATGGGCTGTTATGATGAATTCCCTCAGTGACAAAGCGGTCGTTTGTATTGCTGCCATTTATGAGATCGCGGCTTCGAACCCAACGCGAAATCATTGTTTTGTACTCTCTCTCTTCCCAGCTATGTATCCCACATGGTGGTGGGGTCAGCTTTCCTTACATTTCTCTTCCACTTCGCTCTATCCTCGACATCTTCGTCAGTTACGTCGCATTCCCTCTTGTCCTTTAGCACTACATCCCTCCACCTAGTCTTAGGTCGTCCTCTAGGTCTTCGACCGGGAAGTTCAAGCTGTAGTGCCAAATTTCCGACGTAGTCTGGTGGCCTCCTTTTCACGTGACCATACCATCTCAGCCTACTTTCCTGCATCTTGTCGGCGATGTCGCGTACACCAAGGCTTCCTCGTACGTATTCGTTTCGGATTTTATCGAGCCTGGTTACTCCGCACATCCACCTAAGCATCTTCATTTCATTTCCGTGCTCGCGAAGACACTTCCAAGCTTCCACTGGAATACCGTCAGGCCCCATGGCCTTCTTGTTCGCCATCTTCTTTAGGGCCATCTCAACCTCTCTGGGGTTTATTGGGGGGGCGATTTGTACGGTTTACAAAAATATTGTATTTTCTTTAATTAAATTTTGTTAAAGTTTTTTTTGTATGATCGGAGGCAAACGGCCCCGCAGGTCACCTGATATTCAATTCAATTCAATTCAATTTATTTATTGCTTACTAAGTGTACAATTTGATCTTAATAAATAATTACATTGGTGCTTAATACTTAGCGGCCTTTTACAGGCGTTGCAATTAAAATATGTACTTATAACTACTTCTTACAAATAAACTGCTCACAATTTTTACATATTTTTGTATTTATATTAAGTATATCTAATCTCTATTTTACATACATTTATTTATTTATAAGTACCTGCCTATCTGTATATTTACTTTCTAAATATTCTTCAACTGAATAGTAACAATTTTTAATTAGGTACTCTTTTAATTTTCTTTTAAAGATCAATAGGCTTTCTTGATTTTTAATTTCATTTGGCAGTTTATTAAATATTTTTATAGCCATATATTGTGGGCTCTGGTGTAACATTTTTATTCGGGAAGGTGGCAAGTATAATCTTTTTTTGTGTCGAGTATTTATTCTATGAGTGTCTTCTATTTTCACAAAGGTATTCATATGGTTATAAACAAATGTACAAATGTCCAGTATATATATTGATGGTAATGTTAACAGTTTAAATTCTATAAAATATGGTCTACAGCTTTCAGTATTATCTATATGAGCAAGGATTCTAATACATTTTTTCTGCATTATAAATAACTCATTACTGTTTGTGGAATTTCCCCACAGCATGATACCATATCGTAGCCATGAATAGGCATATGCATAATAAGCTGTTAAAGCTGTTTTAATATCGGTGCTTTGTTTAATTTGAAAAAGGGCATAAGTGAATTTAGAAATTTTTAATTTTATATGTTCAATATGATGTTTCCAATTGATGTGAGTATCTATTTGTAATCCTAATAAACCTGATGTGTTTACTTCCTCTAAGGTAGTGTTTTGGTATAAAATGTTCATGTCAAGGGGTGGCTTTTTGTATGATCGGAATTGCATTATCTTACTTTTATTGGAATTTATTTCTAAGTTATGTTGTTCAAGCCAATTTATTATAATTTGAAGGGTGTTTTGAACTGCAGAATTAGGATTGCTTTGGTTGTCACATTTAATTAATACCGAAATATCATCTGCAAACAATATTGGCAAATTATTTTCTTTATCTAGTATCTTTGGTAAGTCATTGATGTATATTAAAAACAATATACATCCAAGTACACTGCCCTGAGGAATAGCGCACGACAGCTTTATGGATTCGGACCTAACAGATTTTATTTGTTTATTATCACTGTCATGTTGCTCTATTTGAACTATCTGTTCTCTATTATTAAGATATGACTGAAACCATGCAAAGGCCGGTCCCCTGATCCCGCACCCGTATAATTTAGTTAGTAAAATGTTGTACAAAACCTTATCATATGCTTTGGTCATATCTAGAAGCAATCCTATAACATGTTTCCTGTCATTTATGTGTTGTAATGCCGTTTGTATATATTTATATACTGCAATAGTTGTTGATCTTGATTTTCGGAAACCATTTTGACAGTCGTCTAAAATATTATATTTTTCCAAAAAAGTATAAAGTCTATTACACATGGCTTTTTCAAATAATTTGGAGAAGGTAGGTAATAATAGGGCTATTGGTCTATAATTACTAGGAGAGAGTCTGTCACCTTTCTTATGTACTGGTTTCACTAAGGAAATTTTTAAAGCATCTGGAAATACACCTTCTTGAAAGCTCTGATTTATTAATATTGTTAAGGGATAAACCAACTCATTTGCACATTGTTTTAATAAAATCGGTGGAATATCGTCTACACCGTAGCTATGTTTATTTTTAATTAGTTTAATTGTTTTTAGTATTTCTTTTTGGGTTACAGGACGCAGGTACATTGAATAGATAGATGGGTTGATAACAGGTAATCCATTCGGTTTGATAGTGTTAGGACATTTATTTTGACCTACTGTTGCAAAGAAATTGTTGAATTTGTTAGATATGTCATATGGGCATTTTATTTCATTGTCATTAGTTTTTAATGTTATGTTTTCATATTTAATTTGCTTTGTTTTTCTAGTTTTTGTGTTTATTATATTCCACATTGTTTTTACCTTGTTATCTGATTTATTCATTAATCGAATATATTCTAGTTTTTTTGATGTTTTTATAGCTGATTTTAATTTTTGACTAAATATTTGGTAATGTTTTTTTATAACTTTACTATTAGTTTCATTTAAAATAGTTCTTAATACTCTTTTATGTTCACAAGATTTTTTGATTCCTGTTGTTAGCCAACCTTTTTTGGGTATATTATTTATTTTAATTTTTTGTATTGGAATATATTTATTGAGTAGGTCTTTTATGAATGAAATGAATGTATTATAATTTATATTTATATTATTAACATCTTTTATTATTTGTTCCCAATGTATATTTTTTAATGAATTTTTAAAATTAATAATATTAGTTTTTGAGAAAATTCTTTTTTTAGTATACCATATTTTATTTACACCATTTAATGAGCTATCTGAATTTACCTGTAGGTTTATGGCTCTGTGGTCAGATAGTCCATAATCTTGGATGGTACATGTGTTAATGAGAGGTTTGTAGTTGGAAAAAAGTAAATCTATGCAAGTTGATGATGTTTTAGTCACTCGAGTAGGTTCACGATGCATAAGTTGGAGGTTATAAGAGTTCATAAAATTTTGTAGATTTGATGTTTGTTTGTTATCTATAAGCATATCGATATTAAAATCCCCTCCTAATATAATGTGTTTCTGTGATTGCCTTACACTTAACATAGTCAATACCTTTTCTATTTGTTCATAAAAAATATTTATGCAACGGTCTGGTCTATATAAACATATAAATATACAGTTTATCTCAGAAATTTCAATTGCACACAATTCTATTATAAATTCTTTTGAAAAATTTACGACATCTTTCCTTTCAATACATTCCAACGTCTCTTTGGTTATAATACAAACACCACCATGTTCACGGGTTTTCCTACTAAAGATAGAAGCTATTTTATATCCCTGGGGTAAAATAGACTCACAATATTGTTCACTTATCCACAGTTCTGACAGAGATATGATATCAATATTCTCATCTAATAACAATTGTTCAATCAAATCTATCTTATTTCCTAAGCTTTGAATATTTTGAAAAAACACTGTTAATTTGTTAGGAAGCTGTGTTAGTTTTGTTGAGTCTTGAATTATAGTATTTAAATTACGTTTACTTTTTTTACAATTTCTTTCCGAGAAAAAACCTACACATTACATCATGTGACTGTGTGGCTTGGGGTGAGTTCACTGAATAGCTATAATACAAATTATAATCCATGTCTATGTGACTAAAAATATTTTTATATACATGATTTATTCCGTAATTGGTCAGCTTACCAGTATGTACGGAAAACATATCGAAAGAGACAATAACATTAGAATCATAGAAATATGCATAATCAGCATCATTAAGCTCTTCATATAAAAGGTTATTAAATAATTCTATTTTATAGTTGTATATGGGAGCACCACAAATGTAAGAGGGAGTACAAATAATTATGTTTGTGTGTGAGATATGTTTTAGTGCTTCCCTTATAATTTTTACTAACATATTAGGTTCGCACGAATATTTAAAATCTTTTTCTCCTAACAGAACAATACAGTAATCCCTCATATTATAATCTAATAATTTGTAATCAATATTTTCAAGCAATCGTTTGATATCACAATGAGGTGAAGAATAACGTATGTAATCAAATTGGTGACCGAACGTATCTCCTATATTTTTTAATGACCCGGGCGAGTTTCTGTTGGTTAGTACACACAATTTAGGTCTTCTGTATTGTTTGGCAATGTTTTCATTACTCGTAGATGTCAGTCGATTAGGTGTGCTCTCCTCATTTCGTTTTTCTTGTAACATTTTTAAGTTGCTAGTGTCTTTAGTTATCTCCAAGCTATCAGTAGATTTTTGTAGGTTGTTGTTTATTGTTGTTAAATTTTTTGATTTTTGTAATTTTTTACGATTCTTGACTATTTTGGGTGAAGTTGTTTGACATTTATCTGATAAATTTTTCTTTTTTAAATCTTCTATAACTTTTTTACATTCATCTAGTTCATTTTGTAATCTTTTATTGTCTGTACTTAAATTATCTATTTCTATGTGAGCTCCATCTAGTTCTAATACTAATTGTTCTAGCTGTAATTTTAACTCAACTCTATTTGCATAATTCGCACTGTCATTTTGTACACTTGTGTTGGTAGTACTGTGTAATGAACAGTCACTCGAATCTCCATATTCGTCATCAGAAATTATACACGATACATTTGGGGTGGAGCGACTAATTCGTTTTTTTCTTTGAGTTACACTCATGGTTGTTTAGAAATATTAAATAGAAAATTTACAATTCACAAAAAGAACTTTGTGCGCGATCGGGATTTGAACGCAGGACCACTTGCGTATGGAGCGACGTTATACCGTATAGCCACGAAGACTATTCACAAAGTTGTGAAATTGCTAATCTATTATTATTAGTAAGAACATTTGTTGACAAACTGGCTTAGGTAGGTAGGTAGAATATAGTTAACGACTTAATTTTTTGTTTGAATTCAACTGTTGTTTTTTTGTTTTCACTATTTCACAACTTTTTGTTTATTACTTCTGTTCACTATGTTCACAACTCACTTTTCTATTGTTATTTTGCATTTATATTATAATAAACCACGGAAATATGACATTAAAATTGAAACAACATATCAATATTTAATCTTGTTGTAACTTCCTAAACACGTAATATAATTCAGAGATAACGTTTTCACTTTGTAATTAGATAAGTATCATTGTATTAAACTATTTATTGGACGATTTATTTAGTGTTTACTATTTTTTCGAAACATAAAAACTAATAGTACCTGATAGTACCTGATCACCGCCGCCCATGTACACCCGCAACAGCAGAGGAATCACAAATGCGTTCCCGCAATACAAGGACTTTGTTGTTTCATGTTTTTAACTCTATAAGTCAGAATACCTTTCAGACTTTCTAATCGGTACAGTAAGCTATAAAAAGCTAAACCGTACTAAGTAGATGTCTCGTGTCTCTTGCTTGTCTAGCTTCAGAAATGCAACTTGCGACGTAAAGCTAATGTAGTTTCTTGTTTTTTACTTTAAGAAAAGAAAAATACTGTTTATGTTTTTAGTTGGATGGATAAAATACTGAAAAGGTAATTTAAATTAATTGACAATTCCCTATTTTATAATTTTATATTGTCTCTAATGACATTGTTGAAAATTGACGAGAAAGTAAATGGATTTAGTTTAAAAACAACAACTTTGCCATGCCCCGTTAGAAAACTTAGCTGGTATATTTATTTTATTGCCTGTATGTGGCAGTCAAGCAAGCATAAGCATTTATGGATATCACCAAAATCTGATCAAATTATATACATAATCAAAACGAACACATTACTTAATCTAAAATATTCAACAACTAAAAACAAATTTTTAACTGATATGTTTAACCATACATAAACATATCAGTTAAAAATTTGTTTTTAGTTTAGTTTTTAGTTAAAAATTTGTAGTATACAGTAGGTAGGCTAGGCTTTCTTTCTTTACTGGACTCTCAGTAACATCCACTATGCCATTTCATTCAAAATTTTCCGTTGCCAACGTTGATAATATAATAATAAATATCCAATTATGAAACATTCACGTGTCATAATATCCACGTGTAGACTTTTATAAAAAATATAATTTATTGTGAAAATAACATCTCCAAGGACTTGGCAAAAGCATTTGATTCTATATAATGAATGTAAAGCAATGAATAGGTGTCGCTTTCCGCTCTTTATGTTCGTGTTCGCTTTCTCGCCCTCTGAGTACTATTGATACATTTCGAAGACGATTACGCGTTTATTTGTGCAAGAAATTTATTATACTTGTTGTATTTAGGCTTTTTCATATTTTTCTTTAAATATTTCATTATAATGAATGACACCATCCTTATTTAAAAAATCTAAAAACTGTTTTGTTAATATCAACTTTTTTAACTACGTCAGAAAATGTAGGTCGTTATATTAATCTACACTTTAAACTACGCTGACCAGACAATGTAGGTCGATATATTAATCTAGGTTATCTACTAACTTCTACTCATTATGCCATTTCATCCAAAATATTCCGTTAACAACAAGAAGCACCGCCCCTTAACAAGCTTTTAATGAAAGACATCCACGTGTAGATTTTTTATATAAAAATATAAATAATTTATTGTGAAAATAACATCTCCAAGGACTTGGCAAAAGCATTTGATTCTATATAATGAATGTAAAGCAATGAATAGGTGTCGCTTTCCGCTCTTTATGTTCGTGTTCGCTTTGTCGCCCTCTGAGTACTATTGATACTTTTTGAAGACGATTACGCGTTTTATCGATATTATATTTGTAAAAGAAAATCATTTTATTTGGCGTTAGATAATTTTTGTTTATGATGAGTACTTAAAGATTTGAAGTCAAAGTCTTACTTAATTATTTTAATGTTGTCTGTCATCCGTTATTATAATTCATAAGTCATTTATTCAGAACAAAAATACATTTGTGTAGAATATTATTACAATAATTTAAACATCTAATCATACAATAAAATATAATGAAAATATCACACAATCTACAATAATATTTAGTCGGTAGGTACCGCCACCAAAGACACTATCAAGCGGTAGTGTGAAAATAAATTACTGCGTTTAGGTGGACTAATAAGTCGCTAGTGAAATTATAATGTTTATGTTAGGTCCCTAAAGCCTTAATAAATAAAGTATTCGTTTCATTCTGCCCCCCTTTACTTGAATTACTTTAATGCAGGCCGGTTGTCAACCGAAAATCAGCACTGGGTTTAAATCCAGCACATGCTGAGTTGATGACCCTTTTCCGCACAGGCACAAGACTAATACTTAGGTGTACTTTTTTTTTTAATTCTTTTTTTATTTTTTATTTTCTAAATGTGTACAAAATGATATTATGTAACATGTAATGTGTTTGTGTGCTGAAACAAATTTAATTCTTTCTTTCTTTAAAAGTTATCTTTTAAATTTCTACCATTTGTCACTTTTATGATTATAATTTATCTAACTATTTCACTCTAGCTGCTAAATAGGTATCAATTACTTCTCCCGCTGTAGTTTTTGTATGAAAGAGAATTAATACCAACGATTAGGCAGTCGACATTTCTTACCAAACTTTACCCAAAAATAACAAACGAATAAAATCTTAAATTTATACTGTAACATAAATTACTTGCCTCCGCCCCGCGCCTTCGTCTTGTTCCTAGCCTAATAGTTATTGGCGGAATGATATAAATGGATCCCATATAACACTGCGCTAACCCTATTGTATAATAAGTAAGGACATTTTTTAAGAATAATAAAAAAGCTGATTTAAGTCATTATAGTGTAGTGACGGAGTAAGAATACATAATGTCACCACCCCATCTCATCCCGTGGGTGTCATATAAAGGGACTATCCGTGAATATTATCTTTACGAGATAAAAAGAAGGAAAACTTGAAATTAAACCCTATACTAATCCGTCTGGCCAGCGTGGTATTAGTAGGCCAAGTATCCCTCTGTCATGGGAGGAGGCCCGTCCCTGCAGTGGGACATTAATGGGCTGTTATAATGAAGTCGTTATAGTATTATGATCTACAAAAACCATGAATACACTATAAATTACGTTGTTGAGTAAAAAGATTAAGACCTTATTTATACGCAATCGACTGCCCAAAGCGATCATGTATACGGCAGACGTACACGAGGTTGGGGATTCGAACCCCACGCAAGCTGAAAAGCTCATGCATATCTTCACACAATTCGGTAAGTATGTAAAGATTTTCATTGGTATTTTTTTTACATTTTATTTTAAAGGTTTGTTAATTATAAACAACTAATTTGAGTATTATTGGTTTCCTACTTATGGTTTATTTCTAATAAATATTATAAGTTTTACTTGAGATGACGTCATAGGTAGCAGGTCAAATGAATTTTGTGTTAGTTTGCGCTAAAATATGATTTTATTCCTTACCGATCTAAAATCTCTAAATGGTTTTGGAATCGACATAGGTAATCTTTTACTTTACATACCGAATTACGTTGTTACCAACATTAACAAAATAAACAATATACACTATAGGTATAATTCTTGCGGTAAACTGGCACCTAAGATAAGATTAAGTTTGTGTTATGGATGCCGCAATTAACTCCACATGAGTAATCCACTTGAATTATTGTTTTGATGTTGTGTGGTAACTGGTAACTGATTAAATATAGTAATACATCGTTTGTTACGAGAATTTATGTCCCATTGCAGACACAGGGCCTCTCTTAATATTAAGGGGTCTGTTTGTACTGGTTGTCTAGCTTTTCTTCTTTGTAAGTGATATTATAATGTTTAATTGTTGTTTACTTTTTGACATTGGAAGAAAATGGGTAACAACATTTAGTAGTTTTAGTTCATAAAGGCAAACCTCCTCCTTTGATCGAGGTATATTATTACTAACTAGCGACCTGCCCCGGCTCCGCACGGGCACCACAGAATGTCCTTAAACAACGTTTAAATACAGCTTCATTAGAAATCTCTAAATGTATATAGGTTTCTCTACTATATTATGCATGTGTTATACATATAAATCTTCCTCTTGAATTACTTTATCTATTAAAAAAAACCGCATCAAAATCCGTAGCGTAGTTTTAAAGATTTAAGCATACAAAGGGACATAGGGACAGAAAAAGCGACTTCATTTTATACTATGTATAGATACCACACAGGCAAACGGATTGATATTATGTAAAGTTATTATTTAAAGGTTTATTTCTATAAACAATAGAAATAAACCTACAGCATTTACTTTGGCTAAAAGGTAAAAGGTAGGTTGAGCTGGTGCATTAGACTAGACTTAGTAGACTTTCAAAACTCGATGTATTTAGCATAAGGACAAACCTCTGTGGTTTATTTATGTTATTTGTAAACCTGCGTTTGTATGAATATGTATTAAGTTAATAAAGAAAAAAAATGTTGAATTTGTCACCGCTGAAAATATATAAAGTTTTTCAAGGAAGTCATTACGACTTAGCTGAACGACAACATAAAACTGCCATCAAATCTCGCTCAGTGATTTTTAATTCATACATAAAACGTTACTGACATGTAGATCATGTAGATTTTAATATGTCTTAATAAACTGTACTTTTTAAATAATAAAATTGTAATGTACAGCGCAAAAGTATAAGGTGACGTCGATAGTATTACATAAAAAATAAACAGGCCAATGTAAAAAAAAATTAGATCATTGAGCCAACGGTATCCGTGTGGTGACGGAGTAAGAATACAGTGTGTCACCACCCCATCTCATTTCATGGGTGTCGTAAAAACCGACTAAGGGACTATCCATGAATATTATCTTTACGTATTAAAAAGAATGAAAACTTGAAATTAAACCGTATACCAATCTGTTTGACCAGCGTGGTATTAGTAGGTCCCTGCAGTAAGACATTAATCGGCTGTTATGATGAGCCAACGGAACACACACTCACACACAATGTAAAAAATCATGTTCATGCGTACAAAGATATGCATTGAGCGAGAATTGTATCCAATACTTTGAATATTAGTCATGTAATACCACTCGCATCAAATGTCGTCACATATTTATGCAAACAATTTTTCACAAATGGGAATAGAACCCGGTTCTACGCGAAGCAGTCATGTATTCACCATTATGCCACAGCGATACTAACCACAATATTGCTATGTAAAACCCGAAATGTTTTTCAATATAACACCATCATAACAGCCCATCAATGTCCCACTGCAGGGACGGGCCTCCTCACGTGACGACGGGATATTTGGCCTACTAATACCACGCTGGGCAGACGGATTGTTACAGGGTTTAATTTCAAATTTTCCTTCTTTTTATTTTCGTTAAGATTATAGTTCCTTAGTCGGTTTTTACGACATCCATGTGATGAAATGGGGTGGTGACATATTGTATTCTTACTCCGTCACCACACCGAGATATCAACAATATAACAACATCAATATAACACGTTATAAAAAAATTCAACGTAAAATCTTTACGTGAAGAGGCATCTTGAAACACTTACATACCTTTTTTCCTCTTATAATTAAAAGTACCGATTTTGGCGTCGAAATTTTTAAATGAAATTCAACATTATATCCGTGTAACAATTATGTACTCACTCTTAATAGACACTTTCTTAAAAATGTACTTTTTAATACAGATTTAAATGTTGAATTAAGAAATAAAATGGAAGAAGATTCTTTGTAAGTTTTCGTCAGTATCTTAATTGCTCAAGGTAAGCAGGCAGGCACCCTAGTATGTAAATTATTTCAAATTACTAAATATGTATTGCAATTGGCTCTAGAAATCCTTAAAGGGACAGTGTGGTGACGGAGTAAGAATACCATATCACCACCCCATCTTATCCCATGGGTGTCGTAAAAACCGACTAAGGGACTATCCCAGAATATTATCTTTACAAAATAAAAAGAAGGAAAATTTGAAATTAAAACCTATACCAATCCGTCTGGCCAGCGTGGTATTAGTAGGCCAAATATCCCTCCGTCCCGGGAGTAGGCCCGTCCCTGCAGTGGGACATTAAAGGGCTGTTATGATGAACCTGGATTTACTTTGTGCCCCTCAATGTCTATAAAAGCTCGATTCTTAGTTATTGTCTGAAACAAAAAGAACAGCACTTCGGTGCAATAAAATTATTTACGTAAAAAGTTGTATCAAAAACCGATACAGTTATAGTGTGACCACAGGAGCTGTGCACCCCCTGCGGTATGTGCGGCGAGGTGGGGGACGAAGAAAAAATAGGTGTCCGTTATGGTAGCGTACACGTGATAGTTCTGATAGAAAGGGAACTTTTTTTTTGATAAATTCCTTATGTAAAAAAAATGCGTGAAATTCTGACTGAATTAGTGTAGGTAAATGCTTTATGCGAATTCACAGTAGAATATGTCAAAAATCCATGTTAATTTATGTTCATAGTACTGGTACAGATAATATGCTCACAAGTGATTTGAATATCTCGAGAACTACAAAACATAGGTACAGTAATTCTGTTAATGCATTAGAAATGTAACCCTGAAATAACGCCTGTGTAACACTTTATTTCAACACAAAATTCAATATTATAGGAGATATTAACGGTTCTTAGGGGCCGGGCTGGAGTTATTTCATTAGGCTATAATATTAAAACTACAACAACTATTTTTTTTAAATGTAGGTACAGTCTGTCTATAAAGTCCTGACAATAAAATTAGGGCACCACTGTGCTACAGCGTAGCAACCCAATTTAGTGTGACAAAATAGTTTTCAAAACAATTATGTTCAAATAACACACTACACTATTAGAGCACTTATAATACTAGGGCATTTCTTATAGGTAAGCCTATTGCATTTAAAGTTTTGCGTAGAACTTCAAGACTACAATTAAAATCCATCTCAGTTCTAGCTATCATCTGCAATTTTCTGGGTTGCAAATAAAAATTTTACAAAAGTTATGTAAATTGAACATTTGATTATACCTACAATAAATGTAGGCATAATCAGAAACAAAATACAGGTAAAAGAAGAAAAATGTTATATACGTCTTTTTTACTGTAGAACATAATTGTATTTTGTGGGGGAGAAATATAGAAACCATACATTTATTTCTTTGGCCGGCCTTGCCTGTGTTTACTAGGAGTTTTAAGCTTTTCATTATTTTTAAATCTGTTATTTTTAAATATAATAATTCTAATGGAATGGAAACAATAACTACAATACCTAACTAAAATTTATTCAGTGTTAAATATTAACCAACAAGATATCATTTAACATGGATTTACTAAGAGCTAAATGATATAAAATTTAATAAAATATTGCAATTAATTATTTTTTGTAGACAGACCAGTCGATGCAAAAGTGACATAGTTTAGTTATCAATATAAAGCAATTAATTCAAATTCAAATTAGGATAAATCTTGACTGAATTATACTAATGCAACTGATATAATGTATCAACAGAAATGGTCGTACTACGATTTTTCTTGCTTAATGCCTGTTTTTGGTCTCTAGACTTCAAATGGAGTGAATTTATTACTTGAGACAGATTACGAAAAACAGTTACATAATACCCATCAAAGTTGCAGTTCGCCCATGAACATCATCCAAACCGCATAAAAGTTGACCAGAATCGTGCTCCGCTAAACATCGCCTTATAACTTTAAGAATCACTTCCCGCGTGCCACTTTGATTTACTCTACTCATTGTTTACATTGTTCTTCGTAAGTCAGTATTAGTTTATTATAGATTAATGAACTAATAAAAATCAAAAATTTGATGACATATCTGTAATATATTACATTTGATCACAAAGTAACCCAAATGTACTCATATTTTATTAAAAATATAAAGGTGATAAATAAGAACTCACCCCTTACTCATAAACGCCTCTTAAATTTAATCACTGTTTAGCGAGATTATTATTTTAAAATCAAACTTATACCAAACAAAACCGTAAGAATTTAAGGTAATCAATTAACTAAAATTTAAGAGGCGTTTATGAGTAAGGGGGTAATCTATATAAAGTAATTCCTAGGAATACTGTAGTGTTAACGATTTCTAATTCCTCATCATTAATCTTAACAATTGGATTTTTTTTTATTTATGCAGAGTTTTTTAGCATAGTAAACAACTCGATATAGTTCTTGTGTATGCTACCATAACGGACACCTACCTGCTGTCACGAGTTTTGACGGCAGTGTCATAACAATTCGAACATTATATTTTTCTTTAAGAATTTCATGTTCTTAGAGTATTTGATACATTCCGCTAGATGTCATTTTTCTCAAAGTTACATTATAAAAACACAAATAATGTTCCTATTTACGTTTAAAACTATACAATAATGTAAATACTTTCTTGGAGTTTAAAAAATGACTGTCTTTTAATAGAAAACTGCTACAGCCGCTCGTGTAGCGACCCGTACCAGCCAAATAACTTAAGTATATTGCGTCAGATGTCGCTAGTAGCTACATCATAGACTGTTTATTCTATACCAGTATATAACATGTACTCTATATGTCCACCCCCCTCTCGCCGCGCGCATACCTCAGGAGGTGCACAGCTCCTGTGGTCACACTATAGTTATAAGTACTTATAGTATTACACCATCGTACACGTTTTGAAACTGTATTACTTTTTATTTCGTCATAAAATAAACCTACGAGTGTTCCAACACTCATAATAAAACTCTTTTAATAACCTTTGTGGCTTGTATGGAAAGTTTTACATAAAAACTAATGAAAAGAATCAAAATTACATTTTAGTATTTTAAGCTCAACTTTGCATGGAACAAAAGTAACGTTTTATATTTTTAAACTGTTTGTTTTTAAAAGAAGCATTTTGTAACGAGGAATAATCATGTTCAAGCATATTTTTGGTGGAGGTGAGGTGGCAATACTTGGAGGAGGACTATGTCCAGCAGTGGACGTCGATTGGCTGATATGCTGGTGATGATACGAAGGATATTTTTAACTTGATATTTTAAGTCAACAATTTGATAATGGAAAAAGCTAAGCAAGGAAAACCTCTGTGAATTACATTAATAATTGGATTGCGTAGGATTTGAAACTACTAAACATGAACTCATACACGCCATATGAACTATCATTGGGTCACCAAGACAGTCCTAAAGTAAAAAATGGCTAGTTTCACATAAGCTCATGTCATGCAAGTTTAGTTTTTGGGCTTTGAGACTCAACTTCCTAGAGATAAATAATAAATAAATAAATAATCCTCACACGTTCACACATCGTCACCTAGTCCCAAACTAAGCAAAGCTTGTAGTACTAAGCAAGCTATGGGTACTAGACAACGGATAAACATACTTAAATACTTTTTTTTTGTAATACATACATATTTTATACATAGAAAACACTCAGACCATTGCAAACAATCATGTTCATGCACACAAAGATTTGCATTGAGCGGGAATCGAACCTGAGACCTCTGCGTAGCAGCCATGTAATATACCGACTGCGCCACAAAGGTCGTCAATAGAGATAGACAGCGACTTGGCTGTGCTTTAACATTGTTGACACCCGTGAACAGAGGTTACCACTTACAATGAGGAGAGCCGCTTGCTCTTCTGTGACTGTAAAGCAATTACCTCAGCTGATAGTTTGTTAATCCTAGACACAAAACATTTTTTATACAGTAAGTAATGTCTAAAAAAAAAAAATTAAATGTACTTTCACTGCATGTATTTGTATTCAGTGGTACGACGAGGGAAGACAATGTCTTCTCGTGCCAATGGCGACACAAGTTCGTGGCAGGACCTTGTTCCTGCCAAGATTCATAGACTATAAATAGTAATTCATACTAAGCTAAACATATTACTTCATTACAAGTTAACATTTCCGTGTGGTGACGGAGTAAGAATACAATTATGTTACCACCCCATCTCATCCCATGGGAGTCGTAAAAACCGACTAAAGGACTTACCGTAAATATTATCTTTACGAAATAAAAAGAAGGAAAACTCGAAATAAACCCTACACCAATCCGTCTGGCCAGCGTTGTATTACTCGTAGTAGGCCAAGTATCCCTCCTTCATGGGAGGAGCCCGTCCCTGCAGTGGGACATTAATGGGCTGTTATGATGAAGTTAACATTGCCGCCAAATTGCCTCTTCACTCTATGACACAGTTAAAGTTCAAAATATTTTAAAATTCAAAAGAGGCAACACTTAGAGAGCATCAAGACGTACTAACGTCGGACTTTATTCGGAAACAAAAAGTTTAACTTAACTTTCAAATGTCTTTGGAACTTTGTCTCCTTGTTTGTTATTTTTTACTTCGTGTGTTTTGTACTGTGAGGATATTGTGTAAGAGAAAAGGAAGTACATACCTAAAAGAACATAGATTTTTTTGGAACCTAACCCAAGCAAGCAAAATTATAGAAATAATTATAGACAAAATATAACCTTTTCCCTGTTCCATAAAACATTACTTTTTTACTATTGTGTCTACTGGCGGGATCGGCAGCCTGTTAAGAATATGAATATCAATATCTTAGAAACACATGTGCCATAATACTTAATCAATACTTCTATACTAATATTATAAAGAGGTAAAGTTTGTGTGTTTGTGACGTTGTAGGAGGTAATCTCTGGAATTTAATTTTAAAAATTCTTTCTGTGTTTATTAGTTCATTTATCGGGGAATGTCATAGGCTATATAATATCACGCTATGCCTAATAAGAGTGGAGCAGTAATAAAAAATGTTTAAAAAACGGACGCGTTTTTTTCGCCGCCCAACGAAGTGGGCACGTGTCAGCTAGTATAATAAGTCAATATTTTAAAATAATTGAATTTTATGATATTCAGTAGAAAAGCAAAAAATGTAATACTATTATACCAATAAACATTTATTATACCTTACGTTTTAACATTTTAAAACAAAAGTTGAATCATTTACCTAATATGCTTTTCAGCAGGTTGTCTTCTATCGTCAACAAGCATAAAAAAACCAAACTAGGACTAAAAAAATAAGGTACAATGTTGTTTGATAAGAATATCCTTACAGACAATCGGATACGTCGAGAATATATTTTGTCGAAGCTTTCTCTTTACATAGTTGGGTGAGTACAGTAACGTTAGTGGAACATTGTGTAGCTGTGTCTTTTTATATGTAGCGTAAACAATATGGTTGACGATAGATATCTCTTACATTGGTTCTATGATGCAATATAAAGCCAACCTAAGTAGGTCTATGGATTTGAATACTATACAGCAGAATTGAAGCAATCCACAAATGCGAATTTACAGCTTTTTTTACGTCTGTTAAATTTAAGTTTAAATAACACGATTTCGTAACCGGAACATTGCAATCGGTTCTATTACATGGATGATTTAAAACTAATTGACTTAATGTTAAACCTATTTTTTAATAGAATTTAATTTTAATAGATTTTTGATGGTACTAAATTGGAAGAATTGTTTAAAAAATTTATTTACAATTGAAATTACAGAATACTGAGATAACAAACATACCTAATGGAATCGATATAATTATTTAAACTGTCATGGTCACATTCACTATAAATAAACGAACTTTCGGGATATTTATCATGTTAATTTTATTTACTATGTTTGGTCATAGTCTGACAGTTTTCCGGGGAATTGTATTGAGATTGTTAAGCGACAGAATATAGTGGTTGTGATTGTAATGTACGTGCATGTTTTTTGTTTTTGTTTTGTTTACTATTTATTCTATATTGTTTTTCTATTCTATTTTATTTTGTTCATAATTTTAGTTTTAGTTATTGATTTTGTTTCCTTTTTTGTTTTTTGCCTTTAAGGCACACCTAATTTCATTATGACGCAAGATGTGGCACCTTAAAATGTTGTGCATTTGAACAAGTTTTTAACAATTGTTTTATTAGATATAAGAGTGAATGTAACAACAACTGGTTGTCCAAACAATAAATAAATAAATAAATTAAGAGTTTTTGTGTATCCTATTTTGAGTATCATAATATTAATAGATATTGAGGTGCCCAGATAGCTGCACAGAAAAAGACCTCATAGACGCCACTGACAATGCAATCACAGTGGCCAAGTTCTGGGCTGATTGCATTTGACCACCGATGGTACTGCATTGTGTGCCTTACGACTCGAAAGAAGAAGAAGTATCATAATCGGTTACAAAATATGTTTAAATTTGTACAATAACATAACCATTTTTTATTATAGTGTTTCTTGTAGAAACAAAAAGTTCAGAAATATAAAACGTTACTCTTATTCCATGTATAGTTGAGCTAAAAAATAATAAAATGTAATTTTGCTTTTCATTGGTTTTTATGTAAAACTTTGCACAAAGCCAAAAGTCTATAAAACAAAGACAATTTCTCTGTCCCTATGTCCCTTCATCACCCACGTCCATGTCCACATGTATCTTTTAAAAAAAACGCATCAAAATCCATACACAACGGTTTTGATGCGTTTTTTTTAATAGATAGGTAAGAGTGATTCAAGAGGAAGGTTTATATCTATAGCACATGAATAATATAGTAAGGAAACCCATATAAATTTAGAGATTTCTAATGTAATCGTCTAATGAAACTGTACTTGAAACATTCTTTAGTAGGTGCCCGTTACGGAGCCGGGGCGGGTTGCTAGTTTTTAAATAAGATGTAGTCGTGGCGTATATGAGTGTTGCACAAATACTAAAGTTCCAATCCCAGGCAGGAAAATTCTTTGTGTGACCCAAAAAAATGGCCTTGAGACTGAATGAATGTCCCACATTCTTTCATTAAATATCTTATATAGCAAATTGTAAGCTTTCTATTTATTAAGTTTAAAATTCTTATTTTTTTAAAGGTTTTTATAAACCTATTGTATAGATATTTTATAAACCTATATTTGAAGTAAAGCTCCATACATTATTCAGTAAATGTAACAATGATTGAAGGCTTCAAACAGTAACAAGAGAATTGCCGGAGGCTCTATCCTATCATCTTGAAACTGATTTCTGTTGTTAGACATAATTAACGGGTGTCTGTAACACACATCTCTATTATGTAAAGGATTTACAGTAATTAATTTTGTGTTAAAGGTATTTTGAGACAATACATTTCGTGTCTATAGGAAGAAATCTTGTACAGGTGACGGAGTTCAAAAATATGGTGTCAACACTCTCATCCTGGTGAAATAGTGATACAACGGACTAAGGAACTACTTATTGAAACCCAGTATGTTTAGCAGAGAACTTTAAAATATTTTGTACGGCATTCGTTCTGTGTGTTGTTGGAATAAGAATACGAAGTATAATATTATAAATAATATTCCTCACACATTCACACAACGCTATCTAGTCCCAAACTAAGCAAAGCTTGTACTATGGGTACTAGACAACGGATAAAATACTTAAATACTTTTTTTTTTGTAAATACATGCATATTATACGTAGAGAACACCCAGACCAATGCAAACAATCATGTTCATGCACACAAAGATTTGCATTGAGCGGAAATCGAACCCGAGACCTCTGCGTAGTAGTCATGTTATATAACCACTACGCCACAGAGGTCGTCAGTATCAATGTAGCTTCCTCCATCACTAAAAGAGAAGCATTTCTGAACCAGGCCATTAGAAGTCCATTTACTTTATAACTAACACATTTGTCACAAATTATAACGACAACATTAGCCTTGACAATAACCGCCATTAGCGAGCTATTAGTCAAAATTGACGACACATAAAATATCGGTCAGGGATAATGGTTTAATAACAGATATATTAACCTATTGTCGCCATGTCTGTCGATGTTTTAACTTGAGTGAGTCATCAGTTAAGCCCGATTTACACATCGACAAGTACAGTAGCGAGTTAAGTAGTTGGCGAGACGCGAGAGAGGGTGCTACTTCGTACTTAACTCGCTAAGAAATAGGATGGAGATCTATTTAAATCAACTTAATCAACAACTTAGGTACTACTTAACTCGCTACTGTACTTGTCGATGTGTAAATCGGGCTTTAGGAGAAAAGCTTTAAATGACTTGTATTTTTAAAACTAAATTCACAAAAGGTTTGATTGGTCCTTGGTGATGGACTAGGAATGCAGAATGCTACTACCCATCTCATTCTGAGGGCTACATAAAAGTTACAGCGAAACGGTGTTTAAAACCTATACAGGATTTATACTGTACTAGATTTGAAGAAAATGTATTTAAGCCATTAGATTATTTGACACAATTACTGCTCTTTAAATCTAGCTAATTTGCAGAACTTTTACAAACATAATAAGTATATTGTGCTTATTACGTCTGTGAAAGTTCCCTCAAACTAAAATAAGTTCCCGCTAATGTATACCCGAAAACGAAATGGCTTTATCAGTTTTGACAAATAATTCTATCATAATTCAAATTCATTAAGATCGTTATTTAATGTTTATGCGTGAGCTTGACGTCATTGGTTGACCGTAATCAAAACTATGCTTAGATTAAAAGTGCAATCTATTTTAAACTTTCACTTCAACGCAATAAATAATAATATCTACTAACACAATACAAATGTCACTATATTAAACTGAAGAGTTTGTATGTGAAAAACCATGAAAAACCATTAAATAATTTAAAACTAAAGTCAACTTGTTACTTGTGACATTACAAGCTTGTCATTTTAGAAAAACTGAAAATGTAGAATTTAAATATTGGCTGGTAAGCCACCCAATTGTTGGCACCTTAAGAGTGGACTTCGTGTCAGACTAAAATATAAAATATCATAAAATTATAAAATACTTTAATCTTTGCTTATACTTAATCATTATTATGTGATTGAATAGTATTAAATAAATATTATTGGCACTAATGCCAATAAAAGGATTCTGATAAATTTATTGTTGCTATGTTGTCACATGAAATAAATAAAATATGATAAAAATATTAAATAAATAATATTTGAACTTGAATAATCATACTGAACTTGGAAAATCTATAGTGTTTTCTTTCTTTTTACTCACTTTTAACTCTTAAGTGCCAATAATTGTAGGACTTCTAACGATTAGGTGGTTTACCCTAATTTGTTTTATATTATAAAATTACGAAAACTTTAAATTGAAATATGCACCAATGACGTCATGCAAGAAATGATAGGGATAGACATAGAAGGAAAAAAGAGAGAAATTCATTAGAATAAAACATTTTACCGAAAATATACTCTAGTAACTGTCAATAACGTTGACTTTATTATTTGTTTTTATAATATCTAACGACTATTTGCTAATACAAAAGAACTGATAATATGTCAAAGTAGCGACATGATTTAGCTGATGTTTTGTTGTGCGATATTGAACCTAATAGTTTTATGACATGCAACTAACATTAACTCTAGAGGTGATAAAGCCATTTAGTTTTTGACTATACACAACTGTTACTTGTGAGATGACGTCCGATAGGAAAGTATGGAAGAAGAAGACATGCTGTGCTGACCCCAAATAAAATTTGGATAAGGGCAGGGAATGATGGTGATGATGATGAATGTACACAACTGGTAATTTAAATTGTCCTATATACTTGTCCTATAATCCAGGTGGCACTCATCGTCGCCACCAAATCAATTAATATTATTTACCACTTTTAGTACCGTGTGGTGACGGAGTAAGAATACAATATGTCACCACCCCATCTCATCCCATGGGTGTCGTAGAAACCGACTAAGGGACTATCTCTGAATATTACCTTTACATAGAAAGAAGGAAAACTTGAAATTAAACCCTATACCAATCCGTCTGGCCAGCGTGGTATTAGTAGGCCAAGTATTCCTCCGTCACGGGAGGAGGCCCGTCCCTGCAGTGGGACATTAATGGGCTGTTATGATGACTACTTTTAGTCCTTCACGATACGTACTACTACTTGATACAAAGTATGACTTATGTTACAAAAGTAACGGTAAAATATACAACAAGTGTATCCTACAACGTTATAATAAAACTGATACCCTTACTTACAAGGTTCAGGGGATATTGCAACAACGTTTGTACAATGAATATTGAATATCTATACAGTAACAATGTTATTGTAAGAGATATTTCATGCGGAATTTTATACAGTTCATATTTCTTTAAGGCATATATTTCTATGTAATAATAACACAACATATTGTCTCATATTTACTAAAATATCAGCGGAGAAACAATAATTTCAAATGTTTTCGCAAAGAAAATTGGATCTTAACTGCGATAAACTAAAGTTATGTTAAAGCGCAAGATTGTGGTAAGTACATGAGTGTGGTCTTTTAGCATTGCATCATTTTATTTTAGTAGTATTATGATAGTAAATATAGCAAGAGATTCTCGACAAAAAAAAACAAAAGTATTTACGTATGTTCATTCGTTGTCTAGTACCCATAGTACAAGCTCTGCTTAGTTTGGGACTAGATGGCGTTGTGTGAAAGTGTGAGGAATATTTTATATTTTTATTTATAAACAAGTCAACTTCCTTCACTAGGTCCGGTATCGCAGGGACTTATCCATACATCAATTTAACTACACAAGAACATGCAGGCTAATATTTTATTATCTAGACAAATATTATAAAGAGGTAAAGTTTGTGTGATTGTGTGTTTGTGACGTTGTAGGGGGTAATCTCTGGAGCTACTGAACCGATCTTAGAAATTCTTTCTGCGTTGAATAGTCCATTTATCGGAGAGTGTCATAGGCTATATGGTATCACGCTATGACTAATAGGAGTGAAGCAGTAATGAAATATGTTTAAAAAACGGACGCGTTTTTTCGCCGTCCAACAAAGTGGGCACGGGTCAGCTAGTATTTATAAAAGAAGATGGAAATAGTTGAACTTTTTAACTCTTGCAACAAAGAATGAATAAAGTATTAACTTCCTACTATACTTTTAATGTGATGCTAATCCAACCAGATGTTTCATCCGTACTGAATTATTCATCCGAATTACAATTTTAATTAAATTAATTTTCAACACTTTATAGCAAACTTTTAAATTGTAGATTGTTAAATTTACGATCTTAGAGTTATCGCGAGATATTTTGAAACTTATTTATTTACCCCCTTACTCATAAACGCCTCTTAAATTTTAGTCAATTGATTAGCTTATATTCTTACGGTTTTGTTTAGTATAAGGTTGGTTTTACTAATAAAATCTCGCTAAACAGTGATTAAATTTAAAAGGCGTTTATAAGTAAGGGGGTTAGTTTTTAACTTGAGTTTTAAGCGACCTTCTAAAGGTGGCCTAGAGATCAATAAGGGTGGTTCGAAACAGAAGAAAGAATTATGTGATAAAACCTCAATATCTGTATGATCACCCCACCCCCTCCACGGGTGTCGTAATAGCCAAAACAGGACAAGTTCTACGAAAACAGAAAAAGAAAAACTTAGTACATATTCTATGGCTACCGTTTGGTATTACATATTAATGGACCAAGTTTTCATTCATTTTAGTAGAAAATTGTAGCTTCCATACAAATATTATAAATGGAAAAGTATGTCCGTTTGTCTTTCTTTCACAGCAAAACGGAGCGACGAATTGACGTAATTTTTTCAGTAGAGATAGTTGAAGGGATGGAAAGATTTTTTTTCTTCTATGTCTAGGAAAGGGGAACAGGGCTACCCCGAATTTAACGCGAGCGAAACAGATGCAATACAATAGATGCAATGTATTTACAAAAATGATATTAAGTAGGATGTTTATCCGTTGTCTAGTACCCATAATACATGGACTGCATAGTTTGGGATAAGATGACGTTGTGTCCATGTGTGAGGAATTTTATGATTAAGTATCTTGTTACAGGTATGGCAAAAAATATAAAAGCAGAGTTACAGGGCTATGAAACTTTACACCTTGTCTCTCAGAATAACGATCACAAGAAAAAGGCACTCAAGCTTTATGTGTATTTGTAAAGCGCTGAGTTTTCCTGCATCTGATGTGGACAAGTGTATAGTATCTCCACATAGTATAGAACAAAGTAGCTGACGTTGTCTGTTCGTCCCTATATTGCTCAAATCTTTAAAAACACGCCATGTATTTTAAAACAGTTTTTAAATAGATTGAGTGATTTAAGAGGAAGGTTGTGTATATAATACATGTAAGAGTATATTACTGTACCCGTATGAAACCTGGGCCGGTTGCTCGTCTATGAAGTAAAAAGACGACCTCTGTGGCGTAGTGGTTATTTAACATGACCGGTACGCAGAGATCTCAGGTTCGATTCCCGCTCAATGCAAATCTTTGTGTGCATGAACATGATTGTTTGCATTGGTCTGAGTGTTCCTATTAAATGTATGTATTTACAAAAAATAAAGTATTTAAGTATGTTTCTCCGTTGTCTAGTACCCATAGTACAAGCTCTGCTTAGTTTGGGACTAGAGGGCGTTGTATGAATGTGTGAGGATTATTCATTTATATTATAAAACGAACCTATCATCACATAGAAACAAAATCCTTTTCCAAACATACCATCGTATAGTTGCTAACTATTGCTAAAACGTTTATACACGTTTCGTAACCCGACGCGTTAGATGTCAGAGCTCGTTCAATTTCCTACGGCTACGTTCTCATGTCTCTCGATGTCCGCACTCACTTAAACTGTAAACCATTGCAATGCATTCGTAAATATTCACAGTGTTATATTTTTTACGAAATTTTGTTTTTTTCTATCACTTATGCATTTATAGAGTATCGTAAGATTGGACTAAGAGGAAAATTTAAAAAAGTACTTTCATGAAAATGAACGTAAATTTTGCAAGTAGATGATGATTAGAGTTTTTTTTAAATGCTGTAGGAAAATACTTAATAGAGGAAAATTTTCTTTCTTGCCACTTTACATTAAAATCTAAAGTTTCTACCTACTCGTGAATTATTTTGAACCGACTACAAAGAAATCATCGTTAAAATATTCACTTAAAATAGGAGGAACCCAAGTGCAGGTGATAAAACTGTGTTCTCTACCTTCATAGAATCGGTAGAGCAAATTCATACTAATATTATAAATGGGAAACTGTGTCTGTGTGTTTGTCCTTCTTTCACGGAAAAACGGAGCGACGAATTGACGTGTTTTTAAATTGGAGATAGTTAAAGGGATGGAGAGTAACATAGGCTACTTTTTGCTACCCCGAATTTAACGCGAGCGAAGCCGCGGGCAAAAGCTCGTATTCTTATGAATCCTCTTAGCATTTCGATATACTCTATGCTCCCTGATAGAAGAATAAGAAAACATAGTGTTACCTTCCCATGGGTCCCCCTAAAATCTTTCAAACAACGCACTTGATATTAATGTGGTTAGTTATTAATGGTTATTAATGAATACCCAAATAACAATAACTATTAATACTTTATAATTGACTAACGACCCGGTCCGGCATCGTACGGTATTTCCTTGAGGTATCATTACATTTTCATTCATCCCAGCAGTCAAAAACATAAACTCTTGTCTATAACACTGCGACGCGTGTCCGTATACCCAGCAGGGCCCTACGTCTGATTCGAAACAAAACCTAAATTCCACGTAGGTAATCATTTGTACCTTCCGACTAGTGTAAAGAAATAATTTGTACCTTAACAGTTACACAGAAAATTAGAGTATATTTCCAGCAGGACCCTCCGTGGTTTGAAGGTATTTTGACCTGTGGAGTATGTCACTGAGTAGCGGCAAATTTGTACCTTTAGAAAATATAAGCTATGTTTAAAAGAAGTTTTTAGTTTATAAGAAATATAACCATAAAAATTTTATTCAGCTAGCAGGACCCTTTTTTATTCTGGGTCTTTCAGTCCAGACAAAGATACTTTCTAGTAGTATTGAATTTGTACCTTTCAAAAAACTTATCACCTACTCCAAATAATGAGTAGAAGTAAGCAAATAAGTCGAAAGAAAGTATTGTAAAACCATAACATTACTTCGATACCCCAAGTATCGAAGTATTGTTATGGACTTTATTTATTATTGTTAAGGTACAAATTATTTCTTTACACTAGTCGGAAGGTACAAATTATTACCTACGTGGAATTTAGGTTTTCATTCGAATCAGACATAGGGTCCTGCTGGGTATACGGACACCTGCGACGCCATTATCTAATAATACTATTTTATACGGGTCTATACTAATTAGCCTAGATACTAGTAAGATAAATACCTAGGTTTTTCTCCGACGTCTTACTAGTATCTAGGCTAATTATACCCCTTCCACTATATTTAACAACATTTGACAGATTGACGTTAGTGACGTTCAGCAGTATCTCGAATGTAATCCCATTCGATTGTAAGCGATTTTGCGATTTTTCAAATTACTTTATTTTACACATTTGGATCCTTACATCAACTTACATTATCATTTTATTATTGTTTCTTTCTTCTATTTTAAGATAATTAGCCTATAGCTTAAAATGATAAAATTATAGTTAGCTTAGGTATTATTTAAAATACATAATTTATCGTGACACATTCGCGGGTTATAGCTAATCTAAAATATCATATTAAGTACATTTTATAAATGTATTATGAAGAGTTCAGGTTTATTCATAGCATTCATTTCAACCGATTATTTGTAATTTGTTTCATAATGGTGGTAATCGTTTTGAGTGTCCATCACTAAGTAACCATGGTAACTGAAAAAAACTTGGGTACGTCCATGAAATACAATATAATTTGTTCGAAAAATAAGCGGAAGTATTACGAAACTTCATGGACGTGAACTGTCAAAAAGCTAAACTTACGCTGGAAGGGGTATAGTATATACCGCGAGTAAGACCCGTATAAAATAGTATTATGTATACAAATCGCAATAGTTTAAAATCTATTATTGCCATTATCTGATGTCACGAATAAACAATATTTCGGTAGTAACAACGCTATTATCCGTGTGGTGACGGAGCAAGAGCAAGAATACAATGTGTTACCACCCCATCTCATCACATGGGTGTCGTAGAAACCGATTATGTATATCTGTGAATATTACCTTTACATAGAAAGATGGAAAACTTGAAATTATACCCTATACCAATCCGTCTGGCCAGCGTGGTATTAGTAGGCTAAGTATCCCTCCGTCACGGGACGAGGCCCGTTCCTGCAGTGGGACATTAATGGGCTGTTATGACGATGAAATTTGAAATTAAATTTGAAAATCAAGATAGCAAATCTATTTAATTTTTAGCTTTGCCTTAAGATTAGATTTAAGATATCATTCCCTACTAAGAATAAATAAAATACCTACTACAAAAATGAATCCCAGTCTGTCTTAAAAGAAAGTAGTATTAGACCTATTTGACCAGAACGATATTACTTTGAAGCAGTAACGGATACAAATTATTCCCGTTATAGGTTTTTCAAGCCAATTGATATATCTCGGAACCCGCCATTTTTCAATGTGCATGTTCAACAAATAAATGCGCAACATAAAATAAATTTTCCGGTTGACTGACTTTGGCTACTGTTCCATATTATAGTAATGTAGGATTTTTAAAATGGTTATGTTATTATACGTAATGTAGGACGCCCCCCAGCTAGGTGGACCGACGACCTCAAAAAGGTCTCTGGGTCGGACTGGATGCGGAAGGCCCAGGACCGTGTTTTGTAGCACGTGTTGGGAGAGGCCTATGTTTATGATTAATTTAATGTTATTACATTTATTCAATTTTCTTTTGTACTTTTTTTTTGTAAATATATACATATTATTCATAGAAACACTCAGACCAATACAAATAATCATGTTCATGCAAAAAAAAAAAAAATTGCATTGAGCTGGAATCGAACCCATGACCTCGGCGTAGCAGTCATGTTGTATAACCACTACGCCACAGAGGCCGTCAATAGTAATAGTAAGGTTAGTCTCCCTGTACGCACTGTACCTACCTACCCTACGAAAAAAAAATTGGTAGGTTGAACTTAAGAGTTGGAAAAGAACTTCATGTCAACTTTTCCTACTTTTATTTTAATTGGTAATACAATTAAAGTAAAAGTACTTTAAATTTTAACGACAATCTTAGGCGATGTGTTTGCTATACTGTTTTTCAGATCTTATGGATACGGTGACGTTTAGTATTTGTCATTACTAGAGAAGTAGTAACACTAATATCGTTTTTAAAAATACCGATTCTATATCTAACCGATATAATTTACAAACAAGAATAAATCGATTGTAGGTACAAAATAAGAAACTAATCTTTTTTTTAATATTTATTAATTATGCCGAATCAATACGTGATTCATCTGATGAACAGCTTGATGAATTACTTGATTCGTCACTTACATGACATAATAAGTGAAAATCTACTGAATTGTCTAATTTGATGTCTCTTCCTCTCACAGTCATGAAGTATTAGATTTTTGTTTTTTCTAATCATCGGCAGTTACGTAGTCACAGGTCACAGGCCTCTTTTAATAATGACATCATCAAGATTTTACCGCTATGACGTACGAATCCCGCCAAAAAAAAAAATTGCGGCCTATCCTCGTAGAAACTAATATTGAGTTATAAGACAACTGATATTATTATATTAATTTCTATGATGATAAAAAAAATTAATCGATTTAATCAATTTTATAAAAAACCATTCGATTTTAACAATTTTATTGTGTCAATCTCTAGACATTCGTTCCGAGTCGCGCATACGATTTTAAAATTTATATTTTACATATTAGGGTTGAAGATGGAATATAAAACAAATATTTCATATAATTTAATTATATATAAACGTCTAAATAATATTTTAAATTTTTTATCAGTTCGGATTCATAAATTGATAGCTTTTATTTTTAAATTCTACAAAAGTAAACTAAGTAACATGGAAAAGATCAAATATCACCGTACCTTTCCTGTCTGACTATATGATGATGTATAGACTATATGCGACAAAGCCTATAAAAATAAATTAATATAAACGACAATCTATTCTTCATTCTTTACTGTCATCATGTAGAGATTGCCTTAATTCATTGTTTACCGCGACATTTTGTATCTAACTGCGACATTAAATATGCTGACGTACGGATTTGTGTTAATACAAATATACTATGTAATTTAATTTCAGGATCATTATTATGGATATCACGTAATAAACGACATCTATTTTTACCTTCATGCTGTCTTTTGACTTACTCCGAGACCTCTACTAACCACATATCACATGGCGACCCATAGCCAGAAGAGTTTGGGAAAGCGTTATAAAGAAGATATCGTTCCAGTAAAATAATATTGAAGATGTTCCTGTAAAGTTATGAAGAGCTCCTGTAAACTTATAGAAGACGTTCCTGTTACGCTATAGAAGAATTCCCGTAACCTTATAGAAGATGTTCCCGTAACATTATAGAAGAGCTCCTGTAAACCTATAGAAGATACTTCGATTGGAAAAAAGAAGCGTACGGGTCAAGGATCGGTGTCCAGGGTAATCCCGGCCCATATGTTCGAGGTGTCCAGGGAATAACCCGGCCCAAATGAAGACGTCGAGCTCCGTAGCGCTCACCATATGCCATCGCCAGCGCTTCACGTGTCTCCGTCGGTCCGCCTCGTGCCCCGTCCGGTCATCGCCCGCAGCAGCGCAACGTCAGCGCAATACATACAGACGACGACACCACGCCACTAGCTAAGTTATAAGTTTAATTGACCTACATTTTAACTGCAATTTTTTTTTATGAACATAATTAATTATGTTTTGTTTTTTTTTTATTGGTTGTAGTGTGTTAAATTGATAGATATTTGATAGGATGACAGAAAAATTAGTTGAATTTCGCGATCAGTTAAAGTATATCAAAGAATATTTAGTAAAGGTAGGACCAGAACGTAGGCAAAAGGAAATTGCATATAAAAAGCTATCAGAAGCTGAAGCTATATATTCCCAAGCCAAGTATATTTTGTCTCAGTTTGAACAGTTGGAGTTCCGTACTAAGGATATAGAAACCATTAGTAAGTTAATCGAGGAAATCAATGCATTTTATAGTAAAATACAAAGTTTAGTTAAGTTTGTAGACTCGACGACTCAAACTCAGCCAAACAAAAATTCCAAAATGTCTGAGTTTGATATTAAAACCGCACTCGCCTTGTTACCTGTAATGACAGGACAAGAGCAAAATACTAAGCAGTTAATTGATGGTATATTACTGTATAGTGACATGATTAGTGACGCATCGAAAAAACTATTAATTAATTTTATTTTAAAGACTAGATTGTCCCCTAGTGCTAAATTGCGCCTAAAACCCTCTTATGAGAGTATACAGGTTTTAGTTGAGGAAATGCGTAAATATTTGCTTCCCAAAAAATCAGCCGAAGCAATTCAATCGCAGTTGTATCGATCAGTACAAGGACGTCGTACTATAGAATCTTTTGGTAGCGAATTAGAAGAATTATTTGTTAATTTAACCATAGCACAATCGGATGAAGATACCGCTAAATATGAGATATTACGTCCCATTAACGAAAAAACTGCTATTAAGCGTTTTGCTGACGGTTTAGCAAATCCTAGGCTTAGTACTATTATCGCTTCTAGGCATTTTCAGTCCCTTCCAGAGGCCGTAAGAGGTGCTTTAGACGAACAATCCTCATCTTCTAAGGATAGTGAAGTTATGAACTTTAGACGTTCGCATCACTCGTATAAGCCGAACTATAATAGATACCCACAGCCTGCAAATCATTATAATTTTAATAAACGTAAAACACATAATTATAATGATACAAATAAGACGCGTACCTATGTCAATTCAGGTCAAAGAGGTAAACAACCTCAGGTCAATCAAAGGTATTCGCAACATGTGCAACGTGCCCCGCGTATACAGCACACTCAGCAAATTGACACTGAGCGTTTGCGCCATAGTAGTGGTAATAACAATTCCACTAATGTAGAAAATAAGTTTTTTCGTTCCTAAATTAGAATGTGGTATTTTCAGCTATAATAATACTAGTGTAGTTAAGTGTAGCATAGAAGATAACTATCCCATATACCTTCTAGTAGATAGTGGAGCTAGTTTGTGTGTCCTAAAATATGAATGGCTACAAACTAACGCTAATTTAGTCAGTAAAATATACCCAGATAAGTTAACAATTAAAGGAATTAGTGGTAACTTAATTTCCGAAGGATATATTTATTTAAACTTATATTTTAATGGATTAATTTTTGAGCAAAAGTTTTATATTTTCCGCAATTTATCTTGTGTAGCTGACGGTATTTTAGGTCAGAATTTTTTTGAAAAATATAGTGCAGTAATTAACTATAAGAATAATACATTAACGCTAGAAAATAATGGGAAATCCACTTTGATTAATATAGAAACTGATAATTTTAATAAGTACTTGTTTACGATTCCGCCGCGTTGCGAAATGCTTAGGTACATACCTACAGACTTACATGACGATTGTGTAACCTTAGCTCATGAAATAAATAAAGGCGTATTTATAGCCGGTTTGATTTCCAAACCTAAAAATGGCGAAATCCCGGTTAGGATTTTAAATACGACAAATAGTGAGGTAAAACTCAATTTGTCCAAGATAGAAACACATAGTGTGAATAGTTTTGAGGTTCTAAATTTTGAAAAATCAGTATCTAGAGCCGATAGAGTAAAAACTTTATTCAGTATGCTTGATTTGAATAAATATTTAAATGATGAAGAACAAATTAGCATAGAGAAAATATGTGCTAAGTATTCTGATGTTTTCCAGTTACCAGGAGATAAGCTTAGTACTACTAATTTGTTAGAACATAATATTACTTTGAGAAACGATTCTAGCCCAGTGTATACGAAGCCTTATAGAATACCGTATGCATTGCGTAGTGAACTAAAACGGCAAATACAAGAGATGCTTGATAATGACATCATTGAAGAGACCACGTCTGAATGGTCTAGCCCTGTTCTTCTTGTGCCTAAAAAATCAAACATATCAGGCGAGAAGAAATGGCGGCTTGTTATTGACTATCGTCAGTTAAATAATAGAATTGTAGACGATAAATTTCCTTTACCAAACATAACAGAGATCTTAGACTCACTCTCTGGTAGTATTTACTACTCTAAATTAGATTTATCGCAAAGCTATTATCAAATTAATTTAGCTGAAAATTCACGAAAATACACAGCTTTTAATTTAGACCGTATGTATCAGTTATCTTTACAGAAAGATTCACGAAAGTTTACAGCGTTCACAGCTGATAAGATGTATCAGATGAAACGATGCCCAATGGGTCTTAAGACCAGCCCATCTGTTTTTTCAAGATTAATGACAATTGCTATGTCAGGTTTAAACTACGATAAATGTTTTATTTATTTAGATGACTGCATAGTTCTAGGAAAATCGCTGATACATCACAATAAAAATCTCATTTCAGTTTTTGAAAGACTTAGAAAAGTTAACTTAAAATTAAATCCCTTAAAATGTGAATTTTTACGAAAAGAAATAGTTTATTTAGGCCATAAAATCACTTCAGAAGGTATTTATCCCGATCCTTCTAAAGTTGAAGTATTACAAAATTATCCTAAACCTTTAAATGTTGACGAAGTAAAAAGGTTTGTTGCATTTGCAAACTACTATCGACGTTTTATAAATAAATTTGCTGTAATAGCGTACCCGCTGAACCAATTGTGCAAGAAAAATGCAAACTTTAATTGGTCTCCCGAATGCGATAAAGCGTTTTGTTCTTTAAAGCAATCACTTAGTAATCCTCCAGTGTTAGGGTATCCAGATTTTTCTACGGAAAATCAATTTATATTACACACAGACGCATCAAAAACAGGACTAGGTGCCGTACTATCTAACAGTAACGGACAAGTAGTAGCATATGCGAGTCGTAACTTAAAACCCGCAGAATCTAGATATCCTGTCATCGAATTAGAACTATTAGCGATTGTATGGTCTATTAGACATTTTAAACCTTATTTATATGGTAAAAAATTCAAAGTTGTTACAGATCATAAGCCCTTAATATATTTATTTGGAATGACTGATCCTTCAAGTCGTTTAACTAAGTTTAGATTATTTTTAGAAGAATATGACTTTGATGTCGAATATCTTCCAGGTCGATTTAACGCAGCTGCAGATGCATTAAGTCGCCTGCCTTTAAGTATAACTGATTTGAAAAATATGAACGAAAGTGTAGTATCAGTCATAACGAGGGCTCAGTCACGAAAGTTACGTTATCAGTCAGACAACGACAGAGACTTGACTTCGGAGGTACCTTCAACTTCTGGGACAGGCCATCCCAAGGTTGTAGATATTCTCAAACGACCTACTGACAGTATAGAATTAATCTTGAGTCCAGTAAAGAAAACTAGTACCATTTGTAACGAATCAATATTGAGCGACAATGGTTACTTACACTTTGTAAAAGCAGAGTCCGCAATATATCTAACCTCCCGATCGTTTCCTACCGTAAGCGTGTTAGCGAGGGATTTAGAATCAATTTGCAGTAGACTTAATATTAAAGAAGTTATTTTAATAAAAAATAAATGTAATGAAAGTTTAATAAAAAAAATATTAATCGAAAGAAAAACGTCGCCTAAAGAATTGCCGCGTATTTTACTTATTAAAGACTTAATTAGAGTCACTGAAAAGGATGAAAAAATAGTTATCCTAAATGATTTCCATCTGTTACCCACAAGCGGTCACGCAGGTGTGAATAGGATGTTAAATAATATTAAGAGGTATTATTTTTGGCCAGGTATGAGCAATGACGTCATTGATTATGTTAGAAAATGTAGAGACTGTCAATCTCAAAAACATACGAACAAACAAACTAGAGAACCAATGTCTATAACGACTACTCCTAGTTGTGGTTTTGAAAGAGTTAGCTTAGATTTAGTTGGGCCCTTAGATATAGATAATTATAATTTTAAATATATTTTAACTCTCCAATGTCATTTGACAAAGTTCGTTGAGGCTTATCCTCTAACTAATAAGGATACTGTAGCAGTTAGTAGATTATTTGTCAATAATTTTATTTTAAAATATGGTATTCCCAAAGAAATCTTAACTGATCAGGGAACTGAGTTCATGTCGAGCGTTATGTCAGAAGTGTGTAGTTTGTTAGGTATTAAAAAACTAAATTCGACTGCATATCACCATGAGACAATAGGTGCTTTAGAAAACACGCACAAAAGCCTTGGAGCTTACCTTAGGATGCAGTGTAGTCAGAATAAAAGTGATTGGAGTACTTGGTTGAATTATTGGTGTTTTTCTTTTAACACGACTGTGCACACAGAGACGAAATATACGCCGCACGAACTTATTTTTGGTAAATTATGTCAATTACCTAATAATCTTAATCCTACTAATTTAGAAAGAGTAGAACCTTTATATAATTATGATAGTTACCCATTAGAATTAAAATATAGATTGCAAACAGCACTGTTAGATGCTAGAAATAATCTTATAGTTAGTAAACAAAATAGAAAAATAATTTACGATAAGAAAGTAAATACTGTAATGTACAAACCAGGTGATTTTATACTTTTGAAAAATATGATAGGAAATAAGTTAGATAATGTATTTTTAGGACCTTATGTAGTTCTAAGAGATCTGTCACCTAATGTTGAAATTATGAAAAATAATAAACCATATATTGTTCATAAGAATTTAACAAAATTGTTTTATAAATAAATTTTCAAAGTGTATCTTTTATTATTTTTATTTTGTAGCAGTGTAAGCTAAATGTAAGACTCAACTGCGTACGTCATACATTTATTTTAATCCGGGGGTGTAATGGATAACTTTTGTGGGGAGGTGTAGAGATTGCCTTAATTCATTGTTTACCGCGACATTTTGTATCTAACTGCGACATTAAATATGCTGACGTACGGATTTGTGTTAATACAAATATACTATGTAATTTAATTTCAGGATCATTATTATGGATATCACGTAATAAACGACATCTATTTTTACCTTCATGCTGTCTTTTGACTTACTCCGAGACCTCTACTAACCACATATCACAATCATATAGAGTTACATTACCTTATTATTACTATAGTGTGACCACAGGAGCTGTGCACCCCCTGAGGTATGCGCGGCGAGGTGGGGGACGAAGAAAAAATAGGTGTCCGTTATGGTAGCGTAGGTACACGTGATAGTTCTGATAGAAAGGGAACTTTTCTTTTGAAAAATTCTTTATGTAAAAATAATGCGTGAAATTCTGACTGAATTAGTGTAGGTAAATGCTTTATGCGAATTCACAGTGGAATATGTCAAAAATCCATGTTAATTTATGTTCATAGTACTGGTACAGATAATATGCTCACAAGTGATTTGAATATCTCGAGAACTACAAAACATAGGTACAGTAATTCTGTTAATACAGTAGAAATGTAACCCTGAAATAACGCCTGTGTAACACTTTATTTCAATACAAAATTCAATATTATCTGAGATATTAACGGTTCTTAGGGGCCGGGCTGGAGTTATTTTATTACGCTATAATATTAAAATTACAACAACTATTTTTTTTTAAATGTAGGTACAGTCTGTCTATAAAGTCCTGACAAAAAATTAGGGCGCCACTGTCCTAGACTAAGCAACACTATTTAGTCTGACAAAATAGTTTTCAAAACAATTATGTTCAAATAACACTACACTATTAGAGCACTAAAAATACTAGGGCATTTCAGTAAGCCTATTGCATTTAAAGTTTTGCGTAGAACTTCAAGACTACAATTGAAATCCATCTCAGTTCTAGCTATCATCTGCTATTTTCTGAGGGTTGGAACTCGAAATTTCACAAAAGTTATGTAAATTGAACATTTGATTATACCTAAAATAAATTTAGGCATAGGTAACTAGAAACAAAATACAAGTAAAAGAAGAAAAATGTTATATACCTCTTTTTTACTGTAGAACATAATTGTATTTTGTGGGGGAGAGCAGAAATATAGAAACATACATTTCTTTCTTTGGCCGGCCTTGCCTGTTTACCAGAAGTTTCAAGCTTTTCATTATTTTTAAATCTGTTATTTTTAAATTTAATAATTCTAACGGAATGGAAAGTATAACTACAATACCTAACTAAAATTTGTTCAGTGTTAAATATTAACCAACAAGATATCATTTAACATGGATTTACTAAGAACTATGATATAAAATTTAGTAAAATATTGCAATTAATTATTTTTTGTAGACAGACCAGTTGATGCGAAAGTGACATAGTTTAGTTATTAATATCAACCGTAATATAGACATAACGCAATTAATCTAAATTCAAATTGGGATAAATTTTGACTGAATTATACTAATGCAACTGATAATGTATCAACAGAAATGGTCGTACTACGAATTTTCTTACTTACAATGAATATCTAACCTAAAAATGTGCTATGTTACACAATGCCTGTTTTTGGTCTCTAGATCTCAAATGGAGTGAATTTATTACTTGAGACAGATTACGAAAAACAGTAACACGATTACATACCCATCAAAGTTGCAGTTATACCATAAACATCATCCAAATCGCATAAAAGTTGACCAGAATCGTGCTCCGCTAAACATCGCCTTATAACTTTAAAAATCACTTCCCGCGTGCCACTTTGATTTACTCTACTCATTGTTTACATTGTTCTTCGTAAGTCAGTATTAGTTTATTGTAGATTAATGAACTAATAAAAATCACAATTTTGACGACTTTATAGACATGTCTGTAATATATTACACATACTTAGTTGATCACAATGTAACCCAAATATACTCATATTTTTTAAAGAATATTCAGGTGATAAATAAGAACTCACCCCTTACTCATAAACGCCTCTTAAATTTAATCACTGTTTAGCGAGATTATTATTTGCAAAATCAAACTTATATTATACAAAACCGTAAGAATTTAAGGTAATCAATTAACTTAAATTTAAGAGGCGTTTATGAGTAAGGGGGTAATCTGTATAAAGTAATTCCTAGAAATACTGTAGTGTTAACGATTTCTAATTCCTCATCATTAATCTTAACAATTGGATTTTTTATTATTTTTATTTATGCAGAGTTTTTTGGCGTAGTAACCAACTCGATATAGCTCTTGTGTATGCTACCATAACGGACACCTACCTGCTGTCACGAGTTTTGACGGCAGTGTCATAACAATTCGAACATTATATTTTTCTATAAGAATTTCATGTTCTTAGAGTATTATACATTCCGCTAGATGTCATTTTTCTCAAAGTTACATTATAAAAACACAAATAATGTTCCTATTTACGCTTAAAACTATACAACAATGTAAATACTTTCTTGGAGTTTTTAAAAAAACTGTCTTTTAATAGAAAACTGCTACAGCCGCTCGTGCAGCGACCAGTACCAGCCAAATAACTTAAGTATATTGCGTCAGATGTCGCTAGTAGCTACATCATAGACTGTTTATTCTATACCAGTATTTATCATGTACTCTATATGTCCACCCCCCTCTCGCCGCGCGCATACCTCAGGAGGTGCACAGCTCCTGTGGTCACACTATAACAACTTCAAGAAAAGAAAAGGTTCGTAGATATTATGGTATTACAACGAAAAAGACAAATGAGATTATACTTTTATTTCATGTTTATTATTTCAGAACTCAAATTTCTATGGGTAAAACCTTTTTTCAGTTTGAAAGCGTACACTTTTTAGTTGGTGACATAGAAAATAGATCTAAATTGGTTAAATAATTTAGCTTTTATCTCAAAAAGTCTAGAATTTCTGTGAATCATTCAACGAAAATGTGTAAGTAGGTATTAAGTATAATGTTGTATCAAGAAACGGCTTTAAATCATCATCATCATCATAACATTAATGTCCCACTGCAGGGACAGGCCTCCTACCGTAACGGAGGGATACTTGGCCTACGAATTCCACGCTGGTCAGACAAATTGGTCTAGGATTTAATTAATCTTTCCTTCTTTTTATTTCGTATAGATAATAATAACGGATAGTCCCTTAGTCGGTTTAAGTTAGTCGGTAAGACACCCATGGGAAGAGATAGGGTGGTGAAATATTGTATTCTTACTCCGTCACCATACGAAGAGGCTTTAAGTAATGTGTAAGAATACAAGAAAATGTCTCTATGTCGTATAAATACCTAAGCAAACAAACTTTAGGCTCTAGATTTGGGACGACCTACGCGAGTTTGCAGAGCACTTGTTGTGTATCAGTGAACTAAACGAGGTACTCAGTAAAGGCTAGACCTCGTAAGTATTGTAAAACATAGCAAAAATATTACAGAGTCAGGACATAAATCGGTTAAATACAGAACAAGGGGTCCTGTTGCGAAAAATGGTATACATATAAGACAAGGTAAGATAAGATAATGTTTATTCAGGAAACTTATGAGCTAGAATTTACATGGTAAGTATATGAATTTTACTTAATTAGTTCACATTTATTTTTATTTACCTGAACTAGGTGAAACCTGTGTTTCAGGTACAGTGGAGATTAGATTATAATAAGTGCTTAACTATAGGAATATAAGAATGCATAAAACATTTTTTTTACTACATGGCAACGATTCGAATCCATCGATCCCCTAATGGTAAAATCCAGCCAGTACACAGCAGATGCAGAAAAACTCTGTGTAAAAATGTTCAAATCAGAGTGACTGTGCATTGTCCTCGTCACTTGGGGATAAAAGCTATTAATATTTAGCTAGCTTTGTTTCTTATGTTATGGCAACTTCTACAAACATACTCGTAGATTTATTTGAGGGTCACAAAGTACAGCCAAACTCAGTACAATTTGTAAATCGCGCAAACCATCCCTTTTTCAACCGACTTCAAAAAACGGAGGAAGTTCTCAATTCAGTTGTATTTTTTTTGTGTTTTTTACCTGATTTCTCGAAAACGGCTAGACCGATTTGATAAATTTTTTTCCTCGTCATCGTGTAGGTATAGCAGCCGCAACCACCGAGGAGGCAGTATTCATTAACTATCCTCTCGTTCCTCCACGAGTTTCGTCTAAACAACTAATATACAGGCTCGTAAATTTAATTATTATCGTCTTGCAAACATGCGGTGGTTTTAACCTACTTATAATTATATCAGGAGCCACGCTCCGACAGGCATCGTACATACTTACCACGAAATTAAATTAAGGTATGTAAAGTAAAATTGATGGTGTTTTTGTTATTTATCAGGATTTTTTAAAGGAAATTTTGTGCTGTGTGTTTAAATTTAACGTTTGTGTCTGCCTCCTGGTCACAGTTTACTGGCCAGTTTTAAAAACTTTTTTTTTTGTTTTTTAAATAATTTTTTTGATTATAGGTACATCTAATAGAAGTCAGAACTCGAATAGATACTCTTTTCATAATAATTAGTTAAGTGTTACTATTGTATTCTTTCGAAGGCTTCCCTAAAGCCTCTGACATAAATATTACAACTGGAAATAACTCTTTGTAGTTTTAGTCGTTTCGAGTAAGACATGCCAAAGACCCAGTCAGCCTTCGGCATCATAAAATCCGTTCGGGATTTCAATACAGAAACGAAATAAAGAGAACACTTTTACTGTACTTGCAAAAATGGTGAATTCAAGAACATTTTGCATATCTAGCTAACAATACTACCCCTTTTGTAAATAAACTCCTAATTCACATAGCTCTGTATAAAAGGAAGCTAGTACGCCATTTCCTACACAATACATATTATTTGAGATTCTCAAATCGCTACTACAGACTTCTTCACAATTTTTCAGCCAACGTGTGAGCGTGAAATTGGTCCCATCTGCAGTACCGAGTGTTTGATGCCACTGTAAAGAAATATTCAGTAAAATAACTTTACGATAAATACATCTCTTTTCTATAATACTCAGGTTTATTAGAGACACGGTTCTTTGGAAGGCATACATCAGGACGAATCCATGATGTAGAGGCCATTTCAGATGTATTTAATCTATATTACTGTATTTTTTTTCCTCACACATCGCTAGCTAGTCCCAAACTAAGCAAAGCTTGTACTATGGTTACTAGACAACGGATAAACATTCTTAAATACTTTTTTTTTGTAAATGCATACTCATTATACATAGAAAACACTCAGACCAATGCAAACAATCAGGTTCATGCACACAAATATTTACATTGAGCGGGAATCGAACCTGAGACCTCTGCGTAGCAGCCATGTAATATACCGACTGCGCCACAGAGTTCGTATTATATACATGTAGTATTTTCATTAAATCTTTTTTCTTCTTTATCCTTTGGTTATTAGTTTCTACGACTATCGTGGTGCGGAGATTTGCTTAAGGCAATAGGCCTCTAACGTGACTTAACGACTGTGCCATTAATACAAAAGACGGAACCGACTTTATAACTACCCTTCGCATGGAGACGCTCAGATGAAATACCACTGAGCGATCACCCATCTATGGAATAACCTCGCCAACGTTGCTTAACCAGTGTTATCCTTTAAGAATTGGGCTACCTCTGTAGCGGAGTCGGTATTTTACATGGCTGCTACGCAGAGGTCTCGGGTTCGATTCCCGCTCAATGCAAATCTTTGTGTGCATGAACATGATTGTTTGCATTGGTCTGAGTGTTTTATAATATGTATAATATGTATGTATTTACAAAAAAAGTATTTAAGTATGTTTATCCGTTGTCTAGTACCCATAGTACAAGCTTTGCTTATTTTGGGACTAGGTGGCGATGTGTGAATGTATGAGGATTATATATACTTATTATAATCATTGATTACAACTGACTGTGGGTATTTCAAAATTTTGTTAAATTATTATTAATGTATATCTAATAATAGTTACATATCCTTAAAATTAATTAATCTACCCAAAATGGAAATCACTCCCAGTTTATCAATTAAGTCAAAATTAATTAATATTACATAAGTACTTGAATATATTCGGTTTTGATTAATACACTTGCCTGAATATGACTTAATAACTTTCAAAGTGATTCGTATTCAATCGTACTTCCTTTGACTATCGTGATTGACATTTTGATGCTGGCAACATCAACAAAATTTAGCTTTAAAAAAACTACTTTATATGACCTTTTTCGCATAAAAGTGTATTTGTATTATATATGTATTATATTGTACCCTGTGTCGCTAGGGATTGATAAACATAGATTTAACAGAAATTTTAATTTTAAGTGTTTTAAATTTAGGTATTTAGTACCCGCCGTAAACACGACCGATTTGTCACCGCCATATTCAGTTACTTTGTACTTAGGCTACTGCAAAATATTTGTATTGTGTACACGCTGTCCCGGACGTAGTACAAATCTTTATAAGGTACACAATCACTCTCTATTGAAGTATTATTGATTCTTTTAGTCTGGTATGGACATGTCTTAGGAATATCCTTATTAAATCTTGTAGTGATGGTGTTAAAAACGTGGTATCACCAAGCCATCTCATCCTAGGGGTGTCGTTACTGGCACTGGGGACAAGTGATTACCCACGTGGGAAAGGGAAGACTGGACTGCTAGGAGTTCGGAGATATTAGATTTATCCATGTGGTGACGAAGTAAGAATACCTACAATATGTCACCAACCCATCTCATCCCATGGGTGTCGTAAAAACCGACTAAGGGACAATCCGTGAATATTATTTTTACGAAATAAAAAGAAGGAAAACTTGAAATTAAACCCTATACCAATCCGTCTGGCCAGCATGGTATTAATAGGCCAAGTATCCGTCACGGGAGGAGGCCCGTTCCTGCAGTGGGACATAAGTGAGCTGTTATGATGAAAGGACGCAATAAACATTGGTCAATTACTTGGTAAATAAAAAGGAGACGGCATTACACATACTCAAAGAGAAACTAATTTTACACAAATCATATTACAAGGGTTGTCTGTATATTACATTTATTTTCAAATAGAGCAATTTTTGCGTACATAAAGGTCGTTTCACCTTCTTTTAACTTATCTTAATAGTCGATCGTACTGCTTTAGGCTTGGTCCTCACATCAGCAGTGATATAGTGCAACACACTTTCATAGGTAGGTACCCTGAAAAAACATTACCTTTCTTAAAAGAAGAAAGAATAGTTAAAAAATTGGTAGGTACTCGAGGCGGGACTCGAACCCGCGTCTCTGGAGTGTTAAGTGGGTTTTTCCACTGTCTTTCTTCTTTTCGAAATAGCTAGTAGTCTCTACCTACCTACCATATACTATATCAGCCTATAGACGCCCACTGCTTTACATAGACCTCCTCCAAACGTTTCCACCCTGCATAGTCTTGTGCTTCCCTCATCCATCGGCTAACCACATAAGAACGAGTCGTGAGTTTACGCACGTATTTAAGTGATAATAAATTCAAAGACTTCACCATTTCGTGAACGCTGCACAAAATTTAAAAATCCAATATTTTTTTGTGACAGTCATTTCGTAAAGTGCACGATCAGCGGCTGTGAAACCTTTTAGTTTTATAATGCTGATACAGAAATACTCAATTCATCACATAGTTATACACGTGTCGTTGTGACGTGAATTAACTGTAGATTTTATTTATAGTCTTATTTATTTATTACAGTATAGGTGACTTACAGCTAATACAAACAACATAAAAATTAGTATGTGAGACTGGCAGCCAATTACAAGCCATCACTTATAGAACTAGGTTAGAAAAAAAAAGAGCATTATTGTTATAATGCTCTTTTTTTAGTGCTCTGTTGAGCACTGCCACAAATACAGAAAGAGAAACAAAAAAAAAACAGGAAACAGACTTATATTTGACGAGTCTCTGTGGCGTAGTGGTTTTATTACATGGCTGCTACGCAGAGGTCTCGGGCTCGATTCCTGCTGAATGCAAATCTTTGTGTGCATGAATAATAATATGCTTGTTTGCTTTGCTCTGAGTGTTTCGATGTATAATTATGTATGAATTTACAAAAGAAAAGTTTATAAGTATTAATATCCGTTGTTCTTTTACCCATAACACAAGCAGGTTAAGCTTAGCTTACTTTGGGAACAGATGGCGCTGTGTAAAGATGTCCGTGAATATTTATTTATTTATATTGATCCTTTGCACAGACAAGCTCAGCATGTTGACAACGCCTGCATTTCTAATATTCGACCTTGAATATCTAGACGTATTGATATCGGACTAAGTTATATGTCAATCCAGAAAATATTCTTAATGAAAGATGTTCCTAAGACTTAATTATGAGAAATATATTTCATCTCTCATCATGGTAAGTTAAGTTTTCTATCTCCATCCTTTCCTGAAAAAGCAATTAAAATTTGATTACTTTAAAACAACACGTAATCTTGCTAGACTTTTAATGACTCATTTCAAAGACACCCTTACGCCTACTAATACAGACCTAGCGCGTCGTGCTAATACTGGGAATATATAAAAGATACTGTGGTTTAAAATAGTTAAATTAAAATAAAATTAGCAAAAAAAATGTTAGAAGTAATAGTAGTAGTATCTACCTACCCCCTCATGAATAAGATTCTCATAGTTGATTGATTGACTGATACTTATTCTTAGTTCTTGGAACATATCTATGTCTATAATCCTCCACAAAGAGTTTTACTTCAGCTTAATTGGTGCAATATTGACGAAAATGCTTGGAACATATCTATGTTCCAAGAGCTATGAATATCATCATCAATCAATCAATCAATCAACTAGCCTATTGCAGTCCATTGCTAGACATAGGCCTCTCCCAACACGCGCCACAGAACACAGTCCTGCGCCTTCCGCATCTAAGAATATGTTAAAGTCATAATAATATCAAAAATCTCGAGCTTATCTAGAAAAAAAAATTAAGGCTATCATCTCAAACACACTTTTATCAACAATAACATAGCTCGAAAGCATCTGCCTCATAAACAATACGTATGCCTACGAAACAAAGGCATAATAACGAACAATGTATGTACAATATTATGCACTTAATTATGCCTTGTCACTTCAGTGCCAGCTTTTCCCTGTTTGATATAAAACTTTTTGATGAAACATTCAGTTTTATTTTGCCGTTGATTAATTATTTTAGCAATTGTACTGAGTTTACTCGGTTTTTTATCTTATCCCGAGGGACTACTAGAAGGCGAATAAGGGATTACTACGTTACAGTAAGTTTTAGTAGTAGAAGGAAAACTTGACAAAGAACCCAAGCTGTCTGACCAGCGTGGTATTATATTTACAAATATTCCTCACACATTCACACAACGCCATCTAGTCCCAAACTAAGCAGAGCTTATACTATGTAGGTATACTAGACAACAGATAAACATACTTAAATCCTTTTTTTTTGTAAATACTTACATATTAGACATAGAAAACACCCAGACAATTAATGCAAACAATCATGTTCATGCACACAAAGATTTGCATTGAGCGGGAGTCGAACCCGAGACCTCTGCGTTGCAGTCATGTTATATAACCACTACGCCATAGAGATCGTCTTATAGATCAAGTTTATCTCTATGTACGGTAGAGTCTTGACCTTGTAGTGGGACAGTGGGCTATTAACTATAGATGAATTGACAAAAAAGTTTATTAGTAAACTTTGCTTAGTTTGGAACTAGATGGCATAGAATATACTACATTCTCTCGTGACACGTCCGCGTCCCTGCATATCGGTCCATATGCAAAATGATCCCGGTCCGTCCGCGTCACTACATATAGGGCCAAATTTCCCGCGCTCATTCAATTGGTAATATTTCACGTTTCATTCACTAAATGCACTATGGTTTGATGCTAATTATTTAAATAGTTCGTAATCTATCGGTCAAATAAATATTTACTGTGGCAATTTACAAAAAACAATATTTTAAAGAAATGAAACAAGTGCAGGTGTTTATTCTTCGTGATTCGCGGGTTTTTGTGAGTGAATTGTAATAACGGAGTATTTTGTTTCAATTGTGTAAATAAAGTGATTTATTATCTCAAGTAGTGTTAAATGTTACTAAAGTGTTGTCTTGTGTTAATAAGTAAATTATTTAAAATGTTTTATTGTCGAAATGTGTAAAGTGTGTGTTTTTGAGAATAAAGTGTTGACGCCCGGGGCCATTTTGGTTACTGTTTTTGAATTTGCTAATAACAAACAGCTCCTGGCAAGAAATGTATGTATTTTATTTCTTCATTTATTCATTATTTTATCGCTATATAACATGACAATAAGTGCTACTCGTTTCATAACATATAATTATAGTTTTCATTCATAAATTTTCATTTATTGAGACGGGTATTTTTCTCATAAAAAACGCATAAACAGTTGGACATGTAGGGGTGTGGGTCAAAATTTGGTCGGACGCTCGAAAGGTTAAAAGTATAAATAAATCTGGTCCTTACTGATCCTAACTAAGTAAAAACTTCTTAAGTGTCTGTTTCTTAAATATTTATTTTCTACTAGCATTTCTTAAAATAAAATGTAATAAAACGATCAAACATAGCCAAACAAAATATTCAGACAGAAATATTTGATCTCGGACGCCATTCATTAACATTCCTGTACAAAATAAGTTCCGTTCATAACTCTTCATAATTCGCGGTGAAGGATAAACATTCACTAAATATTTGATCGGAGAACCGAACGTGGGAGGTCAGAGTGTTAGAGGTGACATTCCGGTAAACGGACTATGTTTAATATTTTATACGTTCATGGATTAACTCTGTCCATGTTTTATAACAGCCCATTAATGTCCCACTGCAGGGACGGGCCTCCTCCCGTGACGGAGGGATACTTGGCCTACTAATACCACGCTGGCCAGACGGATTGATATAGGGTTTGATTTCAAGTTTTCCTTCTTTATATGTAAAGGTACTTAATATTCAAAGATAGTCCCTTAGTCGGTTTCTACGACATCCATGGGATGAGATGGGGTGGTGACATATTGTATTCTTACTCCGTCACCACTCGGATCCACGCTTATCTTACATTATAAAATGTTCAATAAGGCGTAGTGGGTAAAGTGGCATGGCTGGTATTCTAAGGCTCGATTCCTAATAGATAATACACCTGGACTTGTAAAATTATATAAATTACCATGTGCGTTTTCGTTGTAGGTCCACATTTTGAATTCTAAAATAAATTGTTATTCTCAAACAATTGTAAATTACATCACTAATTTGTAAATAGGTGATAATAATTCCTAGTCCTTCGGTTAATAAATATCTTCTTGGTGCTTCCTCATTCTGTACAGGTGTAGTCTATTTGTATATGTCGCAGGGAAATTAGGAAACCAGGGATTTCACGAAATCACTAGGGATATGACGAAATGCCGTTTGTACAGTCACGAGCAATAATATGTACACATTTTCGCATTTTGTAAACCAGTTATCTAAAGTTCTGCCAATCCAAAATTGAAAATTCGAAGATTAATTCAAAACTGTACGGAACCTCTTCTAAATTACGAATTCATTTTGATATTGTAATGTCTAGATAAACGTGCAGATAGTTTAGAAAATTTGAAAATGTGTACATATTATTGCTCGTGACTGTACTAGAAAATAAATGCTTATATTTTTGTTTGTAGATTTAAAAAAAGGATTCAAACTTCTATAGGTTAGGTTAGGTTAGGTTAGAACTGTGACCATAATGCACGAGGCGAGCGAGGGAAGCGAGTGTGCCGCGGCAGCGGCCGCCGAAGTGCAAGGCATTTTCGACATTTACCGGGATTTCGTGATATCCCTAGTGATTTCGTGAAATCCCTGGTTTCCTCATTTGCCTGCGACATACCTATATAAATGTCTTATGCTTATTCAGGATCCCTCCTGGATAAGCATAAGAATGGATAAGTTTTTGCAACGGGGGACTATTGGTCTCCTTATTAAATTTGTTGCTGGTGCCAAGTCGAGCAAAGTCAAAGTCAAAGTCAAAGTCAAATAGCTTTATTCACTTAGGTTACAAAGTAACACATGCAAATCGTTATACATGTAGTAGAATAGTATAGAGAAAAATGTCTGCCAAACTACTACCACTTTCGCAGACGACTATAGTAGAGCTCTGAGAAGAATGTGGCCAAGAAACTCAGGCCACTCTTTTCAAAATAATAATTTGACTTTGTTACAATTACCAACAGCAGCGTGAAGAATGATGTGTGCAAGCAAATCTTACATGCATAGCAATTTAAAGTTTAATTGATAAAAAAAATTTCATTGTTAATAAATTGATTTAAAAAAGCTTTAATTGCATGGCACGTTCATCAGTCATCTCGCCACTGCGATATCCGACAGAAATTAACACACAAGCATTTGTGTCGTCAAGTTGATTTTGTTAATCTTTAAGTAGTTGAGAATGGAATAGAATACCATTTAAGTAGATAATATAATTAAATACATTTACAAATGCAAGTGAAGTATTTCTATCGTTACAATAACAAATAAAACTGTAAAAGAAAGTAATAAGGTAGTAACATAACATCCGCACAACTACCTAGGTTAAGCCACAATCTACACCATGGAACAAGCAACATGAAATCACGATAATTGAAATCTAAGCCCATGAGTTTTTGTCATTAATATAATCGTTTATTGTATAATAGCCTTTCGATAATAGCTGATTTTTTACAAATGCTTTAAAGTTTAGTAAAGGTAGATCCATTACATGCTTAGGCAGTTTATTGAATAAACGTATACCGAGTCCCGCAAAAGTGTTATGTACCTTATGTAGGCGATGTTGTGGACCTATCAACTTATGCCTATTCCTCGTACCAATGCTATGAATGTCGCCATTTCTATCATACTGTTCAATATTTTGCTTAATATATATTATATTAGCATATATATATTGTGAAGCAACTGTTAAAATACTAATACAAATGGCCTACAGGTATCTCAGCTGTAGGAAAGCTAATGGAATTAGTCCCAAAAAACAAGCCTAAAAACTTGGAAAGTACTTCGCTTTTATTTTAACTCTTACACAATACAAATTTAAGTTTAATACCTAGATATCTTTTCATAAACTCTTATACATTATTAATATATTGAATTTCAATACAGGCATCGCATTTACTTCCACGAGCGTATAAAATGTATGCTCACGTAACAATTCAAGAAAATGCAGCTTTTACTGCATCTTTGAAACGTGGACTTTAAAATAGATACCTATATGGAAGAATAACTATAATGTGTATAGGTGGCTATGTATATTTTTGTTACTCTACGTTTTTTTTTTTTTTTTTTTAAAAAGACAACTCCCGCACTAGGGATCATGCCCTGTGTCGCGGGGACTTTTACAAACATCAATTAGCGGACACATAGAACACCCAGACTCAGGACAATAATTTGTGGATCTCACAAATTATTGTCCTGCGTGGGGATCGAACCCACAACCTCATGCCCGGCAGCCGCTGGCTCTACCGGCGCGCCACCGAGGTCGTCAGTTTAAACAGGTAGATCAATTTGTATTAAATTTTTGTCTCATGATTATCAAGTTAACTAGCACCCTGAACATAGGCTACTAATTTATCTCAATTGAATATTGTGTTCGCGAAAAATGAGCTGAGAAGTGAGCTAATTAACAACATTTTAGAAATTTTAGGTTTATGGAATAAATTTACTAATTAATTATGATAATATTTCGACTACCTATATTCTTATCATTAAAAAAAATATCCCTAATTTCTAAAAAGAAAATCTACCATGGGCGTACGTATTTTTACAATAGAATTCCAGTGATTTTTATAATGGCCACCAAATTATCTGTCCTTATTCCTACACGTAAACATCAAAATTGATAATATAATTTTGTTACTTGAAGGAAAACGATAAAAAGTAAGGCACGTGTAAGTGGGGCACAAAACGCAGGGTGGGCAGGGTATAAATCTGTTGCAAAATTGAAATTGTTCTAAAATTGTTTTAATGAATACCTCCCATTACATAACATTATTAAAACTTCAAGCATAAAACATCTCACATTTCTTCGGAAACACGTGTTAATTAAAACGAGGATAACAATGACCCATGGACAAAATAACTAAGTATAGAAAACAAAGATACTATCTTTTTTTTTTTTTTTAAAGACAACTCCCGCACTAGGGATCATGCCCTGTGTCGCGGGGACTTTTACAAACATCAATTAACGAACACATAGATCACCCAGACTCAAGACAATAATTTGTGGATCTCACAAATTATTGTCCTGCGTGGGGATCGAACCCACAACCTCATGCGCGGCAGCCGCTGGCTCTACCGGCGCGCCACCGAGGTCGTCATCTATGTGAGTATGTATTTTTTTTTAATTCTTCTTAAACTTACCTTTCTTCTTACGTTAGTCGTCGTTATAAGCTTGATAATTAAATCCTTATTTAAAATAAATAAATAAGTAATCATACATTCACACAAAGTTATCTAGTCCCAAACTAAGCATAGCTTGTACTATGGATAATAAACAACGGATAAACATAGATAAATACGTTTTTTTTTGTTGTAAATACATACATATTATATATAGAAAACACCCAGACAAATGCAAACAATCATGTTTATGCACACAAAGATTTGCATTGAGCGGGAATCGAACCGGAGACCTCTGCGTAGCAGTCATGTTATATAACCACTACGCCACAGAGGTCGTCAAAGTAAGGGAGCCTAATCTTTAAAGATAGAGGACCTAATCCATATAGAAAGAAGATTTTTTTTAATATGGTATACAGTCATGGTTGCGGCACTTTATTACAGTTACAAAATTGTTGTAAAATTATAGAGACGTCTAAAAAATGCTGCTATAGAGTTTGTTACGCCGCTTCTTCTCTACTAGCGCCTTGGAAGCGGTGGTAAAGTTTGGAAAACTTTTAATATGTAAACTTAGACTAAGTAAGTAGTTTTAAACTAACGTCAATGAGCTGTTATTTTGTGACATTATGTTGAAAAATAAAGAAACTGAAACTAATAGATATATCAAGAAAGCTTCTAACTAACCATAAAACGTTTCGCCTGTTATAATTAAACATCTGCACATGAAATTCGTTGTCAAAAAGCACTTATGTCGAACAATGTAGATGTTTCCGTGACGGGAATGCTATTAGCATGTTTGTGGCAATATAACTGTGACAACGGTGACATCGGCTTTTTACAAGCGGATCTACACAACTTAATAATATAGGACATGTTAATATTTAGTACATTGTATCTAAATGTCCCTTTATACAGGGTTACAGGAAAAGTCGTGCTAGATCCGTTAAGGGCGTGGAGTACCCATAATTTCTGACTTATTTTACTATGAAACACTCTACCCTAAACTTAACCCTTTTCGAGATATTCGGCTTTTAATTTTTTTATGAAAAATTGCCGATTCTTAGGCTACTAAATTATTTTTTTATTTTTTTGTGTATCTTAATATTATTATTATTGCATTTTTACATGGGTAATAAGATGCTTTAGGACGTCAATAATTAAAATAGTGCATAAGTTAATTGAATGGACCGTAGTAGACAAGTTAAGGTTAAGAAAAACAAGAAAATATTGGAAAGGTTATTTTTCTCTAAGCCATAACTAAAAAAAACATTATGGGAATTGTTCGGCAGATGTTTTTCTAAATATCTACGTTTCATCAGCTATCTGACGAGGTACAACAGTCTAGGGTTTGTATCACATTTCATGGAAAAAAAGTCGTTTAGACGCTCCAGGTAGCAGGTCTAACGGTCCCGCGTTTATTGTCCTTCAAGTTGAAACCAGACAAAGTAAAGATTTATGTAGGTGCGAATGAAAGAAAAAATATGGGAATACAACAGGGGGTATTGTTTTGGTTGTCAGTCTGTTTTTGTGCTTCGTACATAGTAGATGTGATATCGTTTTGGTCTTTTTCTCGACTTGGCTGTATTCTGGACTATTAGGTTGGGGAAAAAGTCTTTTTGTATGAAAAGTCAAGACATTTTTTTCAAAGTTTATTTACATTTATTTACAATATATATATACCGTTTTGTTGAACAACTTTCTGCCATTTTGTGGGCAGAGACATTATCCCGTTACTGTAGAAACTTTGGGACTTCTAATCAAAAAAAACGGGACAAATAGTTTTGGCAGTCCTCTCTTGAGGTCAACCTTACAGAACCTAAAGAATTCTGAAGAGATCGAAACAGGTGAAAATCTGAAGGCGCAAGGTCAGGGCTATATGGTGGATGCACTAGGACCTCCCAGTCGAACTCTCTTAATTTTTGCTGAGTGGCTAAAAATGTGTGTGGTCTAGCGTTATCGTGATGAAAGACCACACCTTTCCTGTTGATCAATTCCGGCCGTTTTCTCTCGACTGCTTCCTTTAATCTCATTAGTTGCTGGCAGTAAAGATCAGAATCGATGGTTTTGCCGGGCGGTAAAAGCTCATAATGAACAATGCCCTTCCAATCCCACCATACACACAGCATCACCTTATTTCGTGTTAGGCCAGGTTTGGCCACAGTCTGTGAAGCCTGGCCAACTTTCGACCACGACCTTTTTCGCACGTTCTTGTCGTACGTGATCCACTTTTCATCGCCAGTTATCAATCTCTTCAAAAACGGCTCGGTTTCATTACGTCTCAATAATGAATCGCAAATGAGTACACGATTCATTAAGTTTCTTTGAGTGAGCTCGTGTGGCACCCAAATATCGAGCTTTTTTGTATAACCACCCAACCAAATTTGTGCTACTCTTACTGACACTGCATCAGGTTCATAAACATCACAAATTTTTTTCACTGCTTGAGTTGCATTTTTGCCTTTTTTATAATAAAATTTTAAAATGTATCGAATTTCTTCATTAGATTCACTCATTTTTACGGAGAGAAAAACAAATGAAAAATAGCGGGAAACAACTTTTTTTTATTTTTTTCTTTTCTTTATAATGTAACCTTTTTAATGTTACCAAAACCAGCCAGGCACAAGTAGTACAGTCAAAGAAATTTTATAATAAGTTTATACCTACGTTATGCGAAAAGACTTTTTCCCCGACCTATTATTTCTTCTCATTTGTGACTACTGTGCTTGTTAACCGGACTCTGATTTGTACCTGTGATACGGAAGTGTTGAAGATGACGTCCTACACACCTGAGGAATATGCTGATATGCTTATTTGTTACGGATACTGCCATTGTGTGTCTGCGCAAGCTCGCAATGAATACATAACTCGCTACCCTGGTCGTCGAGTACCGGATGTGGCCGTTTTTGACAGAGTTTATCGAGCCGAATCCAGTTTCGTCTGTAGAAGACTTAAGAGAAAGGATTGTGGATGCAGCAAACAAAATAAGGATCACGTTGACCACTAGAGTAGTGAGGACTGGTCTCCGTAGAAGGATGCGACAATGTGTCAGAAATAGAGGCGGCCATGTTGAACATGACCTGTAAACAATAAAAACTTATGAGAAAACCTCAATAAATAACATTTCATGCTCACGTATTGTTTTATTTTACTATTTAGGGCTAAGTAATAATTTTCTTTCTTCTTCTCTGTCGCCTATAAAACTAACTTTTTTTCAATGGAATTGAATAAAACCTTAGACTGTTATACCTCGTCAGATAGCTGATGAAACGTAGTTATGGCTTAGAGAAAAATAACCTTTCCAATATTTTCTTGTTTTTCTTAACCTTTACTTGTCTACTACGGTCCATTCAATTAACTTATGCACTATTTTAATTATTGACGTCCTAAAGCATCTTATTACCCATGTAAAAATGCAATAATAATAATATTAAGATACACAAAAAAATAAAAAAATAATTTAGTAGCCTAAGAATCGGCAATTTTTCATAAAAAAATTAAAAGTCGAATATCTCGAAAAGGGTTAAGTTTAGGGTAGGGTGTTTCATAGTAAAATAAGTCAGAAATGATGGGTACTCCACGCCCTTAACGGATCTAGCACGACTTTTCCTGTAATCCTGTATAACAAAATAGACATTATTTCTTTGTGTGGGAAGAAAATTTTAAAGTAGGTACAAATACTGATTATGCTGAAGAGCGTGTTATTGGTACTCGTAGGCTATTCTTCATAGGCAATAGGAGAACTACCTAGCGTACTTAAAATGGGACTAAACTGGATGCTATAAAAAAGAATTTAATTCTATATAACTAACTATGTAATGTACGGTTTTATACTTGCAGAAGCTTGTAATCGGCAATTTAGTCTAGTTTATTTTAAATATCGATACCGGAAATATGAATTAATGTAAAGGACATTTTGCCGAAAATGAGTTATATATATCGTTGAATTCAGAATTTCCTGCTCTATCGATTGGTGTATTTAAAATCTTAATATCTCCAAAAAAATGTCCTTTACAGTACATATTTTTCTTTAGGCACAGACAAATCTTTTTAAAAAACTTGCTGTATATGACACGTTCAATGTTTTTTTTTATAAAAACTAACGTAAGTCTCTTTGCTAATAGTATTTGGCACTTACATTAAATAAAAATTGAAAATATTTTACAACAGGTCACATACGTTATTGCATCATTTGAGATGTTTGAAGTATTGTCCTTTACATTAGTGTTTCGTAAGAAGGTATAAAATACATGTTTCGTACATTAAAATTTGCCTCATATTTTCATCGTAATATTTATAACTTTTTTAAACATTCTGCGAAAATGCAAACAATTACACATGCCAGTAGCTAGCAATTTGTGCTATCCTTGAAAGAAAGATTAAAGAACTCTTTATTTGGCAAAATAACATAATATACGATGTTAGGGGGTGACAAAAGTCGCAAAATGGACCTTTGCATAGAGAAACAAACTGAAAAAGGAGCACAGTAAAGGGTAAAGGAAAAGGCAAGAGCTTTGCGAAGCTTGTGTCATGTTTGTTATGTTTTTTTTCTAAGAAAAAGCTACCAATTATAGTTCTCAAGTACAATAATTTTAACAAAATCAATGGTCCCACAGGTCATAAAAGTATTTTTAGTTATCTACCTTATAAGAAGCCGACAAAAACCTATGATGTACCTCTCTCACTCATAAATAACCAGGACGCGCGAGAAGGCTGGTTTTACTCAAACCTTCACTGCGGGTGATGGTCCGCGTCTGCGGGACCCAAAATAATGGAGCATAGCCATGCGCTTCCTCCTTAAAGTGGCGTACGTGGTAAATTACGCCGTCCTGTTTGGCCTGCAAAGACTTTGCGCCATTAGTTTATCTGGCCAAAGTTTGCCACCCGCAGGCACCTCACAGCTGCTGGAGCTCGTCTTTTACCGCCATCCTATTACGCTTAGATCTGCGGGCTGAGAGAGATAAGTGATTGCTCTCCCTCCCCATTTGCCGTTCCCTTGACGGAAAACCGTATCTGCGAGCAAAGCGACGATGATACCCAACACTTTCGCTTTGTACTATCGAATTGACTAACTCTAGAAAGGTGAGGCTGCCCTGATTGCGTTGGCTAATTCACAGGGCGGGTTGTGCCACTCTGTCCAATATGCTTACGTATGGTTTGCTGAGTCTCGGCGCAGTTTCTATATCTTCTTTTATCTTAGAAGAGCATTACTAAAGATAAGCTTAATGACACTCCTACAATTTGGTTAAGTGCAACGCCAAGTACACTCAGATTTGCGCGTTTAGCACCAAAAGACTCCCTTTTTGCCATAAGTTTAATAGCGATAAATGCAAGATTATTTGAACATCTCAGCGATGAACCTTCGACACGATTTATACTCGTAAACCTGACATCAAGAACAAGGAGCATCGCTACTTCTCCAGAGCAGCGGTATCTATCCTGCTTTACAAATCGCAGGCTCACAACTTCGGGATGGCTCTGACAAGTATTTTACGGAAGCCCTATACTGACGGCAGCGACATGCATATCACATAATCGATAACGACCAGATCACCGATCACGCGGAGTCACAGCTTAACAGGGATGTCGCGTTTCTTAGTGTGTTCTAACGCATGTGCTACAGAGAGTGCTCAAAAGAGTTATTTGATTTTGTCCCTTCCTCCACTTTTCATTACAAAACCGTTTGTGCTGGTCGACGATGTCATATTCAGACTATCTGTCAGATATCATCTTGCAACAAAAGATTCGGTTTTCTATGCCAAACAATTGAGTTGGGGAACAAACCACCAGTTCATGTGTTTCCCTCATCGTATGATATGGGATCCTTCAAACGTAGTGTAAAAAAGGATTTGGCCTGACATTAATAATATTTCAACTATGACAAAGGCATAGTAGTAGTGCATAAATATAGTATAAAATATGATTTTGTAAATTTATTAAGTATTAAAGTAACCGTTAAGATACCATTACTTTAAAAACTCTAAATATTTTATTTCTTTATGTCTCTTACATCAATGATTTTCATTATACGAATTTCTTTAACGTCCTTTACATTAATAGTCGCCATTGTACTTATTTCTTTTATGTCCCTTACATCAATGCTCTTCATTGTTCATCTAAAATTTTGTTAACGTATGTCACCCTTATTCAATGTTATTTACTGTAAAGGACATGCTATCTTTTAAACTATAGGTTTTATTGGTTTATTGTTATTTTAGCTGTAAAGAATACAAAAATCTAAGAAACTTTGTCCTAGACACTTTTTAAGTACAACCCATAGTTCAAAAATTACAATCAGATTTGTGAGAAGGAAATCTTATTTTGGCTCTCCTGAAAACCTTGATTTTGTCCTTTACATTAATTCATATTTCCGGTATCGATATGTTACTAGGTATTAGTCTGTAAGCTTCTTGTAAAAATAAATAAAAATAATAAAATAAATAAATGTTTCGTGTATTTTAAAATGCCTAACTCTAAACTCTCTAATGTGATTTAGAAACGTATTAAATGTATGTTTTTTTAGAAGTTTCTTTGTTGGTATTTGCATTATGTCGATCGATAAACGACACCAGCTGAATAATAATTATGCCACAAGTGTTGCACTAATGCTCGGCATTTGATAGCCATCATTAGGTACATTAATTAATCACAAGTGAAAATAGATACGATCAATTAAAACCGGAGAATTACATGTAGAGTACCTAAATAAATTTTGAAATACTAAACTAAATGTAAAATATAGCTTATGTAAACCAATCATTAATGACTAAATAAACAGTGCAAAAAGCCCTAAAACGATTTTCATGTTCCCTACATACAGAACAATTCGTCATGCTTAATTTCCTATCTATCAGATCCACTAAAATAGGTACAGCGTAGTTACTTACTCACAATCAATTATTAGAAAACTATCAGCCATAAATCACAGTTGGGGCCAACTTAACACACAATCCTCGAATAAGCTCTAAAATAGATCCGAAAAGTAATAAATGGACTTCAGTTTACCTAGAACTAGGTCATAAATAAGGATGTTCCGTATCTGCAACAAACTTTAGATTTATGAGTTCTGACATTCGGATTAAAAATTTATATCTGCAACTTACATGAGTAGTTAGCTTTCTTGTTGAAAATATACATTATAATATCATTACTTCATATTATCTTCCTCTTTGTTTTAGTTCTTATGAAAGCCAAATAAGAAAAAGATAATATTTAAAAGAATAATAGAGAAAAATAGTATAAAAAAGGAAACTTGTTATTATGGCATACATACACTATTCGGTGTGGTAAGTAGTAGGATAAGTTTTCTTCAATAGAAGAGACTTGTCTTTGCAGAAGGACATGTTATTGTTATTATAAATAACGGTAAAAGTTAAAGATTTTATTTTATTTCTTTTCACACATTCTGCAAGTTTAGCTTTTGATGGCAGTAACGACAACTGCAGAGGTGACGCAAAACTCGTAGTTGACGCATCAATACGGCTTGGACCACCACGCGTATTGACATTCGTTACACGTGCCAGTGGCCTAGGTAGTTAACGTTGTAGAATTTTGCAACTCATCAGTTTGTGCTCAAAAGAAGCAACTACGCTTTCATGTAAAAGCCCTGTTATCATCTAACTATGGATTATTCCTAATATCGTGATCTATCTTTTTTGACGCCACACAAATTGATGTTAGAATAATTTCAACCTTCAATGATTTACTGTAATAGAAACATCCGTATCCATATCCGAAATTTAAACCCATACATCCCTAGTTGTAAATCAGGAACTATACACATAGTACTTACAGCCCTAAGACAGTTAACAGACACAGGCTACGTAATCAAGAAATATTAGCTCTCGAAATTACTAGACAGGGTCTTATAACTTCTTCTCCGTGAGTTATTGTCTTGTGATGCTATAAAGCGTTGTATCAAAGAGATCCTTTCCAAGAAGTTTATAGTTTTATTACTTTACGTTAACACAAACTTGTGTGAAAGCATTGAGGTAATATGTACTACGTAGTACATATTACCTCAATGTGTGAAAGTAAAATAATGGTTTTGTTTAAAGTCATAGTTAACTTAATAATTAAAGTATCATCATCATAACAGCCCATTAATGTCTCCTGGCCTCCTCCCGTGACGGAGGGATACTTGGTCTACTAATACCACGCTGGCCATTGATGATATAGGGTGATATAGGGTTTAATTTCAAGTTTTCCTTCTTTTTATTTCGTAAAGATAATATACACGGATAGTCCCTTAGTCGGTTTTTACGACACCCATAGGATAAGATGAGTTAGTGACATATTTATTTTATTCTTACTTCGTCACCGGAGAGTAATTAAAGTATGAATGCAAATAATTGGCGAAAAACTTTAATTTACTAGGTACAGAGTTTGTGGGCATTGGGGTATCAGTACTATGGACATGTTGGACTCGATATGTGGTACATGACGTGACTGTTAAAGAAATCATTGCAAATAGCCTTAATTTCCTTTAGTTTGGGAGCATGTCGGTATAAATGGCCCACAACGGCACGACTAGCTATTTGGCATAGCCTGTCATTAGATAAGTTTGTTGTTTGGTTTGTTACCTCTCTTGTTTTGTTACCTCTGCAAAATCTTACTTGCCTCCAAATGATCGCAGATTAAGCCATGCATGCTGCGTTATCAGCTAAGAACTGCCATGTCTGACTGACTTTGTGAAAGAGCACTAGTGAAAATATTATTGAAACTTGTCACTTAACGGAACTATGATAATTATGTAGTAGTATGAAGGTGCGAGAAAAATTTATCTCTTCTGTACCTAATTATGATTTTTATCGCAGCCAATTAAATTTCTTAACAAATATCTGCTACATTAATAAAGCTTGTCATTGGTAGGTACCCCAATACCGATTTTTCTAACCCATGATTAGAACAGTTTCATTATATTAGTACAGTGTACATAAATTAGACATACCTATACATAATATTTATGTGTTATTTCCACTAGAAAATACTAATTCTATTTTCTACGGCTTGAATCATCAATTCTAAATTTTTTTTTATCATCAAATAATGCATAAATTATTATGAAATGTATAGTAGGTTTATAAACGTAGCATTCGACGACAAAAAATCATCTTTAGCATGTTTCTCTTTCACTCATACTGATAATGCAATATGTTCATCCTGTTGTCACATTGTTCGTGACAATCAAAGAGTATAATAATATAGTGACAATGTAGTATAGTTGTGTTGTCAAGCGTTTGTGATTGATGTCAGTGTCAGTTTGTTACTGTTTTCCTGTCCGAATGGGATTTTAAACATTTTTCCCAGTAAAACTATTTATTTTCCCGATAAATTAACGTAAGCCGTACAGGAAATAAAGATGTCAGCACAAAATTCACCGGTGAAAGCTTCAAGATCGCCTAGTGTTATTGAAACAGCAGATGACTTTGATAACCAGGTAAGTCTTGTCACTACGCCTACTTTCTTCTACGAGATTATAAATTATTAATTCCCTTGATTTTTTTGCAGGATACTTTATTAAAACATGTCGATATATCAATAGTTGAATCGGAGAAACGTGCAAACGGAACGCTTCATGTTCGAGACCACTACACAGTATATTTAATCGATCTGAAGTAAGTAGTTTGTATCTATTGTTTTCTTTGTAAATTAGTCGTCCATTACGTGCCAATTAGTCGTATTAATGTTATTGCAAGTCCCTAAATATAGTTTGTTACAGAAATTCTTTGTATAGTAAAAAGTCTTTGTTTACAGTAAGACAGGTAAGTAAACCAAATTACAAATTAATTTCCTGGTTATTGTTGCTCAATTTAACAAGAAACTGTTAGTCATTATGTATATGAATCTCTTTCAGCAATATTTAATATAATAATCAAGTTCAAGCAATAGAATTTAATATAAAATCATATATTTAACCTTTTGTTTGGCAATAGCTGTATGGTAACAGTAAGAATACACAGAGTAACTTAATTAGGTGTGTGTTAGTACAGAATAAAAGAAAATATTTACAGATAAATATAATTTAAGTGAAGATAAATAGTAAACTCAATACATGCATTATTCTGCATTGATTTTCAGAGTAACAGATGCAGATTACAAACTGGTGCAATCAAAAATAAGTACAATATGGAGAAGATACACAGAGTTTGAACAGATACATGACTACCTACAAGTTACATATCCACATGTGATTATACCACCGCTGCCTGAGAAAAGGGTGAGATTATATTGTCATAAGTAACTTTTAAGGAAATGACCTAATTGCTATATTTTAGTTTTGTTTGCTAGCTAAAAGATAAAGACATTTGTTAGCTTAGTTGTTAAAAAGCTTAAAGCACATTAATCCTGAGGGATCTTTTTGCTGGCTCTGGCTTGCTATGCCTCTAACTTTTGTTAAAAAAGCTCACAAACAATGAAATACAAGGATAAAAAAACGCCTACAAGATCATACCAAAATCTCTTAATTGTAAAGTGTAATAAGATAATTTATTTTAATAATGTCATTTTTTATGACATTATGCTTATGTAGGCTCACAAAGAAAGTTAAAAAGTGTCCTTAAATTTGTATTGTGTTTAACTGTAATATACTTCTCTACTATTTTTTATTATTGATTAGAATTCTCTAAATTATTTTTATTGTATAATAATGCATCTTTATAAAATTAATCTAATCATGTCCTACATATGAGTAGATGTAAATACAAGTAGCCACTTGTTATTTTAAGTATGCAAGATAAGGCTTTTAATCAGCAATATATCTTTGTAAAATAAAGAAAACTTGACATTAAACCATGTATTCGTTTATCTACCTGTAGTATTCACTATATTTAAGTACTTATTAATATGTTTGGTATTTGGCTCGTCAACGCACCACCACTTGTACTCGGGTCTACTACTACTACTGATAATGGTATGGTTGCGGGGCAAGTTTTTTGATCTTTTGGTAGAAAGTAGCTATGGCATCTGGAAAAGTCAAAATTAATTATCACCTAAGCTATAAGTTCTTTCTCATTCAACACACTATTCCAGGTGCTCTATGCATGGAGAAAGTCAGATACAACAGACCCCGAGTTCGTGGAACGTAGAAGGGCTGGTCTCGAGAATTTCCTGCTGCGAGTTGCCTCACATCCAAGACTGTGTTTTGATGACCAATTTATTAACTTCCTTCAACAGGAGCATGGGTGGCGGGAGACTATTACAGATAGCGGTTAGTATGAGTAACAAATATTCTTAAATATATTGGATAATGACAATAAGTCATCACCCCATCTCACCCCAGAGGTGTCGTAAAAATCGACTAAAGGAAAATCTATGTTTAAATATCATGATAAACACGAGACAGAAAACTCAAAATTAAACCCTATGCTAACCCGTCTGGCCAGTAGTGGTATATGTAGGTCAACTATACTCTATCAGCGGAGGAGGCCCGTCTCTGCAGTGGGACATTTGTGGGCTGTGACGAATGATATTGGATGCGTGGCAGAATTCTACAACCTAATTCATGATGTGCTCAACTACTAGAAAGTAAAGTCTAGCAAATTTTTTTGACATTTATTAATTAATGTTTTTTTAAAATTCCAGGTTACATATTACAGGCGGAAAACAAATTAAAATCACTATCAGTATCAATAAGGTTAAAAAAGCCAGATACAGAAATTGAGAGTGTGAAAGTATATGGGAAACAATTAGAGACTAATTTAGGAAATTTTCTTTATACTAGGTAAGTCTAAATTATTTTTATTTAAATGTCCCACTGCAAGGACAGGCCTACTTAAGTTACAGAAGGAAACTGGTCTACTAATACTATTAGTGTAAATAGGATTTTCAACCTCAGCTTGAAACATTTAAGCATTTTTTTTCACATTCTATGTAAAGTCCATTTAAGTCATCTGTAAAATTTTAAAATGCTACTCTTGTAACAAGTATCCTCTTACATTCACACACCGCCATCTAGTCCCAAACTAAGCAAAGCTTGTACTATGGGTACTAGACAATGGATAAACATACTAATTTTTTTTTTTTTTTTCAGAATCTGTACCAAATTCTTATGTCATTTCCTACCTGTTCTTAGTCCGTCATACATCCACCATAAGAATATTCAATCCATACTTTCTCTTTTTTGTAAGTATGTTAAGTGTATGTTTTCTAAAAGTAATAAAAATATTGATATATTTATTTTCAGATCTAAAATAATCGAAAAGAACTATGCATTGTGTAAATTACATGCTAATTATGGTAAATTATTTAGTGAATGGAGCGTCATAGAAAAAGATATGGGCGATGGTTTACAGAAAGCGGGACATTATTTTGGTAAGACAATATTAAATATATTTCATGTATGATGTAGGTTTAGGTGGACTATAAGCGGTACAGTACCCGGCCGTAAATATTGCACATCGACTTGTGAACAGAGACAATCGGTCAATTTCGGCTTCGTAGAGCGTCATCTCTGTCGCAAGAAATACAAACAGTCTGGTATCTATTAGCAACTGTTAAGGGTACGCATTCCACAGACACGAACTTGCTAGTGGGCGGAGCCTAGATTTTGACGTGAACGCTAAAATTGCCCAAAAGTCGATGTGTAATATTTACGGCTGGGTACTGTACATGCTTAAGGCTTTTAAATTAAGGTTGTGTTCTATTTCGTATTTGCAGAGAAACAAAGTGTCCTACATTCATTATTAAAGACATAAGGAAAAAATACTCTCATTTTCCATTGACTTCTAAAATGCTCTCATAAACGTATGCCTTACTTAATTGTGATGCAGTTTTTTATGCACTGGGCTTAAACATAGCTATATTAACACGTTCCCAGTGCAGTGTACCATATATGGTACATGTGCATTGTTTTACTATTGTGTCTGCTGGCGGCACTGTGAAAGGGTTAAATTTCTTTTTATGTCTGTGAAAAATATGTCAATTTATCCTTTTCCAGACTCAATAGCGGATAGTATAGACTCAGTGGCTGAAGACGAAGAGCAGCTAGCAGATCAACTGAAAGAATATTTGTTCTACGCGAACGCTTTACAACAATTGTGTTCAAACCATGAGACGTTACAGAGGGCCCTTGAAAATGCACAGGACACACTTAATAATAGGTGAGCTAGTCTATATATATAAAAATGAAACCAGTTTTCCATTGTCACGACATAGCATGAAAACGGCTTGACCGATTTAGCTGATTTTTTTTGTAGTTTTCTAATACTCTGTACAAGGTTCTTACGGAAAAAAATATTAAGAAAATCTCGCAGATAGATTGAAAAATATACATTTATTTTAGTATATTTTAAAAAAAGCGCGTTACGAATGTCAATGTCATTCAATTTAAAACAAAAAACTCGATAGTGATCTATGACACCCCAGATATCTATTATCGCAGATGGGTCAAAATAAAGTAGTGCATCAATTTTACGCTAAGGCGGTACGAAGTTCGCCGGGTCAGCTACTTTTAAATAAAACACGGCTACGTGAACGTATCAAAGCTTATAGAAAGCGACTGTAATAGTATGTATCTTCTTGTTAGCTGAACTATTTCTTGTCTAATAACAATGTGAAGGATTAATTGAAGTAAATTATGGCTTTTGTAAAACTGGGTAGTATGGTTCCAAAAATGTGATTGATGTAGCTTTCGAAAGACTCTCATACTGTTTTCCGAATTACTTAACCCAGAATAATGATACTACGAAAACATTCAACCACGAATAACGCTACCGTTTTTTATTCTGGCATTGATGATCGCATGGTCATCTAACCTAACCTAATCTTTCGACAATGTGTGAAACGATGTCAAAATGAAAATTCGTGATTGCATGTTTTCGTGGTAACGTTACTCGTGGTACCGTTATTCTAGGTTCAGTAAATTGGAAATCAGTAATTTACCCCTTTCGAAGGGAGTGGAATGAAAGAAGATTTATTAACAAGGCTCAAGAGTAGTATGCTAAGATGGTCTGGACGTGCTTAGAGAATGGATGATAGAAGATATAAATCTCGGCTATTAACTATTTTGCGTAAAAATGAAACCCCGACCTTGTGAACGGCTACAGCAAACATGACTGCTATCCGTACTAGTCAGTTACAATAATTAGGTGTTACGATAATCATAAAACAAATTTTGAATCAGGATATCAGAGCGTAGCAGAGCGGCAGCTGGCAAGTCAGGACTAATGTCCCGCATCTTCGGGACCACGGACCCTGACATAGTCCGGGACCAGACCACACGAGCACTCGACACAAAGATATTAACTGACAAAGAACATATAGAGAAGGCTAAAATGGATCTTGAGTGAGTACCTACCTTTACCTATCCTTTAACCAGGTTTTTTTTTATTTAAAAAATAGTATCAGCATTGGGCATTGACCCCTGTATTGCGGGGACTTTTACATACTTTAAATTAACGGATGTCCGTGTGGTGACGGAGTAAGAATACAATATGTCACCACCCCATCTCGTCCCATGGGTGTCGTAAAAACCGGCTAAGGGACTATCCGTGAATGTTATCTGTACGTAATAAAAAAAGGAAAACTTGAAATTAAACCCTATACCAATCCGTCTGACCAGCTTGGTATTAGTAGGCTAAGTATCCATCCCACACGGTAGGAGGCCCGTCCCTGCAGTGGGACATTTTTGGGCTGTTATGATGACTGTCTAGAACAATGCGTTTTATTTCTTCTTTCAAAGGCAAAAAAACTGCCAGCGTTGTATAAGTACTTAGGCCAAATATCTGTACGTCGCGTCACTAGTAGGCCTTGCATTAGAAAATTAACAGACTGTTAAAAATATTTTTTTGTTATACACATCTCAATTCTGCCATTTTTAACTTTCAGTGACTTCACGAAAAAGGCGCTAGTAGAAATAGAATATTTCCAAAAGCAAAAAGACAAGGACCTACACGAGTCGCTCGTCAGTTTTATTACTCTACAAGTTAAGGCGGCGAAAAAGGTAAGATTTGTTTTCTATAACCCAGCTACTAACATTTCGCCGGAGGGGGACTGGACGCAAAGGCTCTGCCAGTTTCCCAGGCCCCCTCCAAGTAGGCGATAAAGAAGTGCCGCTGGGGACTTTTAGTGGGTACACTGGCGGGTTGCCTAACCCCTGGGAGCCCCACATACTCCTCCCGTCCCCCAACGGAATGCGTAGGCATTTTAACCCAGCGATAACAAAAAAAAAAGAATGCTACTAACATTTTGAATGGTTATTCGTGTGGTGGCGGACTAAGAACACAATATGTCACCACCCCATCTCATCCCATGGGTGTCATAAAAACCGACTAAGGGACTATCCGTGAATGTTATCTTTACGAAATAAAAAGAAGGAAAACTTAAAATTAAACCCTATACCAATCCGTCTGGCCAGCGTGGTATTTGTAGGCCAAGTATCCCTCCGTCACGGGAGGAGGCCCGTCCCTGCAGTGGGACATTAATAGACTGTTATGATACTTTTTTTATAATGATAATTTTTTTTCGTAGAACCTACAAGCGTGGACGCAAATCAAAGAATGTTTACAGAATATGCCGTGAACACACCAAAATGTTTTATACCAAATGTACCTACAGCTACTTTATGTAACTGCATTAGTATTAGATTTTTCTAACACTCTTTTTAAGTAGAATTTTATCATTCCAAAACGACGTATGTACAAAACATATTTTTGAAATATCAACCTTATGTATTGTAAACAAAGTTTGCTTTTGTTTGTATCCCTCATTTTACTTAAGCCGAGTTTGTCATTATGAAAGTTTCTATCGTCGAATACAGTTTGTGTTAATTTGTCAAAATAAGTTAGAATACAAAAAGAATCTTTCATTTTCAATGTTTCATTTTTATTTCTTAGTTATCGCTTTCAATACTTGATTTTTTTTCACAATGACGGACTCGGTTTAAGTCCAGGAACTTACACTCTAACTGGAATGCTTACGGTCACAAAAAATCCGTTCCTAATTTACAGCTGTATGAGTGGAGTGTGTCCCTCTCTAAACGAGAAACCAACATTTAACAGTTGCAAGAGAGAAATGCAATCCCCCTTTGTCGTTGTCCTTGTCGGAGTATTTTTCCCTTTCAAGTTATATAAACAAATATAAACCTTATGTTGTCAGTAGTAATGTACTATTTAATTTGTCTACTTTTGCTTCGTAAGCATAGCAGTTAGAGTGTAAGTTCCTTAGTTTAAGTTAACAGAACATTGACTAAAGTATGTGCTGGAGTTGCCTTTTAAAAAATGCGTTATATTCACGTATGAGTTGAGAAATGAGTTTAAAAAATAAAGTTTGACAGACTACACTAAAAACTGTTTCTTCTATACTTTAGACAATGTTCTGAGCTTTGTTAATATAAATCTAAAACGGCGTATGTAACGTACTGTTGATCGAAAATGAACTTTATACTTGATGGATAAGTTTGATTTTCTTCTGTAACTTGTGAACTTATTATCATATCAAGAGACTGATATTCTTCATTAATCGAGGAAAAGTAATATCTGGTAGTATCAGCTAGTGAAATTACAGAGCTATGAATAAATAAATAAACCTCACACATTCACACAACGTCATCTAGTCCGAAACTAAGCAGAGCTTGTACTATGGGTACTAGACAACGGATAAACATACTTAAATACTTTTTTTTTGTAAATACATATATATTATACATAGAAACACTCAGACAAAACAATCATGTTCTTGCCCACAAAGATCGGGAATCGAACCCGAGATCTCTGAGTAGCAGTCATGTTATATAACCACTACGCCACAGAGGTCGTCTAAATAAGGTCGCAAATTGGGGCATAACAGCTTGTGTTCTAAGGCAGGCAGCTTAGCTTTGCTATGCTTAGGTGTGCCGCTCGTCTGGCACTTGTAATAAGAAAAAGATATGGCCGGTATGGAAAAGTAAAATTTACATTATGATATTACTACTTTATAAGAAAACTAGCTGACCAGTGCCCACTTCGTTAGACGGCGGAAAAAACGCGTTCCTTTTTTAAACATATTTCATTACTGTTCCCTTTCCTATTAGTCATAGCGTGATACTATATAGCCTATGACACTTCCCGATAAATGGACTATTAAACACAAAATAATTTTTAAAATCGGTTCATTAGATCCAGAGATTACCCCCTACGACGTCACAAACTTTAATAATATTAGTATAGATTGTATAAAACATGCCTTTCTTACATTCTAAAATAGATTTTATATTCTTCTAAAATACCTTAAATACGTAAATGTACATGATGTCGTTTTAGAATAAAACTGTATATTTATCTCCTTACTTATAAACGCCTCTTAAATTTAATTAATGTTTAGCGAGATTTTTAGAAAACCAGCCTTATACCTAACAAAACCGTCAGAATTTAAGCTAATTTTTATTTTTTTAATTGACTAAAATTTAAGAGTCGTTTATGAGTAAGGGGGTTAACTTTATGACAGCAAAGAAACTCATTATGTAAAAAAATATTTGTAAATGTGTTTGTTAAAGAAATTATCATTTTTTGTTACCTGTTTTGTTTAGGCGATGTTTCATCAAAAGGAGACTTTACTATTTTGTTGTATAAAAGCTAGCGTACTGTATTGAAATAAATAAAAACTTAATGGATACTAGAAACGCAGAGAGCCTTAATACACGTTGAAATAAAATAAAATAAATGATTCTCACACATTCACACAGCGCCACCTAGTCCCAAACTAAGCAAAGCTTGTACTATGAGTACTAGACAACGGATAAACATACTTAAATACTTTTTTTTTGTAAATACATATTATATACAGAAAACACTCAGACCAATGCAAACAATCATGTTCATGCACACAAACATTTGCATTAAGCGGGCCGAACCCGAGACCTCTGCCTAGCAGCCATGTTATATACCGACTGCGTCACAGAGGTCGTCATCATCAAATCAAGGGAAGAGGCCATTGCCCAGCAGTGGGATAATAAAGGCTAACACTAACTAACGGATACTATCATGTTTAATTAAGTGACGTTCTTACACAGGCATTGCAAACACTTGACCAGAATTTATGCCTAGATGGTGTTGTATAAATAAAATGTAATCTGCGACTTAGCATGTTGTGAATACAAAGCTTGTCGTCCCTTTCGCGCACGCTATTTTTGTATCTATATCTCTCTTTCTGTCTGGCATTGTTCAGTTTCTTTTGGTAAACAACGCCTTTAGTTTACGCAAACAATGTAAAATAAAGTACCTACATTGAAAAGTTTATTTACAGATATTATTTATTTCAATATATTCAAGATTTTAAATGTCTATTGTGTTTTCTTTTAAACCTTTTCACTGTCCCCTGTCACATTGTTTTACTACTGGCGGGGTAGGCCAGCTGTTAATTGTTTACCTCTACAGTCCATCAAATCTAAGATATATAGTAGGTAATCGATATTATATAGTAGGTACCTAATCGATTTTTTTATCTCAACCCTATTATTCAATTTGTCAGAACTGTCAAACGGTACTTCTTAGATTTGATGGACTGTAATGAAGATGATATTACTTATAACTAAAGAAATATCGAACTTAGTTACCCTTTGTTGGATGTGAGCAAATGAGTCATCATTGGTCATGTTTTATGAACTTGTGAGCCGACTGCAAATCCATAGGTTTTTCGCTTGAATACATGGTGCGCGCTACCCACCATACTTTATTACCATTATTTATTTCAGTCTCCGGAACACAGTAGTTAATACCTTAGATAATGCTGTAAGTACCGTAATCAGAGCTTAGCAAATAGTCTCCAAAATGAGCCATCTTCTGAGTCTACGGTCGAAGACAGTCCGGTATTGGGTTTTGGTGTCAAGTTGTCCTTTTTCAACCGACTTCAAAAAAGAGGAGGTTCTCAATTCGGTTGTATTTTTTTTTTTTTTTTTATTTTTTTTTTTATTTTTTGTGTTTGTTACCTGATTTCTCGAAAACGGCTAGACCGATTTGAAAAATTTTTTTTTTGTTCGTATGGGTATGCTTCCCATTTGGTCCCATTGTCACCAGATCTGGATCTGGATGACGGTATCCCAGAGAAATCGAGGGCATCTCTTGAAAATTGTAGGGACGCATTGTGTAAAATCTTGTCATACATGTGCATCTCTGACGTCACTACCAAATAGTCAAGAGTAAGAACTGGTCAGATCCTGGAGACCAGAGTGAGTCGAGGGAACACCTCAACGGCATATTGCAGCTACCTTGTGTTTGGGCTTATTTTAATTGTATTGATGAAGACTTTACAAAACTTTACACAAACATGATCTGATGATGAAGAAGATTGAGGGTCGAGGCAACTCCTCAACGGTATATAGCAGTTACCGAGTGTTTGGGCTTATTTTATTCGTATTGATGAAAACTTTACACAACTTTACACAAACATGATCTCATGATAAAGACGACTGAGGGTCGAAGAAACTCCTCAACGGCATACAGCAGCTACCTTGTGTTTGGGCTTATTTTAATTGTATTGATGAAAACTTAACATTATGAATGTAATCGCAGGTGTGGTTTAAGACTTGAATGAAATTCTTATTTTAAATTAAAATAGGAATTAATAACGGATTATAAATAGACAAAATTGTTGAATTGCATTTAATTTATTTTAAACTTATTCTTTAGATATAACAAATTGATAATAATAATTATTATATTTATTTGATTTATTTTAATTTTAATTAACTTAATTATTATTACCAATTAACCATGCCGAGACGGTGGCTACGCTTTTCGATGTTCTCCCTATTTAAAACTTTTTGCATGTAGGTCCTCCGTTGTTCACTAGTCTCTTTTGAAATGACATTGGAGGTAGATTTCCTACATTAAAAGGCGTTTATCCCTTTCTTCGTTTGTTTCATTCAATCGGCGCTGTCTCATATAAGCAGCGCGTTTCGTAGGTCTACCCATATTCCGACAAAGTAATGTCCCACTGCAGGGACGGGCCTCCTTCTGTGACGGAGAAATACTTGGCCTACTAATACCACGCTGGCCAGGCGGATTGGTATAGGGTTTAATTTTAAGTTTTCCTTCTTTTTATTATCTCAATCTCTATTCACGGATAGTCCCTTAGTCGGTTTTTACGACACCCATGGGATGAAATGAGGTGGTGACATATTGTGTTTTCACTCCGTCACCACACGGATTTATAGAATTGGAATTCACTAAAAATTTAGAAATAAAATTAATTTTCACAAAAAAAAAGAACCGACTTCAAAGACAAAAATTGCACTAAAAAGTAATAAATAATTACTTGTATTTTGATTTTACAACAATAAATCAGCCATTATTTCTATTTAATTTTAATTTATAGAATAGGTTCTTTTCATTAAGTATTGTAAAAGTATTGTTAAGGATATTTCTTTAAGAGTCTGTAAATATATTTATTTGTAGATTGTTTAAAAGATAATCAAATTATTACAAATAATGTAATATTATTGTTATTTTTGGAGGCGGTGTCAGCCAACGGAATAAGTACGATAATACCTAAGCAAACGGAATGACGGCCATGAATTACAGATTATAAATGACTTCGACATTATATTTGTTGATTGTGTATGGATTAGTTTAAAAATTAAACAAATATTAAACAACTATTCTTATCATATTTAAATAAATATATTTTAAAATACCAGTATCACATTTAAACGTTTTAATATTATATTTAATAACTGATTAAAGCTTTCCAGAACTTAAAATAGATTAGATTTAAAGAAATAATTCGCGAATAGGATCAATAATGCAAAATGTTGTCTACAAGTTCGTTAGAATAGGCAATAAAGTTTTGTATAACACACTCTCATCACTTTAAATGGTTTCTAATTAGATAAATATTGCATTTAAAACGAAAACGGCCGTTTCATTTTCGAATGTGAATTTTATGTAATTATTAGTCTGTGTATAACACGGCGCCATAATATTTGTTTAAGTTTTCAGTCAGAAATAAAAAATGGTATACTTAATAATAACGATCGTGGCTGACACCGACTCCAAAAATAACAATAATATTACATTATTTGTAATAATTTGATTATCTTTTAAACAATCTACAAATAAATATATTTACAGACTCTTAAAGAAATATCCTTAACAATACTTTTACAATACTTAATGAAAAGAACCTATTCTATAAATTAAAATTAAATAGAAATAATGGCTGATTTATTGTTGTAAAATCAAAATACAAGTAATTATTTATTACTTTTTAGTGCAATTTTTGTCTTTGAAGTCGGTTCTTTTTTTTTGTGAAAATTAATTTTATTGGTTAGTAAAAACAATTTAAGTAAAAAGGTGTCCATCCATATAACTGAGTGGTAATATACCTAACATCTAACAAAGGTATCCTGTCAATGGAAATCTTGCAAGAACATCAATGTTTGCATTGCTCAGTGTTTCTGAACTAAACGTGTAAGAAAAACCACCTAAATTCTTCATTAGTCTAGTAGTAGCACCGACCATCTCCAGAACAAAGAAAGCATTCTGTCATAGTGTCACGAAGACTTCAATAAAAAACTTAGTTTTAAAAACATAAATTACTGTGTACAGGTGTGTCTATATGACAAGCTAGTCGCACGGCCTGTCAGTTCACACGTGTATAATTACAGGTGATGTATATCCCATAGATTTATTGATCACATGTATAAATAACATTTTGTGTGTAAGTATTCTAAAGGACATGTTGTGTCGTTAATAGACGACTAAGGAATGTAAGGTTTAATATCTCTAGATATAGGAGAGCCTTATGCAAACTTTGATAACAAACCGTCTGTACTGCGTGGTATAAGCAGGCTGATCTCTACCTACAAGGACCCATCCCTGCAATGGGATCTTCTACTCCTTTTTCAAATGTCAAAGGAAACCCGCGCGTGGGGCCTACTCTACCTACGTCTTTACAGGTGAGTTATGTGCCCTCTCCTAAAGCCCCATTTACACATCGACAAGTAGGTACAATAGCAAGTTGTTGATTAAGTTGATTTGAATAGATCTCCATCCTATTTTTTGGCGAGTGAAGTTGGCGAGATGCGAGAGTGGGGGCTACTTCGTACTTAACTCTGGGATGGACTAGGATGGAGATTTGAATCAACTTAATCAACAGCTTACTACTTAACTCGGCTACTGTACCTACTTGTCGATGTGTAAATCGGGCTTAACCGATGTCGGTCATTTTTATTCCAAAGCGGAAAACACCCAGCATACCTACCTACCTCTTTCTACTCCCTCACCGTAGTTTTAAGGTGAGTCAGATGTGTAGTTGTCTTATGCGTTTGGCTACATTTTGTATTCGACTTAGAAGTGTCGAATCTAAGAAAAATCTATTTCCTAATTGACAAAACACAGCTGAATATTTCATCATGTTGTCTGAGCAAATTCTAAATATTGTATCATTGTACGGGCATTTTTAAACTTCTAAAGGCATCTAACACTTACATAGTTAATATTTAACACGAGTCTACTTATAAAGTAATGCAATGATTACATTAAGAAAGTCAACAGATTAGAGTGTATTGCTCTCGGCTTATGTAATACACGTTATCGGACAATGCACCAGGAAATTATATGAAAACTGTTGGTTTTGCAACGTAATAAACTGCTTAATGGTGTAATTAAGTAGTAGTAATTAGGTATATTAGCTTATAAATATCATACTATTATTAATGACGATAGCAAAGTTTGAATTAAATCGCTGCTTTAAAACAATAGGGCCACAAATCAAAATTTAACTTTTTTCAGCAGAGCACATTGAAAATTTTCATTTCAATTTTTGTTTGTTTTTTGACACTTCTACTATCAATGCTATTGTGTCATATATCATTCGAAGCGTATTTTGATTCTCCACCTTTCGTTTATTTTATCGTTGTAGTAGCTATAATATACAGACAACTAGTAGCACAAAAGTCCCTTTTGCATATAAAATATTTCTCAAAAGTAAATTAAAATTTTGAATAAAAGGCCACAAATAAGAAAAAAAATAGTCTTTTATTTAAAATTATCATCTTCACTTTAAATAATTATTATTATTAATTATTAGTAGAATCACAACTACAAATCACAGCATAAGTTGTAATAAATATTATATAAACGGGATATTAACGCGCATTTAATTTACCTTTATTTTACTTGACGTTTCGGCACAGGTTGCACTGGCTGTGGTCGCAAGCTGACTGGTGATGCGACGTCACAGCTTCGTCTTCGTGATAGATAATATATTATTATCATCTACCCTCGCATCTTGAGATGTTAATATAAAGTCCCCCTACACACAACACTGACCGTAACGCTGGTCTGTACGTTAACCGACCGTTCAAAAAAGGGAGGTATTGTTTTCGATATCACTGGATTCCACGTTGCTGACAACTTGAAACCGTCATCCCGGTTAAAGTTTTTAGGGAACTTTTTGATTTCAATGGCCTCGCGCACAAGTCTTGAGTAATGGTGGCGATCGGTGGAGATTACCCGTGGCTTATGAAATTCGATCCAGTGATTAGCGCCAGCGTTCACCAAGTGTTCGGCGATAGCTGACTTGTTGGTCTGTCGGTTCTTCACAGCAGCTATGTGCTCTTTGAGCCTTTCAGCAATGGTCCGCTTTGTTTGCCCAATATAAGAACTGCCACAGCTACAGTCAATCTTGTACACGCCAGGACATTGCAGAGGTAGGACATCCTTTGGTGAGCGTACTATGCTATTAACCTTGGCCTCCGGGGTGAAAATGGTGTGTATTGAGTAGTTTCTCAACACCGAGCCAATCTTATCTGTCACGCCTTTCAGATAAGGTAGGTACGCAGGTTGCCTGTTCACTCCAGGATGTCTCTCTCTTTTTATTGGTCTCTCTCGCGTATTAACCTTAAATCCATTGTTCGTAAGTACCTCCTGAACATGGTCTAGCTCTCGCCCCAGGTGCTCAGGGTCACAGAGATCATATGCTCTGTTCTTTAATGATGTTATCACAGATTGAAGGTGTCGCGGGTGGTGATGAGACGTTGCGTGTAAATACCTGTCCGTGTGTGTAGGTTTACGGTAAACACTATGTGATATGGACCCATCTGGTCTTATGGCTAGCTTGACATCCAAGAAAGACAATGACCTGTCCACCTCCATTTCATACGTGAAACGCATCTTTGGATGGAGAGCATTAAGATGTGCAATATATTGATCTACCTCTTGCTTGCTTCCTTTGACTACGCTGAAGATGTCATCAACATAACGTTTCCAAAGTCTGATAGTTTTAGGGCCAAGGCTCAGGGCCTTCTCTTCGAAATGTTCCATCCAGAGATTAGTCAGTACCGGGGCTACTGGACTCCCCATTGCGACGCCATCAATCTGGAGGTAGTATTGACCTTGGAAAAGGAAGTAGTTGCCATCCAAGCAGTGTTTTAAAAGATCAACATAGTTGTGGGGCATATCATTGTCACTCAATTTGTCTCTAACGACCTCAACGCATTCTTTGATTGGTATATTAGTGAACAGAGATTCGACATCAAAACTCACCATCAGTTCGTCAGGTTCCGTTCGTATCGGTCGGTAGTATAAGCGACTGCCGTGCACGAGGTCGTGGGTTCGAATCCCACACAGGACAATTATTTGTGCGATCCACAAGTGATTGTTCTGAGTCTGGATGTACTTTGTGTAAGTTGTTTTAATGTTTGTAAAAGTCCCCGTGACACAGGAGTAATTCCTAGTGCGGGAGTTGTCTTTTATAAATTAAAAATTAATTAAAATTAAAATCAATCACGTATCAACGTATAAGTATAATCAGTACGTAGTAAGTAGTATAATAATATAATATAATCAATGTATAAGATGGTCTTGGTGGTAAAATAAAAGATGTCTTGGTGGTAAAATAAAAGATGTGGACTGTATTACAAAAGCGCGGTTTATTCGTCGATTACTACGTTGATATAATTGCACATTGCCGCGCACCGCTGGGAATGTAAGACCGGTCCGCAACATGTAGCGTGGAGCTTCGCACCTGTGGACCTTTGATTGACCACTATCCAGCCCGTGTTAGTCGTAGCACTATTTTAAAGCATATAGCAATCAGAAAAAGCTTTTTACCAGTGGAAGTTTTTTTGGAAATAACTGACTTAAATAAAATATTAAACCAAATTTTATTAAAGTCTTTATTATATAAAAAAAAACACCATAAGCAGAACAATGTTTTGAGCAAAACAGACGTTTTACAGTAGCAACTTTTAAGCTTATAACAAAATATTATATATTACACAAATATTTTGAGCAAAACAGACGTTTAACAAAAACAACTCATAAGCCTAAAAAATAATATATTATATCACTCAATTTTTATTGCTATACAGACACTTACCAAAATGTGGCACCTATGTCTTAAAAAATATTTGTGTACTTACTTGTTTTTTTATGCGAAACGGTCACTTTCACAAATATGGCACTGTAGCATATAAAATCAAGTCACAATATAAGTCACTTTTTGCGATGTGGTCGTGTAGCATAAAACTGACGTGCGCTCGCGCTGACTGCCGGGTCGCAACTAAAAAAATGGCGGCTTTACTCGGAAGTTAGCCGTCGATGCGGTAAAATGCCAAAAGGGCGTATGCGTACATTTATGATTTTTGAACCGTTTTTAGTGGGTGTCTTCGTTAAAAATGAAAGTAACGGTTATTTGGACCACATTTTTTGAATAAAAGTGATTTTGGATTTTTTTGATTTGTGGCACTACTGTTTATAAGCAGCGAAATGGCTTTAAGTTAATGGCTGCCATCTGAGGACGTGTCCACTAAGTGAGAGATATGTGTAAAAACTACACCGCTGGACATGCGCTGACCATGGACAAGAACATCGTTTTTTCTTTACTGTGTTATAAAATGACAACTCCCGCTCTAGAGATAGAGCCCTGTGGCACAAAGACGCGATCCCATTTACAGCCAAAAATCAACAGTCTTAGGGACTAAAAGAGCCGACCCCAAATACTTACTTCATAACAGCCCATTAATGTCCCACTGCTAGGGATGTGTCCGTTACCTCAGCCAGATGTGGTCGAAAATGGTCATTTGAATCTTATAGATAATTAGTTTTGCGGCTTCTGTAATTGTTGCGCACATTTTTAAATTTGTTGCGCTTATAGTTTTTTAATTATTTCACAAAAACATTTCCTGCTGAGGTAACGTTACCCCAGCCAGACCTTTTTCTTTCTAATGGGAATATTTAAATAAATACTATAGCTATAAAATTAGTTGTCTAGATGAAGTAAATGTTGTGCCTTATTTTGTATTTGTTCTTTCTTCGGTTGCGAAGTTATTCGAGATTTTGCTGGGGTATCGTTTTTGGTTTTGCTAGATCTTTGAAACGGTTAAGCGGATTCTTATCATTATTTGTACAAGACTTCTTTGGAATTAGTTTAAATTTGTTCTGCAATAAAAATACCAAAATAATACATAGCTTAAAGGTTATTTCATTAAATAGAAAAACACTTCAATTGGTCCCAGCATTCTCAATAAGAGGTCTAAAGACTTACTTTAAACATTATTTTGAAGCTTGTAACTGCCTTCAAATGTATGTAAAGTTTCATTAGTATCCTGTAAGTATTTAACAAGTTATGATGATATTCAGTTCTTCACGAGCACGGTCATGATGCGCGCGGTGTTATTTGGCAACTGATAAGCCTGTATATGGATATATGAACTGAATGTTATGTCAATTATTAGTTGTGTAGTTCAGTTGTATATCAGTAAAATTTCAACGTAGTACATTGGATAATTAATGAGATAATACGATTAAAGTCATTAGGAAGTGAATGACCGTGGTAACCCGACCAAGTTTAGGTGGTTACGAAAAAGCGAAAAGCAGAACATTATGCTACCTTCTAAAATATGTAGGATAGTGTTACAAATTTAGTACAGACATTTACACAAGTGTTAAAAAAACTACATGTTTATTAACGAATTTGTATTAACAGGTAAAATAATCATTTCAATTGAACTTTTAAAGTATTAATAAACTTATACTTAAAAACAATCACAGATTAAAATTACAGATAGTAATTTTGCTTTTTTGAATTTTCTATTACTTTTTATTTAAATGATAGATTTCAGTAAACACAGTACACAGTTACAGTTTTTATTTAAATAGGTATACACAATATTGGAATGTGTAATGATCACAGACAATAAATAATTATATAATGGTTTTTTTCAGTTAGCACTAAACTTACGTATGTCTACTAATACCCACTTATATCAATTAAAATCACAGATCAATGGTAATACTAAATGACATCACAATGTAGTAAAATGCTCACAGTTAGTCCTACTGTTTTGTTGTCTCATTTCAAATATCACATTTTTTTCCCTAAGTTTATACACATAAAATGAACTTAAACTATTTAAAAATCACAGATCAAAAATAATAAAATTTAGTAATATTAAACTGCAGTCAAATAATTATGTAAGTATTACTTTTAACTAAAGTGTATTCACGGAGACGAGTTAGTATAGCGCCTTCTTTATCGCACATTATCATACAAATGACAAGGACAAAAAATACTTTTCTAAGGTCGGTGGGCGTTAACAAATCCTTAGAAATGTAAATGTGCGTTCACACTGCGCTTCTTAAAAGTTCGCTTAGTTTATTACTGCGGCTTCGTCTGTCGTATAAATTGAGAGACATTAATTTGATAGATTTTTTTATGGGTATCTGATGGATATGAAGGAAGTAAAAAGGTGTCCATCCATATAACTGAGTGGTAATATACCTAACATCTAACAAAGGTATCCTGTCAATGGAAATCTTGCAAGAACATCAATGTTTGCATTGCTCAGTGTTTCTGAACTAAACGTGTAAGAAAAACCACCTAAATTCTTCATTAGTCTAGTAGTAGCACCGACCATCTCCAGAACAAAGAAAGCATTCTGTCATAGTGTCACGAAGACTTCAATAAAAAACTTAGTTTTAAAAACATAAATTACTGTGTACAGGTGTGTCTATATGACAAGCTAGTCGCACGGCCTGTCAGTTCACACGTGTATAATTACAGGTGATGTATATCCCATAGATTTATTGATCACATGTATAAATAACATTTTGTGTGTAAGTATTCTAAAGGACATGTTGTGTCGTTAATAGACGACTAAGGAATGTAAGGTTTAATATCTCTAGATATAGGAGAGCCTTATGCAAACTTTGATAACAAACCGTCTGTACTGCGTGGTATAAGCAGGCTGATCTCTACCTACAAGGACCCATCCCTGCAATGGGATCTTCTACTCCTTTTTCAAATGTCAAAGGAAACCCGCGCGTGGGGCCTACTCTACCTACGTCTTTACAGGTGAGTTATGTGCCCTCTCCTAAAGCCCCATTTACACATCGACAAGTAGGTACAATAGCAAGTTGTTGATTAAGTTGATTTGAATAGATCTCCATCCTATTTTTTGGCGAGTGAAGTTGGCGAGATGCGAGAGTGGGGGCTACTTCGTACTTAACTCTGGGATGGACTAGGATGGAGATTTGAATCAACTTAATCAACAGCTTACTACTTAACTCGGCTACTGTACCTACTTGTCGATGTGTAAATCGGGCTTAACCGATGTCGGTCATTTTTATTCCAAAGCGGAAAACACCCAGCATACCTACCTACCTCTTTCTACTCCCTCACCGTAGTTTTAAGGTGAGTCAGATGTGTAGTTGTCTTATGCGTTTGGCTACATTTTGTATTCGACTTAGAAGTGTCGAATCTAAGAAAAATCTATTTCCTAATTGACAAAACACAGCTGAATCTGAATATTTCATCATGTTGTCTGAGCAAATTCTAAATATTGTATCATTGTACGGGCATTTTTAAACTTCTAAAGGCATCTAACACTTACATAGTTAATATTTAACACGAGTCTACTTATAAAGTAATGCAATGATTACATTAAGAAAGTCAACAGATTAGAGTGTATTGCTCTCGGCTTATGTAATACACGTTATCGGACAATGCACCAGGAAATTATATGAAAACTGTTGGTTTTGCAACGTAATAAACTGCTTAATGGTGTAATTAAGTAGTAGTAATTAGGTATATTAGCTTATAAATATCATACTATTATTAATGACGATAGCAAAGTTTGAATTAAATGGCTTTAAGTTAATGGCTGCCATCTGAGGACGTGTCCACTAAGTGAGAGATATGTGTAAAAACTACACCGCTGGACATGCGCTGACCATGGACAAGAACATCGTTTTTTCTTTACTGTGTTATAAAATGACAACTCCCGCTCTAGAGATAGAGCCCTGTGGCACAAAGACGCGATCCCATTTACAGCCAAAAATCAACAGTCTTAGGGACTAAAAGAGCCGACCCCAAATACTTACTTCATAACAGCCCATTAATGTCCCACTGCTAGGGATGTGTCCGTTACCTCAGCCAGATGTGGTCGAAAATGGTCATTTGAATCTTATAGATAATTAGTTTTGCGGCTTCTGTAATTGTTGCGCACATTTTTAAATTTGTTGCGCTTATAGTTTTTTAATTATTTCACAAAAACATTTCCTGCTGAGGTAACGTTACCCCAGCCAGACCTTTTTCTTTCTAATGGGAATATTTAAATAAATACTAGCTATAAAATTAGTTGTCTAGATGAAGTAAATGTTGTGCCTTATTTTGTATTTGTTCTTTCTTCGGTTGCGAAGTTATTCGAGATTTTACTGGGGTATCGTTTTTGGTTTTGCTAGATCTTTGAAACGGTTAAGCGGATTCTTATCATTATTTGTACAAGACTTCTTTGGAATTAGTTTAAATTTGTTCTGCAATAAAAATACCAAAATAATACATAGCTTAAAGGTTATTTCATTAAATAGAAAAACACTTCAATTGGTCCCAGCATTCTCAATAAGAGGTCTAAAGACTTACTTTAAACATTATTTTGAAGCTTGTAACTGCCTTCAAATGTATGTAAAGTTTCATTAGTATCCTGTAAGTATTTAACAAGTTATGATGATATTCAGTTCTTCACGAGCACGGTCATGATGCGCGCGGTGTTATTTGGCAACTGATAAGCCTGTATATGGATATATGAACTGAATGTTATGTCAATTATTAGTTGTGTAGTTCAGTTGTATATCAGTAAAATTTCAACGTAGTACATTGGATAATTAATGAGATAATACGATTAAAGTCATTAGGAAGTGAATGACCGTGGTAACCCGACCAAGTTTAGGTGGTTACGAAAAAGCGAAAAGCAGAACATTATGCTACCTTCTAAAATATGTAGGATAGTGTTACAAATTTAGTACAGACATTTACACAAGTGTTAAAAAAACTACATGTTTATTAACGAATTTGTATTAACAGGTAAAATAATCATTTCAATTGAACTTTTAAAGTATTAATAAACTTATACTTAAAAACAATCACAGATTAAAATTACAGATAGTAATTTTGCTTTTTTGAATTTTCTATTACTTTTTATTTAAATGATAGATTTCAGTAAACACAGTACACAGTTACAGTTTTTATTTAAATAGGTATACACAATATTGGAATGTGTAATGATCACAGACAATAAATAATTATATAATGGTTTTTTTCAGTTAACACTAAACTTACGTATGTCTACTAATACCCACTTATATCAATTAAAATCACAGATCAATGGTAATACTAAATGACATCACAATGTAGTAAAATGCTCACAGTTAGTCCTACTGTTTTGTTGTCTCATTTCAAATATCACATTTTTTTCCCTAAGTTTATACACATAAAATGAACTTAAACTATTTAAAAATCACAGATCAAAAATAATAAAATTTAGTAATATTAAACTGCAGTCAAATAATTATGTAAGTATTACTTTTAACTAAAGTGTATTCACGGAGACGAGTTAGTATAGCGCCTTCTTTATCGCACATTATCATACAAATGACAAGGACAAAAAATACTTTTCTAAGGTCGGTGGGCGTTAACAAATCCTTAGAAATGTAAATGTGCGTTCACACTGCGCTTCTTAAAAGTTCGCTTAGTTTATTACTGCGGCTTCGTCTGTCGTATAAATTGAGAGACATTAATTTGATAGATTTTTTTATGGGTATCTGATGGATATGAAGGAAAGAAATAAATTCGAGGATTTAATTCGCAATGATACGGCGGCAGTCTCAATACAGTTTTGATTTGTGATTTTGACATTTCGTCTATAATGCAAGCGTCGTATGGTCGGTCTATGATTTTTAACGATGTTTAATAATTCACGTCTTAACATTTCAGCGTTATAGCTAATATTTTTTTCTCGTAACCAATTACAAGTATCCTGTTTTTTAAATTGGGCCGTTGGGATTCCCTCTATTTTTCTAGAGTGATAAGAAGCGTTATCCATGACTATCACAGAATTATCATCTAGCTTATTTAAAACTTCTCTAAACCAATTTTCAAATTCTTCGGCATTCATCTCCTTGTGATAATCGCCTTGTTTCTTCGACTCAAACATATTTAGACCACCTTCCATCCTCCATCCTCATCCTCACTCTCAACGAGAATATAAAAATGTTATAAAACACGTGTTTCAACAATGAGAATATAACAATAACTTAATGATAATAATAACAATGGATGTAGCGCACCAGTTTAATATACCAAAATTGGGAAATAGTATTTTACTATGGTAATGCTCATTTATGACAAAAGAACAATAAATGGGTCATTAGCACACCTGCGATGCTTAAAAATTACCATGGACCATTTATTAAAAAAAATGCACACCTGAAGGTGTTTTCAAGCCAGTCGTTAGTTCATTAATAAATTATAAAATCCAATACACCAGCCGGTTCACAAGTCGAGCATACAGTCACAAGTATGAGCACGTCTGCACAGAACGGGAAGTATGAGTAGACTAAAAAGTACTCGTACTGTGTACACCGCCTTAGCGTTTATCACTGACCAATCGCAATTAAAAAATTGTGTGAGTGAGATAGCGCTCTACTAACTCGTCTCCGTGAATACACTATAATTACAATCTCAAAAAGTCAACGTGTAAAGGTAAATAAAATAACTTTGTGACACAAAAGTTGTCATAAACAGAGATCTAGTTGCCGCTCTAGAGAGACCATATGCGTAGGCAGATTTTGTTGATTCTTACGTCAGTCGATCAAATGGTCATGATTTAGGTTCTATACTAAAAAGTGTGAAATATGTGTTCGCCATGTTTTATTTAATAAAAAACACATTGCTTCCGACTGCACAAGATTGGAGACGATTTTTTTATTATTATTATTATCACATCTATAAAAAAAATGTGACTAACATTAAAAGTCACAATTTTAAAGTAAATACATGTCAAGTGACAATACAAGATCTATAAAATAGTTTTGTATTTTAGATAAATTAGATATTATCAGATTGTAATGTATAAATAATCGCGTGAGGCATTAAATTAATCTGACTCTTCTGAATTTTGCTATACATATCGTCATAACATTGAAAAGTTCTAGTTTGTGTTCGATAGCAATGAGCTTTGTAGTGGCCAACTCCTTCAAAGCTGAGAGGTGGATGAAATTCAATGACTGCCAAGATCACATATAATCTATTATTAATTTCAATATTAATTGGGATATCATTTAGCTTGATTTTGGGAATTTAGGGCGGTCACATACATTCGGAATTCCGTTTCGGAATTAATAAATCACATTCATACGTTTATTTCAGTTCGGAATAACAGTTGAGCGACGCCAGCACTTGAGCTCAGATATTAGGCATTATGGACGACGATTTTCTTATTCCTATAGTACTGTTGCTTTACCTATCAAGCAAAAAGAAAATACGTCGCCGTTACTGGGTACATCCTCTGAACAACCAAAGATTGTCAACATTATATAAAAAGGGTCAGATTGCGTGATAATCCGGATAAATTTTTCAAATACTATTGTATGTCTATAAACTCTTTCTATGAGTTATTAAATAAAATAAGAGAAAAAATGACGAAAAGAGATACACACATGAGATTAGCTATCACCGCTGAAGAAAAACTTGCAGTTCCATTCGGAATTTCCGAATGTGTGATGCGACACGTTCAAAATGTATGCAAAAGCTGCGTTCGGAACGGTTTTTTTTTCGTGCGTAATTCCGAATGCTTAGGCCAGATTAAATTTCGAACGGAAAAAAACTGTAAGTATGTGGCTGATTCATAGATGTTGTATGGATTTATAATTCCGCATCGGAATTCCGAATGTATGTGACCGACCTAAGTCCCGATACTAACAGCGGACACACTGACGGCAGCCCCACATTCATTCGCCTACACCGGCTCGGTTTCGGGCAGCCAGGCAGCTGCCGTGCAATCAGGCGTGTTGTATTGGCTGCTGCAGTCTGGCTGGCACAGTGAGGCTGCCGGGGGAGTCTAATATAAAGTTCGTGTAGCAAATCTTTACTTATCAGCCAGTCTATTCTTTACTTTTTTTGACACGTTGTTTACTAAATTATTTAATATTAACTCTATATTATTATTTACGCTCTAACTTTTTGTTTATCACACTATGGACCTGTCGCGGCACCGTGTGAGTTCCTACCTACCTAGGTAAAACCTACTCATGTGCCCGCCAATGATATTATATTAAATATAGGTAGATAATGTCATATTTGCTTACAAATTAATAAAAAAAAGTGTTCCTGATTATAGTTGCAAAACTTCTGAGTAATACGGAATATTACCGGAATACTCTTTATTTATTTTTAATTTTTTATTTGCTGAAAAATGGTTTTATGTATCGATCGTCGATCGCCGCTGCCCCTCTCTGCGCGCGCCCGCCTGCCACGACTAGTATACTATACACTTTGGCCACGACTCATGACTCCCGCACGGTAGTCCCTTTCTTCTCCGAATATCGATCGTCCGAAAATCATAATACCAAACAAGTTTACTATAATCATCACTTTCCTTAATGTTCGCGTATACGAAATCGTATATTACCTAATCGTCTTTACCTATAATACTTGTGTGTCATAAAATGGGGTACTATATAAGATACTAGTATATAAGGTACTATATACTTACTAATTATAAGAAATCCTATTTTTTCTTGCTTTATAGTCACATTTCCTAAAAAAAATATTAGGGCAAAAGTCAGAAACAGTTGGTTAGGTTAGGTCAGTATGGTAGCCACTTAGTACTAGTATTTCTGTTTTTTAAATATTATAGATTTTGATGGTTATAGCAAAAAAAATTAGGTCATGTTATGTTTAGGGATTTAGGTTTTCGGACAAGTGATATTATAAGACACTAATTTAGGGCTAGCTACCATTCGGAGACATGATGATTCGGACACAAAATGTTATGACACCTTAGATTATGGATAAAAGAATTATGAGACAAAATAGAGAACCGTCACGCACGAGTCGTTCGACAGCGGTGCCCCGGGTGCGGTAAGAGGGGACATGCTCCTCGGAGAAGCTTTCCCCCCGCGAGAGAATGGTTCATACCGCGTAATCGAGTTTTTCGGTCGAATATTTCGCCCGAATTCATGGGAATAAATGTGTTTGTTAATTATTTATACCAACTAATTATAGGTAGTTATAAAATTTTTACCTACTTTTATAAAATAAAATTATTTGAAAGTTTTTTAATTGTAAAGATAGATAACATAGTTTTATATCATAGTTTCAAGAAGAATTCTTTATTAGTCTAATCAAGTCTCAAATTCCCGATTGGAATGTCTGCCATAATGGAAGGTTTTCCAGAGGTTGATATTCATGGTTGTTATTACCATTTTAATATTAGACTTCTTCTTTCTTTTATTTGGCAAACTATGCCGATGTCGACAATTCTGCCAGAGTCCGAAGTTACTTATGTCTCCTTTCTTCTATCTATCACTAAGGCATTCACTGAGGGACTCTTAATGCCGTGCTGTTACTATTGCTTTGTACGCGTCTGTACCGAAATTGTAAGGTGTATTATACTAAACATTTCAAAAGATAGCATAATGTTCTACGTTTTCGATTTTTCGTAACCATCTAAACTTGGTCGGGTTACCACGGTCATTTACTTCCTAATGACTTTAATCGTATTATCTCATTAATTATCCAATGTACTACGTTGAAATTTTACTGATATACAACTGAACTACACAACTAATAATTGACATAACATTCAGTTCATATATCCATATACAGGCTTATCAGTTGCCAAATAACACCGCGCGCATCATGACCGTGCTCGTGAAGAACTGAATATCATCATAACTTGTTAAATACTTACAGGATACTAATGAAACTTTACATACATTTGATTGAAGGCAGTTACAAGCTTCAAAATAATGTTTAAAGTAAGTCTTTAGACCTCTTATTGAGAGTGCTGGGACCAATTGAAGTGTTTTTCTATTTAATGAAATAACCTTTAAGCTATGTATTATTTTGGTATTTTTATTGCAGAACAAATTTAAACTAATTCCAAAGAAGTCTTGTACAAATAATGATGAGAATCCGCTTAACCGTTTCAAAGATCTAGCAAAACCAAAAACGATACCCCAGCGAAATCTCGAATAACTTCGCAACCGAAGAAAGAACAAATACAAAATAAGGCACAACATTTACTTCATCTAGACAACTAATTTTATAGCTAGTATTTATTTAAATATTCCCATTAGAAAGAAAAAGGTCTGGCTGGGGTAACGTTACCTCAGCAGGAAATGTTTTTGTGAAATAATTAAAAAACTATAAGCGCAACAAATTTAAAAATGTGCGCAACAATTACAGAAGCCGCAAAACTAATTATCTATAAGATTCAAATGACCATTTTCGACCACATCTGGCTGAGGTAACGGACACGCTAGGGATTGCAATTGCTGGATCTAGCATACAGCAATCCAGCTGGATCCAGCGCCTTTTTAAACATGCTGGATCCAGCATACATCTTGATCCAGCGATGCAGATCCGCAAACGTATCAATTTATTCCCCCTTACCAACTGTACCGCTTATGTTTGTTTGTTTTATAAATCAAAGACAGTTGATGAGTTGAATAACTGCTCTCGTCTCGATAGAAAGGGTCTTTGTGTCATTAAAGTGCATATAAAGTGCGTGTTGGTTGTTGTTTGAAAGACTGAATGGTAAGTAAAGTAAAATATTCATTTTTATTTTTTGATTCATGTCTCTTACTTTCTCGAAGAAGGAAAAGGAAGATCGTGTAGATGATGACGCAGAACCCGTTAAAATGACTTTAAAGTTAGAGCTTGAGATAGAACTTAAAAGAGAGAAGGATAACTTTAATAAACAAGAGCCAAGTAGTCAATTAGATTACGAAAAGATCCTGAAAAAAGAAATGAGCGTTTATGAGAGCGAAGGAGTGCGAAGAGAACATTTATCAATGGTTTATGAGTATTTAATTACCTTAAAACCGATCAGTGTAGAGGCCGAAAGGGCATTCTCAGCAGCCGGCTACATATGCAGTTCTGTGCGAAGCAGGTTGGGAGATAAGACTATAGATAAAATTTGTTTTCTAAGGTCTTACTCTCAGAGAATTCAAAAAAAGAAGTAGTCTCTTATCGTCAGACTTTAAGCTGCTTAAATATTAGGGATTAACAAGCGGAGAGAAGATTATTTCAAAGCTTTTTTTGTTTGATACTAAAATACTATTGAAAATTAAAATAGTGTTATTGTTACGGTCCTTTTTTAAAAGAATGTTAATTAAGTTAATTTTAAAAGAATTTGTGAGACTGATTGCTACTGATTAAACATAAGCGTAATTAATAAGATAGTGCTTACTTAGAAACATTATCTTAAATGTTATATGAATATAAGGTTATATGTTTGTTATTTAATTTTATGTTGATTATTTTGATCTTAAATAATTAAAAAACCAAAGCAAATTAATATAAGATATCACCAAATGAGTGGAAGATTTCAAAGATTATCGTAAGAAGTACAAATTAATAAAAAAATCTTAAAAATGTCGTCTTATTATTTTCGTTCCACGTTTTGCTGGATCCGCGCTGGATCCAGCTGGATACAGGTCAATCCAGCAAAAAATCCGCTGGATTGAAAACGCCGCTGGATTGCAATCCCTACCCACTGCAGGGACGGCCCTCACACGTGACGGAGAGATACTTGGCCTACTAATAACAATTCGTTCAATTCCAGTTTAATAGGGTTTAATTTCAATTTTTCCTTCTTTTTATTTCGTAAAGATAGTATTCACGCATAGTCCCTTAGTCGGTTTTTACGACACCCATGGAATGAGATGGGGTGATGACATATTTTATTCTCCGTCACCACACGAAGAAAATACTTACTTAAACCCGGATAAGCGAAAAAAGCCGGCTAGGTGAAAAAAGAAAAATGGAAGAATACTTATCGACGCCGATCGCCGTACAAACAATTCTAAACAACCAATAGTTGACGACAACTGCTTGCATCAATTATTTCTACGGCCACGTCGTTTTAGAATCGATAGGAAAATGGGTCACTGTCATAAACGCGAACCGTTCTTATAGACCATTTCACATGTGGTCATTAAACTAACATGTTGTGATTCCCCTTTGTTTGATTTTCACATCTATTTTTAGCAATAACACTAGTTCTAACTTCCAGAAGAAGTATTTACCCTTAAAAACGGTAAATTTTGGAACCAGGAAGTGGAATATTTCTTTTGTTTTGAGTCTGAGATTCCAAATTCAAAATGAGACACCAGCAGGTGAATGTAGACTTTTGGGCGATGGCAAAGTCCATGCTCATGTATGGTGTGTTAACTATCGCTGGTTGGATGATGCTGAGGTTGTTTAACACTGTGTTTACATTGCCGAGACGGTTGAGGACGCAGCAGGAGAACATACAGGCTACCTTACAAGAGTTTCAGGTAAGATTACAATAATGTTGCTACAGAAGCAAGCCAAGAATCACAAAGGTCATAAAATATGATCTGCAATCGAACTACCTAATATTATAAAGACAAAATTATATGTATGCGACAGCTTGTGTAAGTTTATTAAGCTCCAATTTAGTTGACACTAAATAAGCACAACACTCGGCACCATTTTTAATGACTTCCTTTTGGTAAATCGCTACTGAGGAGATCCGAAGGAAAACCAAGGCATAACGATTAGAATTCCTTGATTAAAGAGGCAACGGGCAGTGGAAATAGAACACTGAACGATAGCCGATTAGGCAGAAAGATATTAGAATGGAAAACATAATCTCAAATAATTAGTCTTAGACTTGGGTTTTTATAAAGCAATAGTTTTAACCGTTTAATGTACTCAATTCTTTAACGTCTTCAAGTGCTGATTAAGTAATAGCTGATTTTTAACCAATATCTTTGCCAAATTGCGGCGGATCTAACGTCCACAGCATACAATCTTAGAACACAATGATTACTTATACAAAACCCTAATACTAAAAGTTTATTTTTATCGAATCTATTGTCCTTTAATGCAGCCATTAAATTGCTAAAAAGAAGATCTAAGCTACTAACAGAAACTGTACTGAACAATTACTTGTATATTTACGATAAGTTCTGATATTCATCCGAGTCTATGCACTAGTTTAATTACGTCTTCTTTATAATTACTCATTACATTTCAGAGAAGATATCCAGACTTAAACGTGACTGAGGAAGATTTAAGAAACGCAGAGAAAGAATTAGAAGAATGGAACAAAGAATTCGACCAAAAGATGAAAGATGGTGAGCTAAGCAAGGCTCTCGATGCTAAACCAGAAACTTCAGAAGCCAAAGAAATTAAAGGAACGGAAACTGCAGAGACCAAAGAAATAGTAGCCGAAGAAGACAAAAAGGATAAATAGTAGATAATAAATACTTAGTCATTATGTTTTAATAGTCAGTAGGCTAGATCAAAGGTCACCATAAATAATTTCTTTAGTAAATAATTATTAATCAATACTCGTTATTTATATCGAATACACATTTAATATCATCAATCTTTATTTCTTTTGGAATAATTGGAAAGACTTGCATTGCAGCCAGAAGAGAAGTTAAGGACTCACAACATAGTTTTTCTTCCTGGAGGTAGCCCCGGGCTTTGCTACATTTGATGAACGGTGACAGGTATATAGCTAATTGATTAATCATAACAGCCCATTAATGTCCCACTGCAGGGACGGGCCTCCTCCCGTGACGGAGGGATACTTGGCCTCGGATTGGTATAGGGTTTAATTTCAAGTTTTCCTTCATTTTATTTCGTAAAAGATAATATTTACGGATTGTCCCTTAGTTGGTTTTTACGACACCCATGGGATGAGATGGGGTGGTGACATATTGTATTCTTACTCTGTTACACTTGATTGAGCTAATTCGTTGCTTTATATCAATTATTTCTACTGTACAAACCCTTAGACGAAGTAACTCTTAAGTAATATTGTGCCCTTCACTACATAGTATAAAACAAAGTCGCTTTCTATGTCCCTATGTCCCTTTGTATGCTTAAATCTTTAAAACTACGCAACAGGTTTTGATGCTGTTTTTTTTAATAAATAGAGTGATTCATGAGGAAGTTTTATATGTATAACACATGCATAATATAGTAGAGAAACCCATACCTATAAATTTAGAGATTTCTAATGTAATCGTCTAATGTACATTGTTTAAGGACATTCTGTAGTAATTACTCCGGCACCTGCCCGTGAGGAGTCGGGACGGGTCGCTAGTCTATACTTATATTATAAAGAGGTAAAGTTTGTGTGTTTGTGAGTTTATGACTTTGTAGGGGGTAATCTCTGGATCTAAGGAAAGATTTTAAATATTCTTTCTGTGTTAATAGTCCATTTATCGAGGAGTATCATAGGCTATATAGTATCACGCTATGACTAATAGGAGTGGAGCAGTAATGAAATATTTTTTTTAAAAAGGGTCGCGTTTTTTTCGCCCTCCAATGAAGTGGGTACGGCTCATCTAGTGTTATGCACCTATCTTATTATTAATTATGTTATGCACCTATCTTATTAATATTTTTATTTGATTTGCATGCACCTCAGAAAAAAAGTATTTGTACAAATACTTCAAAACCATGGATCACAGATACAGTGAAATTTATGATGAAAATTAGGGATGAAGCTTATTCTAAAATGATTAAAACAAATACTGAAACTTCAAAAAAATACTATCGGGACTTAAGAAACCTTGTAACTTCGACGGTCGAAAAGGAGAGGGTAGCATTTTTTAATAACTCAATTAACAATAAATTACACGAACCAGGTATATTATGGAAAAACTTAAAAAAACACTGTAATTCCTAAAAATACCAATTCTATAGATATTCCAGATCACTTAAATGATCCCGATAAGATAAATGATCATTTCTTAGATTTACCTCCTATTACAGTCACAAACATAACCGCAAAAGATAGTAAATATAACGATTTAATTTCCAACTCAAAAACGCTTTTTAACTTAGAACTAACTACAGAGACAGAAGTGCTTCAAGTTATAAATAGTATTAAAACACAAGCGACAGGTCATGATGGATTGAATATAGAAATGATGAAACTTACGCTAGACACCACTCTTCCAATTATAACAAATATTATTAATAAATCTATTAGTACTTTTACCTTCCCTACTTGCTGGAAAAGAGCTTTAGTTAGACCAATCCCCAAAAAAAACTGCGTAGATCAACTCAAAGACCTGCGACCAATTTCAATTTTGCCCGTTCTATCAAAGTCTTTAGAAAAAATTGTTTTGAATCAAATCATTAAGTACTTAGATAAGAATAAGTTCATTCCAAAACACCAGTCCGGTTTTCGTAGAAACCACGGCACCGAAACAGCATTAGTCAATATAGCTGACGATCTAACCCAAGCTTCGGACAGTGGTCTAAGTACTATAATGATCTTACTCGACTACTCCCGCGCGTTCGACTGCCTTCTCCCCGAGCTTCTATTAAATAAATTACAGCGTTACGGGTTCTCAGATAATGCTTGCCAATGGTTCAGGTCTTTTCTTTTGAACAGGGAACAAATGGTAGTTGTCGATAATAAGGATGGTCATAAGGCATACTCCGCGATGAGACAGGTCAACCGTGGTGTGCCTCAAGGCTCTTTATTAAGTCCTGTACTTTTCACACTATTCACTGCAGATTTACCCAACCACATTAATTTTTGTAAATACCATTTGTATGCTGATGACACCCAGCTATACTATTCGTTTAAGCCTGCAGATACTGAAAAGGCCATCGAAAATATAAATCATGACCTTAAAAGTATTTTTGAATGGTCTACAAATAATTGTCTAGTTCTTAACCCCGTTAAGACTCAGATGTTAGTACTAGGCACGAAGAACCAAGTCGAAAGCATCTCCTGTAAAAATAAAATTATAATTAACAATACTGCAATAGAACAAGTTAAAACCGCTCGGAATCTAGGTCTAATAATTGATGAACAGCAAAAATACATTGACCATATTAATAATAAAATCAGTAATGCATTCTATAGACTCAAAATACTTTACAAAATCAGACCATATCTAAAAGAAGATTTGCGACTAAGGTTAGTGGATTCACTAGTGCTCTCTCCTTTTAATTACTGTAGCACTGTTTTCAGTCCTAGAATAAACTTATACACGCAAAAGGCTATCCAACGTGTTCAAAATGCCTGTATTAGATTTTGTTACAATGTTCCCAGGCGAGAACATATATCGCCCTATTTAAATCAAAAAGGTATATTGAACATGAAGTCAAGGATGGAGTTGCAATACGCTTGTTTGACTCATAGAGTTATCTGGAACAAGAAACCCGAATATCTTTTTGAAAAACTGGTTTTCATCAAAGATAGTTTAAGAAGTCGTCGAGCAGCCACTGTTAATCTCCTTTCTATCCCTCCTCATAGTTCATCCCGTTACCGAGGAAGCTTCAAGTTTGCTGCGGCAAATATCTGGAACGACCTTCCCCCGCCACTACGCCTTGAAGTAAGCGCTGGAAATTTCAAAGCTAAATATAAAAAAGCCTTATTAAACAGACAACTTGCCGCAGAAAACCTGAAGCAAACCTTTACTTACAAATGGAAACTGAAACCCTATTTCTGAACTGATAATGATATTGATAATGATATTATTAATCCAAAGCACATACACACATACACATACACATATTACACAATTTCACACAAAAACACAGACACGTTAACGCTCATATTCTTTTTATTTAGGTATGTAAATTTAGTTTTTGTTTATACATATATTATATTTTGTTTTATATTTAAAATAACAGTACCGTAGGTACTGTAAGAACATTGTTACCGCCTAACATCTAAGGGAACCAGGTGTAACTGAAAATCAGCGCCTCTTGACATCTGTGATGTTAAGGAGCACTTGCTGAGTTACCACCTTTTGCCACATTTTTTTTTTACTTTTGTTCCATTGTAATTTTTATATGTTATATTTTTTTGTGGTAATAAACAGATTTTCATTTCATTTCATTTCATTTCATCTTAATTTTTCACAGCCGTCTGATTTAGTTTTCCATTTCTAATTGTGACAAAATCCCTTCAAATATATTGAAGTTATGTTGTCTACAATGAAAAAAACTCATTAAAAAATAGAGCAAATGGAATACTTAACATAATTGCATGTATAAACACAATAGAGTCACATTTTATGTTCACACCAAACCAAATATTAGTCTTGTTATGAGAAAATAACTATAGAATCTGAATACGAATGTCCGTGTGGTGACGGAGTAAGAATACAATATGTCACCATCCCTGGCCATCCAAGGCCTGTCCCTGCAGTGGGACATTAATGGGCTGTTATGATGAACTATAAAATACTAGAAATTATGAAAGGTGTGGCGATTTTCCTGCTTTTTTTTATCAATAAAAATGACCTTCTGTTTTCTACGTACCTGCCTCATTTCTCACGGAAACTTTTATACAAAAAGGTCACGAGAGCCTAATAAATATATCAGGTTACAGCCTGGCAGCTTCCTACTCTAGACAAGCTAAGCAAAAACGAGGAGGGGTATGTATTTTAATTAAACAGGGGCTACAATACAAACTACTCGCATCTCTTACAGACCTTTCGGTAGATAGAGAATTTGAATGTTGTGCCATAGAGTTAGTCTCACAAAACATGTTAATTATCTGCGTGTATCGTACACCGGATTTAAATTACAAAATTTTCTTTAATAAACTTGACATTTTATTATATAAGGTAACATACAGGTTTAATAATAAAAAGATTATATTAACGGGTGATCTCAATATTGACATACTACAAATTCATAAAAAGGAGACAAAGTACTTAATTGACATAGCAAATAATTACAATTTACATTTTCATATAAATCAGCCTACTCGAAGGCAATCGTGTATTGATCACATAATGAGCAATATGCCTTTTGCAACGGGTGAACTGTTGCCTCTTGAAATCTCGGATCACAATACAGCACAATTACTTAACATACCCATTTCAAATAAGGATACTACACTAACGGAATACTTTATTTATAAACGTGATTATGCGGTAGAATATATGCAAAAGTTTAAATTGTATTTGTCGAACTTATCTTTCGATGATGTTTTTAACAACAATGATTTTGATTCAGCATTTCATACCTTCTACGAAACGTTCTCGCTTTTCTATGTATTGTGTTTTCCTAAAGTTAAAATTAAAATATCGAACAAAGTGCGTAGCTCAGGCTGGATATCTAAGGGTCTAAGAGTTAGCTGTAAAACAAAAAGATTGTTACGTTACAAATGCTATGGACGTACTACTGGGAAGGACGCTATAATTAAATATAAAAACTACACTAAACTATTGCGAAAATGTATAGATCAATCTATTAAGCACAAGAATTTTAATTTAATATCAAATTCAAAAAACATTTGTAAAACCTCTTGAAGACTAATAAAACAGGAATCGGGCTCTATATTAAAGATGGGTACTATAAAAAGCATAAACACAGACGGTCAACTATTACATGACCCTTACCAAATAGCAAATGCATTTAATGAACTGTTTTCTAACTCAGCCGTTGTGTCTTCTAGCTCGTTACAAATCACATGTAAAACTAATATAAGCAATAGCATATTCTTAGAACCTTTTACCTGTCATGAAATTTTTACAATCATAATGTCTTTAAATAACACTAACTCCGAGGGTTATGACGAAATATGCACTAAAATATTAAAATATTGTGCACAAGAAATTACTCCAATACTCACACATCTTGTCAATCATTCGTTTAGTGTTGGACGCTTTCCTCAGCCTCTTAAACTCTCCATAATAAAACCACTTTTTAAGAAGGGAGAAAAAACATGTTTGTATAATTATAGACCGATTTCATTAATCCCAGTTCTGTCGAAGATATTTGAACTAGCAATGCATAAAAGGTTGACTAGTTTCATTACTAAACATAATATTCTAAAGCCTCAACAATATGGTTTTCAAAGAGGTAAATCTACTACGCTAGCTTGCTATGATTTGGTAAATCAAGTAATCGAGAACTTAGACAGTAAAAGGACCGTAGTGGTGGTGTTCTTTGATATGAAAAGGGCGTTTGATCTTGTGTCCCATGACCTACTATTACAAAAACTTGAACGGTATGGTATTAGAGGTCCAGCTTTAAGTTGGCTTCAAACATATCTAGTAGAAAGAAAGCAATCAGTAATAATAGACCATATAAATGATAAAAAAGAGCTAGAAATATATAAATCACGGTTTTTAACGAACAGTCTAGCTGTACCCCAAGGCAGTGTCCTTGGCCCTTTATTATTCTTATTATACATCAATGATTTACCTGAAATTACCTCCAACTCATCTATATTATTCGCAGATGATTTTTCCGTGATTGCGTCTTGTGAAAAAGATTATGACATTACGTCGCCTGAATGCTTATTTGCTCAACCGACCATTTTAACGAATTTCACTTTTTAATGCAGTTTTATTAAGGATCAAATTGCGCTTCGTTTGGTATATAATACTTGCTGTTTAGACTTTAAACACATGATTTAAAAGGAATTTAAGTTTTTTTAAACTAACACAAGAGAATTAAAACTTCATGCTTAATTGCTCAAAGTCCGTAGAGAAACACCAAACGTGCATCCAAGCATCGATTGCGTGCTTGAGTATTCAACCTCCACACAGGTAACCAATCACGACATCGCATTTTGATGACGCATACGCCGCCATCATTAATTTCTTAAGTGACGAAGCTGGTGCTCGCACGCATTTAAGTAAAAAATAACGCCAAATATAGAAAAAAAGTATTAATTTTAATAGAAAACAGTACCTAAAAAGTTCGTAACGAAATGTAAGTCGGAAAATATAGTCACAACTATAGAAAAGAATCGGTAAGTTGCATTTTTGTTAACATTTCTTTGTAGATTATCACTGCGTATCGTTAACTTATAGTACAGGATGTTTAAATTTAATTCTTATAATTTAAGATTTAATTATATCCGTAAATGAAATTATGACGTATCTATAAATGAACAGATTGTTTTGAACATTTCGTAAGGTAATAAAATATAACTAAAATAATAATAAAAAATAATGCTTTTGTGCGTATTTAAAGTGCCTTATTGTATGATTTTTTGTCTTGCTACCTACCATATTTGCTAATTGTTAAATGAGTAAATTTCTTACCATTATAAGTTTTGTGCTTACGTATACCTACGCTTTGTGTTCGCAATGATGTTAGATGCTAGTTAAGTAGATTAATACTATTTTTTACTCGCCACTGATCCACTCACATTGTACATCTATTTTTATTACGTCCGTTGCTTTGCATTTTGTTCCCTATTTTGGATAAGAAATTCAGAACTAATAACGCCGTTGAGGGATAAATAGCCGATAAATTAAAGAATTCCTTATGAAAACGTAAAGAATCGTCAAAAAAGGGTCAATTTGCTTGAAAAAATGAATCAATTAGTCTCAGTATATTAATTATTTTTATACGTGCCTATAGGTATGATATTATCACCGTTTTATTTTCAATTTATGTTGTTTTTATTGTACATATTTAAATGAAGAAGTGGAGTCACGGTAATACCGTAGTTTCATTTTATGTTGACATTACGACGAATCAAGAATCTGACTAAACAAGAATCCGTCGAATAAGAACTAATTCAAATCAGATACTAACCAAAAAGAAAATAAAATATATTAGAAGTACCTATGTACAAATATAATATGAAAGCTGACGACAAAACCTTTATGGAAGCTTTAATTAAAAAGGTTTTGACAGGATCAGACAACATAAACAATACCAGGCGAAGTAAACGATCTTGTATCGGTACAAAAATAAAAATAAAAGTCTTATGTATTTTACATATTAAACAGTATTTTTTTTAAAATACTGTGTTTTTTTTATTAATAAATAGCAAGTTGACTACTTAGTTTATCTTTTTTTTTACCACGATACCCAAACATACTGTATTTGGTTATAGGGCACTTAAGTACTAAATATATTCGAATGCAAAATGCTCAACCTCCACTCCAGTAGTGGTCTATCTCCAGTTGCATAATTATGTATGTGTTTATTTGCTCAACCTCCATAAAAAATTGTAAAAATAAACCAAACGGTTTGACTTTTTAATGATTATTTGTAATATATCATATCATATACACATTAACTATTTTTTTAATATAATACTTTTATAAAATCATATTATTTGCTTAAACTAATCAATTAAACGTCTCTGGTATAAAATGTTGAAAATGGAGCTTGGCCACTTAAGTATTCGTGCGACGATTAATCAATTTTCATTTGACATTACTAATACAATTAATAATATAATGGCATGGCTAAAAAATAATAATTTGCAAGTTAACCTGAATAAAACAAAATTCATTCAATTTAGCACGTATGGTAAACCGCATAAAAACATAAAAATAGAGTACGAAGATCAAGAAATTGCAGAGGTCACTAGTACAGTTTTTTTAGGATTTCATTTAGACAATTACCTGAATTGGAAGCTCCACGTAGAAAATGTATGTATAAAAATCAATAAATTTGTTTATGTACTTTACAAATTACGCAAAACTTCCACTGAACATACAGTATTAATGGCATATCACGGATATGTGTCATCTGTCCTAAATTACGGCCTCATACTGTGGGGTAACTCGACTGAGGCGCAACGCGCCTTTTTAGCGCAAAAAAAATGTGTTCGCGCTATTCATGGCATACCACCATGGCAGTCTTGTAAGCCTCTTTTTACAAGCTCTCGCATTCTTACTCTACCCTGTATGTATATCCTAGAGACAGCTAAATTTGTTATGCAGCACCCTCACTTGTTCACAAAAGCACGAGACTTGTACCCTCGTAACACGCAAAATCCCGACAAAATTGTGTTGCCTAAAATACCTAGAACGGTTATGTACTACCTTAAGAGTAGTCTTGTTATGTGTGGACGTATTTTTAATGCACTGCCTGGTAGTTTTAAGGAAATGCCTACTCGTCAATTCTGCACTAAACTCAAACACTGGTTGACTGATAAAGCGTTCTACTCAATAGAAGAATATTTTAGATGTGTAAAAAATGAAATGTAACAAAGTACTACAGCTGCATTTGCAAATGCCTAACTAGCTGTATTTGGTTCTATTTGTAACTTGGTCTATGTGTATAATCTGATGTAAAAAACTTGATATACTTAATAGGAATGCATTTTATGTATCTCATTAATATTTGCATGTCACAATCTGACAAAATATATATGGCTCCAAATCTTATATCCATCCTATGTACCTACATTTTATGTGAATAAAGTTATTTTATTTTATTTTTATTTTATTTTATTGATAACTCGAATATGTATGTCATAATGAAGAGCAATAGTGCTTTGTTATACTGATAAGCTTGATAAGGCTATCTAATTTACAACACATACTATATTTCTTTTAAGCCACTGAAGATAAAAAAACTGCGCCGCTTGTAAGCGGTAACCACTGCTTACGAACATCAGCACTACTATACGACCTCTGTGGCGCAGTCGGTATACTACATGGCTGCTACGTAGAGGTCTCGGGTTCGATTCCCGGTCAATGCAAATCTTTGTGCGCATGAACATGATTGTTTGCATTGGTCTGGGTGTTTTCTATGTATATTAGAGGTATGTATTTACAAAAACAAAGTATTTATGTATGTTTAACCCTTGTCTAGTACTCATAGTACAGGCTTTGCTTAGTTTGGGACTAGGTGGCGATGTGTGAATGTGTGAGGATTATTCTTATATAAGTATTAGAGTACCTACTGCCACGCCATTGTCAGCCCTGAAAGTAAGAAGATTTCTCGCGTTGGAAGAAGGACAAGGACAAATTTCCCACATTAAACTACTTGCGCAGGTAGGTAAAAATCATTAATATAGTTCATATTACAATCTCAGCGATTAATAAAAAAATACAATTTGACAAATTTGCGATAAAATCGTTTATGTGTATTATCTATGTACCTACCCTGCCCATTGCCACTTTAATAAATATAAATAAATATTCCTCACACATTCACACAACGCCATCTAGTCCCAAACTAAGCAACGCTTGCACTATGGGTACTAGACAACCGATAAACATACTTAAATAAGTAGAAGTATTACTTTTTTGTAAATACATACATATTATACATAGAAAACACCCAGACCAATGCAAACAATCATGTTCATGCACACAAAGATTTGCATTGAGCGGAAATCGAACCCGAGACCTCTGCGTAGCAGTCATGTTAAATAACCACTACGCCACAGAGGTCTTCAAAACTTTAACAGGACAATCAGACAATTATCAGATAGTTTCTGGAATGGCTGAACCTGAAAACCGACCGTAACCTGACCATTTGGATAGATAAGGGAGACACAAAATTGCGGAAAAATTTGAAGAAGACCCATGTCCAAGTATTTTTGCTGATATGATTTATAAAAGAATCCAACTACCAGGCCAGGTAAAAACTTTTTATAAAGTTTTCCTTCCAAGCAATAAATTTGTCGTGTTTTGTTCGGTTCCTTCTGTTTTAATTGCTGAGATTGAATTAATACATTCTTAATTAGAGACAGTATCTATCTTGAATGACGACCTCTGTGGCGTAGTGGTTTTATAAGATGACTGCAACGCAGAGGTCTTGGGTTCGATTCCCGCTCAATACAAATCTTTGTGTGCATGAACATGATTGTTTGCATTGGTCTGGGTGTTTTGTATGTATAATATGTATGTATTTACAAAAAAAAGTATTTAAGTGTGTTTATCCGTTGTTTAGTACGCATAATACAAGCTCTGCTTAGTTTGGACTAGATGGCGTTGTGTGAAAGTGTGAGATATATTAATTTTTTTATATAATGCATTAAAATACGTACAAGAATAACAGTTACTTTCATTTTAAGTTATAGTACTTATCTCTTCAGTATGATTGATCAGCCCGCAGCGGTCTCTATCCAGCGGCTACCAAACCATTTTTACTAAATATATTTTTAAGCCAAAGCATTCCCAAAAAAATTAACCCCAGTTACCCTCTCTTAGTTCTAACACCCGCCGCTAGATGGTATTAAACAAAATATAACAAGCTTATAAAACCGGCCCCTAAGGTGTGGTGCGTGCTTTCACCCTAACTTTAATATTATTGATCGCCAAAGTACAAATGCATTTAAAACATGTTCCATTCAATGTAGTGACGATAGTGTTATGTTTTTATTGAGATAACTTATCAATTGCCTTTGTACTGTAGTGTTAGTATAACCAGTCTGTTTCTCAGTGCGTTCGTGTATGGCCGTACATCAGCAATATAAATTGTAATTGCACACGTGTTTTATAATGTTGTGAGTTATTGTTGAGTGTTATTATGACGAGATCAAGTTACCGGCCCCTTGTTCCGAGATCTTCCATCAACTCGTTGGATAACAGAGAAAATGGGTAAGCTATTTTTTTAATCAGAGTTAAGTAATAATTTTAGATTATTTTAATACGGGATTTAATTAACAATTATCAATTGATTGCTTTAATTTTTCGCCTGATTTAAGTGCGATGTGCAAAGATAATAAAGGTTTTTCGTTATTATTTTTTGTCAGCAAAATATCCGAAACAATACGCTCAGTTAAACGGTTTTTGTTTGTACAGTGTAAGGGTTATATAAAAGTCAAAATTATATATACAAATCAATGTTATTTTGTGGAGAGGTCACAGCTAAAAATAGATTTATCCCGTTTTCCTGCGGACCTCAGAACGTCGATAGAGGGGCTCGCTCAAGGCACTCAAGGACTTGTTTTATCTACTTTCAACAATCAGCTGGGGTAAGGCTGAACACAAAGATCATAACTATTACCCATAGTTATTGTTTGTAGAAATAAAACGGAATAAAGATGATATTACTTAGTTATCATTTGTGTGCTCTTTTTTATAGTAGAAAATGATGCGATCCACAGTTCGCTCGCCTGATAATCACGTTTATCTGGTATGGCCTCAGACGCAGAAGAATTCTGTGTTTTAAATATATACGTACCTATAGCTTAAAGTCCCTCTAACGACCAAAGAAACGATAGATGGATTGTGTGAAAGACGATATGGCTGCGAAGAGTGTTACTTGTGAGATGACGTCCTATAGGAAAGTATGGAATAAGAAGACATGCTGCGCCGACCCCAAATAAAATTGGTATAAGGGCAGGGGAATGATGATGATGAGCTTAGAGTCCCTCTTCGCTTGATGCTCTAGGGCACAAACTGTTAAGTCTCATAAGCTGTATCATTTATAATTAATATATAATTTAGCTACTGTACACTAACCCTTTCACCTAAATGCAGTAACATTTGCTTCTAGTTACCGCTTATATATCAAGTGGGTTTAGAACAAGTTCATATCCGTGTGGTGATGGAGTAAGAACACAATATGTCACCACCCCGTATCATCCTCGGGGTGTCGTAAAAACCGGCTAAGGGACTATCCGTGAATATTATCTTCACTAAATAAAAAGAAGGAAAACTTGGAATTAAACCCTACACCAATCCGTCTAGCCAGCGTGGTATTGGTAGGCCAACCATCTCTCCGTCAATGAAAGAGGCCCATCCCTGTAGTGGGACATTAACGGGCTGTTAGTACTAATCACACAAAGTACATCCATGCTCTTTTATAGTAAACTATACCTAACAATTTACAAAGTTCATAATGAAAGGAGAGGACTCTAATAGAGATGGAAGAATACCTACTTGCCTCTACCACATTGTACAAAAAAAAGTTTAATAATGTTGTCTTTTACGAAAACTTCAATAGAGAACCTTCTCAGTTGTATTATATCACGTTGGTTAAAACTTATTATAACGTTGTTCTAAGTGGTTTTAATTAACGTCATATGGTTATGTAAGTATAGGTATAATTAACCGGTTTGTATGTACTTAGTATATGTTCGTACATCGCATTATAATATTATTAAATATAATTTTCCGGGTGACGAAGTTAGAATACAATTATTGACTGCACCCTATTTCATCGTGTGGGTTTAAAAGACAATCCATTTGATTTGTGGCTTTATATTATTAGGCCATCTCATCTATCTCTGGATAAAGCCTGACAATGTCTACAACACTGCATTGCCGATATGGATCTCAAAAGTATGCAAAAATTAACAACGTAAATGTATGTACCTACTTAGTAGTCAAAGTCAAAAACGCTTTAATCAAAATTAATACAATTTTGCATTATATATTTTTTGACGTCCTTTAAACTACTTAATCTAAGTTTAAATACATTTCAAAGTTTACCACGGCCTCCAAAGCGCTAGTAGAGAAGAAGCGGCTCAACAAACTCTACTGCTGCATTTTCTTGCACATACAACATGTGTTTTTCCAAATGACAAGGTCAAGCAGACCTCCCAAGTACCTATAATACAGTGCAGGGGTGCATCCCCTTTGCCTAAAGGTACCTATAAGGGTTTGACACAATCCCACGTCAACACCTCTATAATCAAATATCTACCAAAAATAACTGATCTTTTTTTTCCTTTAAAAGCCATACATTGTATTATAAATTAAGTCGGTTTATAATTATTTAGGTACATTATTTTTATTATATTATAGTAACTTACTAAACTATCCTAAACTATATACAGTATTACTTACTTACTAATTATATATAAAACGTACCTACTGATCTTTAGCTATGTATATTTTACTTGTGTATTTACGAAAACAAAACAAAATAAACATAAATAGAATTGTCAACTTTATCTTGACAATATCTTATATGTACAAGTACATAATATTTATACATAGTTTTCAACGTTAGAACAACAAGATAACAAATAATGAAATAATTATAGTAATTACTATGTACATAAGTACATATACAGCTGCTTTATCAACATAATATTAGGTCAATGACTCCCAACGTTTTTCCTTCAAAGGATTCTTCACTTTGAGATCAAAATATTTGTAATATGATTTTATTAAGAAAAGTTCTTTGACATAATCTAGTAGAAGAACTCCGAAGTATTTTGACCTTTACCATGCCCTTCGAGTAGGGTTACCATGCTTCTCGTTTGAACGGAATTGGGAGCTTATTTTATTAAAATACTTTTTACTAGGTAGGAATCAAGTGATGTGTTGCTAGAACTTTACGACTAATCATTTAATGCACCTAAAGGCTTTGGATCATCATAAAATTGGTCATGAAAATGAGTTTTAGTAAACCACGCGGCTATATTCAAATAATGTAAAGGGGGATGTAATTACCTATGTCGAGAGTTTTTCAGCCTCTTATGACGACCTCGGTGTCGCGGCGGTAGCGCAATCGGCATGAGGTCGTGGGTTCGATCCCCACGCAGGACAATTATTTGTGAGATCCACAAATAATTGTCCTGAGTCTGGGTGTTGTTTTTGTAATTGATGTTAGTAAAAGTCCCCGCGACAAAGGCCATGATCCCTAGTTCGGGAGTTGTATTTAAAAATAAACATAAAAAACAATTTAAAAAAAACCTAAGGAATAAAGCTGCTAATAGGCCTTTGAAGTGGCATAACGAATGTGTTCATAAGACGGTGGCTGGAACTGACTTTTTATGTGCCCTCCTAAGCATAGAGGGAGACAGAGCTATAAAATATGTACAGTCACGAGCAATAATATGTACACATTTTCGCATTTTGTAAACCAGTTATCTAAAGTTCTGCCAATCCAAAATTGAAAATTCCAAGATTAATTCAAAACTGTACGCAACCTCTTCTAAATTACGAATTCATTTTGATATTGTAATGTCTAGATAAACGTGCAGATAGTTTAGAAAATTTGAAAATGTGTACATATTATTGCTCGTGACTGTACCTAAGTGTGTCCTGTAAATAGATTATTGTGTGGTTCCTTCATGTTTGCTATAAGTAAATTCAAATAAAATAATGCCTACTGAATATTATTTTGTGAAGGTTTATGTTTTGCTTTTACTTTACTTTTATTAGTTATTTTATTTATGTGTTATCCATCAAGATTTGTTTATTTTTAGATATTGTTTTAATGGTATTTGTTATTTAGTTTCAAGATATATTATTTGAATATGCTTTTTGTGACAAGCTTATGAAAAGTATTTGATGCCATTCTGTTTTTTAATAACGTCTTCACTTTTTTTTAACTACGACGGCAGCTAAATCGGAGTTCTGTAAAAACCTAGTTACCCCCAAAATCTTCGTTACTTCTCTACCAACAATTGCAATAAAAAAAGGGTTTTAAAAAAAATAAACCTTAACCCAATTTTTAGCAAGGTTAAGTTCACCTCTGTTTCTATATATGCCTATAGGAAATACTACTCCAAGTGTAAAATAACATACATAATAATTATTTATTATACCTAACGATTGCCTTCCGCTGAGGCTTAGAACACGCCATGTACAAGCAAACGTACTTAAACATAATATTTACTTAATCACGCAGAGCCTAAGTATTAATTTGACCATGACTTATATTAAAACTAATAGCGGTAAGTTTCATCTGCCTTAATAGAAGCATAAAGATTTTTATTATTTTTTTGAAAATGGCCTACCTACTTATATACCTACTACGAGAGGTCAATTTATAACGCACAGCAGAGTTAAAAAACCGTTTGAATTAGACTAAAATGTAAAGAACTTGTACTCTATATTTCTGTCAGACCAGCTATGTTTCAAATAGTTTCCCCACGTTCGTTAAAGGACTCATACATGCAGTGGAACCTAAAGATGAAAAAAAAACATATTTCGACTTATAAAGCAATCATACAGGCTATGTTATAAGCTTACAAGAAGTAAGTATAAGAGACTAGCGGCCCGTCCCGGCTTCGCACGGGCAAAAAAGTAATGAAATATAGCCCATGTCACTCGGGAAAAATGAAGCTTTCCAACAGTGGAAGACTTATGCAAATCCGTTCAGTTCGGAGCCTATTCAATTTAAGCAAACAAACAAAAAGTCAAACCATTCCTCTTTATAATATTAGTATAGATAAGAGACAAACCTCATAAGTTCTTCAATAAGTATGTTTACGTCCATGGCTGTGATAGCTAATATAAAACATTCACACATTAGCAACAATGTGATAACGAAACTATTTAGACCCTCTTTTTAATTATCTTATAGATAATTACTGCAAACTAAAGTTTATTTGTGTGAGCATAAAACTGTGTCATCATAACTGTGTCATTTATTACTTAAAGATAATATTCACGGACAGTCCCTTAGTCGATTTTTACGACACCCATGGGATGAGATGGGGTGGTGACACACTGTATTCTTACTCCGGCACCACTCGAAGAACATCCAAGCTTTATATTAATTCTGTTTGCATGCCTCTTCTACCACCATACATAAATATTGCCATTCAAAACACAATCCCTTGTTTCATTAAACCATTTGCAAAGTTATAATTATATAAAAGCTTCATTATATAGTGTAATCAATATTATTTATCACGTAACTAGTAATTTATTATTATAATATAAATACAAAGTTATCTTATTAATAACAATATATTATTATTATAATACTGCTGATAACATAAACTAAATAATAAGTAGGTTAACAAAGGAAAAACACTATTTTATTATTTGACCCACATATGAATTATTGTATTGCTCACACATTTACACAACGCCATGTGTAGTCTTAAGCCAGATTTACACATCGACAAGTACAGTAGCGAGTTAAGTAGTAAGTTTTGAATAGATCTCCATCCTATTTTTTGGCGAGATAAGTTGGCGAGACGCGAGAGAGGGGGCTACTTCGTACTTAACTCGCCAAAAAAAAGGATGGAGACCTATTCAAATCAACTTAATCAATAACTTACTACTTAACTCGATACTGTACTTGTCGATGTGTAAATCGGGCTTTACTCAAAGCAGAGCTTGTACTATGGTGTCCTACACGAGGTATATAAACAAACATTTTTTTTTCTAAACACAAAAATATTACTTAGACCAATACTAACATTTATATTTAGGCACATGAAGATTTGCATTAATCGGAAAACAAACCTAAGACCTCTAACATAATTTGTCGATCAACATAATGTATTAAACCCCTTCCAGCGTAAGTTTAGCTTTTTGACAGTTCACGTCCATGAAGTTTCGTAATACTTCCGCTTATTTTTCGAACAAATTATATTGTATTTCATGGACGTACCCGTGTTTTTTTCAGTTACCATGGTTACTTAGTGATGGACACTCATAACGATTACCACCATTATGAAACAAATTACAAATAATCGGTAGAAATAAATGCTATGAATAAACCTGAACTCTTCATAATACGTTTATAAAATGTAATATGATGTTTTAGATTAGCTATAACCCGCGAATGTGTCACGATAAATTATGTATTTTAAATAATACCTAAGCTAACTATAATTTTATCATTTTAAGCTATAGGCTTATTCTCTTAACATAGAAGAAAGAAACAATAATAAAATGATAATGTAAGTTGATGTAAGGATCCAAATGTGTAAAATAAAGTAATTTGAAAAATCGCGAAATCGCTTACAATCGAATGGCATTACATTCGAGATACTGCTGAACGGCACTAACGTCAATCTGTCAAATGTTGTTAAATATAGTGGAAAGGGTATAGTAGAAAATTCCTACACTATTTCAGTTTCTTTTCCGATGTAGGTCGAATGCTTTTCCCATTTACCGCAACATTGCATATTAATACACAGGCAGACAAAGATAAGTTACATAATATGATTTGTAGCCTGTATATTTTCAATCTTATATCTATGAATAAACATATCTATTATAAACAGAAAAACTAAGGTGCTCACAACCTGCTGCAATCACTAATTAATAAACGATAGTTAAGGAACATAGGCGAAGTCATGCTTTAAATAGGTGACAGCTCAGTGGTATTTCATCTGAGTGGGTCCGTGCTGCAGAGGCCACGTACAAAGTTGATCCCGGCTGTCGTCATACTGATACAATGTATCGGTAGCCCATGTCAGACGCAATTGGGCGGCTTGAACAACTCCTGACACCAGTTGAAAAGCGACTACATTTTCCAGAATAAGTGCTGAAAAATTACATGAGTGGTAAATTGTCGCCATAATCCTTCCATTTTGTTTCTCATATGACAAAAATAGACATAATTCTTTGAGAACATTTGGAAGTTAACTATTATTCACTTAACATTATAAACTAGAGAATTACTTACATGGATTCGACCTCTTTTCTCTAATACATAAAGTAGGTAACTTGGCTAAAGGAAATAAAATGATAAGCAGGTTAAGTCAATTTACTATTCCAAATGTCCCATGTTACGACATTATTTCAACTGAATATCCTAAACTTTGGGGCTCCGTCACATCGTTCTTTGAGTTGTAAGTCTCTTTAGTACCAGGCGGTAGCTCTCTAAAGCCTGATTTACACATCGACAAGTACAGTAGCGAGTTAAGTAGTAAGTTGTTAATTAAGTTGATTTGAATAGATCTCCATCCTATTTTTTGGGCGAGTTAAATCAACTGAGTCAACAACTTACTACTTAACTCGCTACTGTACTTGTCGATGTGAAAATCGGGCTTAAGAGCCGTTCAGATCGACAAAAACGTTATGGTCACTTTATCCCTTAGATGGATTCCATCTCCAAGCAGTAGTGTGAAAATTAAACTGAACTAAAAGTTGAGAGTTAACGGCTTTTGTATCTTGAAGATAATTTTGACAAAGAGACAAGCGCTCGTATGTTTTAGGTACCAAAGACGTTTGAAGCGTTTTCTCATGCAGTTTCGAATCGTGTCTTAACTTTTAAATATTTTTCTATTATGTTTAGATTTATTTTAACCCTTTCACAGTGCCGCCTGCAGACACAATAGTAAAACGATGTACGTGAACCATATATGGTACACTGCACTGGGAACCTTTTATTGCTCTTGCTCAATTTTTACCATTACATCTAATTGTAACGGAGGCCATGAAAATCCATACTGTCAGAACATCTGGTCCATGCCCGGGATTGCCAAGCGACATTATACTTCGACGCAACGTGCTAATTAAAGAACAGCTCCATCCATCTAATAGAATATCCATACACTACGCTGTAGCTAACACACAAGAAGAGCTAGATAGAATTCTCTTAAGTATACCAATAGCTATTTACACGGATGGCAGCAAGTCAGAAACTGGTGAAGTGGGCTCAGCAGCAATTATACAACTTGCGAACGGTAGAATAATCAAAAAGAAAATAAAGCTTGGACGCACCACATCTGTATTTATATCAGAACTTATTGCTATTAAAACAGGCCTCGACTGGTTATACCAGCATGGAACTTCACCTCAGGCAATAGTAGTTACTGACTCTTTGTCGTCTCTGAAAGCCTTACAGGATAGGGACAACCCTGATCCCACTGTAGCTTACATTCACTCAATGCTTAGAGATTTCGAGTCGACGCGACATATTAAAATAAACTTTACGTGGGTTACAGCCCATGCTGGTATTGCTGGGAATGAATTAGCTGATATTGCTGCTAAAGAAGCAGCTCACTTAAGAACTGCTACCACAGAAAATGTATTCCCAATTTCCTATGCAAAGCACATTCTCCGAACGGAAACACATAAAAAATGGCAAGACGAATATGAGGAAGACAGTAAAAACTCTCAAATCTATCAGTGGTTTAAGACAATTAACGAAATAAAAGAATTCCGAATGTGTATAAAGAACTCATTTGAGCTAACACAAATAATTACAGGGCACGGATTTCATAAAAGTTACTTACATCGATTTAAGATCATAAACGACAACCGATGCCCATGCGATGACGTATGTATTCAAGACGTAAACCATCTCCTAAAACATTGTGACATTTTTGCTGTCACTAGATTTGAACATGAAACAGTCTGTAAAGACCAAAATATATATCCCTACAGTTTAAACGAAATTTGCACTAATAGTAAAACCACAAACTCCTTTGTAAACTTTATAAACACCATAGTGAGACGCTTAAAAGCTATCAATAAAACCTAATATCAGTATAATGCTTGTATTAACCTGTATCCATTAGCAGGATAAAACAAGCATCTCCGTAGAGCTCATTAAAAATACTCCCGTAGAACCATAACATCATTTTAGAAACTAAATACGATATGCACCGCAAAAAAAAAAACCAAGGGCGCTCGCCTTAAGCAACTTTTTGTAGCGATGAAGTCGCGTTAAAATAGGTATAGCACACAGAACCGATGATCGCTGGGACAGAAAGGTTCTTAAAAGGCAACTGGTACAAGGTGTACAGAAAATTAATGGATGAGGGAGGACCAGAACCGCAAAGAGTAGAAATACTTGGAGGCGGCATATTATGTTCAGCAATGGACAACTAATGTGATTAAGAAACCTAAGTATGTACTTAGATCACTTATTTGTTCTGAATTTGCTATCTATGAACAATATTACAGCAAACTAACTAACAACCGATAGTAATAAATAAGTCGTTCACACTGAACAGTGAGACAACACGCGTAAATACAAAATAACCTATCACACGCTTAGATAAGATGCAAGAAGAATTTAATTGCGTAGTTTCCTTCGATAAGCAAAAAGTAAAACGTCATTTAAACTGTGACAAAAATATTCTGTCTCAATCATTGGATAGCTACCTATGTACGGTCGGGGTATTTGCCGCTCGACCACCCTTAGGCGAGAATCGCTTGGCACGCGGCGCATGCGATACGTGGGCGTGCCACGTATCGCATGCGCCGCGTGCCAAGCGATTCTCGCCTAAGGGTGGTCGAGCGGCAAATACCCCGACTGTACCTCAAGTTTCATCTTCACCCACTTCTAGTGGTCTAGAGTTTTTTTGTCAAGGAGCAAGGGTTTTATCTGAAGCAGAGTTAGTTTCTGAAAATTACAAATGAATTTCCTAAAAAGATTAGGTTTGCTTTTATTTCTCGAAAAATAAATAAATAAAATAAGAAAGCTCACAGCTTTTCCTACATAAAGTTTACCACATAAATAAAACAAACAAAATACAATTTACATAATCTAAAAATAAGTACATATTTGGTCTATTCCCAGTTTCCCCCGAATACTTTTCCCTGATTGGGGAAAGCTGGGAATTTTGTCGCATCTTCCCCCGAATTCATAAACTGGGAATTTTGTTGCATCTTCCCCCGAATGCATGGATTTAGCAATAGGTACATAACTAGTACTTTTTAAAAAAAGATCTTGCATACATGGCCCCGATCTCTCCCTTTCATCACCAGGCAATGATATACCAATTCTTTGTTTGTATTCAGTAGGCTGATTATTATATCAGTCTGACTTCACATTCTATTCAATGAACTTGCGGTCAGAGTCGGTTATGTAAACAACTAAATAACAATATCTAGAGTCAAACAATGGCTTATTGTTTGATATCACACACACCGTGTTATGGTAACATCGTCTTTAGAAAGTATATTGAATGTGTTATGTGTTTCTTTCATAACTAGTTGAGTGCTGAAATATTTTGACTCATTTTTAACAGGTTGCCTTTCCCGCCAGTAAACGGAATAGTAAATAGGACAAACAGCAAAACGGTTAATTTTTGCATACGCTTATTACCTGCATGTTCTCAGTGTGAGTGAGGATATCACCCTATCCCGTTCTATTGGTGTTTGAGGGTCGTAGCACATTATAACGTAACGTAAACGGATCTGCACCGCCTTGCCTTTTTCCTCGGTGTCATACGTCAAAAATCAGATTACGATACGATTCCGAATAGTGTGCGTTGCAGTAAGTAGTTTCATACAAATAATACCGAACGGCTTGAGTTGATATGGTGACGATCCCATTCCGTTTCATTTATTTTATGTGCTACGACCCTAAACGTTGATTTAAGGACTGCGAATGAATCATAATTTCACGCGGCCCCTGGTTTAGGTGAGAGATGAAACACCGTTGTTTTAGACAGTAGAAGTCTGACAGACCCAGAACTTGGTAAGAATTTCAACCGTCAAAAATAGGATCTTTTGCAGATATTGCCTGTACGAAAAAAACCGATCCCAGAGACCTTAAACTTTCGAACCACTGACACAGTACAACCAGTAGTCTATCTCGGCCGAATATTTATTATAAATGCCTACGGCTCTAAGCGGTACTTACACATGCGATAGGGGATAGGGCTGCCCACCTCCAGCTTTTTAATTACATTACCTACTTTGCCGCTCCTTACTACGGCACAGTCGCGCCTGTTCACTCCGCAAAGCCACCGCTATCGTGAGCGTTTCGTCCGTTTCTATGAAGTCAAAATACTGTATAATATATTTGTACTATACCACTGACCATGTCGATTGCAATCTTTTATTATAGAAACCTGCCTCGGAAATGAACGTAAAAATTACACAGAACGAATTAAATAGTTTACTTATTGTTAGTTGATTAGGAAAGTTCTTATCAGTCCGGTATCGGAGTTTGTTTGTTGGTATAATCATATAGGTCAACCTTAATTATGGTTATTACTACTTGTATTAGTTTGCTTTCTGGGGTACCTTAATTACTCCTTTGATATAGTTATTTACGTAGGATAGTAATATAATTATACATTCTGTCAATATAATTTCATAAATCCGTTTTCCCCCTGTGGCCTTTTTTAAGGGATCTGACGGCGACAAAATAAAGTCGTCGAAAAAAAGTCTTTCATGTCTACCATACATCCACTTCATTATCATCATAACAGCCCATTAATGTCCCACTGCAGGCACGGGCCTCCTCCCATGACGGAGGGACACTTTGTAAAGATAATATTTACGGACAGTCCCTTAGTCGGTTTTTACGACACCCATGGGATAAGATGGGGTGGTGGGTGACACATTGTATTCCTTCTCCGTCACCATTTCATTATCTCACTTCATTATCGTATTGTATTAAAAAAAAACTGTTTGTCTTTTCTTGGTAGACTTTTACGACACTCTTTGGATGCGACGGAAAAGAGATCCTGTTAGCTGTACCTACTGTATGGACTTCTACTTTTGTTTTAAGGGGATTTTTTCCGCGCGGCGTAAATCGACCATCTAAATGGCAATTCGTCTAGGCCGCAAGGGAGAATTTTCTGAATGACTAGCCGCACGGCGAAAATCGACCCGTGTAAATCCCCCTTAAGAAGGCTCATTCTGTCAAAACCAACTCAGCTGTCGGCGAAGCCTAAAACATTGTTGTTTCACCAAACGTCGCGTGAGAAAGAGAACAACTCATAGAAAAGCAGTAAGAAACATGCACACGCACACGAGCTCGATTGTATTTATTACAAATCAAAATGTCGTTCAAAATATAAATATTGTTCTTCTTGATTGTTAGGGTTGACACTAATACTAGCTGTAGGTAGTTACTCAAAAAGTAATAAATCAGGAGTAAATAAAGATAACTAAAATGGGTTTTAAAAAAATATTTTATTCTAAGTTTTGTTGCGGAAGACACACCAAGCGAGACATCAATTTATCTTGTAAGTGGTGTAGGTATGACACCGTAAAACATTATATTTTTTTTTTTTTTAAGTTAAACTGTTTATTCTTGAGGCAGTTTTTTAGACCGTGCATCGTTAATAGGGGTTCCATACAGTACACAATAATATCTTACTTCACATACAGTACATGAAGTTAATTTTAGCTGGATTTAAAAAAAAGAAGAAAAATCATATAATTTTCTAATTAAAAAACCGACTTCAACAGGAGTCGGTTAAAAACCATGCTGATTACAATTTCTAAGATTAGTATTAAATAAATTTCTGCAGTTGTCTTTATCATAAGATCATGTTTGTGTAAAGTTTTCATTAATACGAATAAAATAAGCCCAAACACTAGGTAGCTGCTATATACCGTTGAAAAGTTTCCTCGACCCTCAGTCGTCTTCATCATCAGATCATGTTTGTGTAAAGTTGTGTAAAGTTTTCATCAATACAATTAAAATAAGCCCAAACACAAGGTAGCTGCTATATGCCGTTGAGGTGTTCCCTCGACTCTCGGTGGTCTCCAGGATCTGACCAGTTCTAACTCTTGATTATTTTTATTAAAAATAAATAATAATCATAAAATCTGGAAATGATAGTTGACAAGAAATGATACTTGATCAGTCATTCAGATACCGGGGCGGGGGTGAGTCACGTAAATATTTAAAAAAAAAATACAAAATGAATTACAAAAAAAAATACAGTTTGTGCAATGTGACAGCCTTAGCTATGCTCTATTGACCATTGTAATAGTAGGTGAATTTTGACAGTTGATTTTAGTCAAGAATGTCACTGATGTAGGTATTTTATTTAACTGGTTATGCATCTGATAATAATTGGATCTCTTTGATAAAAGAAATTACAAAACTTCTTACTGGCAAGCGATACGTAATTGTCATAAATGACATAAATTAAAGTTTATTGAAGTTTAAAAAAAAATATTCGGTAACATTCGACGACGGTCGGCTCGCTGTCGTACCTCCCCTCCGCCGACCCGAGGGGTGCAGAAAGTGGAGGCGAGATGCAAGATGTCGATGGCGGAAACGAGCACGGTAAAATTTCCTAAAATGGTTTTGGGAAAAAGGTAATTGCATACAAACTTTAGAATGTATCTAGTCAATATAAAATTATTTGAATTTTCGAATAAATAATCTATTCTTAGTCCCAAAATATATTTACCTTTATAAACGTTTAATCCTATTTTATTACGCTAAAAGTTGTCATAAAATGTGCATAGAATTATGAACTTTGAAGCCTCATAACTTGTAAATGAATATTTTTTTTACTGTTTTATTAATCAATAAGACTAGATAATAACGAGACAAAACGATATCATCTATAGTTTTGAGTATTTATTATCTAATGAAGGAGGAATTAACTTTCTTTGTTTGTATGGAATTGCGATTGAATTGTTTCCCCTTAAACCACTTGAACGTTATATGGTACTGTACTGTACCGCAGAAGTGGATAATACACGATAATACGGATAATACATTATCTGCAAACGTCATAGTCAACCTCTACGACACACGTGGTATGAGATGGGTTGGTATGAATATGAACTTTTGTTCCACCACACAGAAAGTTTCGCTATTACGTATACAATATCACAATGCAGGTAAACATATCTATTCTCAGTGGGTTGTGTCTTTGGATGAGTTCCAAATATTTGTAAACTTAAACATACATAGTACTGTTTACGTAAAATGTCACAGCTTCGTGCATTTCCGTAGAGAATTAACCAAATTGGTTTTTATATTGTTGTTGAGGAATTTTAACACTTATTTAAATAAACATGCTGTAAAAAATAATGAAACCTGGCATAGTGTCGACCTCTGTGGCGTAGTGGTTATATAACATGACTGCTACGCAGAGATCTCGGGTTCAATTCCCGCTCAATGTACACATTTGTGTGTTTCTATGTATAATGTATGTATTTACAAAAAAAGTATATAAGTACAAATATCCGTTGCTCTGTTACCCATAACACAAGCAGGTTAGGCCTAGCTTACTTTGGGAACAGATGGCACTGTGTAGAGATGTCCGTGAATATTTATTATTATTTATAGTTTTAGGGTTTGGCCGCTTTATTGTACCTATGTCACGGGGCTAAGCCAACTCAATTTCATGATAACAAATAAATACACGAGTTGGATTAATTTGATAGTTATTATTGGCTGTAGAAAACTTATTTTTTGGTTACCTGTCATTCAGCCTTTCAAGATGTCTAAACCACCACTAAGCTAGCTTTTCTCCATCATTAGCAATACATTCGCTCACATATCTTACAGTTTCACACTTCAATAATTGTCTTTAGAATTATAAAAATGCCTAAAGCCTTTTTACCAGCCATGTTTTCATTTCGACAATCCACAGTAAAATATGAGCAACTGTGTTAACTCTGCTGGCAACGTTCCAGCAGCTCATTATGAGTATTGCCAGGGGTATTCACAAAGTTCATCTAGGAATACTGTTGAAAACTTTTTATATTGCATTTTAAATATCTTAATTCTATCTATATAGAGTATAGTATACTAATCTCTGGATCTACTGAACCGATTTAAAACAATCTTTCTGTGTTGAATAGTCCATTTATTGGGGAGTGTCATAGGCTATATAATATCATGCTATGGCTAATAGAAGTGGAGCAGTAATGAAATAAATATGTTTAAATAAGGGACGCATAATAACGTTTTTTTCGCCTCCTGGACACGGGTCAGCTCGTTTCTAATAATGTGCTTAACTATTTTATTACTTTAATTTTAGCGAATTTTACGACATCTTAAATACAACAGGGAGCACTCCCTGTTTTGTATTCATTTCTCTGCCGCACGACCTTAAGATTGAAATTATGTAAAACGAAGTTACTTCGCGAAGGAATATATTTGTTATCTTGAAGTAAAACGATTCTTAACAAGCATTTGATAAAGTAAATTGGTCCTTATTTTCATGGTTCCTTAAGCTAAAGAGATGTATTACGTGCTTTGAGATACTTAATACACATATTTAACTGGTTATTCGTTCTTAATACTTATAGTCTCTACATTGCCACAAAGGTAATTGATATAAAAGATGAATTTACGGATATAATTCTTTGTATAATCTATATGTATTAACAAATAAAAATATGTCTAATACCTAGTCGATTACTACTTCACCATCTGCTAAGTGTAAAAATATGTACCTACTTAGTTTTAATTGAAAAGAATATCAGGACTTCGATTATAATATCCGTAGGAACGATTTTAGATTGGTAAATAGGTGCCAAATAGATAGTTCGTAGTACCTATGCATTACCTTTTGTCACATTCATGTCAAGGTCTCTGGGTCAGACTGGATGCGGAAGGCGCAGGACCGAGTTCTTTGGCGCGTTGGGAGAGGCCTATGTCCAGCACTGGACTGCAATAGGCTAATTGATTGATTGACCTTCATGTCAGTGATCATTAAAACTATAAGTGTACAGTCACGAGCAATAATATGTACACATTTTCGCATTTTGTAAACCAGTTATCTAAAGTTCTGCCAATCCAAAATTGAAAATTCGAAGATTAATTCAAAACTGTACGGAACCTCTTCTAAATTACAAATTCATTTTGATATTGTAATGTCTAGATAAACGTGCAGATAGTTTAGAAAATTTGAAAATGTGTACATATTATTGCTCGTGACTGTACAGCTACGCTTGTAATGAGGAAACGTATTAATTTGTATGTAATCTTACAACGTTACAAAGGAGGTGTAATCATATTGCGATTATAACGAGATATTTATATGAACTGTTGTTTCCTGTTTTACCTTCTTTAATAAAAATTATACAATTTAGTTCGTGAGATTGTAGACTTTTTTTCTGACTTTATTTATACTTTTTAAGTTTTTTTTATTTTATTTTTATTTATTTTGGTACAAACAGTCATCAGTACATAATTATTAAATTACAGAGTTAGCTTATAGACAAGGAGCACCCAAATGTTAACAGCTTTACAGTTAATAGTAAAATGCAAGCGGATAAACTGATATAATGCAATGCTTGTAATAAAGAAAAAAATGCGTTAAAAGTACATACATAATTGTTAGTAGAAGTAGCATCAAGTTCACGCGATGTACAATTTATTCATATTTATTTCACATCTGTTATCTACTGTATAGGTACATTATTAGTTAACAGGAAAAGTGAACATAATAAGTGAACATAAAAATTAAGAAGTTTGTGTGTTACTGTGTCTGCTTTAACTTTAGCACAAGTTTTGATTTTATTGTGTCTAGAGAGTTGTTAAAGAGGTCTATTTCTTGGAATTGTTGATTATACTCGTATGACTTAAGCGAACGAGTAATGAAGTGGATGTTTTATTCATGTATGTGGATGAAGATAGGGGAAGTGGACGACCAAAGAAACGATGGATGGATTGTGTGAAAGATGATATGGCTACGAAGAGTGTTACTTGTTAGATGACGTCCGATAGGAAAGTATGGAAGAAGAAGAAGTCATGCTGCGCCTACCCTAAATAAAATTGGGATAAGAGCAGGGGAATGACGACTTTTTGATATACAAATATTAATATTGCATTTTTATGTCAAAATTCATGCATTGTAATGGCTCGTTCAAACAATCATAAAGTTTTACCTAATAAAGGTTGTCAATCCATCTGTCTTTAGACCAACCTTTTTATTTTGTCGCTATCGGTCTTTTCCAGATTGTGTCCTTTTTTGCCCTCCTTCCTTACATGCTGTATGACCTGCCCGTCCATTTCAAAGAGCGAAGGCATGCCTTCTTTTTACCATGTGGTGACGGAGTAATAATACAATATGTCACACCACCCCATCTCATCCTACTATCCGTGAATATTATCTTTACGAAGTAAATAGAAGGAAAACTTGAAATGTATCCGTCCCAGGAGGAGGCCCGTCCCTGCAGTGGGTCATTAATGGGCTGTTACGATGATGAAAGCATGCTTTCTCGCGTGTATTACGTTTGTGGCAGTAAAATAAAATACTAAAGTAATCGTATTCACAATAACATTATAGTCATATCGACCTCTATACTTTGACATGTCGCACTCAGATCAAGTGTTACAACCTTGAATCTGTGATCTTCACTTACCGCTCCACAGTCGCACGCTGTGACACTGCCTGGATTTAGTCCCCCCTGGGGATATGCGTCATCGATGTTAGTAATAAAACTGTTTTATTTATTCGAGTAGAATATGATAGGTGTTAGGATTGTGTCGCAAACCGTCTGTATAGCTTTAATTTTTCTCATATCGACAATGACCTGTGACCACTTAAAAAAAAAGGGTTTTTGTTTGAAAGCGCTTTAAATTACCCGTAAAGTAGTAGGTATAACTATAAATTAAAAACATTACAATAGTTTTTAAGGTTGACACAAGATTCTAAACCGCGTCTTTCGAGTTACTTTGACGCAGGCTTCATCGCATTTTCAATGCCTAGGTGGCAATCTCACTTGTTTTGAATTAGCGGCTCTTGGGTATATGCAAAACAATGGACAATTAAGTAATCTAACTGTTAAAGGGTTCCAAAATAATGAGGCAATTCTCTATCATTTGTTTCGAGCAAAAATAAAATTATTAGAAACTCGATTACTTTTCGTGTCGGATCAAATAAGCAAAACACATAGCTATTTTTCGAGGGTTAATGGCATATTTTATTGCAGAGAAAACAGGGACCCATGTCACTGTGACCTACTTTTATTGAAGCACATTGTAAATATAGTCTAATTTATTTATGGGGTTGATTACACTGATTCTAGCACTTTGAACGGTCTCTGTCGCCTTATATTATTACTAAAAGGGCTTTTGGTAATTTTTTTTTAAATTGGCCTACCAGAATGACTCTATGGTGCCTGATGTTAAGCATCCATTAGAGTCCAAGAATGGCGAGCACCATAACGGCTACAATATTTGTAGAGGCATACAATAAATATATTTTAATGTGTATAATACACAAAAATACCTATATATTATGTTTGGTATGGTTCAGGTCATAGATAACTGAAGGTCCACGCTTTGCTGTAGTTGATTCTTCGGGAGTCGAGACATATGATTTCTTTGTGAAATAGGAATGAAAGGATATTATAAGGTATTAGGATGTTGTACTGATTTTAAGAGAAGATAGACGAAGATTTTGCACAAGTTGCTGTAATAACAGTAATATAGTTTGAGCACAAAGTTTTATTTATCGTTTTTCTTTTCTTTTTTTTTAATTTATTAAGTGTGTATAAACCTATGTTTGTTACAGTGGCGGATCCTCTATCTGTCTCCACTTTCTGTAATGTTAGCTATAAGCGAAGACTTGTTATTGGCTGTCAGATTACCACTTTATAAACTAATTTGTAATATTAGCTGTAAGTCTTCCATATTGTATAAATAAATAAATAACCACCAAACCAAAAACATATATCGAAAAATACTTACCTATCGCGTTTGTATTTTAACTTGACACTTACTTGACACACTACTATATCTCAAAAAAAAACGAAAAACCGATCTTCATAATATGATTATCCTGAGCCTGAATTTTCTTCATGTCCGTTAAAAAAAGCTTAATTCCAAATTAATATGTTAACGAATTCCTTTATAAAAAGTTTACATCTAAGCAAACCATTAGTTTCAAACGCTTTTCAGTTCAAAATAAGACTTGAAATACTAAGAAAGTGAGCCGAGTTATGTCACCCTGAATAAAACTAGGTCGTTGCTTTTTTACTTGCTAATGAGAGGCTTAGGCTCGCCCGATATACAGCCAGACCTAAATTTGAATACGAAAAGTTTATTTTTAACTCGAATTAATGGAAAACGGTAAACATATTCGATTTGTAAAACGATTATCTGTTATTTTTAGGGTGAATTTAACAAGGTGATTTTCCACCATTTGCAGGGTTGAACCAATAAATAAAAAAGTTAGCGAATATGCATATTTGTTACTACTTCACTCTCAAACAGCTTAACTCATTTGGATAAACTTTTGGCGTTGAGTTATCTGACACCGTAGATTAACATAGACTATTATTGTTGGGTAACCTATAGCCTTTTAAAATAACATTCCCCTATAACAAGCGGATTTCCGGCGCCCAGCCCAAAAACAGGGTGCCAACACCCTGTTTTTGGTATATAGGATATATACTTAGAATTATATATTTAACCATGTCAATTCTCGTTCCTTAAAATCGTTAAAAATTCGGTTAAGTTAACTTTAGTTGTCAAATTGTCATACCTATTGTATGGTTAAGTTAACTTTAGTTGTCAAATTCTCATACAATAGGTATTATAAAGTTAACTTAACCGAATTTTTAATGATTTTAAGGAACGAGAATTTACATGCTGGTTACAACAATTTTACATAATCAACAACTTTATAATTATTCTACATTCTAAAGATTACTATTCAATCTAATTCAAATCATAAAACATTACACCCTGTCCCAATTCTCCAGGTTCCTAAACGTTCTGTTAAATGGTTACGTCGACATTCAACGAGGGAATGACATGGCGAACAACCCCTACATTAATTAAACTGTTTCTTGACATCACTGCTACGAATAATTAATGTATTCCCATCTATTTTACAAGTGTACCTCGTTTATTTATCACTAGTTTAGCTTATAACTTTGGTAGTCGTAGCAATCGCCTTACTGCAGAGACAGGTCTGCAGTAATGGAGGGAAAAATGCCTATTTATACAGATAATAAAAGAAATTATTGGTACAGGGTTTCTTGCAAAGATTTATTTTTATTGTTTCCGTTGCGGTGATCTCTGCAATCCTTCCCTTAATGGTTTTCTTACGTTACTACACAGTCTTTCCGCAGAAACTGATGAAGATAAACTTGAAGAATAACGCTACACCAAATTCTTATAAGTAGTCTTATTCTTTCAGGCAGTTTTCCGTAGTAGGACATATTTTGTAATATTACTATTTTGACTTTTATGACTTCATGCGAGGTGTGAAAATGTTTGTTGTACATTTTACGAACCAGTTTCTTTTTTTTTTTTTTATTTATTATCATTTAAAAAAATTAAAATAACATTACATGGTCACGATCACAGAAATCTAAATAAAAGGAGAAGTGGTATGACGGGGTTTTCTTGTCAACGCAATATGATTAGACCGATTATATAGCTAAAAATGGCTGTCACCTAGGTTTAGCTGTGTTTTGACAACGACCGAGATAACATATAAAATGCCGAGTTGTTCAGTGGTTGCCTGTAAAATTAAGAGCAATAAAAAAATCTTTATTACTAATGGAATCACTTACCGTATGCTAGTACATGTATTTTATTGTATTTACCTCTAAAATCATGAAAAAATAATCTTCAATGTCCTCACTATGTTATTTTCATGTTCGGACAATTAAGTACTATAATATTCTTGTAACATATACATTGCTTCTCTAATGCTGTCTAAACTAGTCATTCAATGATATATGAAGCAATGAACTATTCGCTCAACGATATTACGTATGACAAGTGGTTGCTAACCGTGATCGCTCTAACAACCAAACGATAGTGACGATCCGTTCATGACTACGACTATCTATCGTTTTCGATAAAAAGTCGTGTATTGTAGGAATTTTAAATTGTAAAAGTTTTATTAAGTTAAATGAGTTTTTTTTTTAAATGTTGTGTTACGCTGTTTAAATTATGTAATTTCAATATAAGTATTACAATGTTGAAATAATATCCTAAATCAAAGGTGGAGTAAGTACTCTAGAACATAAAGGTTTAAAATGTTGATTAGAGTGGTTTTAAAAGTTTTTTTAAACGCTCTTCCATTTATTAGCACACACGTGCTTTTAACTGGTTTTATCAGATTTGCTTAAAATCAGACTAAATGCTCATCTATCAATTCCTATATTCATGCTATTGTTTTAATTTTATCTAGGCGCAATATTGCTCGCGCATTTTGGCATGCGCATGCACATGCTTGAATAAATGAACTGTACACGCTGTTACCTGCTTCAAAAAATAATCTGTATACTTAGTCTTATATTATACAACTATCCAAAAATTTACATCTATAAGTTGTAATTGACTACAAAACAGTTTTGGCCCAAAGCTCAAAATATGGGCCACACAAGCTCACTCAAAGAAATTTAATGAACCATGATGTAATTAAACAAAGCGCTTTTTGAAGAGATTGATAATTGGCGATGAAAAGTAGATCATGCATGACAAGCACGTGCGGAAAAAGTCGTGTTTTAAAGTCGGCTAGGTTTTACCGACTGTGGCTAAATTATCGCTAGCTCTCCCTCATAGGTGCGTTACTTTTGTATGACAACACTCAAAATGTTACAAGCTGCTGCGACAATAAGGACGCAAAAGAAGTATGACGCTTGAGTTCCTTCAACCTGCGATATTACGACATCAGTTCACGGATTAATTTGTTTCACGACATGTACGATCTTACACAAACTGTCGTGAATATTATTTTACAAAAGTATTGTATTATATAATACATATTTATATAAAAGTAATTATTATTTAAGTATATGATAAGTATTTAATTTTTAATAATATATAAGTCTTGTCTATCGATAAATTTTATTAATTATTTATCGATAAGGTCAACGCCTAGCATAAATGTAATTTTTTTGAATGTAGTAGTTTTAAATTGTAGTAGTTCTTCTATCTAAATTTTTTGAAGTTTGTTTTAGTTGTATATATATAGTAGCGCTGATTGGTTCGCTGTGACACCGTGTAAGGGAGATATTTCAAGGAAAAACGAGACAGAGTATTGCGTTCATTGATAATCTAGATGTAACTGAGAACAGTAGTCTATTCGTATATTCTATTGCTGTGTGTGTTAATAAAACTGGCGACATTAGGTTTCCATACAAAATGACATTCAGGGCACATCTCCTTTTTTCAGATATCTGTGGTCACGATAGTGAAATATTGTTATAAATATTAAATATTGTTTTAGGTAAGTATTTGCTGCTACTGATATTGCTAGTTGTAATCACAATTACGAAGAGACAGAGACTGGCCAATCATACCTTCGTAATGGTAAGACACATATTATACGAGAATTGTTAAAAATAACAAACAATGGCTACAGATTAGATTGATGAGAAACGTGTTACCAAAACGTGTAGCCTTATCAGTTAATTTAGTGAACAGATAAGCTATCAATACCTGTGGGTACCTACGCACTCATGCGATACTTTTAAGTGCATCTTATCAGCTTGTTATCATTTCATACAAGGTACGATCAACAACAAAAAAAGTAATCATTTAAAAATAATCTTTTTACACTGATTAATGGGTGGCAGTTAACTTTGATGTGAAATTAATCAATTGAAGTCATAATTAACCAATTAAATTCTACTGGAAAACCTGCAAATATTTCGGCTTCCCGCACCCCTAGCTAGGTCTTCTGTCCGCCGTGTAAGAGAACTCCCCATTGAGCGTATCCGCTTGTAATAGCTCTTTTAGCCATACATCTTGACAAGTTAATGATCCGAAATTGTGTGATTTCCAATGTGCGATTTTCGCGAAACTTCCTACCGCGAACAACTGTTTTGTGGAACAAGTTCGCTGCGACGATATTTCCGGACCGTTACGACTTCGGGAGCTTCAAGAAACGAGCATACTCCCTTTATAAAAAAAAGGTCGGCAACGCATCTGTGATTCCTCTGGTGTTGCGGGTGTCCATGGGCGGTGACCTGCTGGCTCGTTTGCCTGCTATTACATAAAAAAAAATGTTACACATAATTTTCATACTCCCAGTACAGATCAGACAACCATTTTCATGCATCGAAATGTCTAACGAGAGTGGGGATTGAAAGCAAAACCTTTGCTTAGCAGGCAGATAATAAGTACTAAGCACATCGCTAACTGGTCATCACATATGATTATCCACGTTTTTGTAATAAATTATGTTTGTGTCACGTGTTAGCTCTGCCGTGCGATGATTACACCCAAGTATGAAATTACGTTAAGGTATCTTAGTATTACTATGCATTCGAACGTATGAGGCAGTAAAAATGTTTTTTGAAACAGCGTCTTTCGCGACTACTTTATTCGAGTCCATGAGCTTTCGAACCTATGAGGCAGTGGAAAATAATTCGCAACAGCGTGTGTCGCAACAGCGGCGTTCGAAATAACACATGACACCCTGCTGAAACAATTAACAAACATTGCAATTGCTGAATCAATGAAGTAAGCAATATTACCCTTGCTCATAAAGCAAGGGTTCCAGCTGATTGTATGTAATAACTACCACCCATGAACGTCCAAGTTACAAGTTATTGATAGTTGTTAAGTCTAACAGTTTTTTATTGCACTAATGTAATCCTCCATTACTTTATCTTAACTCAGTAATATATAGTTTTAGTAATAATCTTGAATCTAAAATATATTATAACTACACAAGTTCATAAATAAAGTAAATAAATACTTATTAATACACAAACTTGATCCTCTCCGTGTGGTGACGGAGTAAGAATACAGTGTGTCTGTTGTGTCACCACCCCTTTTTATCCCATGGGTGTCGTAAAAACCGACTAAGGGACTATCCGTGAATATTATCTTTAAGAAATTAAAAGAAGTAAAACTTGAAATTAAACCCTATACCAATCCGTCTGGTCAGCGTGGTACTAGTAGGCCAAGTATCCCTCTGTCACGGGAGGAGGCCCGTCCCTGCAGTAGGACATTAATGGGCTGTTATGATGATCTAAAATATAATATAAATACACAATGTCATAAACAAAGTAAATAAATATTAATTAATACACGAACTTGCACGGCGTATGACTTATCAGTGTAAAACAAGGAATACACGTAGAAAGTAAGGAAATATTAATTATTAATTTATGTGACGTTCTGTGGTATCATAAGTTGTATTGTTGTGTGGTTTGGCTGTGTACAGGGTGTGCGGTACTACGACATTTGGCAGCCTTCCAATCTTAATAAATATGGGACATCTGGTTTCGAAGGACAGAGTAGTCTTTCAAAAATACATAAAGTAATAAGTATACTTTGCTCTATAAACAATACTAAAATGCCTTGCGTCAGGCATGTATGCAACGTCGGATGCATGCATGCAACGTCAAGCACTTGTATGAAACTTCAGGCACTTGTATGCAACGTCCGGTACCCACAAAATCTTAATATTTCGGCAAAAGATGACAAAACTAAAAACATAGTGCATAAAAATGTAATTAATTTCAAATTCAAATTTCAAAATACTTTATTTCATAAAATTTATTACAAATTGTTTGAAATCGTCGTTTACTTAAAATTGAAGCTACAATTAAAATTATAGATCGACACAGACAAACGCTACAGAACTAAAATTAAATTAGCTAAGTACATTTTTTTAAGGTTTTTATCTACATATTTGCTTTTCAAAATAAATAAAACAAATAAAACAAAACAAGTCATTAGTCTACACGGACGCACGTGGAGCTAGTCACAAATAAAACTGACTCAAACGAGGAAAAGTTAAAGAAAAAAAAGTTTATAACAAAATTTTGCATAACACTTTACCGGAACGACAAAGTTTCTCAGAATGTTCCTGAATTAGTTAAAATACACTTCATATTATCATTATTTGGCTGAACACCAACATTTTCTCGAACCAGAACTAAATTATGGATAAAATGAATCACTACTTTATTATGTTGGATTATGAGTATATAAACGTTTTTCTTGTTAATCATTTGTTTAGTTTGACTAACAAGTAATCGTGACAAAAATAAACAATCTAGAAATCGCGAGAATATCTCTTCGCGTTACTCTAATTCCGTATAATATTGGTGGTTTTATTCTTCTTTCTTTATTTGTCAAAGAATCCCTTCTTTTGATCACGCTATGTATATTTATGTATATTTCTATTTCAGTCCAAGTATTTATGGCTTACTTGGAGTGAAATAGTGAAGAGTGACGGAGTAAGTATACAGTGTGTCACCACCCCATCTCATCCCATGTGTGTCGTAAAAGCGACTAAGGAACTATCCGTCAATATTATCTTTACGAAATAAAAAGAAGAAAAACTTGAAATTAAACTCTATACCAAACCGTCTGGCCAGCGTGGTATTAGTAGGCCAAATACCCCTCTATCACAGGAGGAGGCCCGTCCCTGCAGTGGGACGTTAACGGGCTATTATGATAGTCTACTACTTAAATCTTTTCATAAAAGCGGAGAAAGTTCGCACGTTATGTCTGTACAAAAACTAGGTACTAAAGTAAAACTCTTACATAAAATTCATTACCAAAGCGTCTAACTAGATTCTCAATGGCGAATGTTTAACAACCCAATTCATCATAACAGCCCATCAATGTCTCACTGCAGGAACGGGCCTCCTCCTATGATGAAGGGATACTTAGTCTACTAATAACACGCTGGCCAGACAACCCAATTAACTAAACCAAATTTAGTTACAATACTGGTGGTGACATATTCCTGTACTGTTTTATGTGACATTAAAAAGCTGTAAAGATAATTATAAACATAGTTATAACACTTGTATACTAAAATAGACCCCCTACATGTCACAAATAAAACAGTCGCGCTATAATTGTAATTAAACGCATTGTGCAAATGAATAGCATTGCCAAAACGTGCTTCCACGCTGCATATAAACGTGCAATACTTTAGGCGTACATCCAAAAGTACTCAAATAGATTTCACCTACATTAATAATTACCCTTATCTTGTATAGATGGCGTTTTACGAAAGGCTTTTTATTATTCGTTTGAGGTGGCAGACGAGCTAATAGCCTACATGATAGAAGAAAGTGGTAACCACCGCTCATAGACGTCAGGAATATCGGATCGAAACCATTACGGAATAATAACACTAACATATCTATTAGTAGAATGCATAATTGTTAAAACGAATTCTAAAACTTACTCCTAAGTATTGATATATATTTCATAGGCACACATTTTCAACATAAAGTAAGTAGTTTGCTATATTAAAAGTTGATTGCTATGCAGTCTAGATGGTGCTGTCTTAGTTGAGTGAAAATTACGAAAGTTAGCGGCTCTTGAGTGTACCCAAAGCTATTTTTCTTTTGTATATTGTCTTCTGTATATCTCTGTTTTGTGACATAGGTATCATGTTGTCAATTAAGGGGTCGGATGACTATGATATAAAAATACCATTGTTACGAAGAAGGATTAATTTAAAGAACAGATTAAAGCCATATCAGTAAGTTGAGTTGCATCAATGGTTCTTAGTGTCTTGTTTAAACTATGTAATGAAAATAATATGTATAAGGTTAAGGATATAGGATTTAATTTATTTCGTAAAGATAATTTTCACGTATAGTCCTTTAGTCGGATTTTACGACACCAGTGGGTGGTGACAGATTGTATTCTTACTCCGTCACCACACGGAGAATATAATAATACCACTCTTTAGTTAACTACATTTTAAGTGGCGCAGGTATCGTAGCTGCAGTGCGACCGGACTGTCCCCAATCACTTCCGAACAGTAGGTAAAGTTCTTAAATCTTTGATTAGTAGGATTGCCCCAGTTTATTGCCTTATTAAACTATTACAATAGATTAACTATTTAAGTGTATAGTTTGGTTTTTAAACGTTCCACGGTGTGCCAGTAATATTAGTTCGATTGTTAGTACTTAATACTTCCTTAACTAGGCTATTAAGGGAAATTAGAAGTAAATGTATCAGTTTTACTTAACTAGGCAAATAGAACAGTACATGATTGGTCTATAAATAAACGATTTGTGTAAGTACAACAACATGAATATAAACCAAATAATAGAAGACAGTTGAGGACGGGGGGAAACCGATGAATGAAGGAAGCAAAGGATAGATACCCACTGTTAGCGAAGACTGATTCGCATTATGCAACAATAATTTATTCTGATTAACTTTAGTCGTAAGGGACTATCCGTGAATATTATCTTTCGAAATAAAAAGAAGGAAAACTTGAAATAAAACCTTATACCAATCCGTCTGGCCAGCGTGGTATTAGTAGGTCAAGTATCCCTCCGTCATGGGAGGAGGCCCGTCCTTGCAGTGGGACATTAATGGGCTGTTATGATGATGATGATCTTTAGTCCACTAAAAAAAACATTGCAGATAATCTACGAAAACAAAATAAGAAAAACATGATTTATAACGCCACACCAATTTGTGAAATCAGCGTAGCATTAGTATATTCTAAGTCTCCATTCGTCACTGAGCAAGGGCCCATCCTTGTAGTAGGACATTAATGAGCTGCTATGAATAAGCTTTCAGATTAGTTGTGTGAAATATGTTTTAACAAGATTACGCCACAATCCTAAAATAAAGTTACATCTAAAATAACACTTCTACTGAAACTAAACTAGATACCTTGTAGTCAAGGATTTATATGTTCTTAGAACAATCATGATATTATAAATAAATATGCATTTACGGTTAAAGTCTTTTTGGTAAAAAGTAACTAAATCTATCACTAACACCGTACGCATTTAAAGGATGCCAATTGCAAATTAAACAGAGCTGTACTGTACTTACTAGACCATACATAAAGATACTTTCAAATTATCTATACATAGAAAATCTGAAAAGGAAAATCTCCAAGAAAAACAATAATTTTATTTAAGCCTCTTATTTAAACTGAATACTGTGTACGTAGGACGAATTTGTTTGTAGTCACCTTATTTAAAAATGACAAAATATTTTTATCGTTTATTTTTATTTGTCACTAACTATTTTAAAATCAGGACACAGATTCCTCGAAAGTATTAATATTAATCACAAATGATTCTTGCCGTTAGTATTCCACTTCCCACTAATATTATAAAAATGTTAGTTTGTGATAATTTGGGAGTGCGTGTGTGTCACTTCTTTAGCTCAGACAGCTAAACTAATTTCGGTAAAGTTTGGTTTTAATGTAACTTACACCCTCGACTAACACTAAGCTACTTTGATGGGATGGCTTATACTTTTATTAAACACTAGCTTTTGCCCCCGCAGCTTCGCTCGCGTTAAATTCGGGGTAGCACTGTTCCCCTTTTCTGGACACGAAAAAAAAGTAGCCTATGTTACTCTCCATCCCTTCAACTATCTCCACTTAAAAAATCACGTTTCGTCGCTCCGTTTTACCGTGAAAGAAAGACAAACAGACACACTTTCCAATTTATAATATTAGTATGGATGCTGTTCCCATGGGAGCAAAAATGTAAAAGAAGAATTTAGAGACGTTTGAAGGAGGCACATGTCCAGCCGTGGGCTTCTTTTGGCTGAGATGAATTGTAATATGAAATGCTGTCATTATAAATTCTGTACTGGCTAGAACGTTTAGAAACGAAGTCCCATATAATAACATACACTGTTAAGATATCGTGTCTAGTATTTTGAAATTAGTTTCGCTCAATAACTAGTGCACAGAGCAAGTCTCCACTTCATTACTCTGCATTGAGAAAGTATAATTATAGAGCAAGCTGGTTAGGCTAATTGTTAACTAGCTATTCGGTTAATAATTAACCAATTTCCCAGAGTTAGTTGTTTGTTTTTAACCAAAATAATACAATGATATTAGATAAACATATACAATAAAAAGTACCTAGTTAGTAAATAGTAATTTTCTAATTAAAAAATATCATCATAACAGCCCATTAAGGTCTCACTGCAGGGACGGGCCTCCTCCTGTGACGAAGGGATACTTGTCCTACTGATATTGGCCAGACGGATTAGTATAGGGTTTAATTTCAAGTTTTCCTTCTTTTTATTTCGTACAGATAACATTCACAGTAAGTCCCTTAGTTGCTTTTTACGACACCCATGGGATGAGATGGGGTGGTGACATATTGTATTCTTACTCCGTCACCACACCGATAATAATTAATTTGTATATAGATTAAAAATATACTTCAACCAAATCGTTGATACCGATTCAATTTCGTTTACTTGTAATCCAAGTTCTCAGAAATTTCATAACCCAACAATGATTATTTTCCCAAAGTAGTTCAATGGAAATTTAATAAATATTGAATGATCAATTTACGTTAAAATCTTTTACGTAAAAAAAAAAAGATAATAATTCTCTGGTTTTGGAGAAGGTTTTTTAACTAGAAATATATTAACACACATCAGCATAAAGATTGAAAGTTTGAATATTATTCAAACTTTCTCGTCAGTGACTTAAGCAGTATATCCTAAAGGTCCGTATATTAAGTAAAGCAAGTCCAAGGAGACTGATTAAAATTCCTGGGATACGGATTTATATGCTAATCATCAGACCCTAACATTACCTTGGTTTACTTTAGGCACAATATGAGCAAACAGTTTGTGCTTCACAAAGGGTTGACTCCGGATCCTTAATGGTTTATTAGCAAGTGACAGAGTTTGATATTTAATTAGAAAAGAAATTAGTTACTTAACTATGACAAATAGGTTCGCATTTTTATCGAAACGAATCGTAAAACAATCTGAGTAAACACCCCAGACGCCATTTTCACTGGTCCATCCAATTCGAACCTCGTTGTTTAAAATTATCTTTTGTCAAGTAGAATACATTCTATTCTCATGCATGTTTTCTATTCTTTGATTATTATTTTTTATGATGTATAAATAGTGTATTATCCTGTCTGGTACTGTCAAATATTTTAATTAGGTAATTGATTTATGTAAAAAGAAATATTGTAAACACAACTGAATTTTAAAAGAGTTGCCATGAGTTTATTTGCCAGGTTTCTTCTCATTGGCTCTATGCATTTGGAAACTAGAATTTATGGATCAACACAGACAGACAAGTAGATTTGAGTGGTAGTTTGTTTTTATTTTTCTCCTCTAATTTACATTAGACAATAGAACGCGGTTATTTCTAGTGCTGTGGCGTTTGTCTGTGTCGATCTATAATTTTAACTGTAGCTTCAATTTCAAGACAATTTGTGATACATTTTATGAAATAAATAAAGCATTTTGAAGCTTGAAGTTTATATATCTTCATACATGCCGGTCGTTTTACAAACATCAATTTAATAGATACAAAGAACATCCAGACTCAGGACAATCATTTGTGGATCGCACAAAGATTTTCCTGCGTGGGAATTGAAATCGTGACCTTATGTACTGCAACCACTTACACGACCCTCGCGCTACCAAAGGAGTTCAAACAGATTATCATTTATTTTCTTCCTTCTGACAGATCATCTCATTTGATTCCGAATTCATCAAATTTATTCAAATTACTATCCGTGTAGTGACGGAGTAAGAATACAATATGTCACCACCCCATCTCATCCCATCGGTATCGTAAAAACCGACTAAGGGAATAACCGTAACCACTATCTTTACTAAATAAAAAGAAGGAAAACTTGAAATTAAACCCTATACCAATCCGTCTGGCCAGCCTGGTATTAGTAAGCCAAGTAACCCTCCGTCACGGGAGGAGGCCCGTCCCTGCAGTGGGACATTAATGGGCTGTTATGATGATGATGATGATTCAAATTAAGAACGAAAATATTATGACGTATTTTTCATTTGTTTACTTACTTGTTACTGTCACAGCCAGTAACATTTGTATCCTCCTCTTGAAATGTCATTATTGTAAATATTCACAAGTACGGTTCGTATAGATGTCAGGAACCCAACTCAAGTACAGAACCACTCGTAGTTTCAACAATATTGACAAGTCGACTACAACTCTGTAATACAAATAACCCACGCCTAGCTCTACCATTGGAGAAGGATATAAAAGAGGAGGACTCTCTATTTGGACTACTTTCAATCTTTACCAACCTTTTTTGACGACCTCTGTGGCGTAGTGGTTATATAACATGACTGCTACGCAGAGGTCTCGGGTTCGATTCCCTCTCAATCCAAATCTTTGTGTACATGAACATGATTGTTTGCATTGGTCTGGGTGTTTGGTATGTATAATATGTATGTATTTACATAAAAAAAGTATTTAAGTATGTTTATCCGTTGTGTAGTACCCATAGTACTAGCTTTGCTTAGTTTGGGACTAGATGGCGTTGTGTAAAGGTGTGAGGAATTTTTTTTTTAAGTTTTAGAAGACTATCTTCTTTAACCTGTCGCGAAATGGCGCACGTTTGAATCCTGCTTGCATCTTTAATTCTGTTCATTAGTTTTCTATGGATATTGTTCTTTATCTGCGCAGAGGTATTAGATTCTATTCCCTGTCAATGCATTTTTTATGTACAACATAACGTAACATAAATGTTAGCATTAAGTCGGGGTATTTTCTTCCTTTACTGTATGTTTTAGAAAAAAAAGTACGTAATATTATAGTTTACACAGTTAGACGTTTTTTGAAAGATATAACAAAGAAAGCTCTAGCGCCCATAAACTGTCAGTTTCATACGAAAATACGTCTTATTACAATATAGTAAGGTGCAAGTTTGTATAACTTAATAAATAAACCTAAAAATAGCCTAATAAATCTTCATAGTCTTTCTCAATAAAATCCCTTACGAAGGCACAAACAACAACAAATAAGGTTGTTTACCTAAGTTCGTTCTACAAGTTAAGCGCCGATTACACTACCTTAGTTGTCTAGTGTAATCACATGTAGGCTGTTAGGACACTACATATCGGAGATTGGCGAGTCCACCCTACATGTAGGGCCCTACATCTTGTAGGGTTGGCACATGTAGGCTGTTAGGACACTACATATCGGAGATTGGCGAGTCCCGAGCGCCCTAAATCATGTAGTGCCCTACAAGATGTAGGGCCCTACATGTAGGGTAGTGTAATCGGCGCTTTATACCTATGTACTTTATAAAGCTATGGTTACATAGCAAGCGGTCTTGTACTCATTTTATAATTCATTTAATTTGAAAAATATTGCTGAGATAGAAATAAGAAAGTATAAGGGTTGATTTTGATTATATTTAGTAAGTAAATAGCGTAATCTAATTCCATGGATGTCGTAAAAATAGATTATAGGAAGACTCACATATATATTCTTTTCCTTTATAATGTAAACTTGAAACCCTATACCTATCCAACTGGCTATTGTCGCATAAGTAGACCACATTTGTCTCCCTTATTGGAGAGGAGGCGAGGAGGGCTAATCCCTGATGCTAATCCCTGATGATGATATTTACACATTCCCTACTATTTCTACGAGTATAGGCCTCACTACAACGCTGATGGACCTACTAGAGTTTATACTTTGACTTCTTGTGGTACGTCACCATTACAACTCATCTCGTGGCAAATTCGAAAACAAATCTAGCTAATGTGGTATTAGGCTAAATTTCACATACAACATACAATCTTATACCAATCCATCTGTCTAGGGTGATATTAATTAGTGGACCAAGTTTTCCTCCGTCACAGAAGAAGTTATATCTCTGCTATGGGCCATTAGTAGTCTACTATGGTATCTAAGTATTACATAATATTATGACTATTATTTCGAAATTCAACGCAACGTACTATAGTCTCGTACTAAAAACTTGGCAACAGACTAGAGTGTCCAATGTCACAGTTTATTTTAACGTGAGGAGTTCTTTGATACCAATGTGCTAATATTAGTCGCGAATACTGCTCTTTATATCTATTAGGACTTTGCACTGAGGATCAATAAACTTGCCTATCGGGAGAGACAATAGATTTAGCCATTTCGAAAGTCAGTTAGTTTCAGCCTCTATCATCCCACAGCTGGGCAAAGCACCTATGATTTCCACAAAGTCGGCCCATGCATAATGCAGGCCAATGTTTCTGTGCCCTCGCCACCTCCTACGTGATGTAACATTGCGAAAACTAAGTAAATATAATATTCTTTACACATACACACGAAGCCATCTAGTCTCATATTAAGCTGAGCTTTTACTGCTGAGGTAAAACACACAAACATATATTCAGCGGAAATCGAACAAACATCCAGCACATGTGTTTCCTTCTTGAAAGACCCGATGTCTTTCAAGAGTAGACTGACCAGAAAAATGATGTCGGAGTTAAGTCATTTTGTGACTACACCACGTTGCTTTACTACCTAGTCCCAAAGCTTGTACCTACTATGGGTACTAGACAACGGATAAACATACTTAAATAATTTTTTTTGTAAATACATACGTACATATTATACATAGAAAACACTCAGACCAATGCAAACAATCATGTTCATGCACACTAAGATTTGCATTGAGCGGGAATCGAAGCCGAGACCTCTGCGTAGCAGCCATGTAATATACCGAGTGCGCCACAGAGGTCATCAAATATATTATTTACTTAAAATATAAATAGGTAATTATTTACACTTAAATGTCGCGGATTTGTATTTTAAATTAAAACTAAATTACTGAACCTATTTTGATCTCTATGGGATCAATCTGGATGTATACTCTTTCAAATAAAAAGTTGTTTAGTAGCTTTTTTTAAATTGGTTTATAATTTGACGCCGTTATAAAGTAAAAAACATCTAAAAAAATACAACTGATTTGAGAACCTTCTCCTTTTTTGGAGTCAGGTAAAAATGATGGCAATTTCCTTCTTCACACGTTAGGTAAGTAAAACGTAAACTTAATAACGATACACGATACCGATATGAGAGAGGATGTTGATTTGATTGTGTACACAACCTGATACACTGTGTGCTCGTGTGTGAATTACTGTGTTTTGTGTTTCAATCTTATATGTCTTTTTACGACTTGTTTTGAGAATTTGAGTAGTTGGAAAACATACGTCATTAGAGACGTGGACATTAAGCCCGATTTACACATTGAAGTACGAAGTAGCCCCCTCTTTCGCGTCTCGCCAACTTAACTCGCCAAAAAATAGGATGGAGATCTATTTAAATCAACTTTATCAACAACTTCCTACTTAACTCGCTACTGTCCTTGTTGATGTGTAAATCGGGCTTTAGAGGCAGGTATGGGATGAATACTTTACAGGCATACGTTTATTAACAGTGAATACATATTGAAACATATTGAATAGTGTGGGTCTCAAAAACAAAACCTCACGAATTTGAAGCCCAAAAATTTATTTTTTAACTGTGTCAGTTGCGGTCGCAGCCCCAACTGACACAGTAAAAAAAAAAGAGATTTAGCTTTTTGATATGAACGGAAGATTAATTTATTTAAGTATTTATTTTATGTTATGACACAATGAAACAATGGTGACACCGTAACAGTCCATATCCCTCTGTAGAGCAGACGAACAAACTTCTTTAAAAAGAGTAATATTAATATTATGCAGCTTAGACCTATTGGTACAGTTTTATATTAAATTTCTGAGATGGGGTGGTGCATTATTTATTCATAATCAAACACCACAGATAGTGTTGTAAGCAAAAAATTCATTATAATGTTTATAAATATAAAACCCGTTATTATAGGTTAACAATAAACAATTGATTTATTATGATAAAAATAAACAGATTAACAATATTAAATATAAGTATACCTACAGTATAGTCGTTGACCTCTGTGGCGTAGTGGTATTGTTGTGCATGACTAGTGCGTAGTCATCTCGGGTTCGATTCCTGCTTCTTGTAAATGTCTGTTGTCCGTAAATAAGATTGGTTTCATTTTGTCTGGATGTTTCAAATTAACGAACGTAAATAACGTAAATACTCAAGACAATAAATAGTCGTGTGGTGACGGAGTAAGAATACAATATGTCACCACTCCATCTCATCCTATGGGTATCGTAAAAACCGACTAAGGGACTAACCGTAAATATTATCTTTACGAAGTAAAAATAAGGAAAACTTGAAATTAAACCCTATACCAGTCCGTCTGGCCAGCGTGGTATTTAGTAGGCCAAGTATCCCTCCGTCACGGGAGGAGGCCCATCCCTGCAGTGGCACGTTACTTGGCTGTTATGAAGAATAGTTTGTGGATCACGAAAATAATTATCATAAATAGTATTCAAACTCACCACCTATCTATAAAACTGGTTTGCCACCGAGACGATTCAGTTGCATTAGAGAGTAGTGCAATACTATTTACTCTATGGTAAAGCGGTTTATAAAAACCAGTTTAGTGTTGCCAGCGGATTAACTTTCATTTTTATTATCATGTCATGTTTATTATTAATAACACGCATCATTTTTGTTACAGGTAATCTTCTTTTAATTATCTTCAGCGGATTAAGGAATTAATTATGATGGTTTGTTACTAAGCTGTTAATTATGTTATTACGCTGAAGTAGGTAAGGATATGTTATAAGTAGCTCTGATAATGCATGTCTTCTCGCCATCCTGCACATGACCAAAGGATCCGAGAAGCTTGTCCACCTGGGTTGACCGCCTCTAAATAAGTTTTGTAGGACACTCATCATCATCATCATCATCACAACAGCCCATTAATGTCCTACTGCAGGGACGGGCCTCCTTCCGTGAGAAGGGGATACTTGGCCTACTAATACCACGCTGGCCATACGGATTGGTATAGGGTTTAATTTCAAGTTTTCCTTATTTTTGTTTCGTAAAGATAATATTCACGGATACTCCCTTAGTCGGTTTTTTCGATACCCATGGGATGAGATGGGGTGGTGAAATATAGTATTTTTACTCCGTCACCACACGGAGAGTAGGACACTGGTGAAGAGAATTTAAATAAAAAAAGGAAAATGTCATATTGGCAGTCACACATACTAAATACGAATATGCAGCCCCAAGAAGTTTATCTATGTATTAAGGTCTCCTCCTTTCGATACCGCCTTGGTAGAGCGGCTCTATTTTAAACAATTTATATACGTTACCTATTAAAATATACAAACGTCAATGGCCTACAATTTTATTTCTATCTCTATTAGATGGAATTAGTGACAACAAAAATAAAAGTTTAAAATTAAAGTTTCTATTAACAATGAAAACAACGTATTTAAAAAAAATAAGAAAATAGTTTCTAAAAATATTTTGTCTTTAAGAATAAAGGTAACGGTTAATTCCTAATACTTAATCAATTAATTCTTATATCTTCTTAATTACTCACCCCCTTACTCATAAACGCCTCTTAAATTTAATCACTGTTTAGCGAGATTTTTATTACTAAAACCAACCTTATACTAAACAACGTAAGAGTCTATGCTAATTAATCAATTGACTAAAATTTAAGAGGCGTTTATGAGTAAGGGGGTCAATGTTTATCTTTAAATAAAGCTCTTTCCCACTGCAGATAATTTTAAATAGATTTCCTTCTTCCTATATTATAATTCTTGAATAAGCTTTGCTTTGAAATGGTTTTTTAATAAAGCCCTTTTAACATAATAGATAATCTTTTACAAACTTATACATCTTTACCATACAAAAAGGCATAATACATATTTACATACCTACTAAAAAGGATGAGACCATTTTGTAACAAAAAACCTAAACACTAATTTTGAGAGCGCATTAAATATTACTATTTACGTTAAATAACATAGGTTTTACTTAGTACTCTATCATAATGAAATAAGTTACCAGCTTGTTCTGTACCACATTATTTAATCATAAAACAGTAGCGACACTGACCGCAATTCGGCTTAGCCTGCAGCATCCAACTCGGGGGAAATGCACCTACTTTCTTTCTACTGCATCTAGCGGGCTTTGGACAATCTCCATCTACACATTAAATTCAAAACAACATATGTTTTAACATCAATTTTTTTTAGTTTAACTCTGTGTATGCCAATGTAGAGTTCATAATCGTTTGTACGGTTTTCAGTTAAGCTGTATACACAAGCGCACGATCCCGTTTATTTTTCCGTGGCGAGATGGGTATAGTCTCGCGGCTTAGTCAGTCGTTCGTCAGCGTTGACGGCGTAAGGCCGCGCTCGCGTGTGTCCGTTCTAAAATCAGTCGATTCAGTGAGAGATTCAGTTTTTTGGAACATGTGCTGTGTTTAAATGAAGATGACCGGTGAAATTTGCTGCAACCAAAAATGGTATGCGTTGTTTAGTGGGAGTAGCTGAATACGGGAGATGCACTTGAGTGCTCTATTCACACTCGAACGGACAACTGCCGGCATGAAGGGCCAACCGGTTTGGTGAGATCTCTTACCGATCCAAATCATGTAGAATAGGCCCTTAGCTTTTACCATTGTTTATTTGTTTATGTTTTTAGTTCATCTGGCAGTTGTTTTTCGCTTGATTTATGTTATAGTTAGATTTATAAGCTTTTAGTTTTAGTTGTGTTTAAAATTTATGCCGAAATTATGTTTACTCGTTAGCTCTATAACTCATTAAATCTGACAAGAATGTCCCATTGCTGAGACGAGCTTGTTCATAGAAATATGGCCTACAGAGTATTAATATCTCGATTTATGTCATGATCCATTTCTTTGCTTAACCACTGCAATTTACTCTACATTTTAAGGATATCCGTAATTAAAAATATTGTGCGTGTAATTTATTTACGATAAAGATCAGAAAACACTACGACAATACAAATAAGACTCTACTTTTACTATATTAAAATGTAATGGCGATTAAAATTCTACTCAAAGACGATAACAACGTAACTTTATTGTTTTTATACGTCGATAGTATCTCTAGTTATTTGAATAATAAGGATGTTATGTAGTACTATATCCGTAACCGAAAATGTGTGATGCATAACTGTGATACATTGAACTGATAATATCAATGTTACGGTTTAATGCTAGCGTTTTAATTAGCCTTACTATGAATTAATTACATTTTATAATAATTATTTTTGAATAAAAAACCTGACTCCATCCAGAACCTTTGGTACCGATACCGATATTAAAATACTTTTTAAACTTACAACCAAATTACGAAATCAACAATAGTGATATTTCTTTGAAATTTACTGAAACAATTTATTGAGACAATACCTCCATAGAAAAATAATATCCTGTCGGAATCTAATTATATCTCCTTGGTAATACCAACCGACAATAGTTTTGAGAACCAAAACAGTACCCAATAGACAACATCCAACAAGACAATTGAATATATGAATTGAATTGAATTGAATCCGAAGTAATAGCTGTAAAGTCCCTCCAAAGGAATAATTACGGCTGTTATGACTTATAAAGCATATCCGAATCTGATTAATCATATGAATCCGGATAATTACAAGTCCAATATCCGTATTGATATAATATCATTAAATCTCACGTTCATAACACACACATTCTTGAATATCAAATGACTTCAGTCACTCTCTTTGATTGATAGTCAGAGTGACAAACTAAGAATACTTAATGTCACCACTACACCCACCGAAGGTATTGTATAGGTCGGCTAAGATGTTATTCATATTATTACATACATACATAAACTCGCGATTTTTCCCCACGAGGGTCGGCAAAGGCTACTCCATTATAGCACTCTGCAACCCGCTTTTCGACCTGAGTGACGAACTGGATGTAGAGACACTCTCAAAACGCACAACACTCATTTCCTCTACATATAACGTAACGTAAACGGATCGGCAACGACTCGCCTTTTTCCTCGGTGTCAAACGTCAAAAATCCGATTACGTTACGATTCCGATTAGTGTGCGTTGCAGTAAGGAGTTTCATACAAATAATACTGAACGGCTCGAGTTGATACAGTGCCGATCCGTTTACGTTACGTTATATGTGCTACGACCCTAACTAGTTGAGCTTACCATCAGATGATACAAAGAATGAAACTAGAAAAAATGAACCTAAACCAATCCGACTAGGCTGGGCAAAACATTAAGAGGCATATCTCTACATAACCATATTCATAGCCTGCTATAATTTCATTCGACACATTTAATACATAGAACCACAAACGTTAAATAATGGATATCTGCCTAATCAAACAGTAATAGAGTTAAAATTAATATACGTTTCAATGTAGGTTTGGCAAATACCGACAATTAACACGTGTAGGCCTATTTAACCCACTTTTATTTCACATACATTTAATTAAAATGGTAAAACAACTTTTAACATCGTAAAAGGCATTCAATGGGCTTTAATACCTACCCATTCGTTTAATGCCGACTTACTTGTACCAAATTACGGAAACGATAAAAAGAGTAAATAGAATTTAATTACAAGTATATGTTGTCCGTGTGGTGACGGAGTAAGAATACAATACTAGTCACTACCCCATCTCATCCCATGGGTGTCGCAAAAACCGACTAAGGGACTATCCGTGAATATTATCTTTACGAAATAAACAGAAGGAAAACTTGAAATTAAACCCTATACCAATCCGTCTGGTCAGCGTGGTATTAGTAGACCAAGTATCTCTCCGTCACATGAGGAAGCCCGTCCCTGCAGTGGGACATTAATGGGCTGTTATGATGAAACGAGAAAGATCTTTTGAAGATGAAGTCTTTACATACATAAATAAAGTAACGAGTTATTCCCATACTTATTACCAACTAGCATTTTTTTACTCTCTCGTTTATTTTAAATCAATTTAAAAGATACAAAGAAAGCGCGCGACAGTCGCTTACACACGCTTTTCCACCGAGTCAGTTAATAATAATCAACTCATTATAGTCATCTAATTAAGAAAGTCTTGATTAACGTAAAATCTAATTGATTAGTTTTCGACTGTAAACTCAATTAGATAACCTTTCAACTGTAATCGGGTCAATACGAGGCGAATAACATTTTAACGACCACTTTCCCCTTCTTTATTGAATTTACTAATTCCCCTAGCAGCTATACTTTTAAGAGACCGGACAAACGACTTTAAGTTATTACAACGTTAATTAAACAAAAAATGATCCAGAGTTTATAAATTACTTCGGACATTATTGTGTGGTTGTAAGTTTTTTTAAGCAAGTGGATCGTTGATTCTTTGGCTATTTATTATTTTTTGATAGATATAGAGTTAAGTAAATGTCCCTTTATCGCCTTTTCAATCAATCAACTAGCCTATTTCGGTCCAGTGCTAAACATAGGCATCTCCCAACACACGCCACAGAACTCGGTCTTGCGCCTTCCACATCCAGTCCGCCTCAGAGACCTTTATGAGGTCGTCGGTCCACCTAGCTGGGGGCGTCCTACACTACGTTTGCCGAGTCGCCTTGATAAAATTGCGGTGCCAACCTAGATTTGTCGTATTTTTTTACACACACTTTTTATTCAAATGTAGTAAAACTTTACCTACCAAATTTTACGACAACTTCAAGATGAAACTATTTTCACAGTACCTACTTTCCATTTATCATCATCATCATCATCATAACTGCCCACTGCAAGGATAGGCCGTCTCCCCGTGACGGGGGGATACTTGGCCTAGTCATACTTTCCATTACACTTTAAATTAAAGAAAACGCTACCTTCACTAGTACCTACGTGATAAGGTAAACAAACTTTCTTAGAAACGTGTTTACTTCACACGAGACTAAATTAGTTTGCACTTACAATATATAAACCACAGTACAGATTAATACAGAAGTTCTTTTAGTTTATCGTTTGACTAGTGGCCAGCCTGGACCCTGTTTGATAAAATTTACAGATGTAATGAATTTTATAAGGGTTACAAATTTTATTTTACAGGCAAGTGTACAAGTTTCTATTAAAAATTACAAGTTAAAATTTTTACATGGTACAAAATTTACAATATTATCTCTCTACAATTAGTGACAATTTATATTTGTGTAGGGAAAATAGGTTTATTAACGTTGATTTGTCCTTCATATGAAGTAAATATTACAGATAAAACACACTTAGATTTAGGTAAATCACGTATAGTGGCAAATAAATATCATTATTTTACACGTGGTCATACTGCTATCAACTGTTCTTTGTACACACAGTAACTAATCAACCTAGACACTCATGTACCTTAATAACTTGAGATAAGACACAATTTCAAATGAAAATGTTTAACTTGATGTGTTGCTGTGTGTACTCGTATGTAGAAAGACTTCTGTGGCTATCTCTGTTTGGTATATAATCCCAGCACGTATACTTTAACTACACGTAAATATTTTACTATCGTTTTGTAATAGTTTTTCTCAATTTTGAACCTTTTCACATTAGAATTTAGATTGAAATTTCCTTGCATTATTGTGTTAGTATTATCTTCATTTGCTTTTGTTCTATCAACGGTTTAAAGCTATTGTTTATGTCCATGTGGTGACGAATACATTGGTTAAGAATACATGGGGTTGCCAAACCATCTCGTACCACAGTTGTAGTAAAAATCTACTTAAAGTTAAGCCTGCAACAAAGCAATTAGTAACTATTTATTAGTTACTAAATACTAATTGCAAGGAGTCAACAGTCTTTCATGATTTCTTAACCTTTGTGGCATAGTGCTTATAGTTGACTGCTAGGAGATGTTTCGTGTTCAATTTCCATTCTATGCATATATTTGTGTGCATGAACATGAAAGTTTTCATTGATCTAGGGGATTTCTATATATAACATGTATGTATTTACAGCACAAGAGCATGTTTATTAATTGTCTTTAACCCACAAAACAAGCTCTACTCAGTTAACGCATAGATCCCATTGTGTTAATATTATATTATAATATCTATTAGGTAAAACGTGACTACCATACCACAGCGGTATAGAACTAGCCACAACTCCACGTGTTTAAAGTCACGAGGAATGCGATCACTGCATTAAACGCATGAGTTAATCATTATTACTATCTTTATCTATAATTATTTATAAAAAGCCTGTGATTTTGTAATTGTAGGACATGGCTAGTAGATAAAGGGTTCGATTCCTGCTCAATACAAATCTTTGTGTGCAGAAACATAAATGTTTGCTTAAGAAAAAATAAAAATTAAATGTGACATATTTTTAACATGAATTCAATGACGGTCTCTGTTGAAGTGACATATTTTTAACATGAATTCAATGACGGTCTCTGTTGAAGTTCATGGCTGCCACGCAGGTCTCCAGTTCGAATTCCGCTCAACAGAAATTTTTGTGTCAATCAATAAACTAGCCTATTGCAGTCCAGTGTTGGACATAGCCTTTCCTAACACGCGCCACAGAACTCGGTCCTGCGCTTTCCGCATCCAGTCAATTTTTGTGTGCTTGGACATAAATATTTGCATTAATCTGGAAGTTTTCTGTGTTATAATTATTATAATATGTAATGTATTTTCATATAAAAATAAGCTCAGCTTAATTTAGGACAATAAGGCACTGTGCAAATGTTATCCTAAGAAATATTATTAAATTATCTGAGCCAATAGATAAATATTTCTCCTGGAGCGGTCCTGTGCCAATAATATCATTGTATTAAATGAGTACCTAAAAGCCTTCGACCTAATTCTGGTCGTGAAAGATATAGTGACCTATTTGTATTCAAGTGGGTAAAGCTTTTCAACTAGACCGCATAGCAGCTAAATACAAAAGTCTAACTGTTCATATCTACTATTGACTGCCACTTATGTTGTCAACTTTGGTTTATGTATAAAAAACATTATGGTCTATATTATATCTTTATTATATATTATATTATAGTATATCTGATATAGTTTTTAGGGAAATATAATTCACTCAATTAGGGCACTGTAGGTACTAGAGAAACGGATAAACATAAGTATAATATACTTTTTGTCAATAAGTACATATTCCACAAAAAAAAGAAACACCCAGACTAATACAACAACAAGCAGCTAACAAAAATATACATTTTATATTGGTCTGAGTGCTTTCTATTGTATTTAAGTATGTTTATCCGTTGTCTAGTACCCATAGTACAAGCTTTGCTTAGTTTAGGACTAGGTGGCGTTGTGTGAAGAATATTTATTTATTTATATTTAAACCTACTCCACAAAAAATATAGTATAATTTGTGAACTATATTTTAAGTTTCTTAAAGAAAATACTTACGAATCTTTCGGTTGTTATAACTACGAATATTTGTACGGGTTTCTTATCATAGGTTACAAGCAGTTTCACTTCTATAACATGTCTGTTTTGTGGCTTCACTATACAGTATCAGATCTAGATTTACTACGTAAGTAATATTTTTATTGCCAGACAGATTCAGATTTGGGATTATACATATATTGTGCTTATAATATATAACAATATGTATATGAGATCCTTTGCGACCTGTAGTCTAATGGATAAAATGATATTTAAGTTGGATATGACGTGATGTTAATGCAAATGAGGTCACTCTTTTCAAAAGATAATAATGATGACTTTGTTGCAATTTTTTGAATTGAAAGCTAGTCTACGTTTTGGATCAAATACAAACTAATCCTTGCCTATTATTATAGATAAATGTAGTAAACTATGATATCTTTTAAATAACATGGCATACTTATATTATCGCCAACTCACAATCCTAATTCAGTAGAGTTTTTTCACAAAAGGTTTTTCAAAAAGAAATATGCCTACTGTCTCCGTCGTTGCATTTCCTGTAAAAGAGGGGGAAGGAAAGCAGGCCTTTTCTACCTACACTCATTAAAATTGCCTACAAACGATGTCCATTGTTCGCCTCGCAATGTTCTTGTGAAATTGTATAGTATTACGTAAAGTATAATTTAAACTGTGGCAAGATGTACGACGACCCCAATCTTATGATAGCATTAAATCTATGGAAAATGTTATGTAGATTTATATTTTTGTATAATCAGTTCTTAAATGTGCTGGCTGTCACTGCCTCCTTCAAAATGAAGATCTTTATTTTCTTTACCACGCTGGCTAGACGAATTGCTAGAATCCGAGTTTTTATGTCTGCCAATCATACTGGCCTTATAATATTATCCAAGCGATCGCTGTTGGACATAAGCAACCTCCTTTAACCGTCTGCAAACTTGTTCTTCTAGCAACCTGGCTCAGCGCATAAGACTTTCTTTTTTTAAATTGGCCTACTAGAATGACTTTATGGTGCCTGATGTTAAACATCCAATAGAGTCCAATAATGGCGAGCACCATGCCAGCTACTTGTGCTTTGTACCTTGCCCATTTCTTGAATAATCATTGGTTAATCCTAAGTACTTTGTCGTTTATTCTCGATGCTTCATACATACGCTGTTCTTAGTTTAGAGTCACCATTGCGAACAATTGGGTTGAGATAAATCTAATTAAAATGTATTATAAGAGGAATAAAAATGCAAATAGGTAACTGTCAAATCATAAATATTAAACGACGTGAGAGCATGTCGGCGACTACTCGACGCCGCCGTCAGTATCGAGAATACTCGATTAATCGAGTCGAGAGTAAAACAGATATGCTGACGACGACAACCTAATCGATATTGAGATTATACCTCCCTAGATGTTGTATCTATGTTATAACATAACAGCCCATTAATGTCCCACTGCAGGGACGGGGGGATACTTGGCCTACTAATACCACGCTGGCCAAACTATGTTGTATGGTTGAGCAAAATCCTTATCCTTTCTTTTTACACGAGTTTCCTAAAATCATTTAGAGCAGACTGACGAACAGTATGGTAAATACATTTTATAGAAAATGATATTATTGTAAATAAAAATTAGGTTTCATGATTTTTTTAGCCACTAGATCGACGATGAACTCCGTCTAAGCATTATTTCGAATAAAATGATTAGTATGGCTTATTAAATTATGGCAATTTAAATTATAGCACAGCTTTAGTGAAATATTATAATTCCAGCAGCTGTAAAGGATTAAATTTTTTAAATTTAAATACAAATAAATCATTCTTATTAGTGTAGAAAGTAAGATTTATATAAATATTATGTTTATAAGCCATAAGTCACATTATATGACATTAAATTATGTACATATAGACAAAATATGGATTATAATAAACCTACTTTCTTCATAGTAGATTAATACAAGCATACGAATAGTAACAGAGACAAATTACTATTTCTATAATCTACTTTGCTTGTTATTTTGTAGGGTAATCTATTTTTCCCTAGTGATTAGATCTCAGAGACATAATAATATTTCGATCAATGAACTTGGAAGGTCTTCAGCATTATTCTATCAGAAGGCTTACCTGAAGTGGAGCCTTCGAGTATTCATACCAAGAAGAATGAACACCGTGTGTTTTAAGTCATTTCGAGTTAAATAGGTAATCTATTTACTTAGGCGGTTAAATTACAGGTAATAATATTATTTGAATTTGTGAGATCCACAAATGACTATCCTGAGCCGGCAAAGTCAGAGACTCATAGTCTTCCCTAAAATCACAAAACGCGTTATTAATTAAAAAACATATTGGATAGATACATAGATATCAATCTGGTCTCTTTAGTACACCACTGCCCACCGTGGCTGAATCAATGAGACCTCTAAAGTAGGGTGATACTACCAATTATCAGCACTTTAAGAGTTAGTCCTACTTTAACATCGTTTATCACAGTGATGATAATGATAACAACTATAACAATATGCTTTCTTGGTTCGTTATTTAATAAATAATTGATTTTTGTTATAAAAAATAGTTATTATTCATACACATTTTATTTAGATGAGTCTGACTAAATAATGACCCTGGCGCCAATTATTGGCACCATCATCGCCAATTATTGGCATTGACTAAGCCAATTATCAGCACCTTAAAATTAGACATAAAATTAGGTAGATAAATGAAATAATCTAATGTTTATAGTAAAATCTCTTTTATTTATACCTAGCCTAACAACCGAAGTTTCAGAAAAATAAATACATAAATATAAAAAAATCCAAAAAATAATAGACATTCTTTTGATCATAATATCAACACTATGAAAATAACTAGCAATGTTAGTTTCAGCACCATGCCAGGATATGAAATCCGAAATCATAGAGTACTTTTTCCAAGAATATTGAATTCTAGGCATAAAATAATCACGCTTTACAATAAAAAATATGGATTAACAATTTTACATACCACTTTGTCATGTAACAGTACCAGTGCCGATAATTAGCAATACGCAAAAAAAATTAACCCAGATGTTAGCACCTCATTTATGAACATAAAATCAAGATAACGTTAATTTCCATTGTCAGATAAGCCTTATAAAACATGTTATACATGAATAAAACCTAAAGATTTAGTAAAAAATATCTAAAAGATCTAAAATAAAGTAAAATAAAAAAACCTGAACTTACCTACGATCATAAGAAACTGTCAAAACAAAGTAATTTGAAGGACATGTTCCCGCGTTTTTTTAAAAAAAATGGCTTTTTTTTAATCGAAGAATGTAGTTTGGCCCAGTTTATAATTCCAAAAGGATCTTATTTTTCATTTCTTTAAACGGAATCCCAAATTAATTAATAGAAAGCTTATAATTTGCGTTTTAGTTGGGGGTGCTGATAATCTGGTGCAGTGCCAACATTAGGACGCGTGCCCCTATTTCCCACGTTAAAAAAAAAACTTTCATTACATCGTCTCTGTTTCATTACAGCTGCCCCTTTTAATCTGTGGTCTGGTCTCCTTCCCACTTAGTTAGGACTTAACGTCCCAATTACTAATAAAATCTAAAGATAGACCGGATTACATTTTACTTTTTTCTTTTTGCCATGCCCTTTGCACTGATGAGTTCGTTGGCTTTATAAAAAGGATTTTGTAATTCTAATCTGATACTGTTGGTCTTAAAAATACGTTTTTATTTTTAATTAAACGAAATACCATTAACGATAATTTCTTTTGGCAGAAAAATGAATATTTTAATTTAGTTTTTTAAGAACAACTGATACGATTTGTGCCCACGTAGTAACAGAATTAAAAATATATTGTTAGGCTAACTCTACATAAAATGACTGAATGGGGCAGAATACATAAGTATTAAGGACCGCGTTATTTAAAAACCCTACGTCACGGGTTTCATCATAACAGCCCATTATTGTCCCACTGCAGGGACGGGCCTCCTGCAATGACAGAGTGATACTTGGCCTACTCATACCACGCTGGCCAAACGGATTGGTATAGGGTTTAAATTTTTTTCTTTTTATTACGTAAAGATAATATTTACGGATAGTCTCTTAGTCGATTTATACGACACCCATGGGATGAGATGGGTTGGTGACACTGTATACTCACTCTGTCACCACACGAAGAACTATAAAAACACAAATTAAACAGATACAAAGATCATCCAGAATCAGGATGCATTTATTCATCATCTGCATTTTTGTACTTAGATCAGAAACAATTCTACTTACAGCAAAACTCGTGCACCTATTAACTGCTACTACAGTCACCGAGAGAGGTAGTCAAAAGTACTAAGATTCAATTTTTCTTGGTATTAATACAAAACATTTCCTCCATCTTTAGAGGAGGTTAGTTGTAGCCCTTATAAGCTGTTATGACGAAAGTGAAACTAAGCCCTACATTTAAATAAGGCAGTAAAATTTCATAATCTGCAGTAAAAAGTTTCTAAATAGGTACTTAATTATTGCGCAGCTATATTATAATGTAACAAAGATAAATTACTATTTACGTCATATTAATAGAAGAAAGAAAATGCGATGCAAAGAAAAGAAGGAAGTGTTTCTATTGCAAAGAAGATATAACATTATTATCTTTTAATTTGTTATCGACGACCTCTGTGGTGCAGTCGGTATATTACATGGCTGCTACGCAGAGGTCTCGGCTTCGATTCCCGCTCAATGCAAATCTTTGTGTGCATGAACATGATTGCTTGCATTGGTCTGAGTGTTTTCTATCTATAAAATGTATGTATTTACAAAAAAAAAGTTATCCGTTGTCCTGAACCCATAGTAAGTACATGCTTTGTTTAGTTTGGGACTAGGTGGCGATGTGTGAATATGTGAGGATTATATATTTATTAATCATTTTTAATTCAAATAAAAAGAAAAAATATTTATTCTAAGCACTCTGAATTGAGTCATATTTCAATGGATTTTACGCTAAAAACCTACTAACTCATACCAACGCGAACTAATGATAAATAAACCTACCTTGTCACTACGTACAACTAACCTAATTTTAATTGTAAATGATACCAATTTAACTATGTATTGATTAATGACAGAAATAGTTTCCTTATTAATTCAGGTATAAGTTAAAGTAAATTTCAAATAGTAAGGGGTCGTTGTAACTAGAGTGGGTCACTGACAGACGATTTTCTTCACATATATCATAGTGTACAATAGAAGTAGGTCACTCTATGAATATGAACAATTTAACACGTCTTCCTAACATAGTTTTGAGTCATAAAATTCATAACAACGTCGAGTTATTATTATGTTTTAATATCCGTGGTTGTTATGCTAAGGTTCAGAGCGTTTGTGTGAATGACATTAATGTTTGCATTAGTCTAGGTGTTTTGTATGTTTACAAAATAAAAGTATTTAGGTGTGTTTATCCATTACTTATTACGGGTTAGGGTTAGTAGCATTAATTAGGGTTAGTCTCCTGTTGCATTTTTCCCCGGAAAAAAGCCTACACTGTACAAGTTAGTGTAGTTAGTTAGTTAGTAGAGCCATGTCGTCAGTCTTTGGCTGCAGCACGAATGGGCAGGCTCGTCCGGTGAAATACCACCCTCTCACAGAAAATCGGCGTAAAATAGTAGTGCTTGTCACTGCTGTGTTTTGTCCGGTGAGTGAGAGTCCGGTAGCCCATTCCCCCTCCCTTTACTTCCCTTTTAAAAGGCAGGCAACGCACCTGTGATTCCTCTGGTGTTGCGGGTGTCCATTGGCGGCGGTGATCACTTACCATCAGGTGACCTGCCGGCACGTTTGCCTCCCATCATATAAAAAAAAACATACATTTTGTTACATTATAATTATACATAAGATGAAAACAACATAGTTCAGTTACTAGACTTTTAAGTCTTACAGATGACAGAATTCTAGCTCAGCCATCAATTCAAAAGCTTTTCTATAAGTCGGAGTGATGAATGTACCAAAATAATCTTTATAAATGCATTTTATGACTAAACATCAAACATTTTAGTTTGACCTGTGCCACTCACCTACCGCCCTCAATCTTTTAAGTGTAGGTGTGCAAGTTTAGAAGAAAAAAAACTACAAAGGTTTTATTCAGCCGGAGTTATAATGAAGAAGTTTTAATGGCCAGTGTTTTTAGTTATACGTTATAATCTAACGACTTGGGTTCCATGGGAGTATGTAGACTGCGAAACGCTTGATTATAATAGGTACTATTATAATCTTTACATCATCTTACTTTTACATTCAAATTTGTGATTATTTCTTTCCCCTTTTAATGACACTGATTAGAAATCTGGAACCTATTTTAAGGCAGCAAAGACTTTTAATACTTAATCTAAGTATAGTTAACTCTATATTATTCGTAAAATAAAATCTTCGGCCTGCATAATAAAAGAGGGAATCCATGTATTTTAGACGAAGACGCTTGTTATTTAAATTTCCTAAGAATATTTATAAACCTGAATAAAATATTTAATATCTCATTCATTCATTTTCAAAACGTAGCTATAACTGACTCAACAGATATTTTCATTACCTCGTAAAATCGAAACTGAGCATAATATCACAACAGACTAGGGTTCCATCTCTCTATTGATTTTTAGATTGCTATCGGAACTTAACTGACAAATTTATCGTGTTTGTTCCATTTTATTTATTCGTTGTTACTTACTAGGACTAACTTAATGTTTAAATACATATAAATGTAGTCTGTGGGGCTAACCGCTAACGTGCGTTGCCTTGTGCTTTTAATGTATAATCTGTGAGTTAAAGAGGTTAAATGATATTTATAAATGACAGTTACTTGTAAGTAAAGATTACATAGAATAAACTATCACCCTATAAATCATAGAGAGTTATCGATGTACGATAAAATAAACGATAAAATTAAACTTTAAAATATTTAAGACGGATTTTAATTCGAATAGATATTTAATAATTAAATTTTAAACTTACACGTATCTATTCTACCTAAATCTCAAAAATATCTGGCAACAATAAACTTAAAACTTTTTGGAACGTAGCCATTTAAAAAAATAACATTTCAAATTAGTATCAATCATTCGTTCAGTAACCATCTCGATAAGTGTTTGCAAAAAAAACCGTTAGATCTCATCAGAAAAGTTCCGTTAGTGAAACGCGTATATTATACTTAGCGTATATAAACTTTACTATGATTAGTATAATTTTTTTTTTTTTTTTTTTTTTTTAATTTTACTATTGTAAACTATGAAAGTGGGCTATCCTTTGTAACGGAAACCGACTCATTTTCACAAACTGGGCTGATTGAGCTCCCGATTTTACAACATAATATGAAAGGGTTCTCCCGTCGGTTCTTCCCCACCAAGCTAACTGTCTGGTAAAGCGAAGTCCATAGTCTTCCATTTTATTAGTAAGCCAAGTACCTAACTCTTATTATAAAAGGTCCGCTTCCTGCAGTAGAACATTTATGCGCTGTTATTGGCCACATTACTTGTGCCCAAGGGCACTAGACACCCTTTGGGCTGAAATCATGAAAGAATTTCCAAAATTGAAGACCTGACCTATTTTTTCCTCCGCTTGCATTCAATCCAGGGGTCAACGTAATAGTCGTTCAATAGACTGCGTAGTAATGGGAGTAATATTCCGCCATTTTATGGCTTAAAGATATAATAACAACAAGGATGTGAGTAGCCCAGATTTAGTGTTCTCGTTTAATATGTTCACTATAATTTCAAATTTAGAACAAAATGTGTATTAAACATCAAAGAAGTATTTATAAAATCATAGACATATATTAAACCTTGCTCTTTTCTCTGCGGTGTTTTCAAAAACAAGCCATCTAGGTTATTTTACGCTATACCTTCTTGATCCCAAGAAATTGTGTGTGAAAATGTAACTGTTTTAAGGTGGAATGGTGCAGTAGCTACTGAAATTACAGAGCTATCAGAGTCAGAGTAAACATTTAGCCTAGAGTTCGCAAGAGCTAAGCTGGACACTCTGGCATTACCACTTACCAATTTATCACAGAAAAATTCGAAGCCCGCATACTAGTAGGTCCCGACTGGTCCTAGATATTGTACGCTAGAAAGGTGTCATCTGAGCATTTAAATGTAACATGACTGTAATTAACTTCTGTAACTATCTCTGATTTATGTCATATTGTTGTTCTACAGTAATGTATATTATTGTTTTTGTCACATTGTTTTATTATTCCCACTACTGTGAGAGTTATGTGCCTCACATTTAGCTGTATATTTTCATTTTAAATTGTGTTTTATTACAAGGGATTAAGGTGGATTTATTGCTATATGCATGAGAACAAAATAACTGTGTCAACAAATTTCCTTTCGGTAAAATTATTGAAATGTTTTAATGGAAAGTGTTTCAATTTACTATCGTGTAGTGTGTTTATGCGGCTGCCTTGCACAAGGTCATGGGTTCAAATCCAACACAGGAAAAATATAAGCGTGATCCACAAACCGTTGCCCTAAGCCTGTTCTTAGTGTTTGTAGTAAAGTAAAAGTCTCCGCGCAATACAGGGCTTATTACATGAGTTGAATTTAAAAAAAAAAGAAAAGCTCATTATCGTTGGATATCACTGACAATTATTTTAAAATGGATTCTCTTTAAAAATAACGAGAGCCCATTTAACTGTAATAACAATAATGATCTACGATTAAGTTGATAGGTACTTACAACAAACTGTACTTTCTAGTAACACAAGTTTTAAAAAGAAAAATATCGTTCTTTTTTTAAAGCTCGAGACAGGAACCTCTTAATTTTTACTTAGGTTAGGTACTGTCTCTTGACTCTCCTTTCCTCCTTACTGTTCGAAGATCGTGCGATTGCTCTACATTTTCCCATGTCACACTAAAAAAAAAAGAATACAATAGTCACCACCCCATCTCATCCCATGGGTGTCGTAAAAACCGACTAAGGGACTATCCGTGAATGTTATCTTTACGAAGTAAAAAGAAGGAAAACTTGAAATTAAACCCTATACCAATCCGTTTGGCCAGCGTGGTATTCGTAGGCCAAGTAACCCTCCGTGACGGGAGGAGGCCAGTCCCTGCAGTGGGACATTAATGGGCTGTTATGATGAATGTCTCTAGGCTCTCCTTTCCTCCTTACCGTTCTAAGATCTTACGATTGCTCTACATTTTCCCATGTCACACTTAAAAAAAAAAGAAAAAAAAACTGTAACAGTAAGGTCTTATTTATGCTAATTGTATGTACAAAACGGTCAGACTAAGTAAGAAATTGGTATAGGTCGGTGATCTAATTAAAACTCAAGACAACGGTATTTGTGAATCATTACGACGCCGAGTCATACTTCTTTCTACTACTTACCATGTTACCGCGAGACATCGCAAAAAAAAAATAGTTCAAAGTTCATTGACGTGTTTGTTTAAATAAACAATAGACTTTTTAGTTATAGAGCGCAATGTAACCGTAACCTGATTATATTTATGGCTACGTTATGTTTTTTTTTGCGAATAGTACAGTCACGAGCAATAGTATGTACACATTTTCAAATTTTCTAAACTATCTGCACGTTTATCTAGACATTACAATATCAAAATGAATTCGTAATTTAGAAGAGGTTCCGTACAGTTTTGAATTAATCTTCGAATTTTCAATTTTGGATTGGCAGAACTTTAGATAACTGGTTTACAAAATGCGAAAATGTGTACATATTATTGCTCGTGACTGTACTTAGCAGTTTTATTTTTAGGAATATGTCTGTCTTATAAGTACTTATAAATAGCGTGAGTGGCGTGGAAACCTCTTTGGAACTTGGGCTAGTGACCTTTCTCAACCTGTCTTTTAAGTTTCTGAAGTAGAGGTAAAGAACCTTTTTACAAAAAAAGACACGTCATTGATATTATTGTATCTATTGGTATTTATAGAAAGCCTTTAAACAGTCTAGATGTGATGAAATGAAGACAAAGGATCAAAATCACTAAATGACTTCACTCCAATGATGAGCCAAACGCGGCTTGAAGAACAAAATTTTGTACTTGTAAAAAGTCGCTCAACAGAATTGATAAAAAGTAAAAATTTAATTTTTATAGGTTTTGCAAAGCTATTTCATAGAACCCTCTAACTAATCTTGCACTCAGACAAACAAGCGGAGAAAAGGTTTAGCAGTTTATGAGGAAATGTAAAACGTATAAAAACATCAGTAACAAAGACACTTCTTTGTACTCAATTATACAAAAAACATAAAAAAGCTACAAAGTGTGGGTACTCGTAAATAAATAATGTGTATCAACACCTGCTCTCCCATGTTACTTACAGATCCAATTGAAATTCAATTTGTTGTGGACACCTGGGCCCGGCGAGTGGTTGTCCCTTTGTGTCACAGATAAAATAACTGTTCATTTATTTTTGTACTTCGTTGGTACCTACCTGTTACTTACTTATACATAAAAGATATACCTACTTTACTAGTCCTACTAGATAGATATCATCATAACAGCCCATTAATGTCCCACTGCAGGGACGGACCTCCTGCCATGACGGAGCGATACTTGGCCTACTAATACCTGCTGTACTAAACTCTACCTTTCTGTTACACGACATCCATTGTATAAGATTACTGTTCTTAGTTGATATCTATTATACATAATACTTAGAATTATGTATGTTAAATACTAAGTACCAAACTAGAACAGTTATCAAATTAACTTACTTTTAACATCTCGATATCAATAATTATTATGTGTTATTAGGTCGAAAGGATATTAAATATTAGAGTCCGTAAAGTTCATTAAAATAGCTAATTAAAGGTTGGCAGTAAAACAGTAAAAGAAAATATTTATGGTATAAAATAATAAACCGTTTTTTACGTGTAAACTTTTTTTAAGCTCAAAAAAGTTTGTCTACAAACTGATTGACACCGTCCACCAACCGATCGTCCCTAAAGGCCAAGTGTGTCAGACAAACCCCAAAAGACCAGTCTACCATCTACAATATACGTTGTTTCACTTGTACCTACCAGTCGGGGTTAAGAGAAAAAGCTGCCTTACTCGGTACTAAAAACATTCTACGAGCTAAAAATGCACAAAAAAGGCTTGTTAAATTAAACGAAATGAATAAAACATTAAAAACGTTCAAATCCAATACAACCTTAATACTAAAATCACAAAAAATTCTAATATAATAGCTACACAAAACAAATAAGTACAGCAGTCAAAGTGGTTCTTTGTGCTGCGAGCAACCTCATGGTTGATCGGGAATCGGGAACTCTACTTAATATCAATCAACTAACCTATTGCAGTCCACGTCTGCTCATAGGCCATAGGCCTCTCTCAACACGCGCCACAGAAACCGGTCCTGCGCCTTCCGCATCCAGTCCGACCTAGAGACCTTTATGAGGTCGTCGGTCTACCTAGCCGGGGACAGTAGACAGTAGAGTAGTAACTCTACTAGCATAGATCTGTACATACACAAATAAGTAGGTATATTTTTCCGTTGTCTATGTTAAAACACAAGCTCTACCCAATTCAGGACTATAATGAATTTAAATAATAATGAATTTTATTTTAAATAGGACGCTTAAATTAAATTCAGATTGATATTTTTTTAAATTACCTACCTCTCGCATATTGTTCCCAACTATTTTGAAATAAAGAGTACTCTACAGTTTTACGTTGCTTGAACTCACTTTGACTTCTTTATCTATATCTGTTACATGACATCGTCATCAGCTTATTCATTTCGTATAAAAACTATAAACAGGTTATTATTAATAATATTGCATTGCCTCTCGCGGAGTTCGATGACCCATTTTTTGCGTTCTTAAATCAAATTCTTGTTTTTTTTATATATTTATTTTGTGGCAACTGTCTAAGGATTCTTATTCGACAATCATTCACGCTTGACTAGAAATGTCTATAGAAGATTAAAATTACTTCAATGATATATTTATTATGTTTTCCCATTAATTTATATTGAAATTACTACAAAAAGCTCAGCACACACGTTAGCATAGAAAGCAATATTATTCCGTACATAGCTATCTTAAATAAAAAGACTTACAGGCGTGAAGTTAACGGTCCCAAAGAACAGGCTCAATAACAGAAATAATTATCTTGTATAGGGTTCAAGTTCTCCGTGTGGTGACGGAGTAAGAATACAGTGTGTCACCACCCCGTCTCATCCCATGGATGTCGTAAAAACCGACTAAGGGACTCTCCGTGAATATTATCTTCAACGTAATAAATAGAAGGAAAACTTGAAATTAAACCCTATACCAATCCCTTTGGCCAGCGTGGTATTAGTAGGCCAAGTATCTCTTCGTCACGGGAGGAGGCCCGTCCCTGCAGTGGGACATTAATAATACGAGTATCTTCTTCCACTTTTCGGAGTCGGTTAAAAACATATTAAGATCACTTTCCATATTTTATAATTACATAGATAGTTATATACTCGTAGGTTTAAAGGTATATAAAGAAGCCCCAAATTACGTAAGACATTGTAAAGGAACTGTTTAGTGTCACGCAACTGTCGCCATTATTTATATAAAACAACATTTTACACTTACATTAGAATGGTTTCCTTGTTTATGATATAAAAGTTTGTTTGTGTATATGTTTGTCACTTTAATACTCTTATTTGGTGACATTTAATTTAATAAATTCAGTGTGGTGGGGATAGCAGAATAGTCCTTTCTCATTCTATAGGTTTTAGGTTTAGCCTATTTGCATTAAAGTCTTAAGCGCCGATTACACTAGACTACATATAGTCTCCTACATAAGGACGTCCTAACTTTTTAGTGTTAGGACGTTCTGTTTACACTGTCCTACATGTGATTACACTAGACTACATGTAGTCTCCTACATGATGTAGTTGACTACATGTAGTCTAGTGTAATCGGCGCTTTATTAACAAGAGGGAAGTTTATTCAACGCATCCATTTTTCTTCCGGTTAAATTTGTTGAGGGTTCCGAGACTCTTTTCAGATTTACTTGGGACTTCTACAAAGCGTTATGCTCAAGTTCATTTGCGAGGTCACATTGTTGACTCTTGTTTACAGGAGTCACAGTTTGTGGAAAAGAATGTAGTACATATTAACCTGCATGTAAATTCTCGTACCTTAAAATCGTTAAAAGTTCGGATAAGTTAACTTTTAGTTGTCAAATTGTCTTACCTATTGTGTGACAATTTGACAACTAAAAGTTAACTTAACCGAATTTTTAACGGTTTTAAGGTACGAGAATTGACATGCTCTTTTAAAAATTATTACCACCTCACAATATCGTCAAGTACCTATATAAAATACCCAATTCAAAGTGGTTTTCTATATTTACCTACTAACACAATAATTTGACGGTAAAAGTAATTTGATCAAATGGGTAGATAGTAGGCAGTCATAAGTAATACCTACTTCAAAAGTGTAATCATCAACGATTCGATATGTTAATGGTAAATATATAAAATATAGAAATGCTTGCTTGAGTCTAGATGGCCTATGTATCCGTTATATTTATGCTTGTAAAAGTAGGAAGGACAAGGACTATTCCAACCCATTTCTTATATGATTAACACAAACAAACCTCTCGGCCAATAATAGGAGAGGAGGTCGGGAACTCTCGTGAGTACTAGTACAGCATTATGTCAGACTCGTACTAATTAAAAAAAGACTGTGAGCTGTGTGCTCTGGGCAATTTCGGCCCATAGTTTGGCCTACTTTATATTAACCTCTCAACATAACCTACAGATACCCAGCTGGCCTACCATACCCCATACGGGGTGCACAGTTTTATATCATCTATATCTTCTTTGCTAGAGATGTTGCCTGAATAAAATAAGGTAGTGACACTCTATATTCTTACTCCTTTATCACATGAACACATAAATAGTACAAAATACTACTATATTTTATTAGTAAAAAGATTTATGTTGAAATCCTTACACTACTATAGTTACTATATGAAATTGTGCCAAAAAAGTTGGAACAGCTGTGTAGAAGTTGAGCGCCACCTGTCGCAGTGACCGTAAAACCTAGAAAGGGCTTACTTATTTTTACTCAAGGTTAAGTTTGATTAAAAAAACGACGTGGTTTAAATAATCAGGAACTTCAGATAAATATTTAAAACATTTTAATACTTACTCGAAACACTATGTTAACTATTACCCCCTTACTTACCCCTTACCACGGGTTAATATTTAACTATTAATTAAGTAAAATCTTTATGTTTCTGCTCCACGTAGACTACTACTCTCAATATTGGTTGATTCAACACTATATTATTTCTAATATTCTAAACAATGAATACAATTTTACAACAAAGAAAATAACCGAGAATTCGGCTCCCTTGTTAAATTATTGTAAACATAACAAATAGCTTATTTCATTGATTTTGAAATTAAATTTATTCGAATACATTTTAAATATTTCCAATATTTTTTTAACAATGTTTTACCGCTTTACAATTTGTAATTCGCGATGTGTAATAAGAATGCTGTAAGTTAATAAATATTAACGTAATAATTTTCAGATAATAATACTCTTTTAATTATCCTTTCAAATGTACTCTTAATATCATTAAATATAATAGTTATTAAGATTAAGAGCTGCATGCGTGTAAAACAACGGGATGTAACACAATCGCATGTCAAATTAAGCTTGGTGAAATCTGCCCTTTATTGCAGTAGGTATCAAAACATCGCATTGCGGTTCGTTCAAGAACGTTCCTTTACGAACGCCATTTGCATAATAAATAAAACTCTATTTAAGTTTTTAAACGTTTTTTTTGTTGGAACTAGGGATACCTATTAAGTAGTTTGAGCTTGATTATAAACCTCTGACATTTATGTGTAATTTAAAATGAATTATTTATGTTATAATTATAATTGCATCCCTTTAATGTCCCACTGCGGGGACAGCAAGCAATATAGGATAATTTTCATGGTCAAAGCACGATCACCGACAAGGTATAGGGCCTTTTTGGCTAGGTTTCCTCCTTTTCGTTCTTTATTTTTAAAAAGATAACTCATTCATTGCATATTTTTTTTGTAATGCGTATGTATTTGTATACACAGAAACATCCTTGTCACACCCAAATCAAACAGACATGTTTATGCACACATGTTTGACTTGTGCGGTGATCAAAATCACGACCTCTAACCATTACGCCATTTGGCGATGACTAACAATTCGAGTCATAATAGTGACTGCAAGAAGAAGGGTTGTTAATGTAATGGCCTAATCCAAAGACTCTCCTACTTTATTTTTGAAGAGAAACTAGGCCAATTATTACCACACTAAATTGCCTGATTTCGGTAAAATCATATTTTCTTTGATTAAAATATTGTCAGTTTTCCAGTTTTCCCTTAATTGGTTACCACATCCACAAAAATACGGGCGGCGCGGTAAGACGGGCGATTACTTGTATTGCAATTTTTATTCAAAACTATGCCTTGTTATTAAGAATTACGATATATCTCAATGTGTCTACATTCACAGGTCAGTAAAATTTATTCCAAGATCTAGTGATAGATGATCCATTGTAGGCTACTAAGCATATGTATGTATACTAAGTTATGAAATAAAGGCAACATCGCCGACTGCCACGATACCGACCTTCGCAAGTCTACGGTCATGGCTTTCACACAATACGGCCAATTTCAGATGATACACAAATCTAACTATTCGCTTAGAACAACACGATACCGAAATTTAACGTGTTACGGTTAACAGAACACGATAAACTAAAGAAACCTCTACTATGAATACTCGAATTAGAATTTTTGTTATTATTTATATTAAATATAGTTACCTATATTTAATATAAATTAAACCTTAAACTACGATATTTAGTACCATTCTTTTACCTATATCAATCGTCCTTACACATTAGTGTAAACTTGAACACATTATGTGTAGATAAAGTAGTAATATTGCATCGCTATTAAAAAAATTAAACGTTTCTTCAAATAAATGTTAATGAATCGGAAGTACATTACCTAATTTGTAGAATTTAGCGTATCAGTGTTATTATACTTTGACAGGCTTTTATCGTATTTAGAATAAAACATCTCGAAATCAATTCAATTATCGATAAATTTAATCGCATGCAACTCGATACAGAAACGCAAACGAATTATATATCTCGTAGTAATTCCAGTCAAACTTTTAATAAGATCAAATCACGATAACCGTGGCCCTGAACGATAATGGCGAATACGTAAACACCAGCTTTCATTTATTAGTCATACGTTTAATGTGATATAGGATTGACACCCACAGACTTAGATTTAATTAATGAACGACCTTATTTCTGCTTTATATTCTGTGGAATAGTACATTTCTTTTGGTAATGTCTTATTTTACTTTTATGCCGTTTATATGACGACCTCTATGGTTGTATATTGTACTAGCTGTAAAACGCGACTTTGTCCGCGATTAAATTTGAAATGAAAAAAAAAGAACCTTGTATAATTCATACAAAGTTTATTCATCATCATCATATCAGCCAATCGACGTCAACTGCTGTACATATGCCTTCTCCAAGTATTGCCTCCCTCATCCATAGCCTTCAACTCGTCCACACCAGCGCTTTTCAGTACACGGTCGCCATTCCAGAATCTTTCTGCCCAAACAGCTGTCGGTTATCCGCGCTATATGCCCTGCTTGTCGCTACTTTAACCGGTTATGTCGGATACTTTGGTTCTCTTGCGAATCTCCTCATTTTTGATCCGATCACGCAGGGAAACTCCCAACATAACCATCTCTCCATTGCCCTCTGGAGTGACCATAAGCCTTTTGATTAGGTCCATAGGTCAGGCTATGACAGAGCTCTCTCCAATGCCCCTGAATAACCATGAGCCTTCTGAGTAGGCCCATAGGTCAGGCTACAACATAGCTCTCTTCATTGCCCTCTAAGTGACCATGAACCTTCTGAGTAGGTCCATAGATCAGGCTACAACATAGCTCTCTCCATTGCCCTCTGAGACACCATGAGCCTTTCGAGTAGGTTCATAGATCAGGCTACAACATAGCTCTCTCCGTTGCCATCTGAAAGACAATAAGCCTTCTGAGTAGGCCCATAGGTCAAGCTACAACATAGCTCTCTCCATTGCCTTCTGAGACACCATGAACCTTCTGAGTAGGTTCATAGGTCAGGCTACAACATAGGTCTCTCCATTGCCCTCTGAGTGACCATGAGCCTTCTGAGTAGGCCCTTAGCCCCCTAAATCTGAAATAATTTTTTTTTGACCTAGCTTGATGTTATATAGCCTTCCTCGATCAATGGTCTATCCAAAACTGAAAACTAAATTCAATTCGAAGAAGTAGTTCCTGAGATTAGCGCGTTCAAACAAACAAACAAACTCTTCAGCTTTATATAATAGTATAGATATAGATATAGATACGGCTTTAGCTCTATGTCTGTGGTAGTGCCCCGCTCAATACTAATTTGTCTTGTGTGCAGGAACATGACTGTCTGCATTGGTCTGGGTGTTTAATATGTACCTACATATTTACAAAAAAATTAAAAACAATCATGTTCTTCTTCTATCACCTTATAGGGAGACTAAAAGAAAATGTATTCAGAATGAATTAATTCTCTATGAAAAGTAAAAAAGATAATCCTTACAAAATACTTTATACAATTCCGCCGAAACACCATGATAACTCATAGCTTGTAGAAGCCCGCCTCTGCAATGAGACATAAATAAGCAGAATATATAAACGTTGAGCTATAAAGTCTATTCTAAAATTTAGGTAATCTAATATAGCCTATGACGTCTTTTGCATCTAAATCAAGCGACCACTTTTAAACTGCCCTACTGGGACTGCACTTTCGGGCTTTGCTCTATATTTTATGTCTGAAATAGACGACCTACATTTGAAACCCTGAGAAGAATAACAAGTCTATATAGTTATATGTAATTGCATTATGACTTTTCTTGACGTCATGATCCCTAGGGTGTTGAAAATATAGAGTAAGCGAAAGTTCGTAGATATTATCTACTCGAAAATGAAAGAAAACTTTACTTAAAATCATCTACTAATCAGAAAAAACCAGAGCCCCCTGTAGTGCTTCCACACATTATAGGTACCCAGATAGACACTGTAGAGCTTATTAAAAGAATTAGTTTTGTTTTCGTAGGTAATAAAAAAATTATTAGTCGTTTTAAGAGACCCATGGAATCGGGCCATAAGATGTTGACAATTTTCATAAGTTACATCTTATTGCTGCCCATTTCACAACACTTTGGATAATAGAGTATAATCTACTTATGTCGTTCACATTCCATATTTGAACTTAAAAGTAATTTGACGTAAGAACACATTGCAAGCATATTTTGTTATTGTAACAAAACACAATCATAGTCATTCGTTATATCATGTGCTATTGAAAAATTTTCGCATAATCATTTACCGTATTATATAATAAACATGCTTAACCTGATTTCTTTAACATTAAAGTCAAGAACATCAGATATTATGAAAGGTTTGTAATACATTGTCTTTAATTTCTATTGCTTATATTTACGTAGTATTTTCAAGTTTAACTCTGTAACATTATAGATGTTGTCACGCATATTGTAGCACGCGCGACCTCGCCTCGACCGAGACCCTGTAGTAGGGCTTCACTAAGCCCCTTAATGAACCGTTAATACTGAGCTATTTAACATAGTTTGCTGACTAAAGAGGATTTACGTTACTGTTCTATTTACAAGTTTAGATAACTGGAGGTGACATTTGGAGTTTCTTTATTATTTGGGCTTTTTCCAGACTTTACGCTAGTTAGTAGTTTTTAAGTAGGAATCGAGTTTTTTTAACAATTTCCGTGTGATGACACCGCCGGTGTAAAATTACACGTTATCACCAACCTAACTGATCCCGTGAATATCGTGTTTACTTAAAATAAAACCTATACCTACTTATTTAACAATAGGTCAGGCTCGTGCCGTATTAATACGCTAATTTCCCCGTTGTCACAATTGAAGGTCCGTCTCTGCAAAGAGAAATTAAAGACTTGTCATTATAGCGACTCGTACAGATATTTACGATAGCAGAACAGACATTGGCGAAGGTAAAAAGGCAGTCCTATTTATTACAATCATATAAAACATAGTTATATAAAGAAAAAAAATACAAAAAAACTCAGCGACGATTCAAGTAGGTACTCGTACTAATCCGCCATGATGTAAAAGTCATCCATCCCGCGTTAATAATCGCTTCCGGTTAATTTATACCACGCTCGTGGCAGATGACTGCACGTTGTGAATAACCGTCTGTCCACTCATTTATGTACTCAGTCATACTGCGCGCAATTATAAATATGATTTAGTTTTAATTTCAGATGATGCGCAGTTTCTATATACTTAAGTTACAAACGCGCGCTATTCCAATCTAAACGTCATTAATGTCAAATTTGACAGTTTTGTTTCTAATCAAACAGCGCGCGCGAAATGCTAATCATGGACACTAAAGTCTGGCCAGGCGTAGTAGTTTAAAAGCCAAATTTGTTGTTATTTGAACGGGTAATTATAACAGAAATTGCAACATTTTTGTTTAATAATATGGTGCTAAATGTAACTAAAGATTGCAAGTTCACATACCAAAACGATTTTGTACGTTTATTTAACAGAAATGTACATAAATTTAAACGATTACTTAGAAACGTTTAAGTTTGCAAAGCTAGCTAAATTCTAAGAATAACTCTGTTACCATAATGTTGCACGCCAATCTAACTAGAATATTCAAATAACTATTTAATGCAGTTTACGTAACTTTATGCGGTTTAAGGTATATTGCTATCGAAATTATAAGAGATTGGTTTTCCAAGTTACGAAATTTGATGCCTATGATGGTACGAAGACCCTGGGTAAGATTAACTGCCTCAGTGACAAAGCGGTCGTGCAAAATAATTCTTAGTGCGACGCACAAGTGAATGAACATACTTTGTGTCCGTTAATATCAAGTAAATTAAAGGTCCCGCGATTTTGGGATATGGTACATCTCTATTCTCTAAGGATTATTTAAAATTTATAGAGACACAAAATGAATAAGTAACGCTGTTTATTTTAACGACGATATTTTTTCAGTGATTTAGAAAAACTTAAATTAGGAATAACACTGGGAAAAGAGATGTATTAGGGTAGTTGTACACTTGTTTGTTAACGTGCTAATATGTTAAAGATACAAAATATATCTGCATAGGGAGGCAATACACATTAAAACAGAATTCCTTTTTAATTTGTTTAACGATATCTGTGGTCACAAACGTTCGCGTTTCATTTTCGTTTTATGTTCTAATATTATATTTTCATGTTATGTAATAAGACTTTACAATAAGACCTTAATGTCGCCTAACTTGGGGCCATTTGCAGACCTGTCTGTATTTACCTAGTAATTATTTACTTACTTTTACAATATTCAGAATGAGATAGGTAGGCATATAGATATTAAAAACCTAATATTCCTCTTAGTATCAATCGTTATCTCCATCCATTCAAACAAAGAGTAAACAGATCGCATATTCTTTGAACTTTAATCTTAAATTCCATAAAAGTAAATATTTGAAGGAATGATTATAAAATATTAAAAGAATTCAAGTAGCGAACGCAAATGGCGAACCAATCTCGAGACGAGACTAATATTTGCTGAGCTTTATTTACATAGATGTTGGAGTTTAATGTCAAGCCAAACGGTACATTGGCGGCGCCAAACATTGCTTTAAATATATCTATATTTTTTTGTAAAGGACGTAGTGATGAGACATACAAATTTCTTGTATGATGTGATGACGCTTGTCAATAACAGACGCAAAAGATCTTTGTGGTTTACAAATATATAGCTGAAAGAAGCACTCTGACTTTAGCACTGCGCTTGTCACCCTGCGACACATATTTTTATTATAAAACACATCTTTAGCATTTGGGAGCCAGCCCTGTATAGGAACTTTTATACATGTAGGCTAAAGATGATCATTTTTGGATCACACTATTAATTGTCCGTATGGTGACGGAATAAGAATACAATATGTCACCACTCCATCTTATTCCATGAATGTCGTAAAAACCAACTAAGGGACGATGCATGAATACTAGGTATCTTTCCGAAAGAAAAAGAAGGAAAACTGGAAATTAAACACTATACCAATCCGTCTGGCCAGCGTGGTATTAGTAGACCAAATATCCCTCCGTCACGGGAGGTGGCCCTGCAGTGGGACATTAATGATCTGTTATGATATTAATTGTCCTGCGTGTAATCCGAAACTACGATTTACACACTAAACACCACTTGCGCAATCACTGTGGCAACTGTATTAGAAAAAAAAAATTTTATAAGTCGAATTAAGGCTAGTGAATATACATGTACAGCTTGTAACACTATAAAGCTGAACATATTGTTTTGGCGTAGTCAGAAGACTGTAAGCAATAACGTACCAATTCTTCTTGTGACGCAGACGAATTTGCGTAGGTTAGCTAGTGACGTATACAGTTCATCTAAAATTTTGTTAGATAACACATTGTTGACGCAGTAAGACCTTTTACTCTCCGCAATGCAGCCTCTTCCAGTGACGGAGGCAAAACTTGACCTATTAACACTGGGAATAACTGCGAACTTTCTCTTAACTCGTTTTTTATGGCGCCCATGGGATGAGAAAATGTTTTCCTGGTGGTCCTTGGTGGCGAGAACATGGAACATGTTTTCCTACTCCTTTACCTTAAGGAACAACATAGCATTGACGTATAAATGTCGCAACGAAAACCTAAGCTTTAAATGTAAGTTTCTAATGTTCGTTTGATTTTATCTTGTATCACGTTTTAATACGGTTTTTACATTAAAATAAGCGTAAGCATGTGTGTAAATATTCTACGTAAGAAACTTTAATCAAAACAAGCTATAAGCAGACCTTATAAACGTCATAATATACACATAAATTACATTTTTAACATGTTTCTGTTTACATACTATTTAGCGATGTCCTAAATAATAATGTACACATTTACATTCTGTGGTTTTCACATGCTTATGTCAAATATATTTTTTTAAATCGTGAAGTTAAAGTTATTCCATTGCATATAAAGAAATCGTGCACACAGTTGTGATAAGAAATATCAAAATCAAAATATGAGGCTTTTCGACTTTAAATTAATGGTTTGATTTGATTTGATATCTGCAAAGCGACAGACAGAGAGAGTCCGCTTGACTCTAATATGAAAGCTTAAGAGGACTCATTGACAAAATGCACTATCTTTCATCAACTACTACAGGAATATGAAAAGACCTATTAATCTAGAATTTTGATATAGGTAAATTGATACCTTTAACTAGCCTTTTGTAGTTACGAAAACGCGATAGCTTGATTTTGGCTCGATCATATTTAATTTTGAAAACACCTCTAAAAAAACAGCTTTTTACATATAACACGGAAAGTACACTATCATTATGCTTAGGAATTACTCAAATACATTCGTAACATCAATATTAGTCTTACTGTAGAATATCATTTACATAACTACAACCTTTAACTTTTAATTAAGAAAATAAGATCTTAGCAATATCAAAGCGCTCTGGATCGTTGCGGGCGCATCGTAATTTTAGACCTTATACCGATTAGTTAACGATCGATACAGAATGAATACGGTCGACGAATCAGTCGGGCGATGGCCCTCTTCGACGTCGGACCTGTGCATGTCGACTCAACGTTCGTACTAAATATTATCGCGTATTTTTTAATCGTAGGTATATAATATTATAGGTTAGATTTAAAATATTTATACCTAAGTTTTTATTAATACTTTGTTCTCTTTTATAAATAAATAATAGTATTATTTTATAACATTGTTTGGTAAAATATTTTCGTAGTTATGTCATTTACAAAACTTAGGTAAAGTTCGCCTAACTCAACTACCTAGTTACTGTTGACCCTTTTGATAATGCAAGCGTTTGTTTATATGCGATTTTAGACTATATGCTCAAGTGTAATAAGTTTTATTACCGTTTTCGTCAAGATCACGTAATTGAAACGCCTCAGTGGCGCGGGCAGTGTGACGCGGTCGCGGTAGTGGCTTGCGTGCACGAGGTTGCGGGCTCGAATCCAACAAAGTTGTTTGAGCGATCCACAAATTACTGTCCTAAGTTCGGATGTTTTTTGTAAAAGTCTCCGCGACAATACCTAGGAGTTGTGTGAAACTCAAAAAAATAAGTACCTACCTTAGGTACTTACTAATAAGATCTAAATAATACTTTTTACTTTCGCGGGAACTTTTACAGACATGAAATAAACGAACATAACATCAATTTAGCAGGCACAAAGAACATCCAGACTCAGAACAGTTATTTGTGGATTACACAAAAAAAATGTCATAAGTGAGATTTGAACTCTCATGCACTCCACCGCGGGAACGTTTACAGACATGAAACAAACGTACACAAAGAAAGTCCAGACTCAGCCCAGAACTCTTTCCACCAAACATTGATATCGCGACATGCGTGTTTCATGTTAATGTATTTTGAACTCTAAATGAGAAATAATACGGTTCATTTTTACACAAACAAAACGTAGCAACAAACAACAATAGGCCTATCGCGAGAAGCGAGTGTTTTTGTTACAAAGTTAATATATACTCTATTTCCTAAGCAATACGGTTCATTTTTACATAAAGATTTCAATTTTTGCCTTGTCTCGCCCCTCTGGTGGAAAATCACCTAGAGTTCAAATCTCACGTAAGACAATTTTATTTGTGCGATCCACTAATTATTGTCCTGAGTCTGAATGTTCTTTGTGTCAGCTATACAAGGAATATACAAGGACAAGGACAACATAGTGAGACTATTGTATTTTTTTTAAAGTTCTATTATTTTGCGTGAGATTCAAACCCGCGACCTCGTGCACTGCGACCGCTACCCCGAGGCGGTCAAACTATTTTTGTGATCCCCAAATTATTGTCCTGAATCTGGATGTGTTTTGTGCCTTCATAATACCTTGTGCGGGAGTAAATTTAAAAAAAATGGGGGCTACTTGTATAGACATAATAGACCGGTAGATAGTAGGTTTTTCTGTAACAGAATTTTCTGTTACCTACCGCGGACTGACGTCACAGTATAACCAGTAGTCTAACTGGGACGAATATTTATTATAAATGCCTACGGGTGCGCAGTACGTAAACAATAGTATACATGCGATCTACTTTGTGTTTCCATTTAGTTTTGTAATTGTAAATTAATACTTTTTATTTTTCTATTTTATATTTAAATAAATAGGAAGTGTTCTGTAAAAAACGTGTTGTTTTATGATTGATACATTTAATTTAAAGAAACATGTATATGTTTGTATTTATATCCACCATGTTTGTGATATAAATAAAATACTAAATTATAATATTAAGAAGGTACTTAACAAGTCATTCAGTAAAGTAGGTACAGTACCGGGCCGTTTCGTAACCTGTAGAAAAATACAATCGGTCAATTTCGGCTTCGTAGAGCGTCAGAGAAAAAGACGATGTGAAATATTTACGGCCGGGTACTGTACTTATTTATTATAAGCAGTATATATTGGCCATGTTTGTTTGAAATTGAATTTATCGATAACTAAAACCAAACTTTAAACAGGTCTATTAGATCTATTTAATGTCAAAATAAAGGCATCGAGGTCACTTTATGGATGGGTGACCAATCCAATCAAAAAATGACATCGATGTCATTGCTTAAATTTACCTAGATCAAAGTGAAAGACACGCATGGGGGATTTCATAAAGGGGGGCTAAATTTTCATTATTATTGACCTAAGTACAACAAACCGTTTTCGTAATATACACAAAATACTATATTATAGTATTAAATAAATACCTAAGTCATTTAGTAAGGTAGGTATTTATATCAGCCATGTTTGTTTGAAATTGACATATGAATAATATTTTTAGTTTCAAATTATAACACACAGTCCGCTCGTTACTGCGGCACAGTAGCGACTGTTCCCTCCGCGATCGTGAGCGTGTAGGTATAAACTCACGTTTCGTCCGTTTCTATGAAATTGAAATACTGTATATATTTGTACTATGGCACAGAGCGATAACGTGTCCTTGAGGGCCGGCGGGACGACGACGGCGCACACGGCGCGGCGGCGCGTGAGCGAGTATATCCGTCTCATTCGCGCGCCGAGGGGCGCGCCCCTCTGGCCACGGCCGAATTCAACTCGAAAATTTTCAAAGCGTCGTCTTAAGATATAAATTATATAATTCTTATTAGAGTCCGCTTGTCTGCCTGTAAGGTAGCCCGCCTTACAACACAAAGCACTTTTACATTGCCCTAAAGCAAGGTAACTTCTTCAATAAGTAATCTGATTAAATCTTACATAAAAAGTAGTTCCAAGGTTTACTGATGAACACGGCATCGAATCCAAAAATAACATTTGCAAAATAGGTTATCGTAAAAACTTATCACGGAATTATATTTTTATGAATTTGACTACTTTCTTAGACCTTGGCTTCAATATTTTATTGTTGTTTAACATAGAAACAAAACAGGTAGAGCTAAAAGTTATTAGAAAAAAGCTTTTTAATAAAAAGTCTTCCCAAACCAATAAAGGAATTTGAATATCGTGGCAAGAACTAGAGCGGTTTGTCCGTCAAGTCTGAGGCGTTTACTTGCAATTTCGAACTACTCGTATGCCTCGAGCTTATTTTATTGCTTTTCGATTTATTTCTATAAATACCTACTCAATACTTTATTGCCATTACATATTGCCATTATATGTTACATACGTGAACTTAAGAGGATACATTGATAAAATACACTATCTTTCATTGACTAAGTACTACAGGACTATGAGAAGACCAATTATTAATCTAGAATTTTGATATAGATAAATTGATACCTTTGTCTTGGTTTTAGTAGTTACGAAAACGCAATAGCTTGATTTTGGCTAGATCAAATTTATTTTTGAAAACACTTAGATGTGTTAAAATAGCTTTTTTCAGATAACACGGAAAGTACACTATCGTTATGCTTAGGAATTACTCTAATACATTCGAAAGATCAATATTAGTATTCTGGCCGAATTATTATTTCCATAACTGTAACAAATAATTTTTAATTAATTAAATAAGATTTTAGCAATTTCAAAGCGCTCTGGATCGTTGCGGGCGCATCGCAATTTCAGACCGTCATACAACCTACTGAATTCAAATTCCAATTTGCGATGAACATAAAAATATACATAATTTTGAATGTTTTCCACCGTGATGCACGTAAGTGCGAACGCATATCGCCTCAATTGCGTGTATTCTCTTTCCATTATAATATACAGAATAAAGATAAATGGCTAAATTGACAGTCTATTACAATAATGCACCTATTTTATTTGCACCTAAAGTATATAAGTTAGTACCTAGTCAATATATACCAATAGATATTTGGCTATTGTCCAATCAATACGAAAATGCAAAAAACTATAACCGACATCCGAAACATAACCGTCAAAACAAACAGGTTTTAAGTTAAAAAATGGGAGAATTGCGTCATATCAGTCAATTATAATCTGCAAAGAGTTTATAACCTTTTTTATATCGAGGAACGTTTCAGTTTTGCCTGGCTGGCAGGTGTGATGGTATCCCGAAGATGTTGTATGTAGCAAGGCGATCAAGAGACGAAGTAATGTGTATAACTATCACTCCAAAGGTCTCGAGTTTTATTCCTGCTGTAGTCGTTTGTGCGTTCATGAAACATAACTTTTTGATTTGGTTTCGCTGTTTATATGATATAGTTTATATATAATTAAAAAAAGTAATAAAATTACGTACCTATCTCTTTCGGTTTATCCATCACCTGCTTAGTTTAAAACTAAATAGTCCTATGAATGTGTTAAAGACATTACATTTATTGCAAACCATAATTTGCATACGGTGGTAATTAGAGTGTATATAATTATGGTCTCAGGCATTGCAACATAAGAGAGAGAAAATATTTGTAGATATAGAATATACATACCTATAACTGCCTCAGTTGCAAAGTGTACATGTTTGCAGCTAAGCACGAGGTCCCGACTTCGAGTCCCACGCAAAATTAATATTTTTGTGTTCCATAAATTATTGTCTTGAGTCTAGAATGATGTCAGTCAATGCAAGGCTTGGCGATAGAACGGGTATTAACTAGACGAAAAGATAACCAATTACATAAGTAGGTATTACTGTAAGACATATAAATCGATTCGAAGATACAGGTCGAAACAAAAATGGCCGCACGACACAGTTGCCAGCTGAAAAAAAACTGTTACCAATGACATTTAACATACGCGTGAACTAATAAATAACAACGGTAAACATTAAAAGAATTTAATGTTATAAAAATAAAAGATATATAAATGTAAACGATAAATTAACATCAAAGTAATTTATATAGTTACGTATTATATAATGTTCACGAAGCCAAACTATTATTTTGTCTACAAACATTTTAAATTAAATAGAAAAACTACGTCTCAAATAAACACAGCTTATTAAACTAATTTATTATAATATAGGTAACACTACTCCAAGCAAAATCCACCAACAAATCTCTTCAGGGATGGGCCTTCTTCACATGTGGAGAAGGGCACGTTTTCCGGTCAGGTCATATCGGACTTAATGTAAAGTTTATTTCGTTGCTAAGGGCATTGATCGTATAGACATGCACAAAGGGAGTGTTGACACCCTGTATGTATTTATGGTTCGTCGCCGTCTGGATAACCTGCTACGCTATGGTAAATAATAAGGGCTTTCTTATGAAAAACATAAAAGAGTCGTTAAAAAGTTTAAATAGATCGAGAATGTGGTCAAATAGTGAACATAGCAATCCATAATCGAACGGTAAGCCACTAGTAGGTTAGACAGAAACTTTAACTAAGTATATGTTATGCCTCAGACACAACGCGACGCCTTGTCCCAAGTGCTACTATACAGTGGAGGTATTAAATAGCTCTAGCTATATAAGTATATCTATCAGTCAATGTGATGAAACCTAGTAGGTAGTGTTTAAAACGACAGATACGCGGCTGTTGAGCGCGAGCTTCGGTTTATTGGCTTGGCTGAATCACAATGCTGGCAACCAAGCCAACAATTTTTTTAAATACAATACAGTTACAAAAATTTCATCAATTTCTTAATGACTATTAGACAACTATGAGTATTTGCTCACGAATTTCAACTGTTTACTATAAAACAATTCTGTTAACAAATATTTCTGGTAATTATTCCTCCCACACGCTTCTTATTTGTTAGACAAGACAAGTCTTGTTCTCGCTGTGACATACTATAATGAATCAAGTTAGTTACTGTACCCAGCGAAAGTAAAAATAATTACAAGCAGCAGTAACGTCATCCAAACAGTCCATGACTTTTCACAGCAGAGACTTGCCTCTTCGATTGATAGAAACTTGGGCTAAACCACGCGGGATTAGTAAAGGATTTTATGTGAAGTCTTGTAACCAAAGATCCTCTCCGTTTAATGTCATTACATTGAAAACAATACACAATATTCCTTACCTAAAAAGCTTTCTCAAACACACAATCCAGCCTTAACGCAGGCTAGAAACCTCTTCTTCATCAGTATACTTTCCTAAATGAGGTCAATTAAATAAAATATATCATCATCATCATAACAGTCAATCGACGTCCACTTCTGGACATAGGCCTCCTCCAAATATTGCCACAAATAAAATAAATACGTACTAACCCCCTTACTCATAAACGCCTCTTAAATTTAATCACTGTTTAGCGAGATTTTTATTACGAAAACCAACCTTATACTAAACAATGTAAGAGTCTATGCTAATTAATCAATTGACTAAAATTTAAGAGGCGTAGTAAGGGGGTTAATATAAAATAGACGTAAAACAAGATGACAAGCGCATACGTCAGCCGCCATGTTGGATCGAGCCGGGGGACAGAACGGGACAGGTTGTTGAACCCTGTCTGGTTTCCACCTCGACGCTTCCGCACGTCCGACTGAGGTTCACCTGTTCTATTTGATTATTCACTTTGTGTTACAATTTCAAGTGTGAAATTACTGCCTTTGATGTATTTCTATGGTGTAATTAAATGAACGAGCTTTGTGAAACATGCCTATGTAATTATTCAAATAATAACAAAAATCACTTGCATTTTGTATTACATGTAAGTCTCAAAGCCTTTGATTCCGAATGTATTTTTATATTACAAAAACATAGAAAGAAAGAAATATTTGTAATATTATTTTAAAGGAGTACTTATTTTAAATTGTTATAATAATGCACCTCATACAACCAAACAACGCCACCTAGTACCGAACTGAGAAATTGCGATTGTGATCTGTTGCTATTTTCAGTGATCTATCTGAGCTTAACGATTAACTTTAAATGAATAGCACTGAATTCACAGTAGCGATTAATGAAAATTATCTACCAACAATATTTACATAACAATTCATTCGTATTAAAACCTTTAGTGTACTTGAACCGACAATGCAAACATAACAACATATACGAAAAGTAACAAATCAAGCTATACCATTTCATTGAAAAACAACTCTTATTACAGGGGAATAAAGTATGTAGATTTCTAGGTTTATATTATAGTATAAACTTCTGAGAGATTGTTATCATCAATGTATAATCTGGAATTAAAACAATTTACCAGACGATGGTTTGTAAACCAGACGCGAGATTAATGAAGTAGTGTTTCGCAAAAGATAAAAGATTTTACAGACTAAATATTTGAATATGTAATAATATGATATTACAGCATCCCGTTTTGTTATCGTTCACATAGAGATAAGATAATGTTTTGAGTTTAAAAAGTTTTAACCAAAACAGTAGGTATATATTTTGTTTCATTAATTTTATCATAGACCACTCACTCTCCACAAGCTCCACTTCTTATAAATAAGGTTGCGACTTAGTTTTATTGGTATCTTAAGCAAGAGTCGGTACCACCTCACTCTGTGCTCGCTTAATCCACCTCCAAGGAGTAAAATGCAAATATTACTTTGCTTAGATGGAAAGGGTACAGTAGCTAAGATATTACGAGCTTCGGAACTTAAAATCATATGTCCCAAAACTGGCTGGCAACAGTATTGTTCTAAAGGTGCCTTAGTAGTGCAATTAGTCTTTGGAACGTTTAACCAATGTTATAACGTAAAGTCTCCGTGTGGTGACGGAGTAAAAATACAATATGTTACCACCCCATCTCATCCCATGGATGTCGTAAGAACCGACTAAGGGACTATCCGTGAATATTATCTTTACGAAATAAAAAGAAGGAAAACTTGAAATTAAACCCTATACCAATACGTCTGGCCAGCGTATTAGTGGGCCAAGTATCCCTCCGTCCCGGGAGGAGGCCCGCCCCTGCAGTGGGACATTAATGGGCTGTTATTATGATAACGTAAAGTAAAGTTAAAATAACATAAACTCCGATTTATAGTCAGTCGATACATACATTTTGAATTGCCTAATTTATATTCAGATAACGCAGAAAGTTCCGCTCGCTAAAGGAAATCACAACTACAGTACTATTGTGTATTCTGTGTAAGTAAATTGCATAATTACTGCTTGTTTCCTCTTTGTAATGCCGCTTGTAGAGACTGTTATCTAAAAATATTCTCAGACGCTTATTTCGAGGCGTTTTTTAAGTATTTCATAAGTATAAAATATTAAAGCTCCTTAAATAAAGAAAAAAAAAGAGTGTAAAATGTTCTCGCCTTCACAGTCTGAAAGTTTCATAAAAGTCGTGTGGGGAGATATGAAAGCTATAACATAATTAGAATGCCTTGATCGATAGCAAGCTACCTAAGTAAGGTAGCTTGCCTACCTAAGAATTATAATAAAATTAAACCAACTAAATGAAACAAATATGACAATAGAGACTGACATGGAGTATACCTGTTCAAACAAAATATCATTTCAATCAAGAATTGTTGGGCACTTTACAGACACGGATAAAGAAATTCGAAAACATCCAGACTCGATCAATAATTTCTGGATTACGTAGAATTAGGACAACATTTTAACAACAAAGAAGGACAAAATTGGATATTGGATTCCAATTTATTAAAATAAATTAAACATAATAGGAAAAAGATATTGAATATAAAATAATATCGAGATTCACATAAAAAGAAAAAGAATAATGACATTATTATTTACTATAAAAACCATTAATTTAAATCAAACGGTAGGAAGTGACAGATGAATACGTCAGAATCGTCATGAAGTGTTAAATAATCTAAATAAATATCATTCACACGTTGTATCTTGTACATGTTTTGAGGAAGTAATAAAGAATTATGTGAATCTTTTGAAATTATAACTTTAAATAGACTATCGTCCATCATGAAACTCACACAGTTCATTTAACTTCTTGATAATAATGAATAGATATGAACGCAAGATACAGTCAGCTAGAAAAGCAACAAGATTCGTGTTAAAGCAAAATGCAAATGAACTTTATGTAGTATACTGCATTGGGAAAGTGTTAAGCATGCTTATTTTCCTATTATATTAGTAATCTATGAAAATCCCATGTCAGTGACATCTACTCGCTTGAGCTAAAAGCGGGTAGACGGCCTCTTTCCGAGCACTGCAATCGATTCTTGAACTATTGATACATGGGTATACTTATCTATAAACGTTAAAAGTTTATTCGTCTCACACTTGTAACACTCATTCAACAAGTATACAGTTTCCAAATATATAAAGAGACATTTAAAATTAAATGAATTTTGCACTTAGCTTAGCACAGTAATTCCTACAAAAGTTAAGTCACGTTTCATTTGTTCACGTTCATTTTGTCGCTGTCTGTACTTACACATAAAAAACAAATGACTTGCGAAGCTTCTAGAAAGACAGAATGTTAATAATACTAAAACAGTTTTACGTCACGTTGTAAATCAAAAAGTTTTAATTAACAGAACCCCGAACTTTGGGTGTAAAGGGTCGTTATATTTCATCTTGTTATTGTTCTACAAAGTACGTCAGCCAGACACGTGGGGAACCGAAAATATATTTGTTTGTACCTTGGTGGCCTAGCATTATCGAGGTTTTAATTTAGAATACAAAACAGAACTAACCCCACATCTTAAGACTACAACTTAGCTCTTAGTATTTTTTTAAAAAGACCAAAAACTTGACACGAACCCATTATATCAACACTATCTAGATCCTTCGACTTGAATTTGCGCCTCAAACGCCTTTGATCGCTACCCGGGTCTTTATACTTTATTCGCACCGAATTTTGTCACGAGCATCAAATTATTTCTATTGTTTTATACTTATTTTCGTAACAGTAAAGTATGCCATAAAAGCATAGAAAATATCACCGAGCCGCACGCGTAGGTACATGAATAATATCTAGGAGCTCCTAAAGCCTTGCTTCCCTAGGGATTGTGCATTGTTTGAATACAAGTGGGAATATAAGAGAGAAAATTACATTTAAATATTCGTACGAAGCGGATGTGAGTAGGTACGTGTGTTTTTCTGTGATGTTGTTTATAGACTTTTTGCTCGTATCATCAAGTAATTTATAAAAGAAAATATTATTCAAATAACAATAATGATGTTGAATTATTTAGTATGGTTGTTGTAAACAACATTTGTTTTTAAGATGAAGGCAAAGTTAAAGTCATATTATCGTCGGGAGCAAGATCGCAACCGCAGGTCCCGATAACGATAGGACAAGACCTCCTCCCATTCTCTATGGCCTGCCAACACGTAAACTGCCCAGAACTTGTAGCTTGGAATCTGGCTATCAATGTCCTAATCCAAACTGTATTTTCAGCCTCTTAAGATTGATTATTACATTTCGTAACTCCTGACGTACTGTAGAAATAAAATATTTTTTTAATCATCTCACAGAAGACACTTTTAGAATTATATACGTAAGCTGGTACATATCGTCACCGGAAAGCCAATAATACTAAAGCGCCATTTTGGCCAAAATGAGTTATATATATCGTTGGATTGGAAATTTTATTCTGCATCGATTGGTGTAGGTTTCATAACAATCAGAGCAAACTTTTGGCGCTTTAGCAGTGTAAAAGTAGGGTATTTTTAAGAATTCTAACTTTTTATCAAATGCTAATACAATACAAATTATGGTAAATTTTTAATTTTTGTCATTTCAGTAATTTCCTTTTCGGAAATCAATAACATGAACGTTGTTTAGCAATTAAAAAAACTGTGATATGAATAATAAACACCTCTTTAGTAGTTTTAGCTTGCCGTAATTCTAGTTGATACGTTAGATAAGTAAATTTGCTTTACGGAGAATTTACGCATCGTGGCACGTTAGTATTTTTTGTTTACTCTTTGAACGGGAAACGAACGCGTTTAGTACTTTTGCTTTGCTGAACTAATTATTTATGTATGTGTTCAGAATATTTTCTCTAAGTGAATTTCAAAAAGTAATGTTGTTAAGATCGAACTATTTTTGTTAATAAATATTAAATGGCTGTTCAGTTGTAAGATGTATGAAAATAATTCTAAAAATTTTAAGTTTAGTCTTATACAATTAAAATAGGTATGAATTGCAATTCACTTAGTGTAAATAATTTCATACTGCGCGCCCGCGGCTGGTAGTTTAGGCAACTCAGCCGCCGCACCGCGCCGCGCCCTCAGTCGCGCTCGCGCAACTACAAGTGAGTGACGCGTGTCAACCAGTGCTAACACAGAGTAAATCGACCGTATTATTAAAAATTAGTAGGTAAGTAACCTTTAAAATATTATCTAAAACTAATTTTATGCAATTATTTATTATTTTAAAATTTTATTTATAACAGTAGGTAGGTTACCTACCAACCTACTTACCTGCTTGCTTAATAAATGTAAAATTTGCGGGCGTTTTATGTAGCTGAGCCTAAAATGTTCAACTTTAGGCTATAAGGATGACTATTAACTATTGGTGATGGCGATTTGCTGATTAGAATAAGCACTTTAAAACTTTCGCGTTTCATTTTATTATTATAATAATATTAGAGGTATTAACGCGTATAACGGCTCAAGGTAAATAATTTAAAGTGTTTACCAAAAACCTATACGCGTTAATACCCGTAAATATTATTATAATAATAAAATAAGCACAATTCAAAAACAATAATATCTGTTCCACGCTGTTCTTCAATCTTAATACCAAAATTATATTTCTATCCTATGTAATTCGTTAAATCACTAACTACTAACCTACTCTCTCAGCTGTTTTGATAGAAGAGAGGACACCTGTACCCAACAGTGGTACCTATATAGGTTGCTATTGCTAATATATACCTACTTATCGCTAATAATAATTACTAACACCTACTAATATTTCCAGATTCACACTTAAACATGAATAGCCGAAGGAGCGCTTTTTTTAAAAAATTCACTCACGTGGATTCAAATGACCTTTCGCCCAAACCACATGTAGTGCGCAAAATATTTGCTCAAGACGACAGTGATATAAATTCAAATACTGGACATAACAATTTCGTAACGAAATTAAGGCATCCACTTGAGGAAGAATATAATATTTTGGCCAACCAGCAAACAGAAGCAGGTAAGCTTAAGACGCTACTTTGAAAATTTTCGAGTTGAATTCGGCCGTGGCCAGAGGGGCGCGCCCCTCGGCGCGCGAATGAGACGGATATACTCTCGCTCACGCGCCGCCGCGCCGTGTGCGCCGTCGTCGTCCCACCGGCCCTCAAGGACACGTTATCGCTCTGTGCCATAGTACAAATATATACAGTATTTCAACTTCATAGAAACGGACGAAACGTGAGTTTATACCTACACGCTCACGATCGCGGAGGGAACAGTCGCTACTGTGCCGCAGTAACGAGCGGACTGTGTGTTATAAATTGAAACTAAATATATTATTCATATGTCAATTTCAAACAAACATGGCTGATATAAATACCTACCTTACTAAATGACTTAGGTATTTAATATTATAATATAGTATTTTTTTTATCACGAAAACGGTTTGTTGTACTTAGGTCAATAATAATGAAAATTTAGCCCCCCTTTATGTAATCCCCCATGCGTGTCTTTCACTTTGATCTAGGTAAATTTAAGCAATGACATCGATGTCATTTTTTGAATGGATTGGTCACCCATCCATAAAGTGACCTCGATGCCTTTATTTTGACGTTAGAATAGATCTAATAGACCTGTTTAAAGTTTGGTTTTGGTTATCGATAAATTCAATTTCAAACAAACATGGCCAATATAATAAATACAGTACCCGGCCGTAAATATTACACATCGACTTTTTCTCTGACGCTCTACGAAGCCGAAATTGACCGATTGTATTTTTCTATAGGTTGATATGCAATATAAACGGCCCGGTACTGTACCTACTTTACTGAATGACTTGTTAAGTACCTTCTTAATATTATAATTTAGTATTTTATTTATATCACAAACATGGTGGATATAAATACAAACATATACATGTTTCTTTAAATTAAATGTATCAATCATAAAACAACACGTTTTTTACAGAACACTTCCTATTTATTTAAATATAAAATAGAAAAATAAAAAGTATTAATATACAATTACAAAACTAAATGGAAACACAAAGTAGATCGCATGTTTACTATTGTTTATGTACCGCGCACCCATTTATAATAAATATTCGGCCCAGTTTGACTACTGGTTATACTGTGACGTCAGTCCGCGGTAGGTAACAGAAAATTCTGTTACAGAAAAACCTATCTACCGGTCTATTATGTTTATACATGTAGCCCCTATTTTTTTTTAATTTACACCCGCGCAAGGTATTATGAAGGCACAAAGCGCATCCAGATTCAGGACAATGATTTGGGGATCACAAAAATAATTTGACCGCCTCGGGGTAGCGGTCGCAGTGCACGAGGTCGCGAGTTTGAATCTCACGCAAAACAATAGAACTTTAAAAAAAATACAATAGCCCCACTATGTATTGTCCTGTGTCGCGGGGTATTTACAAACATTTACTTAGCTGACTCAAAGAACATCCAGACTCAGGACAATAATTAGTGGATGGAACAAATAAAATTGTCTTACGTGAGATTTGAACTCTAGGTGATTTTCCACCAGAGGGGCGAAACGAGGCAAAAATTGAAATCTTTATGTAAAAATGAACCGTATTGCTTAGGAAATAGAGTATATATTAACTTTGTAATAAAAACACTCGCTTCTCGCGATAGGCCTATTGTTGTTTGTTGCTACTTTTTGTTTGTGTAAAAATGAACCGTATTATTTCTCAAATAGAGTTCAAAATACATTAACAAGAAACACGCATGTCGCGATGTCAATTTTTGGTGGAAAGAGTTCGGTGCGATTTCAATTCTCGTCTCGTCTCGCCCTTGTGGTGGACTCTTCATGCTGACTTACGATTACCGATTACTGCGCCCGCCACTGCCTAAGGCAGACAGTTTTTTTGTGTGATCCACAAACAACGGTCCTGAGTCTGGACGTTCTTTGTGTTCGTTTGTTTCATGTTTGTAAACGTTCCCGCAGTGGAGTGCATGAGAGTTCAAATCTCACGTAAGACAATTTTTTTTGTGATCCACAAACAACTGTCCTGAGTCTGGACGTTCTTTGTGTTCGTTTGTTTCATGTTTGTAAACGTTCCCGCGGTGGAATGCATGAGTTCAAATCTCACGTAAGAAAATTTTTTGTGTGATCCACAAACAACTGTCCTGAGTCTGGACGTTCTTTGTGTTCGTTTATTTCATGTTTGTAAACGTTCCCGCGGTGGAGTGCATGAGAGTTCAAATATCACGTAAGAAAATTTTTTGTGTGATCCACAAACAACTGTCTTGAGTCTGGACGTTCTTTGTGTTCGTTTGTTTCATGTTTGTAAACGTTCCCGCGGTGGAGTGCCTGAGAGTTCAAATCTCACGTAAGACAATTTTTTTGTGTGATCCACAAACAACTGTCCTGAGTCTGGACGTTCTTTGTGTTCGTTTGTTTCATGTTTGTAAAAGTTTCCGCGAAAGTAAAAAGTATTATTTAGATCTTATCAGTAAGTACCTACCTACCTAAGCTTGCAAATAAAATAGGTGAGTAATATTATTTCTTTGATTTTTTCAGTTTCACACAACTCCTAGGTACTGTCGCGGAGACTTTTACAAAGAACATCCGAACTCAGGACAGTAATTTGTGAATCGCTCAAACAACTTTTTTGGTTGGATTCGAGCCCGCGACCTCGTGCACGCAAGCCACTACCGCGACCGGCCCGCACTGCCCGCGCCACTGAGGCCATTTCAATTACGTGATCTTGACGAAAACGGTTATAAAACTTATTACACTTGAGCATATAGTCTAAAATCGCTTATATAAACAAACGCTTGCATTATCAAAAGGGTCAACAGTAACTAGGTACTTGGTTGAGTTATGGCGAACTTTACCTAAGTTTTATAAAAGACATAACTACAAAAATATTTTACGAACCAATGTTATCGAAATAACTATTATAAAATAATACTATTATTTACTTATAAAAGAGAACAAAGTATTAATAAAAACTTAGGTATATATTTTAAACCTAACCTATATATTTTACCTACGATTAAAAATTACGCGATAAAATTTAGTACGAACGGTGAGTCGACATGCACAGGTCCGGCGTCGAAGAGGGCCATCGCCCGACTGAATCGTCGACCGTACTCATTCTGTATCGATCGTTAACTAATCGGTATAAGGTCTGAAATTGCGATGCGCCCGCAACGATCCGGAGCGCTTAGAAATTGCTAAAATCTTATTTGATTCATTAAAAATTATTGGTTGTAGTTATGTAATGATATTCTACAGTAATACTAATATTGATGTTACGAATGTATTTGAGTAATTCCTAAGCATAATGATAGTGTACTTTCCGTGTAATATGTAAAAAACTGTTTTTGTAGAGGTGTTTTCAAAAATAAATATGATCGAGCCAAAATCAAGCTATCGCGTTTTGGTAATTACAAAAACCTAGTTAAAGGTATCAATTTACCTATATTAAAATTCTAGATCAATAGGTCTTTTCATAGTCCTGTAGTAGTTGATGAAAGATAGTGCATTTTATCAATGTATCATCTTAAGCTGTTTTACTAGTTCAGTTAGTACTAAACCTATACTATTTTTTTCCGACCCAGGAATCGAACCCAGGACCTCAGAAATGATAATTAATTGCACTAAGCAATGAGCCACCGAGGCACCACCTACACATTTAGGTTATATTTGCCTTGAAGTTGGGTACTCTAATTGCTTAGCTAGAAGCCGTGGGTTCGATTCCCACCCCAAACAAATCCTTCTTGCATGAACATGAGTGTTTGTACTGTGTTTAGGTAGTTTTGATTTATTGTAAGCTTGTTAACTTATAAGTTTATTTTTAATGGATTTTAATAATTCTTTCGTCTAATGAAAGCTACATTATTTCTGAGTAAGTATTAATATATTTTGCCCGATGTTCACACGGCAACTTAAACTATACGTATGAAACCACTGGATGCTACTAGTAGGTAATAACAATATTAAATGTACATACTCGTAGGTAGGTGTCCGGTTGCCATACAAGGCCTACTATGTAGTTTGGAATGAGATGGTCGTTGTCATAAGATACTCGTAATATTTAGTACTTATTTATAACAAATTATAATTTTATTAATTAATAATCTAATATCTTTATTATAATTGCCTGTCATACTTGTTGTCTTTCACGCCAATAACAGGCAATTTAATTGGCTCAGTGGTTCAGTGGCCTTAGTATACGACTATTATGCAAGAGGTTATGAGTTCAATCCTCACACTTCACCAACACACATAGTACCATAGTGCAGCAGTTGTTTTACAAAAAAATATGTGTCAAATCAGTTAAAATATGTGTAAAACAAGTTATACATCTTACATCACGTAGGTATAGTGAATTTAAGTTATATTATTATATTCGTATATTACAGACATGCACCAATCAACAGTTATTTTGCATCCTGGCAAAGATCATCTGAAGCCTAACTTTCCTCCAGACACATCAATCACAGAAATAAATGATTCCACTCAAACAGAAACATTCACACATCAACAAGAAGAAAGAGACTATAGTCAGAGAGAAGAAGAGCCATTCATTAACTACACCATCCATCCCATAGAGACGTCTTCTAGCAAAGACATGCATTCTACACAGGCCATTTTAGGCACAGCAGCCGTAAGCATTCAAATAGATACCTTGTCGAATCCTGGTATTTCACTTCAACCGACAACATCAACCTTACAAGTAAGTGATCATGGACATGGAGATACATTTCTTGATCTGGATACATGTGAAGTATACAATTTACCTTCTGAAGAAGATGATCCTCAACCAAGTACTTCTATTGGAATTAAACCTTTCGAACTATCTTTAAATCAGCCATATAAAAGAAGGAAGCTGCACCATATAATGGAAATAGCAGATTGCATTCAAGAAATTAGGGATGAGGGGTCTTCAACAGTAGAGTTGATTGAGACATCTGTAGTTGTTGATATTATAGAAGTAGAAGAAGAAAATAAGGCTACAGAGGAGATTGAAAATATTTCAAAAAGCAGTAAACATTTCAACAAAAATAGAGTTTATAAGCACATTGATTTCTTATCAGATAATGAAGAGTATTATTATAGTTCTAGTTCCTGGCAAGATTCAACGGAAACTACTGAAACTGATACAACTTTGCATTCAAACGAAAATAAAAAACAAAAGAAACTGTTAAAACAGAAAGATAATAAATTAGATGATACAAAAGAAAATGCAGAACCAAAAAAGAAAGAGCGAAGGATTAATAAGAATAAACAGAGAACCAATCTAAAAAATTCTGGTAAACAATATACTTCTATGTCTGGAAAAGTTGTAGCTGAAAAAAAAATGATGAATAATACATGTGCACCAGAAAATTGTCACAATGAATGCTATAATATCACCTCAGAGAAAAGACAAGCAATTTTTGATCACTATTGGAGTCTCAGTAATGAACGCCGTAAAGATTGGTTGGTGAGTAATTCTAAAAAGAAGACAACTATTAGGAAGCGTACCCAAGATGACCATAGCCGTAGGCAAAACACATTTGATTATTTTATTAATGAAGGCGAAGGCAAAAAGAAAGTGTGCTTAAAGTTTTTATTAAATACACTTGATATTAAGCAAAAGTTTTTATACAATATTATTACTGCATCAGCTTACGGCTCATCTAAAGATGATACAAGAGGGAAGCATATTCCAGCCAACAAAACATCAGAACAAACCATAGAAGAAATAAGAAATTACATCAAAAGCTTACCCTATTTACCATCCCATTATTGCCGCAAAAATTCAAAACGTTTTTATCTGCCCCAAGAGTATAAAAGTCTCAGTAATTTGTATAAAATTTACAAGGATACTATGAGACGTGAAGATAAAGAGATGGTAGGAGAAAAAGTTTTCCAGAAGATTTTTCGTGAGTTTAATATTGGCTTTCATATACCCCGTAAAGACAAATGTATGAAATGTGTGCGTTTTGAAAAAGAAAAAGGAGAAAAGGGGGAAGAATATTTATCACATTTAAAAGACAAAGAAGAAACTTATGAAAGATTTCAAACACATCAAAAAATTCAAGATGAAAGCATACTTTGCGTATCATTTGATTTGCAAAAAGTTTTGAATACCCCACACGGCCAAAGTATGTTATTATATTACAGTCGTAAATTAACCGTATATAATCTCACTTTTTATGAATCTAGAACAAGAGAAGGCTATTGTTATTCTTGGAATGAGACAGAAGGAAAACGTGGTGCAAACGAAGTATGCACCATCTTAGAAAGATATATCAAAATGGTAGACAGCCGTGAGTCTATCAAACATCTTCTCTTTTATAGTGATTCTTGCCCGGGTCAAAATAAAAACAAAGTTGTTCTTACATGCATGTACACCTGTCTTCAAAATTGCAACAATATTAACAGCATCCAGATGAATTATCTCTTGCCGGGTCATACCTATATGCCGGTAGACTCTATGCATTCCGTCATAGAGAAAAGCGTATGCAACACAATTATTTGGGCACCTTCACAGTGGCCCACGGTTTTTGCCTTAGCCAGAAAAAACCCTAGGCCTTATCATGTGGAAGTATTAACACACAAGGATTTTTATGGCTGGGATGTTCTTTCAGATAAATTTTTTAAAGGAAATTTAGTAGGAAAGATATCTAAGGTAGTTATGATTCTGAATTTTCAATAATTATAATATTACAGTACTGATATCAGGTTTGTATTATAATATTCAATTTGATTTATTTTAATTTGCAGGTGCGAATAGCTACATTTAAAAAATCTGTCACCGATAAAATTTCCGTGAAATATACAATGGCAGCTGATGGTTTAGTAGAAGATATTCAAATTAAAAACAAAACCCTACAAGTCAAGAACATTTATTCAGCTAAATTACCTATCTCAAAGAAAAAATACCAGGATCTATCCAAACTTTGCACACAAAAAATAATTCCCGAATTCTTTCACCAGGAGTATCAAAGTTTCCCCTTTACCGTCAACATTCAAGATACTCTTCAAGACACAGACGTAGAAGACAATAACTAATGCTGAAATTGAATACTACTATTAATTAATTTTAAATAAATTTGTTTTTTTTTATTTGTAACAATTATGTGGGGTGTGTGTCTCATATTTTTCATTAAACATTGTACAAAACGATCTACGAATTGTAATTATTTTATTTTTCTATTAACCTAAAACTAATAATAGATAATAAAATAGGATCGGTATGTTCATTACTAATTTCTTATCAAAACGAGAATTTATAATTTGAACTGACTTAGAACAAATGTAAACATTTACCTAATGCTTTTTTCTGATAAGTAAAAAAGTTTTCATTTCAAAATATATTTTATTACGTTAGTATTTTTGGCATGGCAACATTACTAATTTGTAATACTATATGTCCTTTTATCGTACGGTATGTTTGATAAGTTATAACGTTCAGTCATAAATCCCTAAGATATATTCAATTCGCTATGCACGTTAGTAGTATTTGATTTTATACATTTGAAAGAATCTGTGCTGTAAGTTTTTTTAATTATTGCACTGATAAACTATTGTGTAGATCAGTAATTTTTGATTACTAATCTTATAGAGCATAAATACTAAAGCGACAGCTATATCCTGAATAACAAGATATTTTTAAAAGAACTTGTTATCAGTGTATAGATAATAAATTCACAATATTATTTTGCCTTTACAGTTTTTCGATTAATCAATTAGAAAAAAAGTTATGCCTGCTTTTGTCGAAAAAAAAACTTTAAATCGCTATACTGTAAAATAGCATTCTGGCGCCTTAGTATTATTGGCTTTCCAGTGACGATATAAAAATAAACCAACTATAGTAAAATATACTGTAGAACTGATACCGACTGAGCCAAGTGCGTCAGTCGCCAGTTTCTGTTATTTTTTACCAAAATCTATCTATAGATATGACTCGACTACACTTACGAGTAAAAGAACTGCCCTTGGAAGTTATCTGAAGCAGTAAATACATATTCATTCATAATAGCCCTATGAAGTCCTAGTACAGATACAGTCTAGTGTATCTAGTAGTAGAGAAGGGGAAACTTTACATTCTTTATTTTATGGTTTTATATCATGGCACCTCAAGGACGGTGCAATACAGGAACGGATTTTTCAATATACAGAGGTAATATTGGTATACCTATAAATACAATGCTGGCCACATGGGCTGATGTTGGTAGAAGATTTCTTTGCTAGGGTACCTACTGTTAAGTAGAGCTTTACGAAACTTTTTGAAAACAAGACATATTTTATTCTCTACCTATTTTGTTTTATATGGTTCATTGGACGCTATAAAAAAACATAAAAGAATCGTTTGGGTGTTTAAATGGCGACCACGAAGTTTGATTATAGGTTCAAACTTAACAACCAATTTAGTTCACTATTTTCATATACTATTAAAAGTCATTTTGATTGACTTGTCGCATTTTTTTCACGTGCAACACTCGTCTCAAGAACGTTCCAAAGTTATATTTCTGATTTTTTTATTCATTGCAATATGCGTACAGGATACGTTCGTCCGGCGTCCTCACTGATGGTGGGGGACACTGTTACTATTTTAGTACGGTACAACTAATGACATGAAATTGCCCCCCACATGAAACTAGAACAGAAATAAACTTTAACTACGCATGTATGAAGATGAACTACAGGTACGAGTATAAAATAAAATGTAGTACTATGCATTTTAAATGAAATATTTAACAAAAAAAGATACAGTACCAGAAAAATAAATTCAAAAATGTCCCTTGGGTGTTAAAATTTATGTTTCACAATTAAATGAAAATTTTGTGAAACTATCTCAGGCCCCAGAAATGGGGTAATTTTATTTCTTGGCACATGGCATTATTGCATAATTCTGGGTTTTTCAACTATCTGGTTAATGTAAAAATTTTAAGGCTGATATTTATCAAGATGGTTTTCAATGTAGAGTTGCAATTTCATATTAATGTTATTCCAAATCAAATATTCAATTATGTATAAATAAATAGTATTCTATCCTCTCGTTGTATTTATGTAGTTTCATCCGGTTTAATTGCAAACTGATGTTTAAATAAATACAACTTAAATATAATTCTCTCGCTCTCATTAAACGTACCTACTCATTCGTGCTGTCAATGAACATTTACAAATTCATCATAATAGTGGTTTTTGTCCACGGCCATTGAATCGGAAACTACGGTTAATTTATCGTTGTCGATCCGGAACCACCGTTAGCGTTCCCGGCCATTCTTCCATTCTTCTCTTGTCATTATACTCACTAACATGGCCGACAATTGAATTCAAATTTAGAATGCACTTGACTTGATTGTTCTCATGGCAAAGAGTCATTTCTCAATTTTGTTTTTTTTAATGCGTTTCTAGCGTGATTTTATAGTGAAAGCAAATCGGTAAATCTGGCTTTATTTTATGTGCATTTTTAGTTTCATGCTCAATGGATGGGATGAGATGGGGTAGTGACATTAGAATAATTAATTATTCAAGTTCAACTTCTCCAGTTGTATAATGATCTTCAAAAGCAGCTGCTGTATAATTTGTTTAATTAATTCGTTGAATTGAATACCTTCAAATAGATGATATACAAAATAGTTTTGCTATGTCTGATGATCTGTGTTCTCGTTAAATTAATGGCTGTTAATCTCATAAACTACTTCAGAAGGCTTAAATCGCTGAGGTTTTCAGGCCCTAGTCATCTTAAGAAAAGATTATCAGCGTGATTCCTATTAAGTATCAAACAAGGACGGATGTGACGTGTATCTATATATTGCGTATAACATTTAAAAGTCCTACACGAGTATTGTCCCCCACATGGCAATGGCACCTACATAAACGAAACAAAGAATGCAAAGTATACCAACAATTCATTATGCCAACAAAACTTAAGTATGCATACATACATTCTGCTTTAAATTAAAAGTTTTTTATTGCTCTGGTAACATTGACCGCACCTTACCCATTATGAACGGCACCTGTAACTAATTGCTTTGTTATGAACCGACTGATATTCGTTACATTTTGTACATATTTACACACAAACATATTAAAATATTGGTAAAGCTATCATTTTTTCAGAAATTAATTTTCGAAATTAGTATAGGTAGGTACATAGCAACAGCAATACTTTTTCAATCAAAAATGTTCTTTATTAGTACGGATTAAGGTGTATAGGAGTGTAAATAAATGTGTTACTGTGTGCAGCGAATTGCTTTGCTTTAAACCACTGTATGCAAAATAGTTAGCTATACAAATATCATTGAATTAATTGTCACACTAAACATTACCATATTGGTAATACGAATTATAATTAAAGAGTCTATGCATATTGAATTCCTTGACTCGCTGAATCATGAACGCAGTTCGACTAAAAAGCTAAATTTGTAGACGTTGACATCGACTAAATTACTTTTTTTGAAAACTCCGCTCGTAGAAGGTATACTTAACTAAACGGACATGCTAATGTAAAAATAATTACTTATATCAAAAAAGTTGTTCAGATATTTATTTAATAATAAGTATAACTAAAGCGCCGATTACACTAGACTACAATGTAGTCTCCTACATAAGGACGTCCTAACTTTTTAGTGTTAGGACGTTCTGTTGACACTGTCCTACATATCATTACACTTGGCTACATGTAGTCTCCTACATGATGTAGTTGACTACATGTAGTCTAGTGTAATCGGCGCTTATGTCTGCTTTTTTGAATAAAATACATGATAATCCACTGTATCGAACTTAATAAAAACCGCAAATAAATACGTTCCAGGAATACAGTAGGCAGCGATGGTTGGTTGTTTTAAATTAGTTTCTATCCGGATGAACACAGTATTATCTTTTGTTTCAGGATTTTTGCTAAAATCAACCTACAAAGGGCGTAAAAAGTCGATACAATTTTATTTTGAAATGCTTTATTTCTTCCGATTAAATAATGTACTAAATTTTAAATTAAGCTATTTGGTTAAATGGGTAAGTATTGTTACACTAGTCTCGTCTATCATACATAACTTAAAATAGAAGCTTTTATCGGTGTTATAAATAATAACACCGTTCTAAAATTAAACGTAATTCGCTTTATATATTCACAATAAACTAATTTTAATTGCTGAACAAAATGGTCGTTAAAATTGGTACAATTAGTAAACGAATAAAAATATATTTCTTTGGATCGTGATTAAAAATAAACGTTGCTTATATCTTTACTTTTATAATAGAGACTTTTTTCTTTGGCTCTCCTTATGCCATTTCGGATTCGCACAAAATACTTTATCTGCATCCTCTTCTACCAGCCGTCAAATCATTAGTCACCTTTTGTTTTATATCCTCACGCAAACCCCTTTGAGTATAAATGTTCTGTGCGCAAACCATCCATATTTTCTTTCTTTTCCATTCATCGACATTTTTATTCGTTACTCTCACTAATTCTATATCAGGGACTGATCAGAGATTATCTGCAAAGGCCTACTTAGTCTGTCTTTATTACAGCTATACAATAATCATGTACCTACCTATGCTGCAATCTAAGTTGCCGCCGCGCCAGCCAGGAGGTTGTTGCAAATGGCTGCCCGGATGCCATTTTTGGAATAAATGACGGGGAGCGGGTGTTTTTTTGTTCCTATATATACGCGTCTCTGAAAACTAACTTCAGGCAAGTAAGATTGCGCAAACTATAACAATGATACAGCAGTGTAAATGAAAAAGTCACTTCCTCGTACATAGTAATTCATGATGATCATAATAAACGCTAAACAGTGACAAGTATGGCAGTTATATTAGACTATAGAATAACACGACACGATAAAGTGCCAAATTCACGTCACAAAACAAGTCACGTTTGACATCTCGTGTGTGTCTGGGGTACTGTGTATGTGTGAGTATAGGTATCTGTGTGTGTGATTTTAAAGTATTTTTCTATATTTTTTACGCGTCTGTACAACGCCATCAAGCCGAAGAGAGCTGAACCAAATGGTACAATTTCTGTTTGATTGGACAACTCACTAAGCTTATGTTGATGCACGCAAATATTTGACTAGCATATTTAAAATAAATCACCTATTTTGATCAAACTTTGTAGTTTCTTTACTTTTGGAGGCCTACCAACAAGTTCTAAAGATGAAAAATTACCCTCGATATGCTCGTAAGACTCCTACGGTTAGTTTTATTCTAAGCCAAACGTTATTCACCTCACGACTAAGTTGACTCTACATACCTAGTAATTCCTCGCAATCTAGCGGAGACTAGCTTTGACAGATCATTACCATACATCTGCCACGATTATTACAATGTTTACATACGCAACTATGTTCTATAAACAATAGTTAATGTTAAGATATTTTTAGAATATAACTTCACTCATGTGAAGCAGTGAACGCGTGGGAGGTAGGTTTATTTATATCTAACTGTCTGAAAGCTGCAGTGATGGAGGATTCTAATGGCGATATGCTTTCATATTGATTAAAGAAAGAGTTTTGGGTATTATGTAAGAAAACAGAACTATGTCAACATCTTAACAGTCTATGTCATACTGAAGGGATAGGTCTCTTCCAGTAACGACTTTACCTACTAGTAGGTACTGTGATGTTCAGAGTCAGACGGATTGCCGTAGAGTTTAGACACGAATTCGTTTTTATTTTTTAGGTTCATAGAGGAGATCCGTGATTTTTTTCATAGGCAGCTTTCATAATGCATAGTAAAAAGATAATGTAGAGTCCGTCACTAAATGAATGAAATGAGTAATTTTCTTTAAATTACATTTATTCGCCGTAAAATTCCGCGGTCAAAGTTAGGTTACATTTAACAGCTGGCAATGCATGTTTGCGTTTAACAAATCGTAAGCTGATTTCTGTTGATTCGACTTTTAATGAGCTTTTATCACTTTTTAACGTCTTCGTTGCATCTGGTCGAGGTTTACGAGCCTCAAATTGTTTAAGCTCAGTATAGGATCGCGGTCATTTTCTTAATTTAACTCTTTACATTTACACATTGTTACATCGAAACTTTTGTATTTGTTTTTAATTAGAACATTATTCAGATAACATTCTCTCGTAGAACTTTTTATATACTGGGAACAAAATGATGTGATATTTAACATACTTGGTTCGTAACCACATTCACAATGTTATACCTCAGTGCCAAAGAATTCAACTTGTTATTTAAACACTATTGTATCTTGATACCACGTTTCTTTCTTAAAACTTACTTCTCATCTCTTTACTGTGAAAATCACAACACATACCCGAAGTGCGGCTACACCTAGTTTTAGCCAGTTAGAACTAGGTGTAGCCACATACTCTTGGTTAAAACTAGTATTAGCCGATTGTTTTCGGGTAAAACTAGGTCTAGCCTTCATCAAGCGGGCTACAACTAGTTCCAGCCATTCACTGTTGGATAAAACTAGGGCTATCCGATATTATTCCAGCTAGAATTAGTTTCAGACTATACCTGTTGGGTAAAACTAGATGCAAACAAGTAACAGACGCATGGCTCACGCGAGTCGCGCCCCCCTGCCTTGCTTTATAAAAGTGTGATTCTAGCGGCACTTCTGATTGCATCGATCCCAACTACCTAGTCCGAGATATAAGCTAATTTAGTATAAGTATACTTACAATGACTTATACCTTCGTACTTATCTATATTTTATGGTTTAAACGGTTGATGTCGTGTTAAAGAATATTTATGTAACTAGTTTTTGTCTCTATGGATCATTATTACTTTTTGCTTGTTTTTGTTTTTAGTAAAACAGGCTTATAATTTATGTGAAGATAATTTATAATATACTTATTGAAACACGCTACTTTGTCTGTTGTATAAGGAATACTTATGTTTCAGTATACAGCCTTCCTCGATAAATTGGCGATGCCTAAGTCATAATAATAACTACAACCTGTCCCCAGTTTTACTTACCTTTGGTAGAGCTACAGAAAAATATAACCTAGGGCTGTTATTAAGACTAATTCCCCGTTTAACGAACACAAGGACGCTTAAACGCTTAAGGCTAAGAACCATCATTTGTAGGTAGTAAGAAGTCACAATTTCACGCATGGCATCCTTAATAGTTCCTGAGACTGCCACACTTACCCCCGGTTTCTGAAAGACTGATCAAGTAAAAATCAACTAATCAAGTGTCAAAACTACCATTTTAGTTTTTGAAAATGATAGTTTTGACACTTGATTAGTTGATTTTTACTTGATCAGTAATTCGAAAACCGTGGAAAAACAAACAAGCACTTAAGTAATCGTTAGTAGTAATAGTTATAAATATAACAAAAGGAAAATGGAGACGTTAACAAGTGGTAGAGTACAATTACCGTCGTCAGATACTAAAATAGCTCTTGGACCCTGGACTACGATGAACTTTCAAGGTTGTGCCAAAATTATAATAGATACTTCCCTCTGAGCCAAGAAACATATACATACTTACCTACTTTGTAAATCGTTAATTAGCTAACTCATTAATCTTACGACTATTATGTTAGTAAAGTATATTAATTATCCGTAGTCTAGTACCTACTCAGCCCTATTTATTCATTAGATTCAATTGATGCAACAATAATACTTACATTCCTTAAAACATTATTACACTAGCAAACTTACATCATGCAATAATAAGTATAATAGTATCTTTGACAAAAATGTAATAAAAATAAATAAATATAACTAATGAATTTAAATATTTTGGTATACTTAATTAAAATTTTTTAAAGAATTTTACCAATTGCACCGCTGTCTTATCATTCATTCTGTCTATTTGTCCAAATCACCTTAGCATACTTTTCTCGATCCTCGTCATTACTGCAGTGAGAAATTACTGTACCTACTGTTGTAAGTGAACAATTACACAGTAAATTACATAACAATACATAACCAAACACGAGTACCTATAAACTCTAAATTGTTACTCACAAGGAATTTCATTAGATGAAACTAGTGGAAATAGTGAAAATTCCTTCAACTCAATACCTACCAGTTTAAGTTTGTCGTGGAAATTATGTTAATCAACATCTTATTCAAGTTAAACTTCTTCAAGTTAGTTTGAAAAGAGGGACTAGGTACGACGTTTCCTATACAATTATTGCAGCTTTTTAAATTTACATTAAGTAGCTTTTTTTCGAACTTGCGAATAAGGTTTTTGAACTTATCATGCTTAAGATAGTGAACCTCGGTTCCAGTGTTATTTAAAAATATTGTTTTGACAGGTTCGATATAGTATATGAAATCTATTTTGCGACCTAACAAACTCGAACTAAGGATATTTATTGACATAATTAAATACTTACCTACTTTATTTTTGTAAAATGCGCTCATACAAAACACCAAGGCCAATGCAAACATTCATGTTCTCACGTAATGATTTGTACGCAACTGCGGAATCAAACTAATTTTCTTATTCTCTTGTCAACAGGACCACATCACCACCGGGCGAACCTTTAGTCCGGGCGCCAGTTGGCAAGCCTAGATGTCCACCAGCGATCTCAAGACTTCGCGTGGAGAAGGTGGAAGGAGGCTTGGCAGTGGCTGGTGTGGTGGTCGCAGCCAACTGTCAGATAGTACTACCTATATTTGGATTCCTGTTTATGCTTGTGGGATGTGTATTGACCGGTAAGTTGAGAATTATGGGTTATGTTACTTGTCTTGTGGTTACCGTTCACGTAATGGATATACTGTGGTCAGAAGCTTGGTAATTAAATATCTCACGAAAATCCTATCCTACTTATATTATAAATGCGAAAGTTTGTGAGGATGTATGGATGGATGGATGTTTGTTAATCTTTTACGCAAAAACTACTGAACGGATTTTGATGAAATTTGGAATATAGTTAGTTTAGGGTGTAGAATAACATTTAGGCTACCTATACCACGGGGGTGAAGCCGCGGGCATCAACTAGTATTTAAAATATTTTAATAAGGCTAATTTACGCTATGAAAGAGTTTTGTATCTGCAGTGGGGCATAACGGGCTGTAATAATAAATTTTTAATGTATACACGAGTTTAGATAATCGATATAGGTATGTTTTCATAATATTATTGAATACCACAACTATAATTATCTGTCATTTGAATAATATAAACAATATCTGTATGTTTATATTTAACATGGCATAGCTAATTATCATCGTTTGATGTCAAAATACAGCAGCTATCTATATATAAAAAACAAAAGAAAATATGCATTTAACAGTAATACTTATTGAATAAAATTAAAGCAGGACTTATTAGAGTTAATTTCAATAAACTCTAGCGAAATCTTAGCTTAATAGGTAAACACTAATAAAAACTGGCTCGATGGCAATGCGTGTATGAGTTTGCCGTGAACGACATCGCGATTTCAAATCTCACGTAAGTATTTCTTTGATCCACAGAAGATTGCATAGAGCCTGGATGTTCAAAAAAATGTTATAGTCCTCACGACACAGGGCTGGATTCCTAGTGCGGTTGATATTAAATAGCAATGATGGCTATGATTTAATAACGTTATGTTTTATGTTATACTAGCTTTTGCCCGCGGCTTCGGTCGCGTTGAATTCGGGGTAGCACTGTTCCCCTTTCCTAAACACAGAAGAAGAAAAAAATAAGTAGCCTATGTTACTCTCCATCCCTTCAAGTATCTCCACTTAAAAAATCACGCCAATTCGTCGCTCCGTTTTGCCGTGAAAGAAAGACAATCAGACACACTTTTCCATTTATAATATTAGTATGGATTTTAAAATACTTTCTGCGCCAACGCATTGTGATTACTATTTTCTCACAAAGTACAAATTGCTTTTAAATTTAAAACGTTACTCAATTTCAGTATAAATAGGGATGTAGCGTCGCTACCCACGCTTATTCAATTTCAATAGACTGGACAATAGAGTTAATGTCGAGATTTAAAATAGAAGGCCATTTTATTTTCGTTTTGCCATAGCCTTTGAAACCAATCTAAAATTAAACTTATCGAGACATGAATAACCTGTATATCTGTAGATAAACATGTAGAGAGTCGTAAGATTTGACTAAGAGGGAAAACTCTTACACGTTTAGCCAGAGTGGTACTACTAAATCTAATCATCCTCCGTCAGAGATCTTTCTGGGTTGTTGTAAAAGTCCACCAATGACGACCTCTGTGGCGTAGTGGTTTTATAACATGCTGCTATGCAGAGGTCTCGGGTTTTGATTCCCGCTCAATGCAAATCTTTGTGTGCATGAACATGGTTGTTTGCATTGGTCTGGGTGTTTTCTATGCATAATATGTATGTATTTACAAAAAAAAAGTATTTATGTATGTTTATCCGTTGTCTAGTACCCATAGTAGAAGCTCTGCTTAGTTTGGGACTAGATGGCATTGGCTGAAAGTGTGAGGAATATTGTATATTTATAATGTAAAAGTCATGACAATAATATATTCTCTATGCTATAAAACTGCATTGACTGCATAAACAGATGTGTCTGACATGTGTACGGAAATCGGCTCGGATTGCTACGCAGTTATATCGTTCAGATAAATCGTTGCATGGATGATTGATGCTATCATTTATGGAAAAATAAAACTGCATAAACCGTTCGTGATATTTTGACAAGTGTAAACTGATACAGTGCAGTTTTAAAAATGAAGATGCATTTTTGAGTCTAGATGTTTCGTCCTTATGAAAAAATGTTTGGGAAATGGCTTCTAAATACATCCAGTCCTCAATACATGTTATTTTCTAATGCAGGATAAATAACTCTGTTCTAATTGACAATTGAAATGCAATTCATTTTCACACATTTGAGAAGTCATGTGTAACCCTATATCGGAGCAAGTTTTCGCCTGTTGTTGAGCGGGTATCATCAATCAATCAATCAATCAATCAACTAGCCTATTGCAGTCCACTGCTAGACATAGGCCTCTCCCAACACGCGCCACAGTGGGTATCATAATGTAATCATAATAATTATTTCTGTTTGCAGCGGCATCATACCGTGGATGTGGTGAAAATGAGGAGCCAGATCATTATGCGGCACGCATCGCGTTCACCGGCAATTCGAGAGTGCTGGGGCCGGTGTGCATTGTTGCTGGTGGCATCATGACTATCGCTGGTTAGTATTGCAAGAAATTAATTAATGTGAGGAAAAGATTAAAAATAATGTGATTTTAAGTTTTTAATAGAGTTACGATAGGGAATCCTAACTCTACCAAAACTTAAAATATTTAAGGAAATGTACTTAAGAAACATTTAAGAAAGATAATAATGAATAAGTCAAGCTGTCATCTTGGCCTGCCTTTAAAAGAGTTGGCGGACAGCTCCCGTCACCTTCACCCAGTAGTCATAAGGTCCTATATTTGTCATCAGCGAGCACGGACGTCAGGGGGTTATTGATGAAGAATCATATCATTTGTCGAAAATCTGTTATTAACGGATTAAATAACGAAGATTTGAAAAATAAAGCATACAGCAGCCATATTACTTTATTAACTTTGATTTTGAAACAAAAAATCTGACTATTTACAAATCTTTCTATACCGTCACGTCATCGGCGTGGTGTCAAAAACAAAAATATAAATATTGTTTTGTTTGTTTCAAAAACAAATAACAAAATAATACAAGCGTAAACATAATGGAAGCCGTTGAAGAACAGCCAATACGAATTGTTATGTAGAATAATGATATAATAGTTTTACGCTAAATTACATCTTAATGTTAGTAATGATGGGAAATTGGTATTTATTTCAGGCATAATGTTATGCATATTAATGCGTGCAGCGCAACGGAGGCAACGTCGGCTTGCGTTCCACTGTCCTATACATGGAGACTTCTATCCACTGAGCCCACAGAACTCCAGAAAATACTCACGTAAGTATTCTTTAATAATAAATCTGTTGTTTATAAAAAAAGAGCTAGAAAAATACTGTAAAATAAGCAGTTAAAAGTAGTTTTATGTAAAAAATGGAACACAACAACATAGGTTTTAATATATATTTATACATGCGCGTCATACGTAATCGAGGGTATCTATGTACGCAGCCAAACACATGCATTTTTAACAGAGTCCTAGTGTGCATAGATTAGCTAATATTTTGTTGTATTGTCCAAGTTTTATGTAAAGATTTCCAACTTTTGTTTTCGTAGCAGGACTTAATATCTAGAAAGAAAGAAAGAATTATTTACAAAAAAAAAACACTTACACAATAGATTACATTTAAAGAAACATTTTAGTGCGCGGCAAAAGTCATTCATAAAATCTACGAACATTAATTTTGTTGGCTTACGATACCCATGTGATGATGAAGAGCGATCTTACATAATGTATACTTACTACGTCATACGAAAAGATCAAGCTACTTGCACTTATCTCAAAGCTTTTAAGTCAATGGATACCGGATATATAATCCAAACAGTATCAAATTCCACAAAGAAACGGTTCAAGAAAAAATGGCAGCTAACATTGATCCCTTCCGGTTTAGTACGCAACAACAGAATTAAGGTCACAACTAGAGCTTAACGGGTACTGATTGAAAAAGAATGGCTACACTAAAACGGGGAAACTAGAAAAAGCGATAGGTACGTTTCCGCTTCTCATCGGTAGAATGATTACACTGCGCTATGAACATTTTGTGTTTATAGTATTGAAGGATTTCAAGCCAAGTTGTAATAGGTACTTATTAACCGAGTCGAAAAAGAGTACGACGTTCTCAATATTTTTAATGTTTCTAACAAATATTACAGCCCAGAACATAATCGTATTTTCATCAATTTAATTACTATCTCCCTTACACATAAACGCATCTTAAATTTAATCACTGTTTAGCGAGATTTTTATTAGGAAAACCAACCTTATGCCAAACAAAACCGTAAGAATTTAAGCTAATCAATTGACTAAAATTTAAGAGGCGTTTATGAGTAAGGGGGTATATGTTTATTTAAAAGAGTCGCATTGAAATTCATTTCTCTCTCTGGGAAACCTTTTTAAGTAAATGAGACTGCGTAGAATAATAGTTACTACCCGATTTTGGAGTCAGTTATTCACTAGAAAACTGACTCGGTCAGTTATTCACTCTCACGTTATTATTAACTCATATTAATTTGATATACTTAAAGAAAACAAATAAAAATAAACATTATTAAAGTTTGAATACTAAAACACTGATAAGATTACTTTACAGCACTGGTTAACACAACTATAAATCACGAATCTATCTCATTTCTTTGTAAAAGGAAACTGGATAGGAACAATCAACAGAATGATTGACTGATGATTAAGGAAAACTGTTTTGGGAAGATCGTAGTACTACATAAACTCTATTAATTATATTTTTTGGTTGATAAATTCGGCAGTCTTTATATACCTACGTCACAGGAACAAAGGTTCTCCGTGTCGTGACGGAGTAAGAATACAATATGTCACCACCCCATCTCATCCCATGGGTGTCGTAAAAACTGACTAAGGGAATATTATCTTTACGAAATAAAAAGGAAGGAAAACTTGAAATTAAACCTTATACCAATCCGTCTGGCCAGCGTGGTATTAGTAGGCCAATTATCCCTCCGGCATGGGGTCCCTGCAGTGAAACATTAATGGGCTGTTATGAAACATTGTCCCGTCTTATACGCTGCGAATCGCCTTGATGTATCACCAACTATCATTAATTATTTAGTACCGTTCAACTTAATTCTCTTACCACTTGCCAATACTTTTTGTGGCGTAAGGAAAGCCTCATAGAGTTCCTCCGCCCCGGGTAGGGGTCTGTCAGACTTCACTGACCAAAGCCCCGGGTGTTGCGTCTCTCTTGTAGACCAGGCACTGCGGGAAATCAGGATTCTGCTGCAACCCTACTAGTTCTGGCATAAAAAAAACATTGTAAATGTATGCTTGCTACCATAATACAGACTTTCTTTAACCAAATTTTAGATACTCTCATTAAAATAAAACTACTCACGATATATTAAAAGTTCTTCGTCACTTTACAAAAATGTTCTAGATAAACTGGACTAAAACTGTTTGAAGATAGACTATGAATGTTAAAAAGTCTGTTTCTTACTTACAGGCAGTCCAGCAGGAGTGTGGCGTTGGATGCGTAGCTGGTTAGGCCTGGTGGAGGAAGGCGAGGCGGCGCGCTGTCCACGCTCCGCTGAGCCCGCGTCTCCGGCGCGCGCTGATGCTCCTTGTCCACCACCTTTACCTTTCTTAGTACCTTCCGATTCTGTTGTGTGAGTATCTACTTGTAAAGTTCTTTGTTATTCTATTCAAAAAAATATTATCTGGTTTGGAGAAAAAACGGTGCCAAGCATGGTGTCCTGTGGTACTCCATTCATTTCTGTGTTTGTTTTTAATAAATTGTTTATTTATTTTAATGCTAAAGACGAGGTAAATGATAGATTAATTATTTTAGGTCCCTATTCTGCGGACATCTTGATTGTTTGTCTGTATACAATCAATACAATACAATACAATACAATACAATTCATTTATTTGTCAAAAACACAGGTAATACATAAAATGTGAACTTAAGTAAATTAATTTGCGCTATGTTTTGTCACTCAGACAATATACAAATATTAAAAAAAAAAGACATCAAATAATTACATGTCAACGTTAAATTATAAATAAATGCTTAAAACTAATAATATACAAAAAATGTCAGTGTTAAATCATTATAATTTTTTAATTAATCAATATAATAATAATTCATGAATATGTTCAGATGTTTTACAAAATTGTCTTTTATCATACTATATTTTTATCATTTAAAAATTGATCTAGTGTGTAATAACATTTATCAAGCAGTAATGCATGTAATGATTTCTTGATTTGTTGAACATTAAGGGTCTTCATATCATTAGGCAACTTATTAAAAATTTTAGGAGCTAAGCCAAAAAAACTTTTCTGCATGAGAGCAGTCTTACACGTTGTTTGACATAAATTATTGACATACTTAGCTCGTACGGGTAATCTTCTTACATCGGATATTTTTTCAAAGAGATGTATGTTACTTTTTACAAATAATACAGTTTCAAGAATGTACAATGATGGTAATGTTAATATTCGCAATGATTTAAAATATGGCACACAGCTATCCGTTGATTTTAAACCACACATAGACCTAATACATTTTTTCTGCATTCTAAATACAAGCTCACGATCAGTTGACTGACCCCAAAAAATGACACCAAATCTTAAAATGGAAGCTACCATTCCGTGGTACGCTGTTAATAGAGCATCAATACTCACACGTTTGCTTAATTGTGACAAAGCAAATGCAGTTTTGCTTAGTCGTTTGCACACCTGTTGTACATGAGGTTTCCAAGTGAGCTGATCATCAATTGTTATGCCTAAGAACTTAGCCTCACTTACACTTTCTACTGTGTTATTGTTGTAAGCAATGTCTATATTTGGAACTTCACACCTTTGATGAAAGTGTATTATTTTTGTTTTTAATAGGTTGATAATGAGATTGTTATTATTTAACCAACTTACGATGTCAGCGAGAGAATTATTAATATCACTTTTGTAAAGATCCGGATCATTGCATTTAATAAGACACGTACTGTCATCTGCGAAAAGCACCATACTATGTGATGTACATTTTGGATATACATGATTTGGATATACTCGTATAAAAAGTTGAGTTACAATTGGTAATTAATTGTGTTTTGTATTTACAGTGGAATGGCTTCGGTGCTAGGAGCTCCTCTGAGTCCGGAGCAAACCTTCGGTTCTATCAAGTCTCTCGCGATATCACGCGAGGTAGCCAGCTTTCCTCTGTCACGATCACCGACACCGCCACCTTTAAGGTAATATTATTTATATTGGTTGGCATTAAAACTAATTTTATCATGTAAACTTTACTATGTTTAAAATTATATGTAATGAAAGAATAACAAAACCTAAATAAATGGGAGAAATAACCTACTTGAATCATACCGAAAGGGTCAAAAAGTCGGCTAGTCTCTTTAACATGTCTCTTTTTGACGACCTCGGTAGCGCGACGGTAGCGCAAGCGGCTGCCGTGCAAGAGGTTGTGGGTTCGATCCACATGCAGGACAATAATTTGTGAGATCCACAAATTATTGTCCTGGTCTGGGTGTTCTTTGTGTCCGTTAATTGATGTTTGTGAAAGGTCCCCGCGACACAGAGCATGATGCCTAATGCGTGAGTTGTCTTTTTAAAAAAAATAAAAAAAAATAATAAAGATGGAAAACTTAACTCAAAATGCTCTGCCCAACCTGCTGTCAAGCTTCAGTCTTAAATATTTGTACATAATATAATCTTTCTCTAATTGTAAGTAAGTCACAATCAATGTATCCATTAGTGATCAACATTACTTTTCTTACCAACAGCTGTCCACCATTCAACAAAGAGGAACCAAAGGGTCTCGAAGATATTCCAAATGCCGTCATCATACGTCCAGACTTCGACTGCGGATCACCAACGTGCAACTACAGAGTAGTTGAATGTAAACTCACGACCACAGATGAAATACATCGCAGTGCTCCTCTCAACACAATCAACGCCAATATAACCGCAGACATCAAACAAAGTAGACCTAACACTGTTTCTATAACAATACCTGATGAAGGAAAAGGTTAACGTTTTTGTAGAACTTAGATAATTTTTTAAATTAATATTGTTCAAAGTGGGCTAGTAATCGCTATAGTGGCGGTAAGCTTAAGGTTTTAGTTGTACTATCGAGTTTCCTATGAATAATTGAAACGTAAACCTACTAATTAAAGGTGTCTCATTTAAGCAATTATAAAATTGTCGTCTTTTTTGGTTTGTATAAATGAAGCACGAATATTTGATAGGTGCAATTATTTTCGTGTCTAAAATATAAAGAAATATAATGTAATATACTATGAAAAGTTGGTAGTTTATGTTTGTGATTAAACACGGTGCTGCCACTAATATTAGATGTTAGGTCGCATCGACCACATGCTCACTGTTTTAATTTAGTATGTCGTGCATGAGCCGATTGGAGATAGTCTCGTTAAGCCTAGTATGATTGTATCCTGATATAAAAGTGTATAATGAAAACTTATTATTCAATTCACCTTAAAATATATTAAACATTATAGTTTAAATTTCGACATCTGCTCAAAAGATCACTATTTGTCTTCCGCTACTGCTCACTTGAACAGACATCAAAATTATTCAGAGATAACAAAAATGAAATCCCGGTTGCATTTATCTATTTCAACATGTGCAGATTTTATTAATATTACCAATAAAAACACAAGTAGAAACATCTAGATTAACACAGAACAATATATCAGATTATTTAGAGAGCAATCTAAGATGGCCGATTTGAAGTTATTGCAAATGGCTGGACAGATGTCATTTTTGGTGTAGGCACATGTGCAAACGTTTCTTAAAGCTAATTTCAGAGCGCGAACCAAGTACGTTTGCGCAAGCTGTACTACACTTTTTTTTTTGTTCTACATTTAAATTTTAATTAAGCACTCAATCTATTTTCGCAATATTATGGACTTATGTATCGCCAAATAGTTGTCGTGTGAAGTTGGATGTGAATTTCAATGTGTGTAATACTGAGTATAAAGTTATATTTTATTTGTCATCCAATTATTTTATGTTATTGACTGTTTCGATTATTATATACGTGTTAGGTAATACAAGCCTTATTTACATGAAACTGATTGCTAGAAAAAACTTAAAACTACTCCATGGCTACCGCTTCAAAGGAAAGACTCTATAGTCCTTTTACTAATCTTATTCAACAGAATGTGAAATTATACGAAGTCCTAATAATCCAGTGAATTTAATGGCGCTAATTCAAAATATCTGTGCATAGTTAGCTTAAAAAAAAGCAAATTACGGTTAGGCGTCATAGCTAATAGAACAATGTTACTATACAAACAACATTTTGAAAAGTCTAGTTCGCGCTTATATCTGAATTACTTTCTTTTGTTTCTGACAAGACCGAAATCTAAATGATTTGTCTCACTGGATCGTCGGCGAAAGTTACAATTCCATCACCGGCGATCCCAGTCGTGACAATGCAGTTCAGTTTTATGTAAATAAGGCATTAGTGGTTATTCTTAATGCTCATTGTGTCGGCATTCTAGTCGTATCTGTCTATCTATATTTGTGTTGGTGTAACAAAATATACATAACTCATATACGCGGTAGAAGAAATGTATTGGCTCAGTAGGATTACAGTTCCCTATATTATATTATTATATTTGTAGGAGATTGTCCATTACATTCGTTTACACGTAACATTAGCATAAGTATATTGTGTAAGAGTAAATACAAAATACGTGCCCTAGATTATAGTTCCGATTGTGATATTTTTTTAATGTTTATCATTTCTTTAATCTGTTTGTATAAACATTTATGTTGAAAATATAATATCAAAATAAATACTTATAAAATGATTTAGTTCCTTACCATTTTATTAGATTTTTTTAATATAAAGACTCATGTTTTAGTTATTTCGTTCATTGTTTTGGTGCATGAGCCAAAAGGAAGATGCCAAAATACACAAGTTAATCGCGTCCATGTTAGTACGGTCGCGGTCGTATGATTTCAAATTAAATGAAGTGCTCACAAAAGACAATTTAGCAAAGAATATAGATAGAATGTTGTAGTCCACGTATGTAATTAAATAAGTATTGGTAGAATATGTTTTAAGTATGTGATGCAGGCATTTATTGGCCAAGTTAATCGAAATTATATGGAATGTAATTTTTATAATCTGTAGTTAAGTGCCACGCCTAAATTAATCTATTATATTATACTTAATATAAGCTTATTTAATATTGTTACAACAGTAAGGATGAAATGAAATACAAATTTGAGTTAAAATTAGTCGTTTTTATATCTAACGAACTGTTCGTTAGATTTTGTGTATCCTTTCTGTCATATCTCTTTTTTTTAACCTTTATACATTTTATATTATAAAACTACATTAAACCTACATCTGGGTCGTAAGTCCCAGACGCTGTTAGGCAAGTGTTCCGTCCTCTATCACGCGATGGACCCGGCACCCGCACGGAGAATCCATGGAATGCTAAGATTAGGTCTTATCTGTGGAGAGAAAACTATAACTTGTTAACCGAAAAGGTCTATTCTATTGCGTATTCCTTTTGGTTGAGGGCCATCCGCCCCACCACAGCCCGTCTAAACTAGTAAATGTCTCAGGACTAAGGAGACTCAACAAAAAAAAATATTGCGTATTTCGTCATCTGTACAATAACTACAAACTGTTGTGTGTTTTCTCTAATTTATGAAGGAAAAGATTTGGTCATCCCCATAATATTCTTACAACAAAGACAGATAAATCTATACGAAAGCAACGATTTTATCTCTTCAAACAAATAGGTATAGGTACATTGCAAATGTATTTTTATGCTATGGATACTATTTGCTTAAGTTATAATATTTCAAAAGTTGAATTGGCTAAGGTGGAATTGGATATAGCTGCAAGCGAGCTAGATATCCACTGGTCATCTAACTGATAATTTAAAATGGAATATCTTAGTAACATCAAAACGACACAAAGGAGGTAGGTACCAGAAAAATACATTTACTTAATTACTACATTAATTAGACACTTACGTGCTACTACAGTTTGGTAGTTGCAAAGCGTTTCATTTCATTTGGTGATTACAAAAATAAATTAAGAATATCATAGATTGTCTTAAATGATTTTATATGATATTCCTACTTTTACTTAACATCATACTTAATTGTTAAAAACCTTGTAATAGCGTTCTTCTTCTTATTATAGTGTCGATGGCAACACATTAAACGCCCAGTATTCAGCAACGGAAACAGCGTTTGGCCTTCCTTTGTATAGATCTTCAAGCGTACACGTCTCTGAGTTTGCAGGGCTCGTTAGCCAGCAAGTCCATCGTCAGCGGAGACGCGCCACAGTCACACTTGTTTGTGCTCGGGTTTATAAATCCCCACTTTACAAGATTGTCCTTAGATCTGCTAACCTGGTTAAGCAGCCTGTTTAGTGTCTTCCAGGTTGGCCAAGAGAGCATGTCGCCAGGAAGTATCTTTAAAGCCCGATTTACACATCGACAAGTACAGTAGCGAGTTAAGTTGTAAGTTGTTGATTAAGTTGATTTAAATAGATCTTCATAGGCTTTAGACAGAGGGACAAAGGTAGAAAGAGTACACCTTTCATGGCTGGCTGGCATGGCACAGCTGGCCTATGGTTTCTCAGGTTTGGGTATCATTGTTGTCGCTAGCTGGGCTAATATTGGAGAAACTTCTTCGGCTAATGATTAATTCGGCTAATTACACCAAGTCCGTATGTTTTTGGTGCAACATTTGTCTACCTTTATAAAAAGAGAAGATTCTTGCTCAGCAGATAGTAGCCCGAGACAGAAAACGGAAAGTATAAAAAAGAGAGAAATTTCTTCATGAGAGAATTTTCATCTATGCATCGATGTACAGATAGGTACTTTCCATGTTGACTAAGAATACCTAAAGAAAGTTGCGACGCCTCTCGTCTCGTCGGTATGGTTAAAAGCTACTTAGGGATATACTGTAATCATGGACAGAAGGCCGGGCCCCGCTGTGGTATATTAAAGGGCTGATGACTCTTATCATTATACTGTTTAAACTTTCCGCCAACAAACTATCCCTACGGGATTAAATTTATAGGTGTTGCCAACACATTTTGCTTCCTGATATTGTGATTCAAAGAACAAGATCAAAACTACAATCACACGATAAGAAAAAAGAAAACTCTTTAACCCTGATGAAGAAATATATCCAAAATTTTAATAATGCTAAAGCAGCCTTATAGTAAAATCGATATCTACAAAGCTGTTGGATCTGTCTAGGTATATACGTTAGGTACATGGTGCAGACCAGTTGTTCTTTTTCACTGAATTTAACTAGACTAATAAATACTAGATTAAAATAAATATTTCTCTATGATTCTTTTTATATTTTGTATTTCACAAGCAAATAGTTTTAATGCCTAATTAAAAGAAAAATATTTTTCTCACTGGCATTTTCCGTTTCCTTTGTACTTCAGCAAATGTCGGCCATCTTGAACCAAATTTCATATTGGCATGTGTCTTTCCAAATATCAAGTGATAGCAAATATAGCAGCTGAGTAAATATCTAAAACTCTCCATAAAAATTAGCATATTTATAAATTGTAATTCGTTTATTTTAAACGAGTTTTAGTCACATTAGAAAATTAAAAAGATCACCAATAAAACAAATCAGCTGTTATCCGTCAATCGATGTCAACAAAATTACATAATTTTGTTTAGAAAAACAGTGCAGCCTTCGTTTTTGAGTGTCATTTTGAAATTATCAAACATGAAGATTCGATCAAAAGGTTTCAATGGACAAATTGTATAAGTATTTAACGACGTACAACCTTCGCGAATTGGTGATTTTTTGTATAATGTAGTCCAACACAATAAACTTAAGTTATGGATCAAAACAATATAATTGAGTGCGGTGGATTTTTTTTTATTCATAAATTTGATTCTGGAAATCTTGGACATGTAGAACGGGTGCCAACGGAGCTAATAGGTAAGGAAAATATTTTCAATTTACGATCATTTTTCTCAGTACAAAAGCCTTGTTTTAATTTCGCACAGTTGCCAATTTCATGCCCTGTTCACGGACTTTTTGTTATTGTTGTATGCTCAAAATAGATTTGATACATTCCATTTTAATAACACCCGTTCTGTAGCAGATATTTTGTTCAATATGTATTTGGTACATACTAATACAAAACAAAGATTAAATGAAATCAAGATTCGAAATTTTAGCTCAATATAGCTCTAGATTCTTATTTGTTTTTATTCCAAAGTAATAGTCTATGAATTCTTGAATAACAAAACAATGATAATAATACTCTGATATTGTGATGAGCTTGGATTCTTCGGATCTTTATCAACCAATAACTTGTCTCTATATTTGTTACTCACAAGGCACCATAATTATATTAGACTTTTGTTGTATATGTTTAGAATACTGATAACTATTGTATTACTATTTGCTCATCATTATATCAGTCAATATCACCACACTTTGTGTGGTCCTGACTCCTGTGCCTCCCTTATCGTACTGCTCATAAAAAGGACTATAAACAAAATTATTCCTAAAATTTTCTTCTCTAAGCATGTAAATCCTTATATTTGTGGAGATAATATGTTTATAGTTCTCTATATATCATACACATCACACAATTTGCAAAACAACTTTGACATTGTGTATGAATTATCTCCACATGAATGTACTTCTTCTTTCTGATGGCTACAGCTAGCTAGGCCCGTCTAAAGGTTCTGTTGGTTGCACTTGATGCAGATAACTGTGTATAAAGACTGTTGGTGTGTGTGTTCCTGGTTAGACATTGGGCTTTTACATCAGACAGGATATAGGGGTGCGAGAGTGGACAAAGTATTCATATCAAGGATAGGTCTAGAGTCAGCTGTGTATAACAGTGGAAATTTTTTTGCTGGAAATACTGTATTAGCCAGAATTGATATTATACTATAATGACAATACATTTTATTTGCAATACTCTTTATTCTTCTAGCTTCAAGTCTTAATGCAAAGTCCAATGTCAACGAGACACCAGACTATGAGTTTAATATGTGGACACGGCCGGACTGTGCCGGCACAGAATTTGAGAATGGCAATCGGACATGGTTTTATTTTGGAGTACAAGCCAGCGTGGCTGGAGTATTGGTAAGTATCTATTCATACTTTGTTATTTTTATACAACTCTTGTAAATTTATAATCATCTCTATATATCTGTTTTTATAACTAAACATTGGCCCCCTTACTCATAAACGCCTCTTAAATTTTAGTCTATTGATTAATTAGCTTATACTCTTACATTGTTTGGTATAAGGTTGGTTTTTGTAATAAAAATCTTGCTAAACAGTGATTAAATTTAGGAGGCGTTTAAGAGTAAGGGGGTGGCTTTCTATAACCTGATTCTTTACCAATTACACTAATTAATTTAACAGGTGCGGTTGAATCTAATAAATTTGAACAAGCAAGGCAAAATGTATAATCAGGGAATGGCGCCGGTTACAAGGACATTGCCTGGTAAACCACAATGGGAGAGGATAAGGGATCGTCCTATACATTCTGTAAGTACCATTACACCTTTGTTTTTTTAGTTAATAGTTGTGTGATGATAACATATGATTATTTTTTTATGTCACCATCCCGATTGCTGGTTGTTGTAAAATAGTAAAGTGTAAAATTATGCAGACTTTCTTGACGTTCTATTAGAATACTGTTCTTATAATTCGTTCAATTTTTATAATTTTTCTCTTTGATAAACAGTTTGTTCCCATCAACAAAGTTATGGTTGAGCTCAAACAAAAAAATTGTTTGAAATTGTACTATGCAATCCTTCAATCCTTATCTGTACCTACCTGAAATTATTAATGGCACATTACAGTGAATAATAAGTTGGAATAATTATGCTCTTTAATGACTTGTTAATACAACTCAAACTCAAATAGTCACAAAAAATAATTACCAAGATTAAAAATAATATTGCTTAGTTTCAGTTTCTTTATTTTTCAACATAATGTTACAAAATAATGTTAGTTTAAAACTAATTAGTCTATGTTTGCATATTAAAAGTTTTTCAAACTTTATCACCGCTTCCAAGGCGCTAGAAGAGAAGAAGCGGCGTAACAAACTCTAAAATAAATAAATAAATACACATAGTGCTATTACTGCTTCATATAAAATATTTTGCTACTAGAACATCTAATTAATATATGGGCACTGCTCACAACTAGTGTAAATTAATGAATTTCAGCTCTCAGCAGCCTAGTGAATATATTTTCGCTCAGGCTCAGAATGTCCCTTTCCCAAAATGTCCCTAGATTTCAAATAGTCCCTTTCCCGATATGTCGCTTTACCATAATGTCCATTTCCCAGAATGTCCCTTTCTCGAAACGTCCCATTCCCGAAATGTAATAACAAAATATATAACGTAACACATTGTGAGGGGGTTTCTATCTCTGGAACCCTAACCACCAGTAGCTTGGTCTTTGTACCTGATGCTGGTGGGTCTACCTTTTTTTTATATTCTTAAATGTTTTTATTTTTATAGTTATATTTAAAAATGTAAAAGATTGTGAAGTCAAAGTTGTTGTTGAGAATGTAAATCATCATATCATATCAGCCTATAGACGCCGCTGGACATAGGCCTTCTCTAAACGTTTCCACCCTGCGCGGTCTTGTGCCTCCCTCATCCATCGGCTTGTAATGTAAATAAAGAAAATAAATAATATTGTACCTTTATACCTAAACTGTATTTATGTAAGTTGGTGTGCAATAAAGTATTATCTATCTATCTAATATTGTTACAGACGGACGACAATACCTTCACACTGAGCTTCAAGTATCGTACCTCAGAGAATCTGAAGGCGACAACATTCTTCGCCTTCACATATCCCTTCTCGTTCGCTGAGCTACAGATAGCTCTTAACTCTATAGACTATAAGATGTTGCCTCTACCACCGATGCAGTCTCTAGACGACATTTATTATTTCAGAGAATGTCTCATTTATTCTCTTGAAGGTATGTATGATACTTTTTTTTAATTACATTGTTATTAATTTATTTGCATTGGTCTGGGTGTTTTTTATGTATAATATGTATGTATTTACAAAAAAAAAGTATTTAAGTATGTTTCATCCGTTTTCTAGTACCCATAGTACAAGCTCTGCTTAGTTTGGGACTAGATGGCGTGTGAAAGAGTGAGGAATATTCATTTATTGTTGCACAATAGCGGACTTAAAGTCTTGGCATTTATTTATCTTAAGGCATTATTATTATAGGTTTGTTTAGATAACAATGGATAGTGCCAAGGAACGGTCCTGTGTAGGTAGAGAGAATTCATATCAATCACAATACTATAATAATTATTATTATATTTGTACATTGCAAAAATTATTGTACTATATCTAATCAACACAATAGGGAGTTTAGATCCCATGCCGAACTATTAAGCTGTAAAACAAACTCCGGCGCTTGTGCTTCTTCCATCGTATGTTATCAGGTCTTTCAAACTTAGTGTAGAAGTACCATTACCACCCTGTCTGACCACTTGGCCATCTTCGTGCCTACCAATGGAACCCACCTATTATTATTTTTATTTTTTTAAACCATGTTTTTTCAACGTCAACAGGAAGACGTGTTGATCTTTTGACACTGACGTCACACCACGGTATAACGTCAGACAGAGAGGATAGATTGAAGCATCTCTTCCCTGATAGCCATGATAGACCGCATAAGTTCTTGAATAAAAAGGTAAGTGTTTAGTTTATGAACTACATTATATTATGTAAAAGATGTCTACTGCTGGATATAGGATTCCTTCAATCTTTTTTAATGCTTTATGTTCTTTGTTAGGGTCTCCCCCACATTTGGCTCCGGCATGTCTTGTTCGTCGACGGCGCGAGCGGGCTGCGTTAGCGTCCCAATCTTAACCCTTCAACCGCCCACACGGCGCACGCTTTTATTCCAGTCAGTCACAGCATGATCTCCAAATGATGCCAAATGTGGGGGGAGGTCTTTTGTCAAGCAGTAGATGTATTTTAATTTATACGACTTATTATTACTTTAAAACTAGTCTATTTATCGTACAGTATACCATAATAAATAATTTTTCCAGATAATATTCGTATCAGCGCGAGTCCATCCCGGTGAAACTCCTTCCAGCTTCGTATTCAACGGTTTCCTTAACCTGCTGTTAACTAAAAGCGATCCCATAGCCATGCAACTAAGGAAACTATACGTATTCAAAATGGTGCCGTTTTTGAACCCTGACGGAGTGGCGAGGGGACATTATAGGACGGACACGAGGGGGGTTAACTTGAATAGGGTTTATTTGAACCCTTCGCTGGCTTTGCATCCTACTGTTTATGCTGCTAGAGCTTTGATTAGGTATGTATTTTTTTGTGATTTTTCATTTGTTTATTATGTCTATATTAAAAAAATGTTGCTGTGTGTTTGATTGGTTTAATGTGCTCATCTTACGAACTGCTAGTTCGAATTGAATTATTATTTTTGTGGTACATAGCCTATTTATGCCTTTCGAATCGCTATAGTAGACAGACTTAAAAGTTAAAAATGGAACGAAAAGAGCCGGTAATATTCTCAATAGTTCACCACCATACTTACGCATATTGTAATTAAAACTATGTACAGTATGAGGACATTGATAATATGATTGGTTTTTAAAGAAAGACAGACAACAATGAGGAAGCGAGAAAGTGAGATTATAATTTATTGATCATTTTGAAATTGTATATTATGACGTAAACCATAAGTGCTATATTTTGTTGCACTGCAATGACTTAATCAAAGTGCAATGTTTCCGTCACCAGTGTCACTTACTAAGACATGATGAAACATACAATGTCAAATAGAAGTAAGTAGGGATTCAATCTTTTATAATTTCAACCTTATGCCGAACGCCATAAGATACATTTTAATGTGATAATTTTCAAAACTTATGCTAAAATTATTCAGCTATTTTCGGTAATCGGATGTACGTTTCTTACTCATTGATTTGCTGTCTTTCTTTAAAAGCCAATCACATTATCAATGTCCTCATACTGTAATATTTTGTCACAGGTATTACCATTACGGATGTGAGAAGGAAGACGTCTGCGATGAAAGTTCAGAGGTTAGTAATTTAATGATTTATATAATTTTATGTTTATATGTATATAAAGATAACTTGATACCAAACCTTGGTATCCATAGGCTAAATTTATCTCACAAAAAGAGATTTTTGAAAGAAATAGGAAAGTAGCCTATAATTCGATATCAATATAGACAAGTGCTGTCTTAATACTTATAAGGGCAGAGCTTGAACTTAACAGAGTGCTTTGAACTTAGTACTAAATCGTATTACAATTCGTTCGTGTATATTATTAACATTATTTAGTACTATTTTCAAGTATTATAGAAAATTCTGTTAGAGGTAGATACTTAGCACGCTAACGCGACTAGGACAAATACTAAGCTAGTGCTGCTTCATGACAACCCCAGTTTAGAGTTTTAAGGTTTTAAGTTTTAAGTAATATAACTTACAAACCATTTAAAGCCTTAAAGTGACCTCTTTACAAAGCCATCCGCCATGTTCACTTGTCTAAATATTTTAAAAATAAATATGTTTATTAGTTGTCTAGTACTCATAATACAAGCTCTGTTTAGTTTAAATGGCGTATCGAATTATACGATAATTTTTACAATTTATAAATCCAAGTCTATTTTTCTGACTTAAACTGTGTCATGTCTCGCGCTTGCCGCTACATCCATCCCCTTTATTTATAATACTACTACTAATCGGCTACTAACTAATAAGGTCGCCAACGTATCTGTGATTCCTCTGGTGTTGCGGGTGTCTACTTACCATCAGGTGACCGGCTGACGCATCGCGTTTGCCTCCCATTACATTAAAAAAAATCGCAACAAGGTCTTGTAACACCCATAAAATTTAGCCTAAAACACGTGACTAACCCCCATAAAAACCTACACAGATAATTGCAATCACACCATCGAAAACCCCAAACCCTCCAAAGAAGAAGGAGTTAACAAACACTTCGTTATTCAATAAGAGTAGTGAGAGCTACAAGCGGGAAGTGAAGCCCGATAAGCCTGAGAGGAAGAAGTCTGCCACTACGATTAAACCCCCTACTGTGACCGTCACTGATAAGAAGGAGAAGCACAGTAAAGGAGAGGCTGCTACTTTGATTGATCAGGTTTGTTTTATTTTACTTTTTAGTATATCTAGGTACTTGGTACGTGATGTCTTTCAAGATTTAGTACGTATGCCTTAAAGGATCTCCGTGTGGTGACGGAGTAAGAATAACAATATGTCACCATCCCATCTCATCCCATGGGTGTCGTAAAATCCGACTAAGGAACTAACCGTAAATATTATCTTTACGAAATAAAAAGGGGAAAAACTTGAAATTAAACCCTATACCAATACGTGTGTTAGTAGGTCAAGTACCCCTCCGTCACGGGAAGAGGCCCGTCCCTGCAGTGGGACATTAATGGGCTGTTATGATGATCTAGGTACTTGGTGATGCCTTTCAAGATTTGGTACGTATGCCTTAAAGGAAGAAAGGACTATGAAATGGCGGTGTCCGTTAGATCCCTCTTATATTACAAAAGGGGAAATTTATTAAGCGTGTGTTTGATTGTTTTATGTTATTTCTTAACACTCCAAAGACTGTAGCAAAATAATGATTTCGTCCTTTTTGTTTGGTTTTTACATAATCAATTTAACAAATAAAGCAAAATGGAAACAAAACCCATTCCAAAGCATCAGGACAGCATCTTATTTGTAAGTTAGGTTCCCCAAAGAATACTAATCCTTGCAGTAGGCCAATCATGAACTGTTATAAAGACGTGTTAAACTAAAATAAAATTGTCTAATACCAATCAGTAGCAGATTTAAAAAAGTTACCATTCGATTATCGTGTTTCAAAGTATTTCCATTAAACTTCGGCCGTTCAGAGAATGCGTTCCTGACACGTCGCGATTGAACTGACGCAGTAACTTTGTAATGGCGTTGCAGTTACGATAAAAATATTTTTGCTGGTTGTTTATCGTTTTAACTATTGATGAGCATTAAAACAACATTATTATATCAATAATTAATGAATGTTATAATGTTGTGTCAAACTGAGTGTCAAATAACTTGGTAAACAATATTTTTCTAAATCTACACTGCGCTATTACAAGGTTATGTCAGCGCTTTATATTTGTAGTGCTGTGCCAACAATAACAGTGAATAATAGTATCGTAATCTGTTCTTATCGATACAGTTATACTTTATAAAATAATACGTTTTGTTTTTCTTTTCAAGAATTTGAAAATAATGGACTTTAGAATAACTTTTATTAAATATAAAAATAAAAGTACATTAAATACAAAGTAGCATTTTTATATTTAGGTTGAAAATGGTAACCCCAAATGGCGTTATGGGCCGCCATTTTGTGACGCTGAAACAGTCGTCTGTTGTCGTTTCGTGCGCATAGACCACGTTCTTCAAGTGTTTGCGATCTGTTGTTATTTGACTTTGATTGTGTCTTATATTGCGTTCTTTTTACTTTTGGTGCATAATAATGCCTAAACGTGGACAAACATTGAAAACTGGAGCCCGTGAGTTAATTATCAAGCTGCAAGATTACTTTGAGCGGGAGCGGCAAAATGGCGGACCCCTGGTGCCTGTCGAAAAAGTACAAGAACGCGTCTCTCAGGCGCTTGGAGTTAGCAAACGAACGATTACAAATATTAATAAAGAAAAGTTCGGCTCTACTGGCATGGAAGATAATATTTTACGTACTCCGAAGAAGAAACGTAGAACTAAACCCGTGACAGATATTGATACCTTTGACGCCGATGCAATCAGAAATCATATATATGGTTACTATTCCAGAAATGAATATCTCAACAGGATGAAGCTTTTGGCGTCGTTAAGAGAAGCTGGACTGTTTAGCGGGGGTAAAACTGCTTTAACGAAAATCTTAAAAGATATTGGTTTTTCGTATAAAAAAACAGACAAAAGAAAAATTTTATTAGAACGATACGACATCATTTTGAAACGGATAAGTTTCTTGAGAGAAGCAAAAAAAATTGATAACTGGGATAATGTCGTGTTCATTGACGAGACATGGCTAAACGCCAATCACACGGTTTCCCGTTCTTGGACGGATGATACACAAGCGTCGACGTCGAAAGTACCAATGGGTAAGGGGGCTCGTCTGATAATATGCCACGCAGGTACTGCAAAATACGGCTTTGTGGAGAACGCTTTACTGGCATTTCAATCAAAAACCACAAATGACTACCACGAGGAAATGAATGCCAGTACATTTAAAGAGTGGTTCCAGAACGTGCTTTTGCCCAGCCTACCAGAGCCTTCTGTAATATTGATGGATAATGCCTCCTATCACTCGTTTCAAATACAGAAACCACCTACCCAAGCTAATAAAAAAGAAGAAATGGTTGCTTGGTTACAAGCAAAAGGCATTGACGCAAATATGCAGATGCTAAAAGCAGAGCTAATTAAGTTAGTGAAAGAAAATAAAGCGGCAAATGTGCGATACGAAATCGATGAAATGGCTTTGGAGTACGGTCATCGCGTTCTAAGAATTCCACCGTATCATTGCCAATATAACGCGATTGAGCTAATCTGGGCTCAAATAAAAGGTTACGCCGCCCGCCACAATACTTCCCCGCCATTCAGCACGAAAAAGATGATGACCCTGTTAAAAGAAGCCTGCGGGAAAGTCACAAGAGATGACTGGGCAAAGGTTGTCGAAAAGACTAAAAACCTGATTATGGAACATTTTGACCGAGATATCAGGATTGATTCTGTAATTGATAATAATATAATTATACATGTAGGCGAAGATGATGATGAAGACACCACCTCCTCAAGCGAATCGGAGTCTGATTAATATTCTGTACGCACATTTAGTTCAATGTACTTTATTCCATAGAAATACAGATTGTAACTTTGTAAAAAATAATAAATAAAACAATTTTATTATATTAATATTCCCTTTTATTGTTTCCACGTAAAGAACTAAAATATAAATTTTAAATGATTCCGCCAATTTAAAACGGTCTAAATCTAATCATAAAAATAACGCGGCGGTTCATTTTGGAGTAACGGTAACGAACTCGGTATAATGTTGTGTCCATCACTAGTCGTGACTAACTGATAAGTGTCAGGAACGCATTCTCTGAACGGCCGGATAATAGTTGGAAAACAATTTAGTTTATCATAGTAGTCGTTTATAAACGACTTTGTCGCGTGTCTACGAAGATAACTGTTCGTTTTGACTTTGCGAACTTAACTGAGCATTTATGTGTGCCAGACAATGAATGGTACCGATAAATTATTTGTTTGCGAAAAGTTTTTCTGTAATTAACCTAATTCAGAAGCAGATTATTTTGTAAGGTAACGCCGATGACCTGGCAAAGAATTAAAGTGATGAACTTTTTATATTTCCGGAATCTAAAATGGAGTTTTAAAAGCCTACTAACGATGAAATCTATATAGTACCTACTAATCCGTTTGCCGGCTGGAGAAACGTAATTATGCAGGGAACTATAGCAAACTATCCGTGTGGTGACGGAGTAAGAATACAGTATGCCACCAACCCATCTTAGGGTGTGTGTGGGCTGTTATGATGATATATCAATTTTATTTTTTAGCTAGAGTCTAATTTACGATACAATAGGGATTATCGTAATCCCCAATTAGAAAGAAACTCTAATTAATTTGGCAAGTGTACCATGAAATGCTAAATATTATGTAGGAGTAGCATGTGTCATACTGATACGCAGTCACCGACGCGTTACTAAAAAGTTTTTATATCAAAGCTGTCATTATTTTGTAGGTAATCTATTCTTGTAATAGGTTTTGGTTATCTATACTTTTATACTTTTTTGTTTATGACAAAATTAATAACTACGGAAAGATGAGAATATTTTATGTAATAAATTTGTTTTCTACTACAAACTACAAAAAAGCTTTTTGACGATACTTTTTTTAATATTAAGAGCATTTACTTACTGAATTATCTATTTATACTCACTGAAGTATTTTAAAGACAGCAATATTTTTATTTGTCCCTAGGTATACGATTTAAAACTACAAGAGCGTTCGTCGCAAATAAGCGCAACTTCGTCAAAGTTTGACGTGAACATAGAACGTTCGCCATCATTACTTAACGACGCCATGCTACGGAACTGCTTGGGTTCCACCGTACATCTAAGCACGAGTGAAGAGCTCAACTTTCATGGACAGAACCCTCTAAGATCACTCAGGGATACTCTTAAAAATAGTATCAGTTTGCTTATGGAGTCTACGTCGTCGGTTGCATGGTAAATATATTTATATTGTTTAATAACTATGTAAATTCAAAGGCTTCTACACATAACAGACAAAGATGATGATGAAAATAGGTTTAAGTTCATAAAGAGAGTAACCGACATAGGCCCGATACCATATTACCTACTATGTTTATCTGGAAGGGTAAATTATTTAGTAAAATTGCTTAGCTTACGAGACTTTCGAACTCTCAAGATTTAGCTTGAGCTTGGCTGTGCCTTACTTATGCCAGTGAGCGACGGTTACTATAAAATTTGGTCTAACTTGTAAACGCCCCTGCAATGCTGGGAATGATCTCTGTGCGGGAATTATCAAAATTTTACAAGTTTACACTTTGTCTCCTTTTGCAGTATTCTTTTCAGGAGACCAAAGAGACCTCGGAAAAGTTGTTTAGTATCAGACTCAATAAGTCCCGTGGACACGGAACAGTCCAGGTACTTCATATTTCGGCAAAAATCTTAGTAGAATCTGATAGTTGCACTCCATCAGATTCCACTAGTCCACTTCGTCTTACATGATGGCACTTATAACTTGAGATTACTGGTTTAAAGTCCACTTAAATCATTTTATACTGGCACGCTGTTAGCATGAGAAAAAGAACGCTTGTATTGGGATAGGAACAAGTTCAATTTTTGATACTATGCCATAGACACAATAGCGCCTGTTTCCAGACAACTTTACGATCAGCGGTTACGCATTTGCCGAAGATATCTTCGATAGCTGGATATCTTTAAATCTTATTTAGATCGCATGATAGTCTACTATCTTGCGATCGTGAATGAATGTTGGAGTCGAAACGTGAATGAATGTTGGAGTGAGATGGCAGAGTGTATCAGAAGTGCGGCAAAAGATATTTTGGGAGAATCAAAAGGAAGGGGTATAATAGATAGAGATACGTGGTGGTGGTCAGATGAAGTACAGAATGTGTTGAAGGAAAAGAAACTAAAGTTCAAGGATTGGCAGGGTGTGGATGAAGAGGATGTAAGTTTAAAAGCAGCAAAGAAGAATGAGTATCATATACTAAAGAAAAAAGCTAAGAAAGCCGTAGCAATAGCGAAATCTAAGGCCCATCAACACCTCTATGATTCCTTAGACAGTCCAGAAGGCGAAAAAGAACTTTATTGCCTAAACAAGTTGCGAGAGAGAAAAGCGCGTGATGTATGTCGAGTCAAGTGTGTAAGAAATGAATTGGAAACAATTCTTTCAGATGAAGATCAGATTAAAAATAGATGGAAAGAGTATTTTGAAAGATTAATGAATGAAGAGAACGAATGGAACGGTATGCTTGAGTATAAACCCGTAAATGAAGGGCTTGTGCGAGAAGTAAGTGAGAATGAAGTTAATATAGCTGTAAGTAGTATGAAGAATAAAAAGGCAGTGGGTCCTGATGGAATTCCAATTGAGGTGTGGAAGTTATTGCGTGATGCTGGGTGGAAGTGGTTGGCTTTGTTCTTCAATAAGTTGATGCTAGATGAGGTAATCCCTGAGGAATGGTGTAACAGTACACTTGTTCCCATTTTTAAGAACAAAGGTGATGTCCTGGATTGCAACAATTATAGAGGAATAAAGCTAATTTCACACACTATGAAAGCTTGGGAGAAAGTTGTTGAAAGACGAATAAGAGAGGAGAGTAATGTTACGGAAAACCAATTCGGTTTTATGCCTGGTCGGGGTACGACGGATGCCATTTTTGCTGTACGCCAGCTGTGCGAAAAATATAGAAGTGCACACAAGAACTTGCACATGGTCTTCGTCGATCTCGAGAAGGCATTTGATCGAATACTCCGTGAGGTTGTATGGTGGGCCCTTAAGGAGAAATGTGTGCCTGCAAAATAGTGCAAGTGATCCGAGCAATGTATAGGCGTTGTAGTACTCTAGTCCGAACCACAGTCGCCTACTGTGTTGTATGGTGGGCCCTTAAGGAGAAATGTGTGCCTGCAAAATATGTGCAAGTGATCCGAGCAATGTATAGGCGTTGTAGTACTCTAGTCCGAACCACAGTAGGCGATACTTGCACTTTCAATGTGGATGTAGGTGTACACCAAGGGTCAGCTCTTAGCTCTTACCTCTTCGTGTTAGTAATGGACGTTCTGACGTCGGATATACAGGAAGAGGCTCCATGGTGTATGCTGTTTGCCGACGACATTGTTTTGATTGCCGAGAGTGCCCTTGAAGTCCAGATCAGATTGAATGTATGGTGGGAAAGATTGGAGAAAGTAGGCATGAAATTGAGCAGAAGCAAGACTGAATACATGTTTTGTGATTTCGGCGGTCTCTCCGATCCCATACCCATAACTCTTGCCGGAACACCCTTACCGATCTGTTCCGATTTCCGGTACCTTGGGTCACTCATTCAAGGAGATGGGGAAATGGATAGAGTAATTACGCGCCGGATCAACTCAGGCTGGATGAAATGGCGACAGGTTACAGGAACAACGTGCGACCCACGGCTGCCTCTTAAACTGAAGGGAAAAATATACAAAGCCGTCATAAGACCTGTCGTCTTATATGGGTCGGAATGTTGGGCCATAAGGAAGGCGGATGAAAGAAGAGTACATGTGGCTGAGATGAGAATGTTAAGGTGGATGTGTGGTGTGACAAGGATGGATAAGGTAAGAAATGAGTAACTGAAAAGATGAAAGGAAACCGTTTGTCTTGGTATGGGCATGTAATGAGAAGGGATGAAAACCATGTAACTAGGAGAGTAATGAATATAAATGTTGATGGATGGAAAGGAAGAGGAAGGCCGAAGAAAAGATGGATGGACTGTGTTAGAGAGGATATGAAAGAAAAGGGAGTGAATAATGATATGACGGCTGACAGGAAAGTATGGAAGGAGAAAACCATTTGCGCCGACCCCAAGTAAATGGGATAAGGGCAGGCGAAGAAGGATAGTCTACTATCATGCGATCTAAATTATATCTAAAAAACTCATAAATAAATGAACTTTATTGTAAATATATGCATAGAAACACACAGACCGAATTTAGTGATGCCATTTTAATTCATAATATCTTCAAATTTTATGGCCCCTGTGATTATTTGTAATATAGTCCAGTCAAAATAGATATCCAGTTTGCATTAATTCCCAACAAGCTGGATTTTTGTGCAGGCCTTGAATACGTCATTCCAAATGATATGTCAAAAGTCCCCATCGATCCCGCTTGTGCGTTGTTTTTTATTCGAGGTCAAAGGTCACAAATTTGCGTTTTTTGCGTATATCTTTGAAACAACGAGAGCTATCGAAAAATAGTTTAAACAAAGTTTGTAGATCGTAAAATTGTCTACAAAAAATACCTGAACACTTTTCTCCTACAAAGCATCGCTTTCGAGATATCGTGACTTTAGAGCACAGGAAAGTTGCATTTTCGACTATATGCACACACTAGCTTTTTCTCGCGATTTCGCTCGCGTTTATAAATATCATTAAAAATAAGGCTTATTTCAATATATAGTAGCATATGCATGCTTGGTCTCAGCCTAATCGGTTTGAAATTGACAAAGTTACATACAAACTTTCATCCCCTATCTTATCCCTTTAGGGGTAGAATTTATCAAAATCCTTTCATAGCGGATGCCTACGTTATATCATCTGCCTGCATGCCAAAATTCGGGTTATTAGATGGATGTCATGTTCGATTTTAGTCATGTTCTACACTTGGTCATATTTCTGATTTGGTCATGTTCTGGTTTAGTCATGCTCTTCTACAGTCTTAATTACAGTTTGTGTAAGTCATATTATGGTTTAGTCATGTTCCAATTTGGTCATGTTAGCCTTTTGTCATGTTCATGTTTAGTCATAGCTGTATGCACACACTCAATAATTGCTATCTATACATATAAATAAAATTGGAGTGTCTGTTTGTAACACGAAATCCCCAGTTTTTTAATAATTGGATATCAATGTATATGTTACAGCCACAGTACTAAATATGAATATTGTACATAATAACTAGCCATTATGTATAATGGCTACTCAATTTAGATAAAGTGATAAATGTCGAAGAATTAATCACATTAACTAGCCATTATATATGGCAAAAATACAATATTAAGGCAAAAGTCAGAAACAGTTGGTTAGGTTAGTATAGTGACCAAAGGACGCACGAGCCGAGCGAGCGAAGCGAGCGTGCCGCGGTGGCGGCCAACGAGTGCTAGAATATAGTTATACTATATTATTCTAGTTTTACATAAAAAAAATGTTTCTTGCACTCGCCGGCCGCTGCCGCGGCACGCTCGCTTTGTCAAAAAATTTTTGTCTGTCTGTTTGTTCCGGGTAATCTCCGAAGCCGCTGAACCGATTTTGATGGGAATATCACTATTGGATTGCAAATTTTACGGCGCGTAACTTCTTTAGATTTTGATAACTTTTTAGGGTTCCGCAAAAAAAAAACTAAATTGCTTTTTTACCGGCAGCCACTTACAGCCTTTTGCGATTACTGATTTAGAAACGATAACGGTGGTTAAGCATCTTCGGCGAGGTCATTCCATAGATGGGTGATTTCTTGCAGTCGGGTAAAAATAAAATCGTTTTTCTGTTAAGATTACCGCGAATTTGTATTTTTAAGGTAATTTTTTTAATTTTAGTTTATACTTTCTGAACCAATATAAGATTACTGGTTGTTTTTTATTAATATACCCGTACTTGTGTACAAAGTTGCTTTATAGCACCAGTATCGACCCAAACAGAACTGGGTGAACCTGACTTAATGAAGCAAAACATGACGAAAGCAGAATATGACAAACTTAGAATATGACGAAATTAAAATATGACGAAAGCAGAACATGACGAAAGCAGAATATGACAAAATCAGAATATGTCAAAAAAGCAAACTTGACAAATTCATGACTAAGGCAGAACATGACTAAAGTCGAACATGACATCCATCTAATAACCCCAAAATTCAGCCAGTTCCCACCAGTGGTTTGGGCTGTGCGTTGATAGATCACTATGTGGTAGAAATATTCCTTCTGGAGAAGCCACGTTAAAAATAAAGCGCCGTGTACTTGGTTCAATGTACTGTTGTATTTGATTCAATGTACGATTGTATTTGATTCAACATTGGTGCAAGATTGGCCTTACCTACCTCAGAGGTGGTGCGGAAATCTTCTATATATATAAAACTTAAAGGTGACTGACATAGTGACCTATCAACGCACAGCCCAAACCACAGGTGGGATCTGGCTGAATTTTGGCATGCAGGCAGATGATATAACGTAGGTATCCGCTATGAAAGGATTTTGATAAATTCTACCCCTAAAGGGATAAGATAGGGATGAAAGTTTGTATGTAACTTTGTCAATTTCAAACCGATTAGGCTGAGACCAAGCATGCATATGCTACTATATATTGAAATAAGCCTTATTTTTAATGATATTTATAAACGCGAGCGAAATCGCGGGAAAAAGCTAGTGTGTGCATATAGTCGAAAATGCGACTTTCCTGTGCTCTAAAGTCACGATATCTCGAAAGCGATGCTTTGTAGGAGGAAAGTGTTCAGGTATTTTTTGTAGACAATTTTACGATCTACAAACTTTGTCTGGACTATTTTTCGATAGCTCTCGTTGTTACAGAGATATACGCAAAAAATGCAAATTAGTGACCTTTGACCTCAAATAAAAAACAACGCACAAGCGGGATCGATGGGGACTTTTGACATATAATTTGTAATGACGTATTCAAGGCCTGCACAAAAATCCAGCTTGTTGGGAATTAATGCAAACTTTAATCATAATTAAGTCTATTTTGACTGGGCTAAAATAAATAATATAACATTTTTTTCGCTTAAAAATATGCACTGTTTTCGCGAAATACACATTTTTTTACATTTTTTTTTTCAGTGACAGTGTGTTGGGCATCAAAGACTCGAAAATGTCAGGTGTCAAGATGGATTGGTGTACAGATTGCAAGAATTCATCTTTGAATACAGATAGTAGTCAAACTCAACTACCTGGCATGGCAAACTACGTAACTGAAGATATGGTTAGTTAAAACTATGTATTATTATTTTATACATTTTGCTTTTTAGCCACAAACTAAGCAGGGCATGTACTATAGGTACCAGAACATAAACATACTGCGATAGAACACTGTCCACAACTAACCAAACATTTGTACTTATAAATACTTGACTTATAAGGAAATGGAACTGAGACCACTATTGTAATAGAAAAAGTAGCTCTCGAAGACCGCGACTTGATTCCTCTGCTTTTACTACGACTCCCACGCGATCGTATGTCTCCTATTGAATAAAACTAAAAAGTTTGTAAAGACTGATTACCGAAATGTTAAGAATGCGAGGAATGAAAGCAGGAGAGATGTATATTCTGCTTGGTCTAACATTCGTGGAATATATTTTGAAGTCTCTCCAAAAAAATAAATTGTTCTAAAAAAATTCTAAATAACTGTTTAAAGCCACGCTTTCAAGCGAGAGAAGTAACAGAGATTGTTTTGTCTAGAATTTATGCCAAATGATTCTAGAAGAGCGCGTCACTTACGATAAAAAGGTTAGCTGTTTAAAGCGATTGGACGAGTGACCTTTACCTGGAACTTCAAGCAGCAAGCAAGCTTCAGAAATGGGGTCCTCATAAAATATGATCCGCCATTTCTAGATCAGATCTTCACTTGCCACATTAACTGCCACGTCGATTATTATTGACGAGAAATAATCTGCTACTGCTACTACATTTAATTTTTATTATTTTAAAAGACTTGGACTCTTTTACGTCTTCATTTCGAGACTACTTGATTTAAAAACTAGTACCCGTTAGTCACATGAGTCATTTCTTTCACTCGGTCTTAGAGTTCTTTTTGGCAGTACTCAAATCTTTCTACAAAAGACTCCAAATTCTGAAAGACTTGAGTTCGAAGTATTATTTATAAAACTCGAGCTTTAAAAAGCAGCTCAAGTTTTAATACATAAGACACCAAGACTCGAGTTCTTACAAAACTAGCTAGGGTGGTCTTATAACTGATTTAATCATGATAATAGTAGTTGAATGAACTCCACTGTTGGACATAGGCCTCCTTTAAAGACCTCCACCTTGCGCGACGCTGTTTCTCTCTCATCTATCCGTGCCCCGCCGTTTTCACTAAGGATTGCCCAGTTGAAGTGGCGGTAGGAAGGCCACATAGCACAAAGAAGTGACAGCCATTGGGGCAGAAAATTTCTCAAATGGCACCACGTACCGGAAGACGCTGTGTGGGGAGACCCCTCACACGGTGGACCAACGATTTAGTTAAGAGTAGTTTGAATTATTACTAAAAATAGTTAGACTCACATGTCTTGTTTGGGTTTGGCCAGTTCCCACAAACACCTGCGGTATTTACGGTGACCTCGTCGACGTCTAGATGGAGAGTCAGGGAACGACATGACAGATCCACTCGGCGAAAAAACAAGCGTAGAGGGACAGCACATGTGAGTCTCACTGTTTTTTGGTTGTTATGTTGGTAGTATACTATCAGTACATCGTTATATTAGTAAGTATGGCCAACTGCAGAAATAAATCTCCTCATTCAGGCATTTAGCCTTCTAATACAACGTCGATATAGGGGTTCCTTTTACTTTCTTATAAGTAGATATTATTTGTTTTGTAGTCTCTTAGTCAGTTTTTACGACATTTTCGAAGTAAGGTTGTGTTGTGTAGTATCTGATATAGCTAGTATGTGTAGCTGATTCTACATTCAGTAGTTATTACATCTGTAAATTAGTGAGCTTTGTGTCTCTTCGAGACTACTCGTAATAGTATACTCTGTAATTTAAATGTCGGACTTATTTAATTGTTTAGATTCAATTAAAATAATTATGAATTAAGAGAGAAGCAAGATGCCTACGTTTTGAATTATTTGGTTCAGTTGTCAGTTGCTAGGACTTCCAAAATGAAAATAGTCTAGTCTTTGTATCTTTAATAAGAAACAAGGAGAGTGCCATGACAATCAAGCTTACTGCACTCGGGAGGGCAAGTAAAAAGTCGGTTTCTGCTGTCGTCGTAATGATAGTCATTAAGGTTCGTCAAAAGCTTGTAGGTGGCTTAAAAACTCTCCACATCAGGTTGGCCAATATACAAACGATAGACAATGTCATAGAATATGATGACTGTTTTGAAATAGTTTTTTAATTAAGTTTAAATAATTTCCAGACTGAGCTCCAAAAGGCGACGTTCCATACAATCGAAGAGTACCGGGAACATCAGAAGAAACTTGGTGAACAGTACCATCAAGGCGAAATGGTAATTATATTATTTAGTACATGGTCAAATCCTCGCCCATTCTCACAAGTCTCTGGAAAAAACTCTCTGGCCTGCAAAATCTTAACAGCGACACCTGACCTAAGTAAAAATTACATAATAATATGTTAGATAATAATTAAAATATGTGTAATTAAATAGCAATTTTTTTTCTCGTAGACGGCAGATCAAGTAAGCGACAAAGAAATACATTTCTGCACAAATTGCTTTAAGAAATACATTATATCGGAGCAGAATGATGAAATTGTAAGTAAAATTGTGATTTCTTTTTTAACTTTTGTAATTTATATCCCATAATCCCATATAGCATAATGTGTCAAACTTTGTGACCTTCTTGAGCCTAAGATTCAATTTATACTATAACATAATCGAAGCGTCTATCCAAACCTAAAAAAACACATGACTTCTGAGATTGCGCGCGCACCAATCAGCGTTGGTCAGGCTCAGACGCGCGAATTCGGAAGAATGCGCGCATCTTTACGAAATCTCAGGAGTAATGTGTGCGTTGTGCTGTGGAGTTAAGGTTGAATTTGGTATGTTCAATTATGGATTGACGCTTTGACTCCGTCTCAGTATAAATTGAGCCTAAACCAATTCCAATAACCTATTAATAATATCTTAATTTTCGCAATTTATTTATTTAAATAATTAATTCTGACATTTTAAAGTTTATAATTGATATTCCCTACTATTATTATTATTACATGACACTACTATAAATTGTTTCAAGACAATACTGGCGATTTGTGTGAGACTACTATTTTATACCACCATATCTGTACCACAATTCGTGCAAATAAATGATTTTTTATTTTAATTTGATTTTTGGACTATACGCATCCAGCGCCATGACCACTAGGCCACCCGAGTATCTTTATAAACTTTCAATGTTGCAATTGAAGAGTATACGTAATGGTTTTAAATTTTGTATTAAATTACATATATTTTTTTACTTAAAGTTGAAAGTTTACGGATGTCGCGCCTAGATGGCGTTGTACAGTTGAGTTTTTAGTCGCGGCGATTGTCTGTCTTCTTTTATAATTTTTGTATTCATCAGTCATTTTAAGCAGGTTTTATTTCCTACAGCAACACACTTTAATAAAGATATTTTGGTACTCCAGGTGATAGTACCACGTAAGGTATGCACGGCAGTGTCGACGACGTCTGTGGGCGTGTCGGCGGGCGACAGTGGCGACCTGCGTGGTACTGATACCACGACGACCAGGCTCGCTGGCAGCACTGGGGATGTGTTACTTGTTACTGTATGTATCGCCTTAGTTTTAAAGAGTCTGCACACTACACCGTGCTAGGACCATACTATGAACGTGTCAGACAAAATATAATATTTGTATTAAAACGTATGAGATTATGCCTACTAGACCGTTCCGTCACCGGCCAGTATCGTCGTTGTGTTCATGCTATGGTACGGTGTAATGGGCAGACTTCATTATTCTCTTTATTTACATATTATCACATTTAAAAAAAAACCGTTAATAATATAAAAAGGCAGACCCATCAGCATCGACTACAAGGACTAAGCTACCGGTCGTTTTAGGGCGCCATAGATAGGAACCTCCTCACAATACGTGCCGTGCCCAACAGTACTGCCTTCTGCATCAGACTTATGATCTTACAGTCACGCGCGAGTTATTATAACTTTTTTGTATAAAACGATAGGGGTATATTGCCGGCTTGGCTCTGTCATGCCGTGAACTTTTTTTTTAATTTCTTTTTTTATTTTATATTTTTTTGCGGAAGGCGCAGGACTGAGTTCTGTAGCGCTTGTTGGGAGAGGCCTATGTCCAGCAGTGGACTGCGATAGGCTAGTTGATTGATTGATTAAAATAAATGGTCCACCTGGTGGTAAGTGGTGACACCAGAGGCAACACCCTTTAAAAACCTATTCACCCCTTTCTTGAAGAAGCCCGAACTCTTTAGGGAAAACCTAATTAAAAAAACATTTGATTTGTAGCGTCCACCAGCGTCGAAAGAAGATAAACAACCGAAATCAGCTCCTCCCCGCCAGGACAAGAACAAGAAGAAAGCTCCACCTCCAGTAGTACAAAAATTGTCGAGCCCACAGAAGGAACCTGAATCTGGATTGTACCTCTACATTGATTTACACGGACATGCTTCTAAGAAAGGTAATACTTTTATCAATACAGTGTACAGTGATCATCACATATTTCGTAACAGACAAAGTGACTTAACCACAATGACCTTCGTAATTGACACGTGACCACTGACATCGGGCCTGATCCAAAAATTAGTCTCCTAAAAGTTTCGAATCTGCTAGCCGTTGCTCTCAACGGCTAGCAGATTCGTTATTGATTGTTATACCCCTTCCAGCGTAAGTTTAGCTTTTTGACAGTTCACGTCCATGAAGTTTCGTAATACTTCTGCTTATTTTTCAAACAAATAATATTGTATTTCATTGACGTACCCATGTTTTTTTCAGTTACCATGGTTACTTATTGTCCGGCCGTTCAGAGAATGCGTTCCTGACACTTATCAGTTAGTCACGACTAGTGATGGACACAACATTATACCGAGTTCGTTACCGTTACTCCAAAATGAACCGCCGCGTTATTTTTATGATTAGATTTAGACCGTTTTAAATTGGCGGAATCATTTAAAATTTATATTTTAGTTCTTTACGTGGAAACAATAAAAGGGAATATTAATATAATAAAATTGTTTTATTTATTATTTTTTACAAAGTTACAATCTGTATTTCTATGGAATAAAGTACATTGAACTAAATGTGCGTACAGAATATTAATCAGACTCCGATTCGCTTGAGGAGGTGGTGTCTTCATCATCATCTTCGCCTACATGTATAATTATATTATTATCAATTACAGAATCAATCCTGATATCTCGGTCAAAATGTTCCATAATCAGGTTTTTAGTCTTTTCGACAACCTTTGCCCAGTCATCTCTTGTGACTTTCCCGCAGGCTTCTTTTAACAGGGTCATCATCTTTTTCGTGCTGAATGGCGGGGAAGTATTGTGGCGGGCGGCGTAACCTTTTATTTGAGCCCAGATTAGCTCAATCGCGTTATATTGGCAATGATACGGTGGAATTCTTAGAACGCGATGACCGTACTCCAAAGCCATTTCATCGATTTCGTATCGCACATTTGCCGCTTTATTTTCTTTCACTAACTTAATTAGCTCTGCTTTTAGCATCTGCATATTTGCGTCAATGCCTTTTGCTTGTAACCAAGCAACCATTTCTTCTTTTTTATTAGCTTGGGTAGGTGGTTTCTGTATTTGAAACGAGTGATAGGAGGCATTATCCATCAATATTACAGAAGGCTCTGGTAGGCTGGGCAAAAGCACGTTCTGGAACCACTCTTTAAATGTACTGGCATTCATTTCCTCGTGGTAGTCATTTGTGGTTTTTGATTGAAATGCCAGTAAAGCGTTCTCCACAAAGCTGTATTTTGCAGTACCTGCGTGGCATATTATCAGACGAGCCCCCTTACCCATTGGTACTTTCGACGTCGACGCTTGTGTATCATCCGTCCAAGAACGGGAAACCGTGTGATTGGCGTTTAGCCATGTCTCGTCAATGAACACGACATTATCCCAGTTATCAATTTTTTTTGCTTCTCTCAAGAAACTTATCCGTTTCAAAATGATGTCGTATCGTTCTAATAAAATTTTTCTTTTGTCTGTTTTTTTATACGAAAAACCAATATCTTTTAAGATTTTCGTTAAAGCAGTTTTACCCCCGCTAAACAGTCCAGCTTCTCTTAACGACGCCAAAAGCTTCATCCTGTTGAGATATTCATTTCTGGAATAGTAACCGTATATATGATTTCTGATTGCATCGGCGTCAAAGGTATCAATATCTGTCACGGGTTTAGTTCTACGTTTCTTCTTCGGAGTACGTAAAATATTATCTTCCATGCCAGTAGAGCCGAACTTTTCTTTATTAATATTTGTAATCGTTCGTTTGCTAACTCCAAGCGCCTGAGAGACGCGTTCTTGTACTTTTTCGACAGGAACCAGGGGTCCGCCATTTTGCCGCTCCCGCTCAAAGTAATCTTGCAGCTTGATAATTAACTCACGGGCTCCAGTTTTCAATGTTTGTCCACGTTTAGGCATTATTATGCACCAAAAGTAAAAAGAACGCAATATAAGACACAATCAAAGTCAAATAACAACAGATCGCAAACACTTGAAGAACGTGGTCTATGCGCACGAAACGACAACAGACGACTGTTTCAGCGTCACAAAATGGCGGCCCATAACGCCATTTGGGGTTACCATTTTCAACCTAAATATAAAAATGCTACTTTGTATTTAATGTACTTTTATTTTTATATTTAATAAAAGTTATTCTAAAGTCCATTATTTTCAAATTCTTGAAAAGAAAAACAAAACGTATTATTTTATAAAGTATAACTGTATCGATAAGAACAGATTACGATACTATTATTCACTGTTATTGTTGGCACAGCACTACAAATATAAAGCGCTGACATAACCTTGTAATAGCGCAGTGTAGATTTAGAAAAATATTGTTTACCAAGTTATTTGACACTCAGTTTGACACAACATTATAACATTCATTAATTATTGATATAATAATGTTGTTTTAATGCTCATCAATAGTTAAAACGATAAACAACCAGCAAAAATATTTTTATCGTAACTGCAACGCCATTACAAAGTTACTGCGTCAGTTCAATCGCGACGTGTCAGGAACGCATTCTCTGAACGGCCGAAGATTAGTGATGGACACTCATAACGATTACCACCAATAAGAAACAAATTCCAAATAATCGGTAGAAATGAATGCTATGAATAAACCTGAACTCTTCATAATACGTTTATAAAATGATATTTTAGATTAACTATAACCCGCGAATGTGTCACGATAAATTATGTACTTTAAATAATACCTACGCTAACTATCATTTTATCATTTTAAGCTATAGGCTAATTCTCTTAACATGGATAAAGAAAGAAACAGTAATAAAATTATAATGTAAGTTGATGTAAGGATCCAAATGTGTAAAATAAAGTAATTTAAAAAATCGAAAAATCGCGAAATCGCTTAAAATCGAATGGCATTACATTCGAGATACTGCTGAACGTCACTAACGTCAACCTGTCAAATGTTGTTAAATATAGTGGAAAGGGTATAAATTGTTTTTTACATTGGTAATGTAAACCTAACACATAAACGGCCGAATACTCAAACGTCTGTTAAAGTAAAGCGGCGCTTAAACTAGACATTTCGTATGAGAATTTCTAGTTTAAGCGCCGCTTTACTTTAACAGACGTTTGAGTATTCGGCCGTTAGTTTTAAGGCGTTTAATTTTACCCGTAAACCATTGTAAAAGCCATTCGAGTAAACTACTGACGTCATCAAAATTGATAGTGTTGCGATGTATTCTAAAAATAAGTGACGTGTCGTCTGCAAACATTACAATGTCGACGAACTTTTCAACGTAAAATAGTAAGTGGTTGACATAAATCAAAAAGAGGAATGGGCCGATAATTGAGCCCTGGGGAACACCCATCGATACAGGCAATCCCGTGGACCTACTTCCATTGACATCAACATGTTGTACCCTATTTCTCAACTACGAGGCAATCAAATTAAGTGCGGCATTTCGAATACCATAGTGACTGAGCTTGCGTAGTAGTTTTATTGTGATCAAACGCATTCGAATGCTTTGGAGAGATCACAAAAAACTTCAATACTATTTATTATATAATTTGTTTCCAGGTATATTCATGTACGGTAACCACTTTGAAGACTTGGAGAGTTGCGTGGAGTGTATGCTGCTACCTAGGATCATGTCGCTCAACAATCTACACTTCCACTTCTCATCGTGTAACTTTACCGAGAGGAACATGTATCTCAAGTAAGTTTCTATTGCTTAGGGTAACTACGCACTCCCGCACAAGGGATCGTGCCCTGTGCCGCGGGGACTTCCATACAGACTCGGGACAATAATTTATGGATCACACAAAACACTGTCCTGCGTGGGAATTGAACCCGCGACCTCGTGCACGTCTGCCGCTTACCGCGGCAGCACCGAGGCAGTTTATCCGTCATTTGGGTCACGGCACTCATAACGACCGTCCAACAGCTGAATACAGTGCGTATAAAAAACTACTTTATCGTACATTTGATTTGGCTAGGTGGAGGCTGGCCGCTTAGTACGTATGTAGTATAAGAATATCCGTGTTCGCGAGTTTTAGTTCGTTCGTAGATCCTCGTTCAAGTCAATCATTTGATGTAGATTAAAGGATAATTGTCCCTTCTTCTTCTTCTAATATGTGATGACATGTATATTGACTTTGAAATTTTATGTTTACTTTTTTGTACTTAAACATAATGTTGTTGATATCCAGGGACCGTCGCGACGGCATGTCCCGCGAGGGTTCAGGCCGCGTGGCCGTGCTGAAGGCCACGGGGCTAGTGCGGTCCTACACGCTCGAGTGCAACTACAACACTGGCCGGCTAGTCAACGTGCTCCCCCCCACCGTGTCGGAGGGGGGCATGCCACCCCCCACCTCGTCGCAGATCCCGCCCAAGTACACCCCGCACATATTTGAAGAGGTAAACCCTTTCCAGGTTTGTGAACTACGCGAATGTGTCTGTCTCTCTCTCTACATATGCACTGATACATACATGTAGATGATTGAATAATGTAGCTTCGTTGGTATTAAGTAGGTTGAAGTATTCTAATGTATAAAGTTTTATTATTAATATAATCATTAAACAAACAATTTTGTTATTGTTGGTAATTCGTGTTATTAAACCAACACCAAAATGTAATAGAATGTTCTTAATTTGTAGAAAAACCCTTTTTTGCAAATTTCAAAACTCGCAAAAAGCTTAGAATTTTTAATCGATAGTCTATGATTTTGGAGTCGGTTTATTATGTAATATATAAGTATATTTATTTTGTATAATGTCATATTTACGTCGTCAGTACGTGTAGTATTTGATCTTAACTTGGTTTTGCTTATCAATGAAATACATATCTCATTCGTGCATCAGTTGTTATACACATGTGTATACTATGTTACATATTTCTTATTGTATAATATTTTATTGGTTAAATGTAAATAATGAACTAAACGATTTCTTCAGCTAAAACAATCATTTTTAGACTTGCGTCAATCAGTTCCTATCATCATCATCATAACAGCCCATCAATGTCCCACTGCAGGGACGGGCCTCCTCCCGTGGCGGAGGGGTATTTGGCCTACTAATACAACGCTGGCCAGACGGATTGGTACAGGTTTTAATTTCAAGTTTTCCTTCTTTTTATTTTGTTAAGATGATAGTCCCTTAGTCGGTTTTTACGACACCCCCGGGATGAGATGGGGTGGAGACATATTGTATTCTTACTCCGCCACCACACGGTCCGTCACACACCAATTCCTATACTGTCCTGTATATTATGACGACGTTACTAGCTTTTAACCCATACCATTTCCTACTGCTGACGTATTTGTTGGGCAACAAATTATTACCCTGTGGTCATTGATTTACAAAAAACCAAAGATACACACTCCACTTCCCAAAACCGTCCGCAACAAATAGGCGCACAATGCACTTTTTTTAAATAAGTATCGTCGTCTGTTCTACCGGCAAACGTCAGTCATTAAAGTTCATTGCTTTTTGTGCATTACTTTTTAAATACAACTTTATGTCATGCGTGTAAGATTGAATTTGAAAAAAAAATATGTTTACGATATTACTATACGTATTTATTGCGTATGTATAATTTGGTGACACTTTTGGCTGTTAGTTTTGTTTGAAAATGTGCATCTTGGGTTTTTTGTAAATCAATGCCTGTGGTTTATTTATCAATTTAATAAGGTTTACAACGTTTCGACCGACACCCCCAGGATCGTGATACACCGCGAGTAAGACCCGATGTATAAAATAAAATTATTTTAATCATTTGGTTTTTATCTCAAAAAATATAGAATTACTCCAGCATCCCCAAGCACATGAACCATAGCTTTAGTTTTAAAAGTATATTTAATTGCACATGCTATAATAGGACAGCATCATAATTAAATTCCATTCATTTATTTTTTTAGGTTTACAAAATTTTACTCATGCATAGCTCTAGATAAATAAATAAATCTCACACATTTACACTTCGCCATCTAGTCCCAAACTAAGCAAAGCTTGTACTGTGTGTACTCTGTGTACTAGACAACGGATAAACATACTTAAATACTTTTTATTTTGTAAATACATACATGTCATACATAGAAAACACTCAGACCAAATGTATTTATTTTTAATATTTGTCAGACTATTATTTTAGAAGTTTAGTCTCATTTTTATAACAATAAATAAGTATTTAAAAGCCATCAATACAAATACGTAGACAAAACGTTTCAGATTAAAGTGCGATGTCCAAGGTCAAATTATTATGTGGAGGTTTCTGAAGTAGACCCGTATAAGGTTTGTTCGTAATAATATATCTTATTGTAATTTTGTTATTCAAAAATGTTGTTATCTGATGTATAAACGATCTTTTATTAAGAATTTTATTTAATTTAGTGTTACATCTCCTAAATTAATGAAAATTGTTGTCCCATTTTAGTGAAGTTATATTGTGTTAAAAGGAATAATGTTTAAAGGAAACCATTCTAAGGTTGCCTGGTATAGGTACACTCTGTGTGGTCACGGAGTAAGAATACAATATGTCACCACCCTATCTCATCCCATGGGTGTCGTAAATACCGACTAAGGGACTATCCGTGAATATTATTTATCTTTATGTAATAAAAAGAAGGAAAACTTGAAATTAAACCCTATACCAATCCGTTTGGCCAGCGTGATATTAGTAGGCCAAGTATCCCTCCGTCACAGGAGGAGGCCCGTCCCTGCAGTGGGGTCCCATTAATGGGCTGTTATGATGATGATGATGATAGGTACACTTATTGTCTCCATGTTGTGATGGAGTAAATAGTATAGATGAGTAAATAGGTATACTGACTAAAAATAAATTCAATCAGTTATGGGCATTGTGTAAAATTATATAATGCATAAAACCTAATAAGTACTACCATGCTCTTCTAAACAAAAGATGGATTCATTCCAGATTGTTTTATTTCATTAAAATAATACAGATAAAGTTTAGTAAAAATATAATTTAGTAAAAAAATTCAAATATAGATCAGATAAGAACATGCTAAGGGCCTTTACGTGGCTCACTAGCGCCGCCTGTAGAAAAAAAATCATAATTCGCATATAGAATAAATAATGCAAAACGTTGTTAACTAAGTCTTGAGAAAAGGCAATTATGTATTTGTATAACACACTCTCAACGCTTTAAGTGTTTTTCAATTAACTAAATACTTATTGCATTCGAAAAAAAAACGGCTGTTTTTGTTTTAAATGCAATTTTTATCTATTTGAAAAACTATTAAAGTGTTGAGAGTGTGTTATACAAATACTTTACTGCCTTTTCTCAAGACTTAGTAAACAACATTTTACATTATTGATCCTATTTGCGAATTATGTTTTTTTTTCAATTGGCGGCTACGTGGCTAGTGAGCCATATAAACGCTCTTAATATCTTTTCTAGTAGTAATATGTAGCTTTGTTATTGCTTTTATAAGTACGCTTTGACTCTTCAAGAATCTCCAATTAATTTTATGGCATTCACTTGGTACTTAAGCGCTTAAATTAAGCCTACGCAACCAATTTGTCCGTAAAAAGGACTAAGCGTCATAAAATATTATGTTTACTGGCAACAAATGTTTGAAAATCCCTGCCCTAGTGTGCGAGTTATCTTAATCAAAAATTGACTTTAAAAAAACAATCAGTGTAATTACGCGCAATCAAAGTTGGAAGGCCGGCTTGAAGTTGCGGCAAATGGCCTCCGCAGATGTTATATTTAGAACTAAACTGCGCGAAATTCTAGCTTAGCTAAGTTGAAACAGCGAAGTTGCCAGCTTATTACCTTTTTTTTTTACAATGTATTAATTAATTTTATTTTTGGACACGTCTGTAATAAGGCGCAATATTTATATAATACGCAAACAATATCTTGTTCACTTTTTATGCTTTTCAAATCGCATTGTTTTCATTTATTTTTTGGCTCTGGAAACCATAATTTAAAAGTTGAGTGAATTATGTATATCACAACGACTTTAAGACACTATTGTTAAAGTTCATTTGAATCACGTTTTATTTTGAATATAATCTGCAAATAATTTGCAATCTTAAATAAAATAAAGGCGTTACTTTATTTTATTTAAGATTGCTTATAGGACAACATTAGCTAAGACATCCCATACTTTATATCAACTTTGATTTATATAAGTACAAATGAGACTCGTAAGAAATTTTGTATTCCTCTTAACATTGGACTCAAAATCTCCCATCTATCGGCGAAAAATATATCACCTCACAAATATTAACACAATTTTCATCACCAGGTTGGTCGTTCTCTGGGCGCCTCAATACTGGATTTGACAAACCAACACCCGAATTCACGTCTTCCATGCTCGGAACACCGTAACCTTTCCTCAGTGCGCGACTGGCTAAGAGCACATACAAGGACTATGAGACCACAGGTAATTGACATAAGGCTTAGATTCGTATGCACGGTATATTTAACACTATTGTTTCTTTGACATGATCCTAAAACTTAACTTTTACACAACACTTAACATCATACATTTACAAATTACTTTTTAATAACAGCTTAGCACTATTAGACTAGACAATTGTTACTCGTTCAATAACAGATTTCTTGAAAAATAATAAAATTCGCTAAGTAATCGTGTAGTAAATAAGAATATAGTAAGTAGGTATTCCAGCTTACATTTACAAATTACTTTTTAATAACAGCTTAGCACTATTAGACTAGACAATTGTTACTCGTTCAATAACAGATTTCTTGAAAAATAATAAAATTCGCTAAGTAATCGTGTAGTAAATAAGAATATAGTAAGTAGGTATTCCAGCTTTCTTGTGATAATTATCATGTTTTAATTACAATTGATTTTATTTTTTACCTAATGTTAATAAACTTAAAATAATTATCTTTTCTTAATAAACTATACCTACAAAATAAAATATCTATTCATTCATTCACAATCTAAAATATGAAAGCCCTAACTATGATTCCAAGTTGCTAGACTTATTAATACACCCGTAGGGTAGGAGCACGATTCCATCTTATACCTTAAACTTTAAATTTTATTCATTGTTTTTTAATTTCTAGAATTTCATAACATGTTAATTTCATGTAATTACTGTCACACACTATTTACAGATAACATACTATATTACTCTTGTAACTCACCATCTTTAATTTTCAGTGTGACACTGCTAAATAACACACAATAAAGAAAAAGGTCTTGTATATTCGCGGTAAGAACTATGATTGTGGGAGTGGGTGTGTTGTTTCGTTCAAAATCTAACATTATACATGCACTAGAATGTTACGTACTAAAGTATTTAGGAGAGTGTTTTAGATCAAACTGTTTTGTCATCAACATGATGTTTTTAGTACGTTTTATTAAATAAATTTTTGTTTATTCTAGTTGACAATGTCTCGCCTCCGTCCTAAGCCGTCGTCACCGCCGCGAGTACCAGTATACAATAGGTCCAAAGCTAAAGTAACAGAGGAACGCAAAGAGAACACGTACATCGGCGTTAAGACCGAGCCCAAGCGTGCCCGCAGTCCTGTACTGGCGCCGCGCTCCGGACACGAGATCGTCAACATGAACATGAAGTTCGGCAAGAAGAACGAACCCGTCAAGACACCTTCCAGAACTAGATACCTAACCGAGAACGAACCCAAACCTAAAACATTGTCGAGTAAACGAAGAAACGTTCTCTCCATACGTAAGCCGAACTCTAGTAAAAGTACGTTAACGGGAGGCGTCGTTAAAGCTAAAACTAGCAGGAGATCCGTGGACGACAACGAGGGAGCCCGACATACTATTATAAGTACTAAACTGAGTAAGCAAGGCTTCGCTAGAACTATCCGTAGTTCTTCAACACGCACACACAACAGATGTAGAGCGATGGCGTCTTCCTCGTCGGACGACATGTTGGGCAGCAACTGGGAGGACGTGGCGGGAGGCACGGCGCTGGCGCACGGCTCGCGGCACTCCGCGGGAGGCAAGCGCCGACCCTTCGCCAACTCCTCCCCCTCTCACCTCAAGAAGATCCGTCTCAAGTCCGGCATGTAGCGCAAGCTGCGGGCCCGACCTGCGCCCGAACCACGACACTAATGTGACACAACAAGACATATACCAACTATATATTATACTAGAGTATAATTCCTTTAATATTGGATCTAAGTATCCAATATTAAAGGAAACGGACACTTTGATATTTACTCATTCATACAAACATAAATGATTGGCAGGGAGATTCTAGAACAGAATGGGTTTTTTACTAAAAATTGTTCTCGCGTTGGCAACCCCGACTCATAAGCTGTCATTTCATACTAGCTATAAAATCTTATTGAGAAAAAAAATGCCAAATTAGAATAAAAACAGAAACCAAGCAAAAAAATAAGCGAATATTTAAGCTTAAAAAGTATGGTTTCTGAATGTAATTTTTTTTTTTTTAAATTTGTAACTATAGTTGGTATAGCGTCACCTAAAGTTCAACACATTAGTCCATAGCCATTTGTTACAATTAGCACCAGTTCGATATACAATGTGCTTTATTATTCTCTACTATTAAACACTCTATGTCCGGTGGTCGTTAATTAATGGCGAAGTACGCGTCTTAAAACTAACACTAATGCCATTAAAAATTTAGGCGTGATTTAGATTTTATTTCATAATTGTAAGGTTTTCTTATATCTAGGGTATATTTCGTTCTGCCTACATGCAAGAGGTTGTGTGCTAAAAACCCAATTTTATTTATAATTTATTTTAAATACTTTTATGGCATGAGATAAAAAGGAGAGCTGAAAATTGTAAAATTACATAATTTTTTGCTGATTAAATTTCTCATTACCCGTGATTTGTTTCGACTGATAGAAAATATTGTTTGTGTTAACATATATTTCTGAATGTACCTTGTTTTTATCTTCCATTGTTTTTGTGGATTGAAATTTTATTTATAAAAAATAAATATCGTTTTTTTATTATTAGTTTATAAATAACACAAAAAAAATATAAATATTTTGTGGTTACTTATTAGATCATCTCGAGACCTAGGTGTATTATAATATTTAGCTCGTGGAGCGATGTTTTCAAATTGTGCTAATAATGTATATTGTACTATTGATCTCATATTGAAATTTAGCAGGAGCTGGTTGGCTTACTAATACATTTCAATCACAAATATTTCTGTATTACATAAGTTTGTAGTAGTAACATAATATTTTTAATTAAGAAATGGAACCAGAAATAGTAACCTAGTGTTCGTGTGGTAGAAAACAGCTAATTAATATTAAATATAATATATATTTTAACGTGGGGGGGTTTTAGACTAAAAAGTATTAACTCAATTTATATCTCCTACAGCCACTAAACCACTTAGTGCAATAATGTTTTATATAAAAAAATATAGTTATTATTATATTATTACTTATATCTTGGTTCTTCATAAATATAACAGTTTTAGATTTATAACAAAGTGCAAAATTATATTCTATGCATGTATTACAATATGTTTGAAGTAAATGCATAGTGTGTATATTTTTAAACAGTAACTATTTATTTATCTGAAATATTAATATATGGTTAAATAAATAACATACAATGTTCTCACAAATATTTGTTTCATTTTTCCATTTTTTTTATATTGTTAGCCCTTTTGCCCATTATTGGGTAAATGACGGGGAGATGTGTCAGAAATCAGGTATATTATTATAAAGCATTGTGGATCGATTTGTGTTTATTTCCCTTAGGGACAGATTCTCAAAAAGAAAGAAATGGTACAGTTGTACACACTTTCATGCAAGTCATTAGGACTTGAAATCGTGAGCATCGCTATAAATAAAATAAAGGAACGCCGTCAAAAATAAAACCGGTCTAGTGCGAGTCTGACTCGCGCACCGAGGGTTCTGTACAAAATTTACCCGTCAAAATGTGATGACGTCAAGACTCATATGTCACGAAGAAGTCACGACTTATCTGTCAAAAGTTCATTATAGTCACGAATTAGCAGTCAAAAATTTCTTTCCCGCCAAAACTCTATGACGTCATGTCTTAAAAAATCAAAAATATAATATGATGGAACTAAAAGTTAAAGGTTTTCAAGTTTTTTCATTTATATGTACAGTATGGAGACATTGATAATGTGATTGGCTTTTAAAGAAAGACAGCAAATCAATGAGTAAGAAAAGTACATCCGATTACCGAAAATAGCTGAATAATTTTAGCATAAGTTTTGAAAATTATCACATTAAAATGTATCTTATGGCGTTCGGCATAAGGTTGAAATTATAAAAGATTGAATCCCTACTTACTTCTGTTTGACATTGTATGTTTCATCATGTCTTAGTAAGTTGACACTGGTGACGGAAACATTGCACTTCGATAAAAAGTCATTGCAGTGCAACAAAATATAGCACTTATTGTTAACGTCATAATATACAATTTCAAAATCATCAATAAATTATAATCTCACTTTCTCGCTTCCTCATTGTTGTCTGTCTTTCTTTAAAAACCAATCATATTATCAATGTCCTCATACTGTACTGTAAGACCTTGCATCATGCCAAATATCAAGTTTGTATGTAGACTGCGACATAAACAGCTGTATCTCTTGATTGAGTTGAATTGGAAGTTGGTTTTTTTTAACAGCTCTAAAACGCAACAGACATAAGTATTTGGTAAAAATTTCAGCTCGATATCACTATGTGTTCCTGAGAAATATGATTTTGACAGACAGACAGACAGATAACAAAGTGAGGTCCAATAAGGGTACCGTTTTTTTACTGATCCCTTGATCCCTAAAAATTATCGTCGACATAACAAAAACTTTAAAAAAATATTATTTATTTGATTGTAAATAATTTCATTATGTAGGTATAGGATAATAAATAATATTATTTAATAAGTATAATATAACTATTCTTTTGTTTTTTACTGATGCTCATTTGTTTTTCATAATTTTTCAAATTTCATTTCTAAATACTTGCTTTTCCTTTTCTTCTTGCTATTACTTTTGTCTTTTCGAGAATCTGTCTTTTTGAGAATCTGTCCTTATGCGAATAAAGGATCTCAGTAACTATCAATGCAAGGATATTCGTGTTTATATTTTTTTATTCTACATTTTAACCTCATTGTAATGACATATCGTTTGACCCTCAGAACAGTTTTCAAACCGTGTAATCTCAAAAATAATGATACCCTATACAATGTTCGAGCTGAGTAACCATAATTTCGTGAATAAATTAAATCAGTAATTAATTCTTTATCTTACCTACATAGGTACCTATACAACCAAATTTACCTGTGAAAATTAATCCACCCAAAGGTTATCTATAAGAAATCAAGAGTGCTCAATTATGATAAAACCCATAATTCAATAGGAAAATGTTCAAAATATTTGAATAGAGAGAGACTAGACAAAAGTGTATAAGCTCAAGCAACAACAGTTTCAACCACAAGAAAGGTTTTCACCATACCTTTAAGGTGACAGTGACTCTATTTGTTAAATTGGTTCCTCTTAAGTTTTGAAGGGTGAGATAAAGGTAGCACACATATCAAAACGGAAAGGGATCGTCACCGTATCAACTCGAGCCGTTCAGTATAATCGGAATCGTAACGTAATCGCATCGCCACTGTTTGATACCAAGGAGAAAGGCGAGGCGGTGACGATCCCTTTACGTTTTGATGTGTTACAACCTTAAAAGCGAAAACACCCATTTTAGTTTTTATGGATCTGCTACTTACCATTATTATTATGGTGATAAGATGGAGTGCTGGTTTAAATGATCGTGTTGATGGTAGTGATGATATTCGAATTTTGGGAAAAATCCAGTGAAGATATTTATGAGCTTGTACTTTTTACAAGTGCAATTTCATTTATGACAGAGATAAATAAATTTTTCTATTACATATTCAGGTTACCTTGTATACATAATACAGAATTTCCAGGAGTGTCAGACCTCATTTTGACCATGTTTGGTAATTCATTAATTTTAGTGAGTGGCTAAGGACATGGGCCTTTATTTGATACAGTGCCCACGACGCGTATGTGCGTTTTGGTGACATTCACACAGTGCCCACGACGCGTATGTGCGTCTATTGTTTTTTCACGCCTTTGCTCAGTGCCTATTGTTAAGTATGAGCTCCATAGTTATATAGCTATTTATAGTTAGTATATCGTAACTAAAGGTCCGTACCCACTGATGAAGATCGTTTCTTTATGTGTAGGTGCACAATATAATGTACCTACACAATAATACGTACCTATTTGTTTTTGTGCTACCTACAATGTATTTCTAAAATAATGAAATCTACTAGGGCAGAGGTACTAAATTTGATTAAAACAAAAATGGGAAATGTTATATTATTATGTATTAGCATCAATGTTACACATGAAGCAAGGGTATTAGCCTCCCTACATCACCGGACAATACCAACGTCCAATCATTTTAATTGATTTATCGTAAGATAATGTTCAATAAATAAATATATAATAATAAACTTACCCAGTATATAAGTCCACTATAATTAGTTTAATCACCTTATAAATTAATGTACTCTCTAGGTTTAGTATTACCAGTATTACTATTACCTAGGTACTTCGACGAAAAGTTTCGAAATCGGCGAGCATTATTAAGGTCAATAACCTGGTGTAGGTAAGTGTGTATGGACCTTATTTTCATAAGTACTTCTAATAATAATATGTGTACTTCTAATAATAATATAAGTTTTGTAAAAACGCACATGTGAGTCGTGGGGCACTGGACGAATGCTTCTCGAACGCGTATGTGAGTCGTGGGGCACTGGGCGAATGCTCCACAAACGCGTATTTGAGTCTTGGGGCACTGGCTGTAGTCGGGCACCGCGGTAAAACAACGGGCAGCGAAAGTGAAGATCTCTGCAGCATCATTACCCAGTGAGTTGCAGGGTTATCATGTTTGTATTTGCTACATGTTGAAATTCCAATATAAGTACAGGTAATAGTGTTGTTTGATGTGTTCCATGTATCAAGAATGTCTGTGTATCATAGGAAGCTTGTTGGAATTGTCGACAAAGAGTATGATTTAAAACATTGTCAGGTTGAGATGGATTTCTGACATGATAACTATCATCAACATAGAGTTGAACTACTGTACAAACATGACTGATGGAGAACGTGAATGAATGATTAATTTATATATGGATAATAAAAACAAGAAGATACTGCAAACTCCTTTATTCAAAGCCAACAGTATCCTTAAACTAACAGATTACAGCCTGCGTCCTCGCCTACCACCCTTCCTGCGTGTGGAGTCAGAGGGCACTGGAGTAACATCCTCAATGCGGCCAATCTTCATACTTGAACGAGCTAGGGCACGGAGTGCTGACTGAGCACCAGGTCCAGGGGTCTTGGTCTTGTTGCCTCCAGTAGCACGGAGCTTGATGTGTAGAGCAGTGATACCTAGGGTCTTGCACTTCTCAGCAACATCCTGGAAATCAAAGTTGTTAAATTAATATCGCTTTTAATAAATAAACTAACACTTACGAGTCATTTAAAATGAAAATAAATATATAAATAATGTTTCATCTATCCACAAGTGACTACATTTAACACCAATTTTATTTTCAACACAGAAAAATGTAATAGTCAGTTACTAAAAGTTCAAAACAACAAGTGTAAACATTACATTTCAGGACCTTATATTTTTATATAGGTTACCAGAAAACTAACAAACCATGGAAAACTAAATAGGGTACATAAAAACGCTGATAAAGAAACAAGACTCAAACATAAGATACCGATACAACCCTAACCTCAAAAATAATAAAAGCCCTCGCAAATAAAAACTATATGAATGAAACTAACCTGAGCGGCCAACATAGCAGCGTAGGGTGAGGCCTCATCACGATCGGCCTTCACCTTCATACCACCAGTAACACGGGCAATGGTTTCCCGACCAGATAAGTCGGTAACGTGTACGAATGTGTCATTGAAGGAGGCGAATATGTGAGCTACTCCGAACACTGTCTCACCAACCAAATGTTGGGGTCCGAGGGTCACCTGCACCTCCTCTTTCGCTACTTTGTTTTTTCTGGGTGCCATGGCTTAGCCTGAAAATAACAACACTTTCAGAACCACTATTGTAACCTATTATATCTGGTTAATCCACACACTGTTTATCACTTGAAAGGACTAAAATAACGTATGTGGGTTTAGACTGATAAGGTTTAATATTATTTCATAGAATAACGTAGATAATTTAACACTTTTTAATAAAAATATCGCAGATACCTTTAACTTTGAAAGCTGTCAAAAACTAAAAAGAATCTTGGGGGCTAATGTTGCCATCATTTTTAAATGAAAATTGTATTTTTTTAGAATAGAATCATCGGCTCAATCCAATTTGAGCCAAGTTTAGTCGACTATATTAGTCGAGTACAAATACACAGTAATGAATAACAACAATGTTTATAAATTTTGCCCCAATAACATCATTGCTGTAGCCTATGTGTTATGCTGATAAGAAGGTTGTAAACTTTAATCAAAATCTTTTTAAATAGATCTACGTGAAAGAGTAACAAACATCCACTTTTTACAAACTTACCAACACCTTTTGCCCTGCTTCCTTGGCCGATCTGGAAATCACTTAAGTAACAGACTCCGTACTCAGCTTGGTAGAAGCAAGGTGAACTTATTCAGGTGGGGTTTAAGGAGGATCAGAAATGTATGTGTGGTATTGTTCCTCAAACAATGGAACATCTCTGCTATCTTGTCCTTAGGGACCAAACATATGCACAATGGAAGATCTCATGCATGTCACTGAGAATGCAATATTTGTGGCAAAATTTGGGGCTGACACAATTTGATTGTCATCGACACGCAAAGAAGAAGACTCACAAACTTCGCCTTTATTATATTAGTAAGATACAGTAGTTTGATGACTGAAACTGCGGTTGTGGATGTGAGAAAATAATGCATTATTTTTTTACACGTACGGTCAGCTGCAGAGATATCTAACCCCCTTTAAGAATATAACAGTGCGCTAAAGGGGTTAGATATCTTTGCAGCGACTGTACAGCTTGTCTATAAAGTCAAGAAATTAAAGTTTGAGGAACTAAATTGTTCATGTGTCTGGCAACACTGAAATTCAAAATAGACTTGTACATGAGCTGTCATCGAGTAGAAGTTGCGGAACGGTTTTCATTTTGGGATTTTTATTATGTTATTAATCTACAATAAACTAATACTGACTTGCGAAGAACAACATAAAGAATGAGTAAAGTAAATCAAAGTGGCACGCGGGAAGTGATTTTTAAAGTAATAAGGTGATGTTTGAAGGAGCACGAAGCTGGTCAAATTATATGTGATTTGGCTTATGGTTATGGGCGAACTGCAACTTTGATGGGTATGTAATCGTGTTACTGTGTTTTGTAATCTGTCTCAAGTAATAAATTCACTCCATTTGAGATTTAGAGACCAAAAACAGGCATTGCGTACATAGCATATTTTTAGGTAAGATTGTCATTGAAAGTAAGAAATATTGTAGTACGACCTTTTCTGTTGATACATTATCAGTTGCATTAGTATAATTCAGTCATGATTTATCCCAAATTTGAAGTTGAATTAATTGCTTTATGTCTATATTAGGGTTGATAACTAAAATAAGGATGTCACTTTCGCATCAACTGGTCTGTCGACAATAAATAATTAATTGCAATATTTTATCATGTTTTAACCAATAAAATTATCCTTATCTTCATCTTTATTATTTAGTTCTTAGTAATTCCATGTTAATTGATATCTTGTTGGGTAATATTTAACACTGAATACGTTTTAGTTAGGTATTGCAGTTATTCTTTCTAGGTGTCTAGGTATGCCTAAATTTATTGTAAGTGTAATCAAATGTTCAATCAACATAACTTTTGTTAAATTTCAGGCTCCAACCTTCAGATAACTGCAGGTAATAGCTAGAACTGAGATGGATTTTAATTGTAGTCTTGAAGTTCTACGCAAAATTTTACTACAAAAATGCCCTAGTAATATAAAAATCGATATTTGCCTGAAGAACTAAGGAAATACATTATTTATCACTCTTCATACAAGGTAACCTGTATAATAAAGCATATTCTTTTGTATAGTAATTTTTCTTATTATTAACTGTATACAATATTTAAAATAATACATAGTTTATAGCCTATTTTCCTATTCTACTCCTCTTTACCCCTATACGCCCCTCCAAATAAACCAATAATCAAATCTTTTTTAATAATAATATTAGTGTAGTTAGTAAATCAGTAGTTTCCGTGTAGTGACGGAGTAAGAATACAATATGTCACCACCCCATCTCATCCCATAGGTGTCGTAAAAACCGACTAAGGGACTATCAGTGAATATTATCTTTATGACATAAAAAGTAGGAAAACTTGAAATAAAATCCAATACTAATACGCCTGGCCAGCGTGGTATTAGTAGGCCAAGTATCCCTCCGTCACGGGAGGAGGCCCGTCCATGCAGTGGGATATTAATGGGCTGTTATGATGTAAAGATAGATTATATGGCTGTATAGATTTAATTGATATATAAAATAACAGAATATTTTATAAAATTATCACTATAAGTAACTATTTATGTTCCCGCAGGTCACAAAATGTTGGCAATCTCTAAAAAGGGCACTTAGCAGCATCACAGCTGAAACTTGGAAAAACTGTTGCCATCGCGTCGAGAAGCTCGAATCAGAATACTACAAGAGAGGACGTCACCTGTGGGGAAATAATGACGATAATAGCTGCAGCAAAGAAAGCTTTAGTGATGACGATGAAGGTGGCAACGAAAGTTATCTCAACATCGAATATTTAAAAAATCCTATGATGAAAGCGATGAATAAATCTCCTTGTTAACTGTATACATGCGTTTTTATTACTCTGATTCAATCCGTTCATTTATTCTAATACCCAAACCATTCTAATAGGTGAATTTCGACCCATGTAATTTAGGGTTGGTATATGAAATCGATTAGGAGTTTTATCGATTTAGATAAAAAGCGATTAATCGAATCGATTATTATTTATAGTTTAGTTTTTTATGATTGGTATACATGTAACAGCGGCCATATAGTATCAGCACTAAAATTAAAACCATAGAACACAATTGTTTTGCAGAAGTCAAAAATTACGTTATGGCTCATAATTCTTACACTAAACTATGTTACATTCTATGGCTCAAAATAACTGTCAAAATTTAAAATGGCTTGACTATAGTGCATATAAAACAGAAATAAAACATCGTCATCAAAATTGTTTAAAGGGCTAACACTACTTCTATAAAGGTCATGTTATAACAATTATTCAAATTTCTCAATCACTTATTTCAACCAGTGAAATGAATTATCTGATTATGAGTTGTGTGAATTTCTTACTTGAGTATTAGATATAATGTGTTTCAAAATTACTTATTTTATTTCAATAAATTACTAGTACCTATGAAAACTATTTTCTCAGACTAAATAGGGTTGCTACGTGTAGCACAGTGGCGGCCTCATTTATTTTCAGGACTTTATAGACAGAGTGTACATCTCGATCAAAAGAAATGTAGAATGTAATATAATATTATGTACCTTTCTATATGCCTAAATTTGCTCAAGTCACAACACAATAGAACACAAGAAAGTCTTCTAGACTGACAGATTATATATAATTGCAATTATTATTTCACACAAAAATCAATTTTAGTAAATGTATTTACCATCTTGATTCTTTAACTTTATTCATGATTGATTAATTTACGTAATGTTACAGACCACTTTTTTTCATTCAATTTAATTAAATTTGATATCAACTTATGGAGAAAGAGTAATCGATTAGTTTTTTATCGAACACTCACGTCCATAGCTCAGAAAGCAATGTGACAACATCCGGAAGTAGCGTACGTCATTGCCAACAGATTCATATTGCCATCGCATATTCATTGCTGAGAAAAATCGTCGGTTTTAGCGACGTAACATATTGCTAATAAGTGTGAAATATTGTGATAAACTTCCTTTTAGCATTAGTAAAACTAGTTCAATTTTAATAAGTGAGTATATCAATGGAGTGTTCGTGTAATACAAGTTCGAAGTTTCAAGTACGCGTATGACGTTCTGTCATTTGTGTTACTCAATTCAATATTGTATTCTTATTACGTTTTCGATTTCTCAACAAGTTTGAGGCATGTGCGTTGTACGTGACTTCGTTCATGATATTCCGCAGCTAACAACTAAGACGTAATTGATAACAAAAAAGATTCGCAAGTCATTACTCATCCCATACGATTGTTCTTTGTGATGAAGGTGGAGATATCCTGAAATAATATCATTTCGTACATTCCAGATTCAAAATGTTTATCTTGGATTGGTTCACTGGCGTCCTTGGGTTCCTTGGTAAGTTTTCGTAACACTTTATATTTATATATAAAAATAATATGCTATCAAAATGACCTGTTAACTGCAAACTATAAAATTCTTGATGTTTCTGTAATACTTCTAAGCTAATGTTCTGAGGATATAATATATTACGTTCTAGTTTTGGTAATACAATGTGTTATAGTTGCAACAACAAGTTAGATAATAAACATCTATTTGTGCAAGTATTTTGTAACATTTCAAGTAGATCTTTACTGGCTTGTATTCCTATTAGGATAGCTTAAAACTATTATTATTGTCTATGTACAGTGATGTATGTTTTCATTGTTTAACTTCTTATTATTAATACTGGTTAATTAAATATAATTATGTAGATTTAAGGCTTCTGTTACTATTATCGAAAATTTGATTATTTTCTCATTATGTTTAATATTATACTAAAGAATAAGAAGTTTTAAAGGTTTTTCTATTTTTAAGTGAAATGTGTGACAAAGATAACCGGTACTCTGTTTTTATTACTTTTTTTAGTTAATTGCACTTTAATGATAGACCTTGAAGTTTAAGTCAAAAAGTTTGGCACACTGACCTAGTGTTTTTGTGATAACAAAAACTGGTATGCAATTAGATTATTGATAGAATTTATCTCTTTACACTAATAACTAGGTTAATAAATTGATTTTCTTTCTTTCTTTTCTTCTTTCTTTAATATAGTAAATAATAAATACACTTATTTTGTATTGTTTTACATTCAGAAATTATGATTTTTAATATTTTAATTTATACTTCTTTAGAATAAAATAAGTATAATTCTAGTTGTAATTTTTATTTATAGCCAAGGCTATAACAACACTATAGACATATTATAATAATTGTGGAAATAACAATCTTGTTTTAATTATGGTAATATAAGCTGTTTAACAGTAATAGTCAATAAATTTAGAAAACAGGTTTTATCAGTATATTCTGTGAAAAAAGAATTTAATTTAGAGATAAAATTCTTTTAGGTCGTTTTTCCCTATAATGTTGTAGCCCGGTCTCAGTAGGGGCTTCCTTCTTTAAAATGTTTAAAGAAGGAAGTGATAAAAGCATTTTTAGAATAGAAGGCAAAACTCACTAACTAACTAACATCTATAAGAGGATTGGTGTGACCCGTAAGCTGGTAACTGAATGAGAAAGAGTTACTTTTAAGCTTTATAAATCAGCCCCTTTTTTATTTTAATTGACATTCAACTGTCTTTTATTATGTTTTAGGTTTATGGAAGAAGTCTGGAAAGCTATTATTCCTCGGTCTGGACAATGCTGGAAAGACCACATTATTGCATATGCTTAAAGATGACAAACTAGCACAACATGTGCCTACATTGCATCCCAGTAAGTATTGTTTATTTATTTAATAAGTCTTATTAAGTTTATTACTTTTTCACAAGAGAGTGTGGTCTATGACATAAGAAAACGGGAGTTCAAAGTGATGCCCTAGTTTACCTGCATGACTGAATCTGAAATTAGGAGATCCATCTTACAGGATCAGTACAGTGTAGAGGTTACAGTAAATGTCCTAATTGGATGGACTATGTTTTGTTACATGCCCTGACATCCAATAGAATGAGTAAAAAAAAGATTAGAACAAAAATGCACATATTTTAACACATTCCCAGTGCAGTGTACCATATATTGTACACCTGCATTGTTTTACTATTGTGTCTGCTGGTGGAAAGGGTTAAATTGTACCACTACTTTTATAAATAAAGAAATATGAAGTGGCAAGCAACTGATTAACATTAACAGTATTAATTTAATATTAACATAGGCATCATTAGCATTATTCATGACAAGTATAATCTTATATAAACAAAGCTATTCAAACTAGGAAGACATAGTTATATGACCTTTATATTTTAAATATTATCTTTGCTATTTAAAAACTAGATTTTTTTATAAAATAATGAAATAATTATGCATACCATTTGGTAGTACACCTTGTAAATTATCTTGGATTTCATGCTTTATCAGCAATTATTATAACTTTATTAATAGTCATGATGACTCTATATGATGATACTATTTTAGTGAACTTTGGCCCCGAGGTGAAATAGTGCTTTATCATGTTGAGTCCATTAACGGTTTTAGATACTATGCCTAGTCATTTAAAGGACTTCTCCTCTAAATGGGCTATTGAAATAGGAAATGTCAAAAAAAATTTATTGGAAAATATAGTAAATGTGTTTTGTAAGAATGAAGTGCATAATTCATGTTGTTGTTTAACTGATTACATTACTATTTATAAGTATGTAGCTTATATGCTTATATGAATCTTAGATTTAGACATAATGTTTTAGTTACCCAATAAAATTAAAGCACATCAAATTAGCAGTAAAGTTTTTTGTAATAAGTAGTGAATTGGTATGATTACCACTATTTCCTCCTTGCACATAATATGTGTCGAACTTGGTGGTATAAATAGGTAGTACTTCCTTTTAAGCTGGATACTATTTTCTCGCTGGTTTATCTATTTATTTTGAATAACATAATTATACATTGAATTACAGAATTGCTTACAGAAAATATAATCTTAATCAAACATTTTGTTTTTTATCAACAGCATCCGAGGAGCTCTCAATAGGCAGTATGCGTTTCACGACGTTCGATCTCGGCGGGCATCAGCAGGCGAGGCGAGTATGGCGCGACTACTTCCCCGCCGTCGACGCCATTGTGTTCTTAGTGGACGCGTGTGACAGAGCCCGCCTGCCTGAGTCCAAGGCGGAGTTGGATTCACTGCTTACTGATGAGACGCTCAGCAACTGTCCTGTGCTCATCCTTGGTAACAAGATCGACAAGCCTGGCGCCGCTAGTGAAGACGAGTTGCGTCAGTTCTTTAACTTATACCAGCAAACTACTGGAAAGGTGAGTTTTCTTTTATACTACTTAGTGTGATAATTACACTATTATATGTATAATGTCAACCCAAAACTTTGCGATCTAAATTGAGTTTGCAGTGGTGACAAAATCGGTTTCAAACAATAATTATTGTTATTACAATAATAATTCGCGAACACCGCATTTATTGATCTATAAATAATTGCTACATTTTTATGTACTTATAAATTAGTTTGGGTGTTTGTGTGTAATGACAAAAAAGAATCTGTTATCTACCTATTACCCATAATAGAATCTCGGCTAAGTTTGGAACTAAATGGCATTGTGTTATGGTCACGATCCTTCCTATCGTCCAATCGGCATGAAACTGCAGGCTTGATCCAATCTGCAGTTCGTCCACATTGGGCATACATACACGATCCTTCCTATCGTCCAATCGGCATGATACTGCAGGCTTGATCCAATCTCAATCAAAAGAAACGAAATTCGATCATGCCGTCAATTCTAACTGTCATGCCGATCCACTCGCACACACGGTCAATTTTAACTGATCTAATCGTTAGCGTCATGCCAATTGGACGATAGGAAAGATCGTGTATGCCTACAATTAGGTGATTTTCTTTGCACTACTGTTTGTTCCCTCAAACGGTTAAGGGTCACATATATAGCACATACCTATAACGTAACGTAAACGGATCGGCATCGCCTCGCCTTTTTTCTCGGTGTCGAATGTCAAAAATCCGATTACGTTACGTATCCGATTAGTGTGCGGTGCAGTAAGGAGTTTCATACAAAGAATACTGAACGGCTCGGGTTGATACGGTGACGTTCCGTTTACGTTACGTTATATGTGCTACGACGCTAATTATGTAACGAAGTGACGTAAAAGCAGTTTCGTCAAAACTTCATGACTTTCGTACATTTAGTTTGTTATCTAACATTTAATATTCCGTTATCGTTTCCTTAAATGCATTCATGCGTTTAATTTCATAATTATGTCATGTAATTTATCATTGGTAGTATTGATATGTAGTAACATTTAAAAAAAAATTCTAGCCGACCTGCGATATTCGTACCGCTAAAGTCAATGAAAAAAGCTATAGTTACGTTCGCGCGCGGTAAGTTTACTCATCACTGTAAAGAAAATCACTAAAAATTTCCATACATTTTAGAAGCACTGTTATAACCGTACTGTCGGAACACAATACACAAAAATGTCATCCTGAGATCAGTACGGGTATAACCGTCATACGGTTATGCCCGTACTGTCGTGTAACATGTTGTAATATACATTGTAGTACACCAGTACGGTAATAGCAGTATCAAAAATAAAAGTCTGTATTCGTAGAAAATATTTATTTCGTCGTAATTCGGTTCAAATTCTTGGTCTGATGCAAATTCACCGTCATCACTGTATGGGTCTCGTTCTGGACTCGGCTCTGGAGTAGATACATCCTCAATAAGATGCCTGATACGGTCACTATCTGTTAACTTTTTTCTACTCATCTAAAACAAAACAAAAATACTTACGTTAGTCCGAATTATATAGGTAATTTATTCATAATTACGTAAATATATAGTTTCAAGTTATTTTATAACAACTAAAATGGTTATATTATAATAGTAAATCAAGATTTTCTAAATACAGTGCATCAAAAAAGTATTTTTATACTCACTTTCGATCGTGGAGCACGAAAGAAATACACGCACTGCTAAGATGGCGTCCCGCGCGGCACTGACTCGCGCGTCGAACTAATACACGTACAAACGCAACGGTCACAGCCGTAGTGCGTCTGTGTGCACACTCACACAATGTCAATACCGGTCACCGTTCAATCTCGCCTAGCGCATTGCATTTTGACAGTACATTTGCCTATCCCTTACACATAATGCCAGTGGAAATGTGTTGTATTAATATCTCATAGGAATTTAACTGCTTAAGCCGTACTGACCATAAAAATAATCTAAAAACTTACGGCTACAACCGTGCTGTCAATATTTGAAATGAAAAAATACGGTCATAACCGTTACCGCGCGCGAACGTGTTATCTAACATTTAATATTCCGTTATCGTTTCCTTAAATGCATTCATGCGTTTAATTTCATAATTATGTCATGTAATTTATCATTGTTAGTATTGATATGTAGCAACTTTTTAAAAAAAATTCTAGCCGACCTGCGATATTCGTACCGCTAAAGTCAATGAAAAAAGCTATAGTTAATTTTAGGTAAAAAAAAATGTCTGTAATTTTTCACACTGCCATACTTTATATTACTTTACGTTGTTTAGTACCTATAGTACAAGCTCTGCTTAGTTTGGGACTAGATGGCGTTGTGTGAAAGTGTGAGGAATATTTATTTACAAAGTAAGAAACTATGCAGGGTTATATCACTTTACCTTACTCTATCATCACACGATTACTAATAATTTGCATTGTTACATATTTTATCTTATTTACTAACAACTCTCTCTCTCTCTCTGAAGTCTCTTTCCTTCCGGCGAAAGACTCCCGAGTCTGGAATGGGCAAAATGTATGATACGAGGGCGGGTCAATAAGTCCGTGACTTTTAGCATAAAACACAGCTTTTTAGTTAAAAACTTATTTTATTATTCAACGTAGTCTCCTTCGAGATCTATACACTCAGCCCAAAGTTTCTCCAATTATTTTATGCCTTCCAAAAATTGTATTTTGTCGAGGTCTTCAAAATAGGCATTTGTGTGTAAAGTGACTTCGTTATTGGTGGCAAATCTCTTTCCGCCGAGCCAGTTCTTCAAATTTGGGAACGAAAAATAATCAAACGGAACTAGATCTAGTGAATAGGCCGGATGAGAGAGCAACTCGTTACCAAATTTATGAAGTTTTACCATGAAAACTGCACATGTGTGCACCCGAGCATTGCCCCGGTGGAAAAGGTCTTTTTTCTTGGCCAAGTGCGGTCGCTTTTCTTTCAATGCCTCATCAAATCGACCCAATAAGTTGCTGTAATATTCACCATTGATTGTTTTTTCCTTTTTGAAGGTAGTCAATGTGGATAAAACCGCGTACATCCCACAAAACAGTCGCCATGACTTTTTTGGCTGACAAACCCACCTTTGCCTTCTTTGGCGCCGATTCACCCCGAGAAACCCACTATTTTGACTGTTGTTTGGTATCCGGTATGTTGTGGTGGATCTACGGTTACAAAACGGCGCAAAATTTCGTTCACATTGCAATTGAACAAAGCCAAACATTCCTGCGAAATTGTCACACGTTTGCATTTGTCGTCGATTGTGAGCAAATGCGGCACCCATCTTGCTGAAAGCTTTCTCATACCCAAATTATGATTCAAAATAGAAACCACTAAGCCATATCAGATGCCTGTGGCTTCCGCAATCTCTTTCACTTTCAATCGCTGATCGACTAAAACTGTATCGTGGTTTTTTTTAATTGTTTCGGATGTGGAGACCTCAACTGGGCGTCCAGAACGTTCGGCATCTTATGTGCTTGTACGGCTAAATCAAAATTCAGTAAACCACTTTTTACCATAGAAATGGATGGTGCAGAGTCGTCATAATATTTATCAAGCTTAGATTTGGTTTACGTAGTAGATTTTTTTCGCAAAAAATGATGATTTATGAGCACACGAAATTCACTTTTTTTCATTTTCTTCTTAGTCAACGTGGTAGTCTGATATAAACGGCTGTCAAAAACAAACTAAATGTCAAATCTTGTTTAATTTTTGTCAAGAGTCAATTGACAGATGACTCTTGACAGGAGCAGTGTTGCTATTTCAATTAGGAGGCGGGAAACCCAAAAAGTCACGGACTTATTGACCCGCCCTGGTACCTATATCATTCCTTACACCTTTGCACATCGCCATCAAATCATAAAAATTAAGAAAACCACTAATGCTTTTTAATAATTTTAATACATTTTCAATATTATTAGCAAAACAGATAATATCTACATTATAATATAATTAAGTACATAGATATTTCTACGTATTACCCATCTGATAACTTTATTGTAAAGTCGTGTTTGTAATTTAAAGCAGTACTTATCGCGACTGTTTTAAAGTCTTGAGTGATATGATAAGCGGTCACTACTGAGCGGCAAGTTACACGCGCTTGTTGTTTACGATAATAATGTACAAAATAAAAAGGACAAAAATGTGTCCAATATAAAGTAATAGTAGGTTTTTAATTAGTTTAATCTAGTTGTGACGATGAAAAAGGTTTTTTATCTTTACATCGCCAAACAATAAAAAAAGAGTTTTACCTAATATTTTTGAAATCGTCTATGGCTTAGCCACTATTTAACAATCGTTTAAAAAAGTAAATTACCTTAGTGACTGCTGTTCCTTATGCGTTGTAGCTGGCTTTGAAACCACAGTCTTTTCTTTAAAAAATAAAGAACTTAATGTGTTTTTATATCGTTTCAGGGTAAAGTATCGAGGTCAGAATTGCCCGGACGACCCCTCGAGCTGTTCATGTGCTCCGTGCTCAAGCGCCAGGGCTACGGCGAGGGCTTCCGCTGGCTCGCGCAGTACATCGACTGAGCGCAGTTCACGTCGCTCGCTCGGCTCGCTTACACACGCGTGTGCAACACATTATATACCTTCAAACGTAGCCGCAACTAACATACAACCATTGTTATTATTTCTACTATGATACCGTACAATTATTATTAATATTTCTATTATTTTATTTATTTAAGCCTCGAATAACTTATTTATTTTCAATTTTATATTCTACATTCCTTTTATATTTTATTGATGTGATACTAAACTGAATTTGTGCCAAGAAATAGTTTTACTTTTTATAAAAGTTAAGGTTGGCATAGATGTCAGAATGGTCTATAGTTTTTACTTACTTTTTCTGCTAAAATAATTCTTTAGAAAAATGTATACTGAGTTAATGTAATATTTAAATAACTGTTCTTCTTGAAGATAAATGAATATTTGTATGGTATCAAGATAGATATTTAGCAAATAAATTATTCATGCTTTGCTATAAATATGTAGATTCTGTTTAAAAATAAAATTTTATTCAGTTATTATATGAAAGCATGCATATACTTTTGTCTTGACAAAGAAAACATTACGAAATACTATTGGCAGTGATAGAAACTAAATAAAATACAAAAGCAATAATAATAATTATGGGCTGTTATACATATTCTGTCCAAAACATACCTTTGCATACAAAGAAGACTGAAAACAGACAAGTTTTTAGTAGTTTATTATAATTTGTACTTTCTTGTTAAAGGCATAAGTATCAAAGTTACATAGCAATTTATTTGATACGTATGACGTAAATAAGTTTGCGACTACGGTATAAAGATATATATGTTTGTACATCGCATGTAAGCAGCTTCACTATCGCTCACTAGTAATGCTTAGTAACATGTGACGTCTCTATGTAGAGGCTAGGTGATGATCCTTCATGTTGTAAGGATACAGTACTGCAATAAACATATACCTTACTTATAAACACTTCTTTCTAGGTTAAGTAACTATTGGTTAACTTAAGATCGATGGAGCAATACTGCCGTTTCCATTAAGTATGCAACTGTTTAAGTACTTAGTTACTAGCAATACTAGTTTTAAAGTACAAATTGTTTTTGTTGTTAGAGGGGTATTTATACTCCGAGCATTACTAGTTAGCGATGTACAAAACGCAATTTTTTAAATAACCTCGGCTATAAATAGCTGCTAGCTGTATCGTTCAGTGATTTTTGTTTGGCTGTAAAATACTGGAACACTTATTTCTAATAATTTTACGTAAGTCTAAACGTTTACGCCAGAATTTTCCTCAACGACGTTTAGGTTTTGGAAACCGTATAAATTTGTGTCTATGTAAAATAAGGTAATGGTGCAAAGCATGGTAAATTTGGTATTATGTATCAGTTCATAGCCAAGTATGTTGTAGAGAGAGGACAAGCGGCGGAGTGTGAGCTAGCACCTCGGCCTGTTGTCCCCCTCCGCACATTGTAACTAAATATATAGTCCCACAGTCGGTCTCATCGCAGAGCAGGTATGATACAATTTTAATTAAAGTTTTAATATTTATTTTGTAATTGTCATTCCAACTTATGCGTTATTGTGACTCGACTATGTGTTTATTGAATACAAAATAAAGCTCATTGTGTTGTATGTGACGTATGTAATATTTTTGTAAATTATCTCAATCAAATGATTTTTTTTTCGGATTGTTTAAATAGACATTGTGAAGTAATGGCTAGTCTACATTAGTGGTAGATAAGTCTGGGAATTAACAATAATTTCTTATTCATCTAAGATAATAGTATACAATTATCTTCCATTAATAATTATTGACGGTCAGCAAGACATATCCAGAACAGTATTTAATTAATTTGTTTAGTTAATGAACACAATCAATTTGGTGTATACTATAATATGTATTTTGTTCTGATTGTAATCATCACATTGAAAGCTATGATCGATAAAACAATTTAGTTTGAATTTTACAGTGTGACGTCACTGAGACTGGCCGTGTCCACATTGGTCAATGTCTGTGAGTCACAAGACACACAATCATAGCTCTGTTACGATCAAGCGCTGGCTCTCCAGCTTTACTTAGACAATGTCCTTCGGTATATTATTTGCAGTTTAAGTAAAAAAAAGTTTGTAATAAAATTTATATGAAATAAACTTATGTTTTATTTAAACTTCCTTGTATATTCTCCAGCTCAAATAAAGTTCAAATGCTTCGTACTGTAAATGTTGATCGCACGAGATTTGACGCGTCTAGTTACCCTTTTGATAGTAAAACTCACCCAACGGGAAAAAGAAACGATGTTGGGAACTTCCCTGTTTGATCGAATGCCTGCAGGTGCCTACGTCCAGCAGTGTTGGGGCTGGTATGAAGATGATGAACTAATGAGGAATTTCTAAACTCAACGGTGCTTATTCGTGATCATACCGAACGTGTATGTAGCGAAAGATTATTTTGGTTTATCACACTTCATTTTTCCATTCTATAAAAACTAAAACTGGGTCACTATCATATCGTCTTAAACGCAACTGGTAGAAGTAGCATTTGGTCTAAAACGCAGCTGGTCACTGGGTATAAAACGCAACTTGTCTAAAACGCTACCGGTCTAAAACGCAGCTGGTCTAAATATCAATTAGTCTAAAAATACAAGTCGCCTGAAACGCAACTGGTCTAAAACGGAGTTAGTCTAAAATTCATGTCGTCTAAAACGCAACTGGTCTGAAATGCCAAGGGCACAACACGTAATTGTCTCGTAATAGCAAATACTTAAAACGGCATATGTACAATTAAATTAGATAAATAATAATCAGAAAAACCGAATAAAGTTGCATATTTATTGTTATTAAAAAAAAACAAAAGAAATCTGTCAAAACAAAAGACAGTCGTAAAATCTCAATCTCATTACTTTAATTTTTTAAATTAACTTTTATTAATCTTAAACTCTTTAGAAAACAATTTCACTAAAATGTTCCTTACTTTAAAGTTTAAACAAATCTTTGTACTACGCTACTGTGGAACCTGGAAAAACCACGCAAGAAAGAATCAAGTGGAAGTGCTAAGTAGGCGTGGTAAGCGTGTCACTAATACGCTTTGATACTCGTAACTTGTCGCTAAAGGTAAAACATAACGCGAATATGACCTTTATGAACAACATGTTAAAGTATATAATTGCCAGAACTGCAAAAACCGCCATGTATCGACGACGGCGAAATTAACTCGAAAATTGAATTTATATCTAGATTCCAAAACGTCATATAATTCTTAGTGCGCTACAGCAAAATAACTTCTATTTATAGTTTATGAAGGTTTACTCCCAGATGTAGGATCAGCTGGAGGCCCGTCCCTGCAGTGGGACATTAATAGGCTGGTATGATGATGATGAACAGGGACTCAAAAGTCTACACAGATGAATTATTTATACCTTTAAGCTTATTTAACTAGATTTATCTAAGTTACTCTAACTTACTTCAAATATGTTATTTTTTTGTTAGTACATAGTTTATTTGTGTATTTATTTGTTTTTTGACTACAGCGGTTCCCATAGTGAATTTCTTTTTACGTATGATGTTACCACTTTAGAAACATATTTAGAGGTTTAAGGCCAGTTGAGATTAAGACGAGATGATACTGAGACCAGCTGCGTTTTAGACCACATGCTACTGCTACCAGTTGCGTTTAAGACGAAATGATAGTGAGACCAGCTGTGTTTTAGACCAAATGCTACTTCTACCAGTTGCGTTTAAGACGAGATGATAGTAAGACCAGCTGCGTTTTAGACCAAATGCTACTTCTACCAGTTGCGTTTAAGACGATATGATAGTGACCCCTAAAACTGACCAGTTAGGGAAACTGATGAATAAGGGAGACTGATGAGATAGCGAAACTGACTAATAAACGAAACGAAACAGTGGAAGTTGATAGTGTGTTCAAAGCCCAAAAAAAGTGTATTCGAGCGATGTGTGGTGCTCATTTTTTAGATAGCTGCAAACCACTATTTAAAGAACACAAGATATTACCACTTCCCTGTCTGTACATTTACGAATTGTGTAGTTTTGTCAAGAAATATTTAAAGGTATTTTTCGAAAAATTGGGGGATTATGATAACAGTAGAACTAGGCATAAAGATAAGTTACGTATACCACTTTTAAAACTTGAAATTCTAAAAAGAAACGCCTATGGTATGTCAATCAAAATATTTAATCATCTACCTAACTATATCACACAACTACCATTGACATTATTTAAAAAAGAACTATTTAAATTATTAAATTTTAAAAATTATTATAGCATTAAGGAATATCTTGACGACAAAGAATTGTATATACCGTAATTTAAATTAATTGAATTGAATTGTATTGTATTATAAATTATGTGTCGGTTTTATTGTTATGATTTATTTGAATGTAATTTATAAACTAGTTTTTAATGATATTTAACATTTGCACGCCATATATGGCAGAATATGCAGGAAAAAAAATCTATTTGTAACACCTTTGTAATGCACCATATTTATGCAAATAAATAATTCTTATTCTTATTCTAAACTTAGAAACTGACGAGTTAGGGAAATGACCAATTACAGAAACTTTGGTGACATAACTCAGCGTTTTGGCCTTGTGCGTTATGTCCCGAGTATACTTGTACACTAATCTACGAAAGACTACGAATCTGTGAAGTGCGATCATCTGAACAGACACGAAGTGGGAATGAGCAGAACAGGAGTAACCAAAACCCCTGGGCCCAAAATTTAAAAAAATACTTATTTTGTAGTTTACTTGAACTGTAGGTGATACGGGAGCTTTAATGATCATGGAAAGCACAAGGTGAAAACATTTGGAGTAGGCCTTTGTCCAGCAGTAAAAGTCTCTTGGCTGATATGGACATGGGCTTATTATTTAATTGGAACATTTTATCCCATATAATGCACAGTTTTGGAACTTAATAGGTCCTGGACTGGAAGTATCGTGCACCCGGGCATTGTATAATAGGAATAAAAGTGCCAAACGTTCAGAGAACTCTTAATAGAATCAGCTTCCAGGTCGAGTGTTCCAGCAACCTTGACAGGTTACCTAAGCGTTGCGTTGCTCGTTGTGCCAGCTGTTTCTCAAGTAGTACCCGGACCATCTTTTGTCTATTCACAGAAAACGATGCCATGGAGGGCCTTGATCTCGGACGTTGTATTTCTAGTTCCCGGGACTCCTCATACACCCCGAAGATAGTTACCGTCGAGGTTATAGTGGTAAGACCGGTTTTTTTTTTCGTGGAGGAAATGCTTTAGGCGTACACATCATCCTCACCTGGGGGTGCTGGTCAGTAAACCGGGTCTATGGGACTCTGACATACCTCACCAGCACCCCCAGGTGAGCATGTGTATGCCTAAAGCATTTCCACGAAAAAAAATGCCATGGAGGGCCTCAGCCTTCAGATTGAGCTATTCATTCAGGCCTGGTTGCATGTAGTTATCGAAACTAAAGAAGATCCATTGCGGAATCAAGGATACTTTAAATAAAAAACAGCCAAATACTAATTAAAAGTTTAATTATAGGAAAATAATGCAATAAAAATACTAATGTATAGAATATTACTAAAGTAATAATTTACAACATTTAAAATTTTTCTCTCATCAAAATAAATTTGCGTCAACTTTAGTGCAATATTGTATGGGAATGCTTTAAATAAACTCGATGGTATTATGTATGAGAGTTAATATATAAGTGATTAACGCATAACTTATTATAATAATATGATTACATGATGCGACTCTCTTTAATTATTTACAATCTGTACTCGAGATATATTGCACATTCAACACTTATTACTAACATTGCATGAATAACATTGGTAGATGATAACCTGTGTTATATTTAATTCCTTGTGCTATCATACATTCTCAAACAGATCTCTTTTATATTTAACTAATATGGTAGGGTACTTACTGATTCTGTATAATGTAGGTATATGTTGTTATACACACAATAAATAGTATACTAGTACTAAGTCAAACTGAACTTTTATATGAAAGTAAGACGTAAGAATTACAAGAAGTATGTAAGACACGACCGGATATTATTTATAATATGCTTAGAAATTAATTGTATGATTTAACTGTACTTACCAGAAATAACTTTAATTAAGGCCAAATTTTGAATTTTCAAGCGATTGTAATAAATATACTTATATATAAAACTAAGCAAATACCTTACCATTCAAAGGCATGTAACTATTCAACAGGTTAAAAAATCGCTACTAAGTGGACTTCATGCTAGTTTATGTGAGGTAATATCACATTTGGGACTAATAATTACACTAACTATTTACGCGCAAGTTTATTCACACCCTTTATTTGATGCCTAACCATCTAACAAACAAAAATAATATATAATCGAGTTAATAGTATTAAAAATTTCATCACTAAATGTCATATCACTATTAGAAGTACAATATATGTGTCACTGTGTAGTTTATGTGGATTTTAAAATGTGGATAGTCGGCTCTCATATATAGACAGACATTCATACATACATACACACAGTCAGTTGTATGAACGACGAACGGTCAGGCACATGTCGGCGTCACGAGCCACTCCATTAGAAATTATATACAAATACCCTGTACCATCATGTATTTATCGTCGACTCAAAGGTTATCAAATATGGGCCCAAATAATTTCTAATAAAGGGGTACAAATATACACATCGCTAAATTTTAATAATATTGTGCTCTATGCATACTAAATGCAGACTCGTCTATGTGGTAACTTAACCTAATATTGTAGTCAATGTAGAGATTTAAAGTATACGCGGACTCGCACGTGAAATGTAAGGACTTAGCTTGCGTTACTTACATATCTAAATAAAGGTTGATTAATAAGTCAATGTAACATTGACACAAAACATTCATAAAATACGTTAAAAATAATAAAATTATAAACTTACTACTACGCCTATTACAGTAAAACGTTCACATCTAAAACATTTAAATTCAATAACAATTTTCTATAATGATTTTTTTAATATTATTTACAAAAAAAATGTATCCGATTGATTACCGTCACAGTCAAAATAGTGTCCAGTTCGACCGCGCGGCCATAGCGTTTTTTTTTAAAAAAAACCATGTCAATTTTTTGTAAAAATTTGTCAAAGTTGATTCCCAAAACCATAAATTTGTCAAAGATACGGTTAAAAAGTTATAAGGGTTTGAACATGGCCGCGCCATTGAAACGCGGCGAACCGCGCGGCCACTGAGATCTTTAAAACTAAGCCTTGTAGAGACCTGAAATTTACGCAAATGCAAGATTTAATTTGTAAAAAATTTGTAAAAATATAAAAAAAATACTCAGGTTTATAGTTTAAGAGCTATAACACTAAAACCGAATGGCCGCGCCATTGAAACGGTGGAGAAAACGCTATCGCCTGTATCTCGCTGAAAAAAAATCGCAGAGGTGTGTAGTTTATTGTAATTACCCAGATTTGAATTTGTCGAAACTAGGAAAAATACAACAAAAATTCCTAGGTTTATATTTCAGGAGCTATAAGACTAAAACGATATGGCCACGCCATCGAAACGGTGAATAAAACGTTATTTCGCCTGTATCTCGCTGAAAAAGCATCGCAGAGGTCTGGAGTTTTTTGTAATACCTAGATTTTAATTTGTCAAAACTAGTAAAAATACAATAAAAATTCTTAAGGTTATATTTCAGAAGCTGTAGAACATTATCAGTATGTGGTGCGATAGGGTGACCATGTCTTATTGTTTACAGAATACTTTCTACTTATTGTTAAAGAAATTATAATTCAAGGATTCTAAATAAAATTAAAATGAAACCATAAATATAAAAACAATTATGTTTATTGCTTGAAAAGTCAATAATACAGTTACAGTCCGCGTGGACTTACGAAAAACTAGCCCTAAGATTGGTTTAAATGACGCAACTCCGCCCCTAAGCTATGTGATTGGTAATGCACACTATTGCATCTCACACGCGCCACCCCCGCGCGCCTCCGCAGGTCAGTGCGACGCGTACAGCCGTTAGTACTTATTATTCTGTGGTACAGCGACGTAAGCGTAAGAGTTTCGTTATCAGTGTGTCGTTGTGATGTTAACACGATAAAAAAGTGATCTACTGATTATTAAAATGTTCAGTTCGTGTGTAATTACGATTAAGTGTTGTACTGTGGTGTAACGTCAGTTCGGTAAATTATGTAAACAATTCAGCAGAAGTGATTAAGGTATGTTGCATTTAAATATTTTATGATTATGTTAGAGCTCTCTCTTTATTTGTATGGATGACCGTGTAGTTAAGATATTTTACTATGAAATATTTACAATCTTATGTATATGAACTTATATGAAATACTAAAAACTATCTAATAACTAACAAAAATAATAATAATGTATAATGTTTGCCCTGCAGTGGGACAATAATAGGCTGGATTATTATTATTTAATGTTTTATTAAATCATATAGGTAATTAGAACTTAACTTAGAACATTTGAAATGATTGTAAATCATTTTGATTCCACATTTTTAAATAAGTACAATCATAACTAGCAGGGATGTAGATATTTGTTTTTACTTTAAGCGTAATATTATATGAATGGAAAAATTACTAAAAAACACTAAAGTCAATTATTTGAAAGATATACACTTCCAAAGTCGTAAAATGAGTCCCCCCCGCCTCTAACTTTTAAAATAATAAAGTTGGAAAAAAAAATTGATGTAAATGTCAATAAAAACTTTCAATGAAAACTGGTTTGAACAAGATACAATCATAAGTTTTTGAGATATAGCACAATTTCAAAAACCGCACACGTAACTTTGTAATTCATACAAAGACTATGAAAAACAAAGTTAAGAGCAAAACTTTGCTTGTTACTACGGAACACTTCATGGGCGAGTCCGACTCGTACTTCCCCAGTTTTTTTTTTGTAACTCCACTGGTAAAATCTCTCTTCCTTTTCCTCTCACTCATTATTTTTTACAAAACCAGAAGTACAATATTATTATTGTTTGTTGTACTTATTACAATTTAAAAATACACCATTAACACGTTCACTGCGGGAGCTCAAAAAGCGTCTCGAATTTGAGTGCGTTACGAGATATAATGTGCCCCGTGAAGTGTTACCTTCATAGTGCGTTACGGGTATAAAAGTGCCCCGTACACCCTTATTGCTTTTTTAATCTTTAACTTACTGAAAATTAATGTTTGGTTTTGTTTTATTTTATAGTCTGATAGATTATGAAATGGGCTATGTTATAGTCCTTTCGCCAGTAAATTTGACAAAAAATTACAAAAATACAAAGAAAACCAATTGTACGGGGCCTAGGAAACCCCGTACCGCACTTGATATAATAAAATACGGGATTCTACTGCCCCGTAACGCACAGAACTCAATTATGTCGATAAAATTATAGTGTTGGGAAATAAGACAAACGATAATTTTTAATTTAAAATATTTATTTCGGCTTAGGAACTTTATTTAAGAACTTAGGGAGGAGAGGATCGATGATCCAAAATTACTTTTTTTTGAACATGTTGGTTTTAAAAAATTTTCATCTGACCTCAACGGCAATTGGGACCTTTGACAAAGATCAATTGACTTAAAATTTGCATCCGCTTATTTAGTAGTAGTTTTAGTAGTTGTGTAGTAGTAACATTGTCCAAAATTATGATCTTTGGCTTTTTTTGTTTGAACAGCTAGAAAAAATCACATGAACATTACGTAGCTCGTGATAGGTATGACTAGTTCTAGGACTAGTGTTAATATCAAACTCATCTGTTGCGCGTTGCTGATGCCGCTGAAAAACCTTGCGGTAAATTGTTGAGGATGCAGACTGCCGTTGGGATGAACTTGGAGACGACGAAATTTCATCATCTTTTTTAGTATTTGACAGTTCTAACATACGTCGCGATCGCTACATTATCGATAGTTAAACACAACATCTTCCGCTACTAACAACACTAATGATAATGAGGTCACTACCCCGTACGGGAGCACAATAATTAATACGGGATTTTTTAACCCCGTATCGCACTGGAAGGTAATTTTTGTTCTCTGGTCGTAACGGGGTTTGTAAGACCCCGTATAATTTTATAATTTTAACTGTTTCTTTAATAAGCGTACATGAAAAATATATATTTATCTCTCTCATACAGTAAATAATTCCATAGATACAGCTCCCGCACCAGCGAGTATACTCTAGTTTTTTTCGTCCGCACTGAATGACGGCACTGCACGAGGTTCAAAACACCCCGTAACGCAGTGAACGTGTTAAAATAAATAAATATTATCGAAAGGTGTTGTCAACTTTTGAACTGACGCTTTATTCGGGTAAAACGAAATTGCTTTTTTTGACCTTTGCAATTTCTGAAAAATAATGGGAAGTTTTTTTTTTCTTAGGTACGTTGGAGGCTCCCGTGGTCCGGGGGGGCCATATAATTGATACAGCATATACGGCGGAAGCTACGCCCCTGAAATTATTACAAAAAAAAAAGTCTTAGTGCGAGTTCGACTCGCGCACGGAGGCCATATCCGTTCAGTAATTTTTGCGTGAAAGAGTAACAAACATCTATCCATCCATACATTCTCACAAACTTTCGCATTTATAATATTAGTAAGATGAAGATTACTAACCCGGATCTAGGTTACGGCAAACGTTTGTTAAACAAATATGTATAAAAACAAAAGATTTAAAGGAAGCCGTTTAACAAAAGAAAATTTTAATAATTCTTCTTATAATATCTATCTAATATCTTAGTGTAAGTAAACAATCTGTGATTTTCGAGTTTTTTTTTTTAATTTGTAATATTCTGTGATTTATGTGACTTTTAAACCAATAAACATAATTGTTTTTATATTTATGGTTTCATTTTAATTTTATTTAGAATCCTTGAATTATAATTTCTGTAACAATAAGTAGAAAGTATTTTGTAAACAATAAGACATGGTCACCCTATCGCACCACATACTGATAATGTTGTACAGCTTCTGAAATATAACCTTAAGAATTTTTATTGTATTTTTACTAGTTTTGACAAATTAAAATCTAGGTATTACAAAAAACTCCAGACCTCTGCGATGCTTTTTCAGCGAGATACAGGCGAAATAACGTTTTATTCACCGTTTCGATGGCGTGGCCATATCGTTTTAGTCTTATAGCTCCTGAAATATAAACCTAGGAATTTTTGTTGTATTTTTCCTAGTTTCGACAAATTCAAATCTGGGTAATTACAATAAACTACACACCTCTGCGATTTTTTTTCAGCGAGATACAGGCGATAGCGTTTTCTCCACCGTTTCAATGGCGCGGCCATTCGGTTTTAGTGTTATAGCTCTTAAACTATAAACCTGAGTATTTTTTTTATATTTTTACAAATTTTTTACAAATTAAATCTTGCATTTGCGTAAATTTCAGGTCTCTACAAGGCTTAGTTTTAAAGATCTCAGTGGCCGCGCGGTTCGCCGCGTTTCAATGGCGCGGCCATGTTTAAACCCTTATAACTTTTTAACCGTATCTTTGACAAATTTATGGTTTTGGGAATCAACTTCTACAAATTTTTACAAAAAATTGACATGGTTTTTTTTAAAAAAAAACGCTATGGCCGCGCGGTCGAACTGGACACGTCAAAATATAGTTATAAAATTGTAGTTTATAGGTAAAACTGTCGATATTGTCTTATTCATAGAATAGTCACACATACTGTTAACGATTTTATGATATCGTTACATTAGCTTAATTTATGATTCATTTACTTACAGATAGTACAATCACTTTGGTACATAAAACTAGTCTTCATAGCCTTTCTTAATATAACATTATGATCTGAGAACACGATGTCTAGTGACATGAACACATCTAAGCAAGCAGTACGCTGTCAAGTATCCGATTACTTTATAATTACACTTTCTCTACCCAATACTTTATTATTCTAACATGTACATCAAACAGCACTGTATAGAGTGATAATTCGTGATTAATCTTTCAAGTTGTAAAGCAATACTTGTCGTCAAAAGCTGTCACAGCTATTAGAGTTGATTCAAAAACTTAGTTCATCCACTTGCGGCAGTTTGGTGCTCCACACATGCACATGATCTTGTGTGCGTCGTCTTCTATATCGAATTTATAATCATACGCCAACTGGAATTAGGAATTACAATAAGTTAAATAATAGTAATAAAAATGCTCAAGATTTGTAATAAGTTAAAAAGTTTGCACTTTAAAATCGTCTTTTGTGTGAAGTATAATACATATTATTTTGACCAAAATCTACGATATCTAGGATAAAAATAAGGTGTGTGCATAGTATAAATACCTCTTCTCCTCTCGCAATCCGTCTCTTAGCAAATATAATGATGCGGAGATGTCTGTCCACCTCGACAGTCTCGGCGACGCAGTTGGGCTGGCACGAGTGGTTGATGTACCGAGCTAGACCGCCGGATAGTGTGGCGTCCACCACGCGCCGCTCGTCCAGACGGAACATGTAGATGCCACGGTTCTGCAACGATCATTTCAATATGCATGTCAATTCTCGTTCTTTAAAATCGTTAATGACGTAAAGATTCGGTTAAGTTATCTTTTAGTTGTCAAATTTTCACACAATAGGTAAGACAATTTGACAACTAAAAATTAACTTAACCGAATTTGTAACGAATATAAGGAACGAGAATTGACATGATGTATAAAAGATCATGTAATTTAAAGACATAAAACCAAATCATGTTAATAGGAAAGAAGTCAGCCCGTTTAGTTTCGTATTTAGAAAACATGGTGACTAAATTCTCGCTAGGCCATATTTTATAGGAAACATGGTACATGTAAGCTAAGATTTACTTTATACACAGCCGAGGTCCGTCGCCTACAATAAGCTCAAGTGGTGCAATGATGACCCAAGACCCAACGATATAATATTATCGAAGGCGAAAAATATTATATTTATAATTAGGTCAAGACTGTCTGTCTGGTCCGTGTGGTGACGGAGTAAGAATACAAAATGTACAGTCAGCCCCAAAAGTCGCTGAACACATTTTAAATTTCAAAACTGCTGAACACTAAAAGTGCCATAAGTCAGTGTCGCGGGTATTTCAGAAGTATCTGAACACTAGTATTTCAAAAGTAGCTGAACACTAGTGTTCCAAAAGTAGCTGAACACTAGTGTCTATTATGTTTACTCGTTGGAATAGATATGTTACGGGCAACGTGATTAAGTGGGCATTATTAATAAGGACCGGTCTTTATTAATAATGCCCAATAACGACGGCCAAAGTGATAAATTTATCACTTTGACCGGCCATTATTAATAATGGCCGACGGCCCGTGGTCCATGTAATAAGTTAGTGTTTGAGATAGCTTAAAAAAAGCCAAAAGTCAGAAACAGTTGGTTAGGTAGGTTAGTATGGCGACCACAACGCGCACGAGCGAAGCGAGCGGGCCGCGGCAGCGGCCGGCGAGTGCCAGAAACATTTTTTTAATAAATAATTAAAATAATAAAATGTTTAATTTTGTAATTGCTATGTCTAATAGTTTATTTTTTTTTTTTTTTACTTTTCATGAAAATTTTGTAAGTTTAATTTCATTTAATAAAGAAAAACACTACAGTTCACCTATTTTATTACTTTGCCCAAGATAGGGTGGGCATTATTAATAATGGCCGGGAAAAGTGATTAATTATGCTGTTTTTATCACATTGCCCAATTGAGTCGGGCATTATGAATAAAGACCGGTCATTATTCATAGTGCCCGGACTTATCACATTGCCCGTAACAGATACATAATTTCAAAACAATTCACTGAGATTCGATAGCCTAGGGTATAGAACACTCGACTTTGATGAAGTAGACGTGCGTTCGAAACCGGGTTGTGCCAAGTATTTTTTTTTGGTTTTTTATTTTTTATTTATTGTATTTTATCTCAAAAAAAACAAGTAACTTAAATTCACCGTCACTGTTCACAGGTATTTTAATAAAGTTAAAATATTATTTTTAATTGAAAATTAAATAGTATTTTTATTTAATGAAGAATGATCATTATGACTTTAAATTGTATGAGAAACATTTTCGGAGATTCGATGATATGAGTTGAAATGTTATGTAAGAAGAAGCGCTCCCTGTTGTGCGACATTGAACTTAATAGTTTTATGACATGCAACTAAAATTAAGTCTAGAGGTGATAAAGCCATTTAATTAATTAATTAATTAAATTATTTTATTTAATTGTCGAATATACATTTTTTTCGTAAACGAAGTCGCGGGTTACAGCTTGTATTGAATAATAATAGTAGAAAACAAAATAAAACAAAATAAAAAAACACAAAAAGTAATCCGTTCCTCAGGATGGAACCAGAGCTGTTTTCTTTTCACCCAAGCTCTATACAAGCAAAGCTATCGTGTTGACAACTGTTTTGATGAAATTGTTAATGTAGTATTCCGCTTTGAAATTGGCTTGACTTTTGTCTACTGTCAAAATCACTCACTACAACTACACTGAAACTCGACCGCAGATGAGCGACGCAGTGGGCGACGTTGCCGTTCAGTCATGCGCGGCTCCCGTATACTGCACGAGTTGGCAACATCGATACTTCTGAAATACCCGCGACACTGACTTATGGCACTTTTAGTGTTCAGCAGTTTTGGAATTTAAAATGTGTTCAGCGACTTTTGGGGCTGACTGTACCACCCCATCTCATTCCATGGGTGTCGTAAAAACCGACTAAGGGACTATCCGTCAATATTATCTTTACAAAATAAAAAGAAGGAAAACTTGAAATGAAACCCTATACCAATACGTTTGGCCAGCGTGGTATTAGTAGGCCAAGTATGCCTCCGTCACGGGAAGAGGCCCGTCCCTGCAGTGGCACATTAATGAGCTGTTATGATGTTGCCTGTCTGTTTTCCTTCTACGAATAACTCGATTTCAGAAATAAAATAATGTTAGTATGTAAATATCTTACTTTAGCTTCATATTGTTTCTCGCGTATCTCGGACAGTTCCGAGCGTATGATCTCTCCGATGTATTCGATGACCATGGTGTGCTTCTCTAGGTCGCGCGCGGCGTACAAGCCGAGCCCCTGGATCTTAGACCTGAAATATACATTACATCATTATTATTTCATATTTATATGAGTACTATTAATAATTACTTAATATTATGTAGATTTATTTACAAATACTATACATAATAATTATTTATAACCTTTTTTTTTTAACAAGTGGCGTTCTGTCTGTCGTCTCTGCCTACCCCGGCCGGGATAAGGCGTGAGTTTATGTATGTATGTTATAAACATTCAAAAGGTTTAATTCCCATTAATAGAAAAGTGATTAACATAAATGTCAGCCTTTTTTATAGGTTTCCTCTATAGATAGCATGCATGTTCGTATTTACAAAAAAAGTATAAAAATATGGCGCTGAATTGTCTGGCACCACCAGTTGCATAGTACAAACCGTGCATTGTGCTTACCTTTGAACCAGATAGGACAATATTTAAGGAATATTAAATTACTCTGTGTGCAGTAAAGCTAGGTAGGCTAGGTACTAAATATTGCCTATATGCCTGTTTGAAACTATTACATATAATTATTTTTCTTTAAACATTTTGGCATATTGGAAGTTTCCTAACAGTGATCATCATATACTATTATCAACTTGCTGTGTGTCATACACACATAACTTATTTATGATATATTCTTTTTCTTAGCCCATTTATTTTTATGTTTAAACAATATGTTCATTTTGTTAATATTAAGAACATTGTTTAGAAATTTAGATTTTACTGTGGTGGGTTTCTACAAGAAGGCTGCGGAACTTAACAGCTTGTGTCTCAGAGCGACTCTCAGTGTAGAGGGTCCTTTGATCTCCTTTATATTTGCAAAGTACAGAGTACTATTAGATCTGGACATGCGTGCATCTGCATGGATAAGCGTCAAGCTTAGCATTAGACAAACAACAACAAGGATAGTGTGATAAGTAAGTTGAATAATAAATAAATAAATTTATTAATCTAGTCACCATATCATACAAAAAAGGTGCCAATAATAAATACTAATTAGTTAAAATTAAGTTAAACTAAAACAAAAACTACAAAGTGTTGTTATAAAATACTACAAACTATTTTTTTTTATATTAAAGAGTCATGCGATAAATATTCCCCTCATGTTTCACACAAAGCACTTACAATTTTTTTATTTGATTAGTTTAACATGAAAAAGTCCGATTATATCTTGAATTTGTTTAAAGTAGGAGAAGTACGATAAGGTGTATGTAGGGTGTGTTACCTCGCGAGGTAGACGTTGTTGCGCCACTCGGACTTCATCTTCTTGTACTGCGAGCTCTTGGTGTGCACGAACTGCTTGGAGTAGGGGCAGGCGGGGTGGTCGGTGGCGGGCGGCGGGGCGGGCGCGGCGGGGAGCAGCGAGGAGCGGGGAGCGCGGCGCCAGGTGGCACGCGCCCGCGCCTCCCCGCGCGCACAGCCGGACGGGTTGACGGCCAGCCCGCCCTCCAGCAGCGCCGAGCGACCGAACTTGAAGCGGTAGTCCGTCAGCGTCTCTATGCCTACGAGTTACGACCGCCCACATGTCATACAATGCTCAGCTTATATGTACTAACTTTATTTATACCCTACATCATTTTATTTAGATCTTAGTATTTTAATGTCTTTTAGGTAAAAAATCACTTTAATTTTTTTTTAGAAACTTATTTTTTTTTATTTACCACGTATACGTACTATTTTAAATTTACATAAAAAAACACTTTGCTTTAAAAACGTATCTACTATCTCTTAATTCATAAATTATCACAACATCTTAATAATATAAAAAACTATTATAATTAAACAACAATATACAATGTACTAACCAGGCAAACTCTCGAGTACTCGTACTACGGCAGGTTCAGTAAGACCGAACAGATCTTCTCCGGTGACGTAGTTTGGCCATAGTTTCAGAACGCCATCTTCACTTCGAGATTCTCGTAATGCTGCCACTGCATCCAGTACCTAAATACCGTATTAGACTCATTAAAATAAATCAATAAGGAAATAATTCAAAATAAGCGGATTTAGTGAATAGAATAAAGGCTCATTTAGGGAGTCGCGTCGAGCTTTCACGTGCGACATGGCTTATTGCGGAACGCAAGCGTTACGACCGTTTACAGTGAGGTGGCGCGTGGAGCGGCTGTCGCGTCACTAGCGAACTCAAACATATAGAAATGAGCTTGTTTAAGGAAAGGCAGGGCGTCAAGCGACGACGTGTTGCTGTATGTTTGTGTTTCTGGCAGCCTGGTACAACAGCGACGCGTGTCCTTAAAGGAGTCTTAAGGCTTCTATGAGGTGAGTCTTGTAGGGTGTAAGCAGTGATACTCACGTCAGCCCAGGCGGCGCGGGGCGTGGGCGCGGCGCGCTCCGCGGCGGGCTCGTCCTGCGCGCGCACGTGGAAGCGCGGCCGCCCCTCCTCCTCGCTGATCCAGCACACGTAGCGGCAGCGCGTGTTGGCGCGGGACATCGACCAGTAGAACCGGACCTACACCCACAACACTCACATGTACTGCTTATCATACACATTTTACTTAGGAAGTAATTACTTCCTAATAAATAAACTAATTCTTTTAAATTAAAAAATTGAATAAAAAATTATACTCACAATTTTATATCCAATAGGATAAATATAATTAGGTGTGTGGAACGCTGCTAGCTGATGAGGCAATAGATGTCCAGGACTGAGGAATATGAGCCCGCCGACTCTGATGAGGTGGTTGGTGTCAGAGTGTAGCATCACTGAGGCCACTTGACGCTGTTCGTCACGAGATATGTAGACACGACGCTGTACGCTTAGAGTTGTTAACTCGTTGTCTTTCTCGTTCTATGTGGGAAATAAAAATAAAATAGGTAAATATATGGGTTCAAAAATTGTGTAAAACAATTTTTATATGTTGACATTTCCCTATGGTAAGGGAAGGACATAATTGAAAACAAAAAAAGAAAATCTTGACCAGTAGGCCAAGTTTGAGTTTGTTATTGGAAGTGGTTAGACGCTTCAGTTGTATAATATTATGGAGTAAGGGTAAAGAGGACTGACCTTGGGCGCGTGCGAGGCGCAGAAGGCGGTCTTGTTCTTGTAGAAGACTGCGCCGTCCTTGACCGCGCAGCCCAGGTGGTACACGCTGCCGCAGCGCAGCTTGAAGCAGCGCAGCGTGGCGCCCAGGCGGCGGCACGCGGCGCACAGCGCGGCGGCGCCCCCCGCCAGCGCGCCGTCCACGTTCATGAGCGCGCCGCTCACGGTCTCGTACACGCCCTCGGACCACAGCGCGCAGTTCAGGTGCACCCAGCGGTCCACGTCGCAGTTGAGCAGGCGCGACACGCCGTCCGCCACGCCGTCGCCCTGGATGCCGCACAGCTCGCACTTCCTGCTGTCCTCGTTGGTGACCGGCATGATGGCGACCCCGGTGCGGAACACGAGCTCGGTGAGCTCCCTGTCCGTCGGACGCTTGTACTTCACGGGCGGCCCAATACAGCCCGGCGACCACGCCTTGTATCGTATGCCCTTGTATTTTTCTTTGTCTGACGTGCTCCGATCGCTGCTCTTCTCGTCCTGTTCGCTCTTGAGGTCCTCGTCGAGCGCGCTGACGTCATCGCCGACCTCTTTCATTAATTCGTCGTTATCGAGCGAGTCCATGAAGGATAGATCCATTTTTTCGTCTTTGATGTCAGGCTTTATGTCCAAGTCGTCCGTCTCCATGCTCTCCGTCGATGCAGTATCAAAATCATCCCTGTCTTTGGATAGATTGGTCTCGACGTCGGATTTACTGTCTTCTTTGGCGGCAGTTTTTGATTTACGATCGAGTATAATATTTGTTGGCCGCCAAGCGAAGCTCTCGTAGCACTGGGTACTACAGAAGTAAAGTTCTGAATCACTGTCGCATAAAATTTCTTCCGCATTGCCTTTGTTAGCCGAAAGTAGAGGAAATTCCGAAGCTTTAGCTCTGACCACTGAATCGAGAATAACAACGTCACAGTGTCGACAGAACTTGGCGGCTCCATTAAGAATACTTTGTATGTCAATAGGTGTTCCTTCTTTCCCGTCTTTTCCTTTAGATCTATATAAACCTAATTTATGCGATGGTGGTGTAGCCGTTCTCTCTACAATTTGATATGAAGTGGGCGGAGGAATGTGGAGAATACCAGCGAGTTCTTTCAACACACCAAGAATGTCTTCAGCAGCACCGGATGTTAATGTCAGCGTAACTGTAACATTTTCATTAGTTTCTGTACTACCTGGCGAGTCTATATTCTTAGATTTGCCTGTATCCGTTTCTAGAGGTTTGAGTGCCTTTTGATTTTCCTCCTCTTCCTTTATTTGATAGAATGAGACAGGTTTAATTCTGATCGGCACAGGTGCTATTATCGGGATCGCAGGTGATATGCGACCTGCCGCGGAATCACTATCTTCGTCGTCCTCTTCGTCATCAATAAGTTTAAGTCCAGGGAATCTATTAGGTGGATCTATATCCACACATTCAGGACTAGAACAGCTGACAATACTGTCAGGTGTATCAGTATCTCGCTCTTTACAAATGAAGTCCAACTTTTTCTCTTCTGGATCTTCATCAAATACAATAGGTTGAAACTCCTGATCGTAAAATCCTCTCTGTGTCGATGCTGGTGGTTTTTCAGGTAATGGTTCATCTTCGCCGAAAGGTTTAGTATTGTAATAATCTGCCACATTAGGTATTTTAGCGTTACCAAATTCACCAGTTAAATCTCCTTTCAGTATATCATAGTCTTTATTTTTTAGCTTTGTGAGATCTCCCGAGCCAAACAAGGGACACACAGCGAAATTTGTAGTTAAAGCAGGTTCTTGTATTTGCATTGCTGGCATAGAACGTAACTGAACCATTAAACTATCAATGAATGTATCATAGTCTTCTTCGTATCTTGAACCTTTTCGCGGCCGCTTCTTGGCGTTGGCAGCGTTAAGGTTACTTTCAGCGGCTTGCTTCATATTCATTTGTATCTTTCGCTTCTTTTGTTGATATTCACGTCGTTTTCGCTTTTTAGCCTCTGAAGGTGTCTCGGGTGTTATTTCGGAAGGAATATCCATGTTTACACTTTCGGGGTACTCTTCTTTCATCGGGTGGTCAAGTTTGCCTTGGTCAGAAGCTGTAGAGACACCAGAAGTAGCTGACTGCTGCGAACTTTCATCCAATAATTCTCTTTTAACTTCTAATGGTGAAAATCGATTAACGGGACTTTGTTGTGGAGGAGCGATTTCCTTTTTGATAGCTTGATGTAGCTGTTGATTATCCATACTCATGGGATACATTTGCATCGACTTCATAGTGGGGGAGCTCTCTGGCATTGGAGTAGTCTCATCTTTATTTAATATCTTTACAGGTGGCTTTCGGACATCCATTAATGATTGTGTGGATGTTTGAGTCAAGGGTGACATTACAGAAGTAGGAATACATGTTTGAAGTGGACGTGAAGCAAATGGAGAATTGATTGTAGATATATGTCTGGGAGAACTTTTAGGTATTTCAACTTCTTGAGTTAACGATAGCGTGGGTGGCGGAATCGAGGGTCTAGCTAGTTGCGCTTCTAAAGAAGGTATAGTTCCTAAAGCGGGTGCAGTCCGTTGTATCGTCATCGTTCTCTGAGGAACTGAATTCGCCGCCGTAGTCGTAGTTTGTAGAAGTTGCTTCAACAATACGTTTTGAGACTCGTCGTTCTTCTGGTTAGCTGTAGATTGCTGGACGTTATGTTTATTTGTTGTGTCAGCTGAAGCCGTTGATACGTTGGGCTCGTCAGTCTCCATAGGTTCTGATTTAACAACGACTGCTTCGACACTATGTCTCTTTGCCGGTTGAATGTGGCCTACGATAACCTCACTTTTAGGTTCGTCGGTAGATTTGGACCGTTTAAGAGGTGATGTAAGCTGAGTATGCAGCAGTTTAGAAGATGTTATGAAGTTTATAGGGCCTTGTGCTGGCTTTGCTTGCATTTGATTTATTCCTGTGCTGACAACACTATGTGTTCGTACTGTTACATTAGGAGGGGGTTCTTTATTACCCATCATGGGCCTAGAAGTCATAACAAGTGCGGGAGGTTGACTAGAACTTATACTCTGTTGGTTAAAAGGTAAGTTGCTAGCATTTATTTGCCTGCTAGGTTGTAAAAGAGTATGGCCTAAAATACTAGTGGGCAAAGCTTGGTTTTTCTGTTGAAAATTACTCATACTAGTCGTGATTGTATTCGAGTGCATTATATTAGCGGGACTAGTAGAACTGTGTATCTTCGATAGAGCTGGCATTTGTATTATTTGTGATGGCATAGACGATGGTCCCGAGTCTTCCATAGACGAAAATTGTTGTTGCTGTTGATTCGATATCAAAGGCGATTGAGCTGGAGATTTCATTAAAGAATTTTGTAAACTTACAGGAGAATTTATTGGCGAGACTGTTGGAGACTTTCTCATTTGTCCCATGCCTGATAAAGTATTAACCCGTGAGCCGATTACTTGAGCTACACTCATAGGTATATTATCAGAGACTGATATAGGTGTTTGCGGCTTTTCTATTCTTTGTATAGGTGAAGGTCGTGGTGCAGTTACTTCAACTTTCGACGAAGGTAGAAGATTCTCAAAATTAACTTGAGTTGGTGTAGCCGCGTCGCTATTTTTCCTCATAATTGTCTGCGCTTCTACTTTTGATGCATTAGTATTAAGCGAAGACATGATAGTTCGTAGTTGTTGGGACACGTTAGCCATGTTCGATGTTAATTCAGATGGCTGAGACAATGGTGATAGTTGAGGCACAGTAGCCGATTGCAATGCAAGTCTCTCTGGTTCACGTTTAACAAAAGTCGTCTGTTCGTGACTTTCTTTCAGCTCTACTTTACCTGTATTCAAATTTTGATTCTGAACTGGTATAGATGTCGGTATAGACTTTTGGGGATGTTTTACACCGTAAGTTTTGTTATCATCTGTAATATTCTCAAATATACATAGCATATCCTCGAAGGATTCTACATGTTTATTATTTCCCTCCGACGTTTCCGAGTGTTCTTGCATTGTAATATCGTTCAAATATCTTTCCTGAGATGGCGTTGGAGAAGGAATAGAGATCTGAACGGACTCTTGAGCCATATCCGATGTTATCTGCATGTTAGAGTCTATGACCATTTCTTTCCTTTGATTGACAATCGCCTTGATAGTCTTGACGACATTTTCGTCAGCTTTAATTGTGGAAGTATGTGGAGGAGCTGGTTCAGACATACTTTTATTGTATGACAGGAGCAGGTTACTCTGAATATTATCTTCAGGTTTGTCCTCGTCATCCCCTTCCATAATATTATCTGGAATTTTCTCGGGGACAGGGTCTGGGCTCTTTATGTCAGCTTTACCCAAAAGCAGAGGTGTTCGATCTGAAAGACATAGGGTGTGAGGTAATTCTGTCTGTTGACTTATTTCGTTTTCAATATCAATATCTTTTGTTGGTTCTTTGAACATAGATCCTCTTTGGTCCATTTGAGAGGTTCCCTTTGAAGCCATTGACATTTGCTGAGAAGTCGAACTCATTGGTTGACTTTGATCCTTATCAGAATTATTTTCTGACGTTACTGTGCTATCCGGTGACGCTGCGTCATCTTGGAATATCTTAGCAGGAAGCGTAGCATCGTGGCTAACCGACAAACTTGACAATTTTGAATTCGATAAAGCAAGAACCATTGGTTTCTCGATCGTTTTGACGATTTTTTGTTTCACTTGGTGTTGAGTCAATATTGAAACTGGCATCCGCGGCTGATTTATATTGGCCACTTTTGGTAAATTAGAGGATATGACACTTATAACAGAACTAATAGGTTTAGAGAGCGCCGGGGTCGACATATTTATTGTAAGAGGCGGATTCGTTAAATTAATAGGAACTTTTTTGATCTGAGGATTTTTTGACATACCGGGCATATGTCCGGCTGCACTGGAGATCGGCATAGATAGATTTTTTAATACAGGTACTGAGATCGTCTGATTAGCGATGGAGACCGATGCGACAGTAGCTTGGGACACTTCATCTAGTATTTTAGTGTTAGTGTGTGGCGACAACATCGTCGCATTGAGAACCGGTAAGCGGGTTAAAGGCGATCCCGACGGATTCATAATTTTATACTGTTGAACATTAGAGGGTTGTTTCCCCGTGGAGAGACTGATGACCGCTACAGTTTTAGTAGTAGTCTCGGTGCGCGTCTGCGGCGGAGGGGTCTCCTCCTCCAATTCGTCTTCAGGTTTCCCGCTATCGATGAGCTCTTCGAAGTCCTCCTCGGTGGCGATGCGTTCCTCCGGAGATATAGCGTCAGGCTCGACGAGCACAATGTCGTCGTCGTCGAGATGTTCGACGAGCTCCTCGACCTCGTCATCGTCGTGTGCGCGCACATCGTCCGAGTTGTCCTCGTGTGTGTAGTCGAGCGTGGGCGGGGCGTACAGTACGTAGGGGGTGGATACAGGCGGTGCGGGGGCGGGGTCTGGCGCGGCGCGGGGTCGCGGCGGCGTGCGGCGCTTGAGGATGGACACCTTGGCGAGGTGCTGCGGGCGCTCGGGCCAGGGCGGCGCGCCTCCTAGTAACCCTGGGCGACAGTACCGGTAGCCGGGCGGCAGGGGCAGCGGGCCGCCTCCTGTACCTCCGCCGTGGTCGTTGCACGCCAGCGGTGACGCGGCGGGCGAGGCGCAGGGCGTGGGCGTGCGCGCCACGTGCGGGGAGCGCGGCACGGACGGTGACGACGGACTGTACTGCTGACGCTGCAGCATTTGTTGTCTCTGGAGTAAACAAAATTCATATACACACCTCAACAAAGTCTAGGGATATTTGGTATTTACTCAATTAACTCCAAAATTATTGAAGATAACATACAACATGTTTATATTTATATAAAGGTAATTTATCAGGCTACAATCCAAAATTAAATAAAAGTATTATTTCTGCGTAAATAATTTTTTATTCAAATAATTAAAAAATTTGGAAATTTAGTCAATCTAATGTAGTGGTGTATGTGTGCATGTACAATATAAGTACATGCACTGTTATTAATAGAGGAGTCTTATAACTGCACTCGCGTCTATCACTTGTCTCTCCCATAAGTCCCATCCTTACATGGCGACCCTGCCAGGATGGATCCGCAAGGTATCGGATAGCGTGCGCGAATTTAGCATGTTGTTTTGATTTGCAATTTGTGATTTTTAATACTTACTTAAATAAGAAGAAAAGTGTTTTAAAAAAAGTGTAAACATTTGATAAAACATACAATGAAAAAGGTTGAAAAATCGCAAAAACTATGGCTATAGTGTAATGTAAATGTTGCTGTTGAAAGTGTCGTCACCAAATGGAGCGATGTTGTGCTATTGCACGTAAGGAGAATGGGTCATGAGACCCACAGCTTCGAGATGGGCTGAATTGGAGTCGGCATGGCGCCCCTCTGTCGGGTGCATGCCATGTCGCGAAAGTCGTCGAAATTTTCATTATAGTGAAAGTGCGTAGTAAAATAGTGTTATTTTTTAAGCTACTAGTATAGTATAGAATAAATAAGTGTAGTATTTTTGTGTCATCATTTTATTAAAAATAATTAGCAAACGTATATAATAATCAATACAAATAATTCATTATACTTAGATAATAATTTTTTTATTACTGTTACTATTTACCATGTACTTATACATGAATATAATTACATTTTTTTTATCTATGAGGTGACATAATTAATGAAGAATACTTATTAAAAGTTTTAATTATTTGTGACTTTTGAATATTATTTTATGGATTAATTATGACATAAATAATAAACTTATATTATGACTTGGACGATATTTTTGTGTAATTGAAATGTGATAACATTCCATTCCATATAGGTATACTTAGCAACAATACATACCTTTGAACTGGTGATGATTTTGTTTAGATATGCCAACCATATAAGGTTCGGAATTTGTATGTTACAAGTTAAATGTAGACTTGTAATGTGACTTTATTATGAACTTAATAATTTAAATACTTAGATCGAAATAATTTTAAAATGTTGTGCTCAATGTAGTGAGAAAAAGTAAAGTATTGACATAAAATAATTATGAGTTTTGTGCGTTGTTGCGTTTTTTAATAATAATATGGAGAATTTATAAACAAAATATTGTAATAATGAATTTTATTGAGATGTTACTGATGTTTGGTTTAGTAGATAAAGGATAGGATGTCAAGTGACGTGCGTTGGTTCGAATCCAAATAAGACTTAGATGTTACGCTAAAATGCGAATAACTATTTTAACATTTTGTTAGAAAATGTGTACCTAATAATGTTACATTGTGTTGAAAAAAATGAATCTGTAAGTTATATAACCATTCCCTAGGACAATCGGACTGATCACCCGCTGCCTGTGGAAATCGTTATCTAGCTATAATTATGAAACTTGTTGTGTTAGACAGAGGTAGTGAAATAAATAATGTAAAAAAAAAGTAATTTAAAAGAATTACATGCCATGTTTTACGATCGAATATATCGCGAGCCGAATATTTGAGTGAACTTGAGCGTTTTGTAATGTAAAATGAAGAAAAATAATGAGAAAATGATAATGAATAAATAATATAATGGTTAACCGAAAAGAAGTAGATAGAATTAGTGGACCGGCCATTACTAAAATGAAATGAATAGATCGATGTTAAATATATTTATGTATCTTCTTCATCGCAAATCTCGCGAGACGAATTTGTGAAAGAGTTACAAGAATTTTGACTATGATAATGAATAAAGATTAATAAAAGTAATAAATATTTATGACCTTAAATAGTGCTTTGAGGTTCTAACTTTTTACTTAATGAGTTCCACCTCCTCCCAATACTTTGAATTGGTGTTAGAGTGTGATGTCACGAATTTTGACAAAGATTTTTTTTTCTAGAACCTTTATTTTAGTGCTAAGAATAAACATGACATATTAACTTTTGTAATGTTATTACCAGAGGTCGGAATTAGGTAGAGTTATTCATGTACTTACACTGATTTCATACAGCGAAAGAATAAAGTGGATATGCTACAAATCCCGGGATTAATTAAAAAAATAGAAAAATATCCCACGATTTAAATAAAAAGTTACATATTTACTTTTACACACTTTAAACTACTTACTGCACGCGCGACGTTGCCACACTTACATCAATGACATCGGATGCTCGAAGTTGCAAAATTTGAACAAAAGGAAACAATAGCGGTAATGCGGAACACTGAGATTGTATCTCTTTCTAACGCATTCAAACTATATCTTAGCAATAAATCGGTTTATTGACACAGCTCATTCGCTTACCTCGGTTCGTCGAATGCGCACACGTGTTTACTATTGTGTTTTGTGTGGTGAATCCTGTTTGACCCTGGATTGTTTACTGGATTCTGGACTCTACTTAATACGACTATTTCGGCACGCATTAACGGACTTTGATTTGGCCTTACTGTATTGGACGATTGGATATTTGAAGTTGGTGATATACTTGGTAAGTTTATTGTTCATATTTATATTAAATGTCCTTTACATTAGATTTTCCCAATGTAGAATGTTTGTTATATTGTCATAAAATCGGTGTTGTTTAACTCAAGATGTTCTTTGATACAATTAAAATAAAGTAGCAATGATTTCAAATGCTACTGAAGAAGCTTAACATACGGGACTCTTTTTTTAATTGCTTTAATTGACTATATGGTTAACGATTGGAATTAATTTTTCTGGTAATCTTTTACAGATTTTCTTTTTAGGTTTAAACTGATTAATTATTAATTAATGTGTTTATGTGATTATTACGGAAACCTGTCCTACTCGAGCGTTCTTGTATGTACTTCTGGAACAAGCGTTTATAGTATTTATATTAAATAGTGACAATTACTACATATCGAATGGGAAAAAACGTTTATAATAGGACGAATATCCCTTTGACCACTTACATTAAGGTGAAGAGTACGCAGAACTAGCGTCACTAATTTATTTCTTTACGTAACTCCTAAATCAGCTCAATTTTCAGTAATTGAAAGCCCAGTGGCACCAGAAAACATATCTAAAGTTTAATAAAACTCTATATACAATTTTTCGATTTGTATTTTATCCACAAAACAGGTTTACGCCCAAAGTAGCTTCTTTCCCCAAAGACTGAGCGAAAAGGAGTGTACAGTGAATCAATAAGCATTATTTATCGGTGTTTTTTAGTGCCCTTGCGCTTACTAAGTAGAAGCAGACACTTTAAATTTATACGTAATGTATGTTACTATAGTTGCTATAACAATAAATCTATATCTAAATATATAAAAATGAAACCCGTTTTCCGTTTTCACGGCATCACGCGTGAACGGCTGGACCGATTTCACTAATTCTTTTTTTGTTGTATTTGTACTTATTATTAGGAGAAGGTTCTTAGGTAGGTGTAGGGTAGGTTGTTGGGTAAGGGTAGGACAACGCGTGAACGAAGTCGCGCCGGGCCAACTAGTATAGTATAAAACAAAGTACCTACGCTTCCCGCCGTCTGTCTCTTTGTATGAATTTATGCACGCTTAGATCTTTTAAACTACGCAACTGTTGTGACCTATCTCTCACATACTTACAAACACATGCATACGGTTTTCTAAGATTGACTATTATTTTGCTCCAGATTAAAAATATTACCATGGCGCAGAGTTCAATCAAAGAAGCCACCATCAACAAGTGGATCAAAGATAATCCGGAGCTATTTTACGACCATGCAAGTGGATTAATTTACTGTTCCAAATGCGAAGCACATTTGAGTGCGACTCGTCAGAGTAACGTCAAAAGACATGTAGAAGGAGCAGTACATAAAGGCACGAAGAAAGAGCGCCACATTCCTTTAGAATTTTACTTCGACTTAATCGAATTTATGATTCTTTGTAACATACCGTGGTCCCAACTGAGCAACATCGCATTTAAAACATTTTTTCAAAAGTACATTTGTTGCAATTGCAAAAATATTACTCTACCTAGTGAATCCTTATTGAGAAAAGTTTACCTGGATCAGCTTTTTAAAATCAAAATACAAGAGATGCAAAGTAAGATTGTAGATAAAAAGCTATGGCTTTCAGTAGACGAAACTACGGATTTCTTAGGACGAGCTGTGGTACATTTGTTGGTGAGACCATTAGAACTTAGTAGGAACCATCGGCCTTACTTAGTGGCATGTAAAATGCTAGACACTGTAAATGGAACAACGATATCACAATTTGTTCAAGATTCTTTAAAAAATATGTGGGGAAGTTCATTTGAGAGCAAACTAGATAACGTTAGAATGTTATGTACAGACAGTGTGGCATACATGATATCAGCTGGTAGAATGTTAAAATCAACTTTTCCTAAAATGTTGCATTTCACATGTTTAGCCCATGCTCTAAATCTTGTTGCGGGGCAGATTAGAAAGGAGAATCCTAATGTCGATAGTTTAATTTCAAATTTGAAAAAAGTTTTTTTGAAGGCACCAAAAAGAATTAAAATCTTTAAAGAAATGTGTCCGGATTTACCTTTACCTCCTGCACCTGTAATTACCAGATGGGGTACTTGGCTTGATGCAGCATTTTATTACGCTAAGCATTTCGATGAAATTAAATCTGTATTGTCGGTGCTGAATGGTCAAGAGGCAAAATCAATAGAGAATAGTTTAAACATTTTTAATAATAACGACAACATTAAAGATGATTTGTCTCGTATTTACGAAAATTTTTCAATTATACCAACAGCTTTGACATCTCTTCAGAAATCCGATCTTTCTCTAATGGAATCATTTGAAATATTTGATGCAGTGAGATTAGCTTTGATATGGGCAAATTGCGAGAGCTTAAAAGATAAAATGGAAAAAGTCATGGATAGGAATCCTGATTTGGACATTATCAGAAATATAGCAGAAAAAATTTCTTCCTGCACTAATGATGACGAGGAGGAGGAATTGTATAAATTTGCTAACCTCACCTCAGTTGACGTAGAGCGATCTTTTTCAATGTACAAATGGATTTTAGACGTTCGGAGAAATTCATTGAAGCCAGAAAATATTGAAAAGCTAATGGTCATATATTTTAATTCTCACAAAAGTTATACAGAGTCGGAAGCGAACACTTCAAATTTTACTGGTAATGAATCTGACAAGGAAAATGATTCCGATGGGCCGTTTGAATAAGGAAAACTTCCCGAAATAGGCTTATGAGAATTTGCTTAAGACTATTAATAATTTGTATTGTAAATTAATGTAAACTAATAAAAACTGTATGTTAATAAATTATCTTTGTTTTATTGGTCTAATTCTGAGGTTTTTATTATTATTTATTTGTTTGTTGGCCACACGGGATTGTCCATTAGAAATCCCGGGATTATTCATCAGAAATCCCGGGAAGGTCCACATTAATATCAACATTTCGATGCAAGTACATAAATAACTCTACCTAATTCCGACCTCTGGTTATTACTTACTATTATTAAACTTAAGTTACTTATAGCTTAAAATATTTTATTTTTTTATAATCAAATACTGTTTTTTTATATTATTTGTTGAGTATGTTGTGCAAAAAAAAACATATTGTAATTTGTTTTTTTGTTTCGTGCACCCCCGGAGGTGTAGTGGTGTATGTGTGCATGTACAATATAAGTACATGCACTGTTATTAATAGAGGAGTCTTATAACTGCACTCGCGTCTATCACTTGTCTCTCCCATAAGTCCCATCCTTACACTAACAATGAATTTGTTTCTTAAGCAAAAGTGAAAATAATCGAAAATTAATCTGTTTTTAACTGTTATGTGAGTAATTAGTAGACAGTACATTAAAAAAACCGTAAATAACGGTCCTGCAACGGTTTTTCATGCTTGTATTAAGTTATCCAGGTCTTGATGCGGTATAATGTTACAGGTCCGACTAGGATACTAATAAAGTTGCTCTTCCATCGCAAGTTTATGCAGGAAAATTCATCAAAGCCCTTCTTTTAAACATGTCCTACGCGTATTTTATGGTTTTGAGGTTAGGCGATTGAGTGGTTCAGCATAAAATTGATACGTCATGCTCCTGCAACCAGCTCGTCATCACTCTCGCTTTATGCGGACGGGTGTTAACGTATATCGAGCTTAAACATTTGGCCCAATTGTAGTCTACGGGGGTAGATTATTAGTTCTAGCACCTCGTTAAGTTATTTTTCAGCCGTCATGGTGTATCTGATCAAAACGCGCTCTGTTCTTCGACCGACACAAATTCCCGTCCAAATCATAATTGTTCTATCGTGGTATGAATAGATTTTCTCAGGATGTTGTAGACGGCTATCACAACCAGGAACTCGCCAAGCACGTTTTCTACGTGAATCCGAGTGGAAACCGAACCGGGACTCATGTGTAAACACCACTACAGATAACAGGTCATCTTTACAGAGCAAATGTTCACGACCTCACTCTAGTCATCGAGCGCGATTTGCTCAACGTATTGCTGGAGTTCAAAGCGGTATGCGAACATAAAGGTGGGCTTCATGCCGACTTCTTCTGACAGTTTGGTCACCCGCAAGAGGTTACACCAAGAGCTGGAGCCTCTAAGCCAGATGCATGGTAGTAACATTTGGCTGCCTTTTCGCGGGAACTTGCAAAAATCGGTCATGTCGTTGAGTGGTGATAGACTTTTTGCTGTGGTATCTTTCAGCCACTTCACCAGTAGCACGATAACGTGACCATAACCTTAATTTCATATTTTGTATTGTTCCAATCTCTTCAGCAATACTATGCTCAGTACCCGCAGCTGGGAGCATGCCTACTGCCCTTAACATTTCCTGTTGAAATTGCGCCGCTGTTTGATGCACACAATATTAATCATTGGAAATAAACGTTTAAATTGTTATAAAACTTAAATTTTACACAAAAAAGTAGTCAAAACTTACTGTTGGTAAAAGAAATTTTCGAACTTGACTACGTTCAAGCCGCGTAAATCTTTTATTTTTAATTTTATTTTTCAAATTCAAATTTAGAATGGTTGAAAAAGGTTAACAAAGTAAGTTTTCATCAAAAGAATTAAAAACAACCAATTTTTTTTGAGTTTCACAACTTAATACAAAATATCGTGAAAATATCCCTAGACTTTGTTGAGGTGTGTATATTACTTATTTACTCAAGTATCTACTTTAATTAACTAATGGCCATTATTATCAAGATACTTACAGCCATCTCGTTTCCAGGATTCCCGGGTGACGGCATAGGCTGGGGACTTCCGAGCGGTGAAGTCTGCTGTCGTCCTCCAAAAGGCACTCCCACTCTCATTCCTACTAAAAAGAAGGAAACAAATCGCATTAAAACATCTCAATTAGAATTACATTAATCTCATTTTTAATTATTAAGGAAAATACAGTCATTAACAAATAATAATACTTTAAGATTATACAAATAGATGGTTCCATTAGGTACTTAAATAAAATAAATTGTTTTAATTATTACCTTGTTGATGATGCGGAGGTCTTGCAAACCTTGTTGGTAAGGGTGAACAGCCAGGCGCTGGACGAGGGAATCTCCCAGTTGCATAGTCAGACTGAAAAAGAAAACCAAGCGTCATCATTACAGCCCATTAATGTCCCACTGCAGGGACAGGCCTCCTCCCGTGACGGAGGTATACTTGACCTACTAATACCACGCTGGCTGGATTGGTATGGGGTTTAATTTCAAGTTTTCCTCCTTTTTATTTCGTAAAGATAATATTCACGAATAGTCCCTTAGTCGGTTTTTACGACACCCATGGGATGAGATGGGTTGGTGATATATTGTATTCTTACTCCGTCACCACACGGAGAGCAAGCGTAAATATTAAGAAATGTAACTATATCATAATATTAAAAATTTGGATGTCCATCTGTGGAATTCAATAAAAAAAAAAAAAAAAAAAAAAAAAAAAATATTCCTCACACATTCACACAACGCCATCTAGTCCCAAACTAATGGCTAATATGATGTATGTAAATATAAATTTTGAAAAATATATTGTATTCTTACATTTTGTAGTTGCGGTGAATGAGACGCCACTGGACTTTGTATTTGAGATTGTTGATATATCTGAAAAAACAATAACAACAACATTAAGAGTGTAAACATTACATATTAAAGTAAGCTTTTTAGAACATAAAAATAGTTTATTTTTATATTCCTATTTCTTATACTAGAGGCTTGTTACCTCTTTAATAACATTCAAAAACGAATTCATTACAATGAATACTTGTTACACAAAACCCATACCTACTCTATGCTAAGCTGCCCTTCATACATAGAGGTAACCCGTCCCTGCAAATAAACATTCATGTCCTATGGACGCTAAATTAAATGTTATTTTTACTATCTATATTTGACAAAACTAAAAAATGACCATTAGTATGTATTTTACAGTAATTATCAAATATAAGGTCATAAAATAAGCTTATGTAATCTAATTTCAATGAACTTTCTTACCTGTGGACTACGACTCGGCGTAGGTAGCTGAGGACTTGTTCTCTGTGCTTGCAACTGTTGCAAAAAGTGTTGCGGAGACATCGATGTCTGCATAGGGGACTGTTGTGTATGCATCGGCGACTGTTGCAAATGCATTGGCGACTGTTGAGAATGCATTGGCGATTGCTGTGGCATCGGGGAATGTTGCGACGTCATCTGATTCTGTTGAGAATGCATTGGCGACTGTTGATGTAGAGGTGATTGTTGATGCATCGGGCTTTGCTGTGGGTGCATCGGACTTTGCTGAGCATGCATCGGACTTTGTTGAGGATGCATAGGACTCTGTTGTGGATGCATCGGAGATTGCTGAGGATGCATCGGCGACTGTTGCGACATGTTACTCTGTTGCACGTGCATCGGAGATTGTTGAGAATGCAATGGAGATTGTTGCGCGTGTAATGGCGACTGAGTCGAGGGATGTAGAGGCGACTGCGATGTATGATGCAGCGGGGACTGCTGAGAATGTAACGGCGACTGCATCGGTGATGTCAGGTGATGCAGGGGAGACTGTGGCGCTAAGGAATGTAGCGGTGACTGTGAGTGTGGCGACTGCACGTGTAGCGGCGACATAGCAGGTCTTGTGCCTGGCGGTCGCGGCGTCTGGGATCCTGACTGCATGGAGCCTCTTACTCCAGCTAGTTGTTGTTGACCAAACTGCACCATTCCGCCCACACTCTGCGGTCTCTCTTGGACTCCTGACAGCTGCCTTACTAACTGCTGTTGTGGGGCACCTGACTGTTCTATGACCAGGGTACGTCCGCCTTGGAGAATTCTCCCTTGAGTATTTAATGGTGAGGTAACTAAACCTATTCTCTGCTGATTGATGGACTGTCCATCTGCGCCAATGACTGTCTGTTGTGTTCTTATAAGTGTCTGTTGTTGTTGTAACCCAGAGCCCTGTAATCCGAGTTGCATGGGTCTGTTTATAGTCTGTTGCTGAACTTGTCCTTGGTTCATGTTCTGATTTTGAGCGAATACTGTTTGATTGTTTATCTGTTGACTTATGACAGTTTGTTGAGCTAACTGTGGGTTTTGTTGACGCTGCTTCGTTTCGTATTCCTGAACAAAAGAAAAATATATATGTCTGAGGAACCAAAGAGTCGGATTGACTGTTTGCATATTAATTGTTACAATGTTATTTGTTTCCTTTTAAAACGACTTTTAAAATTCAGTATTTTATTTAATTTGATTTGTTAATTTAATTTGCTATTTAAAAAGCTTATTTATCTAATAGCTACTAATATTGTAATTCACATAACGACCAATCAGAGCTGAGCATTGGCCTCGACCGGGGTCGAGGCGCCATCTTGATTTTTACTATGAAGTGGGAAACGGTTTTTCCGATGATTGTGAAAATTGGAGTCGATCGAGTTGGATCGTGAAATTATTATAGAGTAAAATAGGATGGTATAGGTGGCGTGACGCTGGCGTACCCATTGAAAATGGTGTTTATTTGCTAGGCTAAAGAGGAAGAGTTTTTTTTATTTTTACACTAATTACGCACAGTTTTTTGGCATAGTAACCAACTCGATATAGCTCTTGTGTACGCTACCATAACGGACATTTGTGACAACAGGAGGGAAAAGACTGTCACAAAGTGGGAATCTTTGCAGATTTTTAGCAAATGCCTATAACTTTACAACCATGCAACTTAGATTTTTTTTATATTTTTCTGATAACCAGCGTGACTTGCCTTATCACCCGGTTTCGGGTTAACGTCGGATTTTGGGACATCCTGTATACACGGTGTCCCGTAAATAATGAATCAAACAAAGGGAAATGATTTGAATGAGTTGTATAATACCGTACCTGCATGAGCATGCCGTGTTGTCGCGCCTGCTTCCTGGCCGCCTCGAGGTGTTTCTGCAGCGCCTGCTGCTCCGTGGACACGCGCTGCAGCTCGGCCGCGTCGTTGGGCAGCAGCTCGTTGCCGGACTTGCGCAGCTGCCGCTGTTTGCTGTTCAGCGACTGTAAGGTGGGAAGTGAGGGTGTGAGCGCGCGGCACGGTCGCTACGCTAAGCCCCAGTTAGTGACAGGACAGTCCCAGTCCCCCGCACGTCAGCCGCGACGTGACGTACAAACCTGCAAGGTACTACTAAGGCGGCCGGGAGGGCGGCGCGCACTACTAAGCTCACGAACACAAAAGCGCACTACTGCTCACCTTGCGGATCTTGCGAAGCTTTTGCACTTCGACCTCGTAGTACCGCTGCTGGTCGGCCGCGAAGGCGTTGTACTGCTTCAGCCACTGCTCGTAGAGCGCGCGCGCGTGCACGTCTTGGTCTGGCGGCGCGGGCGGGGCGGGCGGCGCCAGGCCCGCGTACAGCGGCACGGCGGGCGGGGCCAGCGCGGGCGGCTGGGGCGGGGCGGGCGCGGCGCACGCGGGCCCCGCCCACTCGCCGCCGTCCCGCTCCTGCTCGCGTTTCTCCTGCTCCAGAAGCTCCTCGAGAAGCAACGGTTGCTCCTGGTTTACGTTCTGACGGTTAAAGTTAGCCTGTAGACGACCGGCCTGCGCCGTCGCCCGCCACCGTCACCGGTCACGATGCGATACCAATGTTATTTACCTATGGTTATGCTTTTTCTAAACTAATATTGTGGATCTACTGTTATTGTTATTTAGTCATTGACCACTATTTCGACCCGTCTCATCTTTATTCTGAGCCGATTGAAACCATGAAGGGTAAAATATTTTAAAAGAATATAACTTAATAGAATCTAAATACAAAATATAACGGATACTTGGAGATTTTTCGACTACAATAAGCGAGTTAATGTATAATTTTCAGTCGGCTCAACAAATAATACTATAAGCTAAGATTTATAAAAGGTTTAACTATATATTAAAAGTTGTGAGGTTCTATCTTTTTTTGGACAAAAGATGTCTCCTAAAATATAAATCATCTAATAGTGCGACTAATCGAGATTAAACAAAATGTGAAATTACAGCGCAGTGCTCGGATCTAAAGTACATTTAGTAATATGTACTGTGTTACTTTATAATAGCAAAATAATTATAATCTAAATAAAGAAAATACTATTTGTATCTAAGAAAGATGAAAAACTACTTTGTTTGTGTCTGTTATGAATAAGATGTAATTTATTATACGTGAGGGTTAAATTTATTGTTAAAATAAGACCTAGCAGACATAGGTAATGCATTTCAATAATGCATAATTTCTTGATTTCATGGTTAGGAATTTATGTAAAAAAAAGGTACATTACAAGATTTAAAAAGGCATAAATAAATAATAAAATTAGATGGCATATTGTTTGTTTTTTATCTGAGACAAAATTTAACAAATGTATCTTCGGTACATGCTCCTCTTAAATACCTAATATCAGCATCTTTAATACTTTGTTTGTATCGAAATTAAGTTTTAAGCGAATTATTTTTACAATGGTAACTTACACGCTTGTAATTTACATTCTGAGTTTTGTTATATTATTACTTGTATAAAAAATTACTATCAATTTTTTATTTAATATCGTCCCTGTGATACTTATGACTACTAATTATTCATCCTATCAGATAACTAATATTGCTAACTAAATTGCCTCCACCTTTGGACTTGTAACAACAATAAGATGAGACAGGCTAAATCTAAACATATTTTAACAATTAATATTATTATTATTAGTATATTAGTGTAATATATGGTTATTATAACGTTAGTACTGTGTTAGGAAGGATGCTGAAAAGGTACAAAGGTTAGTAATAAGTAGGCATGCGTGCGACGAGCAAGCTAAGTAATAAGCGTTAAGTACACAAACAGGTAGTTAGCGTGACGTTGACCTTCTACTGGCCGCCTCTGGACCTCTACGCTAAGGTAAAGGACAGTTCACAGTATAGGGAGAGGTAGGAAAATGTGTGAAATATGTATAGAATAAGTTTGAGTATTTCCAGAATAAGTATGAGTGTTTTATTGTAAATTTAAGTGGTCTATGTTGATTTTTATGTTCAATTGATTATTTGGAATATTTCAAATAACGGAAATTAATTTCTACTTATGACTTAAATATGGATGTGTTTCTAAAATTATAGAATTTAAAAATTAGATATTTTACTTTAGGGATAAATGCAAATTAACAAATTCGGTATTGGTGGTAAGTGATTGTGTGTTGGTCTGCATCATGCCAATGTGTGTTTGTATGATGTGAGTGTCTGAGTTGGTGAGGTGTTTGTACGATGTATGTGTTTTGCTCACAAGGAAGTAGTAAGGCGGTAGGTAGAGTAGGGTGGTATGACTGGGGTAGAGTGCTGCATGTGGTCTGACCTGCAGCAGCAGCGGGCGGCGGTGCAGCCAGTCGCGCCAGTCGGCCGGCTCATAGCCCTGCCGCGCCAACAACCATCAATCACCGACATGCAAACAACACGCATGTACACAACGTACACCTACCTCCCACATATCTATCTACTCACACCACATACGACTTTCTACCTTTTCATATTACATACATATAAATGGTGTTTCTCTTTTTCAATAAAAACAATTTGAAGCAAAAGAATTTCGCTATGAAATACTTCGCTATATCAATATTTTGATCCGAGAAAGTATACATTCAATTTAAAAAGGTTTCTTTATCCAAATCGCATATTATGGGATAATGACTTTAGTAAGAAGTTATTTATTACAAAAAAAAGATGTCAAAGACGCGATGAGTCTATTCAAAATGTCTACCAAAGATTATTTTTTTTATGTTAATTTAAAGACATTTTAGCAAAATTGTAGAGATACAAATATTATTTTGACTAGTTTTAGAAATATTTTTACTATCACACAAAAATATGCTAAATAAATTGGCTCTCTAATAACATGAAATGAACATCGAGCCTTGTAAGTTCAAACTTTCAATATTTTTCGTATAAATGAGTTCAAAGTCGTATAAAATGTAAGCGATATAAATAAATAATACCCATGCAATATTAGTTATCTAAGCTTGTCATAAATTAACAAGCTTCATTAAATAAAAAATGATTCAAAAATATATACAGTCTAAAGACCGCCACCGATGTATAATAATAGACAAATTAATATTGCTATGGATATGACATGTCAAATTTCACATTGTCTGCGATGCGATCAAATATAAAAGCTTAAAAACATATTTAACTTGTTCACATTTCGTGTTACGTTTACAATTGACTCAATAATGTGAACTCGAAAGCTTACTGCATACATTTAAAGCTTAATGAATTCCTTCTGACATTGTCATGTCAAAACAAATTCATATTAAAAACACGTAAATAAAAAAATATATATTACTGCATGCACGACAATGTATCCAAAAATCCTCCAAGACTATTTAAAATTACTTATCAATTAGTATTATTACTTATTTAAGTTTCATTCATTTCTGTGAGTTTTGTATTATTTTAATATTATCTTTAAGTTTTGTAACTTGGCAACTGACGTGACTACTTATTTTGTGTAAAATGGTAAAGGAGGGAAGAATAAACTGATTTTATACTTAGAATGAATCAAGTAAATCTTTGTTAATCAATTTGTTAGGTCAGGTGTGAGCTTTCTAAAGTTACAACGAATGTTTGTATGAATGGATTTTCGTTACTCAATCAGGCCCGTTACTGAACTCGTTACTCAAATTTCGTAGTAGTTGGTACCCTGGATTAATAAAAGGGTAACTTCCTATCCTGAAATTGACATTAACACGGGCGGAGCCGACAATTTCTTTTTGTGGAGGAGTTGTTGGTCGGGGATGACCTTTACTACTTCACGGATTGTGTTGGGGCAGAGGGCCCTGTAGTGTGTTTATACATATTTATATAGTAAGTAGTAACGTCAGAGTACGTGTGTATGTAGGGGCAGGTAGCGTGGTGTACAGTACGTACCTGCGGGTAGGGCGGGGGCGGCGGCTGCGGCGCGCGCAGGGTGCCGGGGTAGGGCGGGGGCGGCGGGGGACGCGTGCCGCCTGCTGCGGGGGCCGCTGGAATATACCACCAAACGTCTTATTAATAGTTTTACGTTATGAACAGACATTCAAATGCTATATAGGTTGGCATAATACTTCTGCAAATAGTAGGATTCAAATGTTATTTTGTTTAAGTGGAAGAATACAATAGCTAGTCAAATTCCAGCTCTACTGAACTGTATTTTTGTACATTAGAATATATCTCTGCTTTTGTGCCTAGCTACCACCCGTAAACAGGCAGCCTTATTATCAGCCAACCGAAGACCTGTAAGTTATGTGAAAGAATCTGGAATAAACAGCTATGGTTACAGGTGGCAAGTATTATTACATACCAGAGTAAGGCAGTTGCGCTAAGGCGACAGTCCTATCCGGTCTCACGACGCCCACTGAGCCGTCGGCCGCCACGAGGCGCGTGCCGGGCGCGATGGTCCTGCCGGCCGCGAGCGCCGCGTTGACCTGCTGCGTCATGGCGTGCACGATGCTGGCCGCGCTGCTGCTGCTCAGCGTGCCACCCGCCGTGCCCGCCGCACCGCCCTGCTGATGTACCTCACATTACTTTTTTGTTCGAGGCCACTTCATCAAAATTCATACATTAGACATGTAAATCTATCGCAAATCGAATCATAGTACAGCGTAAATAGCAATCTGATAATAACTCATAATCTAGCAAACCAACACTTTTTGTTAACTCTTCAATTTAACAAAAAGCACTACATCCATTACTTTGCTTTTACTTTTATCTACTAATCTTCTCATTTCTGATAAGAACACAAGTGAATTCCCAATCCTAATTCTTTCCACTGCTCTCTTTAGCAGACCTTTAATGTGACTAGTTTCTGCAACATTATGTAACTGAAAACACCTACACAAAAACACAACAATAAAGTTTTTTTAAACAAGTAATATACCAACGTATTTCTAAATACTGATAACATACTTGTGCGAAATGCATATGTTGTCCAGAAGTGAACTGCACTTGCGGTCTCTGAACAACTTGCTGGCTCATTACTTGCGTCTGTCCGCCCTGAGCGAATTGAGTGGCTCGTTGAGGCTGCTGAAGAAAAACATATCAAAAACTATTAGTGAATGAAATAGAGGTATTCAACCTTTAGACAATGAAAAAAGTTAAAATGCTTATGTCTGTAACACTCTACAGTCAAGATTTATATTTCCTATAGATAATATTCAAAATTACAAATTTACTTTAAAATATACAATATCTTGAATATATGTATATCTATGAATATAGTAAAAACCTTTAAATCAACACAGTCTCTAGAATCTACATAGCAATGATAATATTCATTATATAAAAATCTCCAAAATCGGGAATTTCAATCATATGACGAAACTGAAGCTTGATAAAAATACATAAAAATATAGATTTTAATCACAATAATAAATTTACCTGATGATGTAATTGCAATCTCGGAGAATTAGCAAACATCTGAGAGAACACGGGTCTTTGTTGCGGTTTGTCGTCGCCTTCTATTTTTACTTCCGATTTTATAGCTTGAATTGTATTCTGTTGAAAAAGCTACACATATTATTTTACCTGTGTTAACTACTATATTCAAATTAACTCTTCCTGTGAAAAGTAAGTAGGAACAAAAATGAGAATTTTTATAGAAGACCTAATATAAACCTACTATTACTGTAATGAAAAGTACTTAATCTGCCCACCATTCAAAATTGTAAATAAGCATTCCACTTAGTTCCTGACCAGACATTCTATGATAGACAAATGACATAGTGAAATAGAATCCCGATTCATAGACACGGTGGCTTTTATGTATCAGCAGTTACTCAATTTTTTTTAACCGAAATACATTTTATAACTTATTTAGTAGAAGTATGTAGACTTACAAAAGCGGAACTCAAAGACAAAACAGTAATAGATATCAAAAGACTATCAAACCTGTATAGCCATCTGTTGATTCTGTGTGATGACTCTATGCACAGTATCACCAAACATGTGTTGTGTTGTCTGTGTGGGAGGCTCACTCTTTATCTCGTGACTATCAGATCTCACGTCGTCTATTTCAGACTTCACCTCCGGCTTAGACTCTATATTCTTAACAGACTTTTGAAGATTGTACATCTTGTTATCCTGGACATGATCTGCTTCATCCCTGAAATTTCAGAAAATAAGATGTTAATAAAATAACCAAGTATTACTTTTTCATTAAGTGCCTTGGTGTAAAATGGTGTCAAACAGGCGCTAGGTCTCAGGTTCGAATCACACGCAAGATAAATGCTCAATGTGTGCTCTACAAATGGTTGCCTTGAGGTTGCATGTTCTTTGTGCCCGTAAAATTAACAATTTTACGTCTCTAAAAGAGTCAACGGGCACACGAACCAATCCCTAGTGCGTCAATCTAGAATAAGACTTTAAAAAAAAAATTACAACCTTCTTAGAAACATGTCAAATATAACTAAAATAATCAATTCTACTAACTCAGGCTCCCGCTTAGCATGTCGTTCAGGCATGCCATCATCCGCGAGTTCTAATCCATCCAGGATATGTTCAGCATCATTGAGAGCTGCTAACTCCGGATCTGCATACTCTAGTATATTGAACTGTTCCCCTATCTCCGCTGTTAATGTTTCAAATAATTCTTCATCGTCTTCACCACCTAATCCAGTTAGTATATCTCCAACCTGAATTAGAATTAACAGTTTTAAATTAATATAATATAAACTAAATTAAGTTCGATTTAAAGTCAAAAGGGTTTATTTTCTATATCAAATATTCTTTAGGCGTCAATGCCTCTCAAGCAGTTGTAGTTTATTATAGTGTATTGCAAGTTTGCGTGGTGTACGATGACCAATTACGTTATCAATGTGTATAAAATTCCTTGAAAAAATTATTATCTAAACAAAAATATTTGTCTGTGTGGTGACGGAGTAAGAATACAATATGTCACCACCCCATCTCATCCCATGGGTGTCGTAAAAAACGACGAAGAGACTATCATCTTAACGAAATAAAAAGAAGTAAAACTTGAAATTCAACCCTGTACCAATCCGTCTCGCCAGCGTGGCATTAGTAGGCCAAATATCCCTTCGTCACGGGAGGAGGCCCGTCCCCGCAATGGGACATTGATGGGCTGTTAAAATGAAAAAAAAATGTCAAGTACCTCTCCTATATTTGCGGAATCTTGTTCTAATTTGTCCATATCGCCCATATCCATCTCATCTGTGCCTTGATCGTGACCAGATTCTTGCTTTGTCTCCACTCCACCAACTAACAAAAATGAGGAAATTAATATCAGAAGCGAAAATCATTTTATTGAAATATACAAACAAGTAAGATAAATATAAAAATTAACTATGAAAAATGTAGGTTAATACGTTATTAAAATCTTTGCCAGTTAATCCCATAAAGAGCGAGCAAAGATTTGTTAAAACGCAATAAACCAGTTTAATGTACTCCACCATAAAAACAAGTTGAACAATGTCTCGAAACAACTTGCAGAACGAGTATGGAGATAAATAAATATTACCTGGATACTAAGGCGATTTTGTATCACTTTAAAAAATTTATATTTGAAATACTTCGTGTCTTATTAACACGAATATTTTAAAATATAAAGCTTTCTTAGAACAATAAGTTCCAAAAATGATAGATAGATGATATAAATCAGAGTTGTTCATTTGCAAAAAAAAGTTCGTGTTCATTTTATTCTATTTTTAACGAACGTTTTAAGTTGTAACATCTTTTGAACTAAACTAATAAAATACAAAAAAAATACTGTCATACAAAATTTTGAAATAAATAATAACAAATAGTTACCATTTCCTTGAACTTGAATATTCGGCTTCTGTTCTAGGACTTGCTGCGCTTGTGCATTTTGAATAACTTGTTGTAATTGGTTGTTGTCTGCACCTAATGCGCGTTGTTGCATTATCACTGTAACATTTATACAGTTAAATGCCATTAAGTTTGCAAAAGTTTTTACATTCTACAATTTAAACAGAAGAAACATTAATACATATCATAACATTAATTTATTATATTACTTCTGGGCTCAAGTTTAAATTGAATTTTTTTTAAATACAATAAGCCTGAGTCCAGACTTGTTTTAGTTAGTGATACTGTCATTCATTATATTGAATTAGGAAACAACATTTAGAACCGTCCGGGCTGTTTGGAACTAAACTCAAAATACTCATTTCACAATACGACCTAATATCTTAATGACCTTTTCTCACAACGGATGAAACCCGAATGAACTTACTACCAATAAGAGCGGTTTTCATCATGTACTTTAGTCAATAAGACCCAATTTCAAATAAACTGAGTCTCATAAAATCCTATTTCCAAAACGTTTAATTCCCAAAATACACTAAATTTTAGTATCGATATACTTGATTGTCATAAAAACGGATTCTTAAAACGTCTTAGTCCCTAAACACACTAAATACCGCCATGTTGAGTTTCGACGCGGTCAAATTTCAATACTATCCAATAAGGCACCTAAGGATTTTTTGTGATGATGTTTTTTATGTAATGGAAGGCAAAGGAGCCAGCAAGTCACCTGATGGTAAGTGATTACTGCCGCCCATGGACACCCGCAACACCAGAGGAATCACAGATGCGTTGCCGACCTTTAAAAAGGGAGTAGGTACGCTCGTTTCTTGAAGCTCCCCAAGTCGTAACGGTCCGGAAATATGGTAATCCGGAAATACGGTCCGCAGCGAGCTTGTTTTATAAAACAGTTGTTCGCGGTAGGAAGATTCTCGAAAATCGCACAGTGGATGACCGTCAACCATCAAGGCTGCTTTTCCAACAGAGATGTGCGAGGATGCATAGCGAGGGATGTGTTTGTAAAGAACCAATAGAATCGCTTCATTCACCTCGCCTCGGCCAGCACAGCTCTGGTGAAAACGGCTCAGCGGAGCTAGACTTTTGCGCATACAAAACAAGCGAGGGATGTGTGCAAAGAATGTGTACGAGGGATGTGTTGCGAGGGATGTGTGTTGAGAAAGATGTGTCGCGAGGTTTGCGCATACTGTACCAGCCAGCCATCTGGCCCACATTTATGCGCATTTTCACAGCTCCGCTACACATCCTCGTAGGCGAATTATCATCGCACAGCTTTGGTGGAAACACTCACACATTTTCACAGCACAGCTAGACATCCTCGCACGACACATTTCCATCGCACATCTCTGGTGGAAACGCACCCTAATAAAGGTTTTTAGTTTTCCTCTCATTAGGTGATAATCTACCTGGTGCCGTGTAATAGAAAAAAGAACTTTCTTTATTTTGACGAGCAGCGGCAGCAGCCGGTGAGTGCCAGAATGAAAATTCGTGATTGCCTGTTTTCGTGGTAACGTTATTCTAGGTTCAGTAATTCGGAAATCAGTAATTCACCCCTTTATTTTACGTATATACTTATTTCAGTTTGAAGGTTTTATTATAGTTTATGACATGTTTCCTCTATTTTCCTTTTACATTAGAATATCTTCATATCACTTTATATTTAGTGTATTTTGGGCCTAGGATGTTTTGAAAATTAGTCATTATGAGAATCATGCTTTTTGATATTTCCATGTGTGATATTTTAGTGTATTTTGGGAATTAAACGTTTTGGGAACAGGATTTTATGAGACTCGGTTTATTTGAAATTGGGTCTTATTGGCTAAGGTACATAATGAAAACCGCTCTTATTGGTAGTAAGTTCATTTGGGTTTTATCCGTTGTGAGAAAAGGTCATTTAGATTTTAGGCCGTATTGTGAAATGAGTATTATGAGTTTAGTTCCAAACAGCCCGGACGGATTTAGAAGATGCTTGGGCTCAGATATACATATCCTTTAGTACCTACGAATGCTTATTGCTATATTAAAAAACAACCCTGCTAAAAAACTATTAGGTTGTATTCATAACACTAAAACGAAAACAACTGTTGGTACAATATAGATAAAGCAGTACTCACAATGTTGTTCAGGTCTCTGTGGATGTAAGAGTGGAGCCCTGGCCCTCAGCGTCACAGGCAACGGTTGTCGGAACGGCTGACCTTCGCCCACTCCAGCTGGCACTGATGAGCTATCTTCTTTTGAAGTAAATATATTTTAGTACATTTTTATAATATGGAGACTATTAACAAGGTATTTATAGTAAGATAATGTTAGCCTCTATTATCCCTCAGCTTAGCAAAGACTGCCCTCTGACTTTCACTTGTTGCAGTCAATGACCCATGAAGACTAGTGTTTTTGGCCCTGTCTAGTTCAAAGTACCTCTTACTTCTTAGGTAAGAGGTGCTTTGTCTAGACACGTAAAAGGTGGTTTGACTACACGGAATCACCAAAAGGGCTTTTGGTGATTCCGTCACAGGTCTGTGCCGGTCAGCCATACGTCAAATGTGACCAGCCTAAAAACCACTCCAGTTTTGCCGCCATGTAAGCAATATCAGAAAACTATGTCACAAACTATTAGTATCTACAAGAGGTAAGTGTTAGTAACAAAAGGTATCTATGATGTAAACGAAACTCACGCGATGGCCATATCTTCTCCGTATTCCTCTGTAGTAAATCTCTCAACTGCCTATTAATATCTTCGTTATTCCCATAGTGTAGCGGGAACCTCTGAGCAGGGAAGGCACTTCGTGGTGCTTCTGTAGGGGTCGTAGGCGGGCCTGGTACTACCGGGCCGGGACCTACCGGGCCAGGCCCGACAGGTACTGGGCCGACCGGCGACTGTACCGGGCCCAGTGTAGCCGGTGGCGAGCTACCGTCGGGAGCACGAAGGCGCTGCATGGCCGCTTCAACAGTTAAGTAAAAAGATTAATTTATATTTTTTTGCTTTATATTTAATGAAAAGGTATTTAATTATTGGCAATCACTGATTCATAAACTATAATGGTGGTTGAGCAACATCAAACTTCAAACTTCAAGATGCTTTATTTCATAAAATTTATCACAAATTGTTTGAAATCGTCTTTTAGAATTTACTTGAAATTGAAGCTATAGTTAAAATTATAGATCGACACAGACAAACGCCACAGCTCTAAAAATCATCAGTGCGGTCATTCCAAAGTTCGTCTGCGTGCTTCGAAGGGCAAGTAAAAAGTCGGTCGCAGCTGTCATCGTAGTGACACTGATGCCAAATGCCTATGAGCAGCTTGAATTAGCAAACGTAGTGTAGAGATATCTCTACACAACGTTGGCCACTAACTAAACGATAAGAAAAGAAAATTATTGACACCTAAGACAAGGTGTGTATGTAATATAAAGATACCTTGCATCCTCTGGTCATGTATAATCTGTTGCTGTTGCTGCGTTTGTTGCTGTCTCTGTTGCTGCAGATGTTTCCACTGGCGCTCCTGCTCCGCCTCGCGCGCGCTGCGCTGCTGGTTGCACGCCCGCTCTTGCTCCTACACCACACATAACACAATCACTACTACATAACACTAAAAGCCATACACATCACTGCTTGTCATTGTGTAGCGACATTCAATTAATTTATATTATTTATTAGTGTATTTGTATATAAATTTAAAGTGATTTTTATAGTAAAATGTATATAATATTTAACGCACGGAGTCCAAAGCCATATGTATCGCATCATCCAATTGTTTCTGCATGGCACCATCGCGCCAATCCGTTTGTGCGCTCGGTTTGTGCAGCTCCTAAGAGAGAACTATGAATTAGGTAGAGGTTACATTTAACTAATATGAGAACTTTACTCTCCCGCCACAACCATTTACATTATTATTACAATTACCGTACTAAATAATAATAATACTTGTGAATTTACAATACAAATGACGGACACAATATAAACCCATAACCGAAACGTACATGGTCGTACATCTAAAGTGAATATAATAAAGTTCGTGCTACAATTATACTAAAATGTCCATAATTTAACTTAAGTAAGATAGAGACTAAAATAGAGGACATTCTCTTTATTATAGAATCATATTTTCGTACTAAATAAACTAGCTGCCAATTAATATTATTAATAACAAAGTTTTAATCATAAATATGTGCTGTTAATTAATTGTTATATCCCATTTAAAACTAATACTGTTATTTGTTTTCCAGACAATAGAAATAATTAAGCAATAAAGTCATCCATGACACCTTGTTGTATATTAATCCCAATTCTTATTAAACACCATATTAAATAGGGGTCGTTAAAGTTGTAAAACTCTAGACAAACCACCATATATATTTAAAGTGGCACTGGTAGCCCAAATTCATTACCTGAGGAGGTCCTTTACTGCAGTAACCACATTAAAGGTAAAGACACTTTCCACTTATCTAACATGACCAAAACCAAATAAAATTGATCATAAATCAACTTTTTAATCGTAAATATTAATAATAATGCTCTTTAATATAATATTAGTGTCGCCATACAATGACTAGATCAGTTCCGTGTATACTTATAGATCATATAACATGCTGTGACTACGCAGGCACTTTGTTTAAAAATAAACACTACTTTTAAAATTACTGTACATTATTAATTGAACCAATCTTGAACCTATTTATACAACATAATATTATTTTATATTTATAGAGAATAATAAATGTTACAAACTTCTAAATTACTGATATTTTTTTATTGGTTCATCGAGAAACACCTAAATCATGAAATACCTTGTAAGTCTATGTATTTATGTTAAATATTGAAATCAGATTTGATTGGGTTTACATGTAAACCATGCTTAAAAAATATATTCAAATTCCACCTTCTTTCTTCAAACCTATTGATAATGAAGTCCTCATCTATCGAGACTTTGCTCAACGATAACCTAGTGTAATCAAACGAGTTTTCCACGAACAATTACAGTATTATTGCTGGCCTACAAAAGAAGAAGTTGTTAATCGAAAGCTATCAAACTGGTATGACGAATCACATATTTTATGCAAACCTAACATATTTTAAAGAGGTCAAAGAGAGGAAAAAGTTATTTTAAATATTGAGCAAGTTCGGGCTCCTCTGTCCACATCCACTTTGTAGGCTAGAGGACCGTTTCTTTGTGAGCTCTTATTTTTCATTAGATTATGAACTGTTGGCTAAATTCGTTGAATAATTAGTCTTGAAAATGGCGAAGAAGAAAATTAAGTTCCTCGTAACTCTGGCCGTGTCAAATTTATACTATTTAAAGGCGAAATTTCAAATTGTAATTGTCTTCTGTATTCTCTATTTTATATCCATATTTACTATTTCTAGTACCACGAAATAGGCTCTCTATAGACTTATGGCTTAAAAACATAGCTTCAAGTATAAATTGAGCTAAAAGTTTCCTAGGTAATATGAACTTCAATTAATCAAAGAAGACTCGAGAGATTAATCAAAGAAGATAAGGTTCTTCCAAGATTTAGGCGTTCCGATACCAATCTAATTCTCCTTAATACTTGCTAATATTAGAGCGAAAATTATATAATTAAAGAAATTGTCATGCTCATGTTAATTTAACCGGTATTGAGGTACATACAAATATGCATATAGTTTAAATATGAACAATTTGAAATAAAAATATAATATACTAAATAACATATATAAACTTAATGATATAATATATTGCCTCATAGACCGGATATTGTTACTTAAAATGTTAATATTTTTACATTTTAAGTATGTAAAGAAAGTAGCTAAATTTTTATGTATTTTTGTAAACTGCATGAACAGTAAAATTTAAATACAAATAGATCTAATAATATTGCACATAGTTGCACAGTAATAACAACATAATACCTGTCAACTTACAAACTACATCACAAAGCTTAATACAAGAGCAGAACGACGCAAATAAATTGTGAACTACATCGAACTGTGTTAGAATTGTTAGCACACCATAACCAGCCACCAACAGCGTTCAATGTTAATGCCAACACTACCAAGGCCAAGCCAAAATAATAAAAACAACATTACGGAAACAGAGGGAACGAGTCCGGGAGGCGCATCGGGATACGACGGGTGAGGGAACGGTCTCGTGACAAAATAATAAGCTCAAAGTAAAATTATTTAAAAAAAATCACACAGCGTACAACGCCATCGAACAGCCAAAAAGTTATTGTTGGGTGATTACAAAAATTTAGTACAAAATCGAAAGGATGTGCTCAGGAACGCGGCGTGTGATATCGCGCGATCACCCAACAAGTTGTCGAAACGTATCTCGCATACACACGCGCTAGTATGTGGTCACGTGTGCAGTGTGGGCGTGGCTCGTGCGTGTGTAGTGAGTGTGGGTGTGTGTGTGTGTGTGCGTGTAGCGGCGTGCGTGTGCGAGGCGGTGTCGCGGTACCGTGTGGTCGTGCTTTAGCCGCGGCAGCGTGCGCATGATCTCGGAGGGTGTGAGCACGCGGATGTGCGCGTCGGCCTCCAGGAGCCCGGCCGCCGTCACCGTGACGTTGGGCGCGCGCACCACGCTGGCCGGCCCCGCCCCCGTGCCCGCCCCCGGCGCGGCTGGGCTGGCTCCGCCCCCTGTGCCTGTGCCGGCGCCGCCCCCGCCGCCGCCGTCCGTCTCGCTCGGCGCGCTCGTGCTCTGTCGCGCCCAACCACTCCTTAGTTACACACATTGCCTCTCACTCGAGCCACGACCATTACGCTGATCGACGCAGTTTACATTCGAATTGATGTCGTCGTCTTGTTTATACGGATAACCATTTCAAATAACAACTTAGAATTCGACTATTTCAATTGTATTAACGATGCACAAAAGGAAAATTAATAATCCCAATTCTCGTATCTTTGTCGCAATTAAAATTTACCATAATTTATTTTAATTCATAAAGTAACTCATATACGATACTGAATAACTTAACATTAGTCCTAGACTTTAAATATATTAAATGCATGATTACTAAACTTTATGTAGTTCTTATTGATATAGAATATCATTTGTTGTCAGAGATTTGATTCAGTTATAACTTTTCTAGGCAATTAACGCATAAGTCGTTCAAAGGCTAAATTTCTTTTATGATCTAGTTCTCATTTGAAATGTATGGTATAAATTATTTTACAAACATCCGACATTTATTGATTCACAAAATATGTCCTTGAACCGACATAGCAACTAGCACTTAATCAAAGTCAAATTTTGTATTTCTATTCATAGTATTTCCCAAAATAAATCACTAACAATAGAATTAACGTAAAGATTCCCTGGTTAAAACACTAATAAATTTTCCAAGAGAAAATTTCAAGCAACTTATTTCTAATCCACAAAAAAAACTAAAGTACCCCATGAAGGTTTTTCAGAAAGATATTCCATAGAACAAAAATAAATTGAATTGAATTACCCCATGTGTTAACATAAATCTATCCGATTGTGTAGATCCTCTCACTTCAATAAAACCGCTGCACCTAAACTACTACAAAAATAGATTTAGGGTATGAACAGTCACGTCTTAAAACTGTTTTGATTTGTCAAGAGGATTTTTACAACTATTTTAGTTACAATTTGCCAAATATTAATTAGGTTTCATGTTGTCAAAGCACGTAAAGATTCTTATTGTCAAGTCTACGAAAAGTACAATCTCGTAAACATGCTTTGGCAAAACTAAACCTAATAGACATTTGATAAAATTAAACATAAATAGGTGTAAAAAAACCGCTTGACGAATCGAAACTACCGCATCGAGTACCATTTTTTTCCATTGTCTTTCTTCTTTTCGGAATCGAAACTAGTCTTGACATTTTTATACGAAAAACAAAACATAAATATTATGTGCTTAGTGTATCCTATAAATGTATTATTTACACTAGTGCTAGCATGGAGAAGCGATAGAATCTACAGCAATCGTGATACAAGTAACATTATAACAGACCTAAAAGGTCTTAAGCGACACAATGTGTACATTATAATTTAAAACATATTTCAAGTGATGTAATGTACTAGATACTCTTAGAGCCAAGCGAGGCCATACTAAACGAGTTTAATGCCATTTACTATTTAACTGATTAATCAAGTTAAAGACTTAAGAAAAACATCCTTATTGCCACTTTTGGAGGTTTTAATGACGAAAGTTGCTAGCCTTATTAACAACTTTAGACAATTTTGTTAATAATTATAAATTGTTATATTTCAAAAACAATTTTAAGTGTGCAAGTCAAATGATGATCTTAAGTATGTATGACATAATAGACTTTATATGTATGGATTTACGTTAATTTTTGACTTACAATTGAGAGTCTATATTGTAATGTGATAGAGCACATTGCATTATAGACTCTCAAATAAACTAGTAAATGGCTATTACCAACAGCGTTTAATATTGCCTTCCCCCGTAGTGTGAAGGAACACACGTTATGAACACAGTGGTAAGTGAGTTGGGTTAGCACACACCACATGTAGTGACACACAAACTGACATACCTGCTGAGCTTTCTTCATACGTATAGCACTTCTATTATCTCTCGCACGTTGTAAATAAGGAGCTTTTTGATCAGATGGTAATGCTCGCCATTTTTTAAGTATTTGTTTGCAACGGTCGACCCAGTTTGGGAATTCGGTCTTCCATTCCGGATGATTCGTGTTAGCGTATAGGACGGCTGATATTGTTGCTGCCGAACCTAAGCCTAGAGAATCAATTAAGTTAGTACTTATTATACATTGTAAAGAGGATAAACATTTTACGAAAACTGTAATTGTAACTTTGTTAGGAACCTGTATGAAAAATATTCAGCCGTCATCTGAGGTTGAGTGTAACAATTAGATGACAAAAAACCTTTTATATTTATAGATTTGGAGGCTTCATGGTTATACGTATTTACTTTTACATTAAGAGATTATCAAAAAGAAAAATCATCATCAAATAAAAAGTTACAAGTTAAAATGTAAAATACTCTATCTTATCAATTTGTTAATTGTTAATTCTCGGAGTAGGTTGGTCTAAATAAATGAATGTGTGGGTAGGGTAGTGACGTACTCTCGTCTGCGCGCATCTTGTCCGCGCTGCGCTGGTTGTAGGAGGGCGGGGCGGGCGCCGAGCTGTCGGGCCACGCCCCCGCCGTCCCCGTCGCGCCCAGCAGTGGGCTCGTGGCGCTGCTGCTGCTGTAACCACGACATAGCACTGTGACCCCTTACTCACTTCACCAGATATTAACAAGTAAAGGATTGATTGCAATGTGTTGTTGGCTATCTGGTCAATTGAAATCAATACACGTTGTTTATGAACACTGTCACAACTGCTTTAACCTTAAAAATGAAATTAAAAAATTCCAGGCTTACTAAAAAGTTAAGAGTATAGAGTAATGGAGGCTTCTATATGACTATAAGAATAAGGCCAATATTTTTTGTTTTAGAATAAAAAATTATTAACTAACCTGCTTCCCCCAAATTCAGCATAAGGAGATTGATATTCCATAGGGCTTTGGAGTTGCTGCCGTTGTTGTGAGTATGGAGTGCTTGCCATAGAATTAACGTATGATACTGAAGACTCTTGGGATTCCTGAAAAAAATTAACAAAAATAATTTGTCACATCTAACTAGCATTATGGAAATAGGATTTTGCTAACACTCCATAAATCACGGGTCTTAGTCCGGAACGATTTTTCCATCTTTTGCGACCCAGTGATCTATTTAAGATTATCGGTCCAGCTGGGGTCCAACCATCCTACCTTACATTTGCTAAGCCCGCCATATTCCCCCACCCATTTTGACTGTGACCTTTTTGAAGTTATCAGTTCATCCCGCGACTTAGCAACCTTACGCTTGCTAAGTCGCGGGTTCCACTTCAAGTCACATTTGCTCTACATGATAAGCCAAGTTTCCCTTAATCAATGAGAATTATTTATTCTTACATAAGCTTACTCCTAAAGTATGTTTTAAAAACTTATTATAAAGAAGTGTTTAATTACCTGTGAATCATCAGTGAGCACTCCTTTGAATATTTCATCGACATCATTACTGTCCATGTCGGGCAGACCATCACGTACCATAGCGTCTAAGTTAACACCTAACAACGATAGATCGTCTTTAGGTGATATTGTTGATGCTTGCGACGACCCACCGGTCTCTGTAAGTTTCGGAATTGATATTAATTTTTTTGCTACTACTATCTTAAAGTAGTAGCAAAAAGTATCTTAACATTACTTAAATATAAAAAATGAAATGTATTAAAAAAATGATTATTAATTACTACTAACTACTATTAACCTTTTAATTGCCGTAGCATTTTTTTACTGAACGTGCTTTCACCATCGGCAGAATGGACACTTTAAAGACAACAGTGAGAAATTAGTCTTATTTATAAGACGGCGGCGATGCGACCTAAATGTTTCATATCTTATTTCTTAGACCAAAGCGGTTAAAAGGTTAAGGAAATTTTGGAATATCATTTTGCATGTCCTGACAGAACATTACCAAACTCTTACTTTTCATATCTCTTTAATGCATTATTGTTATTTATTTATCTGCCCATGTTTAGCAATAAAGGAATCATTAAATGCTAAATAAAACTCACCACTACTAATAGTCTCAGTTTTAGTACTATGCACAGTAGGTATAGACTCGGTCGCCACACTGGGCGGCGGTTCATTCTCCGCCGGCTGTGGACCTAGTATCGCATTCTTCAACGCAGTAGAATCTTCCGTATGTTTGAGATTACCATCGTCAGCTTCCAACTTTATTTTGATAGAACCATCGTTAGTGCTGTACGGATCATCCTTTTCGTCTTTCGGCCGTAATGAGTTTAGGATTTCTATCTCCTCCTGAAAATAATGTAATGTGCATATTTAAAAACTGGATCTATATCAGTACTTATAGGACATCTAGATCGATAAGAAGAGTTTAAACGTTTCACAGATAAATCTTAAAGGTTCAAATCAACAATTTATTACTACTATCAACAAATTGTTACTCTCAGCCTGGATGTTCTTGGTGTCCGTTAAATTGATGTTTGTGAATGTGTGTATCAAATGGCATTATCATAGTGCAAGAAGTCTGTAAAAAGTAGTATAGTTCAATATTCAATATAATAGTAGTGTTTAGTAATACATAGATATATTAATACATACCGCATCCAACGAAATGACAACAGTACTATCAAGATTGTTGTAACTGGTCAAAGCAGCTAGAATATCTTCACCGTCGCTGTCAGAGTTATCAATATCCCACTTAAAATCGCGCAGCTCACGGTAACCTTCCGGAGTCGCCGGACGAAGTGTTCCACCTGGGCTTTCTGCAGGATTAGCTGTAAGAAGGATATAAATTAGAGAAAATTACACTACTACTACTATATGCCTACTAATACCACATTGGGTAAATGGATTTAAGTGTTTTGTCTCAAGTTCTATTCTTTTGTTTTTGAAAATATAATAATATGGAACAATCTCGACTTTTGCTTTCTCTTGACCTTGAGGGAAACCAAGCCTACTACTACCTCGATGGGCAAATGGATTGGTGTAACCTTTTGTCTGAAGTATTTCTTATTTGGTTTTTGTGGTACGTATTAGATAATACTTTACTTTTTCGATACTAATGAGATGATACGGGGTCGTACACCACGCATTCTTACTCCGTCACCACACGTATTAAAATATTTTATAACTATTAAACTACTGTAAATGTGACAATACCTGTAGATGTGACAACTTTGTTCGGCTCAAGCAAATCTTTGCCGAAGAAAGCTTCTTGCATGTAGGAGGGAAACTGTTCCATCAGTTTAGATCGGGGCTTTCTTCGTGGCTTGCGCTTGTTGCTAGGCGATTCTGTTTTAAACAAAAGAATTAAAAAATATACATTTAGCTTTACCAAAAAATTACACACAAAACTAAGGTTTGTATTTTGTTAAGATAATGACTGTGAACTTTCCCTTACCAGGCTTTTACGACACTTAGAACGTTAACAGGTAAAAAAAATACTTAATTTTACAAATTTCTATCGTTATCAAACCTGTTACACAGCAAAATATTTTTGTCTACTATAATACTATTTTATTTTAACTAACATAAATTGTTATCCAGAAAGTAGCGTCATCTAATAAACTTTTTCTATTAAATCTCACCTCCAGAAGCCTGTGTTCCATCAGCATCCTTATCATCATCCAGCTGCGCCTTAGTGTTCTGTCTCTGCCTCACAACGAACCCACCAATACCGAGCTTGTTCAGATTCCTCTGTCTCTTCCTACGTAACACTGTCAGCCCGGAGTCGGTCGTGTAGATTGTAAAACCTTCCGGCGGAGGACCGTCGTTCGAGACGTTCCATAGAATACCTTCTTTGAAATTCGTGTTCGATGACAGGCCTATAGGAAATAATTAGTTATTGTGTACAGGGTTCAGATTACACGCAATCTAGGTTGGCCAGTGATGGTGTGGATGTTTTCTTAGTAATGTACATGCGCAAAACTCTCTGAAAGCTAATTTCAAGCCGGTCAAGTAAGATTGCGCGAGTTTTATATACTACTGTCACTAATCAAAGTGTGATTACATACAGTTTCTAGGCATTGTGATTATTACCAACTACATGAAACCATCTTAAATTCACCAAATAAAATACAGAACTAGATGATTACTTTAATCCTTAATTTCAAATCATCATGCAGAATATCGCAGTTCTTGTGCGAATTAATAACCAATAAAAAAGCATGCTATAACCTTTATAGATATGAAAATATACCAGTACATGACATGAAGATTTAAAACTAATGCAAAACCTACTATTTATTCAAAAGTTATTTAAAAAATAAGTGACAAAAAGCCGCTACTTTAATCTGAAGGTATAACTATTAAATCAGAAACAAAATCACAGGCAATAAATAATATGACATAAATGCACAACACATAATTAAGAAAATATTTTTGACTAACTAAGAAAGGTTCATCTTTGTATAGTACTAAAAACATGCTTACTATTTTAAGAAAATTAACTTACAACAAGAAAAAAACAAGACTTTCTCACATAGATCTGCTACTACATACAAATTACTAAAAAAACTAATAAAAGAAACATTACTACAGTACCCAGCCGTATATGCAGTTTGGTGGGATTATTTAAAATGTATCATGTGTATACTTTTAAATAACCTTCTTTTATCTTTATATATTACACATCGACTTTTGTGACGACAGAGATGACGAACTTGACCGATTGTCTCTTTCCGCAGGTCGATGTGCAATATTTACGGCCGGGTACTGTACCTATTTCTGACAACATCAAGATGCACTATACAAAAAATATACCTTCTCTGTGTTATAAATCAAGCAATGTTTCTCACCAGGCTCCTCTTTAACTTCAGCGGTGCTGTCTGGCTTGCTGTCATCACCCATCTCGATGTCTGCATTCTGAACCACTGTTTCAATAGATGCCATTATTTCTAATCCACAATGCCAGCGTCGAACAACAAAAACTCATGTTAGATACACGCTTTACTTACATAAATACTAATATGTATAAATATTTATATAAGTACTTATGTATAATAAAATTGGACGGAATTCGATAATATAATTACAGATATGGAAAGCAAATATGACAATGTTGTTGGTGACCAAGGATCGAGCAGAGTGGCGTTCTCTCGTGTCGGAGGCCAAGACACATTTTGGGTTGTTGAGCCAGCGGAGTAAGTAAGTAAGTAAATATAACTTTTGTAGAAAAAGAAATTGGCAATGGGACAATTTGTCTGAAAATTTGAGAACTCTAACCAAACCAAAGCTAGAGTTCGAAAAGAAGAAGTTTATAAAAGAAAATGTTACTCTCATATAGAGATCCTTGAATATACAACTGCACAGACAGTCCTCTAACGAGTGATGATGGGAAACTTGACCTAGTAATACCAGGCTGCTCAATCAAATTGGTATAGGATTTGTTTCGAGTTTTCCTTCTCCGGGAATTAAATGTTGAGGGAGCTGAATTTTTCTAAGAAGGTTTATCTAAGTACATATTATAATATTGTATACATATATTTTAATATAAAAGTGAATAATAAATAGAATAAAAGATATTTGTTCATTCGCAACAATAAATTATATGATATTAAAATGTATCTGATATGATGATGATGAAAATGTATGTTTATTAGAGAGTTTCTCAATGTTACTTATATTTTTGAATACTCATTATAAGCATATATTTCGATCCACCATAAACATTTCTAAATCAAATTAGTGGAATAGTATTAAACAATTTTTTTTCATATTTTTTTGTGTCTGAAGTAAGAAATGTGCATGATATAACATTTACTATGTAAATAAATTGTAAACGGAAAATAAAATATATAAAACGAAAACAGAAAGCGTAGGTTTGTGTGCGGCAATAAACGTGTGTGTTATGTCACGTATAAGTCACCTGCGTCCTTATCGTTGTTGTCGTTCTTGAAGCGCCTCTTCCGGCGCGTGTGCGTGATGCCGAGCTCGGCCTCCAGCTGCTTCATGTGGTGCGCGCCGCGCTGCGACAGACACACGTCGTCCACGTAGTACTCGCCCGCCAGCCCCAGCGACGCGGCCGTGGGGCGCGGCGCGAGTGTCGCGCGCGCCGCCACCGCAGCAGGCGCCTCGACAGCGCGCGACAGGGCCAGGTGCGGCGGGGGCAGCTCGCGTGAGCGGCACATTATGCACTTGTACCTGAGCACACATAAATAATCACCGTATTGTCAAACCGCAGATTTAGAGACAAAATTTTAAATAGTTTGTTTTTACGGCACTCACAAGATAAGAAAAGTGGCTATATCCTGTGTCCTTATTACTCCTTATTCCGCACACAGAGGCACAGTAAAATATAATAACGTAAACAAAACTTACCCAGCTCTACAGCAGACTTCGGCATCGTTTTCGCTTCGTATATTATCGCAGGTAGCGTGCAGCCATCGTCTGCAGCCCTCGCACTGGATAATCAGTTCACCATCCGAGTACGGCTCCGAGCACACGCAACACATCACCAGAGACGCACATGGAGCACATTCTGTAATGAAAACACTGATATTTGAGTTATTTGGAAATGATAATAGTCCTAATACTAATACCATAATCATTTTACTGGTGGTATCTTTAGGAAGACCATCTTGGTTGGTACCGTCGATGTGTGCAAATATTACTGTTTTAGGTGAAAAAGTACAGAATTGAAAAACACCACTTATGAACTTAGTCACACGTCACGTCGAGTCGCAGTTGTCGTACAGTACTATGGTCACGTCGCGTCGTCGCACAGTCGTGTGTCACGTCGTGTCGCAGTTAGGGGAGTATGCATGTACGTACCGGTATAGTTGTCGCACCAAGCGCTGGTGTCGCGTGTGCCGCACGTGAGACAGCGGCGACATCGCTCGCAGCGCCAGGCGCCGCGCGGCACATCGTTCAGCGGCGGGCGCGCGCAGTACGTGTGCCACGTCGTGTCGCAGTCGTCGCACAGCAGCAGCAGGGTTTCGTCGCCTCTCGCCCCGCACCCTTCGCAAACCGTGCAGTCCAAGCAACGCCACCCCAGTGTAACTATTACTTGCGATATCTAGATATTTCATACCAGGTTAACATAAGAACAAACATGACACATATTTAAAGTTATATAAATCATAAACTGAACGAGCAGCCGCGTGAGACGCTAACCAGTGTCGTAGTGCCTCGCCCGCGGCATGCGGCAAAGCGCGCGCTTGATTCGCCCGAGACACGTACTTACAGAGCAAACTGCTTTGCGCGGCAAAATGCCTTGCGCGACTGCTCATTGCGTGGACATTATTCAGGGCTTGTTACCTTAATATTAACACAATAAGGATGGTATGTCTGTCCGCACTGCGCACAAGCTATGAGACAGCCTTCTGAGTCTGTACCGACTGCACCGCACATTACACACACATCTTGAGTCAGCACAAATTTATCTTTACTTGAACATAGAACCAATTTATTTTCCACTCCTGAAATAAAAATGAACATTTAAACAAAATTTACAAATTAAATACATTTTAGGAAGGCCTTTGACAACGTGAACCCCCATTTTTTTGTAATATTTATCAATAAAATTGCATACAATTGGTATATGGGATGATTTGTTGCATTGGTTATGACCTATGTTACAAACAGATCTGAATTGGTATTGGTAGATAGATAGTTAATGGTTCAGAAACAGAGCCCATTGCCGTTTTATCTGGTGTTCGTCAGGGATCAGTTATGGGTCCTCTACATTTTTAAAACAAGTTCTGAGTCAATGAGGTGAGACAAGATATTATTAGAACATTCACACGACACTACTGTTGCAATTGAAAAGCTTTTGAATTTATGACAAATTCATTTTATAATAAATCTTACCTGGATCATCTTCAGGAGTTTTATTATCAGGAGCTTGAGGTCTCTGTAGACCTAAACCCGGCACGCCAAAGACTCCTCTCATCTTTGGTTTCGACCCTCGTTTCCGACCAAAATCAAGCATATTACGTTGACGTTTGGAGAAGCCCACTTTACCCGCTGGAGGGAAACCTCCTTTCAACTTATAACCACTCAGTTTTTTCTTTGCCACTTTTGAGGAAACTGTAAATGGTTTGCCTTTTCCTAGACCAACATCAGCCTGAAATTACATAATAATATAATCTTAAAATAAGTTACTTCAAATAAGTTGTAATTTTCTATGCAACTAAATATAAATAATAAATTACTTTGGCTTCAATTGCGAGAGGATCTTGTTCCTGCTGTGAATTTTCGTCACCAAATGAAGAATCTTGTGATGTTGACGCCACAGTATCATCGTCGAATGCTGTTGAAACAAAGTAGTTTAGGTTTCAATATATTTTATGTTATTTTAATGCAATTTCTTTCATATTTTAGGGCTAGTTATTATATGTTTAGTTTGACAAATTTTGAAATACGATTCTTTGCTTTTTTCGACGTTTCGACCGATTTGGAAATCGATTTAATGTTGTATGTATGCGAAAAAGACCCATATTACATACTAGTACAAAATAACTTATAACTTACATCCTGTTTTAGATCCCGTCAATTGCATTTGCGTCTTACATATCGGGCAATTATATTCATATTGAGGATTTTGTTCTTTTCTCATTCTGTACTGAGCAGGCTCAGCGTCCGGGTCGCACAATCCATGGACGTATCTGAGAGAAAAAAAATGTTGTTTAAATGGAGTCGAACACAACGAGAATGGTTCTCGTATGCGTGGTTTGTGTGTGGGTTGCAGTAGCTAAGTCTCCATATTACCCGATTCCTCCCAAAATCGAGACAACTAGAATCAAAACAGTTTTCAATACCTTTGAAGTACCTATATAAAAGAAAAATCGATTGAAATAGAAATTTAATCAAACAGTTCATATAGTACAGTCATTTTTTGACCAATCACAACTTTTGAAATGAGTACTACTCTACCATGGTAAGGTTTTTTTCGGCTTCCCTTGGATAAAAAATCACCCTTCGACGCGTTTGTTAAAATGAAAATGAAAAATATTTTATTTCATATAAGTCAAATCAATGACACTTATGAACGTCGGAGTTTTTATAGTGATCACAGCACGTCTAACTTAACGGCTAAGTTTACTGAGGGTTCGGAACACTACCATGACAGAGAAGACACCCACAAGAAACTCTGCTGGGTTCCTATCGCTCTTTTAGGTGAGCACTTCACAAATATTTTATTAAGAAAACAGGACAATTCAGATCCAGGCATTTTTATCGTTTAAGTAATCCTTTACACTGTAATATGATTTCAATATTAACTTATGTTTAATGAAAGATTTAAATTTATTAATTGACAATTCTTTAACTTCCATAGGGAGCTTATTATAAAAACGAATACCATTACCAGCGAAAGAATTACTTATTTTATGAAGCCTAGTGTGGAGAACAGCAAGTTTATTTTTATTTCTTGTATTAACATTGTGTATATCACTCATTTTTTTATATTTGTTTATATTTTTGTGTACATACATTAGATTTTCGAATATATACTGGCAATGCACAGTCATAATCTTAATCACTTTAAATTTGTCTCTAAGAGACTCTCTTGGGCCCATATTATATATACAACGTACCGCTCTTTTTTGCAATACAAATATTGTGTTGATATCAGCCGCACTACCCCACAACAGAATACCATACGACATAACACTATGAAAGTAGCTAAAATAAACTAGCCTAGCTGTTTCTATGTCTGTGTTATTGTGTGTGTGTTTGTTAGGGTGTGTGTGTGTTTGTTAGGGTTCTGTGTGTTTGTTAGTGTGTGTGTGTGTGTTTGCTAGGGTGTGTGTGTAGGATATATGTCGCACCTCTTGCAGAGCACGCAGCGGATCATGTCGCGGTAGGCGGCGGCGCGGTAGGCGCGGCGGCACAGCGGGCAGCACGAGCCCTTGTTGCGCTGCTGGTAGCACGAGTCGCACACCGTGTAGTGCGCGTGCCAGCGGGACGAGGGACCCGCGCCCGGCGAGCGCGAGCCGCAGTCCGAGCACACGCGGCAACACTAAGCAGACAACCATCATTATATATGTCGCAGGGAAATGAGGAAACCAGGGATTTCACGAAATCACTAGGGATATCACGAAATCCCGGTAAATGTAACCTAACCTATAGAAGTTGGAATCCTTGTGTTTTTTAATCTACAAACAAAAATATAAGCATTTCTTTTCTAGTACAAACGAGATTTCGTGAAATCCCTGGTTTCCTCATTTCCCTGCGACATATACATAGGGCAATACATTCAGCTTCTGTGTTATGCGCAGTAAAAACTCAACGAAAATAAACCTAAACGACAAGAAAGCCCTCTCTGTTGAAGATTTTTTTTCTTTGCTCAGAACTCACACTAACTAGGTATACACTTAACAAGATATATTTACATTTCTTTTTGTTTAAATATTTGTAGGACAATTTTTTTTACATGAATATTCTGTGTCATGGTGTACCATCACGACGAAAAAGGGACAGGACAGAGAAAGGTGGAGACGTTTGAAGGAGATCTATAAACAGCAAATGACGTGTTTTGGTGGTGACGATGTCTCATGTCTTACCTTACACTTCCAGCCATACTTGGGCACGGTGGCCATGACGGGGCGCAGGCACGTGGCATGATACATCTTGTCGCAGTGCTCGCACGTGACGGCTCGCGAGTCTACCGCGCTCGGCGTCAGCGCGTTTGTCTCTCCGCGACACACCTGACATACGCGACATGACCGACAGGACCAGCCTGATCGTACGCCTGTGAAAAGAAAATCTATGTTGGTATGTTTTCTATTATACAATTATAATATATTGTGGCTAGGCAACTGTAATAAGTTTTGAAGGGAACACTGTCTCCTAAAATACAGGGTTGCCTAGCTCAGGAGTTGGATATATATTCGTTGGATCATTAATTTGCAATTTTGTTACTATTTCTTGTTAACAATATGGCTTTTGAATAAATAAATAAAACAAATACATGAATAAGATTTTTTAAAATATAAGAATTAGAACTCACCTGGTAGTTGTGCAAGTCCAACACAAGTTCCGTGATAGTGTCCACCGCACATAACACAAGTCATCAAGTTTGCTATGTCACCAATAGTTCTACATGTCCTACAATCTATGTCTGCAGTACCTGCATACAGAAAATAAATACATTACAGTATTGAGTTTGTCTCCGTAGTGTAAACATCAAAATATGTTCATATAGGTTCATTACCAGGTTGCCTTTACACAATAGTGAAACAATATGAATGTATCATATATAATACATGGGACAAGAAAAGGGTGAAATATATAGAATTGAAAATAAGACCAGTAATTAAATAAAAATAAAATATTACTTACAAATCATAGGCACTTGGTAAAGATGGTCTTTGCAAAAGGAAGACTTAGTTTGAAAATCCATAAAGCCTCCACATGCTAGAACACAAGGTAGATGATAATATTTACTGCAACTCATCTGTAACAAACAATAGACAAGTTAGTTATTTTAATATTTTGTTTTATAGGAAACATGACTTATAAATAAGAATAAGGTCTTGAAAGACTTTCATAGATGTATGGATTCCATTGAATACATTTTTATTAAAACAATTGATTTAGATTTCATAACTTTTGTCAATACTCACTTTACAAGGTATGCTTGCTCCATGTCTTGTACAAAAGGCACATTTCCTCGTCAACGCCGTAGACACAATTCCTTTGTACCTGGCTTCTTCTAGCTGCTCCTTTTCCTCATCAGACGTAGAGAAACCTGCCACCTGTTCTTGGAACGGTGGACTGAACTCTAAACAACACCGATGAACATACAAGGCACCAGAGGACGCTACGACTGCTAGTTCCAGTAATTCTATGTGACCAATGATAGATAGTTCATCTGTGTGTTCCATATTATATAGTGGAGTCCTATAAAATAAAATAAAATTACGATAGTAATTGCATTGTAACTGTTTGAGTAAAACTAATTTTATGAATAATAGCCTAAGTTTAACTCTTTATATTTTGTGAAACTATTATACAGACACAGAAACTGAATGTATTAAATATAAGTCATTGGTGACGTGTATTACTACACCCAATACCATACTGGACACAATGGGTCCATACAACTGTTCTTTTTCCAGTTTTACATGTCATTACAAAGTCCACTGGAAATAGAAGAGACATAAAAAATAATATGTAGGTAGTACTCACTTGCATTTATTAAAAGCTTTCTGTCTTCTGCTTAGCGGCAATGCCAATGGATGTTGATTAGGATCTACAAGCTCCGGAGGTGGTGACACCAAACCTGGTGTCAATGGTGTGCTAGGTGTTGTTGGTGTGGCCACATTAGTTGGAGTGGCATTCCCAGAGTTTAAGGCAGGAGTGGTACTGCCATCACTCTCATTCAACTTGACAAATAATTGCCGCATCTCTCCTTGACCTAGCTGACTCCGCTCACTTAGATTACATAGAGCACATACTTTTCCAGGCCTACAACAATATAAAGGTGGTAAATATCATGGGAGACACTGTTTTGAGCAAATTATGTAATTATATTCTAACTACAAACCATTTTTCAGGCATATATGGTGGTTCTTCTGGAATAGGTGGTATAGGGAAATCATCTTCATCGATCAAGTCATCAAGTGCATCATCACGGCTCCCCCTATGCCTCTTTGCTCCTCGCACTGAACCTGCACCTCCCCTGTATCTGAACAGAAATAAGATAGGATAAAGAACAATTATATATTATTTTTAATTATTGACATTAAGTAGTAATGGGGGACTGTAAAAGGTGGAAATTTTAGGAGGAGGCCTATGTCCAGCAGTCAATGCCTTTTTGCTGATATGATGATTGACAGTAGAGGCAGTGATAAGTTAAGTAAAAACAATTTATGTTTTAAAGATAGTCAATTGTTAGAAGCATTACTAGCCGATGCTGAGAACTACAAGATACACAAATTACTTAAATAATTCTTTTAATTAAATTTCAATAGATAATTCAGAAACAAAATGTTTATGTTTACAGTTAATAAAAAAGCAACTTTGTTTCTGAAGTTAGTCTTACAATACAAAAATATAAGCAAATCAATCTGCACCTACTGCTATTAGTAATGTTATGTGATTATTTAATTATTATCATTTTGAAAATCATGCAGGATATGAGCAACTGATAAAAGTTTATATCCTGTTCTTATATTACAATTTCAGGTTATTATTGAGTCTTTTTCTATTAGGTTTAGTGTTGTCAACCAAAGCCAAATAGTTAAGGTGTCATAATGCCTATTCAATATGCTAATTGTCATAAAATCATCACTGTTTTTACATACTACATTAATTTGAGTATTTTATATACATCCAGACAGATCATTGAATTTAATAAAATACAACTAATAAATGGCTACTTCATATTATAATAATACAAAATTAAATACCTTCTAACAATCTTCCCTTCTCGTACCAACTTTGGTCCTTCCTTCCTTGGTCTACCTGGCCCTCTTCGGCCTGAAGTGAAAAATGGCCTGGTGTATGCTTGATGATGGAAAAATGAAGGCTGTGGTACACCGCCATGAGGAGAAGCAGGTTCCTCACCCCGTGGGGATGATGCACAAGATGTTGGTGTAGACCCTGGCCCAGTGTAGAAATCTACAAATAATAATAACACTGAATATTGTAACAAATTGTTTGTAACATTGATTTATAACATTTCAATCACACCGATGAACAATTCGGTTTTATTGAGAAGCTACAAAATGTTTGATTATTACGTACGAAACAACTAGCATAAAACAACAAAGTAAGCCACTTTACACTAACGGAGAGCTTACAAAACCAGAAGAAAATCGAAACACGACAATGACTTCATACTAAATAAGTTTCATAGAATTTCTTCATACCTGACGATGGCGGGGCTTCGACTTCTTCTTCTGATCCATCGTCAGCTAACAAATCAACATCCAAAACATTCTCATCCTGCACGTCCATCTAAAACACGCAGATAAACAAATGTATAACTGAACACAATGTAATCACTGCACTGTTTTACAAGTTATAATGGTTATGATGAAATTATTTACAACCAGACATCAAACTAAATAAATTGGGACCGCCATAGTGAACGACAAGCACTCCAAAGTTTACTTCTCAACTTACCGCAACACGTCGTGGTGGACTTATAACTTGTCAATTTTAGTTAATAAAAATAAAGTTATTTAATAAAATCATTTTACTATTTTAGATTACATTGGAAACACAAAAACAGAAAAAATACGAATCGCACCAACGCGAACGAAACGATGCGTTTCATAATGATGTACTTATTTATTTTAAGTGTTAGTAGTAGTTAGTAGAGTCGAGAAGAACAAACTGAAATTTAAATCGACTATTTAGAAACTCGATGTCTGAACACTGATTTTTGAGAAGGATTTGAGAATCAAGTAGGGATTATTGTGAAATACAAATAAAATTATTGACTAATTGTGAACATCGACTAAGAAGAGCAATTATTTAAAAATTATTTTATCAATTCTTTATTCTTATAAAGAAAATCTTCTATGATCGGAAAATGAGAAACTACCGTCTCTGACTTATAAGTTAATTGGAATAGTAGATCATAATTTATCGTTCAATAATATTTTTTGTCAATGGCCTCATTTCCAGGAATCTACAACACAACAATATTAAAGCGAACTCGCGTTCGGCAGTAAGGTATCTTGTCCAACCCAAGCAATGTTGAGAATCTTTTTAATTTATAAGTGTTTTTATTTTTTTACATACATACAGGTTGTCTATAAAGTCAAGAAATTAAAGTTTGAGGAACTAAATTGTTCATGTGTCTGGCAACACTGAAATTCAAAATAGACTTGTACATGAGCTGTCATCGAGTAGAAGTTGCGGAACGGTTTTCATTTTGTAATTTTTATAAGTTCATTAATCTACAATAAACTAATACTGACTTACGAAGAACAACATAAAGAATGAGTAGAGTAAATCAAAGTGGCACGTGGGAGGTGATTTTTTAAGTTCTGTAGCGATGTTTGATGGAGCACGAAGCTGCTCAAATTTTATGTGATTTGGATGATATTTATGGGCGAACTGCAACTTTGATGGGTATGTAATCGTGTTACTGTGTTTTGTAATCTGTCTCAAGTAATATATTCACTCCATTGGCGATTTAGAGACCAAAAACAGGCATTGCGTACATAGCATATTTTTAGGTAAGATTGTCATTGAAAGTAAGAAATATTGTAGTACGACCTATTCTGTTGATACATTATCAGTTGCATTAGTATAATTCAGTCAAGATTTATGCCAATTTTGAATTTGAATTAATTGCTTTATGTCTATATTACGGTTGATAACTAAACTAAGTATGTCACTTTCGCATCAACTGGTCTGTCGACAATGAATAATTAATTGCAATATTTTATTAATTTTTTTATTATTTACTTCTTAGTAACTCCATGTTAAATGATATCTTGTTAGTTAATATAAATATTAACTAACAAGAACAAATAAATAACAAAACAACACTGAATAAATTTTAGTTAGGTATTGCAGTTATTCTTTCCATCCCATTCTTTGCCTGTATTTTGTGTCTAGGTATGTCTAAATTTATTGTAAAAGTAAAATCAAATGTTCAATCTACTTTTGTAAAATTTCAGGCTCCAACCAACCCTCAGATAGTTGCAGGTGATGGCTAGAACTGTGATGGATTTTAATTGTAGTCTTGAAGTTCTACGCAAAATTTTATATGCAATAGGCCTACAAGAAATGCCCTAGTAATATAAAAATCGAGATTTGCCTGAAGAACTAAGGAAAGACATTATTTATCATTCTTCATAATAAAGCATATTCTTTTGTATAGTAATTTTTCTCATTATTAACTGTATAAAATAGTTAAAATAATAGTTTCTAGCCTATTTTCCCTTTCTACTCCTCTTTGCCCCTATACGCCCCTCCAAATAAACCAATAATCAAATCTTTTTTAATAATAATATTAGTATAGTTAGTAAATCAGTAGTTTCCGTGTAGTGACGAAGGAAGAATACAATATATCACCACACCGACTAAGGGACTGTCCGTGAATATTATCTTTATGAAATAAAAAGAAAGAAAACTTGAAATAAAACCCTATACCAATACGTCTGGCCAGCGTGGTACCAGTAGTCCAAGTATTATGATGATGATGAATTGATATATAAATTAACAGAATATTTTATAAAATCATCACTAACAAGTAACTATTTATGTTCCCGCAGGTCACAAAATGTTGGCAATTTCTAAAAGGGCCTTCAGCAGCATCACAGCTGAAACTTGGAAAGACAGTTGCCATCGCGTCGAGAAGCTCCAATCAGAATACTACAAGAGAGGACGTCACCTGTGGGCAAATACTGACGATAATAGCACCAGCAAAGAAAGCTTTAGTGATGACGATGAAGGTGGCAACGAAAGTTATCTCAACATCGAATATTTAAAAAATTCCTATGATGAAAGCGATGAATAAATCTCCTTGTTAACTGTGTACATGCGTTTTTATTACTCTGATTCAATCCGTTAATTTATTCTAATACCCATACCATTCTAATAGGTGAATTTTGACCCATGTAGTTTAGGGTTGGTGTATGAAATCGATTAAAGAGATTAATCGATTTAGATAACAAGCGATTAATCGATAATCGATTATTATTTATAGTAATATATTATTTATATAATTATTTATAGTTGACTATAGTGCATATAAAACAGAAATAAAACATCGTCATCTAAAATGTTTACAGGGCTAACACTACTTTACTTCTATAAAGGTCATGTTATAACAATTATTCAAATTTCTCAATCGCTTAGGGTTTCAACAAATAAAATGAATTATCTCATTATGAATTGTGTGAATTTCTTACTTGAGTACTAAATATAATGTGTTTCAAAATTACTTATTTTATTTCAATAAATTACTAGTATGAAAACTATTTTCTCAGACTAAATAGGGTTGCTACGTGTAGCACAGTGGCGGCCTCATTTATTTTCAGGACTTTATAGACAGAGTGTACTACTCACGCCTTATCCCGTCTGGGGTAGGCAAAAATAATATAAGTTAATATACTTTTTTTGATTTGCACAACTTTATCTATAATCCCAAAGTAGAAAAAAATCGGGATCTTTATTAAAATTTTCATAAAAATTTACAGTACTACAAGAAGTACGCTAAGAAGTGAATCTGTTATAGTTTCAAAATAAATCTTCATAAATTTTGTTCATTCTTCTTCTTCTTTTTAATTCAATGTTCATTGTTCTCCTGACGTGTGCGGCGCTGTCACTGTCAATTATATGTCATTTCGGATCAAATCGTGTTCATTGCCAGTCGGTGTTTTCTGTAAAAAAGTAAATACCTACATTCATGACGTGTCGGAGAAGTCATTGACTTTTTTTATCAATATCAAAATATAACAATAATATTTTGTACTCATATCAATTAATTAACCATGCAGTTTATTTTGGTTTCAATTGTATTAGTGCTATCATTGAGCAGCTCTTGTAAATCTTCACTTTTTGACAGTGAGTCCTGTTACTCCTTTGGCAGCGGCAATGTTTTTCCTGGAGGCGCAAAGAAAGTTGATCATAAGTTACAGTTTACAAAGGCCATGAGTAAGTTAATTTCAATAAATTTTAGGATAGTAATAGATAATAATTAATCAGTGCGCTTATCAGATAACACGTGTTTTCTTTTTTGATTTCAGTTTCAAAGCCGGCGCCAGAGTGGGAGGCGACCGCGGTAGTAAACGGTGAATTTACCCAGCTTTCTTTAGCTAGCTTCAAAGGAAAATATTTGGTGTTCTTCTTTTACCCATTAGATTTGTAAGTACATTACCTACTAAAATCTTATTGGTGTTAAACCGTTGGAATTTATTTTTATCTGGTTAACTGTTAGTTCAAAGAAAATAATAAATTTTAAAATAGGTTATTTTGTAGAGTTGAATACTGTATCATATAAAAATATATTTAAATTATTGTTAGGACACTGAATGGTAAGGACCAATGTTTGGACCTTCCAGCCTGCTACTATTTTTTTAAATGATATTATAATATGTGGGATAAATTGTACATACTAGTTTCACCATCTTTTAATTTAAAAGTTAAATATTCTGTCTACACTTTAATTTATTGTTAAATGTTTTGTTGCAGTACTTTTGTATGTCCCACCGAAATTCTGGCATTTTCTGAAAGAGTTGAAGAATTTAGAAAAATTAATACTGAAGTTGTAGCATGCTCTGTGGACTCACATTTCACTCACTTGGCATGGATAAATACACCAAGAAAAGAAGGTGGTCTTGGAAAAATAAATATTCCATTATTAAGTGATCTAACCCACTCTATTGCTAAAGATTATGGAGTATATTTAGAAGATCTTGGCCATACATTAAGAGGCCTGTTTATAATAGATAATAAGGGTATCTTAAGACAAATCACTATGAATGATTTGCCTGTTGGAAGGTCTGTTGATGAAACTCTAAGATTGGTGCAAGCATTCCAGTATACTGATGATCATGGTGAAGTGTGTCCTGCTGGTTGGAAACCTGGTCAAGATACAGTAAGTTATTAAAACTACTTTATATGTCTGATAACACAGTTGTATCTAATTAATAACCATATTTAATTTTTATGATAATGGTGTATGTGTTAAAATATATTTTTATCTATGTTTCAGATAATACCTAATCCTGCTGAAAAGAAGAAATACTTTGAAAAAGTTGCGAAAAATTAAGATAATACAAGTACATAACTACAATTACTCAATGAATTAGTATTTCTACATTTTTAAACCTTAGAAATTAACTTCATGACAATATAAGAAGACAGCATCACAAAAGATTTTACACTAAAAGAGATTTAAATATATTTTTTTACTTATTTTTTAAATATTTTATTGTTTATGTATAACTGGAAAAATAGTTCATAGTCACAAAATTTACATACATAGATTAGCTTTTGTAAACACTTTGTTCAGTTTTTTTTATAGACTCCAGTAAAAGATATTACCATTTTAAAACCATAAAGTTTGGTTTGTTGATAGTCATTTCGACTCAAATATTTATGTGTATTATTAGACTATTTGATTACTAATTTAAATAACAAAATGATACCTTTGCCATAATGACTGAAACATGCTGGGACGCTTAAGGAATTAAAATATCATTTTTGTAGCTTCTCCAAAGTAATGGTGGCATTAGTACATTAATTAGTATGAAAGGTTTACTACCAGACATTTCCACAAAATGCATTTATTGTTAAATAGAACATGCTCTTTACATGTATGTGTGAATTACATGTGCTGTGCATGTGCCCACATAAATTTTATAAGAATGTTAACAGTAAGTAGGCCAACATTCCTATAAATTATGTAGGTAGATAAGTAAGCGAAGGACTTTATTGGTAGATAAGTTTAATTTATGTTAAATAAAACTTTGTTTAAAATAAAGTAGAAAATTAATGCAATTGATTTAAATTTTGTAAGCATTTTTGTAAATTAAAATCAGATCACAATTAGTTTTTATAATTTGTTTATACTCAATCAATTAAACTTTTGAAGACTGAGTGAATGCCTACTTTGTTTTAAGTTGGTTTGAGTTATTACAGCGTTTTTGATAGGTCAATTAACAATAATTTTAACATTTACTTTGCCATAGGAAACACCCATGCTCAAAGATTTACATTAACCGAGAATGTCATTCACCACAACTGCCTAACAGTCATGTACAGTCACGAGCAATAATATGTACACATTTTCGCATTTTGTAAACCAGTTATCTAAAGTTCTGCCAATCCAAAATTGAAAATTCGAAGATTAATTCAAAACTGTACGGAACCTCTTCTAAATTACGAATTCATTTTGATATTGTAATGTCTAGATAAACGTGCAGATAGTTTAGAAAATTTGAAAATGTGTACATATTATTGCTTGTGACTGTACTATAAACTACAAAAAAATCAAAAGCCTTAGGCTTTTGGTATTCTACAAATCTGTCCGCTGCAGATATTTAAATTCGGTCAATTTACTGACCTAATCTTGTATTCTAGTGCCATGGTAACTTAATTCAGCCCCTTCATCTGTATGTCTCCAATAAAATATTATATTTATTGTATGTAAGTATTTGTAATTATTTCTAATATTGATTTTCAAATGAGCATTTTCAAGGGTTGGTTAAATAAGTTAATTGTAGGGACACAACATGTAACTTGAGCGACTGCTGACAAATCACCTTTACAGGCGCGTCATTGTATTAGCGTCGCCCAGCAGTCGTCTCCCCGCAATCATGTAGCTAGGTCGTCGTAAATATATTGTTATTGTATTTAAGTATAATCTGGTACCAGGAAATATATAGTATATTATTCATCTGCATTTTATTATGGGCCCTACAACTAGAACTTCTTCCCCTAAATTGGTGACCCACGACAAAGAAGACGCAACTTTTGGAATGGACTCTGCAATCGGAGCACGCGCATGACAACGTGGCCTGAAAGCAGCGCGCATCGTTAGCGTGGCGTCGAGCACGCACATATGTGACGCTGCACAGCCAAGATTATGGAGGTAAGCGCACACCGGATACGAGCCATGGGGGACGACTCGCCCTTTTTACAAGACCGAAAGGGCTGACGACCTAACATATTTTCGCACATCGGCTGCACAAGCACGAAGACCACCTAGTTCGGCGATCATCGTAACTCTGGACAGCGCATATCTGGAGAAATATGTAACGCAGTACTTTGCGGCATGATTCACGCAAGGCATGGGACACGACGGCGACAGTGTGCGCGTCGTAAGCAAGGCATACACTTTGGTGGCGCTGCTAGAAATACGCACCAGGTGCTGATGGCCCAACCTGCCTTATCAGAGGACACGGAGCTGACAGAGCATGGAGATGGATACCGCCGCGAGACCTAGGACGACTCACGACATCATTGCTTCTTCGTACGAAAAGCCAGATCATATTCAGCGTCATACGAAGAGCAAGGTTTTGAAGTAGAGTTTTTATGTGAGTGTCGTAAGTGATATGTGATAGTGCCGTATGTGATACCTATATAAAAACATAACCGTAAATTTGTTAGTAATTATTTTATTTATGTACTCGTGTTATTTCTGATTAAATTAGATTATGTACCTACGAGATTAATCGTATAAAATATTGTTTTTTGTAATGTAACTTCCTAACATATTTTGGTGAATATACCTGTAGTAGTTTTTACCTATTTTTGTAATTAATTGTATGTTTTAAAAGCTACAGTGTGATTAAAATTAGTTGTCATAAAAATTGTATCATGCACACTTGGACGGTGTTGAGTTTCGAAGCTTGTTATTGTTAGCCATTTGATCACTTCGACAAGTAAGCAAATTGTTATCGCTGCTCGCTCACACATAGCACTTGGATTGTAATTGTTGAATGACAGTTTTGATTTTTAATTTTTATATTGTAATGTAACTTAAATAAAGTAAATTTCTTTTTTTTAATAAAGGGGGGAGTATTGTAGGGACACAACATGTAACTTGAGCGACTGCTGACAAATCACCTTTACAGGCGCGTCATTGTATTAGCGTCGCCCAGCAGTCGTCTCCCCGCAATCATGTAGCTAGGTCGTCGTAAATATATTGTTATTGTATTTAAGTATAATCTGGTACCAGGAAATATATAGTATATTATTCATCTGCATTTTATTATGGGCCCTACAACTAGAACTTCTTCCCCTAAATTAATAATTTATAAATTGGCTAATCAACTTAATAAAAAACATTAAAAAGACTGAGTAAAATAAATTGAAACTGTTTTAGACCATAGTCAGACAAAATTACTTTTTGCTGTAATAAAGACGAAATTGCCTTGCTAATGATCAGCATGGTTGATTTGTCCAAACGCACACGTAATGACTTTATTAATTGTTAAGATTAAATTTTAACCATTCATTTATTTCCTTTTTTAAAATAGTATTTTCAAGTTAATCCGGCATAAATCATAACAACCCATTAATGTTTCACGAGATACATAGCCTATTATTGAATCGGTAACCAAATGAGTTGGTATAATAGTTTTATTATGACCTTAAAACTTTACCTTAGTATTACGAGAAGCAGATACCCACTACCACTAAATAAAAAAATAAATAAATAAATTAATAAATAAATAAATTATTATACCACTGGGTATGTATTCTTACTAAAAACGGCCTAATTAAATTATCATAATTAGTACTCCATATGTCACAAAGCAACATTGTAATAATTAGCTCTAATGGCATTAACTATCTTAATACCAAGATAGTTAGTTTTTTTTTGTAAAACTTATCATATTTACTTACGTAATAAATTGAGTAACTACTTAATATACTTAGGAGCCTTTTATTACGTGCCGATGCCGCCCGACTAATCATCATCATCATCATTCCCTTATTACGTCCCGATGCCGCCCTAATCATCATCATCATCATTCCCCTGCCCTTATCCCAATTTAATTTGGGGTCGGCGCAGCATGTCTTCTTCTTCCATACTTTCCTATCAGACGTCATGCCGCCCGACTAATATTATTTTTAAATAAGTATGTACCTATATTGTTTGCAGTAAATAGCTTTTTTTTTCATTCACAAGGTCATTAAAAATGTCCTTCCACTAGTAGACAATCAATTACCTTTGTCTTGGGATCACTTGGTGGTATGAAATCGAGATTCGAACTGTGAATCGTCATTTAAGCTGTAACTTGATATAATGTCTTTAAGCCTTGAGATGAATAGCCGGATCCACACGATCCAGCGCGATCTTGCATCTTGCCTCACGCGATCCAAATTGCGCGGCAGGACCTCTCTCTCTCTTTGCCGCGAGCGATCCGTCGTCGATGGATCACGGGATCGCCCATCCAAGATAGATGGTTTGTTGTGGATCCGGCTATTGGATAAAACATATATTGGCAAAATCATGCTAATTGTCCTCAAGCCCTTGTAGCAACATATCAATGATGGTTTTAAATTGCTTCAGCAACATTTTTCGTGCAAAATGTACCTTTCTGTCCACGTCAGTGAACTATAATAAGTACTTACCTACACGTGCAGCCTAGATAAGTAGTTTATAATGAATCGCTTTTAATGTAGGTGCCTACTAGGTTACTGATAACATATTAACGTAAAATATTATCAATGCCTTAATACGTAATATTTATATCACCAACATCATCATAAACAATCATGTTTATAAAAAAATACAACCGAATTGAGAACCTCCTCCTTTTTTTGAAGTCGGTTGAAAAAGATAGTTGATCTTGCGACTTCCAACGTCCTGCAGGTACCTACACAAACCACTGTGATGCCTTAATGTCGTCAAAATGACTTTATCTATGTTATCTAAACAACTGCCCTTGTGGCGCCGCAGCCGCACTAGCGGCTGCAGTGTACGAGGTCGCTGTTTCGATTCCCTCTTTCATTCCATTCACAAATCATTGTCTGGATGTTCTTCGTGTCCGTTAAATTGATATTGTAAAAGTCCCCGCAATACAGGCCCTAGTGTAATAAATAATATTAGTGTAATAACTTAATATTAGTGTAATAATTTAATATTACTAGGCCCTAGTGTAATAACTTAATATTCTGACCACAGTATGACGCGCTGGCCAATCTCCTGTTTACCTTTAATATAAGAAACATGCTACGTGATATTTAAAAAAATATCACAACAAACTTAATTACTTTAATAGAGAAGCATGATGTTGTAATAAATCAACAACTCATGTTTACAAAATAAATCTTATCATATTGAGTCTTATCTTTCACGATTTCTAAATCGATAGGTAGGTATACCTAGCCTTAATTTACTTAATCGGTTGCAGTGCAATTCATTTTACATTGCATTCTCTTATTAAGAAGTCGAATGAACAACTGAGAGCTATATTATAGCTCTATACTAGTTAAACCGAATCCACGGTAAGTCATACGTCATTTACCTACTAGTTTAGAAATGTACAAAATTAAATAGCGTTTTACAGAGCTTTGGAGAAGTTAGCCCAAGTGTATAAGCCTTTACTAATTTATATAGGCTTATTGGATCTAAGTGCAGTAGAACTGTTCGGTGGATGGGATATTTGAAACTTGGATCCTGTACTATCACATTCCCAGATACCGTGAGATATTATATGTTCAAGTAGGTATCTATCATCAGTGAAAAACGTCAGAAGGGTCACATACAATCCATCTCAGTTTTGTAGACTTTTTCCACTTTCTCGGTGATTTACTTTTTAATAAAATAAACATTGACCGAAATATTCATCTGGCTACTTCCCCCAAGGCAAGGTAGGTTGAACAATCTGTAAGCTAAGCTTGCTGTGAAACACAGTAATAAGTTCTTAAACGTCCTTTTATTTGATTACATTCTGTGCACTTATTAGATATTTATATCGACTTCATTTTCCTATCTCCTTTGTATTTTCCTAAGCTGTTTTATCATACCTACTTAATCTACAAAAAACAAGGGAAGACCCGTGGCTCAGTTTGCTGAAACCAATGATAGTTAAGTAACAATAATCCTAAGTTTTGTTTAAACTAGAAAATAAGGTGTAATTTGTGAGAGAATAATAATATGTTGTATTGTATTGGTTCATATATAATATATATCATTGAAATGAATTTATCGTATAACAATATGCTAAAAAACCGATTTATATCGAACGATGGAACATCCTTATTGAACGTCAAACAAATCAAAACAAAACAATGCCAAAATAAAACGTCAACCAACTTGTTCATTAATCATCAAAAAATTGATAATTTGTCGGTAGGTACCTACCTATGTTTTAAAAGCAAAAATCGGTTATCGGGAAGGGTACTTTAGGTACCGACTTGATAATATTTATCCAAATTATAATAAGTACAGATTTTTTTCCAGTTTGGGTGCATCAAATGATTTTATAAGGGCATTTATTTGTTTACTTTAATTAAAAGTTTTGACATTAATTTAGAAACTATAATTAAAATTTTATGAATTAAAATCATAATTGGATAGTTCCTGTATTTGTTTGCGGTTATGCTCGTGTGTCTTAAGAGCATTATTAATTACTATTAATAAGTTATCCTACAGAGTGTCTACATTCCATTTCCACTATGTTTTATTTGCGCAGAACAATAATACATCTTACTCAAAATGCCGTTAAAAATAAGTCACGTACGTATTATAATATGAAAATGAATAAATGTAATTTATATTTAAAGGGAACTATAAAATGTACAATGTATAACTAAATTAGATAGATTTATTTTGGGTACTAATATAATTATTCTTCTTATTTTATTATTCAGTTGTTGTTTATAATTAATTAAGTAATTTGAAACAACCAGGAAAAGTAAGCTTTTATAGCCAGAGATTATGAAAATTTCAATAACAAAATTATTGAATATTTATTTCCTGTTTATTTAACAATCACAAATAATTGAAATTTTAACAATACCTTATTTAAAATTTAATTATGTTTATTTCACACAATCTGATATTTATTATTCTTTTATCTTTAATATTACATTATCACCACCTTTATATACATTATTAGCATCTCTTTACAATGGAAGGATTGTACTCTGGGTAGTACAGCAACAGGCAAATATGTGATAAAAATAGTCTACTAAATAGACATTATCTCTAAGAGGGAAACTACAAAATCTTTTGTTAGCAACAGGCCAGTACCATCTATGAGAACAGTACTTGCCAAATAACTTGGCCAGAACTTGTTGGAGATGACTGCAATTTAATTGGTTTTTGATCTAAATGGCAGGGGCATGAGAAGGGGGGTTTTATCTATTGCTGTCATGCACAAACTACTCTGTTTGCTATTTTCAGACTGGCCAAGTTATTTGGCGAGCAATATAGTTTGTTCCTTTCAATGACCTCCTTGCTAACATATTTACACATTCTTGCAGTAGGATATTTAATGGGCAGACAATTCTAAATTGTTATCTAGTTTATTGCAATAACATTGCAGCAATATTCTTATAACTAACTAGCCTACTTATTTAATTTTAAGATTAGATAAATGTGTTGACTTAGTTTGTAAATGTTTATCTCACTTTGTGAATTGATTGGTTTTTAATATTAATCCTAATATGTCTACAATTGATTTGTATAATATCTGTTTGATTAAGCCATAAATCTTTTGTAGTAGTAGTTGTGTGTTCTTGTGGGGTTACTAACTTTGTGTGTTGTTAGTGCATGAAAGTTTTTGATGATATTTTTTATTTTAAAAGTGAAGGAAATATTGTAAATCATTTATTCATAAGTTGCAGATGTGTTAAAGGCCATAACACTCATATAAAGTTATTGATTGAAAAATATGTAGGTCACTTGAACATAGTTCTTCTATGTTTCTATGGTGATAAATTGGTAAACACACTCATAACTGTTCTGAGTGTAAGAATACAGACAATATTGTAAATTACCTAATGATTTAATTTATTTTGAATATAAGTAATATTAGTTCTTGGAATTTTTTTTTTGTATAAATGTAAATTAATTCTATTTAATAATTGTTTTCCATGGCATCTAATTCTGTCTAGACTTCAAAATTTTGTGTACTCATACAAAAATCATAAGTACTTATTCTGTTTTTGTGTGATTTTAGCGATACAGAGGAAAATACTCTTGCACAGTCCAATCAGATTATTTGCGAGTGGTCCAGACTACCAGAAAATGGTGGATCCTAAAAGGGTAGTTAGCTATGATCAAATGGTGAAAGTAGTTGATGAACCTCACAAAGTTATAATTGATGTAAGAAATCCAGATGAAATTAGTTCAACAGGCAGGATACCGAGAAGTATAAATATACCATGTAAGTAAGTAAAATACATACTTAATCTATCCATCAATATTATATGGTCAATAAATAATTTAAAGCAACTAATATAAAAGCCGATGGATGAGGGAGGCACAGGACTGCGCAGGGTGGAAACTTTTGGAGGAGGCCTATGTCCAGCAGTGGGCGTCTATAGGCTGATATGATGATGATGATGAATACAAAAGCATGACCTATTTTCATTTATTTTAATAATAAAATACATATCAAATATTGTTTCAAATTAAATGAGAATAATTATTAACTATCGTTAATTTTAAATTACAGCATGCATTTAGCTATATTAAAAATCACACACCTAAGTACTTTTAAATCTTCGCTATACAAATAATAGGCAATTCATAATTAATGATATCGGTTTTATTTTAATTTTAGACAGGAGTACCTCAGGGTTGTATACTTGGTCCAAATCAGTTTGACAATAAATTGTGACTATTCTAAAAAGTAATCACTGTCCATGGTAAATACTATTGTAGTTGTTAGTGAGAAAGGGGAATGCCAAAACATAAAGGCTGCGTATTTCACTTAGTTTTGAACATAGATCGATCAACCCAACCTACACTGTATCTAGACTCTGTGCCACACCTATCTTTATAAAACATTAACATGCAGAAACAAAAATGCATTTACTAACTTACTTCATGGCACTGTTTGTATTTTAAACGATAGTTACTTTACTGCGCATGCCCAAAAATGTGTTTTCTTCCAGTGGGTGAAGTAAAAAAATCATTAAGCTGTATGTCTGATGAAGACTTTCAAAAAACGTACAAAAGCAACAAACCTTCATCGCAAGACGAACTTATATTCTATTGTAGAAGTGGGAAGAGATCCTCAGAAGCTTTGCACCATGCTTTGGAATTGGGATACAAAAAGTTCGTATGGCATTTTAAATTATAACGGTAATATGCTTAAGAAATAAACGGTTTGTCAACAATACAGTGGGTATGTATTAGTATTAATTACTAGCTGTAGCACGCGACTTTGCTCAGGAAAACAGTATTTGAATACTTAGTACAAACGTTTTTGTTTTTTTGTGGTACCCTATAAAAAACGAAAAAACCTATGACGTGGTTTAACGACTGGGTGTGTCACCTCACTACATTGATAGCCGGGACCAACGTTGTACGTGCCCTTCGAAGCACGGATAAGCTTCAATGAAATATCACTGAGTGGTCATCAATCTATAGAATAACCATGCCGACATTGTTTAACCACCGTTATTGTTTCTAAATCAGTGATCGCAACTCGGCTTGGCTGCCAGTGAAAATGCATTAAAAATAAATAAAACTTTTTTTTTTCTGTGTAACCCTAATAAAATAAGCCTTAATTGTGTACATCAGCTATCTGCCTAAAAAGCCCCTTGAAATAACTTATAATGTTAAATTTTCTTGGTTTTTGTAATTTCTCCCTTTATTGCTCTGCTCCTATTGATCGTAGCGTGATGAAAAGTAAACAAATGATATTTTAATGGGCTATTTTACGGTGCGTAAAATAAACTTCATTATGTTAAGGTTTAAGGTTTCGCAAAAAAAAATCCATGAATCAGGATGTATGAGTTGAATTTGTTTGTTTTATTTACAGGGCTTTTACGAGTAGATAGCTGATGTTTAGTGTATTGTAAAAGTAATCTAGTGTACTCTTCTGCTAAATCACTATACGATTCTTACGGGGGAAAAATCATAAAGACTCATAAACTCTAAAAAATATTTTTACTTTCAGTTCAAAAACATATTTGGGGAGTTGGACGGAATGGTCAGAGAAACAATGCTGATTTTAAAAGGAACAGCAAAATGTAATGTGACAGATATTGTAGACGGTGATGGTGTTTTACAATAGGTTTTTATTTTTATTTAATAAAAATTAATTTATACTGAATAAATATATATTATTATAGATGAATCCTCTTTAATTTAACTCTAACCTCTTTATTCCACTCCCACCTTTCTGGAGAACTCTTAAGAATTAATATCCTGCCGATATTGCCAGCCTTTTATACATTAATGTCCGCTTTGCAAATGGGCCACACCCCAGAATGTCCATTTCCTACATGAACCATTTCCCGTAATAGTCCACTTCCTAATATGACCACTACATAGCTTTTTTATGTATTAGCAAGGCAAACGAGCAGACGGTTCACTTATAGTTAAGGTGGTCCATTCGCATATGGTCGGATAATCTATCAAAAGATGTCGATTGTGATTTTTAATCATAACGTCTAAATTAATGGCTATATTTACCTACCTGATTTTATGCATATGTATTCTTCAAAAAACGCTCTAATTTTTGTTGAAACGTATGTACGGTCGGGGTATTTGCCGCTCGACCACCCTTAGGCGAGAATCGCTTGGCACGCGGCGCATGCGATACGTGGGCGTGCCACGTATCGCATGCGCCGCGTGCCAAGCGATTCTCGCCTAAGGGTGGTCGAGCGGCAAATACCCCGACTGTACATGCCAGCTTACAGTAAGCTAGTGTCTCGGGACTGTAACGAATTTCATTAAAGATAACCTCAAAATAAGAGGAAAATCATTAAAAACTCTCCAATATTAGGTACTTTCATGGCGAAACTTTGCAGGATCATGTAACTTTGCATGTATCATTCAATTCTTGTAAAGCGATACTTTTTTGCTGGGCGAACGCACGCTGATTTAATAACGTACCAGTCAAAACAAAAAGAAATAAAATAATAACTCTTGAGCCGTGCTAGTTATGCTAATGTAAATTTCGACATAAATAGGCTCGAATAATTATGCTCTATCCGTATACAAAAAATTATGACTTCACGTCCAGCCGTTTCCGATAATATAGCAATCGCCTGAACGTTCACCCAGCAAAAACTGTAAAATCTCTGAAACCTTATGACTCTCGAATTTTATTTTCACGGCTCATTTAGGCTGGAATATAAGCTATATTTCTGCATATTTTATATCCGAGTGCGTTACCCTAGCAAGAAAGTTCAAATCACTCCACGAGACACTTTCTTGCTGGAGTAACGTTACCCTAGCAGGAATAGTTTTTTCCATTTTTCTCGAAAACGCCAGGACGCACAAATGTCAAATTTCGTGCACATCTTCAGTAGACCTAGCAAGAACGATACGTACCACTCTCGTCACTCTACGAGATACTTTCTTGCTAGGGTAACGCACTCTTTATATCCAGCTAGACCCTTTAAGGCCCTGGGCAGACGGCACACTTTTTGTGCGATCGAGTCTGCGGCGCACAAAAAGTCTGCATGGCGCGCAAAAAGTCGGTCGCGAATTTTTTACAGACTCAACGCACACGACGTACATCTTCGATCATTTTGTCGGCAGAGCTGTAGGCGTTACGTCCACTCCTAGCAAATGCAGATTGCCGACTTAAGTGTGCGCCCCGTCTGCGTTAGAGCGCGTTGAAGCAAACGTTCAATTTTTTACACACACTTTTTGTGCGGAGCGGTGCGCGGCGGCGCGGTGCGGTCTGCCCGAATTACACGGATTTTTTGTGCCCCGGACTTTTTAGGCGTCCTGTGCGTTACTGCTTATAATTGCATAGGTTCTATTTTCACAGACTAAAAAGTGCGTTACGGACGTCTGCGCAGGGCTTAACTAAAAAATATTTTGCTGAGCGAACGCTCGTGCAGCAGAATTAGTTTTTCTTAAATAACTCTTGAAGTCGCTGGACGCTCGATTTTTTAATTTAGGGGCACATTTATACGGGATAATGGTCTAATTACCTATCTGTATCATTCAATTCTTGAAGAGCTACTTTTTTGCTGGGCGAACGCACGCAAGTAAACTAATGTGAGAAAGTGGTCATAATGGGAAGTGGACTTTCTGGGGTGTGGTCCATTTGAGAAGTGGACATTATGTTACAAAAGGATTGCCAGCCTTGACCTCCTACTTGAAGGTGCTGCACTGCGCGTTCGCTCAGAGTCAATAAAAAAAAATTGAAACCTGCTTATTATACAATATGGTATAGAAAGAGGTCAGTCCAAGGTACCTAAATAGTTTGTGAGGTAGTCAAGTATCATGAGAATGCAAGGAATGTTAAAAGTTATGTAAAGCTGGACAATAATTCAAAAACATTATTAAACAAAACTTTATATAATTACAATTTTTACGAGACATCATTTTATAATAGATTAACATAACAATAACAATTTTAACAAGACTTCATTTATATGACAGTTACATTTTTTTCCACCATACAATTTTATTTCATTCACTGAATTTTTGTTGACCAGTCTGTCCAACTACCAAGGTAGTTTTTCGCACTGAAAATAAATAAATGGCTAATTAATAATGTTGCATTCTATTTTATTCAAGTTTTGCGTCGCATTTAGTTTCTGACAAACTATTGCTTTAGGCATTCTTATAGTTTATGTTGGGTAACAATAACTTAGGGTGATCTAAAACCATAACTTAAAAATGGTCAAAACATAAAAAAAAAATGACAAATTTATTTGTGTCCAGTTCGACCGCGCGGCCATAGCGTTTTTTTTTAAAAAAAACCATGTCAATTTTTTGTAAAAATTTGTAGAAGTTGATTCCCAAAACCATAAATTTGTCAAAGATACGGTTAAAAAGTTATAAGGGTTTAAACATGGCCGCGCCATTGAAACGCGGCGAACCGCGCGGCCACTGAGATCTTTAAAACTAAGCCTTGTAGAGACCTGAAATTTACGCAAATGCAAGATTTAATTTGTAAAAAATTTGTAAAAATATAAAAAAAATACTCAGGTTTATAGTTTAAGAGCTATAACACTAAAACCGAATGGCCGCGCCATTGAAACGGTGGAGAAAACGCTATCGCCTGTATCTCGCTGAAAAAAAATCGCAGAGGTGTGTAGTTTATTGTAATTACCCAGATTTGAATTTGTCGAAACTAGGAAAAATACAACAAAAATTCCTAGGTTTATATTTCAGGAGCTATAAGACTAAAACGATATGGCCACGCCATCGAAACGGTGAATAAAACGTTATTTCGCCTGTATCTCGCTGAAAAAGCATCGCAGAGGTCTGGAGTTTTTTGTAATACCTAGATTTTAATTTGTCAAAACTAGTAAAAATACAAAAAAAATTCTTAAGGTTATATTTCAGAAGCTGTAGAACATTATCAGTATGTGGTGCGATAGGGTGACCATGTCTTATTGTTTACAGAATACTTTCTACTTATTGTTACAGAAATTATAATTCAAGGATTCTAAATAAAATTAAAATGAAACCATAAATATAAAAACAATTATGTTTATTGCTTGAAAAGTCAATAATACAGTTACAGTCCGCGTGGACTTACGAAAAACTAGCCCTAAGATTGGTTTAAATGACGCAACTCCGCCCCTAAGCTATGTGATTAGTAATGCACACTATTGCATCTCACACGCGCCACCCCCGCGCGCCTCCGCAGGTCAGTGCGACGCGTACAGCCGTTAGTACTTATTATTCTGTGGTACAGCGACGTAAGCGTAAGAGTTTCGTTATCAGTGTGTCGTTGTGATGTTAACACGATAAAAAAGTGATCTACTGATTATTAAAATGTTCAGTTCGTGTGTAATTACGATTAAGTGTTGTACTGTGGTGTAACGTCAGTTCGGTAAATTATGTAAACAATTCAGCAGAAGTGATTAAGGTATGTTGCATTTAAATATTTTATGATTATGTTAGAGCTCTCTCTTTATTTGTATGGATGACCGTGTAGTTAAGATATTTTACTATGAAATATTTACAATCTTATGTATATGAACTTATATGAAATACTAAAAACTATCTAATAACTAACAAAAATAATAATAATATATAATGTTTGCCCTGCAGTGGGACAATAATAGGCTGGATTATTATTATTTAATGTTTTATTAAATCATATAGGTAATTAGAACTTAACTTAGAACATTTGAAATGATCGTAAATCATTTTGATTCCACATTTTTAAATAAGTACAATCATAACTAGCAGGGATGTAGATATATGTTTTTACTTTAAGCGTAATATTATATGAATGGAAAAATTACTAAAAAAACTAAAGTCAATCATTTGAAAGATATACACTTCCAAAGTCGTAAAATGAGCCCCCCCCCCCCCCCCGCCTCTAACTTTTGAAATAATAAAGTTGGAAAAAAAAATTGATGTAAATGTCAATAAAAACTTTCAATGAAAACTGGTTTGAACAAGATACAATCATAAGTTTTTGAGATATAGCACAATTTCAAAAACCGCACACGTTACTTTGTAATTCATACAAACACTATGAAAAACAAAGTTAAGAGCAAAACTTTGCTTGTTACTAAGGAACACTTCATGGGCGAGTCCGACTCGTACTTCCCCAGTTTTTTTTTGTAACTCCACTGGTAAAACTCTCTTCCTTTTCCTCTCACTCATTATTTTTTACAAAACCAGAAGTACAATATTATTATTATTTGTTGTATTACAATTTAAAAATACACCATTAAAATAAATAAAATAATTTCTGTAACAATAAGTAGAAAGTATTCTGTAAACAATAAGACATGGTCACCCTATCGCACCACATACTGATAATGTTCTACAGCTTCTGAAATATAACCTTAAGAATTTTTATTGTATTTTTACTAGTTTTGACAAATTAAAATCTAGGTATTACAAAAAACTCCAGACCTCTGCGATGCTTTTTCAGCGAGATACAGGCGAAATAACGTTTTATTCACCGTTTCGATGGCGTGGCCATATCGTTTTAGTCTTATAGCTCCTGAAATATAAACCTAGGAATTTTTGTTGTATTTTTCCTAGTTTCGACAAATTCAAATCTGGGTAATTACAATAAACTACACACCTCTGCGATTTTTTTTCAGCGAGATACAGGCGATAGCGTTTTCTCCACCGTTTCAATGGCGCGGCCATTCGGTTTTAGTGTTATAGCTCTTAAACTATAAACCTGAGTATTTTTTTTATATTTTTACAAATTTTTTACAAATTAAATCTTGCATTTGCGTAAATTTCAGGTCTCTACAAGGCTTAGTTTTAAAGATCTCAGTGGCCGCGCGGTTCGCCGCGTTTCAATGGCGCGGCCATGTTTAAACCCTTATAACTTTTTAACCGTATCTTTGACAAATTTATGGTTTTGGGAATCAACTTCTACAAATTTTTACAAAAAATTGACATGGTTTTTTTTAAAAAAAAACGCTATGGCCGCGCGGTCGAACTGGACACATTTATTTGTATCTTACTTTTTATATCCTAAGTTTAAGGCATTTGACTGTGCCTTCCCAGATCTCTTCCCAATCATGCAATAAAATATCATTTCCGTGTCTCCATTAGGTTTTGGTTTGTCAAAAATTTTTACAAATTCCTTTTCAGATAGATTGTTTAACACAGGTTCTACATTGGCCACTGGAACAAAAAGATTACACTAAATATTATGTCTTATTTCACTGAAAACCAACCTTCATTAAATGCCTTCTATATTCACAACCATTTTACTAAGTAATCCCTTCAATAGCTTAATTCATAATTAAAATTACTATAGTTATTATGTGTTAGCTATAAAAAAAGAAATAAAAATAATCTAACAAGGAAAAATTAGGTATAAATACGGATTCTACTGGCTATTCTGGATATTTTAATGGCCATTGGCCTTAGGTTTGTTGGGGATTAACAGAAGTTTTGAGTGTTACAAATCTACTCATACTTACATGGTATATTGATACTATTGGGTATCTTGCCATGCTCCTTAACTTCTTCCGGTTCTCGCACATCAATAATTAAAATACTAGGATTCGACGTCGCCCCTTTTACATACTCATAGTCGACAGTCAAGTCCTCTGTTTGAATTTGTTGCGAAAACTGCCGTCTTCCTTGGTTATCGGCTAAGCAAGAAGAATGAATAACATCTGAAACGATTTTTTTTTAATTTTAATTAAGTACAGAATTATTTCCTTAACTTTTACATGTTTATAGAAAACTTACTGCGACTACTTAATTGATTGCGGTAAAGTTTTGTAACATTTGTGACGGATCGCAGTCTCTTGACTAATTTAAAAGTCTGAGGTAAACTACGACTAATAATATTCCTTATAGACATAATTATTTACAAAACTTATTTCCTGTAAATGTACAAAAAGGTAAAACGAGTGTTACTGAATAATTTTTAGAAGATTTTTTTTACTTTAAAATTTTTGTCTTGAAGATGTTATCTTTATGTCAGATAGACGTCGATTGTAAAAATGTGAATGAAATGATAAAAGAAATGACAAATTAATTACCAAAAACAAAACATTATCAAAATGTCAACAAAATAGAAATTCTAATTTACTTGACAGAAACAATTGAAAATAGAAATAATAATTAAAAGAGTTTAATAATATAATAATAGTCGTATTTCTGAACGGAAAATATGTTTGATTACTTTTACAGGTACAGTCGGCCCCAAAAGTCGCTGAACAGTTTTTTGATCTCAAAATTATGTTTTATAATATAGGACAATTTTAATCTCGAAAATTAAACACGAAAAACAAATTTTGATTTTCTTGTGACAATTTAATTTAAAATGAAGTTAAAATTTTATTTTTATGTTATGGATTATATTGTAAATATAATTTAGGGAAAAAAATATACAATGCTATAATAAAAAAATAAGAATTTACTGCACTCGAAGGTGCTGTTAGGCTTTTGGACTAGAGACGGTCTCGAGTGATGTACGCATGGGAATATTGCCACTGCCGGCAAATTTCCACTGCCAATGTGCCCGGGAAACTTCCGGGCGCATTGGCAATATTGCCGAAAATCCCACTAAACAGATTGTTAGGTACTTTTAAAGTGTAAAATATGATTAATTTTTATCTCTTGTACCTGTAAACGCTTGTTATAGCTACCCCCCGACCCCCGTGCTCTCCCACCGCTCACGCGCCACACGCGCCCCGATGTGCGCTGTATTTACGTGTTTGTTGCCGAGAATACTTAATAATATCTTGTTAAAGCACTGGGCGCATCGTTATATTTCATTGTAATGCAAGAGAAATCAAAAGAACACGAATATTTTATAGAAGACAAGGATAATACGTGTCGTACAATTTTTAAATGCACATTCTTTGGCGACAGTTTTACTTTAAAAATTATTGTTTAACTATCTGTTGCCCGCGACCTTCGTCCACGAAAGCACACATTCACCATTTTTTGTTTTGCGGAACCATTTAAAAACTCTTTGACGTGACTAAACAACTACGAGAACGACAGTCAGGAGCCACGTTTTACGTGCCCTCCGAAGTACGGATATGTTCAAATAAAATACCACTGAGTGGTCACCCGTCTATGCAATGACGATCTATGAACTATCTATGGACAGCTGGCCGTCTACTAACAGTTACTGCATGGACTGCTGGGTGCCTGCTAGCTATCGCCGCGTAGACTATGAGCAGTCATTTTAGTATAGGATGGGTTGGGTGGGAACGGTGTTGGAGCAGAGTCATTAAAGTGTGCTATGACCTCAAGGCTTCTTTTTCAGGTTTTCGCAGAAAAAAAATGGTTTTGTTTAAAATGCATTTTCTCTGGCAGTTACTCACAGCCCGTTGAAATAGAAGAAAATTCCCATCGAAACGACATAAATTGCTATGCTTTAAAATGATGCCGTGGCATTGAAAGGGATTTTATCGCACGGCGTTTTTCATTTTAAAGCATAGCAATTTATGTCTTATTTCTGTAATAGTACAGTTAAATGTCCATTAGTAAAAATTAAAATCTCTTGCCATGCCGTCCCGGTCTGCTAAAATATATTTAAAGAACAATATTTATAGCCCTTACCTGAATCATATTCTTTTTGCCGGGTGGGAGCAATGTCGTTTAGGTGTGCTATGACCTTAACCCCTAGTGCTTTGTTAAAACATCATCTATCTGCCTGAAAAAGCCCTGTAAAAAAACCTATAATGTTATAATTTTCTTTTTTTTTTCTGCAGAACCCTAACAATGTTTTTTTAGATTATTTGTCAAAATTACTTTTTTAATTTAAAACAGTAAAAGCTTCATCTAAAAAGCCAAACCCCTACCTACGACCAAGGTTTTGTAAAAAAAAACTGCGGCACCCTAAAAAAAGAAGCCTAAGTTACTCGTTTTAACCATCCGTAAAATCCCATTGAATAAAATCATATAGGTATCATTGACATTTTTATGGTTTTTTAATTATTTCTGCGGAACCCTAAATCTTTATAAAAATCGAAAGTAGCCAAGTTTACGCGCCGTAATTTTTACAAACCAATAGGAAAATTCCCATCGAAATCGGTCCAGCAGCTTCGGAGATTAGCCGGAACAAACAGACAGACAGACGGACAAAAAAAAATTAATTGTAATTTACGGCATTGGGATCGTGTATATGCCGTGGATATCGTGCCCGGGCACGGTACATCACACTCTCGACAGCAATATGGCAAGAAATTATTCGATTTGCTGACGACATTGCGAGTATAAACGTTGTCGTAGTAATTTTCACACAGTGGACTTACGATCTTAAAATCAAAATATTATTATAAGATCTCACCAAGGTAGAATGGTTAATGTATAGATCTACCTGTTACGCTGGGAGAGACAGTAGCTGGCAATCAACAAGAAACTACTAAATAAAAATCTAACTGGATACTATTATCAGTACTTAAAATAAGAAAATCTTGAAACCCTATACCAACCTATCTTACCTGCGCGGTATAAATAGACTTATCTAAGTTTTTATCATCGAAAGAATACCATTCTTATGATATCGTTTTAGGACATTGCAAGTTGGTCTAACATGCTGCCTTAAATACTTTTAAAAAACTATACCTAGTTTAGATATATCAAAATTCGTAAATTATGACGACTATCTAAACAAATCAGAGAAAATAAAAGCAATAATAGTCAAGTATATTACAATTTATTATTACATTTTTTTTTGTATACTCGGGCAAGAGCAAGACTAAAGACAAGACTTTTACCCCCTTACTCATAAACGCCACTTAAATTTTAGTCAATTGATTAGCTTAAATTCTTTCGGTTTTGTTTGGCATAAGGTTGGTTTTGTTAATAAAAATCTCGCTAAACAGTGATTAAATTTTAGAGAAATTCGTAAATTATGACGACTATCTAAACAAATCAGAGAAAATAAAAGCAATAATAGTCAAGTATATTACAATTTATTATTACATTTTTTTTTGTATACTCGGGCAAGAGCAAGACTAAAGACAAGACTTTTACCCCCTTACTCATAAACGCCACTTAAATTTTAGTCAATTGATTAGCTTAAATTCTTGCGGTTTTGTTTGGCATAAGGTTGGTTTTGTTAATAAAAATCTCGCTAAACAGTGATTAAATTTTAGAGACTTTTATGAGTAAAGGGGATTATAGTTATTTTACTCTTTGGACAAGACACTACTAGGAATTAATTGCCAACTACAAAAATAAAAACAAAAAATGATTTTGACAGCTGAAAATAGATGGACATATTCCTTCATCAAATTGCTATGTAAAAACATTTTGATTGACTAATTCTTATGTTGTTGGATGGATTTTGTTATATCTTCTTAAATATTGTAAGTGTTTGAAGAGGGTAAAAGATTCCATCAATTAACGAATGTAGAAAGATTCATTTATGTATCATGCCAACTATACGACACACATAAACAAATTATACATTCATAGTATCTTGTGATTTTTATTTTATTCTATTTTCCTGTTGGACGACGGGGATAATAAACACGAGTATTTGATTTCCAGATGCTATACGCTTAATAGAAAGACGTGACATTGTGAAATTGTAATGTGGTGTGAAATGATTATGTGTTGAAATTTGATCGAGCCTTTACGTTTACAATGGGCTCCATGCGACCGACGGGACGTTTCCTATCATTTACAAATAATATACAAAGAAATCAGAAACAAACAGGTAATTGTATAATTATATGCTCAATTAGTTGTTAAATTATTGAATAGTGATCCATTGTGTCCTTGTTTGTTTGTGTAAAGTATGTTTAATTATGTTGTAATGTAACATTGTGATACTGTAAATGTGGCAATGTTTACATTGCATCTAGTTTTTGCATTAGCAAATGCTTGCATGTATGTATTTACATAGTTTTAAGTGTTGTAAATATGTAATTATATAATTTGTTTAGCTTGGGTTTCAAATATGGTACTTATATTATGTTTAAGGTTATTACATGTTAAATAACTTCAAGCTATGCTAACTGTAAACTATGGGGATGCTTTTTTTGTTTTGTTTTTAACAATAATATTATGGTCATATTCGCTTTTACATTTACATAACTTTATATTACTGGCATTTTTTGAGTCACCAATAAGAATATTGTAACATTAGTACTAAGTAATGTTAAATGTTTTATACAAAACATGGTTGAGGCATACTGTGTTCATCACATAGGCTAGCAATAACTGAGACAATAGTGTACTATAATAACTGAACTTTAATTTACTTTATGCTACTTTATACCATACTTAGGTCTATTGAATGGTGTTATTGCTGTTATAGTTAACTAGCTGACCTGTACCCACTTTGTTAGGCAGCGAAAAAAACATTATTAAACATCCCTTTTTTAAACTATTTTATTACTGCTCCACTCCTATTAGTCATAGAGTGATACTATATAGCTTATGACACTCCCCGATAAATGGACTATTCAACACAGAAAGATTTTTTAAAATTTGTTTTTAGATCCATAGATTACCACTACAACGTCACAAATTTACAAACAAACAAACACACAAACTTTGCCTCTTTATAATATTAGTATAGATTGAGTCTTACTAAATACAAGGTGAGGGCTAGATGTGATGTTGATAATGTGAGTAACTTAGTATATTTCATTTAAGTATGGTTTTGGTAATAAATATACATGATTCTGATCTGTCAATGTGTTTAATTGTGATTTAAATACGCATCTAATTGATATTAATATTTTTGTTCACAGTACCAAGTGGTTTTCCCCAGAGCTTATCAGGCAGTGAAACTGATGTGTCCACATCAAATGAGAATTTGTCAAGGGAGGAGCGCTATGTTGTAAGACATACAGCGAGAGTGGAACCACAAGGACAAGAGAATCATAGCCAACCTAATAGTAATAATAGAAATTCATTAAAGGTAAGCAATAAAGAAGATACTATAGGCCGACCGTTTAACTCAGACCCCGCCTGCGGTAATAGGGGTGCGCGGGGGGCGAGGACAAAGGAGAGAGCTGTCTCTTGATTTTTTGGCAAAACGGCGCCATCTAGATACTGTGGCCCGAACTACATCACATCACAACACAGCTCTAATTTTTAGCTAGCTTATTTTATGAAATAAAAAGAAGGAAATATTGAAATTATACCCTAAACCAATCGAAATACCTGGAGAGGTTTTTTTTATTTTTCTGGTCAGGCTTTAAATTGTGTAATAATTTAGATTGCATATTTTCTCTAAGAAAGTACGAGTTTAAATGCCAAGATGATGCCACCATCTTTGAAATTTGTAAATTGTATAGAAGACGGACTAGCTTACTGCACTAGTGTCATACTGACATACTGACTAGGTGTCCGTTATGGTAGTGTGTAAAAATAAAAAAAGCTCTTATTATTGTTCTTATTATCTGTAAATATTTTCTAAGATTGATTCTTACAAATTAATATGTTTAAATCATACCTGTTTTAATGTATATATGAGTCATATAATTTCAAAACCCCCTAAAGTGCTTTTTCTTAAATGTCGACAATTCATGAAAAACGTCTTAAACTTACTAACCTTAATTCTGTACGATTTTTAACATTATATTGTAATCTAGCAATTCCAACAAACATCTTTCTTTAATAAAAACAATTAGAAAAACGAGGTTATTTGCAAAAATAGATTCGTTTTAGGGGACTTAGAAGTTAACTTTAGGTTTTAGTGAAATTTGAAAGTAACCGATACCGTTTTAGAGGGTTTTGAAGCAATCACTATTTTGAACTAGGAAGGTGTTATGCAATAAAATTGTAAATAAGACACAAAATAAAAAAGGTAATCATTTTTAAAATTATTTTATTTCAAAAGAAATGGTTTTTAATTTTTATGTAATAATGAAATATTAAATATGTAATATTATTGTTATTTTTGGAGTCGGTGTCAGCCAACGAAATACCATTATACCTAAGCAAATGGAATGGCGGCCACGAATTACAGATTATATTATTATATGACTTCGACATTATGACATAAAGTTGTTGATTGTTTATGGATTGGTTTAAAATTAATTTTTAAAACAAATATTAAATAACTATTTTTATCATAATAGGTCGGGGAAAAAGTCTTTTCGCATAACGTAGGTATAAACTTATTATAAAATTTCTTTGACTGTACTACTTGTGTCTGGCTGGTTTTGGTAACATTAAAAAGGTTACATTATAAAGAAAAGAAAAAAATAAAAAAAAGTTGTTTCCCGCTATTTTTCATTTGTTTTTCTCTCCATAAAAATGAGTGAATCTAATGAAGAAATTCGATACATTTTAAAATTTTATTATAAAAAAGGCAAAAATGCAACTCAAGCAGTGAAAAAAATTTGTGATGTTTATGGATCTGATGCAGTGTCAGTAAGAGAAGCACAAATTTGGTTCAAACGTTTTCAGTCCGGAAATTTTGATGTTAAAGATGCACCTCGCTCTGGTCGCCCTGTTACGAATAAAATGGACGCCATTTTTGAAAGAGTGGAGCAAGATCGGCATATTAGTAGTTACGATGTAGCTGAAGAACTGGGAATTGACCACAAAACAGTTTTGACCCATTTGAAGAAAGCTGGTTATACAAAAAAGCTCGATATTTGGGTGCCACACGAGCTCACTCAAAGAAACTTAATGAACCGTGTACTCATTTGCGATTCATTATTGAGACGTAATGAAACCGAGCCGTTTTTGAAGAGATTGATAACTGGCGATGAAAAGTGGATCACGTACGACAAGAACGTGCGAAAAAGGTCGTGGTCGAAAGTTGGCCAGGCTTCACAGACTGTGGCCAAACCTGGCCTAACACGAAATAAGGTGATGCTGTGTGTATGGTGGGATTGGAAGGGCATTGTTCATTATGAGCTTTTACCGCCCGGCAAAACCATCGATTCTGATCTTTACTGCCAGCAACTGATGAGATTAAAGGAAGCAGTCGAGAGAAAACGGCCGAAATTGATCAACAGGAAGGGTGTGGTCTTTCATCACGATAACGCTAGACCACACACATCTTTAGCCACTCAGCAAAAATTAAGAGAGTTCGACTGGGAGGTCCTAGTGCATCCACCATATAGCCCTGACCTTGCGCCTTCAGATTTTCACCTGTTTCGGTCTCTTCAGAATTCTTTAGGTTCTGTAAGGTTGACCTCAAGAGAGGACTGCCAAAACTATTTGTCCCGTTTTTTTGATCAGAAGTCCCAAAGTTTCTACAGTAACGGGATAATGTCTCTGCCCACAAAATGGCAGAAAGTTGTTCAACAAAACGGTACATATATATTGTAAATAAATGTAAATAAACTTTGAAAAAAATGTCTTGACTTTTCATACAAAAATACGAAAAGACTTTTTCCCCAACCTAATATTTAAATAAATATATTTTAAAATACCTGTGTCACGTTCAAACGTTTTAATATACCTATTTAGTAACGATTAAAGCTTTCCATAACTTTGGGCGTTTATATACGTTTAACCAGCACCGTCAATTGAAAAAAATCGTAATTCGCAAATAGGATCAATAATGCAAAATGTTGTCTACAAAGTCGTTAGAAAAGGCAATAAAGTTCTGTATAACACATTCTGATCTCTTTAAATGGTTTTTAATTTTAAGTAATTGTCTTTGATTCGTAGTACTTTCTCATCATAATCTTTAGTCTGTGTATAACACGACGCCATATTTCTTTATACACACATCAAAAAAGTCTAAGCAACATGCATGATATTACAAATTTACCATTTATATTAATTTATTTTACCATTTATTTTAATTATAACGTTGTATTTTATTTTTAAAATAATATTTTTAGGGTTCTATGATGTAAAAATAACAGCTGTTTTCTTTATAAGTTCTTTTAATAACAGAAATTAACAATATTAGAATATACAGGTACATAAGAAACTAAACTTTTTTTTTACAAATTGAAATTTCTTAAGAAAATGAATTTATTGTGAAAGAATAGGACAATTTAATACAAAGTATGGCCTCCTCTGCTATTCAGAACTTGTCGGCAACGATTATTCATTGAATTAATGAGACTGTTTATGTCATCTTGCGGTATTCGCTCCCAATGGAATTGTAGCAAATCCTTCAGCTGTTGGGTTGTTGTCACTCCGTCCAAGTCCTTCAAAACACGTCTCTGGAGCATGTCCCATGCGTGCTCGATGGGGTTGAGGTCTGGCGATTGTGCAGGCCAGGGCAATACCTGGATGTTCTCCGTTGCCAAGTATTCACTGGTTCGCCGAGCTGTATGTGAACGCGCATTGTCATGCATTAACGTAAAATCGGAGCCAAAGGTTTGTGCAAATGGATGGACATAAGGTCTGAGAATATCCTCAACGTAATTTTCAGCGTTCATGTTTCCATTTACAAAAACGAGCTCAGTTCGCCTGTTCTTCATAATACCCGCCCATACCATAACTGTTGAGCCGCTGTATGGATGAACTTCCTGAACGCACCTGAGTCTTTCAGTATTTCCGGGTCGACGGTACACTCGCACCCTTCTTGTATCAGGCCTAAACCCGAATCGCGACTCATCGGAAAACATAATTTTATCCCATTGTTCCTGGGTCCATGTTATGCGTTCTCTACACCATTCATTTCGACGAGCGCGATTCCCGTGACGTATCGGTGGGCACCTGATAGGGCGTCGAGCTCGTAGGCCGTACTCATGCAGTCGATTTCGCACAGTTTGGGGACTTACATCAACACCAATTGAATTTTGTAGCCTCAAACTTATCTCTCGAGCGGTTAACATCGGCTGGCGTCTTGCAGTCAGTTGTATGTACCGGTCTTGCCGAGTGGTTGTACTCCTTTTACGGCCTGGATGCTGTTCAGCGGGTTCCCCTGTATTATTGTAGCGCTGCCAAAGACGACAAATAACACTTCTATGAATACCAAAATGTCGAGATACCTGAGATTGATTACTTCCCGCTTGCAACATCCCTACAGCTCTTTGCATTTCATCTGCCGTCAAATGACGTCGCTCCATGACGTAAAGAATATCTAACAATTCAATTTTGTCGCCAACTGTATTTAAATGGTTGGTAAAATTATAAAATCAAGACTAAAACGTAGCAATTAACATGCACTCAAATTCAAACAAATTCGCAGTCATTTGAATTTTATGAAAAAAAACAAAACATAATCGAAATTTTTTTTTTACAACCAGCCAGTATGTCATCAATAACAAAAAAGTTTACTTACCTATACACTTTGAGTGAGTAAATACTTAGAAATTAATTAATATAAATGGTAAATTTGTAATATCATGCATGTTGCTTAGACTTTTTTGATGTGTGTATTTTAAGTCAGGAATATAAAATAGAATATAATTATCGTGGCTGACACCGACTCCAAAAATAACAATAATATTACATTATTTGTAATAATTTGATTATATTTTAAAGAATCTACAAATAAATATATTTGTAGACTCTTCAAGAAATATCCTTAACAATACTTTTTACAATAATTAAAAGAACCTATTCTTTAGATTATAATTAAGTAAAAAGAATGTCTGATTTAATGTTGCAAAACCAAAATACAACTAATTATTTTTTAATTTTTAGTGAAATTTTTGTCTTTGAAGTCGTTTTTTTTTTTTTGTAAAACCTTATTTTATTTGGCATAGTAACCAACTCGATATAGCTCTTGTGTACGCTACCATAACGGACACCGCTACCCCGCCCCCTCGTCCCTTTCATACCGCAGGCGGGGACTGAGATAAACGGTCGGCCTATAGTTTACAGCTCATAGTTTCAACCATAACAGTAGTCAAATAATAGTAGTCAATGTTTTTTGTTGTGTAAAAAATTTTGATAAGTGTAATAATTATTTTTAATGTGATTATTACTGCTATTTTATTAAAGACATTCCTTGCAAAATCCATTATAATTTATTATATTAAAATGCAAAATACAAAATTATAGCAAGAAGTTCTACAAGGTTCAAGTTTATTGCTGTTATGTTTTGTAATCTTATCAATGGCTACTAATTTTTATCAGAAAAAATTACTATTGACTTTATTTGACAATAAAAATAGCTTGAAGTATACATTTACGTTTTAACAACTGTTAGCTTTAAAAAACCTTAGATTTGTAATTGGACGATTTGTAATTCTACTAGGCTTCATCATAACAGCCCATTAATGGACTCCCAAACTGAACTTCGACAAACTTTTCTACGACACCATTTTACTTCGACGTAATGAAACTTCGATGCATCTTTAATTCGACATTATTTAAGTACGAAACAACTTAACTTCGATGCTACTGTACTTCGACACAGCGTTTCTTCGACATGACTTAACTAAGAAACAATGTGGGTTCGACGACATTCTACTTAGACAACTATGCTACTCCGAAAACAGTCTAATTCGACATACTCTACTCTGAAATACTTTAAATCGACGTAACTTATCTTAGACACTATATTACTCCGATATTAAAAGATGAAACCTACTTAGTTACCTACAATATTTTGATTGAACAGTGGTTTCAGTGGTAGGTAAAACGTTTGACTCTGCCCCGAGTTAGTAATTTGAATCTCCTTAATGGACAGACTATACCAATCCGTCTGGTCAGCGTGGTATTAGCAGGCCAAGTATTCCTCTGCCAAGGGAGGAGGCCCGTGCCTGCAGTAGGTAAAGGGGCTGTTATGATATTAGATTAACAACAAAAATTTTACATTTTAGTTTGGAGGCACGATTGCCTTTGGTTTTAGAAATGTTAATACATTAAGTAGTTTCTTTCTTTTACAATAATTGAGAGGTTTATTTTATTGATTTGTTTTTGCTTGTTATTTTTGTATAGATTTTTAGGTATATTAGGTTAGGAATTTGACATAATATCCATGATTTAATAAAAAAATATTCTAAACAATGTACGAGTATTATTTATTACAAAGTTTTTTTTTCTGTAGCTGTGTTTAGCCTGTAGCTTTATTGCACATTTCGAACTAAGATATATTTAGGTATCTTAGCGAGTTTAAAAAACACAAAAATATCGGACATAAATTACGAGTACATCCAGATTCAAAACAACAATTTGTGAGTTACACAAAGTGCTGTCCTTTCATAACAGCCCCTTTATGTCCTACATCAGGCACGGGCCTCCTCTTTTGGCAGAGGAATACTTGTCCTGCTAATACCACGCTGACCAGACGGATTGGTATAGTCTGTCCATTAAGGAGATTCAAATTACTAACTCGGGGCAGAGCCAAACATTTCACTGAAACCACTGTTCAATTCGTGCAGTCAAAATATTGTAGGTAACTAAGTAGGTTTCATCTTTTAATATCGGAGTAATATAGTGTCTAAGATAAGTTACGTCGATTTAAAGTATTTCAGAGTAGAGTATGTCGAATTAGACTGTTTTCGGAGTAGCATAGTTGTCTAAGTAGAATGTCGTCGAACCCACATTGTTTCTTAGTTAAGTCATGTCGAAGAAACGCTGTGTCGAAGTACAGTAGTATCGAAGTTAAGTTGTTTCGTACTTAAATAATGTCGAATTTAAGATGCATCGAAGTTTTATTACGTCGAAGTAAAATGGTGTCGTAGAAAAGTTTGTCGAAGTTCAGTTTGGGAGTCCCATTAATGTCCCACTGCAGGGACAGGCCTCCTCCCATGACAGAGAGATACTTGACCTACTAATACCACGCAGGCTAGACGGATTGGTATAGGGATTAATTTCACGTCTTCCTTCTTTTTATTTCGTAAAGATAATATTCACAGATAGTTCCATAGTCGGTTTTTACGACACCCATGGGATGCGATTGGGTGGTCACATATTATTCTTACTCCGTCACCACATGGAGGTCTACTAGGCTTAACATTAGGAATTTTGTTTTATTATCTTTTTGTTATTTACTATGTTACTATAAAAATCCGTGCTCTATTATAACATTGTATCAAATGAAAACTATTAACTATTTGTAGGTACTTTTTTAGCCTTTTAAAATAGTTGTCCTGAAGTTGTTTGCTGTATACTTTTTAGTCTTTGCAGTGTTATTACTAATTAGATTTCTTTTCCCAGGAAAGTGTAACTGGCAGTAATAGAAACTCCCTGAAAGAGTCAGTTGGTGGTGGTAATAGCAACCGGAGCTCACTGGACGTATCGTCATCATCATACAACACTCTCATTATACACAACCAAGACGACTCATGGCCTCCAAGACCAACACCTATACGGTATGTGAATGGTATTATTTGACTTGATGTTACCCGGAACTTTGTCAAGAAAATTTACATTTTTAAAAGTTATAGCAGAAATAATAATACTAAGCTAATGTTGATTTAAAAAAATATTTATGGTTAATTTTTCTTTTCTTGTATATTCGTAAATTTTTTCGACGCTAAAGTTACGCTGCATAATTTTTTATTTCCTAATAAACATCTAAATCGCTAGCAGTTTCGGAGATTACTCGAAACAGACAAACACACAATCATAAATTGTGTCAACTTTTTGCTAAAACTAGCCTCATGAAACCAGGGCATAATCTAAAATAATTTTGGTTTTTGAATAAGATTACAGTATAAAAAATAATGTTTGCCAGTGTTTCTGTGCTCTGTCTAGCTCATCTTACCTCCTCTTACCTGGCCTGTTGTAACGCCCCGATTTGTTGATTCCGGGTCCATCCGATTCTACTACTCTTTGCTTAATCTAGCCAACAGTTCGTCAAGCATAGGTTAAATGTAGCCAGACCAGACCCACTTTAGTATCTCCGATTTGTAAGCAAAATCAGTAACCTGTGTCTCGGATCGAATTAGGAATCAACTCGTCACACTGATAAAGTTTTCTAACTGGTCATAACACAAAAAGCCTTAATTTTTGTTTGTATTGGTCATATTTAGACTTAGTTCTAATTAGTCACGTTGGAGTTTTGTAGCTATTGTGGTTAGTGTAAATCTGTTTCAATTCGTCATCCCGTCAAATAGTTCTAATTGGTCACAGGCTCGCAGGGGCCCTATATCTTTATCTATATATATATCCTATCTTTTTTAATAATAAAATGTTACCAGGGGATATAAACTTAAGTTTCACAATAAAAAGCAGGTGATTCCCAAGATAAGTATTTGTTTATTTAAATCTTTAATCAATAACATTATTAACTTAAAAGATATTCTTATAATTAAACAAAATTGCCTACTTAATTTGGTATTTCTTTTTCAGAAGCCGAATCTTATTTAAACACTCGTAAACAGTTATGTCATCATTGAAACACAATTTTACTGTTTTTTAAATTTTATATTGCCTAAAGAGATAACTTTTATTTCTGTTCTTTACTAATTGATGCAGTTTCAGTTTATTTAATTTAAATTCTTGTACAGCTATTTCCGAATTTATTTTTTTAATGAAGTGCATAATATTCGGTTTCTTGGACACTTTTTTATTGAAGCGATGGTGCCAGCCCTCTACTGGGTTATTTGTCAGGTGTTTCTCACCATAAACGGAAATAGTTGTAATGATTTTGTTAGACATCCACCATTTTGTAAAATAATCTTTGAATTTGTTGAGATTTATACCTTCTGTAAGATTTTCAGTTATTGATAACCATCCCTCTGGTATTAATACTGACGGTAGGTAAGGTAACTGTAGACATAAATATATAAACCTTTTGTATTCCAAGTTGTCAAGCAACTTATATTTTTTCGCAGTTTTTATTTTATTTATTTTATTTATCTTTATTGTTACACAAACTTAATACAAAAAAATACATACTTGTAAGATACCGCACAAACTCATTCGAGTTTTTCCGTGTATCAGCGTCGTCGACTATTCACTATATCACTATATTTAGATAATATACACAAACACTTATGCTATTTCGTCAACTACTTATTAAATACATCCACACACTCGCTGCAGTTACAAACAAAAATAACAAAATAAAAAATTAAGAAAAATTCTACCCTACATAAAATTAATAAAATTAATTTATGAGGGCACATTTGCCGATCATTGTCGAGCGAGCGACACGATTTACAACTGGTTTTACGCAGCGACGAGTATTATGCTTATACAGAGTGTTTTCATTACAGATATATTATGAAATTATAAAGTTAATCTTTTAGGTACTAATTATAAAATACAATAACCTAACTGTGTGCGAATGAAGTCGACTGTGAAAAAGAATGTTTATACAAGATAGAATTATAATTTACTATGTATGTTGTTCAAGAAAATATTGATTTAGTTTGATTTTAATGTTTTTTGGAGTTAATTGTTCTTTAATTGTTAACTGTAGGTCGTTAATGAGGTTTGGTACTAAATACGCAAATTTTAGTTTTCCGTAATTGTTAGTGTATGTAGGCAAAATTAATTTAGTTTTTAATGTCTGTCGTGTTTGAACCGTATTTTTGTTATATAGTCTGGTTATCTTTAGTTCTTCGTTAAAAAATTCTTCATTAAGAATAGTGTATTTTTTGCATTAATGCTTGTGTGTAATGAAAATAACATCCACTCACTGTAGCAGAGGGAAAAACAATTTGAATTGCTTTAAACATTGCTAACTCGAAATCAATTTTGAAATGACTTGGTTTCCAGGATGGGAGCTTTTTCTTAAGGATAGACAAAAAACGAATATATGTTTCGGTTTCCTTGTTTGGGAGTAAAGCAAAAATTATTGGTATTATATTAGTACTAGTTTCAGCACCACTAACATCACAATGTAAATTATACAGCTGGAGGAAGGGAACAGGAGCCCTCGAGAATGTACCATCGCCAAAAAATGAATGATATTTACTTATAGCCACTTTACATTCACGAGACATGAATATAATAATTTTGTTGTCTTCTAGTATATCTTCATGTAAGGTCAGGTGGGGTAAGTGAAACATACTTTATTTTTTTTATACATATTGACCCATAGCTCATTAGGATGATTCTCATTTCGGATAGGGATAGGTGCTTCGTACTCTTGATTTAATCAGCTTTATTGTTACATAACATCAGGCCCTCTAGTCATGCAACCAACTACGTAATTACCAAATAAAAGAAGACAGTGTTTTTGTTTCACTTACCCCTATAACGGGGTAAGTGAAACTGTCATCAGAATATCTATAAATATTATAGTTATGAAACTATTTTAATAACTAAAATGACATGTCAAATGCATTCATTCTAATTTAAGTATTACTGAATCATAATACGGTTTAGTTTTCAATATACAACGAAAAAATGAAATCTGGGGTAAGTGAAACATAGTATTGGTAGTCAGGGGTAATAAACTAAAAATAAAATCAAGCATGTTCCACTATTTTTTAATTTTTCATATTATTTATTCATTATGAAAATAAATAGTAAATTATTGGACAGTCTTTTCAAATTATATATCGTCTTCAAATAAATGTTACTCCTAAAACATGATTTATCTAAATTGTTTAAATGGCTAGGTTTGTCATACAAATATTATTCATTGATAGATTCTCCAGTAAGTCGAAGTATGGATATACGAGTATAATATCAGGTCTACACGCATTTTTCCTGACATATTCAAGAGACTGCGGTTTTTTTACTGTGAGGTCATGCCTTTTTTTTATTCCAGAAACCAATCTTCGCCTTTTGTTGACATATTCACCAACTACTTCAAACATTGCCTTTCTTGTTAATCTAAATCCACACTTTTCCATAACATAAAGATTCTTAGCCAACAACTCCTTAACTTCATGTGATAAAATTGTACTCCTTCACGAGGTTTTTCAAACTCCTATGTTCCTGAATGCGATTAACTATGGTTGACCGTAGGATGCAATAATGTTTCGAAACAGTATAAGCTGACGCTGTTCCGTTCTTGACCGCATCAATTGAGTAAGCACCTGTGTCAGTTTTTCGAGTGTAATTTCGAGGCATATAGTACATGATAAATATTATATAAACGGGATATTAACGCGCATTTAATTTATCTTTATTTTACTTGACGTTTCGGCACAGGTTGCACTGGCCGTGGTCGCAAGCTGACTGGTGATGCGACGTCACAGCTTCGTCTTCGTGATAGATAATATATTATTATCATCTACCCTCGCATCTTGAGATGTTAATATAAAGTCCCCCTACACACAACACTGACCGTATCGCTGTTCTGTACGTTAACCGACCGTTCAAAAAAGGGAGGTATTGTTTTTGATATCACTGTTTATATAATATTTATAATAATGAAACGCGATAGTTTAAAAGTTACAATATAGTACATGACTTAAAAACAAAAGTTATAATAAATGAACAGCTAGCAGTTTCCGATTTAAATACACATTAATTCGATCAATATCTCTTGACTGTATTGATGTCTGTATAATTAAGTATAAATAAGATAATATCAGAAAACTCTGATACAGGAAAAGTTTTTTTAAAGAATGTTGCTGATCCCTGACATGGGGGATGTGGGCCATATGTTTCAGTTACCCCAGAATCACTGTTTCACTTACCCCACTCGGTATGATTTAAAGTAAAAATTTTAATCACAATTTAAATCAATTTTCTGTTGTTTTAAGACATAAACAACTATTGCAACATGAAGTCTATATATTAAATAGTACTTACAGTAAAAAATCTTCATAAAAATAACAAGGAAACACCATGATACGAGCTAAAACTTCAACAGCGTCGAACTCGCGTTTTGTCATTTGACAAGTGTCAAATTTGTTTTATGGATATAAACTTTTAGAAAGATCGCAGGGACATCTGTATTACAGCATTACAACTACTTGGTCACTCCTGTTTTATCGACTGCAATGCTTATCCAAAAAACGCCATAGTTTCTTGTTGGGCTTTGGTGTTTCAGTTACCCCGCCGTTTCACTTACCCCACCTGACCTTAATAAATTGCTTCTTAATTTTTCGGGAACTATTACGTCAGCGGTTTGATGAAATTTCGTAGTAGATAAATTGTTCTCTTTAAGTCTCCATCTGTATAGTGTTGGTTTTATCTGTGAGAAATCTGGAATTTCTTCTAAGAGATTAATTCCTCTTTGTATCAATGGCACTATACCATCCTCGTATATTTGTTGTATAGGTCCAAAATTCTGTTTTACACTGTCTTTAACTTTTTGTAAAGTACACAAAATATCATTTTTTGCAGTATTAGCGGCACATCTATGATTAGTTTTGGAAACTAATATATTTGAATCATTTAATTTTATTGCTGCACTACATATTTTACGTTTCGAACATCTCCAACTAGATGTTCCATCACCATTTTTCCGATGCAGTGTGAATTTATAGCCTTCGAATAGCAAAGTTTACCATTTCTTTCACTATCTATAAATGTGAAACCAGACATTATTATAAAAGTAGTCGGGTAATTATGATGCGCTTTGTGAGGAGAAATGCTATTAGAAAATAAATCATGATCATGACAGGTCAATGTCAAATAGATTATATTAATTATGGCCAGTAATGCAATACTCAGTAATAAATAGGTTGCATATCTCATGTGAATCGCTGACATGTGATCTTGCGGCAAACTACGACGAATCGCTGAAAGTATGATTTATTCTATATGCTTTGTGACCAATTAGAACTATTTGACGGGATGACGAATTGAAACAGATTTACACTGTGACCAATAGCTACAAAACTCCAACGTGACTAATTAGAACTAAGTCTAAATAGGACCAATACAAACAAAAATTAAGGCTTTTTGTGTTATGACCAGTTAGAAAACTTTATCAGTGTGACGAGTTGATTCCTAATTCCTCGGATCGGAGTATTGTGTTCTCTCTGACGACACTTGATCGATTAAATTATATTAACGTAATTAATTTATTTAGTTAACAAGATTGTCCCACTGCAGGGACGGGCTTCCTCCCGGTACGGAGGTATACTTGGCCTACTAATAACACCCTGGCCAGATGGATTAGTATAGGGTTTAATTTCAAGTTTTCCTTCTTTTTATTTCGTAAAGATAATATTGACGGATAGTCCCTTAGTCGGTTTTGACGACACCCATAGGATGAGATGGGTTGGTGACATATTGTATTCTTACTCCGTCACCACACGGACTACACTTAATCGATTAAATTATATTAAAGTAATTTATTTATTTAAAATTTTTCAAAAAATATGTTTTACCCTCAACAGAGAACACGAACGAACAAGCAGTGAAGTGAAACACTCGACGACTCAATCTTCTCCATACCACACGCTGAAGAAGGCGGAAGGTGTGAAGAAGCCCAGCGGTATACCTGTACCTAAGATACATAAGGAACAGAATGTGACCACGACTGCCAACTACATTGATATCGGCGGTCAAAGGATTTATACTAGTCCTCCTGATCATGGCGTTCAGGTATATTATTTTATTTGTTTAATATGTAAGACTACAGCTGACCCATGCCCACTTCGTTTTGGGCAGCGAAAAAAACGCGTCCGTTTTTTAATCATATTTCGTTACTGCTTCACTCCTATTAGTCATAGCGTGATACTATACAGCCTATGACATCCCCCAATAAATGGACTATTCAACACAGAAAGATTTTTTAAAATCATTTCAGTAGATCCAGAGATTACCCCCTACAACGTCACAAACACACAAACTTTACCTCTTTATAATATTAGTATAGATAAAATGATTTCATAAAAAAAATACTAAACACAATTATTATTTTTATTAACAGGAAATAACAGAAATCCCAGATGACTTCCTCAACCAATCGTCAGTATTAAAGCACTTAGCTAAAGAAGTAGCTCAGTCTCCCACACCTCGAGGGCCCACCCCTCCCGCTTCGCCGCGCACCCCCGCACCTCCCAGGGACGACACCCGCAAGGGAAAGGGAAAGTGCTCCAAGGCTAAGTTGAGCAAGGAGAAACTTAACTTGTCGAGATCGCAACCTGATTTGACTAGGTAAGTGTTAAAACCTTGCTTTTTGACGAATTTTGTTTGAATTATCATTATCGTCATCCTCATCATTATATTAGCCTGCAGATGTCCACTTCTGGATATGGCCCTTATCTAAATATTACTACTTTAGATTCTTCTGAAAACATATTTGTAATATAGTAAAGTCTCCGTGTGGTGACGGAGTAAGAATACAATAAGTCACCACCCCATCTCATCCCATGGGTATCGTAAAAACCGACTAATATTCCAAGATCTAGGAAGTGCCAGACATCACTTATTTTCTAACGAACCAAATATACACGAATGGGTAGTGGTGGGATGTACTATCATCGTATGACTAATAGCTAACTTGCCCCGACGCACAGTGGTTCGATCCCATACAAAGGGTCGGACGTAGGATATGAAAAAATGTTATGTCGTAATTTCAAATAACTGAATATGCCGTCGGGTAGATATATTATAGACTAATAAATTCTAGCAGTACGAATTTCAAGGCTACACTTTCATCATGTTAAAATCGAATAAAACTGTTTCTAATGTATGGGAATCGACCTTTAGACATGAATATCTTTTGATTTTGGTCCATTTTCGTTCTGGTTTTTTTATGGTAATATCTCACCATTATTTGTAACATTTTTGCCAAAGACACATAGTGCTACTTTTGTGCACTTTTTGAGATATTAAATAAAGTATATAAAATAGAAAAGAAATTGTCTAAGTAAACGTTGAATGTACTGAATGTATTATAATTAATATAAAATAATAACAACAATATTAAAAGCAAATTTTAATTAGTTTTAAGTAAATTATTAATATCAGTACAGTATTCAGTATTCATTTATTTATTCAAAATAGTACAATAATATTGCATCTTTTTGACGTCATCTAACACTACTTAATCTAAGTTTATTAACATTTCAAAGTTTTGAAAACTTTACCACCGCCTCCAAAGCGCTAGTAGAGAAGAAGCGGCGCAACAAACTCTACTGCTGCATTTTCTTGACGTCATTTTTTACATAGGAGATAACTGTAATTTGGCGCTGCAACCATTGTATACCATACATAACCATAACCAAGGATTATTCAATGATAAAGGTAGCGTCGTGATGCAGGTAGTACATAAAAGTGGGAGCACCAAATCACATTCATAAATAACTATCCAGTAGTAAAGACGTCGCTCAGCCAAATGACCCCTTAAATAAAAACTCAGAAGTGTATTAAAATGTAAATTTATTAATGTCAGGGTCGACCAGTCACCCCAAGTAGCACCCGTTCACGAGTATAACGCGAAGGTCAGCCATCAACCCCCTCGCCATATTGTAGGGAAGGGATTGACCCGGCCTCCACGCCACCACAAGCAATGACATTATAGTGAGCATGACGAGTCCTGACAATAAGAGCAACAAAAAAAAAACTACAATTAGGGGAGATACAAATGGCAGAGGGACGCCCTTACTTCACATCGACCAAAGTAAATTTTTCTGTGAGTCCTAATTCATAGACGTATTTTAAATCCAGGCATCCCGGTCTCTTACATAATTTTCAAGAGTGTAATATCCTTTGGCTACTAAACAACTTTTAATTTTTTCTTTAAATGAAGTAATCGGTAATTCTAATATCTCTCAGGTACTTTGTTATAAAGACGTATACTAAGTGCCATAAACGATTGATGTAGGTACTTTGTGTAAACGGTAATGAGGGACACACAGTTTATGTTTATTTCTAGTATTTACCGTATGAATATCGCTTCTTTTGGTATATAAATGTATATTCTGTCTTACATGCAGTATTCTGTTATAAATAAATTGGGAAGCGACGGTTAAGATACCTATTTCCTTAAATAATTCTCTAAGCGATTCTCGTGCTCCAAGCCGATAAATGGCACGGATAGCTCTTTTCTGTAAAATAAATACACTTTGTATATCGGCAGCTGTACCCCACAATAGTATACCATATGACATAACGCTGTGAAAATAGCTGAAGTAAACTAATCTAGCTGTATCTACGTCTGTCAAATATCTAACTTTTCTAACAGCGTAAGCAGCTGAGCTGAGCCTCGATGATAAATCAGATATGTGCGCACCCCATTGTAACTTCTCATCTATTTTTATACCTAGGAACATTGTGGACTGAGCAGCTTCTAGCAGTTCACCATTAGACTTGGGCCAAGGTTTTTTACATTTGGTAATGCAAACTTAATACATTTCGTTTTCTTTGGGTTCAGTACAAGGTTATTGGCAGTAAACCATTTAGTTACTTCTGTGAGTGCATTGTTTACTTCGTCAAAATGCGTCCTATTTCTATCAACTTTAAATATTAAAGATGTATCATCAGCGAACAATACTACGTCACAAATGTTTTTTAAATGATAAGGTAAATCATTAATGTACACTAAAAACAGAAATGGACCCAAAATTGAACCTTGCGGCACACCCAACGTTACGGGCAAGCCTGAGGACCTCGAATCTTTAACTTCAACATATTGAGTCCGACCACTTAAGTAGGATGAGAGAAGAGCTAAGGAAGAATCCTGCAAACCGTAATGCCTAAGTTTATGTACAAGAGTTTCATGACATACGCAGTCAAATGCTTTTGAAAGGTCGCAGAATACACCTATGGCGTTGCGAGAATTCTCCCAAGCATTATAAATTTGTTTTAATAAAGCTATGCCTGCATCAGTGGTGGAACAACCCTTTGTAAAGCCATACTGATCCTTATGCAGTAGGCTATTCTGATTAAAATATTTCAATAATTGCCTAAGCATGATTTTTTCAAATATTTTACTAAAAGCTGGTAAAATCGATATGGGCCTATAGTTCCCAGGATCCGTCGTACTACCTGTCTTGAAAAGTGGTACAACTTTACTACATTTCATTAAATCGGGAAATGTACCTGAATCTACACACCCATTTAAAAAAACTGATAAATAAGGAGCTACTACATCTATTATACTTTTGACTACCAATTCCAAGAAATCTCTCAATTCCAAGAAATCTGCTGATTTATGGGGTATGTCTGTCAAGCTTCTTCAGGGTATTATATTTAATATATCTCCACATTTATCTATTATATTTAATAAGTGTATTGCCATAGGTGTATTTCCTTATCTAATGAAACACAGTAAGATTATTCCTTTGTTCAAGAATGGATCAAAAAGCGACCCTGGTAACTTTAGACCAATTTCAATACTACCTGTGATTAGTAAAATCTATGAGAAAATTATCTTATGCCAATTGGAGAGTCACTTTCATTTAAATAATATTTTTCATAGGCAGCAATACGGTTTTAGGAAGGGTAGCTCAACGATTGATGCGGGTGTTTCTCTTCTGAAATATATCTATGATGCTTGGGAAAATTCTGTGGATGCAATAGGCGTCTTCTGTGATCTTTCTAAAGCTTTTGACTGCGTTGATCATGGGACACTTCTGTGCAAGCTTAGACATTATGGAATTAGGGATGCTTCTCTTGATTTATTATCTTCGTATTTAAGCAATAGGGTTCAGTATGTCGAAGTAAATGGTAGTAGGTCCTCTGGTCTTCCGCCAAGTATGGGCGTGCCTCAAGGATCCATTCTAGGTCCGTTTCTATTTTTAGTTTATGTCAATGACTTGCCGTTTCTTGCTCAGGGTTTGTGCGACATTGTTTTATTTGCAGATGATACTTCACTCGTTTTCAAAGTAAACCGTAAGCAAACTAATTTAGATGAAGTTAACGAATCTCTCGCACAAGTCCTGAACTGGTTTACTGCTAACAATTTGCTTTTAAATGCTGCCAAAACAAAATGCTTAAAATTCTCTATGCCCAATGTTAAAAGCCTTAGTAATAATCTGATTTTAAACGGTGAGGTCCTTCGTTTTGTAGACACTACTGTATTTTTAGGAATAACGTTGGATAGTAAGCTGCAATGGGGTGCTCATATATTAGCTCTAGCAGGAAAACTAAGTTCAGCTGCTTATGCAGTTAAAAAAGTGAGGCAGCTAACGAATATAGAGACAGCAAGATTGGTATACTTTAGTTACTTTCACAGCTTAATGTCCTATGGTGTTCTTTTGTGGGGTAGGGCTGCAGACATCGAATCTATTTTTATTCTTCAGAAGCGTGCAGTTCGAGCTATTTACAATCTTGAATCGAATGTTTCATTGAGAGATCGTTTTAAGGAAATAGGTATTTTAACAGTTGCTTCACAATATATATATGCTAATATAATATATATTAAGCAAAATATTGAACAGTATGATAGAAATGGCGACATTCATAGCATTGGTACGAGGAATAGGCATAAGTTGATAGGTCCACAACATCGCCTACATAAGGTACATAACACTTTTGCGGGACTCGGTATACGTTTATTCAATAAACTGCCTAAGCATGTAATGGATCTACCTTTACTAAACTTTAAAGCATTTGTAAAAAATCAGCTATTATCGAAAGGCTATTATACAATAAACGATTATATTAATGACAAAAACTCATGGGCTTAGATTTCAATTATCGTGATTTCATGTTGCTTGTTCCATGGTGTAGATTGTGGCTTAACCTAGGTAGTTGTGCGGATGTTATGTTACTACCTTATTACTTTCTTTTACAGTTTTATTTGTTATTGTAACGATAGAAATACTTCACTTGCATTTGTAAATGTATTTAATTATATTATCTAAATGGTATTCTATTCCATTCTCAACTACTTAAAGATTAACAAAATCAACTTGACGACACAAATGCTTGTGTGTTAATTTCTGTCGGATATCGCAGTGACGAGATGACTGATGAACGTGCCATGCAATTAAAGCTTTTTTAAATCAATTTATTAACAATGAAATTTTTTTTTATCAATTAAACTTTAAATTGCTATGCATGTAAGATTTGCTTGCACACATCATTCTTCACGCTGCTGTTGGTAATTGTAACAAAGTCAAATTATTATTTTTGAAAAGAGTGGCCTGAGTTTCTTGGCCACATTCTTCTCAGAGCTCTACTATAGTCGTCTGCGAAAGTGGTAGTAGTTTGGCAGACATTTTTCTCTATACTATTCTACTACATGTATAACGATTTGCATGTGTTACTTTGTAACCTAAGTGAATAAAGCTATTTGACTTTGACTTTGACTTTGACTACCTTTACTGACATGCCCCATAAGTCACCAGAATTTTTCAAAGCAAGTGATTGAAAGGCGTTAACAATGTCGTAAGGACTAACATGTTTGAATTCAAATTTGGTGTCACATTTTGCTACACACGAATTTAAAAAGTTACACGCACCTATCGAAGAAGCGTTTAAAGCCTTAGTAGTGGCTACTGGTATACTTACAAAAAAGTCGTTAAAAACATAAGCTACATCAACATCATTTTTTATAGTCCTACCATTATCAATGAAAGTTAAGTTTAAATTCCCTATTTGTTTCGGAGGCTTACCCTTGGCTTCATTAATAACTCGCCAAGTAGCCTTAACTTTGTTTGAAGATCTTTATTATGTTACTTACATAAAGAGATTAAGCTTCCCAACAAACTTTCCTAAATATTTTTGAATAATTTCTAACATACTCTATAAAAGAAGGATTATAGTTATATTTCTTTAAATCATATAATTCATACAATCTACGTCTACTTTGATGTATACCAACAGTAGCCCAATCATTAAATGCTGGCTTGAACTTTACAAATTTTTTCTTAACTTTAAAGTTTTTTCGAAAATTGTTTTCTACTGTGTTAAATAAACCCTCATACATGGCATTAGGTGAATGAATTTCCAGAAGAGAAGGGTTAATACCGCTCACAACATTGTCTCTAAAGCAAACTAAGCGACCACTACCCAAAGGCCTACTCGATACCTCATATGAATCTATAAGTTCTGCCTCTGGAAAGCTTGCTATTTGTCCACAATGATCTGATGGTAGATCACTAGATAATGCCCTATATGAGACATCTCGATTGCTAAACATGTTATCTAAACAACTGGAAGATGTTTTTGTAATCCTAGTAGGCTCACTAAATAAGTGTTTTAAATTAAATGATTTAAAAAGATTTAGAAATCTGCTAGAGATGTAGATGATTTTTCTAATATATTAATATTGAAATCTCCGCACAATATTATACCTTTCTTACTCTTCTCAACTTTTCTAAGGCAGTCTTCCATTACCTCCTCAAAGCTTTTCAAATTACCAGAAGGGGGACGGTACACACAAATTATAACATACTGCTTAAGTTCAATGCAGGATACTTCCACTGTACATTCAATAGATAAGCTAACAATATCCTTACGCTCTTTACAATTTATAATATTATTTGATACTAATGACCCACCTCTGCATGATTTTTCTCTAGTGAACACACTATGTACTTTAAAACGACTATTATTAACACAACTAACTTCATAATTTTTTAGCCAATGCTCTGTAATACACATTACCTGGATGTTGTGGGACTCTAAGAACAAACTTAATTCTATAGTGTGACCACAGGAGCTGTGCACCTCCTGAGGTATGCGCGCGGCGAGAGGGGGGTGGACATATAGAGTACATGTAATATACTGGTATAGAATAAACAGTCTGTGATGTAGCTACTAGCGACATCTGACACAATATATTTAAGTTATTTGGCTGGTACGGGTCGCTGCACGAGCGGCTGTAGCAGTTTTCTATTAAAAGACAGTTTTTTTAAAAACTCCAAGAAAGTATTTACATTATTGTATAGTTTTAAGCGTAAATAGGAACATTATTGGTGTTTTTATAATGTAACTTTGATAAAAATGACATCTAGCGGAATGTATCAAATACTATAAGAACATTAAATTCTTAAAGAAAAATATAATGTTCGAATTGTTATGTCACTGCCGTCAAAACTCGTGACAGCAGATAGGTGTCCGTTATGGTAGCATACACAAGAGCTATATCGAGTTGGTTACTATGCCAAAAAACTCTGCATAAATAGAAATAATAAAAAAATCCAATTGTTAAGAATAATGATGAGGAATTAGAAATCGTTAACACTACAGTATTCCTTGGAATTACTTTATACAGATTACCCCCTTACTCATAAACGACTCTTAAATTTTATTTAATTGATTAGGTACCTTAAATTCTTACGGTTTTATTAGGTATAATTTTGATTTTACAAATAATAATCTCGCTAAACAGTGATTAAATTTAAGAGGCATTTATGAATAAGGAGTGAATTCTTATTTATCACCTGCATATTTTTAATAAAATATGAGTATATTTGGGTTACATTGTGATCAACTAAGTAAGTGTAATATATTACAGATATGTCTATAAAGTCGTCAAATTTGTGATTTTTATTAGTTCATTAATTACAATAAACTAATACTGACTTACGAAGAACAATGTAAACAATGAGTAGAGTAAATCAAAGTGGCACGCGGGAAGTGATTTTTAAAGTTATAAGACGATGTTTAGCGTCTTGTGATTATTAGTTGTATAATAATCAATTTATTGTGATTATTATACAACTAATAATCACAATAAAATGTATTCAAATACATTGTTTGTGATTATTATACTTTTATATGAATAAAATATATTTTATCCCAAACATTATTTTTTACCCACATAATATTATTTTATTTTCAAGGGTGGCAACATAAAAGATATCCGCCATTAATTCAACTAATGATTGAGGGAATTAAATACTGTTCACAACTATTTAAAACTAAAATCTTTCCCCCAAGTTCTACGGAGAAATGGAAAATACTAATTGATTTTAAAAATTATTTGTTTAATTTTAATTATTTAAAACATTCTGTTCACTCTGGGCCCCAAATGGAACACCTTTAAAAATAACAGATTTAAAAATAATGAAAAGCTTGAAACTCCTGGTAAACACAGGCAAGGCCGGCCAAAGAAAGAAATGTATCATGTTTCTACATTTCTGCTCTCCCCCACAAAATACAATTATGTACAGTAAAAAAGAGGTATATAACATTTTTCTTCTTTTACTTGTATTTTGTTTCTAGTTATGCCTAAATTTATTGTAGGTATAATCTAATGTTCAATTTACATAACTTTTGTAAAATTTCGAGTTCCAACCCTCAGAAAATTGCAGATGATAGCTAGAACTGAGATGGATTTTAATTGTAGTCTTGAAGTTCTACGCAAAACTTTAAATGCAATAGGCTTACCTACAAGAAATGCCCTAGTATTATAAGTGCTCTAATAGTGTAGTGTTATTTGAACATAATTGTTTTGAAAACTATTTTGTCAGACTAAATAGGGTTGCTACGTGTAGCACAGTAGCACCCTAATTTTTTTGTCAGGACTATATAGACAGACTGTACCTACATTTAAAAAAAATAATTGTTGAAGTTTTAATATTATAGCGTAATGAAATAACTCCAGCCCGGCCCCTAAAAACCGTTAATATCTCCGATAATATTAAATTTTGTATTGAAATAAAGTGTTACACAGGCGTTATTTCAGGGTTACATTTCTACTGTATTTACAGAATTACTGTACCTATGTTTTGTAGTTCTCGAGATATTCAAATCACTTGTGAGCATATTATCTGTACCAGTACTATGAATATAAATTAACATGGATTTTTGACATATTCCACTGTGAATTCGCATAAACTATTTACCTACACTAATTCAGTCAGAATTTCCCGCATTATTTTTACATAAAGAATTTATCAAAAGAAAAGTTCCCTCCCTTTCTATCAGAACTATCACGTGTACACTACCATAACGGACACCTATTTTTTCTTCGTCCCCCACCTCGCCGCGCATACCGCAGGGGGTGCACAGCTCCTGTGGTCACACTATAACTCTTTGCTGGGTAGTCCTTGCATGTTTTGATGAGCTATATTCAGAGACCTACCCTTTGTCATACTTCTTAGTTTAAAGAAGTGTCAATGGAAATAGTTGCACTACTATTACTAACTAGGTCCTTCGATACCCTACATGTACCTGTGTCAATGGAAATATTTGTACTACTATTACTAACTAAAGTCTATTTTTTTATCTCGGATACTAAAATGACAACTACAAATGTCAAACATAAAAACAATGTGGCCAGCTTTTAAGAAACAGTGCTGTCCTGTGTTTTGATTCGTGTTGTAATTATCGTAAAATATTTACGGTTATTAGTACCTAAGTACCATTATGATAAAAATATACTAGATAGATTCATTATAGAAGTAGGTGACGACTCGGAGGATTCCGAATATATAAGTAACGAATCCATTTCTGATTAAACATTAATTGTACAATAAATTATGTACCAAAAATAAATTTTGTTTTATTTAAGTACCTGAGTTTTAAATTAGAATTTGCACATTTTATATTATTACTTCCAAAAAACTGTATAAAATTTAATTTATCGTTAACTTTTGATAGTGGTGGTACATCACTATATACATAAATTGCAAAAAAAAAGGTAACACATAAATATACAGGTAATGATATTTTTGTATTCGAGATTAAAAAACAGCCTATAGTCTCTATTTACCGTAATCGGCGGTACTAACCTATATTTTTATCGGTAAGTACCGGCTGTATCACATCACTATTTATTAGTTGTAAAAAACAGGCAACACATGAAATGTCATTTTAGTATCTGAGATAAAAAAATAGACTTTAAGTCCTTCGATACCCTACATGTACCTGTGTCAATGGAAATATTTGTACTACTATTACTAACTAAGTCCTTCGATACCCTACATGTACCTGTGTCAAAGTTTAAAACGTTGTATGCTAATAATTTAGCAAGTTGTCGCTTATAATATACTGACATATACATTGTATCTCTTGTCAATGTAAAATTATTTACAAAATTCTTGGTTTCGAAGTATAATATAAAGTCACTATGACGACAAGTTAAATTATACATCATTAAGTTCATGTTATATATAACTTTGTTATACTCCTTATTTACATTTTGTACATATGGTAAGGCACATGTGATGAACCTACATCCTATTTTTTCATGAAGCATAAAATTTTTCAACAGAGTACTGAAACCTAAGCCCAGTTGATCAGAAAAAATATAAACTTTATCATTGCTACATTTTGTCTGGTTTAATAATGACAATAAGCTGTCTTCTTTATGTACAGTCACGAGCAATAATATGTACACATTTTCAAATTTTCTAAACTATCTGCACGTTTATCTAGACATTACAATATCAAAATGAATTCGTAATTTAGAAGAGGTTCCGTACAGTTTTGAATTAATCTTCGAATTTTCAATTTTGGATTGGCAGAACTTTAGATAACTGGTTTACAAAATGCGAAAATGTGTACATATTATTGCTCGTGACTGTACTGAAGATGCATGCTTGTTAACAGAAATCCTGTTTTCATTATAAGATAATTCACTATTACTATTAATCAAAGATATATTTGACTGGACACACTTCAAGCATTTATTGCTTTTTTTTAAAGAGATAACCTGTTTTAAATTATCTTTACCTATTTTGGCTATCTCTTCATATTTACTTATATAATCCTCCATTACTTTTTCATGATTTGAATTGGTTTTTGCCAGTTCATATTGCAAGTCTCTAATTTGTGTTTTTAAATCTGTAGTGTGCTGGTCATAAAGTAATTTACTAGATGTTAATTGAATACTATAATTTTCTAAATCTGACAATATTTTATCATGTTCTATGACCAGCTCACTATTGCTCTGTGACAATACAATATGTTTCTTTGTTACATGTTCAAGTTTTTTAACAATTTTTTTCAACTTTAAGTATTTCTTAAGTTTCCTACTACTTTTAATATATAAAAGATTTGAATACCTGGATTTCTGTGATTGTGATTTCTTAGTAACTATAAGTTCATTATACATGTTATTTGTAGCACTAGTATTTAAGTCCTGAATTGTTTTTTCTAAGACAACAATTGTTTTGTGGGCTTCATTCAGCTCGGCTTCTAATTCACAAATCCTTTGCAAGGACCATGAATAGGTTTCATGACAATTGCTAAAAGAATTGACTTGCTCTTGTAGCCTGTCTCGTTGATCCAACATGTCCATGTGTTCAACGTGCAGCTCAGCAAGTTGTGCCTTCATGTTGGACACATTATTGTTCACAACTTGAATTTCTCTTTCACAATCGACACGCTCTGCCAGCAGTTGGGCAACCTCCTCCCTACACTGCTTCAACTCCACCAATGCATGCTTCAATTTGTTCTCCATGTCTCTGGTAGTTGCTTTGCGGGTCAACATGCTCATTGTTTGTTGTGAATTACTTAGCAACCAGACACCTGGAAAGGTTAGAAATGTGAGCACAGTGGTAGAAAGCAATTAAAAAAGCAGTGTAGAAATAGAATGGGATGAATGTAATAGATATAATTTAAAAAAAATACAAGTTAAGAAATAATGATTGAGAAGAGGGTAAGCAATAAACAAGAAAAAGTAAGTAATTACTTAAAGAAATTATTTAAATAAATTTGGTGTAAAGTCCTTAAAGTTGCTGTTGAATTTAACTATGATTAGAATGAATCGAACTACCAGGTTAAATAGAGATGCTGTAATTAATTTATACTTAACTTAAATATATTATTTACTTAAGTATGTAATTTTCTTTTTGTTTTAAAGTAGGTACAAAAAGCGATATTTGGGAAGTCTATCTCTTAGTTATAAAGGTTTAGTTATAAGTACATTAAGCAATAATCAATGATAAATGCGCAGGAGCAAAATCAAAATCAAAGGGACAACAATTTGTTAGGAATCAGAAACTAAGAACAGAACGTAATTACACGTAATAAAATCGATAAAAAAGAACTTTATTTTCCAAAATCGTTATTTGTCCTATTGAGGCGGGAACATTACAAAGGCGTTACCACTATTTCCAAGAATTGCACGTGTGCAATAGACTTTAGTAACAACTTATTAAGTACCTATTAAAGTACTCATAAAACCTGTTTCAGGGCCTATTCATGTATGTAGTAACAATAGGATTTTGATATCGTAACCGAATTCTATAATAATACGTTGTGCGATTAGCACAGGTTTATGAGTACTTTAATAGGTACTTAATAAGTTGTTACTAAAGTCTATTGCACACGTCTCCCGCCTCAATAGGACAAATAACGATTTTGGAAAATAAAGTTCTTTTTTATCGATTTTAACGTGTAATAATATTAATAATTTACTTAAAACTAATTAAAATTTGCTTTTAATATTGTTGTTATTATTTTATATTAATTATAATACATTCAGTACATTCAACGTTTACTTAGACAATTTCTTTCTTATTTTATATACTTTATTTAATATCTCAAAAAGTGCACAAAAGTAGCACTATGTGTCTTTGGCAAAAATGTTACAAATAATGGTGAGATACTACCATAAAAAAACCAGAACGAAAACGGACCAAAATCAAAAGATATTCATGTCTGAAGGTCATTTCCCATACATTAGAAACAGTTTTATTCGATTTTAACATGGTGAAAGTGTAGCCTTGAAATTCGTACTGCTAGAATTTATTAGTCTATAATATATCTACCCGACGGCATATTCAGTTATTTGAAATTACGACATAACATTTTTTCATATCCTACGTCCGACCCTTTGTATAGGATCGAACCACTGTGCGACGGCCACTTTTCTGGTATCTGTTGATGAAAGTACAAAAAAACAGAGGTAACTTCACTCATTTTCTAATGGCTGGTTTTAACATATATTATAAACAAGAACGTTAAGAATCCATAATCGAAACTGCCAGACACTTTGCGTCGGCCGTTTTGCGTAACAGACACTTCAAAGTTCTGAAAAAAAATCATTAATGTCACTCATTTTCTAATGGCTAATTTTAACATATATTATACACAAGATTGTTAAGAATCCATATTCAAAACTGCCAGACACTTTGCGTCGACCGTTTTGCGTAACAGACACTTCAAAGTTCTGAACGAAATTCAGGTAACTTATTTTCTAATGGCTGGTTTTAACATATATTATAAACAAGAACGTTAAGAATCCATGCATCATCCATCCATGGTTGTGTGAATGTGTGAGGATTATTATTATTCTCTTTATTTACATTTATCACATTAAATTACATTTTTAAATATTGATATAAAAAATAAAAACATTTAAAAATATAAAAAAAAGGTAGACCCACCGGCATCGGGTACAGGGACCAAGCTACCGGTGGTTAGGGCTCCAGAGACAGGAACCTCCTCACAATGCGTGCCGTGTCAAGCAGTACTGCCTTCTGCATCAGACCTATGATCCAACTGTCAAGCGAGAGTCTCCGTAGGTGTTGATAGAGACTCTTTGGAATAAGTCCATTGACCGAAAGTACTATCGGAACAATGATCGCCGAATCAACATTCCACATGTCGACAACCTTGTGAGCCAAGTCCAAATATTTCGTTTGTTTGTCTTTTTCTGCTTTAACAAGATTCTCGTCATGAGGAATGGTGATATCGATTATCATTGCACGGCGTTCTGACCGATCTATCACCACAATATCTGGCTTATTGGCAACAATAGTCCGATCAGTGATGATAGATCGGTCCCAATATAATGTAACACTACTATTTTCGAGAACCGGGTCGGGTACATACTTATAATACGGTACTTCTGCATCGACAAGATGATATTTAAGAGCAAGTTGTTGGTGGACAATTCTGGCTACTTGGTTGTGTCTATGCAAGTATTCACCATTCGCAAGACGAGAACAACCAGAAACAATATGTCTGAGTGATTCTCCGGGACAGTGACATGCCCGACATAATGTCAACTGTACCATCCTTCAGGATATATTTCCGATAATTCTTAGTCATTACGACTTCGTCCATAATTGCAAATACAAAACCTTCGGTTTCTCCAAAGAGATCACCGAATCGCAGCCAGGACACAGATGATAATGTGTCAACATCAGGCCCATTTAAGGCCCGGTAAAAACGACCATGCAACTCCTTGCTTTTCCATATTTCTTTACGATCATCGATAGTTTGTATTATAGGTTTGCGCCAATTCTCTTTAGCCAAACAAGTCGAGCGGAGTAAGTCCGACATCTACCGACACAACATCTCTTTGTATATCCGCATCCACAGTGAGAAAATATTCTCTGAGATTGTACACCTCGCAATTGTGGAGGGTCTTAGCACTTAAATACCCACGACCCCCACTCTTTCGTGGAATGTACAATCTCATTACCGAAGAACGCGGATGATGCATTCGATGAGCTGTCAGTAGAGTTCGCACTTTTCTATCCAAAGCTTCTAGTTCAGTCCGTGTCCACTTTAGTATGCCAAAGGAGTACATCAGAACCGGCATGACCCAACTGTTATAGGCACGAACTTTATTGCCCCCTGTCAAAAGGCTATTCAAAACCTTTTTCAAGCGGGCAAAAAAGCGATCCCGTAACTGTTGTTTCATGTCCGTTTCCTTTATACATAAAGCCTGTGACATACCAAGGTATTTGTATGTGTCGGATGGAGAGAGACATCTAAGTTTTATGGAATCTGAAAGTTGTAACTCATCAGATTCCACAACCTTACCTCGCTTAACATGCATGACAGCACATTTATCCACACCAAATTCCATTTTAATAGAATTACTAAAGGTTTCTGTTTCTTTTAGTAAAACTAATAATTGGGATTTAGTTGGAGCAAATAACTTCAGATCATCCATGTACAGGAGGTGGAATATAACTTGACCATGTCTCTTTAACCGTCAGCCTAACCCTGAACACTCTAGCAAAGTACTAAGAGGATTCAGTGCTAGGCAAAACCACAACGGACTGAGACTATCACCTTGAAATATACCTCGCTTAATTTGAATAGGCACCTCGTTTCCTAAGCCCAGTCTACATCCTGAATAAAAAAGAACCGTATTCCATTTTGTCATACATGTCCTCAAAAAAGTGCATAGAGTTGCATCAATCTTATACAACTCCAGCACTCTCAGAAGCCATGTATGAGGAACAGAATCATACGCCTTCTTGTAATCTATCCAACATGTAGACAGGTCTTTTCGGTTACTACGTACCTGTTCACTAATAGTAGTGTCAATAAGGAGTTGTTCTTTAGTTCCACGTGCCTCATTCCTACATCCATTTTGAGAAATGCACATGATAGAATTTTCTTGTATATGTAAAGATATTTTTTTTCTCAAAATAGATGTAAGAAGTTTGTATATTGTTGGGAGGCAAGTAATTGGTCTATAATTTTTAGGATCCGTGGAACTACCTGATTTATAAAGCAAGTGGCTTACACCAGTAGTAATAAAATCTGGTAGCGTACCTGTTTCTAAAGATGACTGGAAATGAGAGGCTAAACAAGCGTGGGAACTATGGAACCATTTTAACCAAAAATTGTGCAATCCGTCTGGTCCAGCTGATTTCCAATTTGGTAGTCGACGGACTGCACAAGTAACATCCTCAGTTGTTATAACTACTGGCTCCATTTGGTGAATATGTTCACACGCTTTTTCAACATCCCCTATCCAGTAACCTTCTGTATGATTGACAGGCACCGATCAAATGCTGCGCCTAAAATCATTTGTAGCATCAGCATCGGGTAGTTGCATGTCAACCGACCCTAGAACAGGACGCTCCCAGTTTCTGTAAACCCACCGCTCATTCTTTTGGAATGCACGATTCCAAAAGAATGAGCTGTACTTGATAGGAGCTATTATTTTCTTGTATATATGATTAGTTTTATGTTTTTAAACAATTAATATAAATTAAGAAATTTTTATAGGTGATGACTTGACGTGTGGTGTTGCCAATTATTATTATTATGTTTCTCTTTTCCATAATACTCGGGTCTATTGGAGACCCGGTTCTTTGGAAGGCATACATCGGGCCGAAGCCAAGACGAAGAGGCCCTTTAAGAGATATTTAATCTGGTAATGGATACACAGGGCAGATACCATCTCTGAACGCACAATATGATACATCCAGAGATGGTCCCTGCCGAGTGCAAAAACTATTGTAGTGCATCTCTAAGGATGCGATGGAAATTTAAATAATAGTCTATGGATGAGTATGTTCGGTGGATAAGTTATTGGGCTATGGAAGGAGACATTATTATTATTATTATTATTTGGCAAAACAATGTCTTTTAATTTCAGATCGTATTCATTTCTATGTTTCTAAATCACTTTACACTTTTTTAATGTTTCTTCCGAAAAAAGGTTTAATTTATCATTAGAATTATTGCAAAGTATACATTTTAACAAGTTAGCCATTGTTATATTATCAAACTGCAAATACTTTTATTTCAGGTCGTTAGAAAATAAGTTACCTGAATTTCGTTCAGAACTTGTGAACTTGTGTAAGTGTCTGTTACACAAAACGGCCGACGCAAAGTGTCTGGCAGTTTCGATTATGGATTCTTAACATTCTTGTTTATAATATATGTTAAAACCAGCCATTAGAAAATAAGTTACCTGAATTTCGTTCAGAACTTTGAAGTGTCTGTTACGCAAAACGGCCGACGCAAAGTGTCTGGCAGTTTTGAATATGGATTCTTAACAATCTTGTGTGTATGTATGTTAAAATTAGCCATTAGAAAATGAGTGAAGTTACCTCTGTTTTTTAGAACTTTCATCAACAGATACCAGAAAAGTGGCCGTCGGGGCAAGTTAGCTATTAGTCATACGATGACACTCCACCACTACCCATTCGTGTATATTTGGTTAGTTAGAAAATAAGTGATGTCTGGCACTTCCTAGATCTTGGAATATAAGGGAATACTATCTTTACGAAATAAAAAGAAGGAAAACTTGAAATTAAATACCAATACCCTATACCCTATACCAATCCGTCTGGCCAGCGTGGTATTAGTAGGCTAAGTATCCCTCCGTCACAGGAGGAGGCCCGTCCCTGCAGTGAGACATTAATGGGCTGTTATGATGAATACAGTAAAGATGATATAAGACAAGCGAATTGCACTTTGTCTTAAGAACACTTTATCAGCTGCTGCTAGGTGCAACTCCCGTAGTCTTTACTTGGCCGGCTTCGCATATGTACGGAAACTAAAACACCCGCTTCTCCTACCATTTTGTTCCAAAAATTTGATCTGCCCAGCCATTTTGTAACAATTTCACAACTCGGCCAACTTAGATTCTTTATTGTACAGAGGTCAATCTCATGAATGTATTTCATATTTTAACCGATTCTAAAAAGAGGACTCTGCTTCAAAACTCAGTCCTTTCTTGTACAATGTAAAAAATCTGTTTTAGTTTGAAATGGGTCTACTTCTAAAATGGTACCATAAAATAAATAAATAAATATTCCTCACACATTCACACAACGCCATCTAGTCCCAAACTAAGCAGAGCTTGTACTATGGTTACTAGACAACGGATAAACATACATAAATACATTTTTTTTCGTAAATGTATACATATTAATAAATCCATCATATCTTCTAGATATCCATCTCTCTGGAAAATAGCCATAGTGAGACCCATTCCTAAAAATAATGATGTTACGTCTTTAAAAGATCTGAGACCTATAAGTATCCTTCCCTGTTTATCTAAGATACTAGAAAAGGTTGTAGCTGCGCAATTGAGGAAATATCTTGAAGTCAACCATATTTTGCCAGACAAACAATCAGGTTTTAGAAAACAAAGAAGTACAGCTACAGCATTACTAGATGTCACAGACGATATATTGTCCGCTGCGGATATTGGACAGGGGACAGCGTTAATATTATTAGACTTTTCTAGAGCTTTTGACTCGATAAACATTGATTTGCTTCTCTCTAAGTTGTCATATTACGGGTTTGACAATAAAACTATAAACTGGTTTAATTCTTATTTATGTAATCGATCGCAGTACGTGGCAATTAGTAATAGTGATGGTACAATTTTGAATTCAGATGTAGAAAAAGTAAATAGAGGTGTACCACAAGGTTCCGTGTTGGGGCCGCTTTTATTCATTCTGTACTCTGCTGATTTGGCAAATAAAATAAAACATTGTAGATTTCATTTTTATGCAGATGACGTACAGATATACCTATCATTTAGACCTAATGATACACACTCAGCTGTTAAAAGAATTAATGAAGACTTAAATAACATATATGAGTGGGCTAGATGTAATTCTCTTGTACTTAATGCAAGTAAAACAAAATACACTCGAGAGCAAAAGTTCCGGGTCACTAGCATTTACTTCAATATCTTGAAAACGAATAAAGCTATCGTATTGAAATAAATTGAACTTTATAGACAATTTAATGTTACTAAAATAAAATGCATTACATTTACTACTGACCATTTATTTTATTATGTTTAAAAGGACAAATTAAAAATGGCGTCATTTTGCTTGTAAAACCAAAACTGAAAATATTGAATTTTTTATATTTACAAGTAGTTTTAACACGGTTTAGTACTTGGTATTACCCCCACGTGCTGTCTGGACTGCTGCAATGCGATTTGGCATGCTGTACACCAAGTTTCTGAAACACTGTTGGGGAATGTTCTCCCATTCCTCTACCAATGCATGTTTCAAGTCACTAAGCGTAATTAAAGGAGGATCTTGTTGTCTTACCCGTCGTCCGAGCTCGTCCCAGGCGTGCTCGATTGGGTTGAGGTCGGGGCTACGTGCTGGCCACACCATGGGACGAATATTCACCTCATCAAGGTAGTCTTGCACTACACGAGCAGTGTGGGGACGGGCGTTATCCTGCATAAAGATGGCATTCTTACCAAGTCTTGCCATAAATGGACCGACGTGCTCGTTGAGGATTACATCCACGTATCTTACGCCATTAAGAGTACCGTTTTCGATCAGTACAAGCTCTGTTCGGCTTTCCGCAGAAATTCCAGCCCACACGAGTACCGAACCACCACCGTATGACACCTTTTCTTCAATACAGGCTTGCATAAATCTTTCTCTAGGTCTTCTGTACACTTTTGCCCTTCCGTCGTGTGTATACAGCATAAATTTTGATTCGTCCGAGAATATGACATTTGACCAATTTTCAATCGTCCAATTCGAGTATTCGCGTGCATAAATTCGTCTTGCTATACGATGGTGTCTCTCGAGTTTCGGACCATTTGCGGGTCTAAATGGTTTCAAATTACCTTCAGCAAGTCGCCGTCTTACAGTCCAAGCAGAAGGGCTGCTTCCACCAAGTCCTAAAAAATGATGAGTCAGTGCTGTTCCCGTAAGAAACCGATTTCGTAGCATAGAGTTCACTAAATATCGATCTTCCCGTGCCGTCGTACACCTGGGTCTGCCTGTTGTTGGTCTGCGTAGGTTCAAACCAGTTTCTAGAAACCGCTGGCGAACACGCTGAACTGTAGACAACGATACACCGACTATTCTTGCTGTTTCTCGCTGACTGCTCGCATTTTCCAGGATCGTGAGGATTCTCGTACATTCCTCAGGTGTGAGTGACATAATTACCACTTTAATAATGACTATTGGATGACTCCTTATAAATACATTTTATGACAGAACAAAAACAAAAGCAAAAACAGTAGTGAAAATTAGAAGTTCTGATTTAAAAAAAATGGATCTTTTTTTTTATAACTTTTTTAATGCCATTACTTACCGCCAATCAATAAGTTTTTATATGTTTAATGAAAGATTATTAAATTGTCTATAAAGTTCAATTTATTTCAATACGATAGCTTTATTCGTTTTCAAGATATTGAAGTAAATGCTAGTGACCCGGAACTTTTGCTCTCGAGTGTATATGATATTGGGTACAAAAGAACAAATTAAAAGCATTGGCGCAATGACTCCACTTTTAATTATTAATGGGGACCCTATAGAACGGGCTCAAGAAGTCAGAAATTTGGGGATAGTTATGGACGAAGAACTTAGGTTTGAAAAATACATATCTGACGTAACACGCAATTGTTTTTATAGACTTAAGGTGCTGTATAAGATGCGTGACTACATCAGTGTTGATCTTCGTGTGCAGCTCGTAGACACGCTTGTCCTTTCCAAATTCAACTATATGGATGTGGTTTATGGACCAAGATTATTAACTAAAACCTCTGGCTTGGTGCAACGTGTACAAAATGCCTGTGCGCGCTTTTGTTTTAATATTCCGAAACGTGATCATGTTACACCATTTTTAAATGAAAGAAATATTTTAAAAATGAACTGGAGGAGGAAATTGCATCTGGCAACACTTCTTTTTGGTGTCATACTTACGGGCAAGCCGGAGTACTTGTTTAATAAGCTTGATTGGATGGATAATCATAGAAAGAACCCTGCTAGAATGTTATCTTCTGTGTTGCATATACCTCGGCACCGAACTACTGCGTTCAGAGGCAGTTTTAAATATAATTCTACAAAGTGCTGGAATAATATTCCACCTCCATTGCGAAGTCTAAAAAGTCTTAGTGGTTTCAAACAAAAATTGAAAAGTACTTTTTATTTATACAAAAATCCAGCACTTAGGATGTTTATTAGTAGATAAGATTAAAAGCGGTAAGAAAAAAAATGTATTTTATGTATTTAAATATTATTTATTCATTTCATGTCCAAGATCAACACTCAATTCCACTCCATCTAACGATTTAAGTAGTAGTTAATAAGTAATGTATACAAGTTTTATTTATTTTTATCTTATTTTTATTTTATTTTAATTTTGTATATGGGTTTTAAAGTCCGTAGCTCAGTAGTGGTTCAGCTGAAAATCAGCGCTGCGGTCATCCGTAGCTTAAGCTGAGCTGAAACCTTTTAGGCATCCTTCTACACAGCACTGCACTACACATTATTTTTAATTTTTTATTATTTGTTTTTGTTTGACTTTATTTTTATAATTGTTTATGTTTCATTGTTTGGTGTTGTGTATGTTTGTATGCCTAATAAACGTTTTTTCTTTCTTTCTTTCTTTCTTTCTTTCTTTCTTTCTTTCTTTCTTTCTTTCTATTAGACAAAGAAAACACCCAGACCAAAGCAAACAATCATGTTCATGCACACAAAGATTTGCATCGAGACCTCTGCGTAGCAACCTTGTAATATAACCACTACGCTAAAGAGGTCGTTGATTATTTCATATTTTAAACGACTCTAAAAAGAGGACTCTACTTCAGAACTCAGTCCTTTCTTGAATCTGTTCTGTCTTGGTCTACTTCTAAATTGGTACCATAAAGTATTTTATTTTACAATTTTAGGAAAACTTACAGCTAGTAAATATATTATACAGGATTGAATATAAGACATGAAGGCCTATTAAAAGTTTCCACAGATAACAGAAGAATTTATGACTACAACTATATCCGATGTTACAGTGTTGGAGTACGAGCGGTACCGGGCGGTTCAGAGTCAAGTGGCTGGTGTAGCGGCGGTGAGGGAGAACTGGAAGAGCCCGATGACGCATTCACAGCCGTCCTTGATGCACTCGCTGCGGAAAATCATCAGCTGAAACGACAACTAGCTGATGCGTGTGAACGAGTTGCTAAGACGTCTAAGGTTTGTTTATATACATTATCATTTTAATTTATAAGAAGAGAAATCACGCCCTAAAGTAGGTTTAATTTAATTGCAACTACTTCGCTTCGCGACGCGATACAAAAGGCCTCGATTCGCGTTATCTCCTTATCTGCAAACGACATGAATTCTATATCTTTCTTTGTTTCGGGTAACCTCCGCATAGTAATTCATCATCTTCATATAAGCTTGGGTGTCCACTCCATATGGATGTCCACTGCTGGACATAGGCCTCCTCCAAACATTTCTACCCTGCTCAGTCATGTGCCTTTTTACAATTGCACCAGGATATTTGGTTATATCTATTAACATGTAACAATGCTTCATTAATATTAATTTGTCCACAGCTAGAGGAAGAAGTAGAGAAAGTACGTACGGCTCATGAGGAACTTGTAGGGTCATGTGAGCGGAGAGAGCGACTTGAGCGAGCGGCCAGGGTGCGCCTGCAAGCTGACTGTCGACGCATGCAAGATCTTAACCGAGCTCTTAAACAACAGGTACATCTAATGGTAATAATTGGTAATGAGGAAAAGTGACATAATTTATTTTTTTGCCATATTGTTAATATAAGTCTGTCTGTATAGGGTATTGATCCTTACTTGATTAACTATGTACACAAACATCACATATTGCAAATTCACTAGTTTTTACATCAATTTTACGTTTATAATAACATTAAACGTTTATAATAGAAAACACGTAAATTACTTTGATTTAACCACTATACCGTATTCATCCTTACCTGATTTATTTAGTAAACAAACACCACTTATTGCAAATTCACTAGTTTTTACACTTTGATATGGATGAAAATTTCTGGAAAGTAGCATTAAACGTTCATGCAATAGAAAACACGTAAATCACTTTGATTTATCCACTAGATTAAATTTTAAATAAATATATTTTTTTCCAACGTAAAATTTCACAGATAAAATTAATTTTACCATTTAACGTAGATTATAGAATTTTGTCCTTGATTCCTATACATTTCTCAAAGATCAAAGACTAAAGTCTTTAGTCTGTGGTTGACACGACGCCATATATGTTTACGTTGTAAAGCATATATTTCTCAAATTTTAAATAAATGTTATTTTTTCCAACGTTAAATTTCACAGATAAAAAAAATAATTTCTCCCTTTGACATTTGTAGATATCTAGAATTTGTCCTTGATTCCTATACATTTCTCAAATGTCAAAGACGAAAGTCTTTAGTCTGTAGTTGACACGACGCCATAGTTGTTTACCTTTATAATCAAGTCATAATAAATTAACTGTAATGTGTTTTTATTATCAATCAGTTATCGGATTGCACAACATTTTGGAGTGAACATTTTGTGCAATCCTATGGGTGAATTTTTTCGTTTATCCGCTTTGCTGCTATTCTTTATTCTGGTGGACGAGGTAGTCGAGATGGCGTGTTTTTGGCTAGATCTGGAATGTGCCCTTTGTGTAATAGAAAAGTCTTGATCTCGCGGTAATCTAGATCTTATTGATTTATTTTTCTTGTTTAGAATTTGTTATTGTGCTTAAAGTAGTAAAGAGGAAGTGTTGATAAATCATGTCAAAACTAGGTGGAGCTAGTGTCGCAGGGAGTCCGCGCCGACAGCGAAGGGAACGCGGATGCGTTACGCAAGGAGCTGCAGAACAGGGAGATGTTGATAGCGCAACTTATTACACAGAGTGAGTAATATAGCTCTACTAGTGCTTAGTAGGTTATCAAGTAAATGTTGACTTACTGTACAAATTATTTTAAAAGCTACTTTATCATCTTATCTATACTAATATTATAAAGAGGTAAAGTTTATGTGTTCGTGACGTTGTAGGGGGTAATCTCTAGATCTACTAAACCGATTTTTAATTTTTTTTCTGTGTTGAATAATCCATTTATCGGGGAGTGTCATAGGCTATATAGTAACACGCTATTACTAATAGGAGTAGAGCAGTAATGAAATATGTATAAAAAAGGGACGCGTTTTTTTCGCCGCCCAACGAAGTGGGCACGGGTCAGCTAGTATCTTATAATTATAATAATATGTCTCATGCATGAAAATCGATAAAGTTGTTACAGAGGATTAAAAAAGCTGTTCCAAAAAAAATAAATGGCGATAGATTATTTTTTTGTTTATCAAAACCAGTAACGGAAATACTTTGACAATAGCAAGCGAAGTATATAACTTATGTTATGTATAATCAAATGTTCTTATTGTTTTGATATTTAGTATTAATATATTATTATTATATTAAGTTTGCTACTTTACCGACAATAATTCCATCTTTCATTCCTAAACTTTTAATCACAAACGTGTTAGAAGGTCGCTCATTTTACATTCTGTTCATATTGTATTCTTTCGTCAATCATCTACCCCCTTACTCATAAACGCCTCTTACATTTAATCACTGTTTAGCGAGATTTTTATTACGAAAAGCAACCTTATACCAAACAACGTAAGAGTCTATGCTAATAAATCAATTGAATAAAATTTAAGAGGCGTTTATGAGTAAAGGGGAATATGTATAGAGTACAATAAACAGTTATTTATATTTTCTAGACAAAGAGTTAGCGTGCGCGAAGGAGCGTCAGGAAATCGAAATGGCGGCACAACGGGCGACCTTACAGGAACAAAGGACACACATCGATATATTAGACACTGCACTCACTAACGCACAGGCTAATGTCGTACGTCTAGAGGAAGAGGTTAGTTAAACATTTATATCTTAACTGTTATAACAATTATTTTCTATACTACTACAGGGACAGGCCTACGTCAGATACGAAGGAAGACTTGTGCTACTAATAAAGTGGTGTATTCAAGTTGCTGAAACTATATCGCGATTTAGACCACCGATACAGCGCCATCTAACGACGTTAGAGTTTAACTTTTCCCTTAACTTACAATATTTTACATAATTTTGTATATTGTATGTAACGTAAAAAAGTCACCTTTGTTTTGAGTTTGGCGACATATTTTTAATCTAACTAAAATCTATTGGTTTTCGTATGATAGACCCTTAAAAAACTATTTCCTATTTATAAAAAATGGGGTATATTTTATATGAAAGCTTTGCAACCTTTCTTTAACGTGTTGAAAATGTTGTTCAGTGCCGTCACGCCAGCGGCTACGTGGAGCGAGTGCTAGGACTACAGCGGGCACTGGCCTCTCTGCAGCAAGCTTCCGACAGACGCGAGCACACTGAGAGGAAACTGAGGGCTCAGCTAGAGAAGGAGCTGCAGACCTTGAGGTACAATACTCGCCAAATATCTTAGAATAGAATAAAATATAGAATATACTTTATTTGTCTGCCTGAAGGTAACTATTAGAGAAGTTCGCACAAGACAGGAACATATAAAACACACGCTCTCCACGCCTACCGCCATTTAGTTCGAAAACTGGATATTTGTGCAGCTACCTGCAACAAATTCATGTCGGCTGAGTCAGTTTGCGCTTACTTTGTGTACACGTACAAACACACTTAAAGGTTATTGATCCTTCCTTGATTAACTTTGTAAACAAACACCACATATTGCAAATTCGGTATCTAGTTTTTATATCAATCGCACGCTTTGATATGGATGAAAATTTCTGGAAAGTAGCATTAAACGTTTATGCAATAGAAAACACGTAAATTACTTTGATTTAACTACTATCTTTCTTAAATTTTAAATACATAAATGTAATTTTTTTCAACGTCAAATTTCACAGGTAAAAATTAATTTCACCATTTGACATTTGTAGTTTCTAGAATTTTGTCCTTGATTCCTATACATTTCTCAAAAGTCAAAGACTATTTCCTATTTTTTTTCCTTTAGTCTGTGGTTGACACGACGCCATAGTTGTTTACCTTTATAATCAAGTCGTAATAAATGAACAGTAGGTGGATTTAGAGTCACACAGACATCGTGAATTCACGACTGTATTAGGTTTATGGAACGTCATTGCAAGTAGAGGCGTGCGGTCGGTTGCGGAGCTATCTGGGTTGACAGTCGTCCGTACGAATCTGTCTGCATTACTATAAAACGCTCCATGAACCTTAATACAGATAGGTCTGTGCGAAGAGATCTTTTGACAGACCGTGTGACACTAAAACGAGTCATAAAAGAGACAAGAAGCAGTTTCAACATGTGACAGGGTGTCTCTTTTTCCAGGAAACGTGAGTGCGTGTGCGGGTCAGGTGCCGGAGGTGAGGCGGAGCTGCGGCGCCAGCTGCGGGAGCGCGACGAGCGACTGCTGGCGCTGGAGGGAGAGTGCGCCAAGTGGGAGCAGCGCTACCTGGAGGAGGCCGCGCACCGCCAGGCCGCCGTGTCCGCCGCCTCCATACCCAAGTTTGTATACCTACCTTATGTAAGACGCTGTAGACAACAGGCGTCGCTACACGAGAGTGGCGACACTATGATAGAGGCGTCAGGACGGACCATCAAATTGTCACCGTAACGCTCTTAAAGAGGCTTCGTAACGCGCTTTAAGATGTCTTCACGCTCTACAAAAGCATTTCGACGCTAAATAAGTAAGACGTGCAGCGCTTCATGAGACTGGCATCGCAGCGGTCTATGAGAGAGGCGTCACGACGCTCTGTTAGAAGGGAATCGCGTCTCACCACCCGAGAGGCGTCACGACGGTCAACTCACGATTGAATTTAGATATATAAAAATAAATTAAAATAATCAGGGTATTGTAAATAGTAAGTACAGTAACACAAAAAGTTTGACAATTTTTTGTTCTATTGTTTTACAGAGATGCCAAAATCGCTGCACTAGAGAAGACATCAGCCGAATCGGAACGTCTAATGGCGGAGGCACGCAATGAGAAGATACGACACATGGACGAGTTACACTCTGCACAGAAGAAAGTAGCTGATCTCGAGAGCAGGTACGGTAATGATAATATAGTAACAGTGCGCGCCAACTACAACTTGGCCTGTCTGAAGTTAGCTATCACAAAAGTACATTACATACATTCATGTCTCTACAAATATTGTAGCTGGCATGGTGCTCGCCATCCTTGGACTCTAATGGATGCTTAACATCAGGCACCATAGAGTCATTCTGGTAGGCCAATAAAAAAATAAAAAAAAGCTCGCGCATGTACCTAAAGACCAAATAAAACACCCGCTTTCATCAATTTAGTTCCTAAATTTCCATCTGCGCAGTCATTTGCAACAATTTCAAGCCGGCCGAGTTTGTTAGCGCGTACTGTACCTACTTTCGGTTCCATCAATCAATCAATTAGCCTATCGTAGTCCACTGCTGTCCACTGCTGAACATTGGCCTCTAACACGCGCCACAGAACACGGTCCTCTGTCTTCCGCATACAATCCAAACCAGCGACCATTTTGAGGTCATCAATCCATCTTGGGTGTCCTATACTACGTTTGTTGAGTCGCGGTCTCCGCTATAGGACTCGTTTGCTTTGCGGCTGCGGTCTCATAGGTAGTAAGCCGCATCCGGCGCTTAGGCTTGGAGATGGGTCTCACTCTGAGCAAGTCTGAAGTCATTGCATTGAGGGAAACCGAGGGATGAGGGAGGCACAATTTTTTTTTGTTTTTTGTTGAGGACGAGTAGTTGGTCTCAGACGACCGTTTCTACTTTACACGGGCTGTGGTGGGGCGGATGGCCCTCAACCAAAGACATTTAAGTGACGTGCCTCAGGGGCACCCCCTTTGGGGTACGAACCTCGGCCTAGACCGTCGCCTCGGCCTGGACCGTCGCACAGTGGTTCGATCCTATACAAAGGGTCGGACGTAGGATATGAAAAAATATTATGTCGTAATTTCAAATAATTGAATATGCCGTCGCGTAGATATATTATAGACTAATAAATTCTAGCAGTACGAATTTCAAGGCTACACTTTCACCATGTTAAAATCGAATAAAACTGTTTCTAATGTATGGGAAATGACCTTTAGACATGAATATCTTTTGATTTTGGTCCGTTTTCGTTCTGGTTTTTTTATGGTAGTATCTCACCATTATTTGTAACATTTTTGCCAAAGACACATAGTGCTACTTTTGTGCACTTTTTGAGTTATTAAATAAAGTATATAAAATAGGAAAGAAATTGTCTAAGTAAACGTTGAATGTACTGAATGTATTATAATTAATATAAAATAATAACAACAATATTAAAAGCAAATTTTAATTAGTTTTAAGTAAATTATTAATATTATTACACGTTAAAATCGATAAAAAAGAACTTTATTTTCCAAAATCGTTATTTGTCCTATTGAGGCGGGAGACGTGTGCAATAGACTTTAGTAACAACTTATTAAGTACCTATTAAGGTACTCATAAACCTGTGCTAATCGCACAACGTATTATTATAGAATTCGGTTACGATATCAAAATCCTATTGTTACTACATACATGAATAGGCCCTGAAACAGGTTTTATGAGTACTTTAATAGGTACTTAATAAGTTGTTACTAAAGTCTATTGCACACGTGCAATTCTTGAAAATAGTGGTAACGCCTTTGTAATGTTCCCGCCTCAATAGGACAAATAACGATTTTGGAAAATAAAGTTATTTTTTATCGATTTTATTACGTGTACTAATATTAACAATTTACTTAAAACTAATTAAAATTTGCTTTTAATATTGTTGTTATTATTTTATATTAATTATAATACATTCAGTACATTCAACGTTTACTTAGACAATTTCTTTCCTATTTTATATACTTTATTTAATATCTCAAAAAGTGCACAAAAGTAGCACTATGTGTCTTTGGCAAAAATGTTACAAATAATGGTGAGATACTACCATAAAAAAACCAGAACGAAAACGGACCAAAATCAAAAGATATTCATGTCTAAAGGTCATTTCCCATACATTAGAAACAGTTTTATTCGATTTTAACATGGTGAAAGTGTAGCCTTGAAATTCGTACTGCTAGAATTTATTAGTCTATAATATATCTACCCGACGGCATATTCAGTTATTTGAAATTACGACATAACATTTTTTCATATCCTACGTCCGACCCTTTGTATGGGATCGAACCACTGTGCGTCGCCTCGGCCTGGACCGTCATCTCGGCCTGGACCGTCACCTCGGCCTGGACCGTCGCCTCGGCCTGGACCGTCGCCTCGGCCTGGACCGTCATCTCGGCCTGGACCGTCACCTCGGCCTGGACCGTCGCCTCGGCCTGGACCGTCGCCTCGGCCTGGACCGTCATCTCGGCCTGGACCGTCATCTCGGCCTGGACCGTCACCTCGGCCTGGACCGTCGGAGGCACAAAACCGCGTTAAGTAGCTATATTTGGACGAGGCCTATGTCTTGGATTGGACCTTAATTGGCTGATATGGTGAACATAATAATATGAACAAATAGTAGTTTTACTAATAATATTAATTTTTAATGTTTTCCAGAGTGAAAGAGCTAGAGTCTAAGGTGGCAGAGCGTGACGCGATGATCAAAGTGTTGCAGAAGCATACGAGTGCTGCGTACGATAGCGGAGCTTCACTCAGGAACAACTCTAGTAGGGAGGAACTGGGTCAGTTATTGTTTATAATTTATTTTATTACTTAATTTATGTATAGCTCGTGCAATCTTACTTGGCCAGAAGGTGACGACCTCGGTGGCGCGGCGGTAGCGCAAGCGGCTGCCGTGCAAGGGTTCGATCCCCACGGAGGACAATAATTTGTGAGATCCACAAATTATTGTCCTGTTCTGGGTGGTCTTTGTGTCCGTTAATTGATGTTTGTAAAAGGTCCCCGCGACACAGGGCATGATCCCTAGTACGGGAGTTGTCTTTTTAAAAAAAACAAAATACAAATACAATTTTGTGAAAGTCGCACGTGTACACTAAGAAAACACCCGCTCTTTGCCGCGGCAACTCGACGCCAGCGCCACCTACAAATACTATGAAATGCAAAGAAGCATTAAGAACACTGACGTGGATGGTGTCCATTATGAACATAATGCAGGAGTGAACACTCCTGCATTATATTTAGTAGGTACGATGCAGTCAAAGTCACAGTTTAAGTATTGAACCAACAACAGTAAAAGTTTATAACTAGAAAAATGTATTAAGTATCAACATATCTTTAAAATTCTTTTTTTTGAGTCTTTTGATTTAACCGTGAAAGTCCTATATTCAAAATAAAATTATCGTACATAATAATATTTGATTCTGTGTACATTTTGCAGTGGGCCTGTCATCGGGTGCGTCGTTCTCGAGCGCAGAGACTGGCGGCAGCGTGTCGGCCCGGTACAGGCACCTGGCGCGTAGGAACTACTCGCCTCATAACGATAACTCTAGCGGTATGTATAACATTAATAGTACATAATCTGTGTGTACTAGATTTAAATAATAAGTAGGTAAGTTGTAAAACTCTCCGTGTGGTGACGGACTAAGAATACAGTGTGTCACCACCCCATCTCATCCCATGGGTGTCGTAAAAACCGACTATACCCTTTCCACTATATTTAACGACATTTGACAGATTGACGTTAGTGACGTTCAGCAGTATCTCGAATGTAATGCCATTCGATTGTAAGCGATTTCGCGATTTTTCAAATTACTTTATTTTACACATTTGGATCCTTACATCAACTTACATTATCATTTTATTATTGTTTTTTTCTTCTATGTTAAGAGAATTAGCCTATAGCTTAAAATGATAAAATTATAGTTAGATTAGGTATTATTTAAAATACATAATTTATCGTGACACATTCGCGGGTTAAAGCTAATCTAAAATATCATATTACATTTTATAAACGTATTATGAAGAGTTCAGGTTTATTCATAGCATTTATTTCTACCGATTATTTGTAATTTGTTTCATAATGGTGCTAATCGTTATGAGTGTCCATCACTAAGTAACCATGGTAACTGAAAAAAACATGGGTACGTCCATGAAATACAATATAATTTGTTCGAAAAATAAACCGAAGTATTACGAAACTTTATGGACGTGAACTGTCAAAAAGCTAAACTTACGCTGGAAGGGGTATAAGGGACTATCCGTGAATATTATCTTTACGTAAAAAGAAGGAAAACTTGAAATTAAACCCTATAAGTACTAATCCGTTTGGCCAGCGTGGTATTTCAGTAGGCCAAGTATCCCTCCGTCACTGGAGGAGGCCCGTCTCTGCAGTGGGACATTAATGGGTTATTATGATGAAGTTGTCAAACGCGATAACAAGATACGTATTACATGTGAGTGAAGTATACTGTCTTAATACAGATACAGCCTTTTTTAACGAATGGGCTTCACGACACTGAGAACTGTCAGTGTCATGAACATTTGGTCCGAGTTAGCCAACACGAAAAAAATATTTTTGAATACTATCTTAAACCTGTAAAAATAATTTTTAATATTATTTTTTAATGTAAAAGATTCAAAAGCACGATACGGTTCTGATCGTTTCTATGTAACAAGTCGTCATTAATAAGAGTTTTATCCTGTTGCAGGTATGGGTTTCGACAGCACATCCTTACGACTAGACGAGCAGCTAGCAGCGCTAGAATCCCGCCTGGAGCGACCTCCAGTACCTGCTGTGAGTTACCGCGCGCCTGACAACCACAACCATTACTACTGACGTCACTCACACACACAAACACGCACACACACTCTCTAACAAATGACGAAACATACAGACAGACAGACATTGTAACCGTCGTCGGTAGATAAATATTTACAATTGGTCCCAATCATATTTACAATTGGTCATATTGTTATCCACACATTCTTTAGACTATTGACTTAAGAACAATTATTTTTTTACATAGAGGGTCTATAAGTTTCTATTATACTATTTTCTATTGTTTCTCATTTAAGTACTTATTACAGAAACAACAGTGTAAAGTCGTCTACATCAAAAATAATAAAAAGTACGTGTACTCGAACCCCATTAAAGAAATAGCTCAATTGTAATTTAAATATTGCCCGTTTATAATTAACAATTGCCAATATTTAATCAAAAATTGCCCACGTGTGTGCAATTTCACAAGTGAAAAGGCTCATATATAATTTAAAAAAGCCCAAATATTATTAAAATATGTTATAATTGCATTATACAAAAGATAAAAAGACAATGATACAGAAATGATTTTCATTACTCCTTTCGTAATATAAAAGCTAAGCATATACTAGATATATGAGAAGTTCTTACGAATTGTAAAAGTATCAAAATCGTTTTAATAATTATCCATTTATCGATCTCAATCGTATGAATCGATAAAATATATCGATTAATCCTAATTACGATACGAATGATATTAAAGTTAGAACTATCCACTGTTCCGTTCGAACGATTCGAAATCTCTATTACGATATTAAGTAGAAATCGATTACTCGACTTAAATATTCCGTCTATACAATATTATCGACTAATACAAACATTCCTAATAATAAAATTCCGCTTTCTCACACAGACATTCCTTCGCTGATGTACAAATGACCACAAAAGCTTTTGATTTGTGTTTAGTGTGATTTTATTTTTACACTTCCAATTTTAACCCTAACTGTCCGTTACTTAACAAACATTCTAAAAGATGTAACCTAGTGTGGAGTTTTTTTTAGCATTTTGTATGTTTCTCTTGTAAATAAATAAAATAAATAAATCATTTATTGCTTTTAAGACACATAAAAAAAAGAAAATACGATAATTAAAAAAAGAAATAATAATAAAAGCTTATTGTAATTTTTGTTGAATGAGACTCTCGGTAGCAAAGCGCTCGAACGCTACTGCCATGCCTAAAGAGTCTATATCTATAGGCTATGCCTGAAGACTCTTCCGAACCCCACGGTTTCGATTCCCCCGCAAGGTAATTATTTGTGTAATTCACAAATTATTGTCTTCGGATGTTTTTGTGTCTGTTAATTTCAAGGCCCTGCTACACAGGGCTTGGTCCTTAGTGTGTGCATCTTTGTGAAGAAAGAATTGTCTTTTTAAAGAAGTATTTATCTTTGTAAAGAAAGAAAAATAAGAGAAATATACAAGATATTAAAACTTGAAAGTGCCTTTAGCAGTGTCTTTAACAAATCGTGTGGTGCCACAATAGCCATTAAGAATCTCTGTAATGTAACTTGTTCTCGAACTCCACTAGTAAAACCTAGTCTTATAAGATTAAATATATGTTTATATAATTATGCGAATTGATTAATTAGTTATAAGTTATTTTGTTATTGATACAGTACTCTGTTTATTATGAGTAAAAGAAATTTTGGAAAAAAACTGCCTCAAAATTTTTATTGAAGCTAATACAGCATACAATGCAATTTTGTTCCCGTAAAGATTGAATGGTTGGCAAGTTTAGTCATCATTCAGATCTTATCCAATACGCAATAGGTATACATATTTTGTTTCGTAATTTTCATTTTTGTCCTGGGAAAAGGTAAATAAAAAGCATCGGATTCAATTCCCTCTCCCGCACAATGCAAATTAAATCAATAACATAAACTATAATAGGAATATAAAGTATACTTATATATTTCTGCTTAGTTTAGGACTGGATAGTTTTGTGGTGAAAAGTGATAATTTTTAAATTATGTACAAAAAAATAATATCTTAACAATAGTAAACAGAGTACTGTGTCTATATTATTATTAAATGATATTATAGTTGTAATTATAACAAAAATATTGTACAAGGTGTAACATTGTAATGTTTTATGTATTAATTAATATTGAGGCATAGCTCATGATTTATGCCAAAGTTAGTATATAAAGAGATAGTTACTCGCTTCGTTTTGCCTTGAAAATAAGTCTTCAATAAAAATCAATACGATTTTGGAAAAAGGTATAGTATTTATTGGTGGGTCAGAATATAAAGCTATAGAAAACGAAATGTTTTTATTACCAAAAATAATTTACTAATTTATTGTGTAATTATGTCTTGCAATCTTGTCGTTTAGTCAGGCAATAAGAGACGAGATTAATTATTTAATAATACATTTCATTCCGATACCTAATTCCGTCCCCTTGTAGGGATGGCCATTCTTCAGCGACGTATCAAAACTTTGCTTACCGAGCTATCCAAACGGATTATACTTAAAACTATAGAGTTACTGTTAGGAAGAGGAGAAAAGTTGCGCTACTTTTGTATTTACCCCCTTACTCAAAAATGCATCTTAAATTTAATATCTGTTTAGAGCGATTTTTCCAAGTAAAATCGTATGAATTTAAGCTAATTAATTGACTAAAATTTAAGAGGCGTTTATGATTAAGGGGGTTTTTAACAAACAAATACGAGTGTCACTTACCAGGTACTACTGGAAGTAGGTTGAGAACTCTGCATTAGTATACAAATCAGTGCTAATCTGCAGAGGTTCTTTTCCGCAAAACGAAATCAACAACCTACTTTTGTATTTTGTAAAATCTATTTTTCAATAACCTTTTTGTACAAAGTACAGTTAAAATGCAGCTATGTACAGATATTATTATATTTTAATATATATTTATTATTAAGACAAGTGCCTGTGTGAATTGTAAGACTAAATGAAGAGCCTACAAGATAGTTGGTAAGATGACCGTATTGAAGTTAGTTACAAATGACTGTATAGATAAGTTTCTTAAAATTTTCATTCATTAAGCCCAACTTTTCCAATATGAAAATAGTGTGTTACTACTTGAACTTGTTCTTAAGCTGGTACCGGGACCGAAATGTATGTAACCGAACGTTATGTCGAACATAACATGTTTGTTTGTAATAAGGTTTGTTACATGTAAAATAAAATAAATAATATACCTAATAAGTAAATTAATTTACAGATGTTTTTGGTATAGCAACTTATTCTTTTGACAGGATCAAGATAGTTTTCAAAATCTTTTTTTGTAATGACAAACTTGGACTAATGGATATGGGTAGGTTGATATAATGTGGCCGTATAGACGCTAGTTGGTACTAACTTCAAGTCGGGAAACCTATACAGATTGGAAGTGTATTAAATATTTTTGGCAAAAGTAACATGAATATCTGATATTAGGTCTCATTATAACGTTATATCAATTGTAAGAATCAGTAGTACGCATGTGGCGGCGGTGCAGACTCCGTGTTAGACAGTTGTGTTACGAGGGTTCAAATTCCTAAAAAGAAGTTTGTGGGATGATAGTCCTGTGCCTGAATGTTCTTTGTGCCTTTATGATATTATTAATAATAGCTTAAAGATAATCCCCCTTACTCCTAAAATGCTCGTAAATCTAATCACTGTTTAGCTATATTTTTATTAGCAAAACCAACCTTATGCCAAACAAAACCGTAAGAATTTAATCTAATCAATTGACTAAAATTTAAGAGTCGCTTATAAGTAAGGGGGTAAATGTTTAGACGTTACAAAATATTGGTAAGATAAAATGGAGTGTTAAGAGAACTCTGATCTGATATTCAGATAATAAATGGTAATATCACATAGCTATATGTTATAATACAAGGGACTATGATTAATAGAAATTAAATTTGCATTTCTGAGATATTATTATCTGAAATAGGTCAGTAGGTAAAGTACTCAACATTTAACCGTGCACCTTTATAAATACTGATTCTTTTAATAGATATAACCATATTTAGTATTCTAAAACATTTTGTACTATGTATGTACTATAAGGAATTGTATACAAAAAAAACTATTTTGATAATCATTGTAACATATTTTGATAAGGTGTATTCAGTGTAAAATGATATTATTAATATTTTGATAGAAGCATGTTCTAGAATAAATATGATGTTTTGTTTGTAGTGGTTTTACTGGCTGTTTCCTAACATTTGAAGCTTTAAGTTTGTTGCAGCTATTGCTATGTCCTTACCTTGAGAGCTTAGGCTGAATACCTCACTAGGCATACTTGAACGACTGATTTCACAATTTTGTGTTTTGGTATTGTCATATTATAAGTTGTGTGAAAATCCCGGTTATTTAAAGGGGGGCGTAAAAAGTATCTAATTAGCAGACATAGAGGACCTTCGTGTCCTTTGCAATATTTGCCATTGAGATGGTGTTCACTATTCGAAGGCTGAATTTTGAAAATCGGTCTTATTTCTACTAACAAAAGTTGCAACGAACGAAGAGTTTGCCTAGTAGGGTAAATATGAGAAATTACTTCCCCGTTTATAAAAGAAAGTCAAACACAAACTAATAAAGGATTTATAAATAACATTAATACCTATTCGCTTTGTTTGGAGTGTTGCAGTGATAGCCTACTGACTGAGACCATAACATAATAAATACCTTGCCCTAGAAATACCTTAATCTGTTAATATTTATTTTGAAATCGTAATTCATTATTACTAAAATAATAATAATGATATTTAATGTAATACTGTTAATACAAGCGTAAGAAATATGTAAGTGGGTTAGTTTACTAGCGGTTTAGTTTTACACTCGTAGTACTTTAAAAAAGGGGTTGTTTGTGCCTTGTTTGGCTCCGAATCAAGCAACTGCCAGTGTTTGGTTTCGCTGATTTTGTTATTATTGAGCGTTCCATTCCTCCGTCATGAAATCGCAAAGTAAGGAGTAGAAATATAGAAAACATAGTGTGCTAAATTAGTAAAAAAAAAAAAACTACGACCGTCGCTGCCGTAATTAATGAGGTAAGTAACTTTTAGTTAGTTACCTACTGTTAAAGTGTATAATTCCACTGCTGGGCAAAATTCCACTGCCTTGCACACGTCACGATCCATCAAAGCAATATTTCTTAAAACACTTCGATATTGGCAACGGGTATGTTTTGGCCACGGTTTTGGCTTTCCGAACGTAACCTATGGTTTATTGATAAGAAAATATAGGTGGGTACAGTCACCATCAGATATATCGTAGCAGATAAGGTGATCAAATACTTCTGAAAAATTTAAAATCTATATTTATCTACATTCAATATATTATTCTATATTATCATATTTTAATCAAGAAGATAAATTAACAGATTCGTGTTAAATACTCACATTGTCCCTCACTGTGTATACTCACCATATTTCCAAAATAGCTTCATCTACAGCTGAACGGAATAAGTCTTATGCAATGAATTAATAGATGCTTCGCGACGCGACACGATATCAGGCCGGGCGGCGCGTCTGTCGTGGTACTAATATAGGTACTAAAGTTTTCCCTTCATTACTGGAGGAGGGTCGGCATAGTAGAAAAGAGGAAGAGCTGGTAAGAAGAATTGATGGTACCTATGGATAACAAACAGTAAAAAAATAGTGGCTCTGGCTTTAGCTTTAAGTAGGTTACTTTAGAGAGCAAGAGGCCGTCTAGAGCGCTACCAGCGCACTGCTCGATTAATACGGGATGAGGAGCAAAATGTTTCTTTGTTTGGGTGAAGGATATTAAGGCGCGTCAAGGCAGTCGTTTTGATGTTCGTATAGATGCTATCCCGTTATGACTAGGGCTTCCAATTGGAGCCTGAATTCAATGTTAATATTTGCGGGACTATTAATTTCCAATCCCGCGGGATATCGGTATTTGCGGGATCTTACCTATTCTAAAGATATTACAATCCAAAGCTTTGAATTAGTTAAAAAGTAAAATTACAAATTAATTTGTAGCATGTTTCTTAGACAAAATTAACAACCTTCAATATACCCCCTTATTCATAAACGCCTCTTAAATTCTAGTCAATTGATTAGCTTAAATTCTTACGATTTTGTTTGGTATAAGGTGATTAAATTTAAGAGGCGTTTATGAGTAAGGGGGTATATGTTTAAAAATCGTAAGTACATAAAGTATACTAATTACCTTAATGAATCAAAATTCAAGTAGGTAAGTAAACAAGATCGTGCAACATGGGAGCATTTACAGTTATCCAGCAGTAAAAGTCTTTTAGCTGGTATTATGTTAACCATGCGTATTATTATTTTTGGTTTTGATAAGGACAGATACTGCAGAAGGAAAAATAAATATTTCTTGATTTAGAAGAACGGTCAGAAGGAATTGTGGGAAAGGTACCTCTGTGATCGACGACGTCTGTGGCATAGTCATTATGTTCTATAACTGCTACGCCGAGGTTTCGGGTTCGATTCCCGCTCTATGGAAATCTTCTCTATGCAAATCGACATTGGTCAGCGTTTATATGTCATAATATGAATGCATTTCCAAAAAAAAAGTCCGTTGTTCTGTTACCCATAACATAAACAGGTTAAGCCTTATACCTTACTTTAGGATCATATGGCGCTGTGTAGAACGTGAACATTTATTTATTATACCTTACTAACAACACGCCAAGAGGTAAGTTGGTATAGTATTTTGACTCAATTTTTAAGACCAATGGCTCTTAGCTGTAGTAACAGCATGTAGTGGGTCTCTTATAGGTCGTATAGGTTGGCCAACTCCGCTTATCTACTTTTGAGAACTCATAACAAATTTTATCGAGGGTATGGGACTTAATAGTAAACTTATGAGAAGGGCGGTAATGCTTACATCTTTCTATTATTATCGTCAATAAAACATATTTATAAGCAAAATAATACAAGCTGTTTCAAAATTTCTTCTTCAGCGTGGTCTTTGCTGTTTCCCTGGTCTCGGAACAGTTGGAGCTCGGGGTGGAAGCGGGCGGGGCGAAGAGGCATTGCTCCTTGAACGCCAAGGTCGTGCTTCACAACAAACTAGGTCTTCAAGTCTACCTCCACCACCGTCCGCGTTACCTAGACCTCCGAGAAAGCCATCCGCGAGGAATACGAGATACGACCGACTGGAACATAGAGATGCTAGAAAGGTAAAGTAAAAAATTGAAAAGTCAAGGAGGATAATTATGCCTATTAATGTCCCATTGCAGGGACTGATCTTCTCTAGTGAAGGAGGAAATACTGCTTTGGTAAAGGGTTTTAGAATGGTCTAGGGTTTAATGTCACAATTTCGCAATACTTAAAACTAAACAACAAGGAAGCTTAACGGTCCTGTTTATTCAGAACTAAGAACCTATCATTCAGTATTAAGTGGGTTAGTAAACAGGTTAATGCGTCGTCGTAACTGGCTGTACTGGCACATAAGGGAACCGGTTGCCACATCCTATCTTGGAAATACCACTTTGAGATTGTCAATCAAAATAAACACATGTCTTCGAGGTAGATTACTGAGCTAGAAGAGGAATAGGAATAATTGTAACATATTCATTTTTTTAAATAAATGTGTTGCCTGCATCAGAAAATGCTCTAATTGTTCAGTGACGAGCAAACGGTAAACATAATAGTGGTGAACGTTACAACTAAAATTAAGACGAGAAGGGATGATGAAATTTTTCGAGAGTGTATCTCACGCTCAAATTCGGGAAAAAAATCTACAATTTTAAAGATTTTTTTATTTTTTAACCATCTTAGTGTTGTCACTATAGTTGAATAGTACGTATAGTATTTACAAGTTCTGAGTAGTTTGGAAGTAGGTAGATTATTGGTATTAATAACAGAAAAGAAGATCAAAAAAGATCTCCGACCACACTCTCTCGCTCATGGAGCAAAGGCGTACGATGACGCTGCAATCTCCAGACGATGCTGATCTGTATAGACGGCTCAATAGACAGATCTCTAAGTCACTGACTCGCGACCTTCGGCACTTTAATACATTTCGTATTAAAGAAGCCATTGAGCAAAATAAGGGCTCCAAAGTGTTCGCAAGAGATCTGTCTCTAGGTCAGAGCCAACTTTCTAGGCTCAAGACTGGGGATGGCAGAATAGTGTCGTCTAAGCCTGAGCTCCTAGAGGAGATTGAGAAGTTTTACGGACAGTTATATACTACAACACAGCCACCTAGTGATCTGGCCGTCGATCCTAGAGCTAGATTAACGCGACACCATACCGAAGAAATCCCGGACGTCAGTCTGTGTGAGATTAGTGATGCTCTTCGACAACTTAAGAACAACAAGGCACCGGGGTATGACGGAATCACAAACGAGCTGCTGAAAGCCGGTGGAGAACCCATTCTCAAGGCTCTTCAGAAGCTATTCAATTCCGTTATACTCGAGGGAAAAACGCCGCAGGCGTGGCACGGGGGTGTGGTGGTACTGTTCTTCAAGAAGGGCGATAGAATGCTACTTCAAAATTACAGACCCATCACTCTTCTGAGCCACGTCTACAAATTGTTCTCAAGAGTCACCGCGAATCGTCTCGAACGCAGACTGGACGACTTCCAGCCTCCCGAACAAGCCGGTTTCCGAAAAGGCTTTAGTACCATAGACCACATCCATACGCTGCGGCAGGTTATACAGAAGTGCAATGAGTATAACCGGCCTCTATGCTTGGCGTTCGTGGACTATGAGAAAGCCTTCGATTCGATCGAGACATGGGCAGTGTTGCAGTCTCTTCAAAGGTGCCAAGTTGACCAACGATATATCGAAGTGCTGCGGTGCTTATACGAAAACGCCACCATGTCGGTTCGTCTCCAGGGTGGATTATCTGGCCTATCCGGTTGCAGCGAGGAGTAAGACAGGGTGATGTCATATCCCCGAAACTATTTTCTGCTGCACTGGAAGATGCTTTTATGCTTATAGACTGGGACGGACTCGGCATCAACATAAATGGCGAGTATATCACGCACCTTCGATTTGCTGACGATATCGTGGTCATGGCTGAGACCATGGAGGACCTCAACACAATGCTCGATGACCTCAGTAGAGTCTCTCAACAAGTGGGTCTTAAAATGAACATGGACAAGACCAAGATCATGAGAAATGTCCATGTTGTACCCACTCCAATCACGGTTGGAGGCTCTACACTCGAAGTTGTCGACGAATATATTTACCTGGGACAGTTAGTCCAGCTAGGTAAGTCCAACTTTGAGAAGGAGGTCACTCGTCGAATCCAACTCGGATGGGCAGCGTTCGGGAAGCTAAAACGTATCTTCTCGTCCACATTGCCGCAGTGTCTGAAGACAAAGGTCTTCGACCAGTGCGTGTTGCCAGTGATGACGTATGGAACAGAGACGTGGTCGCTTACTATGGGCCTTCTCAGAAGGCTTACCGTCACTCTGAGGGCAATGGAGAGAGCCATGTTGGGAGTTACCCTGCGCGATCGAATCAGAAATGAGGAGATCCGCAGGAGAACCAAAGTGACCGACATAGTGCTCCGGATTGCCCGGTTAAAGTGGCGGTGGGCAGGGCACATAGCGCGAAGAACCGACAGCCGTTGGGGCAGAAAGGTTCTAGAGTGGCGACCGCGTACCGGAAAACGCAGGGTGGGGAGACCCCTCACACGGTGGACCGACGACCTCATAAGGACGGCGGGAAGCCGATGGATGAGGGAGGCGCAGGACCGCGCAAGGTGGCAATATTTAGAGGAGGCCTATGTCCAGCAGTGGACTCAATTGGCTGAAATGATGATGATGATGATGATGAATAACAGAATAATCTCGTGTTACAGGACTCAGACGGATCAGGCTCCATAGCATCCAGCGCCTCCCGAAGTTCACCTCTACCATACGACACAGTTCGTAAGCTGCCATCAGTACCAACATCAGCCTCTCTCCCTGCAGCGGAGTCAAGGGAATCTCTCGTCCGTCCAAGAGACTCCAGCTTGCCTTCGCCGTCCAAACTAGCTGTGTATGCCGCCGCGAGAAGACGGTCTGCTGAATCAGCCAAAGATAATAAGCGTACACACCATTATCGAATACAGTTTTAACGGTTTTTCTGTCCCGAACAACGAGAATGTATCATATATGACACATTCGCGTTGTTTTACTATTGTGTCTACTGGAGGAACAGGCAATTTGTTAACTGTAATTGAATGGTAAAGTTATATGAAGTGTCGTTCTACATTTACACTACATTATTTTTAGTTTTGTTCGCTATGATACGGCAATTGCATCGCAACTTTTGAAATGTAAAAAGATTTTTTAGTCTATTTTGCCAAAACTCGTAGGAAGCGAGAGATGATTAAAATTTTAAATGAACGCATTCCGTGCTAATGCTTTTGGTACCTACTTAGTGTATAAAAAAATGTTTAAGTATACTTATTATGATTCACTATACTTACTTACTCTAAATAATTAATGACGCGTAGGTTGATCTCTGTATGAAGTATAAACTTGTAGTTACAATCGCTTCAAAAAATGTATTAACTCTACGTGAGATTTGAAATTCTGCACAGCTTTAGCATTTCAATATCACCGATGCTTGTTCTAAACCAAATCTTTGTGCCATACTGCCTAAGTTTATGTACTTATCTACAAAGTAAGGCTTCACGTAATATCTACATGTAACGCTAAAGCCCGACTTACACATCGACAAGTACAGTAGCGAGTTAAGTAGTAAGTTGTTGATTATGTTGATCATAGGATCTATTTAAATCAACTTAATCAACAACTTACTACTTGACTCGCTACTGTAGGTACTTGTCGATGTGTAAAACGGGCTTAATGGAATAAAAATATCGAAATTATTTTATCGATACACGCTCCCACGCGTAGCTCATTGTCGGCTGCACAATTACCTTCATAAAACTTGGTATTGACATTTCTATATTTATCTTGTTCAACGCGAGTTAAATTAGAAAAATATATACAAAAAGTTAATATTACAACGTCAATATGACTAATAGATGTGACATTTTAACCAATTTCATATAGGAGTGATTGTACTGTGCGAACCAATTTAATGTAGAGCTGTATTGTATTTCGCGGTTACACTCGAGAAACAGTTTCGATTACTTTCGACTTCTACACTGTAAAGTGTAATAGTTCCTGTTTTTAATTGGCACTCTATTTTAGACCTTATACGATAATAAAATATTTATCAGCATTAAATTCTTAATAGAAAGTTTATAATGTTTTGAAAAAGAGTTTTAATGTTTGATAAACGGTTTAAATAGTTCGAACACAGACTCTATAATCAAATACAGACTCTAATAACTTGTGAGATATGTAAAGATAGTCGTGAAAGACTCTCAAGAGATCCGATCCGGTCGATTCAAATCTTCACAGCAGCGTTCGCCCTTGTGAAAAGTCTCGAGTAGGTGCTTACATCATTAGAACCTTTTTCACATTCACATCACTGTCGCGACGATTCAACTATTTATAGTCTGTCTGTAGACAGATCTCTTTATATCTTTTTTTTACAAAGTTTTCGACATTGATTTGACAATAATAAAACTAAAGGATATAAGAATTTCCTTCTTTCGTAAAAAGACTAGTCTTATGACCAGGCAGCAGCGTGTTCCGTATGGGACGAATTGTAGAGAAAATTATAGTTCACGCCACAGCGTCACATTGCGAGGTCACTCCTTCTTTATTTTGTGATCAATTGCCATTCTCTTCATGTCATCTCTCTCTCATCTTAGCCTTTAACCTAGCCTTTTCAATGGATAATATTTTTGTCTATTAAAGTACCATTTGCAGACGTATGCAGGCCCCGATTATCCTTAGCGACTCTAGAAATCCAACAAATGCTCTAGTGTGCATAAAACAAGAGCTTGTAAAGTAGAACATCATTACTACATAGGTACTGGTCTAGTTTGCTTAACTTTAATCTAAGTAAAGGTTAGTGGATAAAGCTTTTAGCTCTTGGACGTTAGGTTTACACTTTCAAAACATTCATTGGATAATTACAAACGAAATAAAATCTACCATTAGAGATCATCATCATCATCATCTCAGCCAATTGACGTCCACTGCTGGACATAGGCCTCCTCTAAATATTGCCACCTTGCGCGGTCCTGCGCCTCCCTCATTCATCGGCTTCCCGCCGTCCTTATGAGGTCGTCGGTCCACCGTGTGAGGGGTCTCCCCACCCTGCGTTTTCCGGTACGCGGTCGCCACTCTAGAACCTTTCTGCCCCAACGGCTGTCGGTTCTTCGCGCTATGTGCCCTGCCTACCGCCACTTTAACCGGGCAATCCGGAGCACTATGTCGGTCACTTTGGTTCTCCTGCGGATCTCCTCATTTCTGATTCGATCACGCAGGGTAACTCCCAACATGGCTCTCTCCATTGCCCTCAGAGTGACGGTAAGCCTTCTGAGAAGGCCCATAGTAAGCGACCACGTCTCTGTTCCATACGTCATCACTGGCAACACGCACTGGTCGAAGACCTTTGTCTTCAGACACTGAGGCAATGTGGACGAGAAGATACGTTTTAGCTTCCCGAACGCTGCCCAACCCAGTTGGATTCGACGAGTGACCTCCTTCTCAAAGTTGGACTTACCTAGCTGGACTAACTGTCCCAGGTAAATATATTCGTCGACAACTTCGAGTGTAGAGCCTCCAACAATGATTGGAGTGGGTACAACATGAACATTTGTCATGATCATGGTCTTGTCCATGTTCATTTTAAGACCCACTTGTTGAGAGACTCTACTGAGGTCATCGAGCATTGTGTTGAGGTCCTCCATGGTCTCAGCCATGACCACGATATCGTCAGCAAATCGAAGGTGCGTGACATACTCGCCATTTATGTTGATGCCGAGTCCGTCCCAGTCTATAAGCCTAAAAGCATCTTCCAGTGCAGTAGAAAATAGTTTCGGGGATATGACATCACCCTGTCTTACTCCTCGCTGCAACCGGATAGGGCCAGATAATCCACCCTGGAGACGAACCGACATGGTGGCGTTTTCGTATAAGCACCGCAGCACTTCGATATATCGTTGGTCAACTTGGCACCTTTAAAGAGACTGCAACACTGCCCATGTCTCGATCGAATCGAAGGCTTTCTCATAGTCCACGAACGCCAAGCATAGAGGCCGGTTATACTCATTAGAGATCATTAGAGATATCGATTCGTATTTTTTACCTGATAGGGGTAGAATTTCTGGAAACTCCGTAAATATTATTACACTATAGGTATTATAAGAGAAAATTTGCTCTCCTTACAGAAATGGTCAACTTATACGTTTATTCTCGATTATTTATGCAGTATTTTCATTTATAAATAAATCTTGTGTTGTAATCTCGTGTAGGTGTTAGCCCACATGTGACACCCAACACGAAATAAGTAGGTACTTTAAAGCAATAGCAAATGGAAAAATAAGATGCACATAATCTGTCATTGTCACATGGCATGATAATAATTTATACCTACTTATACGAAAATTAACTAGTCCTCGATCGAAATGAATAAGATAGTTTAAATATATTGTTATTACTATACTTATTAACGAATATTTTATGTTTGTATGAGTGGGTTCTTAGTGTGTTTGTTTTGTTTTTATGTTGATATAATTTGGTATAACATGTTTATTTTGTTTCCCGCCAACTTGAGCAGGCCATCCATTAACTGTGCATGTGGCTTTTGATGCTCAATGCGATAGCTATTCTTAAAGCATTTGGATCAATGGCCATATGGTCAGGGTGGCAGGAAATTCGTGAAAAACAAGAGCTGAATTTATCAGTATTTTTATTCAAGAAACCATTTATTTTTAAGTGTTTCAGTAAAATAGAATTATTCGCGGGGTTTTTTTTACTACTTTATTTTATAAATTATCTTACAATTTGCATTTAAAGTATGAAATACAGTTTTATTTGTAATATTACAGTTATAAGCAGCTCAAGTACATGCATAATAATATTTTATACTCATAAAAATATAGTTAAGTTTTTTTTACTCTAAGAAGCACCGTGTTCGTTGCATCTATTTCGTAAAGAAATTGTTTGTATTACGACAGTGTTGGCTTTTGATTTTATAAACTTATATGGTTATAATGCCTGTTTCACGCTAATGTTAACAGGATTAAAATAATTTGTTTGAATTGAAATGTTTTAAAAATAATAATAATTTAGAAAATCTTGCACTTAAACAAATGTGTAAGGAGGTTTCTGTTAATAAAAAGAGTTTAATAGTCGCTACGAATTAATTATGAACGCGAGAATATTCCCTCTTTTAGATTTTTATCGTCACTACAATTTCTCAGAACATAGAGCAAGAAGAAAATTAGTGAATATAACGGATTCCTAACTTTCTCCTTAAAACTTGTCGTTATAAGTACCTATACAGTATCATGTTTACTTTTAGTAAAAGTTAATAAAAGCGTGTGAAATGGGTCATTATGACTAACAATGTATTAATTGTGTTGTTTGTTCACAAACACAGGTACCAAGTATATAATTTATTTTAATCTTGATTGAATTTGAGATGTACTTAAGTAAATAAATAAATTCTGAATTTATTAAGTTCATCATTATGAAAACTTTTTATTTATTAATAGTATTATTAAAATGTAATTTCAAATACATACGTACCATTAAACTATAAATAAGATTCTTCTGTTTGTTCTATTCAAACAGCTGAAACTGGCAGAATCTATTAAAAGCTTTTCACGTTTACGAGAAAAAAGGATTTCCCGCCTTCGGAAAAATAGAGATTAGATTGGAAAAAATACTTTCATGTATTTGGATTCTTTTGCTTTTTTTTATCAATGGATTAACATCTTTTTTTAAAAGTGCTTAGTACCGATGCTTTGGATTTTTGTCTTCGTTTAAAAGTAAGAGAAACAATTGATTATTCTTTCTTCTTATATTCTGATAAGAATAATTGTTCAAGTAAAGTCATTTTGATGTTAATAGACTATAAGTTTTAAATTAGTTTTTATTTCTGTGTTGAATGTTATACCAAATGAAATGTATTGTTTTGTGGTTTTTTGAACGATTTAATAAAAACATACGACCTTTTGTTTTGATTTTATTGTCATTTATTCACTTAATTATTTTTTTTATTCGAGTTTCCGCCTTCGCAAGGAGTAATAACGACTTCGTGTGTCGAAGAGAGTAAGAATTTGTTTCAAGGTGAGACCGTGAGACCATCCCATTTTATGCCTCGGATATCTTGAAACCCGAGCAACGAGGCCAAGTTCCTTTTCATAACTGAATAATTGCATTGGGACATTAATTAATAGGACGTATAATAAAGATAAAAATACTTATTAATTTACTTATAAAATTCAGCCAATATAGCCTATAGGTACGTCGTGTTTTACATATGGCGAAACGGTAAAATTACCTAAGTAATAATCTGTTTAAGGTCAAGCAAACTTCTTAACATTACTGTAATAAATGTGCTTATTTATTTCATTAGCTAAAAATTATAATAAATTCTCTTTAAACAACCTTGATCCTGACATTTGCATAGTCTATCGAAAATGAGGTCGAATGTACGGCCTCGTACGCCTGGCCGTGAGGTTTGCGCAACTCGCTCTTTGCCACTTTGATACAAAGATTAAATTGTCAAGAACAATAGTACATTTAGTAGCTAGCTTATGTACCTTTTATAGCAGAACCAGTTAGGCACTTTTACCAGGTGCTAGGTCTCCTTAGGAAGACGTGTAGTTCGGTGCCTGCATCGCTGCTGGGTGCTTGATCCACTTCCAAGCAGTCGTATCAAAATGTTACTGTGTTTATTGATGCGTGATCCACAAATAAATAGCCTGAGCCTGGATGATCTTTGTGTCCGTTAATTAGAGGTCTGTAACAGTTCCCGCGACACAGGGCTTGATGCCTAGTGCGGGAGTAGTCTGTTTAAAATTGAATAACTCCTTAGATTTAGATTTACTTTTATTTACTACTTTTTTAGTTATTGTTTGTAGTTAGAACCATCGATGTCCTTGATTATTTGTAGAGTTTTTCGCACACGATATTTTTAGTTTATTGTCTACGTTATTTTATATATGTACCTATTTACTTAGTTGTTCAGGAAATTCAAGGATCTAAAAGTACGTCAAAGATTGCTCCTGTCTTCGTACTCCTTTACTCTCTTTAAACAAACCTTGATACAATAAATTCAACCTTCGCAGTACGAGGTTACTATCTAATAGAATGAGGACAGCGCACAATTCGTTGTGCTCATCTAAACAGTTGCTCTGAATAGTTAATGAATTATTATTCAAATGTTCGTTAATATGTCTGTTTGCTTGCGTGTTAATAAATAAAATATCTTATTTAAAATATGCCTTTTCAGAAGAAGTCAATTAAGAGAAACAATGAGAGAGTTATGCTGAGAGTTTCCCTACGCGATCGAATCAGAAATGAGGATATCCGCAGAAGATCCAAACTAACCGAGATAGTGCTTAGGATTGCCCGTTTAAACTGGTAGTGGGCAGGGCACATAGTCCTAAAACGGACAGCCGTTGGGCTAAAAAGGGTTCTATAATGACAACGCGGTATCAAATAAAAAAGGGCAAGCAGGCCCTCTCTAGGTGGACCGTCGATTTGGAAAAGATTTCGGGCAAGCGATCTATGGGGAAGACACAGGATAGAGGAAGTAGGAGACGTTTAAAGCAGGCGTATTTATGTCCAGTAGCGGGCGGCTATTAGCTGATTTTATGTACTAGGTACATACAATGTGTACCGATCTTAATGAATATTTTAATTAAAGTTATGCAAGTAAGTACATAATTAAACAATACTTAGTATGTAAATAGCCTGTTTCATAACATCCTGGTAGCAACGTAATATAAAATAGATTATGCAATCAGTTATGCCTGTTAACTTCCAACTAACGTGCGGAAACTTAGCTCTATTAGACAATCGATTAACTTTCTCAAGAAAATTTATTAAATTGATTTAAGAAATATCCGGGCGCGGTCTTGTGCCTACCATCTGTTCTCTCCCCTTTTTAGCATAGAGTTACATCGCGGCAGGGATCTGCCTACTCTGTGTCTTCTGGTTAAATAAGACCACGCGCGGTGAAATATTTGGTATAGACCTGATGTCGGTGAAACGTGTATTACGTTTTCACCACTCCTTATTCCAGGGGCAGTAAGAGAAACTTCGCAGATATTATCTCTTCTAGTAATCTCTATCGTGGCGGACTTAGATTGATGTGTCTTAAAGAAGATTCGAAAACCTTAGTATCATTCCTAGAGAAGTCTTCTTATTTGAAAGGCGAAGAAGAAAGACTTCTTATTTCGTTCCTTCGTGGAAAATCATATACCGTGTGTGGTATTATTAGGTTTTCCACCGCTATCAGAGGAAGCCCTTTCCCGCAGTGAGACTATAAATAGCTGATAAATTATAAATATAGCTTAATATGTCAAAATATTGAAACCTAAGAACTATTATGCTTCTGTCAAGTTGCTGCACAGCACCCGTTTGCCGTTATTTGTTTATACATCTACATACGTAAATGGTTCCATAGTTCATATAATTGACCGTTCCTTAAACAGCCGGTTAATTTCCGGACAATACGATAATAAAGTCTGATTATTCTTGTAATTATAGTGTTTGTAAATCGATATAGCCGTTGTGAATGATGTTGTGGGCGGGGCACAGTTAATCATTCTTCAAGCGACATGGCGGCGGTCGTTACTTGTCGACCGAGACGCGAGAGTAATTACTTAGTACCGGGATTTTGCATTGCGTCTGTGTGGTCACCGGTAATTTACGTTACCATCTCTTACCAAAGGAACACCCTAAAAGTGTAGGTTTATATTATTTACAAAAAAAAATAATTAAAGCTTTTCTTCTACCATCTTAGTATTACTCTGTCTTTGCATTATTCTAAGATGCATAAAAATGCCAAAGTCATTAAGTAAGTCCATCTTTTTGTATCATAGTTATGTACTTACATTAAGTTTTAAATAAATAAAAATAAATCAAATACATGTAACACCAACTAAAAGTAGTGGTCAGTGTATCTAACTGATACGCCAGAGGCAGCGGTTTTTACGATCACATAATAAAGTAAAATATTCTAAAGGGCCTGAATAGCGAAAAGCTCAATCTTGTCCAAGTTGTCAACGCGCGCCGGTAAAAACCCGCACAGAAGCTTGCGGGAAATCAGTACGCTATACACTGTTTGGGGATTTCCGAACCTGCGTAGTATTAAGAGAAATATAAATGAATAAAAATAAATGAATGTACTTAGAGGAAGTTAAGCAGATTAGTGAAGATCGTAGTGCTTCGCGCTCAGTAGCCTAACCCCATCGGAATAAAGCATGAGTTTATGTATGTTGTATGTAAATAATAATATTATCGTACATAATGTTATACTATGATAAAGTGGTATGTATTTATTTAAAACCAGATTTTCCTGTTATACAAGGTAACATGCTGTAGGTATTTGTAATGAGACCGTTTGATTTAAACTTGTTCAGGATGATGAACTTTACATACCGATTATTTAGTGCAATGTAGTATTGTGTTAATGGTGTAGTGGTATGTTAGTGGGTATTTGGATTTGGGGAATTTTAATAAACTATAGATATTCGAAGGAGAACTAAAGTTACATATTGTACTTAAGCATTTAACATTGCTTCTTTTAAGCATGCAGGGTGGATGGTCAATAGTGACTTACGTAGGTGTACGAATACATTATTTTATTAAATAAACTGAAATGAAAACAATGAATAAATTCGAAAAAACTCGTAAGTATATTATACAAAACGTGTCCATAATAATTCAAACCGGCAAAATAGCACACTTCCTACGATATCGACGTGACAATCAACTACTTACAGACATGCACACAGACGTGAATTCCAAATGTTAATTACAACTACAGCTAATTAATAAGTTATTATTTTCCTTTTTCTCTCACGCCAACTTCTATTTAAAGAATCATGTTTTACTAAAGAACGTAAAGCGCGACATTTTATCTCTCTATCGATAACAGCTTGTTATTAGTAACCACAGACCGAGTTTGTCAATTTGAAAAAAAAATTAAGTAGAATACTTCCCTTTACTGTATGTTTTTCTACTTTCTTTCTTTTTTTATAGGAAAACTGAAATCTAGCTTAAACAGAACGAAGTTTGACTGCATATATTCTAACAATAAGTACCGGTTCTGTTCTGTTCTGTTGCGAGGCCCAAAACAACGAAGGAGTAGAGCCTTGGCCCATCTAGACGTGGCAGAAAAGCACAATTTCACAAAATCGTATTTATAAAGTTTCATTCAAGGAAGTAAATACTTAAAGTAGAAGACCTTCTTGCCCAATTAAGAAAACAACAGTTATTACACGACTAAATAGTAATGTAGCATCTAATTATAGAAGTAGTTGGTACGCGGTAGCTATTTAAATTGTTATTATAGCCTTACGATTGTCATTATTTCCTTGAACAGTGCCTTTGACCTTATGTAATGAAGGAAAACGACAAGGTTATTTTGTTGTTGACTGATAATATCCTTAAGAATTAGTCAAAATTGTACTCGTGACCTAATGAATAATACATTAGATATGGACTTGAATACATCACGGTCATTTCCCCTTGTTTTACTTTAATTATTTATAATACCTCTGCTATTTTTACTTTTATTTATTATTGCTCTTTAATGTTTCAGTGCTATTCTATACCTAACTGTTTCAAGCAATGCATCTACGAATGGAAATCTAGCTATACTTAGATTTTGTGTTAATATACAGCGTAGGCGTTAGGCCTGGCTCTATGGTCATACTACCTAATAGCCTAGAATCTACTAGATTCTAGCAATCGTTGAAAGCGTTTCTTATGATGTATATGACGACCTCTGTGACGTATTGACTGATTACTAAGCAGAGGGCTGTTTTATTTGGAACTAGATAGTATAATTGTGTCAATGTATATTACACTACTAATTATATGCTAGGGATATTTTTAAGTAGAATTTGAATGAGCGATCCGGGTAGCCTTATTGATGTAGGTACCTATGCGACTGGTAGTCATGTACCTTCTTATTTAACAAACTCCTATATAGCCCGAATGCCTACGTGTGGTGATGGTGACGGAGTAAGAATACAATATGTCACCACCCCATCTCATCCTATGGGTGTCGTAAACTTTAAATTAAACCTATACCAATCCATCTGGCCAGCGTGGTATTAGTAGGCCAAGTATCCCTCCGTCACAAGAGGAGGCCCATCCCTGCAGTGGGATATTAATGGGCTGTTATGATAGCCCGATAGATAGAGTGAAAGACTCTAGAGCCTAAGCCTTTTACTGCGGGGACATTGACAAACATCAAATTACGACCCATGTTCAAGACAAAGATTTATGGATCACGTAACTGTATCGCTTAGCATGACATCAAATTTCGAATATATCATACCTCTTCATATAATTTAAATAATTTATACGTACGTAGTAGTGAACACTTGGCTGTTATAAATCGATCCCTCTCTAGTTCTTGACCCACATCGCGGGTCAAAGCCGTGTCACAGCTCTACCCAGAATAGACATCATTAATTGCACTTTCATTATATGCCTACTAAGTACTTATTTCTTAGAGATATATTAATTCTTTTATTGTTTGTTTTATTTAAATAATGACGTTGCATGATAACGCATTTTTATTAGCCGATACGTTAAATAAAACAGACTATTTAAAAAGTTGACTTCAAACATAGCTTTGATAACAATTATTAAAAATTTCAAGATATTGTACATACATCAAATTACCGGACACAAAAAACATCCCGGCTAAAGAAAACTTTGTCACCTAATCTTGCGTCGGATTTCAACCCACAACCTCGCGCATAGGAGCCACTTTACTACCGAGGCAGTAGATCTAATGACATTGTAATGACAGCTACCAATAAGTAATTACCATCTGTGTACTACTAGTTGTCATTGCGCTGAGCGACTCATGCGCGTCTAACCCAATTCCTACATATCTACTTTCACAACACAAGTTACGTCATACGACACAATGAACAGATCTACCAACTTGCTAATGTGTTATATAAATAATAATTACTTTAAGGTAATGGTTGACTTGGGTATTGTGAGTGAATGGGAACATTCGTCGAGCATTCTTGAAGTTGGCGAATTGGGTAACGATAAGACCAATTGTCATGCTGCAGTGATGGATTTTCTTAAGTGATTGAGGTATTACTAGGCCGAGTTTTCCTTCTTTTACCTTCGCAGAGATGAACCATAAAGATAAATGAAACTTGAAAGTTAACGAGCAATAATTTTATGCAATTAGACAATTCTTCAACTAGGTTCGGAGAAGTAATTTGTGTGATTGACAAATAATTACCCCGAAAAAGTTACTGGGATACAGGATCTTAGTGCGTAAGTTATCCTATAAAAAAGATGCATCTATATATCGGAAAATATCTATACTTTCGTAGATATGACTAAAAAATCAGCCTCAAGAAGTACATCTGTCAAAAATTCTTAATTGACAACTGACTGTGAGGAAAACTGTTATGAAGTTATTTATCACAGTGGGTTAAAGCTCTGTTTAATTTGGGAATAGATGGTGTGTAATTGTGCGAATGAAGAATGCTCGTTACAATTGAACACACGAGTTTCTCAGCACCTCTATGCTCACTAAAATAATAAAGAGGAACGAAACTAATTAAACATTTTTAAACTTTAATTAAAAAATAAAGTAGTATTTAAGTTTATTGCATTTTTATTTAAATAACACAGAGAATAAATTTCGCATAGTCTTAATTATAAAGTTGGCCATGATTTTTTAGGCGTTTAAATTCTGTTTCCTCAATTTTATTTAATTTAGCAGAAATATTTCTTATTATAACGATTAACATTATGAATAAACCTATTAATATATCCCAGTAAGGAGTGGATGACATATTATAATAAAATATTAACATTTTACGGATATAACATGTACAAAAATAAATGATTCCGCATATAATTGTTTAAAAAAAGACGAAAATAAACTATTTTTTAATCGGTTTTTTATACATTCTTGAGGATTTGCGTTTTTTGTTATAAATTACATTAATTGTGTTACTTAACTGTTTATTGTATAATTAACCCCTTACTCATAAGCGCCTCTTAAATTTTAGTCATTTGCAACATACGATTTTACTTAAAAAAAAATCTAAACAATGATTAAATTTAAGAGGCGTTTATGAGATAGGGGGTTTAGTGTTTTATATTTAAATGGCGGCCATGTGTGATCCACAAATTATTGTTATGAGCTTGGTTGTTTTTTGTGTCTCTTAATATCGTGTTGTATAAAGTCCAAGGCATAGAGTTCGAAAGCTAGAGCGGGAGCGGGTTTAAAAAAAAAGAAATCAAACCCGAGACATCTGCATACCAGCCATGAACTATTAGCATTACACAGAGGTCAAGTATATAATTTATTTAATAAGCTACACTGATTACTTAGCAAACGAGGTTTAGAATTATCGTTTCATTACGTTGTTGAAGTTATTAAATAAAACAACAACCTTAAATGAGGTCATAGATTAACTACGAGCTTGTTACATTTTATTGTTTAAGCTTGAACACAATAACTGCCTCGGTGGCAAGGCGGTAGAGTTTGTGGGCCCGGACTCAAACCCCAAAGAGGACAAATAGTTCGTGCTATACACAAAAGATTTGGCCTTTGGTGTACTTTGTGACTGTTAATTTAATGTTTGTAAAGCCAAAGAGTTGAGTTGTCTTTATCAAGCCAAAGAGGAAAAAGCGCGCTTTTCCTGTGGTAGGCTATAAGGCTCTACCGTCTGTTATAACTGGTGGAGCCCAGACTTCCGGGTCATCTCATGTCGGAGCAGCGAGTAATGCCCTTGTGACACCGGCCTATCGAGAAAAGATAAAAAAAAACTGCTCGATCCATATGTAAACAAAATTGTGTAAATATTATGATGACTTTTGGAAAGGTTTTTTTTATTCTCAAGCATCACACAGACTTTAATTTAAAACATCAACGCTTTGGCTGGTATGATGATGATGATGATAATTATATTTACATTAAAGTTAAATACCATTCAGAAAATAAAAAAGTGGTCAGATCTTTATTCAATACACGGACTTAACCGTAACCAGTTATTACAGGTTAAATAAGGAAGTGGCGAGCCGTAAGTACATACTGTTAACTACCTATTTATATAAGTAGGTAGTTTATTCCTACAATTGACCGCTCGACCTCCTTCAAACCGGTTGAGGTTTATCGATAATGTATGACAGCTGAATGACATGTAATGTCATTTTGACAAGTGATTAATGTCACAGGGAAAGGCTTTAGTTTATGGGGCGAAATTTGGCCTACTAATACTAGGCTGAACATATGGATTTGTATGGGTTATATGCCACGTAGTTTTCTTTTTTGTTTTTACAGAGATTATCTACGAACTTTTTTTTAGTCGACACTGAGATGAGACCATTGATACCATTTATTCTTACTCCGTCTCCACACAGAAACCAAACTAATAAAACTTGATTAGCCAGCATGGTATTAGTACGGCAAGTTTCCTGTCGTGATGAGCTGTAATAATTACAATGATTTTGTCACTTAGTTTACAATATTCAGGGTGATCATACGGGGTGTTATTATTACGTAGGTAATTAGTAAGTAATAAACAATTAACAAATATGACAGCATATGTGACTGCTTCTCTTAAGTGTTAGTGAACACGAAGAGCGCAATCCACGGCCGTTGGGCTTGAAAGGTTCTGGCGACAGCATACCGGAAGACGAAGAGTAGGCAGTCAATTCACAATGTAGAACGATGATCTGGTAATGGATGGATGAAGGAGGCATAGGGCAGAGGAAGATAGAGACGGTTGAAGGAGGCCAAAGACCTGCAGGGCACGACTTTTAGCAGAGATGATAAGATTAGAACAAAAATAATCGTTTTCTTACGATTCCTAATAAGTTAGTACACAACAATCACGTGTAAAGCCACGATGCCTACGCCATTGTTGTGAACTCGTGATAAACGATAACAGCACCTAGATATTATGTGTGATATAATTCCTTACTTATCTCTCTTAATGTTTACCTGCTTATTTGTAAAACCTAGAAAAGATACTTTTTATTTATTTAGCTACGTGGTCCATCAAAGTAGGTATGCTAGATTGTGTCAATGCTGTATGCGTCAGGATATAGTGGTTTGTTTACCTTTCTTAATCAAAATTTTCAGTCTCTCGATAGCGCAGTCAGTGTCGCAGAGTTTTGGGCTATATCAATTAAATACACATGCCGTATAGTGTACAGTATAGTGCCATCGCAACGCGAAGAAGAAAACACATCGTGTCATCTATTTTGACAGGTGGTTGGACCTGATGGTTTAGTAGAGGTATCTCACCTAGAAATTTCAGGAAAAACATTTATTGGCAAACCCCTTGTTACATTAAAAATGTATTGGTCTCAATAAAATGGCGGAACCTCCCCTAAAAATAAGTTTCACTCAGTATTCAGCTCACAACACTGTTCACTCGCAACGTATCACACATGTACTTGTCCAAAGGTCTTCAGAATTGTTTAATCCGCTCGTGTTTACTAAACATTAAATAAAAGGTGAGCACTTACTCACATAAATGTCAGAAAATCAAAATGGAAGCATACGTAACAAAAACAAAACCTTCCCACGTGTGCGTGCAGAACAATGACATCGGAAAGTTGTGCGAATAAGGCCCGATAACGAAGAAAGTCTTAAAGAATACATCAACCACCACACAACATTTTATCATGTGTTAAAAGGAGTTAACGCTATACAACACGATTGTGCCGTCACTCTCTGGCTCGGGGATAAATAACGAGTTTCCTGCCAATACCGCGGAACGCGATTCAACCGTGAACTGTGCAAAAAGTCCGCGCGCAGAGAAATTTGCTTCATGTTCTGCGTTTTTGCTGCGTGTTTGATTGCTACGTAACGGATTTGTTTTTACATTCTACTATAAAGATATTGTTGAATACATGTCTCTATTTTAAAAATGAATTAACTTTTCAATTGTAAAATTGAAATTAAATAAATTAGATCAATCAGTTGCTAAGTAATTTACAATGTAATTGAATTGTGTAGGTAGGTACTTTAGACAGAAATAGAAAACAAAATCAAAACAATTGTTCCAATAAGTTTGTTTAATTATTTACTTTAGGTGCTTATAACACACCTGTGTTACAACTTATAGCATCGTATTCTTATTAAAACTCTTAATAAATAGTAAAAGTCTTGCACTAATCACATCGCGTGTGTATTAAAACGTACGTGCATAAATATAAAAATAATGCACAAATTGCACATTCCGTTTCCTAAAATGCATTCCGAGGTCGTCTCCGTCCGCTGCACGCACGTGTACGTTCCCTGCCATGCGATCTCTCGTGATACCATAGCGGTGATAGCGGGAATCAGCGGGATTAGCGGCTGTTCTTCGGCTCTACTCGTTACCTTTCGGCCTGCTTCGCGTCCCCTGCTTGGACGTGATTGCGAGAGCCAACAACTCGTCTCCCCTCTACCCGCCCGGGGACATACCTACTTCAATCAGTCTGCCTCGAGCTTTGCCCGCGGGTGGTCGTGCGGTCGCTTATCTTAGCGATTTTAGCCGTCTTTTAATTCGTGTGTTCTCTACGAATAACCTTAAAAACTCTTTAAATTGTTGCAAAAACTGGATTTCACGCTACACAGCGGCGTTGTTAAAGTGACTCAAGTTGGTGCTGTGGTTAAATAGGTGATAGTGAATTGGAGCTGCTCGCGCTACGTCCGTCGTCGTGCCTGAGTTGGCGTCGTCCCTCCGATTCTCGCGAGGTAAATGCCGAGACTCCTCCGAGAAGAGCGATTGCATACGTGGACAGAACCGGATTCTTATGTCGGACTTTTAACTAAATCTATTTCATAAGGAACCTTGTGCAAATAATTGTATTTGTCTCTTGCTACGATCGTCAAACGTCTTGAAACAGTTGTACCGTTAGTCAACGTCGCGGTCGGTGATTGCTCACGAAGGCTTTCTTTAGAAATTTAACTTGTACCTACTTAATTACAAGATATAAGAAAATAATCTAAATTAAGACATTATGTTGAAGGCAAGATCAGCAATGACCTGCAAATGCCGATCACTTCAACTTAAAATAAGGAAATGTTTACTGTGTTAGCGTGTTTCAATGCCATTATCTTGATAAAGACTGTTACGTATGCGGAAATAGCGATGAGCAACTTTATTGTTCCTTAATAAGAGAGTGTTTAACATCTGGCCTTTGTTGAATAGAAAATTATGAAATTTAACTTGTGATGGTACGCTTTGGAAAGTAATCCGATAAAGGCATTAAAATTCAATTGTAATACTTTCTTATTAGGAAACTGTTGAGGAATGGTTAGACTGGGTTCTCCAGCTCTCACAATGGGCGTGGCAAGAGACCAACAGTCCAAATAATTCAAGGTTTGCTAGGTCCTGTCCTAATGTCTACAAGCATACTCACTTAAAAATGTATCATTGCAAACTAGCAGTTGGCCTTAGAGTTGTTAAACATGATGTTTATAACGTTTAACAACTCTTTAACATAGCACTTACGTGACTATTTCAAAACTAACAGTAAGGTGTCAATTAACCTATATATTTTCGTCACGAAGTAAGTCTTAAACAAATTGAGAGATATTTCGAGTTCTTAAGTGACAGTTTACCATTGTTGTAAAGTTACGCAAATAAACTTTTTCTTCTGAATTCCCCTGATAATATTATGCCACACAATGCTAAAATGTTAAAGTTTGAAGGATATTTTTTTCACATCGCTTTGTCTGATAGGATTTTTGTCTTTGAGGTTTCAATTCTTAATACGTTTCCAAGTTTTTGTTTGTGGTTGTAATGATGAACTACCGCAGAAATGAAGCCTCAATTGGTTCCTAGTAACTTACAATTGTTTTTTTATAAATGGTTAGGAGTGTTTTGGGCGTAATATTATAAGATTATTATCGCTCATTCTCCAATTACCAGTAAATTGGGTATACCTACGTTGCTAGACGTAAAATGTGAGTCTGTTTATTCTGAATAAACATTATTTATTTCCGCATTTCTTTCTAAACGTGCCAAAATTGGTTACGCGTCATTATTGCCTTAAATAAGATTTCCACACACAACGCTAAGTGCATAACCAACTCTTTTTAATGGCTTCAAAATTACAAATTAAGTAAGTAGTTACTGACAACAGATGGTACAAAAGAACGTCACGATTATAATATTGGTAGTACTTTCTCAACACAGTGACTATTTATAGAAGGATGCCATGCGCGATGAGCTGAGCCGGCCTGCGCTAATAAACTAGGTCGCGATATTTGCACGCCTACCTGAATATGCGCAAGCGACGCACGCCTAGTCTGCCTGACGTTAACGAAGGACATGAAAAATTTACATCTAAATGGGCCACCTCAATAACAAAATACTAGCAATAAAAAATCGAAACTATTTTGACATGATTTATTAACATTAGAAGTTTAAAATGTAAATATTGAGAGAGTTGAAACAAAAATAGGAATGTTTGATTAATTATAAATCATTGGAGATGTATTTCGAAGAATGTATGCAAAGAAACAGGTCAAATACCCGAAATAACATGGCTAACCGGAAGTTTTTGTGAATCACGCTTGCATCTTGATGTCTGTTTTTTTTAAATTTGAAATGTATATTGCACATATTTCTTTGTACCTCGTGTGGTGACGTAGCAAGAATGCATTATGTCACCATCCCATCTTATCTTATGAGTGTAGTAAAAGATGATTAAATCGTTTACAAATATTTACGAAAACTCTACTAAAAATAGTTACATAAACACTAAAAATGGGTTTACACTAAAACCATTCTGTTGTGGTGGTCTCAAGCTAAGTTTGGACCCTTTTGTTAAGTTTGTTTTGAAACCGCTGCACCATCACAGAGTATAGCCCAACAATATGTTGATTTGATTGCAAATGTTGTATTTCATTAGTCGACTAAATACCACGATAGTCGATTAACGAATTTCTGTTCTGCCATTAAGAGATTATCTAATAATAACTACATGCGCACCCCTATCGTCGTAGTTGGCAGACTGTCACTTGTTTCCGTGCCGAAGAATTAATACAGTGAACGACCGAAATATGGCGTGAAAGATAATTTCTCGTGTTTGGTACGATGTCCTCGACTGATAGTCAGAGGTTAATGCTCTTAGTTTAGTGTCCGTGTACCTATTGTCCTAGTATCGAGTAACTTAGGTCAATGAGTTATTGGATTTAATACTAAATTGGTATTTGTAGATAGGAAATACCATGTTAGTGGGTAATTCTATACTTCTGACTCTGACCTTTACAGTTTGTTGTCAAACAGTTTGATCCCTTTTTTGGTAGAGGTCGGTCACGTCATTTTTGCAGAAAAAGAAAAACGTTTTATTTTAGCATTAGGATTTTTTATCATAAAATAGAATATTATTTTTTATCATAAAATAGAATATAGCTTAATACCGAATACGAATTCAACGTTCGTCTTTCAATTTTGTAGAGATGCCTAATATTTCCGAACTTTTCCTAAGTCTACTTTTATGATACTCAAAGTTATCGTATTATAACTTGGTCGCCATACGGAGAAGATTTCTTATTGCAATATGGGGCATCATGACATCACATCCTCACGAAAAAGCAAGGTTAGCTGTTCGACAGTAATTGAGCAAGCGACTGCCTTACCCGCGGCCATGATTCACTATAATTTATCATATAAACTGACAACTTCGTAAGTCTGATTTATACACAGTAATTCAAGAATATTGAAGAAATTTGCCCATTGTGTTGTCGAGGCATTATTTTAACATTATTATTTATTGTTTAAACAATGTTTGTATCGTAAAAAGTAAAAATAAAGCAGTAAAAATAGTTTTTTGGGTCAAGTATTTTTTGCTCGGGTGATGACAGAATGCAAATAAAGACTCTTGATTCTTGACAGAGTAAGAATTCTTGGTGTCACCATCGCGTCTCATCCATAAATTTGTATCCTATGTCCATTGCTGGACATAGGCCTCCTCTAAATAATTCCACCTTTCGCGTTCCTGTACCTTTCTCATCCTTCGGTTTCCCGTCGTTATAACTAGGTCTTTCGGTACGTGGGGTTGTCATTCCAGAACTTTTCTGCCCCGGCTGTCAGTTCTTCGCGCTACTTGCTCTTGGGGCTACTATTGATCAGTTAATATTACTAATCAATTTTACCCAGCATGTCAATTCTCGTAAGTACCTTAAAATCGTTAAAAAATTCGGTTAAGTAAACTTTTAGTTGTCAAATTGTCTTACCTATTGACAATTACAATTTTAAGGTACGAGAATTGTCATGCTGATTGTATTTAGGTAGACGAATACGAGACGGGTCAGGTTTCCACCAGTGACGAAGGAAAACTTGACCTTCTTCTACCACGCGAGGCACACAAATTGTGATAGGGTTTTATATCAAGTTTGTCTTCCTTTGGTTTTGTATATATAATCTTAATACAAATAGGTACAATACAAAAAATACAAAATTCTTTATTTGCTATTTTTTGTATTGTATTTGTATCTTTGAACTATCCTTTAGTGGGCTTTTACGAGACCCATGGAAAAGATTGGTAACACCATTTATTGAACTCCACCATACTGTTATTCAATATTTTCATTATATGGTTATAATTGCGAAGTTAATTGGCAGTCCGTTATTTCCCCGGAGACGGCCGGCTCTATTTTACCAGATTAATGTGTTTCTGCTCGTAATATATTATTCTCCTGTGATTCTGAAGCAAATAATTTATTATTAAATTACTTTTAAAGCCTGCGCAAACGGTGGGTAATTCCTAGCAGACCTTTTTGTATATCAATGTATATCTCTTAAAGTAGGTATTTGACACAGAAAATACAGTAGATATTAAGAAAACTGCAAACGAAACCTTCATGTCAATTCTCGTTCCTAAAATTCGGTTAAGTTAACTTTTAGTTGTCAAATTGTCACACTCTAAATAAAACTTTACCACGACCACAAAAGATTACAATTGCAATAGCAAAAACATGACAACTAAAAGTTAACTTAACCGAATTTTAGGAACGAGAATTGATATGAAGTTTCGTTTGCAGTGTTCTTAATATCTACTGCTTGCATGCTTATTAAAAAAAAGATTCCCACCATTCTTGGAAGACCACTCGAGCACATTGATAAACTCAATTGTACAAAAGTACGTAAAACTGCACAACATTTTACTTTAACTTGTTGTAACTGTCAAAGGATGATCTGAGCCAGTTTTGGCTCAGATCATCCTTTCCCTAGTTTATGCACGTGGTTTCAAAATACCAGTTGACCAGTCCAGCTAAGTCAAGTCATTTTTAAGGCCCTGCTCAAACATAGATACTTTTTGGTAGTAAAAGTGTTTGGTGTGTCGTTTCGGCAACAACACCGTCAGTTAGTAAACACCATTTGACTTGCATGGTAGTAAGTAGTATTAGTAGTCCTTTAGTCACGTTTTACGACACCCTCAGTATGAAGGTAATAACAACTTATATTAGCTACACCGTATTGTAACGCCCAACTATAACATCGTGTAGAAATAATAATATCCAAATTAAATTAATGCAAAAGTAAATATTAATATCGTATAAATATAAATAGGTTTTAAGGATGCTTCCCAGTTCCCGTGCATACAATAATTATATTAAAACAAACACAATTAATTATCAAAATATCGTATATCTACCATCAAACATCGCTGGCATAACTCAACAGGCGGTACACTAATTGGAATGTATAGAAATTGAATTAGAAAGCATTCTCAGTTGCCAGAAGCAACTTAGTTATCGACCTATGTACCAGACATGTATTTTATTACGTACATAAACTCATTCCCAAGAGGTGTCTAGTTTATAATATCGACAGGCACTACATCGATGGTCGCTACATCGCAAACGCTCCATCGATGGGTTACTGTATCGACAGTACCCTAAATCGATGGTACGCTACATCGACAGTACCCAAAATCGACGGTATGCTACATCGACAGTACACTAAAACGACGGTACGCTACAATGACAGTACACTACATCGATGGTCGCTACATCGAAAGTGCACCAAATCGATAGCACGCTGCATCGATTAACTAACCCAAGCCAGGTTAATATTCTAAGGGGTCGAATATTATATGTTTATTTCACCATAGTACTTAGTACTTACATTAAAATCAAGCAATTTACACATTCAACAAATTGTAATTAAGTAAAAACTTTTAAAAAGTCCTGTGTTTTTTATTTAATTCTGGCTTGAGTAGTTAAAAAATTTCGTAGAGTAATAAAAATAACAATATTCCTACCTAATTTTAATAAATCGTAGATTAATAAAAAAATATAATAAATAAAATGCCTTAGAATATTAAAAATAATGAAACCTGGCTTGGGTTAGTTAATCGATGCAGCGTGCTATCGATTTGGTGCACTTTCGATGTAGCGACCATCGATGTAGTGTACTGTCATTGTAGCGTACCGTCGTTTTAGTGTACTGTCGATGTAGCATACCGTCGATTTTGGGTACTGTCGATGTAGCGTACCATCGATTTAGGGTACTGTCGATACAGTAACCCATCGATGGAGCGTTTGCGATGTAGCGACCATCGATGTAGTGCCTGTCGATATTATAAACTAGACCCTCCCAAGAGGGTAGACAACTAGACATAGACTAGCGCCGTGTACATATTATTATGATCCTAACATACCTGCTTTACTTCATAATTACAGACTATGCGTTTCCTACAAGAATGTGCATGACCCTGCGCCATATTGTGACGTCATCCAAAGAAATTCGTAAGGCGTCCGTACTTTTTAATCGAACTTTGACAGATAGAGGTAATTGACGCGTCCATTCTTATTTGAAACGCATAATATATTCATACATACCCGTCTTTCTTGAGTGTGCTACACACTTACTTTTTCCAAGGATGTCACCAATGTCCCTGTAAATCCTTCTAACGCGCCTTCCCCTACCGATGTTACCTAATACATTTCTTTTGTTTCCTTATCATCCATTTTCTCAATGCATTTTATTAACTCTCTATAACAGTATTAAATACTCCTTTGTCGTTGTGGCATTATGTCTTGTTTGTTTTTCTTTTACGTCGTTTTCATTCTTAATTATACGCTTTTACTTTATACGCTCTATTAAGGCGTCAAAAAACATAATTTGATACTCTGAAAGAACGAATGCGATTTAAATTCATTGCGGAGGCGTGATCTTGTATAGTTTTAAGAAATTAATTAATAAAGAATAACTCGGGCAATTCTTGTTATGGGTTGAACTTCATTCTATTTTTAGGAGTCGCCTAAAAAATAATACGTTAGAAAAATTAAGTTTGAAATGAGATAAGGAAAACATTTTTAGATTTTTTCTATTTCTTTTCAGTATTTTGTCAAGTTTAATTTAGATGTTGTGCTACTTTTGGCGTCCAACATTGGCCTTTGACCACCGAAAAAAATAAAACCAAAGATTTTATTCATACGTAAATATAAGAAGGGATTAATAAAGTATTAATTAAAATAGATATGAATGTCAAGGAATATTATATGATAGAGCAATCTGTATTATTGACCCTGATGTATTGAGGGCGTCGGTTTCGCAACACGCATAGCATCCGGAACTAGAGCTACAAACTGTATCACCTACATACATGATCACGCCAAGCTATTGTTACATACATTATTGTTTCCTGTTATGTAATACTATTACGTATTAGTGTAATTACGTATGTATGGTGATTAAGAATAGATGTGATCGTCACCAATCTCGCCATCTTACCGGGCATTGTGGACTATGGAACTAATGACTAAGTACAGAAAGATACAAAGACGATCAGAGCCAGTCAGACACGCCAACTAGGTTATTTTGTATATTGTCTGCCACTCTACCCATTGTTTTCTCAATTCATTCATCATTGTTAGCTCAATTTAGAACTAGATGGCGTTGTGTGAATGCACGAGAACTAAAAAAAACTGCAACTTTCCCTTGGTCAATTTTTGACAGCATTAAATCTTAAATTAAAGCTGTCTCCACACCGTACATACCTACTATGTACTTAATATGAAAAAACTAGTTTAGATAATCTATTTTTTATTATATTTGAAACCGAAGTCGGTATAAAGCGCACTATTAGTTAATAACAGTTAGAAGAACAGGTTGTGCAAACTCGACGACGGACAGCGACCATCAACCACCGGCCACTTTCACCGACGCCATTTTGTAGCGGCCATGTCTTAGCGCTGTTCATTGAAGAATTGGCGCGCTTTATTGCTCGTGACGTCAGACTGATTGTTGCGGACCGGTCTTACGTTCCCGCGGTGCGCAGGGGAGGGGCGGTGACACCACCGGAGCAGCTGACCGGGCGCTCCACACACGTCGCCACACACGCGAACATTACGGACGATACGTGCAATAAACTAGTAATCGACGAATAAACCGCGCTATTGTTATACAGTCCACGTCTTTCATTTTATACCACCAAGACCATCTCAAACAATGGTCCTTCAAATTAACGTCGTGTTCTACAAGTTTAGTGAGTCATAAAACTAACGGACTGACGTACATCGTGGCTAAAGTTCAGAAGCTCTTCAGTGCGGTCTTCAGCAGCTAAATATCTTCGGGAGCCTCAGTGGTCTTGTCCTGACGAGGAATTTAAGCATCGCAGCCACACAAGCTCCAGAACAAGCGGAAAGATTGTTACAACGGAAGTCAGTACGCAAGTTAGACTTTGCACCCGCCATCGTTGCGAATGTTCGAGACCTCACATCGTACAAGGAAGAATCGTGTGGGTATTGTGAGTTCGTTCCAATTTATTCCTTCTTTTCTTTCCTTTCTTATCACCATTGTCTTTGCTAATAGCCCAATTTAGTGAGTGCTTTCATTTATTTTACATTAATTACATTAATCGTTCTAAAGGGGCGCAGTATAGTCGAATTAAATAGTTATTAGTCCTTTCTTATTCTTATAGCTACAATATTTGCTAATTCTTATAATATAATATTCTTAAATCATTAATAATTTACCGTTACAAAATATTATAAAGAGATAAGTAGGTACCTACTACACGGCGCCAGCGCACGCGCACCGAACATCTGTTCTATTGTTCTCGCGCATCTTACCTATAGCTATAAAAATCTATTAGTTAATTGCTTGCCTATTCATTCATTTCTTATTAATATTTTATCTTTCGTAACTATATTACAGTTTTTTTTTCTTGTCGAGGTAGGTATATAATATAACGAAAAAAAAATTTAAAATGTCGGACTCAAAGGAACTTGAAAAATTAATTAAAAAGCGTAGCAGTTTTAAATCAAAATTAACTATTTTTAAAAATTATATCATATTGCTTAAATCTTCTGCTGGGGAACTGAGTTCTGAACAAGTTTTGGATCTAGAAGGTCGCTTTAACAAGTTTGATGCCATATACCCTCTTTATGACGACTTGCAGACGGAGATCGAAGTACTTTCCGAGACCCCGGCCGCTGAGGTCAAGGAACGCGAACAGTTTGAGGAGCAGTACCACAGCCTGGTCGCGGCTGCGCGCTCGTTGCTCGGCGCGCGTCTCAGCCAGGGCGGTCCTCGGGATGGGTCCGTATCGAGCTGCGATGATGTAAAGGCAAGTAATTCTGGATTTAAATGTGTGCGTTTGCCAAAGGTGGACTTACCCGTTTTTCAAGGTCATTATCAGCACTGGCTCCGTTACAAAAATACTTTTATATCCTTAATTCATTCACGGCAGGACATGGATAACGTCAATAAGCTACATTATCTCCATGCTTCTCTAAAAGGCAGTGCTTTGCTTGTGATTGATAATTTGGATTTTAAAGCTGAAAATTATGAATCTGCTTGGAAGTTATTATGCAATAGGTATGATAACAAAAGATTGCTTGTAAACAACCACGTTCACGCTTTATTTGACATTGAACGCATGCAAAAGGAATCTTTCTTATCTATTCGTCATCTTATAGACGTAATTAATAAAAACTTGCGTGCCTTGGAATCTTTAGGTCAACCCACTGCACATTGGGATACTTTAATTATTTATTTTATGTCCGAGAAATTAGATAGTGTCACTCTTAGAGAATGGGAAGAACAGAAAAATAATTTTACTGAACTTCCTTCTTTAACAACTTTTATTACTTTTCTTAGCAACAGGGCCGACTTATTGGAAACCATACAAGAGAAAGGTAAAATGCAAAAAGATATTTACAAACAAAATTCAAATTTTCTTACAGATACAATACAAAATAATAATTTCAAAACAAGTACATATAATAATAATAAGGCAAATATGTACAATAATAAATATCCTAAATCTAAGCAAACTGATTATAATAACTTGAAATCTCCTAAATGTTCTCTTTGCCATGAAGGTCATTATTTATTTAACTGTGAAACATTCAGATCATTTTCTATTGAAGACCGAATCCACAAGGCAAAAGAAGCAAAAGTGTGTTTTAATTGTTTGCGCCCTGGTCACTTTGAGAGTAAGTGCAGTCTTGTCCCTTGTAGGTACTGTAAGAAAAAACACAACACACTTCTTCACAAGCATGAACAGGAACCAACCCCTGTGCGGCCTGTGCCTGCTATTCCAGTCAATAGCATAAACCATGTAGCTGATAGTTGCAGTCATTTGAAACAGTTTATTTCTCCTCCGCAAATATTACTGTCCACAGCGCTGGTGAAGGTGTTCGATGGCAGAGGCGTCGCGCACTCCGCGCGCGTTCTGCTCGACAACGGCAGCACCACCAACTTGGTGACGGAATCGTTGTGCGGTAAGCTGGGTCTGTCGCGCCACGTTTCATACTCCACGGTGACAGGTATTAATCATCACACTACACAAAGTACTCAGTCTTGTAGCTTTAACATTACGTCAATTCATAGTAACTTTAGTTTTACCGTAGACTGTCTTATACTACCTCATATTACAAAATGTCTACCATCTTCCTTTATTAACATTGAAAACATTCCAATTCCCGATGGAGTACAACTTGCTGATCCTAACTTTAATGTACCTAATGTTATTGACATTTTGGTGGGAGCAGAAGTTTTTTGGTCTGTCTTGGGAAAGAACCACATTAATTTGGGAAAAAATCAACCCAAGTTAATAGAAACGAAACTGGGTTGGTTAGTGTCTGGGCATGTAGCCCGCCTTAAGCACTCTCCTTCTTCTCCCGTTTGTAATTTTTTAAACGAGGTAGCCAATCCAGACTTAACGCGTTTCTGGGAGCTAGATACCGTAGCAGCCAAGCACTCCTTATCTCCCGAAGAGCGTGCCTGCGAGCAAAGTTTTTTATTGAATACTAAACGCAAGAATGACGGCCGCTTTGTTGTAACTATGCCACTGAAGCAAGACCCTTCAGTCTTAGGCGACTCGTTACAAATGGCTAGGTGTCGTTTTTTATCCTTAGAACGTAGGTTTAGCAGAGAACCTGAATTTAGGGATTTGTATATAAGCTTTATGCACGAATACGAGAGCTTAGGTCACATGACAGAAAATAAGGAGCCTTTAGTTAGGTATTCTGAAAATAAAGGTCATTCTTATTACATTCCTCATCACGGCGTGCTTCGTGAATCGAGTACGACCACAAAACTACGCTCAGTTTTTGATGCGTCGGCCAAAACCACTTCTGGTTTATCCCTCAATGATATCCTAATGGTTGGTCCGACTGTACAAGAAGACCTCTATTCCATTCTTGTACGCTTTCGACAACACAAGTTTGTTATAATAGGCGACATTGAAAAAATGTATAGGGCAATCGAACTAGAACCTTCTCAACGCATTCTTCAACAAATTCTTTTTCGTAGTAGTTCAAAACAGCCCTTGAAAAATTATTTACTTAATACTTTAAGTTACGGGACTTCTTGTGCCCCGTACTTGGCTACAAAGTGCTTGGTTAGCTTGGCATCGAGTACTCAGGACGTTGACGTAAAAAAGGCAATAGAAAGAGATTTTTACGTCGACGATTATATAGGAGGTTCGTCCACCATAGAGGACACAGTAAGAATTTGTAAAGGTGTCGTGTCTACATTAAAAACTGCACAATTTCATCTTCGTAAATTTAAATCAAATAGTCAAATAATTCTTAATCAAATTTTCCCATCCTCCCCTAGTGAAGACAATATTCTTAATTTATCAGACATTGACTTAAATTCTCCATCTAAAACACTAGGAGTGAATTGGGTATGTGACTCTGATTCCTTATCTTTTGCAATAAACATTAACATCAATCATAAAGTAACTAAGCGACATATACTATCTGTCATCAGTCAAATATTTGATCCTTTAGGCTTAGTAGGTCCATGTGTCGTTGAAGCGAAAATTATAATGCAAAGATTGTGGATTGATAAATGTACTTGGGATGAAGAAGTCACGCCTAATATAAAACAAATGTGGCAAGACTTCGCAAACACGTTACCCTACCTTAACCAACTTAAAATACCACGCTGGATTCTTTCTAACGACGCGATAACATATGAAATTCATACATTTTCAGATGCGTCTGACCGAGCATATGGAGTTTCGTTGTATGTCCGGTCTATTAACAATGATGGTTCAGTACATATACATCTATTAACTTCAAAAAATAGAATTGCTCCTGTCCACCCTCTTAGCACTCCTCGTTTAGAGTTATCTGCGGCTTTATTGGCGTCAAGACTGTGTACAAAGGTGTTAGCTGCCTTAACTATACCCATTATTAAATGTAGATATTGGTGTGATTCCACCATAGTGTTGGGTTGGTTAAGGACTCCACCTACTGAATTAAAAAGTTTCGTAAGAAACCGTGTTCATGAAATTCAGGAGAATACGGCGGGTCACACGTGGAGTTATGTACCATCGGCAGACAACCCGGCGGATCTTGTTTCCCGTGGGCTGAAGGCTGACGTCATCAGCAGTTCGAGGCTGTGGTGGTCAGGCCCCATGTTTCTATTATCGGATGAAAGCCGATGGCCAAAAATGCCCAATGAGAAGCATGATCTACCGGAGTTAATTACCTTACCAGATGCGCGCTATAAACACCCTAATGCTGATGTAGTTAGTGGCTTTGTAGATTTTGGCAGTAGTGTTGATGACGTAATTTGTGGCTTTATTAACAAAAAATCAAGCTTCATTTCATTGCAACGATCAATGGCATACTTATTACGATTTATTCATAATTGTAAAAATAAAAATAATAAATTAACGTATCATCTTTCAGTCGATGAACTTCAAAACTCATTAAATGTAATTATCCGTAAAACACAAATTGAAATGTTTCCAGATGAGTATGCCATTCTTAAATCACAAAATTCATTACCTAATAAAAACCGTCTCCTTTCATTATCCCCCTTCTTAGACAGCAACGGCATCATTCGAGCCGCTGGCAGGCTAAATAATTCTCCATACAACTATGATGTAAAACATCCTATTTTATTATGTAGTAAGCATCACCTTACCATAATTCTTTTTGATTATTTTCATAAAAAATATTTACATGCAGGTCCCCAACTCTTACTTGCAAATATACGGCAAACCTTTTGGCCGCTGGGAGGCCGCAACCTATCAAAAAAATGCGTAAATAAGTGTGTTCGGTGCTGTAGGCATAAAGCTAAATGTTGTCAACCTATTATGGGACAACTGCCAGCTTCTCGTACCGAGCTTGAATTTCCTTTTTTACATTGTAGCGTTGACTACGCGGGGCCAGTGCTTATAGCTGACAGGAAAGGCAGAGGTTGCAGACTTCTTAAGTCATTTTTGGCAATTTTCATTTGCAACGCAGTAAAAGCCTTACATATCGAGCTCGTTACGGCTTTATCTAGTGAGGCCTACTTAGCTGCCTTAAATCGTTTTGTGTCACGGCGTGGCAAGCCTCAAAGCATAACGTCCGATAACGGAACTAACTTTGTCGGAACTTTTAACGAGCTTTCTAGATTTTTAGAGCATTCTGATTTAGAGGGTGCTGTCGCTCAAGAGGGTATAGACTTCAGATTTGTTCCAGCGTACAGCCCCCACTTCAACGGTCTAGCTGAGTCGGCCGTTCGCTCTACCAAATTTCATCTTAAGCGCCTCTTAGACACTGTCCACCTTACTTACGAGGAAATGGTCACTTGCCTCACTCAAATTGAGGCTATTTTAAATTCTCGTCCTTTAACCCACTTATCCTCTGATCCCTCAGACCTTTCCCACCTAACACCTGCTCATTACTTAATTGGACGACCACTTATATCCATACCACATCCGCAAGTTCTGGATATGAACATTACTCGGCTCGAACGATTCAAGAGGATTGAACATATCAAGCAACATTTTTGGACCCGTTTTTCTCTGGAATACATTACCCAGCTACAACAAAAAATGAAATGGAAGAAAGGGAACTACAATTTAAAGCTGGGTTCATTAGTACTTGTCAAGGACAACACACTCCCACCTCTGCTGTGGTCTTTAGGGAGAGTTGTAGAGGTTTATCCAGGCAGCGACGGCGTCACAAGAGTGGTCGAGTTGAAAACCAAACGGGGCACCATCAGGAGGGCATTTAATAATATCTGTCCCCTTCCAGATTTTTGAAGCCCTCAGCAGCCTTCAACCCGGGGAGCATGTTGCGGACCGGTCTTACGTTCCCGCGGTGCGCAGGGGAGGGGCGGTGACACCACCGGAGCAGCTGACCGGGCGCTCCACACACGTCGCCACACACGCGAACATTACGGACGATACGTGCAATAAACTAGTAATCGACGAATAAACCGCGCTATTGTTATACAGTCCACGTCTTTCATTTTATACCACCAAGACCATCTCAAACACTGATGTCAATAGAGATCAAAAATAATGCTTCAATTTTTTTATTAAAAATATTAAATCTTGAGAAGGAAATTATAAACCGCTTAAAAATAAAATTCCCAAGCTTAGGTTTACATACATAAACTCGCGCCTTATCCCGTCCGGGGTAGGCAGAGACGACAGAACGCCACTTGTCACGATCCTGGCAAACAGCTTGGGCCTCATACACATTCATTAAGCGAGGTTTACTTACTAATATTTTTAGCCAAAACCATTAGTAGGTACAACAACGGACAAAATTATAAGGTCCAGGGAAGCTTGGCTCCTGCTTCGTCTGAGTATTCGCTTGAGAATCCTTGACCTCTAGACTATTGACTAGAATCAACAGATTGTCTACATTTTAGGATTGCCTGTGACGTCAACGAAGCAAAGGTTCGATCCCACGCAGAACCTTTGTGCCCTTTAAATTTGTTTTTAAAATTCTTCGCGACTGGATTCGATTACAGACTTCAATGTTGAACCGACTAAGCAGTTTTTTATTACTTTTTATTCTCCCCTTATTTTCAGGCTTTTCTGTCCATCGTTCCAAAAGACTAGAGACATAATTATAATCTTACTTGGCTACAATCTTGTAACAATACTCCTTGGTGACAGTTATAGAAATGAACTGCATTCTTGTATTAGCAGTTGCCACGCGGTTACATTATGTTCTTCAATTGCTTTTACTTTGTGTTACATTTATTTATAGTTATTCTATTTATGTCTAGGATACACGTTACTTAAATATGTATGGCACGGTAACAAAGCAGTCACATTTACATGGTGGTAGGAATCTCTTTATCAATCCGTTTGGGTGTCTATTCGGTCTGGTAGACATTAGCCTCTAACGCCTTTTACGACCCCCACGAGTAGGTATTCTAAAACAGTTGCTTTACGGCTAAAGTTTTAGCAGTTGCAAAGTTGCAATGCAATCAAAGTTTTACTTCTTGCATAGTGCTTGACTAATACGATACCAACTCATTAAATTATCAATTTAATAAAGTTATTTATACACATATGAAAATAAAAACATCCGAGGTCATCTTGGTTCAGTTTACTTCCTATAAGTCGTTTGCATAGAAATAATAAAAATATATATATAAATTGAAATATAAAATTTGCCAGTCACTAAGACCTAGAAGTTTATGTATAAAAACTAGCTGACCTAGGTAAGTCCATCAGCGTTACGAATGGATTAAAGTTTATCTTCTAGCCTTCCTCGATAAATAAGCGAACAAATTCTTTCCAGCTCTTATTTCCATACAGCCTAATAATATCTCACTGCAGGGATGAGCCTCTTTCAGTAACGGTGGAAAACTTAGCAACTTATACCACGCTGGCCAGACGGCTTGGTAAAGGGTTTTCCTGATTTTATACAAATAACAAAACTTCCTTTAGTCAAATTTAAGGGCGAAAACTTCATTTAGTCAAATTGGCGAAATAGTTTCACCTGCTGTGCAGGAACTAATTTATTTTGTCAACAAACAATACGAGTTTTACGCAAAGTTTTACGTTTGGACAACCAAGACCTAAGGCCTAAGATCACTGTTTCATTTTTTTTTCATTTTTTAAAAAAGACAACTCCCGCACTAGGGTTCATGTCCTGTGTCGCGGGGACTTTTACAAACATCAATTAACGGACACATAGAACACCCAGACTCAGGACAATAATTTGTGGATCTCACAAATTATTGTCCTGCGTGGGGATCGAACCCACAACCTCATGCGCGGCAGCCGCTGGCTCTACCGGCGCGCCACCGAGGTCGTCAAATCGTTTCTATTAACTCGAAATAAGTTTTTATTTATAGTTGCTTGACTACATAAGTATTGTTTTAAAATTCTAATATGTAATGTTCATCTTTTCAGATTTATCGCTCTACATCACACGTATCATCATTGGAAGGTATGTCAAATAATATATTCTTTATCATTTATTTTATAAATAGAATTAGATTGATAACACCGTCATCAGCTTATTCAAAAACATCCTCTGTTGGACACAGATCCCAAAGCTTCTCCACCTTCCTCTGTCCTGTACCTCCCTTATCCATCGGTTGCCCGCAATCAAATACAAAGACCCCTTCATTGTAGGAGGTTGCGGGTCTGTCCACCGCGCATCTTAATGAGTCCTTAATGAAAAGAATGGTGACGGAGTAAGAATACAATATGTCACCACCCGATCTAATCCTATGGGTGCCGTAAAAACCGACTAAGGGACTATCATCTTAACGAAATGAAAAGAAGGAAAACTTGAAATTAAACCCTGTACCAATCCGTCTGGCCCAGCGTGGTATTAGTAGGCAAAATATCCCTCCGTCACGGAAGGAGGCCCGTCCCTTCAGTAGGATATTGATGGGCTGTTATGAAAAAAAATGGTATTACTAACTGATACCAAAAAGTATTATGTTAAACCAATGACTAAAAGAAAGTACTAAGCATTGTCTTTTATACATCTTCTATGTAAAGTAACCCATCTACTATTAACACAAAGGTTCCTTCTGTAACGTAAACTCCGATCGATAGCCTTTAAAGCTTACTCAGTCCTTAAATTAAGTAGAAGCTATCGACCGACCTCTACGGGACTTGAATATTCATGGCCGCTTAATATTAATTACGGCCGATATTAATGCAATTCAACGACCTCCAAAAAGGGTATTTTATGGCAATTGCTTTTATGGTTTCAAGTGATTTGTCCTTCATTGTACGCTTTCTAGTCAGATTTTGTACTGTGTGGTCAGAAATTGATATTTTACGGAAACTTGTAGTGATAAATAATTTGCAGACCTAATTATATTTGACTAGTTGACTCGTGCCCACTTCGTTGGGCGGCAAAAAAAACGCGCCCGTTTTGTAAACATATTTCATTACTGCTCTAATCCTATTAGTCAAAGCGTGATACTATATAGCCTATGACACTCCCCGATAAATGGACTATTCAACAAACACTAAGTACCTACATATGCTGTCACCATCCCTTTTCATTCTTCTTAGAAACTTCTTAGAAGACTTCATAGAAACGGACGAAACGCGAGTTATACCTACACGCTCACGATAGCGGTGGCTTTGCGGAGTGAACAGTCGCGACTGTGTCGCAGTAACAAGCCTAAAAGTAGGTAAATGTAATTAAAAAGGTGGACAGCCCAATCGCATGTTTACGTACCGTGGAGCCTAGCCGTAGGCATTTATAATAAATATTCGGCCGAGATATACTACTGGTTGTACTGTGACCCTGATCATCAGTCTGTGTTTTGCTCGTGCGAAATTTTATGTATGCAGTTAGACTTATGTAGTAGGTAATCTCTATTTAGTAGTAAAACGCTTAAAACTTTTGCCGCGATAAAACTATTAAAAGGTCACGTGCATTAGAGACGCTGATAATTAAACTGAAAGGCGTGAATAACTTTAATAGCTCAATCTAGGCAATGGGTACGTGGTTTTATTAGTTCCGTATATATTGTATTACATGCTGTTTATTATAAGTTAGATGTATTTGTGTGGGGATGAGGAAATAATTCAAAACAATAATATGGTGCCTTCTGGATCAAGCCCTATATCTTGGACACTAAGAAACATGCGTTCAACAGATTTGAATGATTTTGTAGCGGATCCTTATCCTAACAGACCTTTAATGTCCCACTGTAAGGACAAGCCCCCTCAATGACGGAGCAAAACTAACCTAACCATACGTAAGTGCATTGAATTTAGCTTCTTTATGTTCTTCTTTACTGTTAGTCATTACATGTTTCTAACTTCTTTTACAAATACAACTTTCAAAACATAAAGTTGTACATAACAATGATTGCGTGTGTTCATAAAACGCAAAATAAAGAAAGCTTTAAGAATGCACAAACAATAGATTACGCCCCTCTGTGAAGAAGTCTTCGATATGCGGAAACTAAAAAAAGTTTTTATGTCAAGTACATTATGTCTGTTTCGAAAACAGAAGCGTTTATTTTAGAACGAGTAGATTACATGTCTAATTTCTGTGTTCTACTTTTATTCGAGGTTATGGCTCCCGATATTTTGTTGACTAGATTTATTTTAGTCTGTTTTAAATACCTTACATTTTTCATAAGGTAAACACTAGTTAATCAAAAAAAATATATCAGTCTAGCAAGACAGATTTTGACCAAGTTAGCCAGACAGATTTTTACCACGTTAGCCAGACAGTTTTTTACCACGTTACTCAGACAGATTTTTACCACGTTAACCACACAGATTTTTACCATGTCAGCCAGACAGATATTACATCATGTTTTCCTTCTTTATTTTTCGTAGAGATTACAGCTTTTGCTTTTAATATACGTTATGTATATTTCCTTACGAACGAAACCATTAGACATTGCTGTAATATAAGCTTTGCAAAGTCGAAAAAACAGCCTATAATTAGATTTTTTTTGTTTATTTTCCTATCCACAATAACACGTGTCTCTCTCTTAGTATTATGTAGGTACGTATAGGTACAATACAACTGAACACGTGGAAGTAATACCACGTTCAAATCAAACATTGTCAACCTACACTGTACCTAGTACATTTTTTAAAAACATAGGTAGGTATACGATGTAAACTTATGCGGGTCGAATAGATAACCTTTCATTTAATTTTTATTTAGATAATGAATAATAATAATATTTTATATTTGTATTTTTATATTGACCTATTTACTTACACAATAGGTATAACAGCCCAGCCATAGACGTCAATAATTTGTATCCATTGATTGGAGTAGGAACCGAACCTGAAACTTCTATAGCGATACAGATACACTAACTACTGCGTTATCTCGTGGTCATAATATCTTTTTAGTGGGCATTATAATCTCGAGCAACATAAAAACCTATTTAACCATAATGTCCTTAAATAGCCTAAACAGCCCATTTCTCTCAGTTTATTACAAGTATTAATAGAGATTCTAAAAGGTTTTAAAATGTAGGTTATTCTAAAAATAAATTTAATGTAAAATGTAATATGAACAAGAACATCTTAGCCACTAAATAACTACGTATAGAAGTCGACTTCGCCTCGAGCAATCTTACTTTGCCGGCCTGAAATAAGCTCTCAAAGAAGGTTGCGCATACACAGAAATAAATAGAACACCCGCTCTTTACGACCCCCGCCAATTAGTTCGAAAACTTACATCTGTGCAGTCATCTGCAACAACTTCAAGCCGGCTGTGTTAGTTGGCGCGTACTAATTGCGCGTAAAGTAAACATTTATTGTTAAGATTGATACAGATTTTCTTTAAAGATAACTTTTCACCATCTGACGGAATCAATCCCTGTAGCGCGACGACATCTATACTTAATATTATATAGGGGTAAAGTTTGTGTGTTTGTGACGTTGTAGGGGGGGATCTACTAAACCGATTTTAAAATTCTTTCTGTGTTGAGTAGTCCATTTAAATGTCCAGTATCATAGGCTATATAGTATCACGCTATGACTAATAGGAGTGGAGTAGTAATGAAATATGATTTAAAAAGTGACGCGTTTTTTCGCCGCCTAACGAAATGGGCACGGGTCAGCTAGTTTTACAATGTAAAATTTACATAAAACTAATGTATTGTGCAACTTTGTCATGCGAAAATATTCTGCAGCAAACGTATCGGTAACAATCGGTCTGAGACTTCGAGTGCGTCAGCGTTGAAAACACCTTGTATGTACTTGAACTGCTCTACATTTCCCTGTTTTGTGTTATTCCCTCATTTAGATTTCTTTTAATAGAAGATGTGTCCTTGTCAAGAGATTGTGACGCACGAGAGTCTATCGATTTATAAATTAATAATGCCTTATTAGTATAACTTTTATCAGTGGGTAGACAAACATAATGTAGCAATTTCTAAATGTTGGCAATAAAAGGTTTCAAATTATGATAATAATACTAGTAGATTAACACTAAGCCATTTAGTCGAAAACTAAGTTGAGCTTGTATTATAGACTGCTAGGTGACGGATAAATATAATCTTGATAATCTGTATCTACATGAAAACTACTCGTAGCTACTTCAACATCAAATTTTATTGGCATTTGTTCAGTTTATAAACTTTCTCATTTATTTGGGGTTGTTTTAATTTACTTATTTGAGAAAGTCTCCCAAAAGAATTTTTACACTTGTTTCTCTATCATCTCATGAACGACGTATTCTAATAAGTTTAATACTAATAAAATAATAGCGTTATTTAATTGTCATTATATAGCAATCAAGCTTTGATTTTATTTACGTTTTATTATGAAAAACATCACAATCTTGTTAACCTAATTTACTTAATTATACAGACTTACTTACCTGCGCACTTTCCAATTGTTTTGTTCTATTTTTAAAACAATGCCTCAGTGTTGCCAAGCTGAATTTGTTTGTTAAGATACCTGCTATTTCCTTAATTAGTGTATCCGGTCAAATTACCTTTTGTTTTTTGGCGGAAAATGTTTTTGTTAACCATTCTAGCTCTATGTTTCTTTATTTAGGAAATGTTTGTAATCAGTATTTTATACATACTTAGAAAAGTCTAAACCTTGGCAATGATATTGAAACTGGCCTTGAAGTTAATTGATATATCGTAGTTTATACTGCAATGCTGTATAAAGAACAACACCGATTACGATAGTAAATAAAAGAGATGAATTAGGTTCAAGTACATTCGGCTATAGCCTATAGTTGCAGGTACAAGCCTTGAAAAAAAAATTTTGTTCTCTTGTGTTTAGACTATTGATCTAAATAAGGTAGCGAGATGACAATGGATGCGGGAAACATTTTAAAGTGGCCTATGTCCTGTAGTGGTCGTCTTTTGACTAATATGATCATAAAGGGTCATTAGGACTAAAAATTACAGATATGAAAGATGGGACTAAATACTAAGCATCTTACAAATACATAAAAATATGGGGAGATAAGTCTCAACCTTATTTTTAGCTTGTAATTTACTCGTTAACCTTAATTACCAACGGCCATTTACAATCTTGTACTTAAAAGTAATTTTTAGGGAAATTTTAATTGCTTTCATTATAGTTTACCAGGTTAAGCATGCGTTATTGTTCTTTAAACTATTCATTACGACACTCCATTGTTGCGTCAAAACTGTTTTTTATAAGTAATTTATGATCACATTGTGTATAAATATGGGTACTTTTTAAAAAGAAGTTCGTCGAAATTCGAGTCTCCCTCTGTCTCTATTCATCCTTAAAATAATGAACTTGACCTAGTAGGTCGCCGGTCGACGGGTTGAAATGTGTTCACTTGTACCGCGATCGCGCACCGACGACCTTCGGAAACTTTTTGTTACTATTGTACACTTTCGGCCTTATTACAAAATACGGTCTAACTATAAACCACGTTTTATTACGTCACAAAACCACTGTTTTTGAAATTTGTTATTGCAAAATCCGTCTTAATGCTAAAATGTTAAAACTGATTTTGTATTAACAAATTTATGATTTAGTATTTGTTAATACAAAATCAGTTTTAACACTTTAGCGTTAAGACTGATTTTGCAATAACAAATTTCAAAAACAGTGGTTTTGTGACGTAATAAATCGTGGTTTAAATTTAGACCGTATTTTGTAATAAGGCCGTTTGAGCTTAGTTAACTACGTCCTATTTACAACTTCTATTCGTATTTGAATTTGAAATATTTAGCTTGGCAACACAATGAGACCTTTTGATATATTTGAATTTAGAACTATTTCAACATTACTATTTGAAGTTTTTGAATTTATTTGTATAAAATTAATCTGTTTTTAATGGCCGTTTACAATAAAGTAGATTTTTAATTACTTTTTATATTTAAGTATATAGGCTAAGGCATTAGGTCATCATCAGTAATTAAGATCGTGTCTAAAAGCGTGCTTAGCATGTTCTTAATATTTACATTGAATAATGGCGTCTTAAATAAATATTGTGTACGTTCTTTGTGCCGAGTGGGGGTGAATAAACTGTGTTTTTACGCTGAAACAGCGTCATATTCTGAGAAAAACGTGGCGTGATAAGCGCTCGCTATACATGCCATTATTCCTTCCATAAAGTATAGTTTAGTTTGTTTATATTTGTATAATTCATACGATGCATATAGGAATTTGATATTAATTTATCGTCATCGGAAGAAGTGTAGCGAAAAACAGTCCGCTACATCGAATTAGTTTCGCAGTGCAGCGATACAATGAAGTTACGGTGTCGTGCGGGGCTCGCGACAGAGGCAAGGGGGGCTCAGGTCAATGACGCCCCTCGTCTGGGGCCCGTGTGCCCCCCACCCCCGCGCACCCACCCCTCCCGCCTGAACCAGTTTGTAGCTTACCGTCATCTCTATCTAGTTTACACGGAGTAGTTACCTGTCGAACATTCTGCCTAGTCTGCATCACTATCGATGTTCCGAGGAGCATGGGAATTCCATTATAAAACGTTATCCTTGTTTAGAAATGTTGAATAACGTGTATTTTATACGTTATCGTTTATTTACCGTTATTAGACGTTTTGTTATTTAAGTATTGCAAAGAAAAGGAATTAGTGATGTTTTTGTACTGCCTCGGTGGTTTGGTTGGACGAGGTCGCGGACTCGATTCCCACGCAAGACAATTTATATTGTGCTATCTACAGGTTACTGGCCTGATTGTTTTTGTGTCCGTTAGATTTATGTTTGTAAAAATTATACCCGAATTATTCAGTAAACACGTACTCGTGTGTAAATATGTAAACTAAGCATGGCTTACTATGGGTACTAGACAACTGATAAATATATTTGCATAAGTACTTTTCTTTCGGAAAAACATACACATTATACATACATAGAAAACATTATCATCATTCCTCTGCCCTTATCCCATTTTTTTTTGGGTCGGCACAGTATGTCCTTTTCCACACGCTCTGCTAAAAGTTTTGTCTATGTCTCACGGCCGGCCTGCCCGACGTCAACCCTCCTTGGGTATGCTGTTGTTGGTGATTTACTCCCCCCTAGGAGGTTGACCCGAGGTGCTAGGTGGTATGCACCGGGTCGTAGTATCCCTTAGTCGCCTCTTACGACACCCACGGGAGGATATAAGGCAGTCCTATTCTAACCGGGAACCGCACGGCAATTATACATAGAAAACACCATCCAATAATTCTTAGACACGCACTGAAAAATTTGTATGGAGCGGGAATAGAACCGGAGACCTTGGCAGAGATGATCAATAAGTACCTACGCCACTAAAGTCGTCATAATTAGGGGTCATAACATCATAATCAGCGACTTCTGTATCAGTCTAGTTATCTATCAGCTTATCACACTTAGCTATCATGCACACAAGTATGATAGCTACAAATTATATATACTTGTCATCACTAATTACAATGACATAATGAATATGAAAAATTAATCTAATCAGACGTAAATAGTAACGTCACTTTGTCGTGACTATTGATCATTATCATAACAGCCCATTAATGTCCCACTGCAGGGACGGGCCTCCTTCCGTGACGGAGGGATACTTGGCCTACTAATACCACGCTGGCCAGACGGATTGGTAAGTATAGGGTTTAATTTCAAGTTTTCCTTCTTGTTATTTCGTAAAGATAATATTCACGGATAGTCCCTTAGTCGGCTTTTCCTTATCTTTTACGACACCCATGGGATGGGATGCGGTGGTGACATATTGTATTCTTATTCTGTTACCATACGGAGATCGGTTTAGTGTATTACCTCACAGATAATGTGATTGAATAAAATTATAAGCCGTTCATAGACAACACGCGCCATACTGTTTATTTAATAAAGACAGCCACAAAAAAAGATTAGGTATAATTAAGACGAGTTTGTGATTGCGTTGGTTGTTACAATACAAGTAAGTTACGTGGGTGCGCCAAAGTTCACCTAAAATTTCAACTCCTATAATTGGAAGTCCGAAAATGTTCTTCCTAACATTTTTCATCCTAACAATCGCAATTTCTAATTTTTTTGTCTCTAATGTTAATAATCCGAAGCATTCATCTTCATAATTTCAGTAGCAATAAACATCTATTATACTATTATTTGTTTTCCTATATTTTCTCAACATAACCATCTTTTATACTATAATTTAAAGTCATATCTTTTTTGTTTAGATTTCTTTTTATTCATAATAATTAATATTATTATACATTAATTTTGCGTAACTTTGTTGACAACATGTAGGTATAACATAATATACCAAAGACCAGAGCAAAACCAGAGTCCCGCTCCAATCATTCAGTCAAGATCCAGAAACGAAATGGGTCCTAAGATGGTAGAACTGTGACCCCAACGCACGAGCCGAGCGAGCGCAGCGAGCGTGCCGCGGCAGCGGCCGGCGAAGTGCCAGAACCGAATTGGTCCTTTACTTATTGGTTTAGTTACGGTTACGGTAAACTCTCAGGCCATAAGCATAACCGTGAACGAGGCATGTTTTGTGGATTTCATTCATTTAGGACAAAAATATTCTAATAATTTTAATAAACAATAATTTAAAAAAAATGGTTTAATGTAAAAATGTAAAAAGTTGTTTTGTAATCACAAGAAATAGTATAAAAACAAACCTTTTTATTACTTTCACTTGGGAAATATTTCTTTCTGAGTATGAGAGAAAATATTATGGTGAAAATGTTTAGGGATAAAGAGCGTTATGACAAAAAACATTAGGAGTTTAAATATATTTACATAACGATATTATTAATAACGATTTTCGGACACATGAGTGTTATGAACATCGCCGGTAGCAATACAAATAGTATGAATGAAAACTTTAGGATTTAAAATTTTAGGAAGAGTGATCATTCGGATTACAAATCGTTAGGAAGAACATTTTCGGAAGAAGAACTTTAGGTGAGCCAATATGAACCCAAGTTACGTTTATAAAAACAAAAAAAAACTGGTCTGTAATGTAAAGTAATGAACTAAAATGATAAAAAATTGGTATACTTTTTATACGAATATTAGGTATATTGTGGAAATGCGGTTTTCACGATGTTTCATTTGATCCTCAGATTGCTAAGGAAATAATTAAAATACCTTCGACTTTTTACACATTTTAGAAACATACCTAGTTTATGTCACCACACTGTAATGAATTTGACGACGCACGCCTCAATATGACAAAAACCGTCAAACCATTAAGTTAGTAAATACTGCCAAAGAAACAGACCGACGCACATACATACACTCACGACTTATTACCATATGCCCATGGGGGTACGCAGAGACTTACAGAGTATGGCACTACGATCTTTACAAACCTTTGCTCCCTCTACATTAATGCACTGAAGCAGTCAACTAAAAAAGTGAATGATCACGAAGAAACGTAAAGTCAGTCGTCAGACGATGTCGCAACAATCGCTTTCGCAAATGCTTTCGTAACACCCGAATGCCGAAAATAGTCGAAAGTTACTTTATATTTTTTGTCCTCACGCACGCCACGCTTTCCGTTCGCTTTTTTAAAATAATATTTCAATGTCTTTTAAATAAAAATATCGTCTAGTTTTAGTGTTGAAAATACTGGGTGGGAAGTTTTGTATCTTTGAGTTATAGAGGTATTAATCATAGATAAATGACATTCACCTCCGTTTGAAGATAGAGTAAGAATACTTTTGTTGAAATCTTGTTTTAATCCGGGCTGTAGTAACAATTGAGGAAGTTTGTAGATATTATCTTAAAGAAAAGAAAAGAAGGACATAGGATAAACTAGTCCGTTTGGTGAATGTGATATTAGCAGGCCTAGTTTCTCTATCTCATTGGAAAAGACTATAGGATCTTCATAGGCAGCTTCCTCCCAAGAGTCAAATACATATAAGTAAATAAATAATCACCCGTAAAGCGCCTCTTAGTCCACAAGCACCTCATTGCCATAACAATTTACTACTAATATATTGAAATAAATTCCATTCACATTACTAAGTCATATATTCGTCAGCCTTGAGAATGTTTGTATAAAAAAAATGTTGCAGATATCATTGTTTATGGATTATCGAACTTCTTGTACAGGTTAATTAGCAACAGCAAAGTTCATGGCCATCAATTAAACAAAAGCTATTTATTTTGATACGAAACAAATCTTCAAGTAAAGTAAACAGGGAACAAACTTTTGGAATAAAACGTGTTTGTAACATTTATGGGATTTTATCGCTAAAAATATTAATGCCAGCTTCGGGTAGTTAAGGAAAAGAGATCAGAAAACTAATACAAAGAAGTAGTAATCTGCAGAGATTATGTGACTATATTTACTAGACTCAAAACCTGCTTCAAAATCGTCTAGCCAGCACGATATTTGTAGACCAACTGCCATCCAAATAAGAAGCTAGTCCGTCCTAGCCACGGTATTTTTATAACAGCATATGAACGTCAATCGTAATCTTCACATTAAGGGTCTTCCGGTCTGTTTTTCTGCTATATGCTTATCAGGGCTTGCTGTGTGATCTTTCATAAATAAATGACGAACGAAATGCATGGCATTCTTATTGCCAGATTAAGCTGACTATATAACCATGATATCAATCAACCAACTAGCCTATCGCAGTCCACTGCTGGACAAAGTCCTCTCCCACCACGCGCCACAGAACTCGCTCCTGCGCCTTCCGCATCCAGTCCGACCCAGAGATCTTTATGAGGTCGCCGGTCCACCTAGCTGGGGGGCGTCTTACACGTATGCCGAGTCGCGGAGATATGAACAATATATATAACCATGATATGCCAAGTCGAATCTCCCACAATCTTAAACTCTCTCTGCATCGCGATGTCAACGAACAATAACAAACAGTTTCTGCTACTATACAAACAATATTACGAATCATACCGTGACGATAAATACGATATCATTACGATCCCTATCAACTAGGAAGAAGAAAAGTGATATTAATAGTGACTATTTTCTATAATGGGACTTAACAACGTCATCCTGCTTATAATCGTTGCCACTTATAATGACATAATGTACAAGTAAGTTGTCTATGAAAGTTTTAGCGTGTGTATGTGTACACAGCTTAGTTATGCCCGATTTACACATCGACAAGTACAGTAGCGAGTTAAGTAGTAAGTTGTTGATTAAGTTGATTTAAATAGATCTCCATCCTATTTTTTGCCGATTTAAATTGGCGAGACGCGAGAGAGGGGGCTACTTCGTACATAACTCGCCAAAAAATAGGATGGAGATCTATTTAAATTTACTTAATCTTAAAATACTACTTAACTCGCTACTGTACTTGTCGATGTGTAAATCGGGCATAAACCGCGGTACAGGGTTTTATTCTTAGTGCGGGTACTGCGGGTAGTTGTTTTTTTTTTTTATATAATCTATACTTCTATACTAATATTATAAAGAGGTAAAGTTTGTGACGTTGCAGGGGGTAATCTCTGGATCTACTGAACCGATTTCAAAAATTCTTTCTGTGTTGAATAGTCCATTTATCGGGGAGTGTCATAGGCTATATTTTATAGTATCACGCGCACTAATAGGAGAGGAGCAGTAATGGCATAATATGTGTTTAAAAAAGGAACGCGTTTTTTCGCCGCCCAACTAAGTGGGCACGGGTCAGCTAGTCAATTATATTTTGCTTTAATATAGAGCCTCATATCTTGATCGGACCTTAATAAGGTTTTACGACAACCTTGGTATGATGTGGTAATATTAAGACCTCTTTATTCGTCAAAAGTGTGCAAAATAAACATGAACACATTAAGTACCTACATAATTGCATTTTGCGCGAACACATACTTTCAAGGCAGACTAACCGTCACCGCCATTACGTAGGCAAATAACGATTTGTTTTCTCTTTAACTATATTATTATTATTCTATAAGAAAGAAAACAATACGCATATCGAATAGATATTTCTTTTGTAATTTAATTTAAAGTTTCACATAACCCTGTACAGGGGACTATTTAAAAACATACATTTAACGGACAGGACATACAAAATCAGGCTAAATACAGAAAGCTCCAACTAAGATGGTCGACTTGAAGTTGTTATGTAAATGGCTGGGTAAAGATCATTTTTTTAACTAACCCCCTTACTCATAAACGCCTCTTAAATCTTAGTCAATTGATTAGCTTCAATTCTTACGGTTTTGTTTGGTATAAGGTTGATTTTACTAATAAAAATCTCGCTAAACAGTGATTAAATTTAAGAGGCGTTTATGAGTAAGGGGGTAGATGGCGGGGTGCGTGGCGAGCGGGTGTTTTCTTTGTTCCTGTACATACGCGAACATCTCTTATGCCCGATTTACACATCGACAAGTACAGTAGCGAGTTAAGTAGTATTTTAAGATTAAGTTGATTTAAATAGATCTCCATCCTATTTTTTGGCAAGTTAAGTTGGCGAGACGCGAGAGAGGGGGCTACTTCGTACTTAACTCGCCAAAATATAGGATGGAACTCTATTTAAATCAACTTAATCTTAAAATACTACTTAACTCGCTACTGTACTTGTCGATGTGTAAATCGGGCATTAGCTACCTTCAGGCTTACTGAGTACTGTATGTGGATAAGAATACCAAAATTATCCTGCGCGAGATTAAACCTGCTATCTCCACGCATATAAATAAACATTAAACTCAGTAAATGATAACAATATTAAACTATAACGTAGTTATTTAAATCGTCTATTAAACAAATTGATTATTATCAATAAATGGCAAGCATTTATGTAAACAAGCATTATGTTGGAAATAACTAAGTGCATTTTATATTACGTAATGATTTTATCATTCCTTTTCCTTAATTCGTGTTCATGTCGTATTATCATCACCCATTTGCATTAATGTTAAGTACATAGCCTAATTTTATCTATTTTTGGCTTTTATTATCTTTCTAAATAGTAAATAAATAATGTTTCTGGACCCAATGTGTCATCTTCATGTCAATTCGGGTTCTTTATAATAGTTAAACGATTGTTGTCAAATTGTCATACCTACCTATTTTATGACAATTTGACAACTAAAGTTAACTTAACCGAATTTTTAACGATTTTATGGAACGAGAATTGACATGCTGTATAAATATCTTATCTTTCTTTCCAATTTGTAAAAGATTCCAGGAATTCTTGCAATCTTCGTCATCGTATTGGGATCACATCATTTACCATTTTGTAAGACATTTTGCCCACTTTTTGTGTCGTTACAAAATATTAATGATGTTTTCTATAGTTATAGCTCTAAGAGGTCTTTTTGCTCGCTACCAACCGCTAGATATGAACTGTTTTTGTTTCAAGAGCAAACTTTCAACCTTTCGCTTTACCAGCAATTCAACTGTTTTTTAAAGGATACAGGTAGTTCAATAAACGCACTATTTCATGTCGGTTATTAATTCCTTATAGCTAAAAGTTATTTTAATTAAAAACATTAAAAATCCACTGCCTCAACAATTAAATTGATAATTTACCCACTAACAAGCTGAACTTCTCGTAACAAATCTCAGGAAATGATTAAATAGAACTTAAAATATGTTGTGTATTGTTAGCCTAGAAGAATTTAGCAAGGAAATGCACTATACGACTATACACTACTCGTTGGCTATGTTGGCGACGTGCCAAGGTTAATGGCTTTTCATTATTTTATTATGACTTGAAATGGACGTCTGTTTCACTAACATTGTAAGAAAATAAAGGGACTGTTTGTTTGTTTAATGCTTTGTAATTGAATATAGTTTATTACAGCTTTTCATAATTGTAAATAGGACATAATAAAACGTTTCAAGATCTAAAAATATGTACCTAATATGTAAATATGTATAAACATTATTACAAAAATCTAATAAATTAAATGAAGATAGAACGAATGAAATGAATGATTTCATTTGACAATGATGACAGATTTGCAGAACATGATCTGTGCTGCCATAAGAATAAATTAATAATTTATGTATCGAGTATCGATTACTGACGTTTGGCAAAAAACGTTTCCCAAAGTGACACTTGCCAAAGTATGATTCAAAATTTTCATTTGGCAATAAAACGTTTGGCAAAACCATCTTTTCGCAATTTTACAGTTAGCAATTTACCCCCTTACTTATAAAAGTCAATCAAATTTTAGTCAATTGATTAGCTTAAATTCTTACGGTTTTGTTTGGTATAAGGTTGATTTTGGTGATAAAAATCATACTAAACAGTGATTAAATTTAAGAGGCGTTTATGAGTAAGGGGGTTGCAGTTTAGCAAATAGTAATTACATGGCAATGTTTCATTTTACCAAATATTAGGTAGTTAGTAGTTTTTTGGGAAATGATACTATGCGATAAGGTTTATTAGGTTAGGGAAGGGAAATTTGACAAAGCATATTTTGCCAAACGGTAGGATCCCTCTTTTTATTGAAAAAAAATATTTTAAGTGTTTTCGAACAAGATGGCGGACTAGTTCGCGTTCGTGTTGAGTGTACACATGGAAGTAGCCGGGGGGTCAACGGTTTTCCTTGGTGGGGGTGTTCACCTTCATCGACCTCATTTACTCTGTATTATACTATAACGATTAGATAAATACTTATTGTACACACAATGCCTAGATTACTTTTAATGTTTGGCTGTACAGGGTAATTTAATTTAATATAAATAAATATTTATTTTATTTTAAAGCAGGAAACGATTAACTTTTATCATGGGTAATAAAAATTGTGACAAAGAGGTTTAAATTATTTATTTATATTTTTTTAATTGTTAGGTTGTTACTTATCATGATATAGATAGGTAGGTATCTTATCAATGAAGTACTTTGATATCAATTCAAAAATCCCGTCAAAGGAGACTAAGTCTCCTTGAGTAGAAAAACATAATTTAGTACCTATGATAGCCATTACAAAAGTTAAAATAATGATTTTGCAATAAGTATTTAAAAGGTTGCTGTTTTTTTGAATACATATCTATGTACCGAAGATAGAAGTCACACAATAAACATGCCTACGCGAACCTCTTTCCCACAGGACGGCAGACATAATAATTATGTAGGCGACACCATTTAGGACAATCTTTTATACAAGTCTAATGTTAGATAGGGCAGACTACACAATATCCCCCTTACTCATAAACGCATCTTAAATTTTAGTCAATTGATTTGCTTAAATTTATACGTTTTTGTTTGGCATAAGGTTGGTTTTGCTAATAAAAATCTCGCTAAGCAGTGATTAAATTTACGAGCGTTTTATGAGTAAGGGGGTATGTCTTTTACGGATACTTAGTTATTAAGGTTTCAGCCTCCCAAAGACGTTAGAAACATACGTCACAAAGTATCTACCTTATCTATGAATGATAATATTCGTTTTCACTAAGTCATTGATTTTCTATTTTATTTTTGAAGTAGATAAGTTGGCACGAGCGTTATAATGTATTATTTATTAATGACATTGTATTCCCGTGTTTACTAATTATATTCTTATCTTTACAATAGCTATTGTACAAAGTTATACTTACTTTTGCTCAACTGTGTACGAGTTTACTTTGTTGTTATAATTTTCGCGATTATTTGTCTGGAATTGAAATGTTCAGAACATAGTAAGAGTTATAAGTTATCAACTTAGGAATGCACGTAAACCTTTTTATTATCTTGACCATTAACCGATGATTCTGCCATGACTTATGTTTTTTTTATATGTAACTGTACCTATTAAACTTATTTATTAGTCACTAACCTTCTTAGTTATTTACTTTCGTGAATTGCAAAATCTTTTTATGATGCATTAAAAACACCTTTGGCGAAAATATAAAACAAAAGTCACGAATTTTATGAGTCATGAAACTTAAAAGATAATTTATAGCAATCTGTCTAGCCATTAGCAGGCCAAGTTTCTCTTTAACTCGTTTATATGTTTCAGTTTATACCAAAATAAATGATAATGTTTTGGACTTACTAACCTACTTCATAAGGGACTACGATAACCCTAAAACTAAGCAACAAATTATTAAAGAAGTACAAATACTTCTTGAGCGGAAAAACTTTAACGAAATAGAGCCATAAACTAAGTTTGTCGAGGCAATAGTAAGTAACAATAACAGTTGATATTACCATGATTACATGTTGTCTCGGTCGGTGTGTTCCCGTTCAAGTATTTACACGAGAAAATTAACTTTTTCGTCACGGTAACCTGACTTGAGTACAACTAAACAAACTTGTGGTACCACGTGGCTGTGTAGGGTTGCTAGACTATATTATACAATAGTACCTACTACTGTATTTTAGTATTTATCGATCTATATATTCAAAAGACTTACCCCTCTCGTTTAACATCTAAAATCGACTAAGGAAAATCAATAAGAATAATATCTTTCCAAAAGATAGAAGACTCAAAATACATCTTTTACAAATCTACCTTGTCCATGTGGTAATACTAGGTCAAGCTTCCAATTCGTCACGAGTGGAGAACAGTCTCCGCAATCGAACATTGAACGGTTAACGAATCAAATGTAGCAAATTATAATTACTTTAATAAATTGAACTATGCTGATAATATAATAATATTTCTTATCCCGAATTCTGACTATGCAGTAAAAATGTTATAAAGCTACTATTTCAAACTACTATTTTAAGATCATTGGCAACCCTATATAGCTTGCCATCTGTGCCGAGTACGAATGCTTTTACACCTGCTATTGAAACTTAAAGTAAATATTCAGTGACGTGTCATATGTTTCTTCTTATTCTTTTCATTTAAAAAACAATAAAACCTGCACTAGAACTATGTTTTGACTTTGAGGTCGTCGGAGACTGCGAACGTTTACAAATATGAATGATAGTTAAAGCCAGAGAATATTTTCTGTTTATTAATTCGTTCGTGAGATACAAAAGAGACCTATAATGTCCCACTGCAACGTCGGTCGGTTCTATGATAAAGGAAAACTTATCCTATTAGTACGTACACATTGGCATACTATACTTATTGTCCATATTACTTTATGTATAATGTTTAGTTATTGTACATATACTTTATTATGATATTATGCTAGCCAAATTATCGCGAAATGCACTATACAGTACATCATGCCTAGTACGTATATCATAAGCGTCAACAACGCGCTACTAACAGATCATCATCTCTTACATCATCCTATAACAATAATGAAAAGAGAACCATTATGTAAACGGAATCTTAATATAAAATCCTACCAGAATACGCTAGGACATCTTTGTATTAAATATCCTATCCTACCCTACGTCACTGGAGGATCAAGTCCTAGCACATTCATTTAAAAAAAATCAAATCGGTCTAGCCGTTTTCGAATTGAGAACCTCCTCCTTTTTTTGAAGTCGGTTAAAAATGACATACATATTTTTATAGTTAATATTTAATTAATTATTATTCTGTATCATTTAAAAATATACATAAAACCACCTTCACAGTTTGTTGACATTTCGTGACCCCGGGCAAATAAAATTAATTTATTTTTGTGAAAGACGGGTTTCTGCACTTTTTGCAATACGATACGATTACGAACACCTTGGGTTTACCAATTCCGGCAGTAAAGGTCAATAAATGGCATCAAGTCTTGTTTGCTCTTATACCTACAAAGTTGTAACCTCTTTGAACGAATGACTGCAGGAAATATGGCAACATTATCAAGAATATTTAAAAATTATTCAACCGTAATATCTACTTGTTAAGATAATGCGTTTAAATTGTTTAGATATTGATATGTAATCACAATCTATTTTTGTTTGACGTTTGAGTCATCATTAAATGATTGACTCAAAAATAACATCGGTAACTCACAGCTATAAACAGAATTTAGTTAGCGTAGTTAACCGTCTTTGATAACAGATGGCGTTAGTTCTTCGGAACTTATAAGAATGAAGGCAAATGTTCGTACCGTTTTGTATGTTTCTTTACTATTTATTAAACGAAAATAGGTTGAATATTTGAGTAATATAGTTACTTATTTTAAAATATTCAAGTGAATCTATTAGAATTGTATTGTATATTGTGCGCACTCGCGTCGAGTTGCCGTGCGGGCGTGCTCGCAACCTTGCGGTGCGCGGCGCAGGTCAGATTTTTCGAAGGTCGATGACTCGCGCTTGTAATCATAGCGAGTTATTATTATTTGTTAACGCACCCCAGGACCCCGAATAGTGTTTCGAGTCGCGTTGCTCAAATCGATGCGTGAAATACTCCCCATGTTAACAATCTCGTAACCATTTCACATTGTCCCCCAACCTGTTCGTTTAAATTACACGCTGAATTTAATATTCTTAATTTTATTACAGGTTACTGTTTCTTTTAATGAATAAAATGTTATTGTTCACAATCAATATGTATTATTAAACAATGAATGCAAATCAAAACATTATGCTAGGTATTTAAATTGCCTTAATACCTAAAAAGTATTAATACTTAAATTACCTTATTATAGTTACCTACAAAGAAAACTGATGTAGAACTTCAAAATCTGTCAGTACAAATTTATTTTAAAGAAGTCAATGTTACAGATACATAAGATTTATATACATTATAATAGATTAAAGAACAATATGAGTGTAAACTACATTATGTGTACATTGCTTGACGACAGAAACGTGTCGCAGTATAGTCTGTGGCCTTCGGGTTGCATAACATCTGTGCCCATTAGTTAGAAAATAAAAAAAGTTAAAGCTTTTAAAACCGATTTTGTTTATGGATTATGGGTCCAGTATGTGAGAGTTGGGTTTAGGGTTGAAGTATGATTCGAAGAAAATGTGTCGTTGTGGGTGACGTGGACGTTTTTATCTGTTCTCAGGTCGTGTACCAATGACGTGCGTAACTATAAACACTATTAGAGATAACTCTGACGCATTATCTTCTACGATTTATTTATCTGCACGAATGGCGGGAAAACTTAATTCGTTGTATTTAACTAATACTTTTTGACGACGTTTGTGTTCATAAAAACTACACAGGAGTATTTGTAGAGAAATGTTACGTTGTGATGTGATGTTTAATTCTTTTAAGTACCTATATGTTAGGTCTTTTAATTTGTATTTGTTGTATAATAATACATAAATTAATTTTGATGAATACCTAATTAAAACGTTATTTGAACACAAGTTGAAGTATACAACAGGAAAACTTTTTGAAAACATCTATTTAACTAACTTACTATAACATGTAGAATAGGCAAAGACCAGCGTTGTTTTAGTATTGTTCACACCATCCACTGAAGTTTGTACGACTGCTGAATAAATTTTCGGCTACCTAAATAATGCTATACCTACTTTCAAAAAGGGCAAAGTGTGTTAATCATTATACTGCGGTAGCTAATATTAATTTAAGTTATTTTTTAAAGATCGTTATTATATACCTAAGTCAAATTATCTCAATACTATATGTTACAAAAAAGTGTTACATAAAATATTACAGATACAATATGGATGGACTCTGTTGGGTATGACACTTTAGAAGAGAGGAGGATGCTAGATTTTAATAATATATCAAATTAGCAAACTTAGTTGTAAATATGTAATTATTATATAAAAAATTGTGTAATGTTTATTTCAATAAGTGGATATTGTCTTTATATTCTAGGTATTCTTTACTATAATAAGTTATGTTTATTATGTTTATCTTGATAGGTAAATAAACAAAGAAAGTAAGAAACGTTCTATAACCTGTCGTACGTTAACCTGAGCTTTTTTTTTAAAATCAGTAACATACAAAAGGGCAAAAGTTTGTATAAATAGATAGATGATACATTTTTGATGTAAAAAATTAAAGGTCTCTGACTTGAGTAAACGGAACGTCAACTACCTACCTGCGATCACGAATAATAGTAAAAGGGTCTTTGTTGTAAACGTTTTAAAAAAAACATTGTGTCTTTGGTGTTTATTCTTATTATAACCTTATAAGCGTTGGAAGATCGAGAATTATTTGAACTTTCTGATTTAAAGTTTAATAAAATTAATTTACTTATTTTATTTTTGAAAAGTTTTTGTTCACTGCAGGTGCATAGCAGTACATATCCTTAGCCTGAGTAAGTAAAACAAAAAAAGTTCTAAAATATTATATTACCTAACATTAACTAGTTAAAATTAATAAAAATCTGTAAATTATTGAGTACAAAATTACAGGTGTTTTCTTTCTTTTCTAAGCTGAAAGATTTATAATTATAATTAATATTTAAAGAAAAGACAAATTAACTAGTAGTTAACAAGGTAATAATAGAACACTTAATACGACACTTAGCAACGTAATTTAATCTCAGCATCTAATTACATACACATTATCTTTTGTTACATACAATGTCAATAACCTAATGCAAAATAAAATAATCGAGTAGGTACAAAACGAACTCGCAATTACTCGCTAATTTATACAATTTAAATCGACTAAATCAAATGATTCTTTTTGTTTAATGTTGTGACGAACCAAAAATACTATATGATGAAAATACTGAATGAATGAGAAGTAAGTAGTTGCATTTATTGGCATTCGAACGGAGATTTTTGAAGGTTTATGTCCAGCAGTAGGCGTCGCCGCGTCGGTTGGCTGATAATAATGATGATAATGATGACATTCGAAAAACGCACTCAAAGAGCACGGATCAAAAATCAATAGCGTTTACGATACCTCGGATTTTCCGGGACTCGGGACCAATGCGCGCGCGAATACATCAAGATCAAGATATTTGAGTGACTTTGTTGAACAATAAAGTGAAATGTTTTAGTTATTATTCTGTATCAAACTGTTTTGTGGCATAGCTACTAATGAAATATCTACGTAGGGATATTAAATAAATAATATTCCTCACACATTCACACAACGCCATCTAGTCCCAAACTAAGAAAAGCTTGTACTATGGGTACTAGACAACGGATTAACATACTTAAATACTTTTTTTTGTAAATACATACCTACATAGAAAACACCCAGACCAATGCAAACAATCATGTTCATGCACACAAAGATTTATTATATTGTAGGATATTGTGCTCAAATATGTTACATTAACACCTGTAAATGTAATACATATAATGTTAAATAATAAAGCTTAGTGTACATCGTGCGCTCGTGGCTCGCTTCCGCGCCATTCAACATGATCACGACCTTCGACTACCGACCTTCATAGACTTCCACTCGACTATCGTATGCATTGCGAATTCGTGCTGCAACTGCCAATATTACCCAATTACGATTTACCGTCAATATCGAAACAATTATAAGCAAGGTTACCGTTTGGATGGGTGACCAAAGAGTTTTATTGAATTGAAGTTTAGATTACATTGATTGAAGTTGGGAAAGTAAAGTGTGTCCATAGATAGAAAGTATAAAATTAATTGGATAATTAACGAACACGTTGTGTTTTACAGCTTTATTATCATTATTATTTAAATAAAATTGTTTTAAGTAAATATTTGATATTGTTAAGTTTGTGAAATCTTACAGCCGTAGTAGTAGTCTGTAAACTATCTAAACGTTTATCTAGACATTAGATTACCTAAATTAATTCGTAATTTAGAAAAGGTTCCGTACAGTTTTGAACAAAGTAATCTTCGAATATCCAAATTTGGATTGGCAGAACTTTAGATAACTGTTTTACAAAATGTGAAAATGTGTATATGCTCGTGACTGTACAAACACTGCTTACTTTGAGACTAGATGGCGTTATGATCTGCTAAGAATAGTTTGTGTCCGACTAAAACAAAAACTACGCAGATTTACATACTAGTCCCGTAATAACGTACAAAGGGACTTCAGTTAAATTGCGTGTATAAATCTGTGTCGTCTGGACTCTGCATAATGCATCTGTCATCAGAGCTAAGAGGGAGTTTACGTTTTACAACTGGTTACTTTCACTAAGCTACAGAAACGTGCTGCGGTTAAGCCACAAATGACAATGAGCTCAACGTTTTTTTTCCTTTTTTTTTAAACACGTAAGTATGTATATGTAGAGACGAGATTGTCAATACGACATAACTTTTCGAATATCTATTTTAGTTTAAGATAAATTTACGCGCTAAGATGTAGGTAGATAGGTAGGTATTAGTTTATACACTCAACGTAAACCCTTATAGCCCTCCGTCGGGCTAGCGTGGTCTAAGGAGACCAAGATTCCCTCATTAACTGGAAATAAAATTAGTGGCCCGTATCCAATCATTAAAATAAGTGATTCCTAAATGCCTTGGCTCTTACGCCCAAAAATATACAGTTAACTTTCTTTCTTTCTTAGTCATCATATCAATGTTGACACCATTTGTGGCATATCAACACAAGAGCTCCATCCCACGATACGTTTGTATTTTAAACAATTGAATAGATAATAATCACATTAGTTATTACAAACGGTAAATAAATACGAGTACCTAATCGTTTCAATGTAAGAGCGATGTCGATAACGCATAATTCGTTGATAATGCACGTTTTAGTTTTTTGTAATATTGAGTACTTGCAATATTAAATCTTGCTTCAGATGTGTTGCTAAGTTTGTGATGTCACCTCAGTGTCGTAAAAGGTGACTAAAGGAACTTCTACTCAACAACCAATATCTCTAATAAAGAATGAAAGATTAACACAAATCTCGATGCTACGTAAGAGTTCATCACTCGGTGTTCTTTCTAGCTGCCAAATACCAGAAGACTCCAGGTAAGGCCACGAAAGAATGTTCGCTCCACCAAATAAAAAAAAAATCTTTCTCTTATTCTCGATGTTATTACAACAAAAAGTACTTATTTATTTTTCATAACAAGTAATTTACTTAGCTCTTATAATGTTACTCTGGCTTAAAAGGCTGTGTGAGTCAGCCAGCATGCATGACCCATTTATGAAATAACATTTAACAAATAAAATACGTAATATTTTTACCTAAAATGTAAACAGAAGCCTGTCGGGATTATAATAAGAGAAAAAAGCGCAAAATCGGTGACCTAGTAACCCGATTGCGGTGTCCATGAGTGAGGCAAGGTCAACCGTTTGTTCGTGTAATATATATAATCACTTTTATAACCGACTACTAAACTTGAACACCTACTTACCTACATTATTTAATAAGTTTATTAATTAATACTTAATTATTTAGAACAATTATTTCGTGACATACATAGGGAGTTATTTAATTTTATTGTTGCTTTGAAAGTAGCTCAGCAAAATATGTCGAGTGAAGATTAGTACCTACAGTATTTCTTACTAACTTTTAATACCTATTATATCAAATGTTCAACACGGCCAACTGAGGTACTCTCAAAAACATTGAACTTAGAATTAAAAACTTTAATTGTGTTTAGCGATTACTTTCTGATTACTTGGCCAACTGGTAAGTGTGTCCTTTGAACTTGATAATAATTTACTATTTCAATCCTAAGTTGTATTTTAATTTACTATTGACAAGTTCAAGATGTAATCAAAAACTTTTTTCGTGTTGACAAATTCAGACAAAAGGTACAGGACAGGAACAACTAATTCAGAATTTTGTCGCAGATACAGTCATAAGACAAACTATTAAGACCTCAAAAGGAGGTTACTCAATGTTTTTATTTAATGACATCTCTAAGTTTGACCTAGATGAGATAAAAACAAGTTGCAAAGTCAATTTAACCTTGGCTCGGGGTTGCTATAGTTTATGGTTCAATAAGTTTGTTGTTTTGATTGTAAAACAGAACAACAGCTCGAAATTGAGCAATTGAATTTCGATTGTTATTTGTTCTGTGGTGATAAATGTTTATGGGATAATGCAGAGTTGTGTAGGATAAAACGTAGATTTAAAACTGAAATAGAAGTTTGTACTAAAAGTACTGTTTTAACTGGTCATTGGCGTAATCTTAGAATCGCCATTAAAAAAAAAAAAAAAAAATAGAAGTTTGAAAAACCTGATGTATATAAAAGAGGAAACATGGACTGAAACTGAATTATTTAATAATTAATTTTCAAGATACAAAATAAACATTCAAATATGTAGTACGAAAATAAATAAGAAAAATGTTTCTTTTTATTAATGTATTTTAGTAGATTAAAATAAATATGTTTAACTGGTTTACTACTCGTTGTGATCAATGGTACTTACGATAATGATGAAGATAATCACAGACGCACTAGGTCGCCATTTGAAACTCATTTATATTTAAACAATTTAGATAACGTATAGCAAATGAATAAGGTAATACGATAAGGAAATGTCATTGAACGCTATTTACGGTGTTATTTGTTGTTGGGGAACGTAATATTAATGTATCTGACGTAGGGAACTGTCACCAATGTTGTTGGTGTGGTAATCAAGTCAGAACACATGGTGTAACTAACTTGGCTGTCAAGTCAACAATCCGATTAGAAGAAGAACGACGGAATTTCTGTATTGTCAGTTCATGGATAGCAAATATTGTTGACAACCCATGCACAAAACAGAGGTTATACACTTTATAACCCATGAATGAAGCCATCGACCCTAAATAACTAATAAAAAAAAATAAGTCCGTAATCCATTACGACGAGTTGAAAGCCTTAAAACAATAAAAAAGTTTTCGACAAGAGTGGATCGTTTTGGGTAACGGGACCTTACAGATACCTACACATACAAATATACCTACTTACTCGAATAATGTATTTAAATCCATCAAGTCCTGTAAATTGATAAAACAATTTTACGTGTAGTGACAGAGTAAGAATACTATGATGTCATCTCCATTATGTTGTAAAATTTGACTTAGGAAAAGTTCGCAGATATTATCTTTACGAAAAGAGAAGAAAAAGGAAAACTTGACCTAAAAACTTAGATCAATCTATCTAACCAGCTTGGCATTATTACGCTAAATATCCCTCCGTCTTTGGATGAAGCCCGGCAGTGAAACAAAAATAGAATTGACTTAAATATGAATCAAGAAAACTATTAAAATATTACACAATATGTCAAAACAAGTGAAATTTAGTTGCTAACCACACATATGGACGAATATGCTGAACTTTAAGTGCGACCTCGTTACGCAAAAATACGGTAACGGTATACTGCCAGACTTATACGACGAAACTACACGAACACTTGGAAAGTATTCGCTTGGAAACAGTCACTTTCTCTTGAACAGGTACCAGTCTTGATCTAACCGTTGTGCTACGTGCTCGCACGCATGTCTACGTGTATCTCTACATATACAGTGCAAAAATCTTATAAAATCGTGATGTGCAACAGATAAAAATGTCCAAGTAGTGAGGTAAAATAAATTGTGTGTGTAAAACTCCTTGTAAGTATTATTGACCTTGCCAGTTTTGCAACACGATGGCAGCTTTTGTAATATACATATTCATTTTAACGTGAAACGAATCTCTAATTTTTTAGATAACTTGACCTCAGTAACTATTAAACTTTCAATTTTTGCACAACTTTATGTAAGTGCTTCTTTCAAAAGTCTTCCAATAACGCATAGAAAGAAATAACTGATGTTCGAAGGCGGAAGAGTATGTAATATTATGTATGTACTTTTCTGTCCTTATCAAACCTCGATTACCTAGAGGCTACAGGAAATAACGAGTTTTCCTTTCATTTTTTTCCCTCTCCTACACTTGTCCTTTCTTTAACGAAACCCGCTTTCAAAACCACTTTGAATATTTTATTCGGATGTTAACGAGTCTGTATCTCAGGCTTGAATTTTAATAACATCACGAAAATGATTTCACAATATTATATAAAAACCTCAAACACATGTACAGGTGAAAGGAACGCAAATATACTAAGCAGTTAAAACTACTAAATTAATTCTAAAAACTTTACGACAATGACTTGGCACAGGCAGGAATGAAAAAAAAAGATTGAAGTGTGGGAAAGAGATAGAAGTATAGAGTAGAGTCGAACAAGTGCGTTACCCCCACGAAGAATATCCGCGTAATTATTTTTATTTATCTTTGCTTAGCACATGGGCGCAGAGTGATATAGAATAATTTGTTGACATAATCATTAATGCTAACCAAATAAAAAAAGATTACAGATTGAATCACGGCTGTTGACTGAATGTTAATATAAGAATTATTGAGGAAAATTATTAACTCGTAGATTCAGACCAAAATTCTATGTATAAATAATAAACATAGAATTTACATTATTTAGTACCTACTATGAATAATAATAATGTTTGGCAATATCGATAAGATACCAAAAAGGGTTTGTGCATACATGCATTGTGTTAGTATTAAAATTTATTATTGTGAAAATTAGTATATCATCATCATCATCATTGATTCATAAAAGAAGAAAGACAATAGAAAAAATTCGGATTTCTCTAGTTATACCTAAGCTTTATAGGTAAAAATTATATGTAATCATTGATTCATATCAGCCAATCGACGTCCACTGCTAGACATAGGCCTCCTCCAAGTATTGCCACCTTGTGCGGTCCTGCCTGAGTCCTGAGTCATGTATTACTATACTTCACTATTAAAATGAAATAAATTATTATTCTGAATATCTTCTCGTATTCGTCAAAATATTTCCTGTAAAACGTAAACAAACGTATCAAACTCTACGAGAAAACATTTATAGAAATGCTATTTTTGATATCGTTTTCCTTTGAAACTTTGAACCAGGGCAATTGCGAATGCTGCAAGAAATTTTACAAAAGAAAACCTTTTGAATGTTTATAAATTTACACAGAAATGCATTTGTACGGATTTATTAGAAATATCAACCTACATTCAAACAAAATCTTTTACAACTAAAAGGCTTTGTGTATTCATGATCAAGAAATAAATTTGAATAAAAAAGCTAATTATATAAACGGATAACAGCGATGTCAAACCCAGGTGAAGTTTCTACATAAATGTTAGGATTAGCTTAGTCAACGGTCAGCAATGATATCGATCTTATTTTAATTATGCCAAGTATGTTAATTTAGTATTACAAAGATTCCTTAAAGAACTTGGTAACTGAATTCTAGTTCATTAAGTGCATAATTAGTTTAAATCTCGATGCTACAAGTTTCAAACTCTTGATGGATAAATTTAATGTCTCCTTTCTAACTCCGGTAAGGTAATTTCAATTACAATCGTCAAAGTTACAAAACATGGTATTACTCACAGATTTAAACTTTATAGCAAATTAATTTTGAGAAATAAGATGCACTCACTCTTTTTTAACATTAATTAAACTTAAATCGAACAGATAATTAGTACCATTTTGTCTCTTATCATGTTTCAAATAACCTTGTTAATTAATTTCGATGTTAAATTAGCTAAACCGGTTTTAAATACGATTATGACTACATAGTTCTATCACCTTCATTTGTGTTCCCATTGCATTTTTATTGTACGAAACTTTATGTACATTATGGTAATAAAGTTAAGGTTCAAAACTTTATTCATTATTGATAATTTATTCAGCGACATTGTCTGACATTCTAGTAGTACAATAGATGCCATGTGTCTCAATTAACATTGTTTTACGTCTCACAAAACTGCGAAACTAAATGTATCTTGTAAGAAACTATTAGATACATAACACAGAGCTGTTTCCACGGCCCTCTGAACGTTAGGTCACGATTTATCACTCCTTATCACTCTAACTATCTTATTGATGTAGGTTTCTCGTAATCGATTCAACAGATAAAGTCTGTAGATATATTTTCCACTAAATAATTCATTGCGAGTATTTTAAATTACAAGATATAATTCGTCAAGCATTGTTATTTGCTGTAGCAACTACGTGTTGACCTTTATGCTCGAGTGCCTGACCATGAGATACTCTGAAGGTTGAAGAATATGCTTCTGGGATAACAGATTTTGTGAAATCAATGATTGCTTTATCCGTCTTGTCATTATTAGTCTGTGTTATTGTAAAATTAAAGTGATTGTAGACTTTGAAAAAGTGTTGTCGCACTGCACAAAACTGCCTAGATAATCTTCTGTGTCTGACGTTGGTGCTGTGTGTGTAACGAGCCAATAGGTCGACCAACCAACCAGTCGACCAGACGCTCTCCCTCCCTCGCTTTGTCCTCCGTCTGCCTGCCCCCTCCTCTCCGTTTCGCCCCTCCGCTCTACTGCGCCAGCCAGTCACCGTTTGGTCGACGGTAGGATCGCACGGTTCGCTCCGTCGTTACTAGTAGAGTTCTTTACGTCATTCTTAATTTTGTGTTCAATTTAAAACTCACACAATCCAGTAAGTAGCGCGTGCTCTATCGTTACCTTCCATATTTTAAAAACGCAATTGCATTTGCAATAATTAACAGTAAAAAGTGATAAAACTTACTACCGCTTTGTCTTGTTACAGGTACCTACTTGGAACTGGGTGTGAACCCAGATACGGTGTGTGTGGTTTCATGTAATCTTATACAATATTTTACACTGTTATTGAAGAAACTTAGAAGTGGATTTAGTGAATTTTGTTCAGCTCTGTGTTTGTGCGTCTATGAATATTGTACGGAGCTAATTGATTGAAAAGTGCAGTGAACTGCAGTGTACACTTGATAAACAGTTCTCTGATTGTTATGCTCTGTACACAAGTGATCAGTGTCATTATTGGATTGTTATCTATTTGGATTCTTAGCAGCTAAATGGCTATAGTGAGTATTTTTATTATTTAAATAGTTGTGTAGCCTTCAAACTATTTCTTCTATTGTGCGGTTGCTTCCGTCATTATTCAATTCTTCATGCTTCAAATTAAATAACTTTGAAGAGTAATAAATGTTTTTGGTCGTCTAATTACTTTATTTACTTAAGAATTAATATAGATTAAACTATATAATGTCAGTAACAGATTAAAGTTTTAAAAGCACCATGTAGTCTCGAATAAGGGATTATTGTAAACAAAAACCAAAGAGTATCGTGCAGGTTAAGATTTTTTTATCGTGCCTCGGAGAGTTCAGGCAGGTGCAGTGAACATTCTACGAATTCTCACGCTCGCTTGCTTTGTTGGCCTTCTGTATCTATTTGCTACATGTATAAATTAGTCATTGTGAATTGTTGAGCAAGGCTGCAAAGCTAATGAGACATAGAGATTGCGAATATACGGGCGCCATCTTACAGCTTGCCTGACGCGCATCGCGACCTCGTGAGCAAGTTCACTAAATTTAGAACACGGTTGACATTCAGTGCTCTCGATAATTGTATAAATGTTTAATCGCTGTTTATAGTCAATATAACGTTTTATTATTTAATTAACTATGAATATGGACATTTTGTATTGAGGTCATTCTATTAATTATTTTAAGTACAAGTCGCTAGCGTAACGATTTAATTAAAAACTTAATGTTGTATTGATGATAATTTTTATTCAAACAAAACGTATTTTGTGTTTAGAATATCAGTTGGATATTCGATTGTTCTTTATCTTATTCTAATCCCACACAAAATCACGACCGATTAAGACGCAAAAAATCTGTTGCTTGTTGCAACATTTACTCACGGTCACCAAGCTAATGAGGAAATACTTCGTGTTTATAATATTAAAAATTTATCTTTGGTTTGTCTTAATTATAATTTGTATGGCAACACTTAAATTAGATTTTGGTATTATTTCAAAGATGATCGAAACATCTGACGCTTTTATTTTATGTGAATAAGATCCATCTACAATAGGTCTAATGAATTATACATAGAGGTAAATACTATGAATAATTTGGTAAACTAGGTTATTTATTGTGGTTACAAAGTATATATGTTAGATAAATTAAATTGTATGTTATAAATAGATTACATATTTAACGGCTTATTGGAATAACAACAGATAAAGCTACTCTCCTTTCAAAACTTTAGTCCTATAATCTAAGATCAAAATCATTTCAGTATGAGCCTTGGATACTTTAACTTTTTTCTTAATATTACTAATGATAAACATTTTTATTCCAATTTACTGTATTAATGGAATATCGTACCCAATTTTGACGCTTAATTATTATATTTTGTTTACATTTAGTTTACCTGTAAGATTGCCTTATATCATTCTTTACAACTAGTTAAAGCTAGAATAGTATTTCGTGTTCACGACGAGTGTAGTAAGTAAGTGGGTCAAGGCACGGTAGCGCGGCCGACCGACACGTTTCCTACTCGCTACAGACTCTGACGACACCACAAGGAAGCCACTCGTTATTCGCACTTTAAACCGTTTATTGATATAAACGACTTATATGTGCTTGTTATTATTAGGAAATTACTACTCGTTTATAATGTTGACCATGAGATACTTGTCCATGAAGTCTTCATTTACATTTAAGCCCGATTTACACATCAACAAGTACAGTAGCGAGTTCAGTAGTAAGTTGTTGATTAAGTTGATTTGAATAGATCTCCATCCTATTTTTTGGTGAGTTATATATGAGGTACGAAGTAGCCCCCTCTCTCGCGTCTGTGTAAATCAGGCTTTAGGTGAAGTGTGTGCGTGGTACATTTCAGCTCAAATACTGAAAGTATTCTCTCCTTTCGGCAATGTACTGTTAATACTTTCGACTACTTATAAGATAGAGGGAAAAATTGTGAATGTAATCTTGATAATGTGGAATAGATTTGCATTTGCAGACGATACTGCTCTTGTGATCTCATCAAATAAAGATAGGTGATACTGATAATCAATCTGTTTAAAATATTAGGTCAACGCAATTATCAGGCAGTTGGTTATTCACACCTTTTCTCAAAGATACAATTGAACCAAGTATTTTATTTAAAACGCAAATGTTACTAATTTTCTAAATTGACACTAGCAAACGAAATTCCGTTTATAAAAAAATCAATGATCTCAAAATGTTTGTAAAAGTTGTCGCTGAGAGGAAACCAAAACAGCATTATAACAAATACAATTACGAGAACGGTAATGTCCCACCTGTAGGGACAGTGCATTACAGTCTTTTCTTCCCTAATCGCCTTTTACGATACCCAAGGGACAAGAAGGGAAAGCGCAATTCTTATTTCGCCACATGAAAAATTATTAAGTCTATATTATTGTCTCCCTTAGTTTCCTATACAGTTATTATAATTATGTAGTTATTAATGAAAACTCACAAAGAACTTCTCTTAATATTATCCCCCTTACTTATAAACGCCTCTTAAATTTAAACACTGTTTAGCGAGATTTTTATTAGTAAAATCAACATTATACCAAACAAAACCCTAATAATATGTATAAACGGCAGATTAACGGGGCATGCTATTTCCCTTTATTTTGCTTGACGTTTCGACACAGTATACTGGTTGTGGTCGCAAGCTGCTGAGTCAAAAACGCGATAGTTTAAAAGTTATAAACATCTCTCAACTATTAAAATGGATGCAAAATAAGTTTAGACCTTGAAACTAAACTAGGCGTAGTTACTCATAGTTAGCCCTTTATGTCGATCATAGACGCTTGTACTATTATTTATGGTTATTGTTTGTATCCTGTGACCTGTGAGATATATTATTTAATTATTATTAACAGTCGATTAAGACTGTACACAATTTATTACGATCGCAAAGAAAAAAATGGAGGACTTAAAAAACACGTTGTCAAAGTTAAGTTGCGGTATTGTAACTTATTCTGATTTTTTCATAAAAGGCATTAGTACCACAACCTCTTGGTTGTAATTGCTTCTAAATGTGTAACGTATGAAACTAACCTTTTTTGAACCCAGTCCTACTGCATGGACCAAAAACGGCTGACAGGTTCGAAATTTAAATGTTGAACATTGTTTTGTAAAGCCTGAATAGTTTTAAAATCACAAAACAATAGTAAACTAAAGTCGTGCTCACAGTGTTTAGCAAATGAGTTCGCTGTATACAAACAAAGGTACATACGTACATATTTAGCAGATAACAGCGGTTTGTTCTAGTTAACGTTATACGCTGAGCACCGACCCACTTAGATACTGACTATCACTTGCCGTTACGATAACGTACAACCACTTTCTCTACACGCTCCATTTACTCAAATACTTCGTCTCTTGTTTTGCTAAGACAATTAGCATTAGTAGTATGTACTAGTTTTTAATATGTTGAGGATATTACGTAAACGGGAGATCAACACGCATGCTCCACACTTTTATTTTTCTTGACGTTATGGCACAAATTGCAGCTGACACTGCCACCTTGCAACCACGACCAGTGCAACCTGTGTCGAAACGTCAAACAAAATAAAAGTAATTTAAGTGTGGCCAGCGTGGTATTAATAGGCCAAGTAGGTTAACATAGTAGGCATTATTTTGTATTTGTACGTGTATGGTAATGAACCAAGGAATAAATAACCATTTTACGGTAAAATAAATTACCGTTTTAATTGAAAAAGGTGCCCGGACCCTTTGTGTGCTGTTAAATTATAAATTGGTGTGCTCTCCCTGAATTAAAAAATATATGTAGTAGGTACGGTGTTACCCCATTCAAGCAATATTATTTAAAAAAAAAATAATTGATATAAAATTGTGTAAATAGAATCTATTTGGCCAGCATGACATTGGTAAGACAAGTTTATCACCTGAAAGAGGCTCGGCCCACCAGGACATAATAAACTGTTACGTTAAAAAATAATTTATTGAATGTCCTTGTTTTTCGAATTATCTATGTCGTTTATCATGCAATAAATCCTTAACGGTTTTTATCAAAGGTCGCGTTATTTTTCAAGATGGATAAATTTTATTATCAAACAGAAAAACCGCAATGTAAGTCAAGGTGTTTTAGTATGCCGATCAGCAATATTCGCTTTCGCATATTAATTTAAATTTCGATCGCTTTATTTAACGGTACTGACAAAACGGAGATGAGTGCAGAAGTTCATATTTATATGAGTTCATACCTATTATGATAACGCACACTTGAAGTACTGTTCAATTGTTCACGCACAGCGATATAGAGGAAAGGTTGGGTGGAACAGACAGCACAAGCGTTCAGTGTCGCGATATTTTCTTCAAAACTTAGTAATATTTTTTTATTTTTTATTTTTATTTTATTGCAATGGTACAGTAACAGATTACAGATTAAACATTACATAATAATACAAAACATTTAACACAGTTACAAATTTGCAATCCACTTATAACTATACACAACACTTAAAACTATCTTATATTGCTACAGTGTTAACTTACATATTGTTTATAGTACATTTGAAATAAGAAATTATTATTTGATGGACTTATATAGAGACCTCCTAAAAACATCAAAACTATCAAAAAATATATCAACCTCAGAACAAATGGAATTATACTGACTACACATACGTGTAATCGGGTTATTTTGGGATACATTATTGTTACTAGAGGGAATAGTAAAGAGTTGTGGTATTCGCACAGATCTCGTTGGTACCTTAATATTTAGAGTTGTAACTAGCTGTACGTCTAGTGAACCGTTTACTATCTTGTGTAACATGCACAAGTCACTTATCCATCTTCTACTCTCAAGATTTGTCATTCCGAACTTTAGTAGTCTATCCTCATAATCTTTTATTTTTTTTCTGTAGCCAAACTTTGAACACAGTGCTCTCATGAACCGCCTCTGAATTGCTTCTATGCGATCAATATGAGTCTTGTAAATGGGAGACCATATGGATGAACAGTACTCAGTTATACTCCTGACTAATGAGTTATATAAAATTATCAAAGAAGCACTTTCCTTAAACGGCTTAGCATTTCTCAGGACGAATGACAACATACGATGTGCTTTACTGCATATATGGTCATAATGATGTCTGAATGACATGGCAGAATCGAATATCACCCCCAGGTCACGAATGACAGTAACTCTTTCCAAAATGACACCTTTAATATGATATGAGTAGTTAATAGTACTTTTATTTTTAGTAAATGATATTATTTTACATTTCCTATCGTTAAGGGACATAGAGTTATCCTGACACCAACTAATAATTATGTTAATGTCAGCTTGTAGACTCTCACAGTCATGTTGGCCTCCGATACGCCTAAATATTTTCAGGTCATCAGCATATGCCAAACATTCACTACCGATTTTATTGATCAGATCATTGATGAAAATTAAAAACAAAAGGGGACCCAAATTGGACCCTTGTGGGACTCCAGATCTAGCCACAAACGGTACTGATTCATATCCATTAAGAGTTACTAGTTGTGTTCGGTTTAGAAGATATGAAGATAGCCATCTGTATAAATTTCCGTGAATTCCATAGCTCTGAGCTTTAGCGAGCAGCGTAAAATGATCAACAAGGTCAAACGCACATTTCCTTCCTGCTTGTTTCATTAATAAATAATACAAGAAGCACGTACTGGGGATTGCTCGTTCGAAAGCCGACTTGCAGCCCTATTATAAGCAGGGCTTAACCCGACTCCTGTGTTGAGATCACAGTGGCATTTATGCGATCAATATTCGCCGAATGTCTCTATGGATACATATTTCAAGTAGGTTTGAGTTTAACATACCTGTGACACTAACAGCTTGAAGTCAGATGGGATTTATACCGACACATAATAATATAATCTTCAAGATCAGGACAATAGTTGGTAAATAGCAAAAACGAGACCTATACCGCGATTGCCAAAATGTTAGGCATGAAGTACAGTTGGACTTCTGTCCCACTTAAGTGGCAGTAAGGTAACGGTACTTGGTAAATTCCGGCTGGCGGTCCTCATGTGTGTCTTTACCAGCACGATTATCGAATATAACATTGACTTTCACATTTTAGTATCGTAGTGATGTAACTCGGTATCACAGCGCCCGCCAATACGATTAGGTAAACGTTCTGAACAGCTTTCACTACACTTTCACCTCTATTTCCGCGTTGTTTCGAGCTCAGTGCGCTCATTTACACAGATTATTTCATATTGCAACACTGCGATCAACGTTTTATGATGTGATATGAGTTTTGTATACAGGTTTTTACTATTATAACCTACATTCGGATTTTAAAATTCGAACAAATTGTTTTTTAAAAGCGAAAGTTAGTGAGTGTGACAGCTGACATTACTATGTATGATGCCGCATTTTTTGTTGGCTATTCCTTGTTCATCGAAATAATATCCGCAAACTTTCCCGTAGTCGATTTCCACAACACCAAATTGAATAAATAAGACAGTTATTTCTAAATTTCAAGAAGATTCTTCTTGAAATCTTTATGGTATATCACGATGATCAAAAGAATAAATAAATAGGCCACGTTCAATATAGATAAGATTAACTATTTATGTAGTAGGTAGTAGTTATATCTACAAGTAGATAAGTATTATATACGTATTTGATAGTTTAATTTCAAAATGTAGGACAAATATGAAGGTGATTTGAGATAATGAGTTATAGTATACTAACATAGTATGTTGTATAGTACGTATAATCAATTTTTAAGGGTAATATCCCAGTAATATATAGAAAAATTGAGTGAGATTAACTACTGACATGCACGGAGTTCGATACTCTCGCAATAAATCGCATATCCTTGTGATATAATGTAACTATTTTTATTTAATATTTAAAAAAAAGTCATAACCCGCACCTGCCTGCGTTCATGCCCTGTGTCGCAGAGAATTACGAGCTGAATAACGCAACTTTCACGTTCGACAGCCCCGGAGTAAATTTTGTAAAAAAGAAAAAAAAAGGTATGAAATTAATTTAAAACAATCCCTAATTTAACAAAAGCAAACAAATAATATTACTTCTCTTAAAATTAATTATATTTATAAACTTAGTAACTAAGCACTGATATCGTAATATGTATGCTATGTACTTATAATATATGATTCCAGAGCATTGCTACAAAGGTTATCAGAACCGATAACATGAGCTTCCTTCATATTATTTATAATACTACAAAATATTACAAGTCCCGGACCGTATTCTCGGAAATCGCGGCTGATTCGTTCAAATTCTTACGAATTTTACCTGCTGTGCTTAAAAAAAATATGAGTCATAAATTGATTTCTTCTTTCGTATCCACACAGCTTTCATCGTAGATAAGATTTCTTGGTATTAAATATTTTTATCATTCGAATTTTGAAGGTTTATAAGACGATGTATCTTTCATTAATCGATAACATTCGACTCGAATATCGAGAAGTCGCTGTACTAAATAAGAAAAACAGGAAAACTGTCTATTATGTCATTTATGGTAATGGCGTGTTATTTTGAATAAACAAGTTGGAGAACAACCCCTCTTTTAAAAGGGTTCTCAATTCAGTTGTATTTTTGTTTTATAATGTTTGTTACTTTCGAATTCAGCCATAACTTTGAACAAAAAAGGTTTACTTATTGTTTCAAAGTTTGCCTAATACAATTTTCATGAAAAATGGTTATTATATCAAAAAGTCCGGAATTACTGTGTAATATCATAATTAAAAACATTAAGTACTTACGTATTTATGGGTATTTTGTTGCTGTGAATAGACAATTTATAAAAAAGCTACTATATTAATGCTTTGCTTTCTTTAGTTCTACCATTATATTAAATAGCTTATAATTCTCGATGAATTACTCAACATTTCGCACTCAGCACACGATCTCAACTTTTTGCAGTTTAATTCACTCGACATAAAGCCTAACTACAACGATCTAGTCTCCAAATAAGGCTGTGTATAGAACACCTTTGCCTGAACTACCATTGCTATTTGTCATTGGAATCTAACTATAGAACAAAGGCATTGTGCTCCATATCTCAGGACTATTTGAGGTATTTTATTCGTGGAATTAATAAGGAGATGAATCATTTGATTTGATAATAATATTTCTAATTACATTCTTGTTGTTTGTAAACAATAATTGTGGGTCTAATTTCTAATTATATTATATGTATTAGTTGCTACGCTTGCTTGTACTACATAATTATATAGCTAGTAAAATTAGCAAAATCATCGAAAACTAAGCTTCAAAATCTTTTATAATCTTCAATTGGTGATGGAGTAAGAATGCACAATATCACTACACCATCTCATCCTCTGGGTTGCGTAAAATCCAACTACTTAAGTTAAAATTCGCAGAAATAATATCTTAGAAAACAATAGGAAACTTTACGGAAAACCCTATACTAATTAATCCGTCTGGCGATTAAGATATAAGTAGAAAAACTTTACATCTACCACTGGAGGATGCTAGTCCCTATAAGGTGGGACTTTCGTTAATTGATCAACCTTAAACAAAAAGTACTTGTAAGTAAATCAATTTGACCTATATGTGTATAACTTGGTAACAATACTCATATAAAATGTATAAATGATTATTCTTGTTAAAAAACCAACAAGGCAAGCCGTTTTGTTCCGTGGCATTGGCCTGGTGACCGATTGAGAAGTTGCTTCGTCCGCTACACGTTTACACAACTGCTTACACACTTAGTCATATCACGCTATCGACAATATGATGTTACCATTATGAAAATTGTCATTAACAAGAGTTACGCAATAGCAACACTGAATTAAAAACATTATTGTTGCATGCAGGAAATGCTTTAGTCTTACGTAATGCTCTAGTAATAGACAATAACATTTATAGTTTTTTATTACACTCATATTTCGTTTTTTGTTTCAATCGAAATAAAACTTTTTTGACATCCGCTTTCTCTATAACACCAGCTTCAGGTAATTTCTATCGTAGACTTCTCTCGATTTCTCCTTGGTTCCCCCACCAGATTAGGGCCTAATGACAATAGGATCTTTTATTTATTTTTTAAATCTTTAGCGTAGTTAACGGGAAAACAAACTCAACAAATTAAAAAATAGGGTTACGCTCTATTACTTTCTACTTTTTTTAAAGTCTGTTAAAAACACAATATTTTTGTAGTTCTGAAAGTTTTATGAAACTACGCTTAAAATAATAGTGAGCAGGTTCGTGAGTTGTTTGCGAATCGTACAGTTGCCACTATTGACCTACTGACACAGAAACGTTTGAAGGAAAACAACTTAGTTGAGTGTCACAATCTACTCACGACCGTACCATCGATATTACTTTCGTTTACCATGAATAATCGGATAATCGATTCAATTGTAATTAACGTAAATATCGTTAATTGACGTATGGATTGTTGATGTAAATATTCGGCAAAATTCCATTCGATTACAGTCATTATTTTAAATATCAATCATTATGATTTAAATGGCGTTTTGAATTATCTTAACCGTTAATTTTAAAAAACTTTTTTCATGCGTTTATCTTCTTGCCGGACATTACAAGTAAAACAACAGGCAAAGAGGAAACCTTCTTTTGCGGCTGTTTTGACAAGACTACCAATATGAAACAATGACGTAAAAATAATAATGTGTTTTTACCTACTTACGCCTTGGCTCCATGAAGTCTGACAATTCTGCCAGATTCTGTATTGAGATAGAGTATATTATACCCTTATTGTGTTAAAATAACTTTAAACGGTCTTTAACGAGATATTCTCAGTGAATAATTTAATTATTATAATGATCCTATAAATTGTGTATTGCATTGTTTCAACAGACCTTAAAGTAAAAAACAAACAACGAACCTACTTTTTCGTAACATTTCCTATTTGTATATAAATAAAGATAAGAGAAGGACGGCCGGGATATTGTTAGGTGAATGTTGGAGACAATCCAAATAGTTGAGCTCTACTTGTTACAACTCTTTAAATAGATCGCAGTAGGTATTTTATCTCAAACTATTTGTGTTAACTAACCAGCTGTTGCCTCCTGTTAATCGAAATTCGATTTTATGAAATTATACGTGTGCTGTTTTGACTATCGGGGTCAAACCAACTAAAATGGCGCGTGGCGTCGCGATCATTCGTCGTCATTCTTTTTTTAAAAACACCGATGTATTGCATTATGTTTCAGTGGATCCAAAAATTTGTATATGCGTTTGTTTTCCTATAGATACTTAATATCTGTGAACCTTTTATAAGCCGGTTTTAATGACACACATGAATTATTAGAATGGTAACACCAAGTATTCTTACTCCGTCGCCACACGAGAAAAACAGTTTACGAAAACGTTAATAAAAGTTTATTGAACTCCTAAAGACGTCAACAAACAATATCACGACGAAACTCTTAATTACATCTAACAATTAATCCCAGATTTAATGTGGTAAACAAACTTCTATATTGTTCGAATTAGTCACAGGAATTTACAAATTTAATACAATACCATAGATGACTCATTTAGTAATTCCTGTAATGTTAATTAAACAACATTGATAAATGAGTTCATTTAAAATCCCTTCTATCGTAATATAACTTGTTTATTTTGCATTCATTGTTTTACATACTTGGAAGTTAAACGTCATTATAATTAAAATTTCTCTGAATTATTACAGTCATACAGTGTTGTATACTGGAATAAACAGGGGTCCCCCGTATTCACTCAGTACCCTTTTTTTTTTTTTTTTTTTTATTCTCCCTCTGGGTCTCTTCGCAGGGGCCCCGGGTATGCACCGTTAAGCATCGACCCCAGGGTCCCCTGCAGACCTCGGCCGCTCTATTACGGCCCCGTCCCTATGTGGGAGAGGATCCCCAGTCCTCTCTACCGGGGGGGGGGGGGGCGTGTGTGGGGGGGAGCACCTACACACGCCAACGTCTTGGCCTGCTTCTGCACGGGGCAACGGGCAGCCCATCCGTCCCGTTACCCCCAGGCCCCCCGTCATGGAGGTCGGAGATCGTTGGCATAATGCCTCCTCCGACGCCCAGGACGCGCGGCGACATGCGGGAATGAGGGATCTCTCTCCCGCAAGCCCTCCGCCGCCTCCTTCGCTAGCATTACATGCTCGCAAAAGGTGGCGACGGCCCGCCACGCGCTCTCGCTGGAGACCATGGCCTGAACCATTGTCTCCAGCGAGAGAAATGCCACTCCTAGACCCACAACGAGGTCCTGCCGTTGCCGTGCCCACGCCGGGCACTCCACCAGTGTGTGGAGCGAGGAATCCTCGCTGCAGTTCCGGCAACTGTGACATTCGGGCGTTGGCTCCCGGCGAATACGGTGCAGATACTTACCGAAGCATCCATGCCCGGTAAGCATCTGCGACATCCGGTAAGAGAGGCTGCCATGCCGCCTCTCGAGCCAATCCTCCATGACCGGACTTACCGCCCTGATAAGGGCGTGCCCGTACCTCGGTTGCCCAAGTCGCTGTCTCCATTCCTCCATGAGATCGTCATGGAGCAAGGACCGCTGCGCCTCGACTTCGCGAGGGGCAGGTATATGTCCCTGCTCCAGAGCCCCCCTGTGCCACCGATACAGTGACGCGAGAGCCCTCGCCTCCAGATCCCATGGAGGAGTTCCGGCTAGGAGACTCGCCGCCTCAAAGGAGATCGTACGATATCCCCTGATGATTCTGACGGCCAGCATCCTCAGCGGACTCTGAAGAATAGTCGCTGTGCTGGCCGTCAGGCGCTCCGCCCATACAGGCGCGCCGTATAGCGCCATCGATCGTACGATCCCCACGTAGAGTCTCCTACACGGGGTGTTAGGTCCCCTCATGTTGGGCATAAGCCGCGACAGTGCAGCCGCGGCGCCCTTAATTTTGGGGACGATGCTTCGGACATGTGGTCCGAAGCCCCATCGGCTATCGAGGGTGATCCCAAGATATCTCATCGAGGGCTTGATGCCGATGCTAACACCATCCACCGTGACACTGGAGCCTGGAGGGGGCGCCCGTCTGGGTCCGTGAAAACACAGGGCCTCAGATTTGTTGAGCGCCACCTCCAGCCCCAGCCGCCGGATTCGGGCAACGACCTGGGCAACCCCTACCGTGGCCGCTTGGGCTGCGTCTTGGAACGTTCTCCCTCGTGCTGTCACGAGGGTGTCGTCGGCGTAACAAAACACCGCGACACCTCTGGGGAACGAACCACGCAGCACCCAGTCGTATCCGATGTTCCACAGGAGCGGGCCAAGCACCGATCCCTGTGGAACACCGCACGACACATCTCGCCGACCTGGCCCTAGCCAACTAGGGTAAGCTATGGCCCTCTCAGAGAGATAGGCCCCGACAATTCACTCAGTACCCTATCGTCTAAACCCAAGGGAAATTAACCACCTTTTTTTTATAAACACTTTTTACACTATCACCAGTTCGAAAAAAGTTTCAAATGCTATCTTGAGCTTGACGACAGACAAAAGACAACTCCAGCACTAGAGATCGAGCTGTGCATGGCGGGCATGCAACTTTTACATACTTAAAATTAATAAAAACCACAATAAACATGCAGATTAAAACTATAATTTTTGAATCGCAAAAATAATTAAATTGCTTGGGACCACTTTGCCACCGAAGCATTAAATACTCTTGGTTCGATTTGGTCTGGGCCTTACCTGCGTAAGAAAGTTTTTACAAGTTCTACCAGGTTTTGGTAATAGATGGCGTTGTCTGAATATGTAGGTGTTATAGTTATTAATATTTATCAATATAAAAATAATATAACTACAAAGGAGTTCGTGATGAGATCATCTTAATATCGAATAGACTTACGAATACTGTACAGGCCTTGAGGTTTGTATTGAGCTGTAGCCGTGGGAGGTAAGGCTACAACAATAATTATTATCTATTCTTATTCAGTTATGATTTAACCCTAGATAGCTAACCTTCCTAAACTACTATGAAAAGCTAACCATTCGACTTTTTGACGACCATTTTTTAAAATGAGATTTTTATGTATTTAAAACTATATTTCAATTAAGATTATTAAACTGAGGGGAAATATAGCGTATAAATTAAAAATAATTAATACAAAAGTAAATGTTATGTAACTCTTAAGTATTAAATCACATTTTTTTAATGACCCCTATTTTTTTTAATCAAAAAGGCACTCTAAATATTATAATGACTAAATTACGAGAATTAATTTTTTTACTTCTTAAATAATTAAGTTTAAGGTTTATAAACATTAAATAAATGTAAAATATTTAGATATTTTGGCACAAGTTGGACTAAATAAATCAACTATATGTTCACCACAAATGGGAGTTTTGCAACTGTTACAATTATTCTTTGCCATACGCCTCATCTTATAGGAACACAATCTGCAGCTTTAGATGCACCTCGGCGTTCACTTAGTTGGTTTAAATTGGCAAACGTGTAGGTAAAAACGTTAGAAAGATAAATAAAGATAATTATGACATGTTCGTCATTTTGACGAACGTTAGCTATCTAGGGTTAAGTAGGTAAGGCTAAGAAGTAAACAGACAGATTATGCCTTAAAAAGTGGTAAATATACTATACGACAATTCAGACAAATTGCATCGACCGTGATCATGCTTGGACTGCAAACGGGTAGATTTGTTAGTAGAATAACAGCTTATATTTTAGGCTTCGTCAATGACGCGACGTCCAAGAACAGCCGGGTTACCCATTGCCATCATCAGGTGTGCGACTTTTTGGTCTGGCAACTTAGTGTTATTGAAAAACCTTGCATCTTTTCCCTAGGATTGCCAAAATTGCTAATAAAATGTATATTAAAAATGGCAATTCACAACTTTTGTAACTTCGCAATTCAATGTTTTATTTCTCTCTTATGAAAGCACTGATAAAGTTATATTCATTGCATTAGCCAACGCTCACGGGGGTTTACGAAACGATTTTATACGAATAGGTACATAAATAATTAATAAATTCCGTATTTCTTTTTAAAAGGATGACTTTGCGCGGGAAATTATTGCATCTCCATTTTGAATTGCTCTACAGAGAACATAGAACAAGACATTTGACATTTCGTCATCAGTCCACAGAATATTTATTATACGCTTAAAAGTGATTTGCGCTATACGGTAGGTATAAAAACGGTTTTTACATACTAATACTTATGCGTAATAGGTTAACGAACGCGCAAAAATGTTTTAGTTTGACGACTTAAATAACTCAAATGCGAAACTTTAAATAAAATGCGCGTTAGAAAATCAATTCGATATAAATCATTACAAAGGGGGCAAATGATTTATGACAATGTTTTTAAAAGATAGTTAAGCAATTACTCTTCTAGAGAAAACAGTATAGAGGGTGTAATTTATTGTTTTTTTTATTGCTGTTGACTATAGAATAGAAGCTTTATTGGGTTAATTGTCCATGTGGTGACGGAGGATAAATACAACCCTATCTATATAAAATCTTACCCCCTATTATATCCTAGGGCTGTTGTAAAACTGATAAAGATAGACACTAATGTTAAATTTTCAGATAATACAAAGACACTAGACAACTCGCACTCAGACAAACAGACAAATCACTTCACTAATTGAAGTCCATAGGCCTCTTCCTAATATTTCCACTTTACGCGGTCCTGCGTCTCTCATCCATCAGTTTTCCGCCGCCCTAATTGGGTCGTCTGTCCACCGTGTGACGGGTTTTCCTGCCTTGCGTCTTCCGGTTCTCTTACTTAAACAGCTCTGAAGTTGTTGCAAATGGTTGCGCATATTATGTCATTTTTGAAACGAAATGGTGGGGAGCGGGTGTTTTCTTTGTTCCTGTACATGCACAGAATACTTATACTCAAAGCGCGTACTTCTCTAAAAGCTAACTTCAGGCCGGCCGAGGTTATTGCCGCCGTACTGAAGTTTGACAGGAGTGTACGCTAAAACTTTCGCTATGAAAGAAAGAAGAAGAGAGTGAGAGTGAAGTTTCACAATACGAAAGAAGTTTATATATCAGTATACCGGGAGCGGCTCTGTCCCACATTTCTGTTCTATTTTTCTTACTGGTGCGCCAACGCCATCTATTATTAGATGCCGCATTGTTTATGGCCGTCGACCGACTAACATCGCTCAGTTTCAATTACCTACACTTCCTGTATTTGTTTCTATAAATGTTTGAATTATTGTTTTCTTCATCTTACGAGTAATATTGTAAGTAGGTAAATATGAATGATGTAATAGGTGATGTGATAAAAACGCCTGCTTCTAAATTATCTTTATTTGTAGTAAACTCGTCTAGCCTGTGATATTATTAATGAGTGGTGATTTATAAGGTCTGATAAGATTACTGACTTTATTTTTACAGACTTCTTCCGTAATAGGGATCTTGCTTCTCATTGCGAGCATTTTAAATAAACATCAACCAGGAACAGATCAATCATTAGAGGATCACAAATACTTTTATCTTGTGAGGGACTCGAACATGCAAGCGTAATTATTAATCTATACTAATATTAGAGGTAAAGTTTGTGTGTTTGTGACGTTGTAGGGGGTAATCTATGGATCTATTACTGAACCGATTTTAAAAATTCTGTTTGTTTTGAATAGTCCATTTATCGGGGAGTGACATAGGCTATATAGTATCACGCTATGACTAATAGGAGTGGAGCAGTAATGAAATATGTTTAAAAATGGGACGCGTTTTTTCGCCGCCCAACGAAGTGGGCACGGGTCAGCTAGTTACTTATACAATTACGTTGTAGGTACCTATTTGTTGTTACATACCATTATAATATCCGCATTGACCGGGACATGAAAGGGAGCATAAAATGTAATTTCGTTTACCCCGTACTCCCCTATCGCCATTATTTGCTTACCGGGAACAGTGGGGTGGTATGGCCTATATGATTTGTACACGAACGTGACGAGTAGGGGCGTTCAGAAGATTAATTGAGTCTGAAATTAGTATGTGCTCTTATTTTACGACTCTTTTTATTGTCAATGAGATTCTGCCATGTTGCAGAAAGGCTTTATGCTTTTGTAATAATTTACGCTAAAGTAAGTGTTATTGGTAAAACTATTGGGTGCATATTTCTACTGCTTGTCATGTAGTTATGTCTTTCTTTCTTGATGTATATAGGGTAGTAGGTAAAATTGCAGAATGCAATCTCTGTGACTTTATTGAATTCTTCTTGTGTAACGTGTAGCGTATTATGTTTTCCTAGAACAGATTTTACAACATTTTGACTTGAATTAGAGTTAAATTGGTCGGGAATCGAACCCAAAACCTCTTCGCTACACAAGTCGTCAAAAGCAATGACTCTTTGATTGATTTTCTTATGCATATAAAGTGACATTTCAGAACGTTCATAAAACTTAATGTTAACAAACGATACATACAATTTATCGTCACAGGAAATCGTGATAAATCATCATTAACTACGAGAAATAACTACATTGTATTTAAAATGTATCTTAAAACACATTTAAACACGTATTTATTATTAACTAACATAGTCTCACAGCTTATTACGTGATATTTAGTTTATTTGAACATCAGTGCTCAGTCTATGGTCGATGTTATAATGTAAATAGCAAGGTCCTCTTTAGCAAGAGATCTTCTAGGGCTGTACCACCCGCTTAATACACCTCCTAGTCCTAACAATACCTAGTCTGAAAATGTTACTGTATTTAACCCGAGACCTCTGCGTAGCAGCCATGTAATATACCGACTGCGCCAGAGGTCGTGTTGTTGTGTGACTGGAGGTCTATAGTACATAATATCTGATAAAGTCCCCGCGACAGACAGCATGATTAAATTAATTGTCGTTTCTAAAGATTAAATATTTTTTTTTTTTTTTTTTTTTTTTTTTTCTCCCTTTCTACATCTGCAATCGACTTGAACAAGTCACAATCAGATCTGATCGCTGTAGGGCATGTAATAACCATGCTTCATTAAGCATGGTCAGCATTAATTATTTAAACTGGTTATTCTCTACTGTCTATGTCCAGTATGTTCCACCTCTTTAGGCGTTGGATTGCTGGTTTATTGGTATACATAGCTCGTGCAAGCATATTTTTGTGCCTTTGCAAGCGTTTTTTATATTTGGAACAGCAAACTTTCGCTTCCTGTCTGACTGTAGGGATCTGTAGGTGTTCATGGATTTCCTCATTCCTTGTGAACCATGGTGCATTTGAGATCATTCGAAGGGAATTGTTTTGGAATCTTTGCAAAATTTCCAAATTAGAATTGCTCGCAGAGCCCCACAACTCTATACCATATGACCAAATAGGTTTAATTATGCACTTGTATATTAGCACCTTATTCTCAAGTGATAAAAATGATTGTCGCCCAATAAGCCAGTTGAGTTTTTTAAGCTGTAGGTCAGCTGCTTGTCTTTTTGTTTTTATATGCGTAGACCATGTAAGTCTTCTGTCCAGATGGAAGCCCAGGTATTTCACAGTTGTTTTATGAGGAAGTACTTTTCCATCCAGTTGCACAGGCTTGCAGTCTCCCTTACGCAGAGTGAAAGTTACATGTGTGGACTTAGTTGCACTAGTTCTTATTCGCCATTTTTGCAACCAAGCTTGTATTTTATCTAGTTGCTCCTGTAATTTGGCGGTAGCTCTGTCTGGACATTTATCACTTGCGAGACATGCAGTATCGTCTGCATATGTGGCTGTTTCCACGCCGGCTGTGACAGGTAGATCTGCAGTATACAAGGAGTACAGTACTGGTCCCAGAACTGAGCCTTGAGGCACTGATGCATCAATATTGCAGAGGTCTGAGAGCTCTTCCTCGAACTGCACTTGGAATTTACGGCCTTCTATGTAGGATTTCAGAACCATGAACAGTGTGTTTGATAGAATGGATTTCAACTTGTATAGGAGTCCCTTGTGCCATACTTTGTCAAAGGCTTGCTGAATATCGAGAAATACTGCCGAGCAGTACTCCTTTTGTTCCAAGGTTTGCCTGACTTTTTGTACCACTCTATGTGCCTGTTCTATAGTAGAATGTAGAGGTCTGAACCCAAACTGGTGATCCGGAATTAAGTTTCTCTCTTCTAGTTCAGGTTGAAGTCTGCTCAATAGCACTTTCTCAAACACTTTGGAAATAATGACACTTTGAAAAAGATTAAATATAATAAAAAAACATTAGCAAATAAAATTCTGCAAAACTAAAACATAATTATTTATTTATAGAAATTACGAAACAAAGTAGGTAAGTATAAAAAACACATTTTGGAATATAATTTCAATAATGAAGAAGACAAAAAAAAGTACCTACAAGCATTACGATTCACCTTGTTTCGTACGCGGCGAGGTCAATGACCCGGCACAGCTGTATCGCGCCTGTGTACGTAAAGACGTAAATAGTGTATAACACATGCGCGGTGTTGTCTGACTACAAAAATTAAATGGTTTTTAGACGGATTTATATCGATGATTGTTTGTAAGTTTATGTGTAAAGATTTATTGGTATATTACAGCTAATTGTCCTACTGCAGGGACAGGCCTCCTCTAGTTACGGAGAGGAACTTTAGCTTATTAATACTTCGCTGGTCACTGGTCGACACATTGGTTGGTTATGATCAAGTTATCCAGCTTTTGTTTTCGTAACCGTCTACACTCCACTACACACATGGAAAGACCGTCTCTTCCGATAAGTTTCGTAAAAGACTACGGTAGATGTGATGATGTCATTTATTCTTACTCATCACAAGAAGAGCCGATTGACATCGTAGTGTTAGTATGTATAATAATAATATTTATAGCTATACAGTGAACTATGTTGTATATACCTATAAAATATATCTCTAAATCGTATTAATTTAAATAAACTTAAACTTGTTTTATTCTGAATAAATACTGGACCGACAACTAAATTCTTTATTATTTTTTAATTTATATAATACCTAGATAGATTAGAATTAGAGGATGCAAAAGCGGATAATAATAAGCGGATATTAACCGCGAATTTGAAAAATTATAGTACAAAATAATTATATTACTGAAGGCTTGCCAAATTAGACATATTTGTCAGAATGTATGCATGAAATGGTCTCATGTTTACCACTTTATAAAACATTCTGATCTTTCAAGTCAACAATAACAATCTACAAAGAAACCTAATCTTCACAACACATGTGGCATCCCTATTGTAATACAACTATACTGTATAGAACAACGCAAATTCTCAATAAAATATACAAAACAGTCAATATTTTACAGTTTCCATTGCATACTTCAAGTTGTAATAAAACTATCGAGTTTATTATAATTACATTTTTGTTTACATAATCGACTACAAACAATACGCGTCATAAACAATCAGATTTTTTTTATTCAACGGTATCGATTTAAAAGTAAATTCGAATGATGTGCTGAATCGTTTGTCGACGGATGTCAGATCTGGGTCAATGTCCATTCGGTGCATAATGTGATGTTTGACAAATACTGTGAACTGATCAAATAGTTACATTTGTTTGAAGATTATTTTGTAGAACATCGTGTTTTCTACTTTAAAAGTTCTTTATCTGGACTGTATTACCGAATTGTGGCATTATTTGTAGCCTCGCTTGAGTGGGAAGGGTATGTCAGGCTCCCATAAACTGATCTATTGACTAAAACCTTCGCAGTAGCCATCCTAAGCGAAATGATAGAAAGCCTTCCTAAGAGCCAATAGATTAGGACAAATAGATATTGTTTTTTGTATTGAAGTCTGAAATCACACAAATACAATACTACATGTCACTTTTTTCTTTAACTAAAGTATTTTTACTTCATTATACTTTCGTGTTATGTATTTTGTTGACATTCATAACGGTAAAAGGAGTTGCGTCGTCTTGGGGAATTAGAAAATCAATAAAACATAAAGATCCTAAGGGAGTCTGCGTTTGTCTGTGGTGTCTACGATTACAAAGTAGACTAATATCTTACTTAACTATACTATCAAGTAAAATATATTATTTTATTCGCACTAATACATCCGTGTACGTATAAAAATGTACATGGTTTGTTGAGTATTTAGTCTGATATTAGAAAAAAATAAACATAAATACCCCCTTACTCATGGCGTTTATGAGTAAGGGGTTATTTATAGAACTTAAGAACTTATATCTATTTTATTTCTATACAAGCTTAGTCTACAATATTATGTGAGGAGCTGGTGTCTGAGTTAGGCATGAACATATGCCTGTATTACAGATCACCAGGTCTCACTCCAATGCTTCGCAGGGTTATTAACAATTTTATATTATAGAAAATTAATTTATAACAACAATATGTAATAGGAGGGTAATTACAAAATAAGTATTTTAAGCACTGAGAAAAAAAGTATAACAACAACAAAGGTCTGTGTGGAATCAATTGGGTTGAGTGTGTGGCTGTGGGCGAATGTGTGTGTGTATTAGGGTATGGTATAAGTAAAAGTGATTAAGCGTGTAAGTTATTTTAAAGTAGATTGTTGATTGTTTCTTTTTTTTTGTATTTAATTGTTACTAATGTTCACAAAAGTACGCATATAGCTAGTTTGAATGCATTATGCTCTCCGTAATGTTATAGTCTAGTTTTTTATGTTTAAATTATCACTGTTTAGCGAGATATTTCTAAGTAAGATCGTATGAATTTAAGCTAATCAATTGACTAAAATTTAAGAGGCGTTTATGAGTAAGGGGCTATGTTTCGTGACCCTTAACTTTAGAAGGCATCAGTGGCGAAGGGTGGATTTTTATAAAAGGGAAGCCGAAGATTCCGTGGACTTTTGTTCTACTTTATATTACTATTATTCTGTAGTTCATAGGTATTCGTGAGAAAATGTTTCGATTTTACCTAGTTGTCCCGAACTCATAAACTTAAAATACGAAAATGTTTCTCTGTTTGGAAGACTTCTTTGATCAATTAGATTAATTGTTTATATTGCTATATCCTAAATGATTCTACATACCTACTTACTTACTTTTAGAATCTGAGAATACTGTCTGTAAGCCACTTACTTATACGTATCGAAATGAGATAATTGTATTAAAATGTTTCGTAAATCCACAGCGCCGGCGTTTCTTATATTTATAATTCAATTTCGAGAATGATGTTTTATCGCACATCACATAATAGGATAGTCAATATAATATAACACTATTAACCTGTCCCTTATAACAACAAACTATTAAATTTGCTGAAAACAATACAAACAAGTACTTACAAAAATATTCCATAGGATCCCAACGCACTACGACAAAAATAAAGTCAACCAATGCACAACACATAATACACAATCATAAATAATTAAACATACAAATTTTACTACTTTAAACAAGAAAGCGAATTTTATAACCTATTTGCAGAAAATAAATACAAATATCTGTTTTTTCTTCAAATGGTCCTATCGTTTACCGATGATTCTGCCAAAGTCAAGACGCAAGCCGTATAAAAATATAAAAACAAATAAATATAATTAAAAACTAAAAATTCAGAAGAAAGGCTGATTTCTATCAGATTTAAATAATTGATAAAAACAAAGGAATGTCAATGGCAAATTAAGTACTTAACGTGAAATGAAATGAAACTTCGTTACAATTGGTCGGTCCACTGGTTGCAATAGTGCTTTCTCGCTCTCGCAATGTTGTAGTTGTATCTTTTATCCTTGTCATAAGCCGATGGCCACCGGCTTATATGGTACCTTAGATCGACGAATACAAAGTGTCACGTGACCGTACGATTTCCGTACAGTCTGTTGTACTGGATTCCTAATTTCGCGACCGGCTTACTGCGCTCCGCGCATGCGCGCTTTAAGTACTCTCTGACTGAACCATAACAAGTTGTTAGTTGACAACCTTTAATTACAAGATGGCGTTATGAGTACGTAAATAATTATATTGAAAATTATTATTACTGTAATTATTATTGCGATTTACGTAAGAGAATACTTTTTTGTTTTATATTATTTTGTATTGAGTGGATGTTGCGTCATTGATTTATAATTGATTAATAGACAATGCTAAGCGGTTTTTGCAAAGGTAAGCCGGTAGGAATCGAGTTATATGGACACTTCGCCACTAGAAGGCATACATCGGACCAAAACCCAGAAATATACGCCTAGGCCTCTGGGCCCTTTTAGTGATATTTAAACTGGCTTGCTAATTATTATAATAATTATATAAGTACTAATTTATTAGTGTTAAAGGTCAATGTAATTTTAACTAGGGTTTATATTTATAATAAGTATAATACTTACTCTCATAAATGTAATTATTAGCCCTAAGGTATGCTAGTTACGGGCAATATAACCATTAAATAATTCAGTTTATAAAGATATTTACGACTTGGCAACACACATCAAAATACAAACTGTGTCAAGGTTCAACTGTTTTAGTTTACATTCTTTATTTCTCTCTCTCTCTAATACACACACACACACACACAACACATACCTATACATATACACGTCGCACACACAAACACAAATGACTATGTTTAGATGGAAGAGTAGGTTCAGAACCTAGTGAAATTTCGGGGCTATGGGGTCGGCAAAAACACTGTGTTATGTTTGTAAAGCACAGACTTTTTCTACATCTGGTATTGACTACCGTGAAGCTAACCATATAAGTTCTTTCTAAAAACAAACACACATACAAGACGTACGACATATCTATACTAATATTATAAAGAGGTAAATATTGTGTGTTTGTGTGTTTGTGACGTTGTAGGGGGTAATCTCTGGATCTACTGAACCGATTTTAAAAATTCTTTCTGTTTTGAATAGTCCATTTATCGGGGAGTGTCATAGGCTATACTATAGTATCACGCTATGGCTAATAGGAGTAGAGCAGTAATGAAATTGTTTTCTTTTTGCGTTTTTTTCGCCGCCTAACGAAGTGGGCACGGGTCATCTAGTAGTAGTAGTGTATAATTACATCACGAAAGAAAAGTTAGTTAGGTAACTTAGATTGTTTAAATAAACTCCCAAGACCCACCTGTCAGACAGTCGGTACATAATACTTTTTCATTATCTTTATCAAGCATAAGTCATACTTATGTAATGTTTGTATTAAAACGTATAACAACCTTGATTTGGCTGACTAAGTTCAATAATATTATTACAAAGCTATATCGTAGGTATTTTATAAAAAAAAAACATTGTCCATTGATGTAATGGTAGTAGACTGATAGGCTACGTAACATACGTTTTCTTACTAAAAACACAATCCAAATCGATTTACGCAATATTGTCTACCGGAATGATTTACAGGAATCCATATTTTTTTTAGATAAAACTCAAATTGCCTAACTAATTTCTATATTTTATTTTAGAAAAAGCCACTACGGAACAAAAACAGTTTTGTTTCATTAACCTTTTCTAGTTTTCGTAATTCATCCTTTCGCATTACATGGCCATACCAAGACAAAAGGATACCTTATATCTTTTCAGTCACAAAAGTTACTTTTAAACTTCCACAAACTTCTTCAGTAACAAACACAATAATATTGTTTCACTTTTCTTTTGTTTTTCTATACTTTGGAGTCGAAACATTATCCGAGTTGGTTTCATTACATTATAAAACAACAATAGCATTATATTCATATTTTCTTTCCTTTATTCCAGGTGTTGCCATAAGCGAAGCTGAAGTCATGAACACGAATAGGGGATCTCATTCGCATCAAGCCGGGTAGATAGTCGAACGTAAGTTTACTTTTATATTATACAAGTTCCTTCGTCTATAAATAGAATACTGGATCCTCGCTATAAAAATAGGCAGCGAAATCACATTCCGTAGATGTCGTAAGGACAAAGGGATAGTCAGGTATGAGAACCTCATTCACCTGCCTCCTAACGGATATATATTTTAAAAAATAACAAAGTTTCTTTGACGTGTATTGTTAGGAAACGCAAGTATAAATCAGGTTAATCTTCGTTACGTTTTCTTTTGATGGCAAATCGTAGCTTGAATGTGTAGAGTCCTATTGATATACAATAAAGATAATACAAAAAAATTAGGTTAAATCAAGGTATTTTAAAGACGATGTTCGTAATTAAAACGCTTAATTTAATAAGCGTCTAGTGTCGCCATCTTTATAAATTAAGATTAATTAGTTGACATTGCCAATTACTGCTATCGGCGGGCATTAATTAGTTATTAGAAATAATAGGAAAATAATGCATGTTAGAGAAAACAAATGCTTATTGTTTTTTAAATAATATTATGCTAGATTTATTTGAAATTTTTAATACCGGGAATCGGTATGCATTTTAAAAACAGCCAACCTACGGCCTACATCGGCCTCTTTAAAACGCATTTCAAGTTTATAAAAATAACAATTATAGTATTAATTTGGCGACTTTAGATTGACTTTCATAACCGAGAATAATCGAATTTAGCAAAGTAGGGATCTTAGAGGTATTTGAACTTTATATAACGTATACTAACTGCAAATACTTATTTCAAATAAAAATATAGTAGGTACAAGATACACTTACACTTCATAATTTCTAAAATTAAAATTCATTACTGTAACATTAAATAAATAACGAAGACGTTATAGACAATAAAAAGCCATATTGTGTAAATTCCAGTACGTAACATAACTATCATAAAGGTAAGTAGATTTTCTAGAGTACGGGCGTACGTATAACGGAATCCATATTAATGCACCACTCCACGCGTAATTGCATCTTGAAACGCACCGTTGCACACTAGCATTTATTACGTTCGAAAACAATACGAATATTTACTTTTCTTTAAGTTTGTGCGGTTCTGAACTGAATTTAAAAATATAAGTAACTTGTATTTCCACGCTTCGTTGACGGTTATAAGGCAAACTTTTAAATATACTATATTTCACACACAACAACCCCGTCTAGTCCCAGACTTCGCACTTCGCAGAGCTGTAACTACGGGGCACAAGATAACGTATAAACATAATTATTCATACTACTCATTCAATGAAAACATAGAAGTTCAACCACTCAAAGATTTGCAGGAATTTATCCCTAGACCTTTGCAGAGCGATCATGTGCTATCGTCTATCACAATACACCACAAAGGTTGTCAATATTATTGAGCAATTATATCGTTTATAATATTACGTTCCAGAGTCTGATTGTTAGATTAGAATGCTATTAAATCCTTGCGCGTTTCATTTCATTCGCTTTGTGAGAGTTTCAGATACTTACTCATATTCCTCTTTCGAACCAGAGACGTAAAAGTTTCTACAAATTATATCTTTCTTTCTTGGCAGTTTTGATGACAGATGTCATTGACGTCACATGCCTTTACGTCACTAAGAAAAAAAATCTATTTCATAAGATTTTGTAATCTTTATTTTAACGAGACATTCAATTATTGTAGGACATTAAAAAATCAGTTTATGTTGTTAATTTTTTAAGTATTATTCTTAGTACTTATTAATCTCGTTTTGCTTACCATTAGGCGGTTATGTAATTAAAAATAAAACAAAAGAAGACCGCATCATACTGGTTTTAAAAAACAATAATATGTTGAAATTGTTTTATCTATAATCAACAATTTTATATCTTCAATAGATTATGTAGGTAGGTAAACATCGTAGATGTCAATGACCCCATATCTCCAGACGTACGCCTAGGTGACATTGACCTCTCTAAATCGCAAATACCTAGAGCCTCTGTCTACGATCGATACTTCTTTTAACTTAGGGATTGTTGTTTTAAAAATAGAACTTTTCAAACTAATTTGTAAATACGTTATTAAACCTTTCATGTATAATAAGTATTTACCTAGCGAATCGAAGTGTAAAGTTAAAAGTCAATATGAAATATTATTTATACACAGATTATGGACACAACAGAAATAATTTTATATTACTTTGCGCTGCCCATACTGCTAAATTGCTAACTCTGTTTTTACTATGCGTTTCAAATAAGAATAGGATCGCACTTGCTGCCAACTTCATGTGGCAACTGTCATTTTAGTACGATCAACAAAAAAATTCGTAACATAATTTAAATAAAAATATTTAGCGTTGAAAATTCCGATAGAAACAGATTGTTTAATTCAACGAAAAAAATGTTTGTTCGTTTTTTACCGTTTTATTTGTTTGTTACATTGAAACAATAACATAAAAAACCTTACGAAAAAAACCGGTTTTATTGAAAATTTTGCAGTTTGTTTCACATAGAATCTGATTCGGATGAAGAACGTAGCTATGATGCCATAAGTGGTGTGGAAGAATTGAATTCCAATTAAAATTTAATTTATTTAAAAATTTATATAACATATTGAAGTAAAAATTATTAAAATTTTGTGTTTATTTTTTTCCTACCGTACATGACATTCATGAAGCTCGTTAGAAATGCGAAACAAGATGGCGCTCTGACAGTCCTATTCTTATTTGAAACGCATAGTACTAATCACTACGCTCCGGGTTCAGTTAGTGTAAATTACGTAGGTATAATATACCAAAAAAGTAACTAAGTATGTTTATCCGAGATCTAAAATCCCTTGTACAAGTTTTGCTTAGTACGGTATAAAAACTGCCTACAAAAGTACCAATTAATATCGACGTTTTTACCGAGCAAAATTGCTTTTAATAACAAAAACAGTATTAAATTGTAATAAATTTATATGCACGTTAACTAAAATTTAATTAAAAATGAAATACGCGGACGTAATATTGCATACGAGCGGGTAATATTCTGGCCGGGCTCACTCAACGCATCCAATAACTCAGTTGCCAAGGACTTGTTTGGGTCTTAATCGATAGAGGGAGTGCTTGGAGACCAGCTTCCGCCCGGGAACGCGGCGTACTTGTAATGCGTTCTCTGTGCAATCTGTTCTATTTTTAAATCTATTTGGTTTATTGGATATGCACTGAACTGTTTTATGATTTATGTGGATAAAAGGATAGAATAACGAAGCTAGAAACAAATAAAAAAATATTTTATTATATTATCTAGGTATAGAAAAGGGCGCGAGTTTATTCCCGCGTGTGAACATGTTGTCTATACTCGTTATGAAAACTTTTTGAATATTTTTAATTGAGAAGTGTTTGATATTTATAATTTAATTTACGCTTTAATTTTATTCATTTTAGTATTTGTATATAGATAATGTGTTCGCAAACTCGAGTGCAAAAATGATAAAGATGAAAAGTTATCAATAAAATAATCGACTTACTTAACAAAATATTCTGCATAGGTACCTACTTAAATTATTATGCTAGACAGTATGTCCTAAACATTTCTTTACGAGATTTATTTTAGGGTGTTGGGACAAATTTTTCTTCTTTGTTTTTTTTTTTTGCAGAATCTGCGAATTTTCTTACGTCTGCTTTTACGGCTCTCAGTGGATGAGGTGCAGAGATAACGCCTTCTCACTCCTTTAGCAAATGGAGACTAAAGACTTTAGGTACTTAGATTATCCATTTTTGTAATAGGTACCTACTCCACCTATAAAAAGTAGCTTTTGCGGTTTTTATACCTTCTACTTACATAAATAATTAATTATTTAGTAGGCCTTCAACAAAAAACGACTTAATAGTTTCCTTAATTCACTAATTTATAATGGGAAATGATAATATTAATGTGTATGCGAGTAATGATATTACTTATAAATGTGTTTAATTATATTATAGAGTATTTTTTTCAATTATCTTGTAAAGTATCTAACTTAGATTTGATCGATGCGCTTTTCTTCCTCTCTTCTATATAATATGCCGTGCCCTACAGGGTCCATAATTGTACCTAACATTATTTTAATAGGACCTGTAACTAACATTATGGAGTGCAATAAAATGAAATTGAAATAGGTGTACCTACTTAAAATTATTTTAAGCTTAATAAGAACGACTATGGCATGACGTGATTATACTGCCAACGAAATGATGACATTGGAAATTAATTTAAATATAATACTGCCTATGTCACGTAAGCGGCTTCCGTATACGAAGTCGCGGTTTTAAATACAACGGAAGATAAGTACCATATTATTTGTACGATCTTGAAATGATTGTATTGTTTACCTAAACAAAATAAAGGGGGCTAGCAGTAGGTATATAAATTAATAGTAAAAGATAATTAGTTTTTTGTAAGACAAAAAATATGACGTAACAACAAAATGCATAATAAACATAAATTAAAATGCTTCGGTCCTAATTTCAATTAAATGTCAAATCAAGAAAATCTAACAAGCGGACACGTCAATAATTAATGAGGATGAACATCGTCCTGAGTCAATAATTAAATAAAAAACAAATCCAAACACGGCAACTTGTTTAGCAAGAATGGCCTCTAAAGAGGCTCGCTAATTATATTATTCATTCGAGGTTTTTGACACTCGATTCGTATGAAGGTCACTTAACTTTTAAACAAAACTCACGCGGAAGTTTTATCAGTGTCAGTAACTTCGTGAGCCTATATACGTATGATTGTACGTATGTGTGTGAGGGGGCGAAGTACGCTCAAGGGCAGCCGTCGGGTAACGACCCAACCACACACCTTTACAACTCGTGCGCTCAATATCGATATATTATTCGCAACCTCATGATTGATTATTATCGCATTCATTTACATTCCGCTTCTATTAAGAGTCAATGGCAAAAAATGAAATTGTTGATATCCTTGTTTCAGGTGGTGGACATAGTCGACGGAGTATGGACATCAACAATGTTCTGCTGGAGGGAACGCGCCAGTATTTTATGGGGTTGCCAAAACAAGCACAAGCTGAAGGCTCCGGGCAACCATTGTGGCCTACGGGCGCTCCCTTACCTGAAGAAGGAACACCAGCGCAGTCAGGAGCACCGGCTCCCTCTTCGCGTCCGCCTTCCGCTGCAGCAGCGCCTCCTTCCGTCCCAACTTCAACATCAATAGCTGCCTTGCCGCGACCTCCTTCAGAGCCTATAGAACCTGAACCGCATATTATCCATAAAGCTACCGTGATGCGGGAGGCAGCGGAAAAACGACGTGAACAACCCGACATTGAAGATGATGAAGAAACTGTTGGCACACTCTCTCCGCCTTCTCATATAATACGGAAGCCACCGAGGACTTTACCGTCACCAGCACCTGCCCCTGCTGCTCCTTGCCCATCTCCGGCGCGCCCCCCTTCAGCTGCACCTTTACAACCTCCTGTGGCTCCAGAGCCACAACTGGAACCTCCTGTTTCGTATCGACCACCAGTGCATCGAGTACAGACACCGACTGCAAGACAACCTGATCATTATGCTTCAGGTCGTCCACCAGATCCTTATCCTACAGCGCGCCCTCCAGAACCTTACGCGCGTTATCATTACGAGGCAAATATGGTTGATGGAGGCAGGAGTTCCCATGGACCAGCAGCTTCGCCGCAACCATCATCAACACACTCACGTCAAAGTCCACAAACGTATGCGCGTTTGTCAGGTTCAAATCCTCAACATTCGTCGTCAAGATTGCGGGACATAGCTGCACAAAGTCCACCTACTCATCGATATCCGATGCAACATACGCAGCCGCCGCCTCCGACAAATGATCGTGTACCACCCATACATCATCCGCAAGCTGCACCTCAACCTCAACGACATGCTGCGGAGAGTCGATCAGGCCATATATATGCAACTCTGCAGCCACGCCGGGAAACGTCACCGTATCATACCACAAAAACTGGGTCTCATTTTGAGAGACATCCGGCGGTACCACAACGAAAATATGACCCTCAACAATCATATCCAAGCTACCGGCCTTCACCGACTGCACAACCAGTTCAGAGCCAACGCGTTGATACACATCATCAAGTTCAATATAAACATGTACCAATGGATGTAGTCAACTCGCATTATCCACCTAGAACACAAGAACGTTCGCCAGTACCTATACCGCCGCACCCTCATGATGCTCGCTTGCCTGCACGCACTGATTATCCCAGTATGAGTAGATCAGCAGATACCAGAAGCGGTTACCATTACCCGACGCCTTCTACATCTACGTCTAGGTATGCGTCTAGCGCTCCTGTTCCTGTTGTTCAAAACTCAACTCAGTCTAGACCGGCGTATCGATCAGCAGCTGCACCAAAAACCAGCTATGAATATGCGTCAACAACTCCTCTTCAGACATCACCTGCGCGTTCAACAGTAAAACCAGGTTATCCTAATCAAGCTCGCATGACTGTCTCTGTAACGTCGCTCGTTAATCAAATGAACCAAACTAAACAAAAACAAGAGACACCGACAGGTCATTTTGCTCAGGCCAGTCAACCAAAGCAGAAACGAGAGTCACCTTTGGATTTGTCTGTAAAAACTGTTAAAAACTCTGCAGATTCATCAACGACTCAAGATGATGTAGTAGATTCAGCAACTGTAGAAAATAAAATAATGTCGTTACCTCACCGACCTTCATCATCCACCAGTCGTCATGCACATTTACCCACTACCCCTCACAACAATTATGTTGCTTCTCACAAAGTAGACTTTGCGCCTAATTTCACACAATACGGCGAAAGGAGTGCCGCACCTGCCTATGTCGTCCCTACACAATCTGGACATATTCCAGTTGTTCGATATAATGGTACATACGATGCACGTAGAGCTGTCCCTGAGGGATACCCTGTTGAATCTCTACAACATTACCAGGACCGTAGTAAATACGCTGCTCCAGCTAGAACTGATTACGTTCATAAAATTGATCTCACGAGACCTCTCAATGAGCAGCGTCACCCAGAAAACAGAATTCGTGATGATCGACATTTTATAATAGAAGAAAGAAAACGACCAGCAGGTCCTATTGTTAGCAACATTCCCGAAAAAATACGTCGTCACGAAACTTGGACAGCAGACAGTCGGATAGACCACTCAGCCCGAGAACAAAGAGAATTAATGAAACAACCTGTATATAGTTACAGCAGCTATAAGCAATTAGAGACTTATCAAAACGAGCAAAAACGGCCGTCCATGACCGGTGTCTACCGTGATCTTCATCCTCATGCTAATAATAGATATCCTACCACTCCATATCACCCGGAAACATCAACTCGAGAATCAAGCGAGTATCATGCTTACTATCAAGATAGAAATTCGGCTGTGAATAGCCGTCATCATGTTATACAAAAACTTCCTAATCATAGAGATATACATCCACATTACTATGATCCATCTAGTGGTATACCTGCTGATAAAAGGGTATTAAGTATTTTGAGAAACAGCTTAGAAACTAAACAAACTGGTTTCGTAGAACCATCAAGACCAAAACAAACCAGGACACCAGATCTTATAGTTATAGATGATGCGGAGGATTCAATTATAGAAATAACTGATTTGACAAAAGACAATGAGGCAGAGACTGCTGTAAAAAATGTTGCCAAACCAATGATGAATATTACGCCTAATCTCAATCACCATATTCAAATGCCTAAAGCAGTAGACTCCATATCTAGAGACTCTGATTATATCAATAGTCCTGAGCCAAAACCTAGATCTCCTGAAAATGATGTTGCATCTAGAATTAGAACTAAAGCAGAATTGAAAGTGATGCCTCCTTCTCAAGAAAATATTACAAAACCAGAAATAAAGATACCAGCTCCTCAAGAAAATGAAAAACTTAAAATTCTTCCAAGAAAAACCCATTTATTCAATCAAATCCGTGAGGACAATCTTAGATTAGAATCAGTTATAAAAAGCGAAGAACGCCCTGAAGTAATTGTTCCAGAAGTCAAAACAGAACCAATGAACATTGATGAAATAGAAAAAGATGCTGAGGTGTCTATTAAAACAGAAAATACTTTAGAAGACTTAGAACCCGAAGAGTCAAACAACGACATGTCGCCAGAAGATTTAGATTGGGCTAATGCATGTGATAGTTTTATGGAACAATTAAAAACAGGTTGTCACAAAAAGAAAACGCATAGAAAACGCGTTGATACATATGAAAATGAAACCGAAAGCAAAACAGTTTCAAAATCACTTAGTGTAGACTCTGTCGCTCTTACTAATGATTCTAAATCAGAATCTGATCCATCACAAGCTGTGGAACAACCATTGCCACAAGAAGTGGTACCTGCCGTAGTAATTAAACAAGAACCAATTGATGAAGATGAGATTAGCACTAACGACAATGAATCAATGACACTAGTAGAAGAAACTGTTGAACCAAAAAGCCTACCAGTTGAAAAATCAAAAAGTGAAAATAAGAAAGACAAAGATAAACAAAATGATAAGTCGACAAAAAGTAAAATCAAAACTAAAATAAAAGTTGAGAAAATTGATAAACATGCATCTCAAAAAACTAAAAGGGACTCCATAGAAAAACCAGCCATTAAAACTGTGATAAAAGAAGAATTAGAGTCCACGGATGATGACGAGCCTCTTATAAAAAGTAAAATATTAAAAGAAAAAGAGCAAAGTGAACGTATGAAGTATCAGCTACTAAAAGACTTATCAGAGAAATCTGCTTACGTAAAACTAGAGTGTTGTGATGTAAATAAAAACACTAGAAAATCGTTAGATTCTATAAAAGACAAGGAAGATAAACCAGCTAAAGTAAAATTAACCAGGCAAACTTCAAGATCTAAAGGAAAATTATCTATAGACAATAATAAAAACGAGAAACGTGCTGATTCGAGTAGTGAAAGCGACGACGATGTTACTGTAGCAAGCAGACTTCGCGTACGGAAAAGCACAAAATCTGAAGACACCAAACCGGCATCTACACAAAAAACGCCGGTAAAATCGTCTCCGCTTAAGAAGCAGGACAATAGTAGTGCAAGTAATAGCTCAACACCAGTACGAAAACCAACATTTGGTGATGGATCATACTTCCACCCTGGTTGGGAAGAAGAGTTGTACAAATATAAGCGCTCTCTTCGCATGCCAACTAGACTTATTGCAATTCCAAGGGGAAGATCGGGAGGACCATTTGTTAGAGGTTCAGGTGCTCTTTTTACTCGAGGTTCCACTTCATTACCTGACTTGGATCCAGCTCCTCTTTCCCCGGCTCCTTCTTCAGCACCATCAGCAGCTACAGATGACTTGTACGCCAGGCGGCCTGATAAACTTACGCTTGACAGTGATTTAGATTCAAACTCAAGTTACTCTGGGCCAAAGAAATTGCATTATGATTCTGAAGCATCTACATCAACGGTGTTTTCATCGAAAATCAAAAAGAAGAGCAGTTCTATTGTTGACGTTTTAATTCAAAAATGTGGGAAAAGGGAGGAAACAAAGAAGGAAAAGAAATTGAAAGACAAAGACGAGAAAACTCCTAAAGTTTTACCTAAAAAGCCAACAAGTGATTTATTGCCGACACCTAGCTTAGGATTAATAAAAAATGGTAATAAAGGCACGTATAATGTTAAAAAAGAAAAATTGATGGAAGACATATTTTACTTGGGTGCTTTTAGAAAAGAGACTGTCACTGCCTTTAGAAACTCGTTTATAAAAGATACAGATGGCCTTATTGGTGCCACTGAAGAATTTGCACCAGTTGTTCTTAAATCTAGAACTAGGACAGAGAGTAGGGTATTGAAACAAAGAGCAACTATTAAAGAAGTGTTTGGTGATGAGCGTCCGGCTTCAGCACCACCATCATCATGCAGGGAAGAAATGATTGATGAAAAAGAAGAGGAAAAAGTAGTAGAGATAAAAAAAGAACCAGTTGAAATGCCAAAACCAAAATTTAAGCCTAAAAAAATTATAAAAGACAAACTTAAGAGAAGATCAAGTTCAATAAGGGATGGCCTAAGAAGCACTAAATCTTTGAAAAGGAATGATGCAAAAGGGCGACTTTTGCGATTGAAAAAAAGGAATAGCTTAATGAAATCTTTGAATAGTAAAAGAATGAAAGAAATTTCTGCAAACAAACACAAAAGTGAAAATAGTTCTTTAGAAGAGAAAGACAAAACCAAGCTTGAAAGTAGTTCCTTGGGTTCTGCCGAAAATAATACCAAGAGGCGTCTAAAACGCCTTTTCGGACGTCGAAAATTTAGTTCAGGATTTGATTACATTAGGAAAAAGAAGAAAATTATAAGAAGGGATGAGAACATTCCAAAAATACGGAGACCTGCATCTAAGCCGAGCCCTGAGTCCGTTCATGATATACACAAAGAAATTAAAGGGTGGTTTATAAATAAAAGTATTGGTGAAACTCATCTCCACAGAGCAGCAAGACTTGGTTATACTGTAAGTATTCATTAATACCTAATTCCTAAAAAAATATTAAAGTGCTCTTTTATTATAAATATATAATAATACACCTAAAAATAAATAATTCTAACGCAACACTAAATATTAAATACTTGTTTGATCAAATGGCAAGTGAGATAGTTTCAATTTCAAGTTTCCTAATTTTTTATTTTAAATTTATATCTATAAAAGTCCCCGCGATACATTGCGAAAGCCTTATTGTGGGAGTTATAACAATTAATATTGTATTTGTTTTGTTTCAGGACTGCGTCGCTTACTGTTTGGAGAAGATGGAATCAGATCCTTCAGCGAAAGACAATGCTGGTTTTACTCCATTACACGTGGCCGCTGCCAGGGGCCACGTTAGGATTGCGAAGCTTCTTCTTCAATACGGAGCGAACGTATCTGCTGCTGCCCAAGGAGGAATTAGGTAAGATTCGATCTTAATAACTTACCTTGGTCTAACTTCCTTCGTGGATGAAGGCCAGTTTGGCCAGACGATTAGTATAGGTTTTGTAGAAAGTTTTCCATTTTTGCTGGATTAACTATTAATTATATAGTCTCGTTCTGGACTCTACTTCCACAAGGCCACCTAATGAAAACTTATTACTGTAGCTCAAGAATGTCCCAAAAACCAGTTAGGCCCACTCCATTTACGGATGAGAACTTATCTTACGAATACCACTCTAGTTAGAAAGATTGTTGTATTGTAAGGTTTTATATCAAGTTTCCTATATTGAGTTATCGTTGAGCGAACTTTTCTTTGCGATACTAATAAGACCTACTCTAAAATTATTTTTTTACTTTTCAGACCACTACACGAAGCTTGTGAGAATTGTAGGATAGAAGTGATTCGTCTGTTGCTCTCTTACGGCGCGGACCCACTGCTAGGCACGTACGCCGGTCAGACACCTGCTGAGCTCGCGGAGGGACCCTCAGCTACGCTGTTGAGATTGCACATAGCTGACGTACAAGGACACGCTATTGAGCCTTGGAGGTTTCCAGCACCAACTGAAATTATAGGTAAGATATATAAAAAAAAAAGAAAACCGCTTTTGTATCCACTTTTTATTCTAGATAGATTTTTAATTAACAGTTCTATAGTTGCCTTATATGACACAGTTGGAATGAAAGGGATGCCTGTTTTTTAAGACTATCACCAATTCTTCTAACTTTCTTGCTTACTAATAGGCCAACTTTCCGTGCAAACATTCTGACGGAGCAGCGCTGTCTCTCGTTAGAAGTGTCCTAACTTTTGTCGTATTGTCATCAAGACGATTTAGGAAAACCAGTCCTTTAGTGTTGTTCACCTACCTAAAGTCCGCGTTTAGCTTTCATACATATTTTACAAAATTACTCCTCTCAATTACAGATCGTGAAGAAATGGGTTGCGACGCCCTCTCATCACCACCCCCATCATCGCCACCTCCACCTCCCGACTCTACGATTGAGATCCAATGTACAGAAGCGCCACTACCACCGTTTTACAGCCTTAGAACAACCACCGGACAGCCGTCTGAAGGACTCTGGTGCTTGTTGCAAGATATTACTAATGTGCTACAGGTAAATATAATTTTTCTAATAGTATTATACTGGTATCTAATAAACATTTTAATTAACGCATAGAAATAGATTTAAAAATAATTGAAATGCTTTAGACGATTTCCAGAAGTTTGAGGTATAACGCGCTACATTAAAATCACTAAGCGCCATCTAGGCGACTAGTCGTAAACTTCACTATTTCAATTGATGATATTTATTTATATTTGTTTAATAGAAATATTAAATGTAAACGGGTGATTATATAAAAACTCTTTAATTTTCAGATCAAGTCAAAGGAGAGCCTGTTAAAACAAATCCACTGCGGTTCAGGATCACCTAAGGAATTACTAAGAGAAATACGTACGCAAGAGTTCTTAGAGAGAGCACAATGCCATCAATTACTCTGCGCCGGAGAGAAAGTTAATGTTAGAGCATCCAAGGTAGCTCTTATTAGGGTAACAGACAAATTAAGACAACTACTCAAAATTGAAACAGTGCTGGTTAGCTGACACTACGACAAGCAGAACAACGAAACAAATCTTACAAGGATTAATCCTTTGAAACCGCTGGATTAATAAATAAATCCATTTAAAAAGGAAGAAATAAAGTGCTGGTTAACTGACAATTAAATCCAGCAGCATTGAAGGCAAATAATACAATTTGTAATTGCTGGATTAACATATCTAGTCGTGTTTAAACATAAAACAACTCAATTTGAAACAGCTGGATTAATTGAAAATAGATCCTTACTTTTAAACACGACGAATATGTAATTGGAGATGGCTCAATAACGAGATCTTAAAATCAATGTTGACTGATTATTATAGTGTAACATGTATCTCATGTAAGAACAATATTATATAAAAGAATATTTGTTTTGTGAGACTGACAACAATTATTTTTTCTCTCACTGTAAATAACGTCTTCATAATGACGTATGTATTGATGAACAATATTAATTTTGTAAATAATGTAAATATAATTATAGTTATAATGCGTATTGATGTTGCTTTCTATGTACGATATTCTCATGGGTGCTATTTAACGTTGGTGTACGGTTTATTGGGTAGATAGGCGAATAAGTGAAGAATGCGGCGAGATTAGTATAATTATTATAGTATAATAACGACATGTAGTTACCACACTGTTAATCGTAAGGCGTTAGCATAATCTTATATACTGTGCGTGCAATAGTATACGTGGTTATTCATAAACAATGTAGATGTTTTTTTTTTATGTTTGGAGTGAAGTTGTCAAAGTGATAGGGTTGGATGGCCTTATGCACAATAGTATCATTGTACTTACTTAAATCATACAACATGAACAAGTGCAATTGGTAGTCGATTAGTTTATATTTTTGAATATGCGCTCCTCCTTAATGCCGTTTACTATATAATAATAATAACCTAAACATCACATTGACTGTTTTAAATCATGTAATATTTTGAGATTATGCTAGTAACTTCTTATCAATTTTAATTTTTAATATGGCATTTTTGTTCATTGTTATGTTTGCTAATAATTATTGTCACCCCTGAAATAATTTTATTAATATTGTACAATATTATTATACTTTTAATTATATAATGAGTTATGTTTTTTTTATTTATACAGACTTGTAAAAAAAATTAGGAAAATTTATTGAATCATTATTATCGTATTATGCATATCGCAAAAAGATTGAAAACTGTACATAGAATACTGTATACTTTAAACAAATTATTTTATAACTTATTCTTATTTTGTGCATTATGCATTAATGCAAATGAATATACACATAATAATAGATATTAATTTACTGTTTTATAATGCAGGACCTTACATAATATTTTCGGAATCTGTTTATCAATATAACAGTTTTATAACGCAATAGTCAAAACCGTATTCCGCCCTATGTATTTATTTCTTTGTAGATACACGAAACGAAGAAGTACATTATTAATCTGTGATGAAATATTATTAGGAGAATATTCATGCGCGCGGAAAATGGAAGAAAGAAAAAAATAAAGATAAATTTTGGAGCAAATGTAATTAACGATATATAAAGAGAATCGTACTTTTCTGAATGATATCGATATTGTGTATGTTTTATCTGTTCTAGCTATACCTACAGTATAAGTATTACTATAATAATTATTGACTCTTATTTCTTGTTGATAACATGGAAAATAAAACCGTGAACAAAGATGAAACGTATTTTATTATTCTATACCTACCTTCACCTATAGTTTGTCTAAGAATACAACAAATCCATATTGTCACGGGTCTGTGTATAAATATAACAAAGAAAGATCCTACAACCCTAATTTTTTAACAGAGAAACGACTCAAACGAACCCTATTAGGCGGATTATAGCCGCCAGGTTGATTTCAGTCACTAGTCTAAGCTCTTCGCAATCAAAAAGGAATAAATAATAAATTAGTGTAGTGGTAATAAGATAGCAAGTAATTTTTTAGCCATTTAATTTTTTAATCTAGATCAAAGTTAAGATTGTGTAACTTTTGTTTATCCTTTTCAAAGGAGTTCGAATGTTTAACCCTTTTTATCTATTCTATTAGTTTTATTAATTTGCTGTGGAATTGCTGATTGCATTTAATTTTTTACTTATACCAAATCTTCTAATACCAAGGGCACAGTATTAATATCTCATTAGCATCATCTCATAATTTACGAAATTGTAAAAGGATGTAGTTTATTTAGATTTATCAATAAATTATCTGAATCTATTAAAAATAGAGACTATTCAAAAAAAAAAATAGACAATATTTAATGCAAACACTTAGAACTTCTAGTGGACTACACGGTCACATTATCTAAAGACCTCGCTCGAATGCGAATTTGCGCCCCGTTCTCCTTTCATCCCCAGCGCTCGCCACGGGCGCATCAGTGATTCGTCCGACGCGACGTGACGGCATCGACGCCAGGACTTGAGATAATGTGACCGGGTAGTAATATTATAGTAGAGTCTGGCTAACGAAAGTTAACCAGAAATTGGCAGCTAATTTTAAAAAAAACATGCATGACAACACTAAATAAGGAATAACCTACTTTGATTGATAATTCATTATTAAAAAAATATCATAATAGACAATATAAGAACATTATGTCAGGGAAGCGGAATCCGAATATAAATAGAGAGAATAAGATTCGATAAAATTCCATAATGTGTCTTATGTATTAAAATAGTATTTTCTACTAACTTAAGACGTTGACGTTTATACAGAGTTGCCATATAAAAAGTTCTAAAATAATTCCAGGGTCTACTTTCGTTAGCTAGACTCTAGCTAGCAAAGCAACCATTTTAGGCCACAAGGTGGCACACATTTATGGTCTTTCACTTCCATGATAATTTGAGCTCCATGTTTTGTTAATTCAAGTTTCAATTTGAAAGAGTGTGTTGAATGAAATGAATGAAATGAACGATTGTTAATGTTTTGGGCGAGGCTTCTATTCAAGGTGTTTGTGTCATCATTTCCAACTTTTCAATTATGAATAGAAAACGTTTTTTTGAATAAAAAGTGTGTGTTCATTGTAGCAAAATAACTTATAATAATGTTGTTATAATATATATAACAGGAAAACCTCGTTATTTGGAGTTATAAGATGAGGTGTATTGTATTGTTACTGGCCGTGACGAGTTGTGCGAGAACTCAAGTTCCCGAGTCCAGTAGTGTGTTTAATCCTAACTATCCACAGCAAACTTATCAGGATAACAATCAGAATGGATCATTATATCGTCAGAATTCTCAGGTACCTTATGGCAGCTTCCCTGTAAATCAAAATCTTAATCTAAACGATTACAATTCAGGCCAGAGCTCATTCTACCAGGACAATTTTAACTCTGATGTATACGGTGACAATGACAATAATGAAGTAGATCCTCAAAATACAGCTACGTATTACGCAGGTCTAGACTACGAGGAAAGATATAGGTGTCCACCAAATTGGATCAGATATCGAGAATCTTGTTATCGTTTTACGAAGTCGCCGGATCGTCCTAGAAACGAAGCGCGTAAGATTTGTTTAGCATATGAAGCTGATTTAGCTGCAGTTAATAGCCCTGAAGAACATGGCTTTATCATAACGCATTTGATGAAGCTAGACCCTCAGAAGGGGTCATGGTATATTGGTGCACATCAACAGTCACAAGGTTACTGGACAAATGATGTTGATGGTTCACAATTAACTGGTTTGGAAAATGCATTTTTCAATGACCGGACATCAATATACAACAGTTTTAATATACTTCCACGTGACTATTTAGTGTATCGTTTTTCACATGAAGATGGGCGTTGGGGCTTGGCGCCTGTGGAAGGGACACAATACTATCACTTTATATGTGAAGGACAAACACAGAGACTCCATTATCTTATTGAAGAAGAAAGATCATTTACATATGGCTTAGAAACATATGATCCGGAAAGAATACCCCGAGGTCCATACTTTATTAAAGAGCCTGTTGATACTATCTATGATCCCATGAGAAATTATCATGTCCAGTTAACCTGTATTGCTGGTGGATATCCAGCACCTGTCTATAAATGGTACAGAGAAGAGTATCAGGTAGATAGTCCTATATACACTGAAATTGATCCTTTAGTAGAAACAAGATTTGTTTTAAGTGGAGGTACACTTATGATTTACAATCCAGATACTGAAAAAGATAATGCAAAATATCATTGCACAGCTACAAATAAATTTGGAACTATTCGTTCAGAAACGGTTCGGTTGTCATTTGGTTATATTCGAGAATTTAATCAAAAGAGATCTATGGAGTATGGTAATCAATATTGGGGTAAGGTTATGTATTGTGATCCTCCATCTTATTATCCCGCTGTCAACTTTTTATGGGCACGTTCCTATTTCCCCAACCTTGTTGAAGAAGATAAGAGAGTATTTGTGTCTTATGATGGAGGCCTATATTTTTCTGCCTTAGAGACAATAGATAGAGGTAATTACAGTTGTAATGTAATGAGTAGAGTATCTGATCAGGGTCGTAATGGACCATACTTTCAGCTGTCTGTGTATCCTCACTCAGATTATCAGCATCTGAAATTCCCAAATAATTTTCCTAAAGTATTTCCTGAAGCACCTGTTGTAGGACAAGAAGTAAGATTAGAATGTGTTTCATTTGGATACCCAGTGCCTTCGTATAATTGGACCAGGAAAAATGATGCTATGCCTAGAAAAGCACGCCTAAGTAATTTTGATCGTGTTTTAACTATTCCTAATGTAGGTGTAGAAGATGAGGGTGAATATATTTGTGATGTACGTAATGATAGATCACGGATATCTAATAGTGTGTTCCTTAAAGTACAAGCTGAACCTAACTTTACTATACCATTAGCTAATAAGCATGTTGACAATAAAGGAGAGTTACATTGGAATTGTGAAGCATTTGGTATTCCAGATGTGAATTATACTTGGTGGAAAAATGGACAAAAACTATCAATGGACTCTTTAGAATCTGAAGACAGAGACCGGTATATCATACAGGACAATGTATTAATAATAAAATTCTTAGATCCTACTAGAGACCCTGGCATGTTTCAATGTGAAGCGAAAAATCAACTGAAAGCAAGTTATTCAACTGGGCAATTGAGAGTTTTATCTTTAAAACCATCCTTTAAGAAAAAACCACTGGAATCTGAAACTTATGGATCTGAAGGTGGTAATGTTACATTGAGATGTAACCCTGAAGCTGCACCTAAACCAACATTTACATGGAAAAAAGACAATATTGTTATCGGAGCTGGTGGAAAACGATTTATAACGGAGACTGGTAACCTTATTATTAGACAACTGTCTAGAGATGATGAAGGTGTTTACACATGTGTGGCTAAGAATCAGTATGGCACAGATGAGAGTAGAGGCCGGCTGATAGTTCTTCGTGCTCCACGCTTCCTTGAGAGATTACCTCCTCGCATTACAACACAAGTCAACCAAATCGTATTTTTACATTGTAACGCTGAAATAGACCCCATGTTAGATACAGCATATTTATGGAACCACAACGGCATTCGTATGAAAGAAGCTGCTGATCTTTATGCAGACAGGAGGATCAAAATCGATGGAGGTGAATTGACAATACTTAATATAAGTTTGTCTGATGTCGGAGACTACGAGTGTATTGTAAAGTCTGCTATTGGACGTATCTCGTCTCATACACAAATACGTATTGAAGGACCGCCCGGACCTCCGGGTGGCTTACAAACATTGAACATACAACGCTCAGCTGTGACCTTAGAATGGACAGACAGCAACTCGAATGGAAGACCGATCACAAGTTATATAGTAACTGGTCGCACACACTGGAATTCGACGTGGTACGTTATCAGCGAAAATGTTGCGAACGTTTTAGAAATCGATCGTTATAATGGACGTAAACGTGCCTCTATCACAACAAACTTGATGCCTTGGGCGATTTACGAGTTTAGGGTGCAAGCTGTTAATCTTTTGGGACCTGGACAACCGTCCGCTCCTAGCCCTCAGTTCTCCACTCCTGCAGATAAGCCTTATCAAGCACCAGTGAATGTCGGAGGCGGAGGAGGGAAGACTGGCGATCTTACAATCACTTGGACGCCTTTACCACAGTCATTGCAGAATGGTCCAGGAATTTACTATAAAATATTCTGGCGTCGCAACGGAAGTGAAGTTGAATTTCAGTCATTGCCTTTGAAGAAATATGGCAATATTGGAACGCATGTTGTGCATATATCTACGACTTATTTCTATACGCCTTATGACGTTAAAGTGCAGACTTTTAATGATATTGGAGCTGGTCCAGAAAGCGCTGTGGCGACGATATACTCTGCGGAGGATATGCCTCAAGTTGCACCACAGATGGTATATGCTAGATCGTTCAACTCGACGTCTCTGAACGTGACTTGGAACCCTATCGACCAGTCGCGCGACAGATTGCGTGGCAAGCTGATTGGACATCGTCTGAAGTACTGGAAGCAGGCGAATAAGGAAGAAGAATGTATTTACTACTTATCAAGAACGACGCGTAACTGGGCACTCATAGTCGGATTGCAACCTGATACCTATTATTTCGTTAAGGTAAGATTTTTTAATATTGCACGGAGTAAGAATACCCCATACCACCACCCAGTGTCGTAAAAGTCGATTGAAAAAAGTCAAAACTGACATAAAACCTATTCATATACGTCGCTAGAGTAGGCCCTGGTGTCTCCGCTGTGGTGCAATAAAAAGCTGTTATTACGTAGCTTATTTTCTACTTTACAAGACAAACACAGAATTACAAAGACAAATTGAATATAAAATGACCGGATACTTTGACAAGTTCACTATGCGAGTTTGCCAAGGACATTCTTATATTATTAAGGCTGGCCGCATACATACGTTTTCTGTATTCGTTTTCCGAATGCGTAATTTCGAATTGGAATTCCGTGAGACTAGCGCAAACGTTCGTTTTTCTTCATTCGGAATGTATTCACGTTAGTACGGATAGTGATAGCGTGGCGAACGCACGACGATGGAGGACGACGATTTATTAGCAATTGCATTTCTATTATCAGAAAAAAAGCGAACGAAACTGAATTGAAATTTCCGAACGTGTGCGCCGGCACAAACAAAATGTATGCAAGCGCTGCGTTCCGCATGACGTCATTAGGTTTTTTCGAGTAGGTTTCTCCGAACGCGCCGGCTTGTACACGAAACGAACGTGCGGAATTTATTCCGTTCGAAAAAAAAAGCGAACGCGTGCGTCAGTTAATGTATTTTCTACTGATTCCATGCGTTCAGATGTCCGAATACGGAAAACGAATTCAGAAATCGAATGCGGAAAACGTATGTCTGCGCCCAGCCTTAATGTCGCAATGAATTGTGGAAACGTTTATCCACTTCATTTTCATTACATGTGACGTGCGTTTTTAACCGTATACTCCTTGCGCAATAAATTAGATTGGATCAAAACTGTGAGCGGTATAAAAGTACATGGTTTTACCAATACCGACCAAACCATCTGAAATACCGACTAAAATAAAGTTTGCAGATATTGCATAAGAAGAAAAAAACTTGAGATAAAATCTTGTAGCAATCGGCCTGGCTAGCGGGGTAGTTAGTAGATCAAGTTTCATTCCTTTACCAAAGGAGACTCGTCTCTTTAGGGAGATTTTAAATAACTAATCGTTGACTCTATTCCCACCTACCCGCGTGGTGACGGATTAGGAATACCAATAGGTCACCACCCATCTCATCCCACAGGTGTCGTAGAAACCGACTAAGGGACTATCCGTGAATATTAAACGAAATAAAAAGAAGGAAAACTTGAAATAACACCCTATACCAATCCGTCTGGCCAGCGTGGTATCAGTAGGCCAAGTATTCCTCCGTCACGGGAGAAGGCCCATCCCTGCAGTGGGACATTAATGGGCTGTTATGATGATGATGATGACCATATTACCAAGGTTATAGTCCTGTTTCAAGGTAAAAACTTTTTCATTGTATTTCAATTGATCTAAGAACATGTTTTGTTTGTGTGTCATACGAATCAAACTAAAAAAGCAACATTGCATATCCAATCAATTAGGAATTAGGATATTAAATCATTAAGCGTAATCTTTTATTCTTATATATTTACCAGGTTATGGCATTCAACGCGGCTGGCGAAGGACCAGAGAGCGAACGATACCTGGAGCGAACATTCCGTAAAGCGCCACAGAAGCCCCCCGCGTCTGTCAACGTATGGGCCTACAATCCCACGACAGTTAGAGTGGTATGGCGTTATGTGCAACCCACTGATGAAGAAGAACCATTGCTTGGATATAAGGTATGCTTTTTAGATATTTTAATCTCATTTTTTTTAGGTAAAAAGGCATTATGGTTAGAGAACTAGGGTCAGATAGTACGAAACGGGACACTGAAGAATATTTTTTTTTATCTCGAAATATGATAAAACTTCGCTTTTAAAATCAGATAGACAAAATAAAAAAAATATAAGAATTTTTAGAAAAATTTTGGTCGATTTTGTATGGAACCAGGACTTGTAAAATTTTCGAGGGCTGCCGACCAAAGGTCATTTAGATTACTCGCGTAAGTGTCCAAAAATATATTTGTAGATGTTTACCTTTGAATAGCAATATAGGAGGACACAGTTGTATGCTTTAGACAATGTTATGGTGTCATGTCCCTCAATTGATTGTGAGAATTGTTACATTAAGCCAACACCAAGTCTCACATTGCTAGGGAAGAACTTATCTCTCTATTTTTTTTGTAATGTGCCTAATATTATACTATAATCTTTTGCAGGTAAGAGTATGGGAGATAGATCAAGACATGAGCACAGCAAACGACACGATAGTACTCGTCGAGCACAAACTAGAAGCCTACGTGATCAACCTGACCCCAGGCAAGTCGTACAACCTCCGTGTACTAGCTTACTCCAACGGCGGTGATGGCCGGATGTCTTCACCCGCCATCACCTTCCAAATGGGTGACTACCACACAGACTCATACGGATATAACGCTAGGAGCTCAGCGTACAAACAATATATAAATACAAATGTACTATTTTGTACACTTTTTATTATTTATTTTTATTCTATTTTAATCTCATGATCCTTACAAATGTTATTTTTTTAAATTATGTTCTTTTTATATATTATTTTTTATATATACATTCCTTGGTCTATAGTGTAGGTTGTGATACTATATCCGGCCATTAATTACGCTCGTTTTGAATGAATATTTTCTTTACAATGCACTAGTTGTAAGTAGTAAGCTGTGATTATGCATTTTGTATCTCAGTTTTGTTGTTTGCGGTCTCAGAGTAGTTACGTGTGGGATAGAGTAGGTTATAATGATAATGTGATGAATTGTCTGATGTATTTTGTGGGGTGTAAATGTTGGAATGCTTGATATTTGCTTTGATTTTTGATATTTGCATGTTAAAAAACAACTTATTATATAATATTCAATGTCTTCATATAAAAACTCTAGCACGCATTCTCTTGGAATCTACACGATATTCAAATTAGTCCATCCTTTCCTAATTTTATATTATACTAGCTGACCCATGCCCACTTCGTTGGGCTGTGAAAAAAACGCGTCCCTTTTTTAAACATACTTCATTAGTGCTCCACTCCTATTAGTCATAGCGTGATAATATATAATAGCCTATGACACTCCCCGATAAATGGACTACAACACAGAAATAATTTTTAAAATCGGTTGAGTAGATCCAGAGATTACCCCCTACAACGTCACAAACACACAAACTTTACCTCTTTATAATATTAGAATAGATTTCGCACAACATTTCGCTATCTATGAAATGAGGACGTGAGTTTTCAAGCAGAGGTTTTCAATATACGTAAAATTTTACTATGCATGTTATTCATCGATATATTTACTTCTACTCATTTCACATATAATTACTCTGGGAAATATGCACAAAATACATTTGTCTGCTGACTGAATCTCCAATTTTGTTCGTCCGTTTATAGATTTAAATAAGATTAACATTAGATCTGTAATTATATATATTTCTCACTTATGTATTATATACAGTTATGTATGTTTCTATTTTTTATATTTTAAAATGTGATGTCAATTTTTTATTGACAATAAGTATTTTTAAAAATAACTTTTACAATAAAATTTCTTTAATTTTAAGTCCATATCATAGTGTTTAGATTAAGGAATATAGTTTACAATGCAGCTATTTGTATATTAGGTACACAATCAATCCGAGCCATTTTGTCATTAAACTGATATTATTATTTTAATGTATTTTTAATTTTTATATTTAATACATAAAGTGTTCAAATACAAATTATATGACAACATTTTTTTATTTTTTTAGGATGAAATATTTTTTAATAAGGCAATTCTTGTAAAAAGTGTTATATTTAAATTTCATCAATTGGTCCATAATGAATAAAATTTCGTACAATATAGTAATAATGAAATTTCTCGCATTTGTAGCTAAAAAGTCACATTTTATCTCTCTGAAAGTCTATAAATTAATTACTAAAATGTGAAAATATAAATGCCTTATAAAATGTTAAAAATTATCATTGTAATATGTATTTGTTTACAATAAAAATTAATTAAAATATGTGTTTTTTTTACATGGCTCAATGGTGGATGGTGTAAGAATACATGATATCGCCTCTCCTATGCGTGTACTAAAACCCAACTAAAGCCCGATTTACACATCTACAAGTACAGTAGCGAGTTAAGTAGTAAGTTGTTGATTGTAAGTTGGTTTAAATAGATCTCCATCCTATTTTATTTACTGTACTTGTCGATGTGTAAATCGGGCTTAAAGCTTCATTCGCGCGAGCGTTACCTACATCAAATAAGGTTAAGGGTGACCGCTATTTATAGACCAATAGATCGAACGTCGATCGACGGGATCGATCGATGGCAGAATGATTTTGGTCAACGACACGATTGATATATGGTAATGTAGAATTACAAACGACTGACAAACAGTAGGTATTTGGAGGTAAGGAGTAAGGGGGCATTATCCATAATAATATAAGTGCTAAACAATATTTAGTGAATGTAATGAAAAAAGTGACAACACTAACCTGTAGACGGAGCGACATAGTCAAATTGTGACAAAGCTCCCTAAATAAAGATTAAAAAAAAAAAAGCTAACCCGTAGCGACTGAATGGATTAAAGTGGACTTATGTGTTTGATTTAAGTGTAAAAAGATCCATCAATGGATCTTTTCAATGGATCTTAGTGGACATAGGGGACTGAACTAGAGGTTTGTATAAATATATTTGACGCCAGTAGTTCCAATTTTCACAGATAACGGTCTGTACCGAGCTAAGTAATCACTTATTCATACTGTCATGAGTGGACAGTGAAAGTGTTAATAACAATATTGTAACCCTTCTGAGGCATAGTGAATGGTTATGATTTGTTATGATTTTAGCCCTTCTGACGCATAGTGACCAAAATGGTTAAGATTTTGTTCGTATATTGAGGCTTTTGTAAAATGACATACGCATTAGAACCAATTCACAAATTGACATCTGCAGTGGGCAATCTGGGGAGTGGTCCATTTGAGAAGTTGACATTTTAGGAAGTGGACATTATGGTACAAAAGGATAAATGTGTTGATCATTATGCTTCAAAAGGGGAAAAGTAGTAAATTTGCACGAGAACCACTTTTATATCGTGCCAGTCGCCACATACGAATGCATCCGACACATGGCTTGGTTTCTAGTTAGGGAAATGTCTTTTCAAATGAATAAATAAAATCTCGTGTATTTATTATATTACATTTATTGAATCTAACGTATCTTACCTATCTACACAACACTACGATATTTCACAATTTTTTATATTTAACCTTACGTTTTAAACACTTCGCATCAACGTTTTCCATTAAATCGCAATCTGTTGAACTTTTTCTTTTCAACAAACACTCCTCTTCTTCCGTTTGCTGCACTTGTTTAAGAGGAAGTAATCCTACTGCGAATGGTATATCATTCTGTAGATCAGACTTCATATTGTCATCACTAGCTTGTGGTTCTTCATTCTCCTTATTCACATCAGCGGTATCATTCATGATATCTTCCCAATTGCCAGGTTTATCACTAACCGGTATCGTCAAATCGATCACCGAATCCTGATATTGAGAATCTGTTTTAAAAACGTTCATTTCACTATTACTTAAGTCATTATTTCCTTCGTTAGTCACTTTCTCTTCATCTTTTTTACTTTCCATAGTATCCCATTCTAATTCGTTGGATGTTATCGCTGCAGACAAATCTGAATCGTTTAATTTTGGTGAGTTATTTTCTTTCATTCTGTCGTCCGCATCATTCATTAAAACATCAGGTACGGTCAATGATGTAACGGGAGTTATGTTGGTATCAGAAGTAGTCCCTTCGAGTTCGTCGTGAACAGTAGAATTATGATTTTGTCCAAGATTCATTTTGTTTTCAATGTTCATCAAATCTTTTATAATTTCATCCCTCTCTTGAGCTCGTTGATCTAGTTGACTGCTGTCGTCATAATTGTTTTGTTCGTCGTCATTGCGTTTTGGGGTAGCCATTAAACAATCTAAAGCATCTTCCTTAAATACAGCACTCTGAGGTAGTGGTAATCCAAAGTCGTAACAATCTTCGTTTCGTCGGAGATCTTCAGTGTTAAGTGGATGATAGGGCTGATTTAAGTTAGATTCTAAATGTGAGCCTTTTGTGTCAAGTAAAGATATGTTGAAGTTGCTATCTAAACTATTACTGACAGGACATAGCTGTTCCATGACTCTCGTATCACTTAGCTGTTGGTCATTGTAATACTTCTTGACATCGTCACTCATAGATTTAGTAAAGAATTGCATGTCACCATCGATACATGAGAAATCATGTGGATTTACGTTATCCATTGAATTGTTATTATCATGGAGGCGAGGGTCTAACACAACATAACTTTGTTGTTCTGCAAAAGATTCCAGGTTATCAGGTAGTATAGCGTTAAAACTGTTAATAGTGTCTTCATTACGAGAGTATTGAGATGAATCTTTGTCAAAATCATTGCTGTCTCCGTAGCTTTTACTGTTCAATAATATTTCTCCTCTCTCTATAGATTTTGATAGATCATCAATGCTCTTAATTTCACTTGGATCCGCGACTTTTTCCATAATGTTTGGTTGTTCTATAACTTCGTATTGTATTTCGCTGCTTTGTACCATGTCCAGTAGAACTTGCTCATTAACGTTTATATATGAGCCATCACCAGATTCAAAGAGTATAGGAAGATCTGTAGGTAACCCGGCGTTTTTCAATGCGTTGACGTATTGTGACATTGCTGTATTGATCCCACCAGTTGAAGTTTCATTAGCAGAGTTGGATGGGTTAGTGTTCGAGTAGCTAGCCATGCTCTTATTACCCATAGAATGTTCTTTAGTGTACGCCATGGTAGGATCGAGAACATTCGAAGATACTGATTGATCCATGTACATGAGATCGTTGTCGATGTTCATGTAGCTGTTAGTTGTTTCTGGGCCACAAATACTGTTTACCGCTTGAGATAGTGTCATTCTGTCCATGTAATCCTGAAACAAATTATATTTTTAGATCATAAGAGTAATAAAATTATACTATTTGTGAGCAATCCTAACAAGTTTCGAACAATAGTGACTCCCAGTAAACGAAAATCGCAAAAACATTAAACTTGACACTCAGTGAGTTCCGGGGAAAGATAGCTATTATTATTTTCACATTTAAAACTATATAGCTAAGCTATGTCTACGGTACTAACCTGCATATGTCTAGTTTGTAGATGTTTCAACTGGTGAATAGCTTTCCTCGAATCTTGTTCACGACGGAGAAGTGCACGTTCGGCCGCACGTCCTAAGGAACCAGCCCCTTCCCAAGGTGCACCACGCTGGAAATTCTGTTAACAAAAACACTTATATTGTAGGCTTTTATATTTTTTTCCCATATTATTTTATGTAGAAAGATTAGCAATAATGTAGTTAGGTTAAACATAAATCAGTTTTTTTATGGATTTAATATTATCTATAAAGCTAGAGTAAGAGGAGATTTCAAATCTCAAAACTGTTGCACTGGAGACTAAGCATTTTGATCATCATCATCATAACAGCCCATTAATGTCCCACTGCAGAGACGGGCCTCCTCCGGGGACGGAGGGATACTTGGCCTACTAATACTACGCTGGCCAGACGGATTGGTATAGGGTTTAATTTCAAGTTTTCCTTCTTTTCATTTCGTAATGATAATGGGTGGTGACATTCAAGCGCGGATCCAGCCCTCAAAAAAGGTTGTGGTCACAGCTACTAGAAAATCGGCTAAGTACGAGTCGGAGCATGAACATGCTCATTAACAATCATGCAAGTCGTTTATGAACTTTTGAATTAGATTATTTCCTTTTTTCTGAGCATCAGGACTTTGGCCTTAGGAATGGATATAATCTTAGGAGGAAGTCGGACCCGATTTCTTCAAATTAAATAGTCAGTTTCGATCCAAACCTATTTCAATCAATATCTTATATTTATTTTCTTTTTTTCTTGTAGCCTGTAAGCCAATATCGGGTCACTGGGTAAATAGTTGTATCAGAAGTAATGTAGGGTAGACCGGGTACGTTTGTAGCAGGGTACGGTAGTACCATCGCGAATATTTCAATAACTACGCATCGCGCGCACATTCCCCTCCCCCCAGTCGACCCCTGTAACGCATGCCGAGTAACCGTCAATCGGCCGCGCGCGTGGCTCTACCCGGACACTTGTGGCAGAGAATAGAAACTCTCGAGCACTAAACGTAACTTTTTAATAAATTTTTAATGCCTCATAACAGCAAATCTAAGCTACATTTTCACTCAATATTGGTTTTAATCGTTTCCTAGTGTTGTTGGCTTTACATTGTTTCCTTATATGTGTAGTTTCAAATTCAAATTCAGGAGATATTTTACTTTTTTAATAAAATGATCCTGTGGGGACGATTGTAGCACTTATGCGGGGACGGTTTTACCGGTACAACTGTCCCCGTGGTAGAATTGACCCCAGAGCATTATTTCAAGAGAAAATTCAACGGATGAAGCTGTAGTATCAATGGAATACAAATCATCAAAAAAAAGTGTTCCCAGAAGACCAAGAGGCGACCATTGCACGTTAACTACAACGATAGGCAGATATTTACTGATTTTATTCCAATATTGAAGACTGATTAGCCAGTAGTAATACTAAATGGTGATATTCTAGCTGGGGATAATTGTACCACGGGGACAGTCGTTCCAAATGTTTCGCCTTATAAAAAGCTGTTTTGTGATTTTAGTTATTTTATGGTAATTCTAAGTACTACGAGTACAAGTGAATAGTCTGCAAGACTTAAGAAGCCTTGTTTTATAATCTTTGTCTTTATAATCTTCGTTATACTTTATAAAGTCTAGAGAAGTTCAGTTCTCTGTTTTTGATTTTTTTGTTAACAGTTTTTGGAAGTTTACTGTTTTTTGTTTGTGGTTCGCCTTAAGGCTAATTTGGTGAGGTTTTACCATTTTTAAATACATATTTTTCTAATTAAAGCATTGAGTTTTATTACTTCGAATAACTGGTACAATTGACCCAGGATCGGGGATATTTGTACCATTTCACCTGATCCTCTTGGAACCCAAATATCTAACTTTGTATGGTACTTACAGGACTAAAGAAAACATAACGTTATAACCGAAATAACTAAGTATCACGGGGTATCAACACGATTGCCCTAATACTGTCGGTAAACTCAAAATAAAATATTTAACTAAAAATGCTACATCTGTCCCCGGTCTACCCTAAGTGAGATCAGCAAGTGAAATCCACCAGGCGAGATTTTTATTATTTTTTACATTTTCAACGAATATCAAATTAAATTAAATGCTGGGTACATTTTACATTAAATAACTTTATTTAGGTAGTTACTTAAATTACAAATTCAAGCTTACGTTTCTTTTTTGCGAAAACGTTGATAATGTCATCGATATCCAGGTTCACATCTTTGTGTATATTTAGGAGAGCTAGCCCGGATAATCTTTCCTGTGCCATTGAGGCACGCAACCAAGATTTTATTCTGCGAAGAGTAGAAAAAGATCTCTCTGCGGTAGCTACGCTGACCGGAAGAGTTGCCAGTATTTGTAAGAAAATTTTTATGTTAGGGTACAAATCTTGGTCGCATGCTTCTTCGAACTTAGCCGAGAAATATGGATTGTGAATATTTTGGATACACGATCAAGTTGATCTCTCTCTTCGTTCATAAATCGCGTTACAAGCAAGTGAAGATTTTCGATTAGCCCTTTTTTTTATTTAATTAATTGTTTTCTAAGGAATAACCGGTCGAAAAAAATTAATTCACAGTGAAATTGGAAAGCCACACCCTTCCCATTAACAAAGATGTATGGATATTAACATTTTAAGGTGACAGAATGACAGAAAAAAAATATTTTTTGTTGTCAAAACTGCTCTGGAAAATATTCTGATAATAAGGCACACCCCGCGGGGTGTGCAATAATTTCATTAAAATAACTTACCATGATACAACAATATACAGGGTGTTTGGTACATCGTTTGCCAAATTGAAATAGCTGATAGAAGAGGTCATTACCCGTCTTTCCTCACTCCCCTAGCTGGTTTTAACCTCAACATATTTTAGATATCGATGTAAAGCTATTTTTAAAAGAAAAACCCAATATTTACCATGAACACTTAAATTTAAAAAAAAAATCTTCGGTGAGTCCTCATAATTATGTTTTGTTTTAAAGTTTAATACTAGGAGCATCAAATAAATTCATAATAGCTCACAAAAAACGTCAACTTTTTGTTTATTGACTTGTTATAACTATGAGACAGGTAAAATTTAAAGATATGATTTAACTTCACAGTACTATAAAAAAATAAATAAAAGAGAGAAAGTTCTTCCATTTTCTGAATAAATACTTTACTTTATCCTTATTTATTTTTTTATTGTACCTAACATAAAAATAAGTTGACAAAAATGTTACATAAGCCATAACATGTCAGCGTATCGTCTATGTGGCTCTTTGCTGCGTTCCCAATCACGCACGTATCATGATTGATTGTGTTTTTTAAATTTTAATAAGGCATATCGTTTATTATCATCAGTCTATCGATAGCAATAGTCCATAAAAGTTTGACGTTACAAGTCTATTAACGAAGTATATAACGACGATGGGCACGATGGGCATGCCCACAACGGTGGATCCGCCCTTGGTGACATTGTATTCTTACTCCGTCACCACACGGAGACCGTCACCACACGGAGATTTTGATAATTTATATTAAATTACGTTGTATTCTTACCCTGACACTAGGTCTTCCTCGGCGTGGTTTGATAGCTCGTGGAGTGTCGCTGTAGTCACCAGCATTACTACCATTACCATTTTCAATGTCGAATGGAATACGAACGACCATGTCCTATTAAGAAAAAACACATGAATCTCTCGACTAATACACGAAATCGTGACTTAATAATAATCTTTTGTGTAACATGTTATGATTTTAGCCTTTCAGGGAAGCGGGTCATTGCTTTTGCACACTTGAAAATAGCAAAATTGGGGAAAGACAAAATTATCATCAGCTCTGCTAAAATATGAACTGCTGGTCTCAAATCTTCATCAAGCGTTTCCATGAGGCGCTTGGTAGAGCCGCCACAAAGTTGTTTCCACACTGCTCCGAACATACGATTTGTAAAGCATGTACCGCTCCAGAGAGAAAGTGCAGCGAATGCACTTTGTTCACAATATCAAGTTTCACGTAAACTTGATATTGTGCTGTGGTAAAATTCGCAAAAATCATCGCTAGTGAAATAACATAAAATAATTTGTAACTATGTCAGAGATATTCTTACTTTTCCTAGAGTAAACTTTTATGGGATGAAATTAGGTGGTGACTTGTCGTTTCTTTAGTTAGCTACCACATGTATTATTTCCAATCTAACTTAGGGACTTAATTACCATAGTCTGTTCTCTAAATATAGGCTTTATTATAATTGAATTCTAGACAGACACACTACTAACTTTATTAGTCCTGTTCTGACTGTCCCCAGGTTGACTGGTGCTCGTAGCCGGTGTCATCTGAGACTGTTGGTTCTTCGGATCTCCATCCTAAACATGGAAACCTAATCTATAATGGATTTTCTAAAGACGTCTGTAAAAAGCGTTATTGGTAGTGTAAATGTATCTTTACAGGTTAGAGGTTCCTGTACTTGAAGATCTTGTTGTAAATTAAACTCTTGATTGCTTGAAATAGAATACGTAAGACTCAGATGTTAACGCGATATCTATACAAGTTTCAAGTATTGTAGAGTTAAAAAACAATTGACTTCGTCAATACGAAAGCCAATTGTTTTTTCACTTTAAGTTATTCACCAATGTGAATAAGTGAATTGGTGGTAAAATATTCGTAGGTCGTAACATAGTCGATGGATGGTTTGCTACTAATATATTCACCTGTGAATGTAGATCCATGATTGACTGAGGAGGCCTGTTTATAACAACAGGAGGCGTGAATAGTGGAATTTCACCTGAAATTTAAATAAAATTCCCTCATAATTATATTTCCAGACTTTTATTTTTTATTCCTTTTGGCGGAGTACGTCGTATTCGGAATTATATTCCTTCTTTATTAAGTAACTAAATTAAAGCCACGTGTCTATGTTGTACGAAAAACCAAACAGGAAAAGTGAGGAATTTGCGAATCTGTAGGTACTTGTGCTATAGAGGGGATACGGGGACCGAATTTGTGAACTCTGGCAAGGCAGCTTAAGTAATACACTAAACTTACATACTATAAAAAACTACCTGATAAAAAGGTTTGTTTGGAATTTTCTATCTCCAGAAACATTCTGACTTTCAAATTTTCTTTGATCTAAGTTTAAGAAACATTCGAAAAAAGACGTAGGGTAAGGTTGCGACTATTGGACCACTTAATTTTAAACAGACCTGGTATCTAAAATAGAGCGTAAAATAAATCAAAAACTGTGTAAACGAGTAGTTTGTATATTCAATTATCGGTAATTAACATAATTTAGTTAATTTTATTATGTATAAGTCACAAAAGAAGAAAATAAAGCTTTGTGACGGTTTCCTTGTTTGAACCACCGTCTCTTTCATCGGACCACTTAGTTGCTATAATTGGACTTAGGGATTATAGGTGGCTGGTCCATTCAAGGTGCATGTAAAAAAATTAATAAAGTAAAATATTTTTTTATCAAATTTCTTTTATTTTCGAAAATGAATAGATAGTTACATTAATTAGTCGATTCTAATTATATTTCTTTCTTTGGCATGCAAAATCACAAAAATATTTCAGGTTCGTCAAATCTTCTCTTTAACCTCGCTTTTGGCACTCGAAACATTCTGATTACCTCATTCAATACAGCTTCTTTTTTCCCTAAGCTAGTTACATATTCGCCTCTCTCTCCTCTTCTTTTTGCCATGCTAAAATAAAAAGATTTGTTTTTTAAATAATACACATTATAGAAGTTGCCATGGTTGGACCGGTTCAATGAAAGAGCATCGTGCCAGTCCATTGATAGAAACTCACTAACATCCACTAAAATATTTATTTAAAAAAAGAAGCACGTTACTCAACAAAAATAAACAATAGTAAGTAAGCCTAATTAGGTCACTGTAATAGTAAAAAAAAATCACATTAAAATAATTAATACAACAGTACTTACATGCTATTATTTGCCGCGTAAAAATTATATTCGAGGTCCGAGAAACAAAGCGAAGTACGTCCATTCCTCATGCTGCCTGCTGCGGTATTGGCGGTTGGAGGGCAGTGTGGGGGGTTGTAAAGCTATCGTTTCGATGCAAATATCGGGTTCAAATATGAATAGATCGCGAAATATTGAAGTGGTCCAAACAAAGCACTAGTCCAATGATCGCAACCTTACCCTACTCTCTTTATGTCTTATTACTTGTACCTACGTAAATTTTAAGTATAAGTAGGTATACCTAGTAGTGAATAATTTCTTCAATATTTTCTTTTTGAAGGTTTAATAGACATTAGGTAAGTACCTACAGTATTGTCATCCAATGTAGAGTCAATGTACAAGTTACGACTTAATAACAAATATCACTAATATATTAACGTAGCTAACTGACAAATTAGAGGATTGAAAAAAAAGCCGATGGCGGCAAAAATAAATACTTACTGTTGTTAGAAATGCCAAGACCTTCCTTCGTGACTTTAGAAAGACCTTTGATTTTCAAAAACTGTGCTGCAGATACCAATTCGTCCAAATTCTCTTCTAGGCACTGTGTTTTTCCGCAATACATAAATTCAACCAAACATTTTAGTACACTGAAGCGCATTTTTAATATAATTAAAGGTTCACCAGATTGTTTTTGTAGCACTTCCTAAAATGGTAGCAGGATAAAAGCTTAAATATATTTACTTAAATGTTACCTATGTATTAAGGTAAAGGATTATTATTAGGATAAAATTATTTGTTATAGAGAAAAATCAATAGGTACCTGAAAATAAGCACTACTTGCCGCAAGCACAGCTTTGTGTACACGCAAAGTGTGTGAACTGCACATAAGCGTCATATCCACCAAAGACTGCATTTGTAACAGTTTACCAAATCTCGACATTAAATGCTCAGAGTAATCTTCATAATGCAGACTATAACGTATAGGCGCCATTTCCACGATGAACTGATTCACAAATAAATAATCATCACAAACAAATATATTTGCGAGATGTCACTTTAATAGGTTGAAAAACAAAAGCGTAACGAAAATATTGATGGCATTTAAAAATTATTTAGAACATTTATGGTACTATGAAAAAAGTTTTGATATGGAAAATACTAAAAATACCTATGGCATTCAAACTAGTGAATTAAAAATAAATAAGGAATTATTGTTGATTATGTTAAAAATAATCGATTATCTGTAGGTATAATTATTATATTGTGCGAAATTAATTGAAAGCTACGAAATTAATCATTTGGTACGGGTTCATTTCATTTTAATAAGTGAAGTAACAAGAGAAAAAAGAGATACCTTTTGTCTATAGACAAATACCTACATTACTAATGAGTTCTTAGCGTTTTAAGTTAGGTGTATGACCAAAATAGCCAAAGGAAAATCGGTAGAGTGATTTCTCCAAAGAATATAATAAAAATAATCTCATACTTTTTTCGCAACCGTATTTTATCTATATATAACTACTATATCTTTTCGTTTAAGTATCTCGTTCAAAATTAAAAGACATTTTGTTATTGTTGGAGTTTTTTAATCCATTAAAAATTGCAGAAAAAAAATAGTAAAATGTTAGAAAATGAATTTATTACAAATTTGTATTCACCGTGGATATATCCAAGTATACAATAAAGACAGTAAAAGTATAAACTTAACTAAAGCTTGAAAATTCAACAGATTGTTTTATAGGTTTTCTATCACAGACTAATTAAGTACTTGAAGCGTACACTTATTAATTGAAAACTTAAATATATAAATACTTCATTAAGAACATAGCTTGGTTATAGATAGGTACATATAGTAAGAAGGTATTCAACAAAAGAGTTGGAATGTAATTAGGAATGTAATGATGATTTGTTCATAAGGCACTTGGAACAAATACAGTGAGTGAGATTATAGTCAGACACCTACATAATAATATCAAATAACGTCACCAAGTTCTGTAAGTATTAAAAATTAAACATAGCTTGAATAAAGTTTTGTCCTATTCACTATGGCAAAATCTTTTTTTATCTTTAAAACCATTAAATAGTTGTATAGAATCTAATCACATATAATTATACAATATAAAATTCACAATTAACATGTACTTAAATCGAACATTTTATGAAGGAAGAGTTTTTAATCAATAGACTTACAAGTTTAAACAATATTCAAGAAGAAAACCTTGCAATATACCTATACAATAGATATTTAGTTATACTTATTTATATATACAACGTGTAATTGAATTAACATCAAATCTAAAACTAGTTTGTTCAGATTTTCAAAGTATCTACCTAGCTTTAACTACACAATCATTTTTTTTCTAACACATTATTTGTAACACGCCTAGTATTATAGTCTATCAATGATTCGTCGTTTTTATTACCTACACTGATATTATGTCAAAAGGTATTGAAAAATAATATTATCTATCACATTTATTACGACAACTGAGTATTAAAGTATACGTATATTTAACTATCAAAAAATTATTCCACATGAAAAAATGTTAAATTAAAATACCTTTATTTAAATAATTACACGTTATATATTTACATTATAATATGTGCAGTGATATTTAAAAAACGCGCGTACGAATATTAAATAATCCAGCAAAGGTTTATTCATAATCCACATAAGTATTTTTATAAAATACAAATTTGTAACATATCCAAATATTTTAGGATTTTCTTAGAAATCAGTTCCTATACAATTTAATAGCTTTTACTTTTTACCCTTAACTCCCTACGACGAAGCTCATAAACGCTGTGCCACAGCCGCAAAACTACAGCACGTCTCACAAAAATACTGGAACACATTCTGTTTAATATCTGAGATAGAAATGAAAAATTGTAAAATATATTTGACACATAAAAAATTATAATACCTAACTACAGTCTGTTTAAAGTCTCTACCGTTGATGCTGAATGGTGGAATCATACATAAATTTTACTGGTTTAGTTTTATTTCTCTCCGCTGGCTCATGGACTCTTTTTATTCAATCAGGTATTTGTGTGACCATACGACAGAGACTGACTGTACTTACGTTACTTTTGACTACATTCTTTTATCAGCAAGTGACCAAAATAATAAGGTACCTACCGTTACTTTATAGTAAAATTTACATCTATTGGTGTTTTTATCATGATTAAAAATATGTAGTGCTTAGGTTGTTGACCTATAGTTATATATACAGCCACGTTAAAAATTTTCCTGTATCTATTCTGCTATTCGAAACATTTTTAAAATGACTGTGTAACCTTCTTTGGGATAGTGTACAAAAATCATAGACATTTATTTATCACAAGTCATAATTTAGGCGGGAACATAATAATAGACGTTCCTACCCTCTACACAGCATAAATTATAACAATAATTACATTAGTTATGTAGTAGAGATATTATTTTCTTAATATTATTATGCACTACAATATTGTCATTCTAATACGTGAAACAACAAAGATATTCCATCCCAGATATTGACAACTAAAATGAATTAAAAATAATTTCAGTGTTCGTTCATGAATCTTCTTTAAATTAGGATTTTAGTTTGATTATATCCAATATTTATAGAAAAATATTTTTATCGATAAAAGTTACCTTTCCATTCCTTGTATGATAAAGATTTTACGGGATTCTATTTATGTACCTACTCAACTATGTACCTTTTCTAAATACATAATAAATATTAATTAGCCAGATTTATAAATAGGTAGATATATCACTTTAGAGCCCGCCATAGACTTTATTTTAGATTTTTAATTTTAAACGTCACTTTATTATATTTTCCAAATACATACTTATAATTTGAAGGCATCAAAGATTATATCGGATAAGAATAAGAACCCTCGATGATATTTAAATTATAATATTGCATTGCTTTTTTGAATCAAACCCTAAATCCATGACCGACTAGAGTTAAAATACCTACATAAACGTAAGAATTAAAATTTGTGCCTGTTAAAAAAATAATTTAGAATATAATTCCAGACATATTTACTTAATTGAAATAATTTTATCGGAACAGAATAAAAATATACTTATTTGAATACATTTGTATTTTTGATTATTATAAAATGAATACCAAGTACCTACATAAAATATTATACATACACACCAAATAATATAATATTCTGTAACTCTTTACTTTATGCTAAAAAAAGTTATCTTGTAGAGACTTATCTCGATGACTATTTGTAGAAAATTCAGTTCCATAATAGAATCCTAGCAAACCCTATGCGTTTAAATTAGGTATAGTTAGATAATTAGTGTGAAGATTCGTTTATTACTCAACTATGTTAAAGATTCTGATTGACATGCTAATTGACAGCTATCTAAATAAAATAGTTTCAAAGTGTAAATAAAAAAAAATTACAACTTACGTAAAGTATTTTTTAAAGTAAATAATTAAATAATTTTACATGAACACTTTACATAGGTTTGAGTAAATTTGTACAATACATAGCATGTAGAAAAAATAGAGATTCATTTCATAGAGATCGTTCAGTGAAACTAGATCATTGCCAGTATGTAACATTAGGTACTTATACGCTTTTATTATTTGTATTATGATAGATTTCTCTGTAAAATACTTAAAATTATCTGTTAGCGAATTAATATATTTACACAAACTGAACCTGTTTGGTGTCTTAATTTGTAGTATTTTAACAATGTATGTATTCTCATAATAATTGAATACGGAGTATTATTGTACTTATTTCGATTATTTTACTTAACTAATTAATTAAATGCGTGTACTTTTATTAAGTTGCAACATTGTACGTGCTCTTTGAGATACGACTGAGCAATGGTCTGTTTCAGTGGCAGTTTACATTATTTTAGTACTAATATTAAAAGCAAATTACATTATTTACATCAGCCGACAATATTACATTCTGCGAATATATATCTAATATACACGTTAATTATTTGTTTATTAAATTATAATAATCACTCAAGATTTATGCTTATATAGTCCTCGGTAATAACTAATTATCAATTATATTCAAAAACTCCTCGGGGGAAATGTGGACGTCTTCGGCTGGCGATGCGTCTGTAGCGTTAGGGACGGTGTTCTTAAGTTCACCGAATGTGTATGTCGTTCGTTTCTTACTTCGTGAGTTGGAGAGGCGCGGAGCAGCGGGCAGCGACGACTCGCAGTCGAGGCTGGCGCGCTTGTTCCAACAGAATGGTTGTCGAGGCTCCGCCCCGGCCGACATTGGCATCGCTAGTTGAACTCGTGATTTGCATAATTCATTATCACTCAATTGACGCTTTAACTTCTCTTTTCCCACGACTAGTTGGAAGCCCCTGAGTCCACTGTCGCATTGTGACTGGGATTTGGCCAGTTCAGCTTCGCTAAGCTGTCTTTTAAGTTTTGAAGAGCCACTCGGACTCGACCTTGAAGGCTTATCGACTAGACTGTTTTGTCGGGAAGTGCGACCGTCTCCCGGGCGAGAACTTGAATTATGCTTGAGGAGCACGCTGTCGTGTCGACTACTACCTGAGGAACTACTCGTATTGGTGTTGGATTTATTTACATTGTTCCCATTGTTTCGTCGCAATGATTCTATAACATTGTAGAAATGTTCAAGTTCGGATGTACTGCTGTTTCTGGATCTACTTATATTGTTTGTACTATGTCTATGTGGGCGGATTTGAGCTCGCGGCAAGTGGCCGTAGCTGCTTTGTCGGGATATACCTACACTGGTCTGTCGACGCGGCATGTTGCAGCTCTTAGGAACGAACGCTTCTTTAGACAATACTACATTTTCATAGACATGAGCGTTTTCAAAATCTTCTTGTGATATGAGGTTTTGGCGGCTTTCTGTCGTATCATTCTTTTGGCCTACTGAGTTACTCTTCTTATGCCCATTACGAGTTTTAATTTCAGGTATTTTCTTAGTTAATTTACAATCACTGGCACTTCGAGGGAGTAAGTTTGCATAACTATGGTTTGGGTTTTCTTGTATTTGTGGTTTCTCTATTTTAGAAGCACTTGAAGTTGGCGTGCTTTCTACATTTCTACTGGTACTTTGTGTTTTAGTTGGTTTGCTTTGTGGATAAGGTTTGGCTACATCGGCAGAGGATTGTTGCGGTGTGGTGTCGTGTCTCTTTCTGTCTACGTCGGGCTTAGAAGTTTTATCTAGGACCACTTTAGTTTTATCACTTTTACATATCTTAACACTGAATCTAAATGGAGGCTTGAACACAACTTGCAGTCTAGCCTTTTCACCGGACAATAGGTTAGTAGCGCTCTTGGACGGTCTAGTTTTTCTTGTGCTTTTTTGAACTTGTCTATGAGTTCTTTCTGTGAGACCAAGTGGGATAGACTTGGACTTGGGTAGAACGGTTGGCTGTGGTGAGCTCAGTAACCACTTTTGGACTTTGCTTAAAGCTTCTGAATCTTTGATAGGTGAAGAAGGATGTTTCTGCATTGAACTGTAGTCTATTGTCTCTTTTTTCATCTTTGCTTTACGTTTCTTCACTTTTCCTTTGTGTTTGGATAATATTACGTGTTTAGGTGATTTACCTTCTGGGTTTGTTACGACTGCTGTGTTTTCTTTTGTTACTTTAGGGACTTCTTCTAATTTAGCTTGGTTGCTAGGTTTCTGAAAATAAGATATAAGCTTATATTATTTTTTGTGTGTTTAATGAGATAAATTATTATGTCGACAAGGTATGAACCGAAAAAAGTCAATTTAGGTAATTAATTACAGTATATAGCACCTACGTAAAGTAGGCTATAATCTGTTTTTAAAGTACTGAATCTCCTTAAACTTTGATCAAAATGTTGTTGTAATTATACGATGAGAGTACGAGACGAGAGTAATGAAGTTTTTATTTATAAGAAAATAATATTACCAAGTGGTAAGTACTATTTCTCTTAGTCGACTTTTATTCCAGAAATGTATTAGACGAAAAAGTATAAAGAAATTAACTTACCCTTTTCTTATTGGCACTATGTAGCGGAGAGGCTTTGTCTCCAGATTTCTTCAGTTCCTTTTTGTTACGGTAAACTCTTGTACGTAGAGCTACTTTTTTCTTAAGTGGTAGTTTTGACCTGAAATATAGAAACTCCGTTAGTAACACAGTCTTTTGTATAAGTATACAAGTATCTACATGTACCTATAAGACTGAATATATTTCTCATAATAATATATGCACCTAATGTCATTTTATTATAAACTAAGTGGAACTTAAGTAACAATTATTGATCTTCTATCTTGTTTGGGTAGTGGGCAACCTGGTGTAGAGATTTGTTTAAGCTGCCTAAACCTCTGGATATGGCTTAACGACTGTGTCACTCCGACAACAGCCGAGACCCACTTTTCACGTCCCATCCAAAGCACAGATAAGCCAAAATACTACTGAGCGGTCACGCAGACGGATAATTGGGCTACTTATACCTCGCTGGCCAGATGCATTAGTATACAGCCATTTAGTGAGATAAATATGTTTAAATGATTCTTACCGTACAGCCGTGTGAACTATAAGTCCCTGATCTGCAGCATCAGGTAATCTAACAGTCTCAGTAGTCGAGGAATGTATGATGGTCACAGATTTGAGCTTCTTGCCGTGACGACCGAAGAAACGTGTACTGGCCACCTGAAATGGTATAGGCAAACATTTTAGATGTATAGTTTTGTAGGTAAAGTTTGCGCAACGTACGTAAGATTGCGCATAAGTTATGTAAGCAAAATGAACGTGAGGTTTAAATGCTGTATTCTCCTCACGCTTTAACTAAAGTTAATTAAAATAAAAATTCTTTCAAATGCAAATATTGTGTTTAAATCAGTCAAAATTCTCTTAAAAATTTTCAAGTGACGGAGAGAAACTGTAGCACGCTAGCCAGACAGATTAGTATAACGACGTAATGGAATAATTCAATCTGTATAAAAACATGTGTAAATAGCCTATGTATAAGCTTATTTTTAACTTCTAGCCTAAGCATTTTTGTGGCAATGGATTCAGAAAACAAAATGTCACTAGGGATCCCTTTTCGTTTAATAACTATGTAGGAGATTAGAAAAACATAGTTTAAAAAATCAATCTTGTTAAGGACACCGTAAACCATTATTTTACCAACGATGTAGCACTATTAAGCCCGATTTACACATCGACAAGTACAGTAGCGAGTAAGTAGTAATGTAGCTGCCGTGGCTGCTACAGAATAAATCCATAGAAATAGTGAATAGCTCTGATAAGAGCTGTTTTGAATATGACTTTCTACAGATTACTTCCATAGAAACAGTGAGTAGCTCTGTTGATTAAGTTGATTTAAATAGATCTCAATCCTATTTTCAACAACTTACTACTTAACTCGCTACTGTACTTGTCGATGTGTAAATCGGGCTTTAGTCCAAATAAGCTTTCATCAATCATCATTAGCCTATTATGACAGTGTTACATTAAAAGTACAATATAAAGCCTACAGTTTCAAATAATTAGCTTTCAATACATAAAAATTAAAGAAAGATACCTTCTTAGGGACAAAACAATATTTTAATATTTCGTGTTAAGCTCAATACCTACATTGAGAACACGACAGCAACGCTAAACAAAAGAAATATAATTTAATTATTTTTGCCATCATCAATATCATATCAGCTATTTAAGGTCCACTGTTGGGCAAATAGCTCCTCTAGATACAGTCTGCTTGTGACCATGGCTGGTCTAACCTGGCCGAAACGTCGAGTGGCTCAAGGTAAATAATTAAAGCGTTTACCTAAAATCTATACGCGTTAATATTGTTATTATAATAATGCAACGTTTTAAAATTAAACAAAGAGTTCTTCCAGATACGGTCACTATGTGCGGTACTGTTCCCTTATTGTCATTGTATATTTGTTAACTAGCTTGTTTTAGTATTACCAGTTTTGTTTACTTGTATGAGACAGTGATTTCATATTTTTTACAATAAAAACTAAATTACTATAACCTATTTTTATGAAGTTTCTTTCGGACCAATACAAAGTTTTTATTAAATTGGTTTAAAAAAAATCTAGGTAAGTATAGGACTTGAAAAAATAATTCATTGCATTGTGAGGGATTTGAATAATACGACCGCATTTCCACCGAGGCGATTGCTTTATTTCTTTGTGCAATACGTCATAAACAAGAGAGTTCATTAAATCCATACCACAGTACAACCAGTAGTCTATCTCGGCCGAATATTTATTATAAATGCCTACGGCTACGCGGTACGTAAACATGCGATAGGGCTGCCCACCTCCAGCTCTTTAATAACATTTACCCACTTTCCCGTTCGTTACTGCGGCATTGTCACGACTGTTCACTGCGCAAAGCCACCTCTATCGTGAGCGTGTAGGTATAACTCGCGTTTCGTCCGTTTCTATGAAGTCGAAATACTGTATATTTTTGTACTATGTCCATACGTACCAATAACGCGATGACAGCAAGCAGTATCAATAGCACCGCGTACCAGTGCTTAAGTACCCATCGCTTGAAGCCAGCTATACTTTCATCTGACAGCAGTAGCTTGCGTAGAGTGGCTAGAGGTCCTGACGGGTCCACCTCTCGACAGCGTTGGAATACGTCGCAGTAGCTGCAATTGAAGAAAAGTATTTAATTTTGTCAATAGAAATCTGGAGTAGGACATTAATGAACGACAACATTATGAAAACAAAATATTTCGGTATTTTTTCCTTCGCCATATTGTTAATGTGGAACAATTTTAAAGTTTTTTTTGTGTTCTCTCCTTTCTATGATAGCATGTCTGTAGGGACACAACATTGGAAATTGATAGACTGACATACTATCTTTTATTCATATGCATCATTTTAAAAAACCATGCGTGTTTACCTAACCTTACAGGTCTTTCATTTTTCTTGTTGTATCAGACAAAGTAAAATAACTGTATCCAAACTGATAGAAAGCGCAAATACAGTCAAGCAATTAAAGCAACCAATATTAATTATAGCTAAACGTCATTATTTTGCCAGTGTAGCGTCATTCAAGCGAACACCAACACTATCTCAGTACCACCCACAATTAACAGATGTCGCCACTACATCCTGAATTGCAATATCAAGATTCGCACAGCGATTCCGCATATATACAATGTCCAAGGAGCAACCGTTGGGCAGTTGGCCCGCCAGGCACGATCACCCTCGCCTGGTCGGAGGATCCACCCCTTTTCGTTGGAGGCGTGGTGCTGTTACGTCACCGCGCCCTCCACACCAGTTTGAAAAATGTCTAATTGCCGAGTGGTCAATAAAAGAACTTACCCATTATAGTCGTTACACGGCGTCCCAGGCTTGGCGTACATATCGGGCACATCGTACGGAGATGTGTTCCAATCAAACGATGACATGCAAGGACCGCCAGGCTTGCGACAGCATAGTTCACACGCTGACCGGGGATCGTCTTTCCTTGGAGCACATTGACACGATTCCAGTCCGTAAGCTAGGCAGATAGAGCCGGTGCATTCCTGAAAATATTTAATTTTGTTTTTATAACATCATTTATCGAAAGAAATAAGGCAGGTTTATTTGATGCAGGTTGTGGTTAGTCCATTATGGACGGAGTTGTTAACGAATTTCCCTCCATCTATGAAGAAAGCGTGCCCTGCTTTGCAGTTATCAGTCTTCTATTCGAAAGGGAACAACCAATATTATTTAAAAACGAAAAACGTGAAGCAATCGCTATGATAGACGAGGAAACCCTGACCTACTAATTTAGGTCAAGTTTGGTCCTCCATCTTAGAAGCATCATCAATATAGTGGGACATAAAAAAACCAGGCAAGAATAAAATATACTCACTCCCATATAACACACAAGCTCCTTATCACACCTAGTTCTGTTAGCCTTATGCCTGCTTGCTGGGCAGGCAGCTCGCTTGCCGTCGCAGAACGCCGCGTCGCGACAACCGTTGTCTGAGCGACATTTGTCGCCGAACTTGAGAGTACAGGATGATGTACAGCATGGACCCTGGAATTAGGTACGTAAAGTCAAACAAAATTCACAAAAATCAAACCCATAAACCATAAAAGTTTAGTTTTTGCGGTCTTGTTACCATAATCACGCCGTCAGTTTGGAGGTGGTTCTTAGCCAGGTCCGATAATGGAAGTGAGCGTTATTTATTTTGAAATCAATTAATCATTACGAAAAAAAACTTGAAAAGTTGATTAAAAAGAAAAAAATAAAATAAATTGTTCTCACGACTTATACTTTCATTGTTTTAATTCTTTATGCGGTAATATTGCAAAGTCGTTACAAAAACCAAAATATTAACAAATTCTTTGGTATTTCAACTTATTTTTCTAATTTTTGTTGTACTAACTTCTTCACAAACTTACCTGACTAGGACTGCACACGCTATGTTCAGTGAGCGTGCACGGCTTGTAGTGTGGTCTGGCCGCTTGAGGACGACAACACACGTCTGTACATTCTGACGCCCAGCCGCAGTCACATTCCTCGCCTTCCTCTACCACGCCGTTACCGCAGATCGCTGGTTGGGGTTCTGGGAAAGGATAATAAGATGATGATGATAAATTATAAACTGAATTGGTTGTAATTTGTGTAAATTTCATGTAAAAATACCTATGATTAATATAATATATATTATTGATTAATTCCTACCTATGTGGGAGATGTGATTCAAAAGAATTTATGGAGCAATTTCAAGTAATGAACAGAATGAGAAAAGAAACTTTATTACTAGAATATTAATTGACCAATAGTCGTCCCTGCTGTATATAGACCTCCTCTTTATATTTCTACTTAATACTCACTACTTTCTACACTTAACACTTTCGACGTCGGAGGGTGAACGTAATATGGGGTCGGAAAACCGACGGTTGAGGTAGGCACGGGACAGTAGTTTTATTTTATTTTTTAAGGAACTTTTATGTAAACTATGTCAGTCCCATCATATCTTAACCTACATCCTACTTAACTTTGCTTTTAGTTAAATATTATAATTATTAATAATTAATTGTCGGTCTTCCTCAGAAGACTTAGACGATGAGAAGGAGACAGAAAAACATACCTACTTAGTGATAATAAGTTAAATTCCTTACCTGTAAAGCATCCTTTAGGAGACCTAGCCTTATTATTGAGGACAGGATCGATAGCTCTAAGAGAACATGGAGAAAATTTATTGTTGTTCTTCCTGTCGCCACTTGTAGCTCTTGCGAACATTATGTAGTTGCCGTCCTCTCCAAACGGTGTACATACTTCTGGGTCGTGCTGTGAAAGGAAATTAATAGCTTAAATGTTTGTAATTCACTGCATTGATGGCAAAGGACGACCCCTTTGCGGTCGTCCCACACGAGGTCGCAGTTTTAAATCCCACATCATAACAGCCCATTAATGTCCCACTGCAGGGACGGGTCTCCTCCCGTGACGGAGGGATACTTGGTCTACTAATACCACGCTGGCCAGCCGGATTGGTATCTGGTTTAATTTCAAGTTTTCCTTCTTTTTATTTCGTAAAGATAATATTTACGGATATTATTTGTCCGTGTGGTGACGGTAGTAAGAATACAATATGTCACCACCTCATCTCATCCCATGGGTGTCGTAAAAACCGACTAAGGGATTATCCGTGAATTTAAATCCCACGCAAGACAAAAATTACTTCTACGATTTATCGATTCGCAAATTAGTGACTTGAGTCTGAATGTACTTATAAACAGACACGTTTATTTCAAGTCTGTAAAATTCCCCAAAAATATTAATATATAAGAACAAAAATACAACCGAATTGAAAACTTCCTCCTTTTTTTGAAGTCGGTTAAAAACAGGATCCGACATTTACGTAGATGCCACACGTATGACATTAATTGAATTCCACAAATCGGTCGACCATACAGAATAACAGCACGAAAGTTGCCTCTGTGATATATGATGATAATAATAACAATCCTCACACATTCACACATCGCAACCTAGTCCCAAACTAAGCAAAGCTTGTAATATGGGTACTAGACAACGGATAAACATACTTAAATACTTTTTTTTTTGTAAATACATACATATTAAACATAGAAAACACTCAGACCAATGCAAACAATCATGTTCATGCACACAAAGATTTGCATTGAGCGGGAATCGAACCCGAGACCTCTGCGTAGCAGCCATGTAGTATACCGACTGCGCCACAGAGGTCGTCATGATGAATTAATATCGTGTTTTACTTACCGGTGATCCGAAATTGTGTCCAATTTCATGCGCCAACGTCACGTGGGAGACAGCTGGTGGTACATGCTTGCCATAGTTGAGTAGTGTGACGATGCCTGTGTTCAACGACTTCATACTACCGCGGTAGTGCTGCAATATAATGTAATGATAATCTTTAGAAGAATAACGCCATCTATGCCCGTGTGTTTAAATTATTGTATTTTTGATACGGATACTTTGGGTACTATACAACTGATAGATATTTTGTTTGCAGTTGTTTTATGGTGGTCGCAGAAGAAGAAGCTAATCTGATGGGAAGTGTAAACTGCTTCTTATGAACGTCAGATATGCCTGAGTAGAGTCAAGCTTATAAGTATCATAGCCCCGAATAATGCTATTGCTCTTTTAGGTGCATACTTTATTGACCAGAACTAAATAGAAAAAAAAGAAGTAGCTTTCTCGACATTTCAGCGCTACGTGGCTCCTAAAAATCAATACTTAGACTAGAAATCAGGATTTATCGGTTGATAACGAGTACTTCGCCCATAATATAAGTGATAAAAAACAACCAAACTCACCCCATTTTTCTCACAGACACCACCAGCATTCTTCAGATCACCAGTCCACGCTAGCCCCAACGTTCCCATTTCGAAATCCCGGTAAGTAAACATGTACGCCAAACAAAAGGCATCGTAATCCTCCTCTGAAAAAAAATAAATATAAAAATTGAAATATGCAAAAAAATAAATGAAGCCTTCCATTTATAAGTACTTGTAATTTATTAAACTAATAGGTTAACTTTACAGAATTGCTCCCGAGAGGGCGAGCCTCCCTTTTGAATGCGTAATTGAATATTGAAAAAAATTGAACCTGAAAAAAGCTCCAAGTACTTTTCGACGCCGTAGTTATTTGGGAATCTGTAGGCTGGATCTTTGAGAGCATCTAACGTATGTACTTTAATTCTTTTAATCATGAACGTTATGTTGTCTGGTTTCCCATCTTGGTTGAAGTCTGAAACAATGTTTACACGTCATATAATGTCAACTAACTACTGTTACAATGGGTACTCCTTTCCATACGAGACATTTTCCTGGATATCCTTGCACCTTAACATATTATAATAACCACAGTCAGCAATGGTGGCGTTGCTGTTCCATCTGAGGAGAACTAGATGCTTTTCAAATAGGACAAGATTGACATAGGAAAGTACGCATTAGTGGCGTATGTTTCGTTGACGTCAATAAGTTAAAACAATGATAAACAAAATTGAATTTGAATTATGATTAGAGCTGAAAGTATTTAAAGATTTTGTTAAGAAATATTAGAATTAGACAACACAACACAACCCTCTACCAGTAAGTCTGACAAAAGTCTTAAAAAACAAAATGTTCACCAACACTGAAGATTTTGGTGGAAAGGGCTAGTGAGATATTTTTAGGCAGATAATAGAAATTGTTTTACCTGTTACTTTATAAATAGCGTTTACTTTCTGAACGTGTCGTGTCATGACTTCAATACAAGCTTCTTCTGAACCATATCGTTGATAAAACATATGATCGGCCTGCAGGTACACCAGGCAAGTAGTTTTCCTAGGGTCTACTGTAGCTCTCTTGTTCACGTGTCGTCCATCATCAGTACCGTTAGCCGTTAACACAGTGTATCCTACAGGTTCTTTCTTAACTATATCCTTACTAACAGTTACAACTCCAGCTTTAGTCTTTATCACTTCGACGTGCGTCTTTGGCTTAGGTCTCGATTCTTCAGAATCAAGTCGCACTTTAGTTATGAGGTTGCTTTTATCTATTTTGGTTTTAGGTTTTCTTGTGCTTAATTTATCAGTTGGCTCGTTGTTGCTAGTGTAAGGAACATCTAAGTCTAAAGGTAATTCGGGATTCTTCTTTGGCTCGTCATCTTGCATTTCGTCATCAGGGAGCCATCGTTTTTTCCGACGATGTATTTCACTACGTAGATCATCAGTAAAATTATTTAGATGTGTGTGTTGATCTTTTGGATTTGGTACATCAGTGAAGTTGAATAGTTGTACTTCTTCTCCTAGAGTTGTCTTCATGTGGAGAAGGTGTGAGGCGCATGGTGCTCCTTCGCTTTGTTCACGCGGATGCTCAACATCAGATCTTCTGTAGATGACGCTGTGCATAGAAGGGTGTTCTACGTTATATCGAGATATTGGCTCAACGTAGTATTCTTCTGTTGGCGTCCAAATAGTTCCGTCGAAGAGGCCATCGGCTGTGATAACACCGTACACGTGAGATGATTCTTCACCTAAAACAATAAAGTAAACCTTTTTTAAACATTCATTAGAAATATGATAATCACAATATTGTACACAGGGCTACACACGTTTTTAGCATAAATGACTTTGGTAATACGAAAGGGTACATGCTGAGAGCAGATAAATGATGTCATTGTTTTAGTACTTGTTGAGAGCTTTAGTCTTCAGCAAACATATTTCAATCAATCAATCAATCAATTTATTTTATAGTGCTTACCAAATGTCCCTTTAACCTTTGAAGTCAACCACAAGACGAAAATAGAAACATTTCGTATGTCGTATACAAAAGGATAAGTTAAATATACTACACAAATTAATTAAAAGGCACTCTGTAGCTACCTTAATAAGCCTTTCAAATCAAAACAACTAGGGAGTGACAAATAAATGGCAGACGATATTTTATGCAAACTAATTCAAGGTGCAAAGAGCCTCGAGTCTCTGAATGAATTAAAATCACAACTTGCAGTCGCAGCGGGGAGGATTGAAACCGCTCATAAATAACCTTAATTACTACTCCACCTTACAACGTTACATTTTCATTTATTTTCATTTCATGATCAAAGAAAATGTTGGGGTTTGAAACAATGGCGGTTATTTTAAGATACTGTTTGTCAGCTTCTCGTATTGAGCTAATGAGTTATGTCCCACTGCAGGGCGGGCCTCCTCATAGGACGAAGGGTAACCTGTTATTAACAAGCAGGTCGCAAGGATTGGTATAGAGTTTTACGACGTCAAGTTTTCCTTCTTAAACATTTTGAAAGATAATATTTTCATGCCTTTAGTTGGAGTTGTCCCATAACCCCCACAGAATCAGCAACGATGATGACACAGTCTTTACTATAAATTTTTAGTATTATACCTATACAATAGAATATATGCTAAGGAAATTACCAGCAAGAAAGTAGTACAAAACGTCAATAGCGGACGCCCTAAAAAGACTTACAGGAACGTAATTAGTGAAAACCTTCAAAAAGGGCAAGTGCGTAGCTCTTGTAAACGACGCGCTTGTTTGAAGATATGAATGTCGACGAAGCAAACCATGTTTGAAGTATCATAGTGTATAGAGTTAGGCTCTGCCTACCGCTATGAAAATAAGGCATGTGTAATTATGTATGTACTCCGTGTGGTGACGGGGTAAGAATACAATATGTCACCACCCCATCTCATCCCATAGGTGTCGTAAAAACTCGTAAATATTATCTTAACGAAAAAAAGAAGGAAAACTTAAAATTAAACCCTATACCAATCCGTTTGGCCAGGGTGGTATTAGAAGGCCAAGTATCCCTCCGTCACAGGAGGAGGCCCGTCCCTGCAGTGGGGCATTAGTGGGCTGTTATGATGATGAATTATGTATGTTTATAGGTACCTTTTCTCTCATTTATAATGACTAATTCGTGGAAAATAAAGTTGATGAAAGTTTTCTAAGTAATTTGTTCAAATTCGCTTTGTCTTTTTCGTTCCAGATGAGTCGCGGTACATAATTACGTTTTATTAAGTTATTCGTACAATGTAAAAGTTTGTTGGGCTCATGTTTAATTGGGTGCTACAAAGACTTGGGGAAATTAGTAAAGGGTTCGACTCTAATTAAAGGTAAATATTTTTTCTGAATCTCAATTTTATTTCTTGGTTTCGGTTTTTTTCAATTAGTATCGATGTCAGCCTTTGTAAGGTTGAGCTGCCTACGAATTTTATGTCCAGTTTTCCTTACTTTGTTATATCTACAACAATATCCATAGAATAAAATGGATTGGTATCACAATGGCCACCACACAGTAAAGCGCCGATTACACTACCCTACATGTAGGGCCCTACATGAGCTAGTGCACTACATGAGGTAGGGCACTACATGAGGTAGTGCACTACATCGTGTAGGGCACTACATGATGTAGGGCGGTCGGTACTCGCCAATCTCCGATATGTAGTGTCCATCCAGATCTAAACATAGCTAACTCAAAAATTGACGTTTTTGACTTTTACACACAGTTTTTTATTTTTTTAAAAGACAACTCCCGCACTAGGGATCATGCCCTGTGTCGCGGGGACCTTTTACAAACATCAATTAACGGACACAAAGAACACCCAGACCAGGACAATAATTTGTGGATCTCACAAATTATTGTCCTGCGTGGGGATCGAACCCACAACCTCTTGCACGGCAGCCGCTTGCGCTACCGTCGCGCCACCAAGGTCGTCGAATTCCTTGATTCGTTACGCATCGACCACGAAAACAGATTTAAATATACGAGTCTACACTACACGACGCTAGATGTAGACCAGCAATACAAGTTTAATTCAAAATGTTTCATATAGACACTTGAAACTAATCGTTAAAATAGAGACAACTCAAAATAAAATTACGAAAAATGTCAGATATAGTCAGTAAAACCAAAATAACTCCGAGGAGCGTAGTCCGTTTATCCAACAAAAAAGACTCCTTACGACATCTAGCGTCGTGTAGTGTTGATATATTTAAATCTGTTTTCGTGGTCGATGCATAACGAATCAAGGAATTCGACTGTGTGTAAAAGTCAAAAACGTCAATTTTTGAGTTAGCTCTGTCTAGATCTGGATGGACACTACATATTCCGATATTGGCGAGTCCCGACCGCCCAACATCATGTAGTGCACTACCTCATGTAGTGCCCTACCTCATGTAGTGCACTAGCTCATGTAGTGCACTAGGTCATGTAGTGCTCTAGGTCATGTAGGGCCCTACATGTAGGGTAGTGTAATCGGCGCTTAAGTACAGAATAGATAAAATCAATTAAGCATAATTTTGTCAAGAACCCAAAACATAAATTTGTAAACTTATTAAGGATAAAGTAATTTAAACAGGATTTTCATAATTAAAAGAAACCCAGTCCAAAGGAAATAATCAGTTTAAAGGAACAATTTAACTCAGCAGTCCGTCGAACAATTAATGGTGAATGATAATAAAACTGAATGCTCAAGAAGGCAATAATAGATAATTACGAATAACTTTGTTTTCAGAGAAATTTTTGAAAAGTTATAAAATGAAAGTTTTCTTCGAAATAAGTGAAAAAGGTTTACAAATAAATAGCCTTAATTATGACAGCAATTTTCTCCGTGTGGTGACGGAGTAAGAATAGAATATGTCACCACCCTATTTCATCCGATGGGTGTCGTAAGAACCGACTAAGGGACTATCTGTAAATATTATCTTAACGAAATAAAAAGAAGGAAAACTTGAAATTAAACCCTATACCAATCCGTCTGGCCAGCGTGGTATTAGTAGGCCAAGTATCCCTTCGTCACGGGAGGAGGTCCGTCCCTGCATTGGGACATTAATGGGCTGTTACGATTATGATAATGACAAAAATAGTTGAAATATTAAAATTGATTTACAGCCATCAATGCCCACCTCCAGGTGACAATACGGCCTAAATGTATTTATATGTTCGACTAAATTAAATGATTGAAAAAAACATATTTTTCGTTTAAGTGTCGATATATGTATTTTTATTTCTCTTATTCAATTTGTAATGCATATGAAAAAACATGTAACTGGTTCTATGTTATATAATTAGTTCTTTTGTATAGATGTAAATAACTGTTTGTTTTCCGAATAAAATAAAATATTTTACTAAGTAAGTGTCAACCCTAAGTTTACTTAGCTTTTTTCTTGGTTAAAATGCGGATTACATCACTAATGCTTATTTGATGTTGTAACATTGTGTGAACTTTTATTGTTTGTGGCAACACAATGTGTGTCTCACGTAACAACATTGTTACTGATCATTATTGATTTGTATTTTTATATTTTTAATTGTAATTTTTTTTTATTATACTAGTTGGGTCACGCAACTCTGTTTGCGGCATTTTTAACTAATATTCCTGTACCTTGGTTAAGGTAAACCAATTCTTCTTTATGCTAATAGATATACGCTGTTATGTAATTTTTAAACCTTAATTTTTGCTTAGAGTTCTTTCCTAACTATTAAATAGTGGATACAAACTTCCAGCACATACGTTTTTTCCATCCTATGAATTAGGTTCCTTCAACCGTAGTGTGAAGAATAATTTGGCCAGTAGGCTTACTCTTGAACATAATTTTAATTTCAATCTAATACCAATCCAATTACAATGTCAATTTTGAAGTCACGTGATTTCGTACTCTTGAAAACAATTTCGTCAACATTGGATTGAAATCGGGATTGGTTCACGATTATACTTTAAAGTGTGAAGTTAGCAACACATGACATTGGAGAAGTGATGTTCAACTACATACTAAATTGAGAAAATATTATTACTAAGGTCGATATCTGCTTATTAACAATAGTAATAAATACAAGTTATGGAAAATATTATTGTAATATACGTTTTTTAATTATTTATGACTAGCTGACCCGTGCCCACTTCGTTGAGCAGCAAAAAAAACGCTTCCTTTTTTTAAACATATTTCATTACTGCTCCTCTCTTATTAGTCATAGCGTGATACTATATAGCCTATGGCACTCCCCGATAAATGGCCTATTTAACACAAAAAGAATATTAAAAATTGGTTCTGTAGTTCCAGAGATTACCCCCTACAACGTCACAAACTTACAAACACACAAACGTTACCTTTTTATAATATTAGTATAGAGTATTATCCATTCATTCTATCCGTGTGGTGACGGAGTAAGAATACAATATGTCACCACCCAATCTTATCCCATGGGTGTCGTAAAAACTGACTAAGGGAATAACTGTAACTACTATCTTTACGAAATAAAAAGAAGGAAAACTTGAAATTAAACCCTAAACCAATCCGTCTGGCCAGCGTGGTATTAGTAGGCCAAGTAACCCTCCGTCACGGGAGGAGGCCCATCCCTGCAGTGGGACATTAATGGGCTGTTATGATGATGATTATCCATGTAACGATGGATTAAGAATAGGTACATGGTATTAATCAATAAACCAATTAGCCTATCGCAGTCTACTGCTGAACCAAATGCCTCTCCCAACAAACGCCACAGAACAGGGTCCTCCGCCCTCCGAATTTAGTCCGACCAAGCGATCTTTTTAAGGTAGAATTAATTTATAGTACAGGTATTTAAAATTAAAATTAAAATCTTACTCCAACCAAAATGTTGATACTAAGAAAATTCATCTATACCTACTAACATCGCGCTATATATGTATATACTTATTCGCGCATTATTTTAAAACTGAGATATCTTTCAAACTAATAATCGGATCTCATCGCTGTAAAGGACAATATTGTTGAGAATTAAATAAGTATAATGATTAACGTATTTATTTTGGTAAGGGTCAATACCATATACACAAAATACCTTTACAAACAATGCATTTATTTAAATCAAATTTGATTATTATAAAAAAGGTCGTAGTGAGTCAACCTTAGAAGATAGATATATGCTATCGCTGACTTAATTGTAAAACTTTTTTAAAGGTACAATTCTCTAATACATCATTTCAGTATATCTCCAGACGTTTAAGCAGCAGAAGCAAAATAAACGTTTTTTAGCGTCCCTTTTATAAACATATTTCATTACTGCTCCACTCCTATTAGTCATAGCGTGATGCTACATAGCCTATGACACTCCCCGATAAATGGACTATTCAACACAGAAAGAATTTTTGAAATCGGTTCAGTAGATCCAGAGATTACCCCCTACAACGTCACAAACACACAAACACACAAACAAACAAACACACAAACTTTACCTCTTTATAATATTAGTATAGATTATTCGGATCGAGAAATTAGCATTTCAAAAATTTTGTGTTGCTTGTGGCTGAATGAGACGGGTCAAAGACAAGTCTATTATAAAAATGGTTCCCCTTACTTGTAAAAAAGTAAATATCGCACCCTCAGTATTATAAGGGCACAATCCAAAAAAGTTGATTTTTGGGAAATCACGATTTAAGATTCTGGGTTCCTATAAAATACCTATTTTTTCAAATTACTTGTTTATTATTTAAGTTATAAATGTGAAATTTGGCAGATTTGTTCTTTGGTAAATGCACTATAAATAGCAATAGGAGAAAACAATAAATTTGCACTAATTCTATAAATTATAAGTAATTGAAAAACATGCATTCAAGTTAGGCCTTTATAATACAAAAATATCAAAGAAATACTAGGACTATTTAAAATTGAACCTATATATTATTTAAATCCCTGTCACTGTTTAGTTGTTAACCATAACCTTCTAGCAGTAAGAGCGGGCGCCGCGCCGGGCTGGGAGAGTGTGAGAGGGACACAAATATATTTACCGAGTCGTTATTGTCCTTTTTCTCGCTCTGTCAGCGCTAACAGGTAAAGAATTCCATTTTATGCCCTTAGCATTTAAAATCTCAGTTTACTAAAATTTTGACTTGGCCCCTTATATTACTGAGGGTGCGATATATTCTAGAATAATTCTATTAATTCTATATTAGTGTTTCTAGTTTAAAAAGCTTTGTGTGGCTTTGTGACCAAGTAAAGCTTGAATATTTATCATTAAATATATAATATAATATATTATATTTAACAAATAAATTATTTGTGTTGTCAAAAACAGTGTTCGTTATCATTCGGCGCCATATTTTATTTGGTACATAGATACAACACACAAAGCGCAATAGAGGTTTAGTTTGCCTTTCTTTTAAAGCCCAATCTACGTTTTTTTAAGTAGACTAAATGATATCTTTACTAATAAGTCATATTAAAGATGTATTAATATTCCCAAGTCGACATAAAACACAAAACAATATGTAAAAAGTGACTTATTTGCTATTGGAATAATACCAATTTACAAGCAATCCGAACACAATTTCAACGCAATACGCAGCTGTCAAAATGAATTCAAGAGTACCATTTTTAATTCAATCACAATTTCATGTAGTTCAACAAATAGACACCTAATTTGAAAACAATCTGGCGCTAGTGTTGATTTCAAGAGTATGAAATAGCGGTAAACGTCTTAATTCCAATCCCGATCGATCGGAATTAAATTCAAGAGTAGACCAGCAGATCGGCAAAGTGATGGCATCGATCGAAGTGAAGTCATTCTTTGACTACTATCCATTGCTTTTATTCCTAGACTTTATTCGCGCTTTTCATTAATTTCAATACGGTCAGATTGCTAAGTCCTTTATAAAAAAAAACTCGTAGGTATATTACTTTCTGCGACTCGTAGGTAAACCTATCAACGAAGCTATGTGCTCATCTATTCTTAAAGAAATATACTCCGCAGAGAATTTTTCTCTTTAACCTTTTACGTAAAATGGATATAAGATGCTAAGATACGTTCACAATTTATAGGCTAAAGTTAAATCTAGCCTGAAAGTTTCACTTTATATTTTATATACTGCGTAGGTTTGAAATTTTCTAAAGCTATGAAAAGACTACTACTTATCAATATACATTACCTATATATATATATTTTATCGAGGGAAATCTTTTAGATACCGTTTTAAAATGGTGATACAGAATGTTGACTAAAACCCACGGTGTTCTATTCTCTTCCATATAGAAGAGACTGGCATTACTCTAGCATTCGAAAAAGAATATAAAGTGACATCGCATTAATTTCTACCAAAAGAAATTAAAATGACATAAACCAAAATTGCCAACCCTTCTAGCTAGCGTGGTGTCTACCCTAATTTCCTCTATACCTGAAGACAGTCTGTTTTTTCCTTTAAGACATTCATATGCACAAGAGAGTACACAACTAATTCGTGTATTTACTTAACGACTGCTGCGTACTAACCTTCAAGCTTCCCAGTGTAGACGTGAGCAGTGTTATAGCCTAGCTGACCGGCTGTGTTGTGGAACTGCACGTCATCAGCGAACACGGAACTAGGGTCCGGCCTCAGCACCAACTTGAACTCTCTGGAACAAGGACAAAGAAATTGTTAAATACTTTTGTGGCAAATACTAATTTGGCCCACCTGGTAAGATGTTATTATCGCTTATGAACGATTATGAAGGAATGCCAGAGCATACTTAGCTAAGTCGCTGTGTAATTTAGACAGAAGTTGTTTAGTCCCATAGCCCTGTCCCATATCTCCGTGTGGTGACGGAGTAAGAATACAATATGTCACCACCCCATCGCACCCCATGAGTGTCGTAAAAACCGACTAAGGGCCTATTCGTGAATATTATCTTAACGAAATAAAAAGAAGGAAAACTTGAAATTAAACCCTATACCAATTCTTTTGGCCAGCGTGGTATTAGTAGGTCAAGTATCCCTCCGTCACAGGAGGAGGCCCGTCCCTGCAGTGGGATATTATTGGGCTGTTATGATAGCCCTGTAAATTTGTCGCCAAATCACGACGTCACACTTACAAAGACGCTTTTAAGCGAGAATGTAAACGGGATGGCAATGGCTAGTAAGGTATTGTAAAGCATCCATCCATTATCGATCCACAATAGCTTAATCGACCTGAACCTCCAATAAACAAACCCACTGAATAAAACTGCCATGGTGGCAAAATTTGGCTCGACTTCATCGCAAGATAATTATTTGTGTGATCCATCAATTATTGTCTTGAACTTAGCTGTTCTTTGGGTCCGTTAATTGAATGTATGTTAAAGTGTCAGGGTTCGAAACCTATTGCGGGACTGTCTGAATGTATTTTTAAGGAAAGAAAAGTATATAAAAAAATAACGTGATTCGTCCACGTTTAAAATATTTCAGTAGTACTAATTATGATTTAATATAATTCACATTGTTCAAAGTATTATAATGTAGAGTACCAGTGTAATGGTCAATAATCTAAATTATTTCACTGATATTATATTAGAGTTAGCCTTTTAATGGTTTTAGTTTGGTAACTTTTATAAAGTAATATTTCGTTTAATGTGTAGGTAATAGACTTTGAAAGTACGTACTTCTTATTCCGGATTTGCTTTTAAACGTTCTACTGCTAAACTCGCCTCTCCCAGAAACGGAAGATAAGTACCTTCTTCTTATACTTAAATATTTCTCACACTTTCACACAATGCCATCTAGTCCCAAACTAAGCAGAGCTTGTACCTACTATGTGTACTAGACAACGGGTAAACATACTTAAATACTTTTTTTTTGTAAATACATACATAATATACATACAAAACACCCAGACCAATGCAAACAATCATGTTCACGCACACGAAGATTTGCATTGAGCGGGAATCGAACCCGAGACCTCTGCGTAGCAGTCATGTTGAATAACCACTACACCAGGTCGTCAAAAAATGGAGAATTTGGCCGATTAATACAACTTTTTCACTTCAATTGCCCTAGGTACTACATACTCCGGTAATGAGGGGGAACTTCTACTAACACTACACTATTAACCACAGCCACGAGCCACTAATACAATATACTTTCTCTCACACATTCACACAACGCCATCTAGTCCCAAACTAAGCAGACCTACTACTTTGAGAAGTAGACAACGGAGTAGTGGTACAATCCAAGTTTTCCTATAACAAACTTAAACGATACAAACAGAGCAGATATCCTGTCTCTCTTTTGTACAACATCATTAGATCTCGTTAGGAACGAACTCTAACGTACAATCCGATGGAATTGTGAACATTAATTTATTGGATTTACAGACCTTTCATATTTACAAACGATAAGTTTGTGCCAGCGACTATGTCTGCGTATTTTGGACAATTTACGCAATAGCTTTATGAATTGTAGCTTAAGTGTTATTCTGATGTGTTAGCTATATTACTGTTAAGTTTCATCAAAATCCGTTCAGTAGTTTTTGCGTGAAAGAGTAACAATCATCTATGCATACATCCTGACAAACTTTAACAAACACCTTAAATTATATATATGTTAACGGAAATGTACGTAATCCGTCATTGTAAACAATTCCTAGAAAACGTATGTAATTCCTAAAATCGCACGGAAATGTGTGAATTATACTAGGTATGTATATTATACACATTTCCTAAGAAATCTACACATTTCCTAAGAAATCTACACATTTCCTAAATAGTATCAGATTTGTACACATCTCCTAGGGTTTGTACACAATTCCTTGAATTCATACATTTTCGGTAACAACATTAATAAAAAAACATACATAAGTATGTTTGTAAGACCACAAAGGAACCAGGACGGCGAGAAGACAGACATTACTACACCCCGTCCCGGCGGGAGAAAGTCAACGAAAGGACCCAAATAATTATTTAACTTTCATGACAATTTTAAATAACAATATGTCATATGTAACAGAATGAAAAAAGGAAATATGTAATTCATCTTTTTGAGAATATTTTAGAAGTACAGACCTTAATATTAGTATATAACTTCATTGTTATGTAACAATAAAAGTAACTCAAAAAAAGGTTGTTACAGAATACTGTATGTGAATATCTTTAGCGGTGACATCTCTAAGGGAATGGCGACTGTGAAGGGAATTATTTGGTAGGTATATAATTTTTCTCCAACGTGTTTATTTAGGTGTGTTTACACTCCGTGTGGTGACGAAGTAAGAATACAATATGTCACCACCCCATCTCATCCAATCTCAAAACCGACTAAGGGACTATCCGTGAATATTATCTTTACGAAATAAAAAGAAGAAAAACTTGAAATTAAACCCTATACCAATCCGGCTGGCCAGCGTGGTATTAGTAGGCCAAGTATACCTCCGTCATTACACATTTGGACATGGGGACATTAATGGGCTGTTATGATGAAATTGTAAATTGTTTGGTGATGAATTAAGGATATAGGGTTTACCAACACGTCTCACCCGGAAGGTAAGGTAAAAGGTAAACGAAGAAATTATGTTTACCAAAAAGGTCAAAATCTCTTGCATAGAAGGAAAGCTTGATACAAAACCCGATAACAATTTAGCCTAATTACACATTCACAGATCACACAACGCACTTTCCAGAAGCCCTATCCTTGCATTGGGCCGTTCCTAGAGTGTATAAAACCAGCAGTTTGACAAATCCTTGCTAAGGGCATCTAGGTCCAAACCCGTCCCTCCCCCCGCGACGGAAAGGAACTTTCCGAGCCTCCCGGCAAAGGAAAGCACCCCTGCCGCTGCGGGTACTAGGCCCGCCTTAGCATGGGGCCCGAAGAAGGTGGCACCAGTGCCGCCCAAACCGGCGCTCCTCCCCACTCCCATCCCATCCTCCCAGCCCGGCTTAGGCTCAGGAGCCCCCCCCAACACACTAGGTGCAATCCGTAGTGCACTCAGCGGCATCAGCATCGCGGAGGTGCAAACATTTGCTCGCAAGTACCGCGAGATCACTGACCCACTCGCTCTGGCGCTCTTGCTAGACGAGCACGCAACTCTACTCTACAAGTTAGGTTTCCAATAGGTAGTTAGGTACACACACATACTAACACTAACATGGACACCAATACACACACATCACACGCACATAACACGCCAGCTACACTCGCACTCACCACGGGGCGCATAAAGCCTAAGGGACTGTCGTTGGTTTCTTTCAACGCCCGAAGCCTCAGACCGCAGGTCAACGAGCTCAGAGAGTTCGTCAAGAATCTTGGGGTTGACCTACTCCTTATCCAGGAAACGTGGCTCAAACCCACTTCCCAGAAAGGATTGTCAATTCCCAAGTTCTCCTTACTCAGAAATGATAGAGCCACAGGCCTTAACGGCGGTGGCACAGCTATTTATTTCCGAAGGGAGCTACACTGTTCACCCATGGACACTCCGTCACTCACCAACATGGAGGCAACTATATGTAGGTTGTCTATGATAGGTCACCAAACCCTAGTCATAGCGTCCGTTTATATACCGTCGGGTAACCTCCCCCTGAGAAGTGATTTTGAAGCACTCCTCTCGCTAGGTAATCACGTTATCTTGTTTGGAGATTTCAACTCTAAACACAAAGATTTTAATTGTAGGACCACAAACACAAACGGTCGAGCCTTATTAGAGATTGCGGAAGCATTTGAGCTGGAGGTTATCAGCCCATATGACTGCACGCACTATCCTAGCGCTAACGCTCACGCACCCGACGTCTTAGATTTTGCTATGGCGAAAGGTGTTTATCTACCTTTAAGGTCTGTAGAAACCCTACACGACCTGGGCTCAGACCACCGACCTGTACACATAGTATTAGGCCCGCTCGAACCGTCAGCCCCTCCCACCAAGTCTTTTGTTAACTGGGATAAGGTCACTAGGTCTCTCGCCTCTGCGATTGACGAGCCCGACTCTCCTTTTGCTTTCTCTCCTGACTCGCTGGATAGCGGGGAGAAGATCGACGAAGCAGTAAATTCATTCACACGCTTAGTCACCAAGTCTGTGGAAGATAATACGAAGGTGGTCAACCTGCCTAGGCGGGCACAGCTGCCGGCGGATATCCGAAACACGATAAAGGCTAAGAACGCAGCGCTTAGAAGGGCTGCGCGTTACCCCACTCCCTCTAACCGAGCCGACGCGAACTATCTGCAGAGGCTGGTTAGATCCAAACTCTCAGACCTGAGGAACGCTAAATGGGGCAATCTCATGCAAGACATATCTCCGTCGCACCAAGCGTTTTACAAAGTGGCGAAAGCCCTTCGTAGTGACGTAGTGCAAACAATCCCTCCCTTATCTCGTCCAGATGGCACTATAGCCTTCGAAGACGAGGAAAAAGCCGAATGTTTCGCTGACAGCATCTCTGATCAGTGCTCCCCCTCTAAACAACCATGCGACCCAGCGCATCTCCGGTCAGTAGAGAAAGAACTCCGTAACAGGAACTCTCTCCCTCTCACGGCCCCTCCCATAACGGTTACGACGGACGAACTTGTTTCGCACGTCAAGAAGCTACAGGTTAGAAAGGCCGCGGGTGCGGATGGCATTTCTAACAAGACGCTCAAGCACTTTCCCATCCAAGTGCTAACCGTTCTCACAATCATCTTCAACGCTTGTTACGATCTATGTCACTTTCCCACTGCGTGGAAAGAGGCTATCGTAATAGGCATACCAAAGCCTGGTAAACCCCTCAACGTCCCTAGTAGCCACAGACCAATTAGCCTACTCAAGGCAATGGGCAAGCTATTCGAGCGAACGATGCAATCTCGTTTGAGAGATCATCTGTTCGACAGCGGCATAGCTATCCCCCATCAATTCGGCTTCCGACCCGCCCACTCATGTACTCAACAGGTACACCGTATAGTGGAATACGCACTAGACGGATTCTACCCCAAAAGGAGGAAGACAGTGGCAGTCTTTTTTGATGTCGCCAAGGCCTTTGACAAGGTCTGGCACGACGGGCTGGTATACAAGTTATACTTGTTAGGCCTGCCCGATCGGATGGTTCGATTAATTACCTCCTTCCTTAGCGGTAGGACCTTTCGTTTCAGGCACGAAGGTACCCTATCGACATCTCGGTCTATCACGGCCGGCGTACCTCAGGGCTCCCCCCTGTCCCCCCTCTTATACATATCATACACAAATGATATACCAGTACCTTCGCTCAGAAGCGGGGTACAGATGTCGTTATTCGCAGACGACACCGCCTTGTACTGTAATAGTGTTACTATTGCAGCGGCGGTGCGTAAGCTTCAACCATCTATCAACAGATTGGGCGCGTGGTTTCGCAAGTGGCGCATAGATGTGAATGCAGACAAGAGCGCTGCGGTTCGCTTCGATGTAAAACGGCGGAATTCACTATTACGTAGGCCCGACGACCCCCCGCGACTGCTAGGTTCACGTATACCCTGGCGGCGCGAAGTCAAGTATCTTGGAGTCACACTGGACGAAACCCTCTCGTTCAGGCCGCACATACGGCGAGTGACCAGGAACGCACGCTCATATCTCGGCCGGCTACACCACATGGTTGGCAGGCACAGTAGAATGTCACTACGAAACAAGCGAACTATCTTCAAGGTTTGCATACGCCCAGTACTCACATACGCATCACCTGTATTCGCACACGCGAGCCCAATCCTTATGGAGAAGCTCCAGACAGTACAAAACATATTCATACGCCGGGCGGCCGACGCACCGTGGTATGTTCGCAACGCGGACCTGCACCGGGACATCGGAATGCCCACTATACAGACATTCATAAAACAGGCCTCTGATAGATTCTTCAAATCTGCAGAGGAGCACACAAATCACCTCATAAGGGAGGCGGTGGCCTACACCCCCGTTCTCCCTAACCCCATCACTCCTCACGTCATACGAAGGCCTCGTAATGTCCTACTGGACTCACCGGACACACTGTCCTCCGATCTGGATAGGCTTGTCAAAGCTCAGATCCCTTAGGTCCCCCCTAAGCTCTCTGTTAGTTTATACATGACCTGAACGCAGTGCGCGCTCAATCATGACTCTCTAAGTAGGATTCTCTTAGGGAAAATCAAGTGGGCGTCCCTTCAATGGGGCGACGCTTATCTAAGAAACGCTTCCCCGGACCCCAGTCTGGGGGGGACGTTCCGATTCGCTTAGCAGCCCATAGGGCAACAGAGCAGTAGGTCTGGTGGTTTTTAGCCGGTAAGAGTCTCGGCATAACCCGCAGGGACATAGGGCCTCCCTCGGTGTACTCATGAGAGTTTTCCACCCCCTCCCAAGTATAGACCGGAGGTAGTCTGGGCGAGTTCTGCCCAGGCGGCGTCATTCGTGGCGTTAAAAAAAAAAAAAAAAAAAAAATCCTTGCTAAAGATTGTTTTTTTATTTACAAAGTATCTATACATACAGGGTATGTACATAACTGCTGACTCATCGATTACGAGCCATTTAAGTTCTTCATTAATCACAATTATACGAGGGAAGTTACCTTTCTTGGGTTTTCAGTTTATTATTTAAATGGTGATTTGTTGTATTATATATTTATTTTTGTTAAAGAATTTGAGTAAACTTATGCAAGTAGTGGGATGGGAATATATGCTAGTGGTAAATGTCTAAAAAAGATAGACTACAGCTTTTAAAAACCCGCTTGCTATAGGGATTATGCCCTGTGGCGTTTGCACTTTTAAAAACATCAATTTGACGTATAGTACAGTCAAATAAGGCTTAAATAGGGGCAAACCTCGGAACGGAAGCGAATAAGCTGTAAATTCGTATAATCCTTTGTTTTGATGTTCTTATGACTGGTGAAAAAGTCTCATATGATCACGTGTCTGCGTCATAAGTTATTCAAGGTCAAAGGTCACGAAAGTTAGTTTTTTCCCATTATCTCGTTTTCTATGGGAAATACGCATTTAACGTCATTATAAATATTGTAGATCATAAAATTGTCTACAAAAAATACCTGAACACTTTTCTCCTAAAAAGCATCGCTTTCGAGATATCGTGACTTTAGAGCGCAGGAAAGTCGTATTTTCGACTATATGCACACACTAGCTTTTTCCCGTGATTTCGCTCGCGTTTATAAATATTATGAAAAATAAGGCTTATTTCAATATATAGTAGCATATGCATGCTTGGTCTCAGCCTAATCGGTTTGAAATTGACAAAGTTACATACAAACTTCCATCCCCTATCTTATCCCTTTAGGGGTAGAATTTATCAAAATCCTTTCTTAGCGGATGCCTACGTTATATCATCTACCTGCATGCCAAAATTCAGCCAGATCTGTCCAGTGGTTTGGGATGTGCGAAATATGTTTAAAAAGGGACGCCTTTTTTTCGCCGCCCAACGAAGTGGGCACGGGTCAGCTAGTATTATATAAAAGGATCTCTCGTTTAAATAATATTTATAATAATTAAATGCGATAGTTAATATTTACCAAATAATAATAAATCGTGTTAATACCCGTGTAAATAATAATTATATAAGTAGTAATAAGTAGAAAAGTTATGATATTTACACCACACCATATATTTTACACCACATGAAATTGTTTTTTAAAATTATAAAATAATTGCTTAACAGTATTGGAATTCCATTGTTTGCCAACGGAATTTCAGCGTTCATTAACAAATTAATTACCTGGATAATTCCATTGGACCCGCGGAATTAACTTGAAGTCTCCGAGTAATATTTAAGTGGCTTAAGTAAATATTAATAAGCCGTCAAGTTATATTTACAAGGTTAAGGTACCGGGTTCCTGTTAATCTTATTACTATGTTTGTTATTGAATTTGTGAAGATCTCTCGTTTCTAAGTATAAGCTAAACTTAGATTGTATAAATTTCACTATATATAAATTGACGGACATCTTAACGGCGCTTGTACAGTACACGGTAAGAAAAATCGCCGGGCCTACGCAAGAATTCGTGTCGTTTCTAAGCACGACCTGTGTACACAGCGCCGGCGATGCATAAGAAAATTTTCTTGTCTGCGCAAGACAAGACACGGCGAACGTTGTTGCGGAGGGGCGGGGAGCAGTGTAGTAGGGTATCATACTTGTTTGCTTTCTATCTAACATTTTTACTAAAGGAAACTCACACTGATTATCACACTTGTTATTACTTGCACGCCCTACGCCCGTCTGACGACTGTACGAAAAAAATCCTGGCGTGTACACGTTCCGAATTGTCTTGTCTGCGGAAGACAAGAAAAGTTTTCGTGTACGAAAAAGACAAAATTCTTAACGTCTACACGAAGATTTGTCTTGTCTGGCGTAGACACGTCGATTTTTCTTACCGTGTACAAGCGCCGTAATACAGCGCCATCTGTTTCCAAAGTAAGCCAGGCTTAACCTGCTTGTGTTATGGGTAACAGAACAACGGATTTAGATACTTAAACATTCTTTTTTTTCTAAATATGCCTATAAATTTTATACATAGACACACCCAGACCAAGGCAAACAATCATGTTCATGCAAACAAATCAATGCATTGAGCGGGAATCGAACCCGAGACCTCAGCGTAGCAGCCATATTATATAACCACTACGCCACAAAGGCCGTCGACTATTTTTTATCTATTTAGCTGAGACACGTGCTATGATGGTAATGGCTATATGGCCAATTAGTACCAGGCTACATAGGTTTATGTAAAGTTTATTTCGGGTTTTCCGTTACTAACGTCAGAATTTCATAATGTAGTATTTATGACAGATTCATTTAACGCTATCTACTCCTAAACTAAGCAAAGTTTGCACTAGACAACGGACTACCTTACCTTATTATTCGTTTTGTTTTATTGTCTTCGTAAAAAAGTATATAAATATGTTTTTCCTTTGTCTAGTACTCATAGTAATTACTAGCTTTATTTAGTATCAGAATAAACTAAGACTAGCATTATAAGAATATAGTTATAAATAGACACAAAGTAAATCCCCCATCTTTGTTGTTGAACAAAGAAAACAAAGTCTATGTACAAACAAAGAATATAAAAGAGTAAATCTGGGGGAAATCCTCTAGAGATATTCTTATTTAATTACAGTTTTCTAAGAAGGCTTTAATTATCTAATATTTATGTGGTTAAATGTGGTATAAGTAAACAGTGGGCTTATGAAAACTGAAATCTATTTTGCTTTTTATATAGCGCTGTTTTTAACTAATAGAATTGCTGTTATTAGAAATAAGTTCTGTGTGTACTTACTACATCACTAGAGTAGCTCTGTCGCGGTTGTTTTTCGTAGTCACGTTGGATGTCCCATTAAGGGGACGATGGAAAAAATATTTAAACTTAGACCCATTTTCTTATAGAACTACCGAAAATATCTATTAAAGGACTAAATCTTCATTAGTCTTAGTATTACACAGTACTCCACAACACAAACACTTAACCTTACGTATAAAATAAATGTACAAAGTAAAAGTAATACAAGCATAGCTCAAGCTGGTAGTTATTTCAAGAAGATTAGGCCTCGACTTCAATTACGTCAGCGTTCGTACGCGAAACCACTTCCCGTGACGTCATCATTTAATATTCCTGTGCTCCGGTTTCTACAATTACCCACCGAGCTTTTGCCTTCAAGCCTGTTTGTTCCTTAAAATGAGTAATGGCTTCTGGAAATTGCCTTCCCTAATAAGTTTTTACAGAGTCTGATCTACCCTTAGCAAATGGGGATGGACGATCTGCGATGTAACTTTGTAATAAAAGTTTGGCAGAGTTTTCCCTGACACTTTGTTTTGACTTAAATGTTGTGTTTATTTATCATTGTCGACTGTAACTTGGTAAAATGTGAAATAACGTGGAATTTTTTTATACTTTGTTTTATTTTTTTAGTTGAATACAATGTACAAAGTATAGTTGAAATTTTTTAAACTATCATCGCGTTGCATGCATAAAAGGCGAATTAAAACGGGTTGCTTTTAGATAAAATCTATTTATTGCTTGACGTTTTAACACAGGTTACACAGGTTGTGGTCTTAAGTTGATAGACAACTGACTATTGATAGGAGGACATAACAGCTTGTTTAAATGTTTATTGTTTTAACAGGATAAAAAATAGCTTACAAATAACATTATTTAAGTTAGAAACAAAGGACTGTTTTAGTTGAGGAAAAGTTATTAGATTTGTTAAGAGTTCGGTTCTATTCTTGTTTCAGAAATTTAATTATACTTGTGGTCAGTTAGACTGTGAAAGGGGTGACAGAATATTCTAAATTACAAACTCGTTTCTACGTTTATGTACTGTGTTTATAACTATATTATATGAAAGAATTTAAATTCTAATTTCCATTAAATAAAGATATTATATTGTTTGTTGTACGACTTAATGTTTGGATTGTGTGGGACGTATATGTATGTATCTACAAATTACAAATATTTTTTAAGTATGTATGTTTATTTTTTATTGATAGTACCCCTGCCCAGTTTAGTACTAGGTAGATGGCACTGTGTTAACAAGTAACAAGTAATTAATTACCTTATTTACCTAATACACAACCTAAATGTCAAAATCGTTATTACATCCAGAAAGCCAAATAAATATTCAAATTACAATATAAAGTTAATTCAATTAAAATAACTTCCCTAAATTAATTAAGGCTAAACTATTAAAAAACAATTTAAATAACAAACAAAATAATCTTGTTATAAAAGTTAGGTAGGATAAGGAGACCGCGACACCGTTTCTATATTAAATTTTTAATGGGCACGGAATCCAAGGCTTTTGAGCTTAGATGTGCGACGCCATTTTACCTGCCGTGATGGAGGTAAACTCGATGACATACCACTTGCCGTGAAAAATATAATGTTATGGTTAATTACTGAGATTTGCTTTTAATTATGGAAATGTACCTTCATTTAGTGTGAATCTGAAGGTTTTTGGTCAGTTATATTCTGTTTTTATAATCTAATGATTAAAAGTAATAAACTTACTACAGTACCCTGCCGTAAATATTGAACATCGACTTTTGTAAAGAGACAATCGGCCATCGAAAATTCGTAGAGCATCATCGCCGAAATTGACCGATTGTCTCTTTCCACAGGTCGATGTGCAATATTTACTGTTACTGTACTATAGTATTTGAGAGCTCTAATTATAGCGAAAGAGGCCGAAGCTTCAACCTAAATCTGCGGCTTAAATTAAGGATAGAATATTTAAGTATTTTCAACTATATTTCTTAATAGCATAATCTAGACTACCTAAGCCCTGCCTAGTTAATAAGCAGACTAAGTAAAGCATAAGTAATAGTTTAATGAATATTCAGTTCCGTTATTGAAGGTGAGATTAGCACCATTAATGGTTATTGCATTGTTTATCTCGGTAACAAAGGAAGCTGATTACTTTGTGCGTCATCACTATATCAGCAAGGGGACGTCTACTGCTGGACATAAGCATCCTCAGATGTGCCTCTCGATGAAAAAACAAATGGGAGTATTTAAAATATATTATCGCAAATATTTGTGTGCATGAGCATGATTATTGGTCTGACTGTTTCTATAATAAGTATGTATTTACAAAAAAATATATATAAGTATTAATATCCTTTGTTCTGTTACCCATAACACAAGCAGGTTAAGCTTAGCTTACTTTGGGAACAGATGGCGCTGTGTAGAGATGTCCATGAGTGAATATTTATTATTATGTGGTGTAGGTATTCTTTAAATAAACTTCTTTTTTCTTCTTTCTTCTTTTTTATAGCTTTTTTATAGTCATGTGGTCATGATTAATCTAGCAAAAATGATGTAATTAAATTAAACTCGTATTTTTTACAAAGTAGGTCTCTACAGAAATAAGAATGTAAATCAATCGAATTATTTATTTGGGTTTATTTGATCAAATATTATAAAATGAATAACCAAATTATATGCAGCTATCATAAACGGGTCCATATTGGCTCACCTAAAGTTCTTCTTCCGAAAATGTTTTTCCTAACGATTTGTAATCCGAATGATCACTCTTCCTAAAATTTTTAATCCTAAAGTTTTCATTCATACTATTTGTATTGCTACCGGCGATGTTCATAACACTCATGTTTCCGAAAATCGTTATTAATAACATCGTTACGTAAATATATTTAAACTCCTAATGTTTTTTGTCATAACGCTTTTATCCCTAAACATTTTCACCATAATATTTTCTCTCATACTCAGAAAGAAATATTTACCAAGTGAAAGTAATAAAAAGGTTTGTTTTTATACTATTTCTTGTGATTTTACTTAACAACTTTTTACATTTTTACATTAAACCATTTTTTAAAATTGTTGTTTATTAAAATTATTAGAATATTTTTGTCTTAAATGAATGAAATCCATAAAACATGACTCGTTCACGGTTATGCTTATGGCATGAGAGTTTACCGTAACCGTAACTAAACCAATAAGTAAAGGACCAATTCGGTTCTGGCACTTCGCCGGCCGCTGCCGCGGCACGCTCGCTGCGCTCGCTCGGCTCGTGCGTTGGGGTCACAGTTCTACCATAACCAATAATTATGAATAGGACCCATTTCGTTTCTGGATCTTGACTGAATGATTGGAGCGGGACTCTGGTTTTGCTCTGGTCTTTGGTATATTATGTTATACCTACATGTTGTCAACAAAGTTACGCAAAATTAATGTATAATAATATTAATTATTATGAATAAAAAGAAATCTAAACAAAAAAGATATGACTTTAAATTATAGTATAAAAGATGGTTATGTTGAGAAAATATAGGAAAACAAATAATAGTATAATAGATGTTTATTGCTACTGAAATTATGAAGATGAATGCTTCGGATTATTAACATTAGTAGTGATGTACGCTTGGGAATATTGCCACTGCCGGCAAATTTCCACTGCCAATGTGCCCGGGAAACTTCCGGGCGCATTGGCAATATTGCCGAAAATGCCCACTAAACAGATTGTTACTTTTAAAGTGTAAAATATGATTAATTTTTATCTCTTGTACCTGTTTACGCTCGCTATAGCTACCCCCCGACCCCCGCGCTCTCCCACCGCTCACGCGCCGCCCGCGCCCCTATGTGCGCAGTATTTACGTGTTTGTTGCCGATAATACTTAATAATATCTTGTTAAAGCACTGGGCTCATCGTTATATTTCATTGTAATGCGATAGAAATCAAAAGAACACGAATATTTTATAGAAGACAAGGATAATACGTGTCGTACAATTTTTAAATGCACATTCTTTGGTGACAGTTTTACTTTAAATATTATTGTATAACTAGCTGTTGCCCGCGACCTTCGTCCACGAAAGCACACATTCACCATTTTTTGTTTTGCGGAACCATTTAAACACCCTTTGACGTAACTAAACAACTATCTCACTACAACGACAGTCAGGAGCCACGTTTTACATGCCCTCCGAAGTACGGATATGTTCAAATAAAATACCACTGAGTGGTCACCCGTCTATGCAATGACCTCGGTGAAATTTTTCGCTTTTAAATCGGTGACCGCAACGGGCTGTGAGTGGCTGCCAGAGATAATGCATTTTAAACAAAACCTTTTTTTTTCTCCGAAAACCTGAAAAAGAAGCCTTGAGGTCATAGCACACTTTAATGACTCTGCTCCAACACCGATCCCACCCAACACCGTTCCTATACTAAAATGACTGCTCATAGTCTACGCGGCGATAGCTAGCAGGCACCCAGCAGTCCATGCAGTAACTGTTAGTAGACGGCCAGCTGTCCATAGATAGTTCATAGATACTGACCGACCGACAACTAGCAGTGACCGTGCAGACACCGCACCGACCGCTCACCTGTAACGAGCGGTAAGCTAGGCCTTAACAACCGAGCAGCCTGGCGGCGGTAGACTCGCTAACAGCGAGCTGTCTGCTAATTTAGAATGCCAATGTAAAATATATTTAAAGAGCAATATTTATAGCCCTTACTTGAATCATATTATTTTTGCCGGGTGGGAGCAAAGTTGTTTAGGTGTGCTATGACCTTAACCCCTAGTGCTTTGTTAAAACATCAGCTATATGCCTCAAAAAGCCCTGTTAAAAAACCTAAAATGTTACAATTTTCTTTTTTTTTCTGCAGAACCCTAACAATGTTTTTTTTAGATTATTTGTCAAAATTACTTTTTTAATATAAACAGTGAAAGCTTCATCTAAAAAGCCAAACCCCTACCTGCGACCAAGGTTTTTTAAAAAAAAAATGCGGAATCCTAAAAAAAAAGAAGCCTAAGTTACTCGTTTTAACCTTCCGTAAAAGCCCATTGAATAAAATCATAATTATAGACATTGACATTTTTCTGGTTTTCTAATTATTTCTGCGGAACCCTAAATCTTTATAAAAATCGAAAGTAGCCAAGTTTACGCGCCGTAAAATTTACAAACCAATTGGAAAATTCCCATCGAAATCGGTCCAGCAGCTTCGGAGATTAGCCAGAACAAACAGACAGACAGACAAAAAAATTTACGGCATTGGGATCGTGTACACATTGATATGCAATTAGTAAAAGCCGTGGATATCATGTTACAAACAGACACTCCAATTTTATTTAACTATATGAATAGATGTAAATATAAGAAAAGTACTTCTCAAATTACTTTTCCTAATTTAATTCTATGCCTACTTATAATCCAAGTTATAGTTCAATCAGAAGATTATGGTCTTGATTGTAGTATTCGTATCATAATAATTACAGATTTTCATTGTTTATAAAAGTAAATTAGTTGCATATTATGTTTTGTCATTTAAACACTATCTATCTGAAGAAAAACACTATCTATCTAAAACAAAAATTTTCTAAAATCTAATTTAAAGATCGAAAAAGAATAAAATTATAAAACTTTTTACCCATTGGGAACATTGCCGGCAACAAACTGGAAATAATGCTGGGAGTATTGCCGGGCATATTGCCAATGAACTGGGAATTTTCGTTAATTTGATGTTTTATTGACATTTTTTTATAAAAAGTCTATAGACATGAATAAATTAAAGCGAATTTAATACAAATGTAATAAAATTTCTGAAAAATTAACCTAAATTCCCAGTAAATTCCCACTTTGGGAACATTGCCGGCAGCGCTGCCGGCAATATTTCCAGTCCTTGGCAGTGTGCCCGGGCACGGTACATCACTAAACATTAGAGACAAAAAAATTAGGAATTGCGATTGTTAGGATAAAAAATGTTAGGAAGAACATTTTCGGACTTCCAATTATAGGAGTTGAAATTTTAGGTGAACTTTGGCGCACCCATCATAAACAACATATTATATGTAGATGCTAACAAACACAGGTACGAAACACCTGTCTTATAATTACAGAGATGAAGCTATTACAAGTGTTATCAGTTTTAATGAGAAGTGTAGCTTTACGTATGTACCACCGTACGTAGGAGCCATGCGCGGGAAATTAATGCAATCTTCTATTTATAATTGTATGAAAACAGACGCCATGATGAAAGCGCCAACTTTGTATAAATAATATCAAAATTTATTTATTGTAGTACTGAGATACGAAGTTTGTTTATTGGAAGGTTTATCACTAATCAAACAAATTGAACTAAAGGTTTGCCCGCGGCAGACATTGCACACAGAACCGATGATCTCTGAGGAAAGCACAGGACCCCATATTTGGAGTTATTGATTATCATAACAGCCCATTGATGCCCAACTGCAGGGACAAGGCTCCTCCCGTGACGGAGGGATTCTTGGCCTACTAATACCACGCTGGCCAAACGGATTGGTATAGGATTTAATTTTAAGTTTTCCTTCTTTTTATTACGTAAAGATAATATTCACGAATAGTCCCTTAGTCGGTTTTTTCGACACCCATGGCATGACATGGGGTGTTGACACACTATATTCTTTAGTTATTGATTATGAAAACTAAAGCGTTAAATTAAATCTACGAGACAGATTTAACAGCTTTCATATATAATATACATAATTTAATTATATTATAGAGCCCTACGTGTAAAACAGTATAAAGCCGGAACTCAGACGTATACGCCTTCTTACGATTCTGGGTCAGGTCTGGGAAAGACATCACCTAAGGAAATTGAAAGTACATCATCATCATCATAACAGCCCACTAATGTCCCATTGCAGGGACGGGCCTCCTCCCGTGACGGAGGGATACTTATTGAAAGTACAATTCTTGATTACTATTTTAGGCGCCTAATTATCTACCAGAGAATAGTCACTCTGGTTGGCTACATTAAATGAAAATAAAGTACATATTTGCAACCTGTAAAGAGTTTTTCAAGTGTAAACAATACTCGGTACTTGTTTTACGTTTGAGGGTAAGTTGTCTCGGTGAATAGCTTGACCCAATTTCAAGCCTCAATGCTCGGTGCCTTATCACGGTTACCAAATTCGGTATAGGGTAAATTGTTCTATGCTTTTTTTTCTCTTCCTATTTTTAGTTTAAAACTTGAAAGATTATTGACAATTATTTTTGGACTTAGAAAAACACGTGTAGCTGTCTTTTGTATTGAGTTTAGTTTTTAGGTGGCAAACAAGCAAATAAGCCTGATGATTAGGGACTTTAGAAATGCCATAGGATAGTCAAGTCACCTATGTCAGACATAAGCTGTTACATTTTATATCCCTTTAAACTCATTAGCTACTGTACCTACTTTGTGTTTGGTAGCCGTATACCGTGACCGAGGCAAAACTTTTTATCATAAGATAATATTTTAATTAAAAAATTCACTCATATTGCCAGTTTATTTATGTCTTTATTTACATTTTTCACATTTATTTATTTACATTTTTAAATATAAATATAAAATTATAGACATTTAAAAATATAAAAAAAAGGTAGACCCACCAGCATCGGGTACAAGGACCAAGGTACTGGTGGTTAGGGCTCCAGAGATAGAAACCTCCTCACAATACGTGCCGTGTCAAGCAGTACTGCCTTCTGCATCAGACCTATGATCCAACTGTCAAGCGAGAGTCTCCTTAGATGTTGATAGAGACTCTTTGGAATAAGTCCATTCACCGAAAGTACTATCGGAACAATGATCGCCGAATCAACATTATTCATTTATGTATTTATTAATAAAAAATAAATTTCACAGCATGACGTTTGGCTTAGTAAAGGTCAGCGATAAAAACTAAGTTAATCAATCAATTTTTATTGAAATTTCTATGGTATCAACATGTAAGTATATTCTTTAAAACATTTGTTTTAAATTGGTCAAGAAATAACTATCTTCTGCAGAAACAAACATTACAGAAATATTATATAAAACAACTGAAGAGGGAATTTTCTAGTTTAAGAGTCGGTTAAAAAGTATAAATGTCGTCCCTTGAAAACACTTGCCTAGATTAAACTGTATTCAACGTAGGACATTTTAGTTTAGTTTGTAAGTAAATAGTAACATTACAGAACAGACTAGTACAGAAGTCGACCAAATTTTACTTTTTTTTACTTTCCTTTAACCGTAACCGGCCGACCTATGTACAACGGATCATCGACGACTCTTATTTAGTAGCTTGATATAAATATATAGGCTTGTATTATGGGTATTAGAATATTTTAAGATAATGTTTATTCAGGAAGGTTACCTACTAGGTAAGACTAGGTTTTACCTAGTTCAGGTAACTAAAATAAATGTGAACTAATTATGTAAAATTCATATACCATGTAAATTCTAGCTCATAAGTTTCCTGAATAAACATTATCTTATCTTATCTTATCTTATCTTATTTTACGTAGATCATAGAAAAAAATATCCGTGTGGTGACGGAGTAAGAATACAATATGTCACCACCCCATCTCATCCCATGGGTGTCGTAAAAACCGCCTAAGGAACTAACCGTAAATATTATCTTTACGAAGTAAAAAGAAGGAAAACATTGGTCTCGGTTTTTTCTATCTTAGCAGCATATTAATGTCCCACTGCAGGGACGGGCCTCCTCCAGTGACGGAGGGATACTTGGCCTCCTAATACCACGCTGGCCAGACGGATTGGTATAGGGTTTAATTTCAAGTTTTCCTTGTTTATATTTCGTAAAGATAATATTGACGGATAGTTCCTTAGTCGGTTTTTACGACACCCATGGGATGAGATTGGGTGGTGACACACTGAATTCTTACTCCATCACCACACAGAGATCAAAAGAGCGAGCTGAATAAATTTTCGCGCACTTTTATGTACATTAACTTCTGTTTTCATATCTGTACAGTGACGAAATCCAGTACATTATATTCGTAGTCACATTCGCTTAGTGACACTTCACGTCCTTCGTAGCAGATGTTATAATTACGTACGTTCCGTTTTACATAATCTCGTCTCTCTATTCTATTCCGTTTTACTCTTGCATCTGTACAACTGTTGCTGTTTTGGTAAACTTACCGTTTTATTTGAACTCTATGCTTTTATTTTTTTATATTCAATTGGTAGTGCCTACAAAAATCTTTTTTGGGAAAGGATTTTTTATAATTAAGTTTAAAAGGGGAAAAGGAGCAGTGATCGATTTTTTTATAAGCAACGCCTTAGACATAAAGTTGTCCTTTGATTTAACGTAAATCCATTAACTCTCATCATCTTTATCATATCAACCAATTGACGTCCAATGCTGGGCATAGGCCTCCTCCAAGAATTGCCACCTTGTGGGGTCCTGTATCTCCCTCATCCATCGGTTTCCTCACATAATAATAACTCTCATAATTTGACTCAAACTAAAAAACACCATCTATGCTGCACATCACTAAATTTACAATGTTGCAACCGATATTTTGGAAGCCAACATTTTCCCCTACTTCATATCTTACAGGCTGATTCAAGGGCTGCTGAAACACATTAAAACGAGAAATTTATAAAGAAATATTACTTTCATCTCATATAACTCTGATAAAGTAATAAAAATTGATCACTCGAGTATCAAACGATCCCCAAAAAGTGATATACTTAGCCCACGTTAGGTAATTTCGTTCGGAAAGAGGACTCGCGGTCCATTGACTTTGAATTAAAATCCGGACGTCATCGTTTGACGGAGATGTGATCTTGACGAAATGGTGGGTTTAACTTTATATTCATCTATTTTAAACACCATACTGACTCGAACACTCGGGAGGAGGAGATCGACATCCGTATCCAAAGTGCACTGAGATGTAGCGCTGCTCTGCACAAAGTGTTAGTGTCCAGGCTGCTCAGCCGAAATTCCAAAATACAAATCTACAAAACCGTAATAAGACCTATACTGACGTATGGCTGCGAAGCCTGGACACTGACACAAAAGGAAGAGAACAAACTCTTAGTCGCAGAAAGGAAGGTCCTCAGAAAGATCTTGGGCCCTGTGCAGAGACTAGATGGAAGCTGGCGAATCCGGAAAAATGCCGAAATCGAAGAACTCGTAGCCATTCCTAACATCATAGGAGAGATAAAAGCTCACAGACTTCGCTGGCTCAGCCACGTCGAGAGAATGGGTGAGGATCGAGGTGTCAAAAGGGCGTATCTGGGTCGACCGACAGGACGTCGCCCTGTCGGTCTGAGGGAACTTAATGTCAGCAACTGGCAAGAGGTGGCCAAGGATCGAACAGGGTGGCGTTCTCTCGTGTCGGAGGCCAAGACACATTTTGGGTCGTTGAGCCAACGGAGTAAGTAAGTAAGTAAGTATTTTAAACACACTCTGTACATGAAAATGAGACGTTTTATGCAACAAGACCCCACGTACCCTCTCGGTCGGAGATGAGTCTGTGCAGAAGATGTCGAGACTAAAACAGACAAATCTTCTCGAGATAACGGATCAAGAAGATAGCTATCCCATTATCACGACCATGAAAATCCTGCTAAACAGGAAAAAATATAAATGATTTAACACCTACCACATTTATCTCTGCATCACCCAAGGTTGACTGGAAGAGAATGCCTTAGGCATTAAGTCCGCCTTTGTACAATATTGTAATAAAGTGTTAAATAAATAATAATAAATAAAAAGAAAGACCTCGTTCATGCAAAAGATCCCCTTTACACCCCCTTTACATGGAAGGAAACTTGATCTATTAGTACGGTTGCTATCTGGTTTAGAAGACCTTTGTTATATAGAGGACTGCTACACGGATGTCATGTTTTCTTTTCTCGCTCAAGGCAATTTTTTGTATGCATGTGTATCTATGTAAAATTTGCATGCATTTAGATTTTCAATTAATTCTATATTCCTTTTATTTTCCGTTTCTTCCAATTTGCTACACTAAATAACCACGTAGATATTACACAACAAAAAAACACAGCATACATTTTATTTCACACAAAGAGTACAAAAAGAAATTACCTATTACATAAAAGCGTAATAACTTCATGCCCTCAAGATACCTGTTACCAAGATACCTATTACTGTAATACCTGTTACTGTACCTCTTACGTAATAGAAATACTCAAAGGAATAAACGTTTTAGTCGATTTAACGAAAGCTTAGGTCTCCCTGCATTTGTAAGCGCCATTTGTGTAGTTTAATTTATACTACGGAACGACTTAATATGTATTCTAAGACCATGAATACATTTTAGATATATGGCGTACCAATTCAAAGCATGGGCCTTGAAAAGTGTTTTGTTTTTAAAAGACTTGTTTGACGCCCTGTGTCGCGGCGCTTTAACAGACATCATTATAACAGCCCATTGATGTCCCAATGCAGGGACGGGCCTCCTCCAGTGACTGAGGGATACTTGGCCTACTAATACCACGCTGGGCAGACGGATTAGTCTAAGTTTTAATTTCAAGTTTTTCTTCTTTTTATTTCGTAAAGATAATATTCACGGATAGTCCCTTAGTCGGTTTTTACGACACCCATGAGATGAGATGGGGTGGTGACATATTGTATTCTTACTCCGACACCACACGGAGTGAATTTACAGACATGAAATCGAACACAAATCAGGTTTAATATCATTCAGGATCACACAAACGGCAGCACACTGCATACACACATGCCACAAATACGGTTCAACAATATTCTTTAGACACATTTTCATAGGGCTGATAAGAATACTCACTTGTCATTAAAACCACGAATTAAGAGCCTATTTCTCAGCAGATAAGCTCAAACAACACAATTAAGTAACAATACTTTATAACAGACACAAATAATAATACCTAAGCCGATATCCACATATATGGAGCGAGTAATAAAACGTAACAGTTATTGAAAGCACTAGTCGTATAATAGAATCATTTGTAGTAACGACACACGACGCTTTATATCGTTATTACACCGAAATTCCATTTTAATCGTATCACCGATCAATTGAATGGTTTGGTCAATATCTGGAATAATCTTATGGTCACGGTAGCGGTTAGTCTAGTTATGTTTTCAAAGTTATTTTATTAGGTACTAGATGGCTACTGCTGGATATAAGACTGATCTAAATGTTTAGAAATAGAAATAAAACAATCATTTATTTGCAGCAATACATACAAAAATGAAATACTTAGTAGCTACCAGTGGCGAAGGGTGGATTTTTATAAAAGGGAAGCCGAAGATTCCGTGGACTTTTGTTCTACTTTATATTACTATTATTCTGTAGTTCATAGGTATTCGTGAGAAAATGTTTCGATTTTACCTAGTTGTCCCGAACTCATAAACTTAAAATACGAAAATGTTTCTCTGTTTGGAAGACTTCTTTGATCAATTAGATTAATTGTTTATATTGCTATATCCTAAATGATTCTACATACCTACTTACTTACTTTTAGAATCTGAGAATACTGTCTGTAAGCCACTTACTTATACGTATCGAAATGAGATAATTGTATTAAAATGTTTCGTAAATCCACAGCGCCGGCGTTTCTTATATTTATAATTCAATTTCGAGAATGATGTTTTATCGCACATCACATAATAGGATAGTCAATATAATATAACACTATTAACCTGTCCCTTATAACAACAAACTATTAAATTTGCTGAAAACAATACAAACAAGTACTTACAAAAATATTCCATAGGATCCCAACGCACTACGACAAAAATAAAGTCAACCAATGCACAACACATAATACACAATCATAAATAATTAAACATACAAATTTTACTACTTTAAACAAGAAAGCGAATTTTATAACCTATTTGCAGAAAATAAATACAAATATCTGTTTTTTCTTCAAATGGTCCTATCGTTTACCGATGATTCTGCCAAAGTCAAGACGCAAGCCGTATAAAAATATAAAAACAAATAAATATAATTAAAAACTAAAAATTCAGAAGAAAGGCTGATTTCTATCAGATTTAAATAATTGATAAAAACAAAGGAATGTCAATGGCAAATTAAGTACTTAACGTGAAATGAAATGAAACTTCGTTACAATTGGTCGGTCCACTGGTTGCAATAGTGCTTTCTCGCTCTCGCAATGTTGTAGTTGTATCTTTTATCCTTGTCATAAGCCGATGGCCACCGGCTTATATGGTACCTTAGATCGACGAATACAAAGTGTCACGTGACCGTACGATTTCCGTACAGTCTGTTGTACTGGATTCCTAATTTCGCGACCGGCTTACTGCGCTCCGCGCATGCGCGCTTTAAGTACTCTCTGACTGAACCATAACAAGTTGTTAGTTGACAACCTTTAATTACAAGATGGCGTTATGAGTACGTAAATAATTATATTGAAAATTATTATTACTGTAATTATTATTGCGATTTACGTAAGAGAATACTTTTTTGTTTTATATTATTTTGTATTGAGTGGATGTTGCGTCATTGATTTATAATTGATTAATAGACAATGCTAAGCGGTTTTTGCAAAGGTAAGCCGGTAGGAATCGAGTTATATGGACACTTCGCCACTAGTAGCTACAATAACTTATACCTATCTAATTTGCCGCAAATCAGCCTCAAGTCAGCAAATACTGGCTAAAGATAACCAGCGTTTCGTGCCGCCTAAACCAGGTAGTACGTCCACTTTGTAAGGAGTCTCTCAACCCTGCGTTGTCACGCGACTGCCAGTCTTTTCTTTTTTACTTTTTACCCCAGCGGTCTCTACGTTTTATCATATAAGTACGCGTATAGAGAACATGCCAGTTGCAAAGGCACTTGGCTTTACAAATACAAAGCTTGTACTGCATTCGTCGCCTTGGGACAAAAGTTGCTAAGTGCCGTTGCCCTGTAATTTCAATAGCTACTGTACCCTTCCTTTGAATAAATCCGCGCCGGGCATACAAAACTTAAGAGTCTTCAAGTACTTAATGTTTGTTAATTTCATGTCTGTAATAGTTCCCGCGATACAGGACAACAATCTCTAGTTCTAAAACTGTCTTTATTAAAAAAATAGTACGAACAAATTCAGAATGTATATACTCTTAAATGCAACACAAAGTAAAAAAGGACATCCTCATTTCACTGGATGTTTTGACGACAACCTTTTATGTTATTTATTCGATAAATGAATAGTTAACAACATGATTGACTACCAATCAACTCATGTAGGATGCGGGACAAGTAGGAAACGCGTATGCAATTGCTCTTAACAGCATAATATGTTACAATACTTATGTTTACATTGAATTTAAATTGATCTAGAACTTTCTATAGTAGATAGGCAGCCATTTCCTTTTTGCTACGTGATGTAGAGACGAATAAGTTGCTCACTTAATGGAAATATACACGTTTGTCTATGATAGATTCAGAAAAAATCTATGCTTTACAAATGTCAAGCTTAAACTAATCAACAGATTAGGTAGATCGAAACTCTAGATAAGAATTTGTGGATCTTATAGTAGCCATACACGATCCTTCCTATCGTCTAATCGACATGACACAGCAGGCTTGATCCAATCTGCAGTTCGTCCACATTGGGCATACACGATCCTTCTTATCGTCCAATCGGCATGACGCTACCGATTGGATCAGTCATACTTTAAACTACATTTTAGCTCATGGTGGACATACACGATCCTTCCTATTGTCCAAACGGCATGATACTGCAGGCTGGATCCAATCTCAATCAAAAGAAACGAAATTCGATCCTGCCATCCATTCTAACTGTCATGCTGATCCACTCGCACACACGGTCAATTCTAACTGATCCAATCGTCATGCCGATTAGACGATAGGAAGGATCGTGTATGGCTACCGTTACAAATAATGATCACCGTGTGATTTAAACGCCACGATCTCGCGTTAGCTCATAGTTAATTTCGCAAAACAATCTCAAAGAGCTTAACTTTATTTTAGATTCCAAATAAATTAAGTAATAATAAAACACATCTAAATTCAGTCACAGAAAATGTATAATACATTTAATAATACACTTTAAATACTTAATTAATAACACAATTACCGCCATATCTAAAGTTACATAGTTATAGCTACACAAAGACGTTGCATAAATTCCTTATCACGTAGACTAAGACCACAATCGGATCTAAGCTCGATAGTACACACACCGATGTGTACTATCATCGGTCTACCTCTAAAGGATTACTCGCGATAATTAATTACACCATTCATCTAAGTATTAACTGGTAAATGATATTGTTAAATGCATTCTGCGGCTTTATAATGCTATTAGAAGAGTAGGTACTTACCCCCTTACTTATAAACGCCTCTTAAATTTAATCACTGTTTAGCGAGATTTTTATTATTAAAACCAACCTTATACCCAACAAAACCGTAAGAATTTAAGCTACCTACTCAATTGACTAAAATTCAAGAGGCGTTTATGAGTAAGGGGGTCAAAGTCCAAACGCAGGAAAGGAACCTTTTAGAGTGACTGTGGGAATCTTGGTCTACTAATACCAGGCTTGCCTCACGGATTAGTATAGGGTTTAATGTTCAGTTTAGCATATTTTATTTTACAGAGAAATTTCCCTTAAGCGAGTTTTATAACACACAAATGATTTTGCATTAATTTTTACTCGTCACCACACGGAGAGAGATAGTATTTAAGACATTTTATTTAATTTTTTCAAAAAAAACAAAGATAGAAATCTTATACGTATAATACGTATTTTAGTAAAACATGAGTATTTAAACCGGTACCTTGTTCACGTTATAAACTATTTTTAAAGTATTAATTAAACTTTCTTATTTTAAATCTAAATGGTGCTGTATAACATGTCTCAAAATTAATTAAACACGATTAAATGTTTCCCAAACCAAACTTAAATCCTCATACGTACAGATATATACCTATAGGCAGGAGTTTCGTTGAAATCAAGCCTAAGTGAATTACTTTTTCAAGAAGAGCCACTCAAATTAGCAACCAAGTGTATACCAAGTACACCTCGTGTCATAATGTTGTTGACCCATAGCTTGGAAAAAGGTAAAGTATTCTGTATATTGTACGCTGGCAACATTTTAGTTGAGCTACTAAACAGATAATTTGCCTTTATGATGGTAGTTACATTTAAATTTGACTACTTTTCCGTGAAAATAAATACAAAAAACAATTAAAAGTAGGTAAATAATATATAAATCACACAAATAATTTTCTTACATAGGACTTGAACCCACTACCTCGCCGATGGCAGAAGCTTTGGCAAGGAGACAGCCATTCAGTTCTTCGATGACTATTAACATCTATTTGATACAATTTCCAATTCAGTATTAAGTTATATTAAACAGACGCAATAAATCAGAGTTCAATACAAACATGTTTGATACAAAGATAAAATCAGGTACCCTATTTATACACGTATCAACAAATTGACAGCGAGGTATCAAACTGAAAGCTTTATCGTACATAATATCAATTTAACTACTGAACTGTGAACACGATACGATCAGCAATGGTCAGTGTAAGGCAAATCTCATTGTATGTAGCAACGTTTTAATTAAGGGAATGTGAGGGAAAGTGGTTGATGGGTGGGCAACTTACAAATGGATTAGTCTGAATCACATTCAATTAACTTATCTAAGGCGATGAACTTCCACTATGTTGTGCTGGTTTATTTTGTATTTTACGATATAACTTGTATAATATATATAAGTGTTTGTTACTGTTTTGCCGACCTCTTGGTAAGTGGTAAATGATTATATTATGAATGTCAGCAATTCCAAAGCACAACCAGGCCTCTGCTTACTCTAGACAAAAGTTATTAGGTCGCATAATTCTGTCATTTTAATAGCTACTGTATCATCATCATCGTATCAGCCAATCGACGTCCACTGCTGGACATAGGCCACCTCCAAGTATTGCTACCTTGTGCGGTCCTGTGCCTCCCTCATTCATCAGCTTCCCGCCGTCCATTTATATATTATATCCGTTCATTTTACTGCTACTGTATCCTTCCAGCTAAACACAGTAAAATGTTTACACTACTGCTTGGAGGTCGATTAAACGGGTTTAGCAAAGCTGATACATACCACCTTTTAAGGTCTTTCAGGTAAAATATCTGGGTTTTTTAAACGATATCATATATCAACTGTTGCGGACCTCTCATAAAGATAAAGATTATAGATTGTTATTATCGTACATTTTCTACATGATAGGTAGAGGAGGTAAAAGGTTCCATTCTCCGCACAATGCCAAAGCACGCTGCGGCCCTGGTTAGTAATATGCCCCTAGAAAACCCAAGTAGAATTCATTTGTAAGTTCTCAAGTTAGCAATCGAACCCGAGACTGTAACTCCTCTGCCTATTAATCAAATACTGTAACTCCACATCAGTGCTTCAACTATTTATCAAAGACATCCCTGTATTAAGTTCCAACACACACTTAATATAACTGTTCATTTAATAGGATAGGAAGCCGCCATTAGTGTTGCATAATGGCTACTACCGGCTTTGACTACGACATACACAAGATCAATTAATTATTAATTTGACTCATGTAAGCCTAAATGTTGTTGAATAATATTAAGCGCTACTATTATGGATACAAAACAGGATTTATGAGAAATTGAGGATTATAATGTAGCGGTAATGTATCATTATTGATACAGTTATAATTAGAGTTGATTATAATTGTATCATTATTTACAACAAAATGGACATAGATACAAAGAATGGGTTGGTTAAATGGGTTTTAGAGGGACGCAGCAAAATAACTACACATCAGATGTTAAGCACAATTGGTAAAGCAACGTACGTTTTTCGTTCGAAAAACGCACAGCAGCCATACGGCACGAAACGGCTAAATTGAAAGAGCCCTTAAAGTTAACATAAGTATTTGGTGCATCTAATTTGGGCATATACAAACACATTTATTGTTTAAAACATAACCTTAAACAACGCAGTCGAATAAAAATAGTTCCCATTCTTTATTTTCGTCTGTTTCTGAGGCTTGTCGAAATGTCACAAAAATAATTTCTCACTGTTGAAATGGGTAGACTTATGACGTCACAACTCACTACCTAGTAATGACAAATGACGGCTAAGTGATATTTCTTGCTCAATCGATTGATACCGACAGATATAATTGATCGATCATCGTAACAGCCCTTTAATGTCCCACTGCAGGGGTAGGCCTCCTCCCGTGACGAAGGGGTACTTGACCTACTAATACCACGCTGGCCAGACGGATTGGTATAGGGTTTAATTTAATTTAGTAAAGATAATATTCACGGATAGTCCCTTAGTTGGTTTTTACGACACCCATGGGATGAGATGGGGTGGTGACATATTGTATTCTTACTCCGTCACCACACGGAGCATATTTGACAGTATAATTAATTGATCATTTGACAAAAATGCTGTAGAGGTTAGTACTTCGTGACCACGCCTGAAGTTGCAGACTCTGTTTGATGGTCTGGGTGTTCATTTGTGCGTATTAGCAATTTTAAAGGCATATAGCGATTAGTACCGTGTGGTGACTGATGACGGAGTAAGAATACAGTGTGTCACCACCCCATCTTATCCTACGGGTGTCGTAAAAACCGACTAAGGGACTATCCGTGATTATTATCTTTTAGTAATAAAAAGAAGGAAAACTTGAAATTAAACCCTATACCAATCCGTTGCCCAGCGGGGTTTAGTAGACCAATTATCCCTCCGTCACGGAAGGAGGCCCGTCCCTGCACTGGAACATTAATGGACTGTTATGATATAACGATTAAGTTTTCTAAGACCCCTCATGCCGTGGAACGAACTGTTTGATTTTTATGATATTTACGTGACGGGACAGGGTGATACAAAATATTAGAAGGTGGTGATATTTTGTATTTTTATTCCGTCACCACACGAAGTAATTAGTTTTAGTTACTTAAAGATAAATAAAAAGCAGCAACATAAGAGCTTATCGATAATGACACCCTATCCAATGGGAATCTGATGCATCCGTTGTCGACATACTTGCTTAGATACGTTGTGTTACAAACGATAGATAGACGGGTATTTTGAACAATCTATAAATTAATGATAAACCAGTTTAGTTATTAAAAATTCAATTTTATTTCGGTAATTACTATTTACATAACGCCATAGTCATATACTAGTCCCCATAAATATCAGAACATAGATAGTCCTCAACTAAGTAGAGCTTGTATTATGATAGGATCACAGATAAACATACATTTAATATACATAGAAAACACCCACATCAATACAAACATGTATGCTCAATTGCATTGAGCGGTAATCGAACCCAAGAACATTGGGTAGTTTACATTTGTCATAACCTACTACTCTATAGTTTGACGACTCCTGTGGCGTAGTGGTTTTATAACATGACTGCTACGCAGAGGTCTCAGGTTCGATTCCCACTCAATGCAAATCTTTGTGTGCATGAACATGATTGTTTGCAATGGTATGGGTGTTTTCTATGTATAATATGTATGTATTTACAAAAAAGAGTATTTGAGTATGTTTATCCGTTGTTTAGTACCAATAGTACAAGCTTTGCTTAGTTTGGGACTAGATGTCGTTGTGTGAATGTGTGAGGAATATTTATTTATTTATTTATAGTAGTCGTCAATGAAAAAGACAGTATAACAAAACAAAGTTATCATATCATACCTGTTATGCGCGTGGAAGGAGAGCCTCACAGGTGGCGGTGGGGGCGAGTGTAGGGGCGGTGCGGAGCGACGGCGGCGGTCACCACTCAGTGGCGAGTAGCGAGCTGACTGCCAGTGACGCACGAATGGTGATATTGATAACCCTGGAACAAGAAGAACAACAGAATTAACAAAATGTTAAAGGCAATAGAGCTTTTATGTGGAATATCGATTATTGACAGCATAAAACTTCAAAGGTGGCTTTGTTTGGGTGTTGAGAAAAATTATCAAAATACTGTAGGAGAGAGGAGGAACCTTTTAGAGGCTAACCACCCGCTTTAGGTCTAAATAGACAGGTGTGTCGGAGACCCGAAAGATTGTGCCGACTGAAACCCACGGTTTTCCATACACATCCATAAACAGACCAGATATATTGGCATTTCTCAAACCGTCAAAGTATCCCTTCTTATCTGTAATTCTGTTTATAGACTTAGTATTATCTCCTTATTTAGGTAGAAGAGGTCCTTGCCTGCACTATTCTATTCCAAGGGCTTCGTTTAATATAAATTTATGTTTACTAAATAAATATAAAAGTATTAATTAAAATATTGAAAACATTTTAATTTACAATAAATCACTCTGATTGGCAGTATTGTAATTGAATTTTATTGTTACAAAATTTCTATTTGGCGTGTAAAATAAAGCAATTTAAATTGTAATTTTTGTTATAAAATACACGGCAATATGATAATATAGCCTGTTGGAAGCCAGAAATGAAGACAGCAAAAGGTACCTAGTCAAAAACGAATGGTTGTTAAATCTCTATCTTATAGTTTTTCGGTCCCAGAAGTACCCGGCCTAACAAAGAAATTAAAATTTTGGAAAATACTTTATTTATTTTTGAACATAATCTCTATTTAGCTCTATACACGTTTTTCTGCGATATTCAATAGGTTCGATTTGAATAACAAGAATCGTCAAGCTCCTCAAAATGCGCAATAAATGCTGACATCACTTCTTCATTGTTAAAAGAGATTTCAGCACTATACACGTAGGTACGGTTCAGAATCGCAAGGTAGTGTCGCCATAAATCGTACCATAAGGCACCACACTCGACTAATCTAGCCTAACTTTTGAATTCAAACGTGTGTAAATCCTAGCGAGCTCTCGTGGGAACTTCCAGGATATATATTACACTTGATTTACCAATTACGACCATGTTAACTTGAGACTCGTGTTACTGAGTTTATATGATTAATTGCGGATCATGTTATACTTGTCTTAAGGTTCAAATTACAATGTTGAAAGTTTGTTGCTAATTTGTTTGATTCCTAAATGAAATGCTGGCGTGACATGGTGTGTTAGCGCTTCGCTACCTAGTTTTAAACTAAGTAGACCTTATCTATTATTAAACTATTGAAAAATACTTTTGTTTTATAAATACTTACATGATTCCTACGTGGGCCTCCTAGAAAGTCCAGTCCCACGCTTGCTACCCACTAAGGCCGCAATTATATAACTGAATTTTCAGTCAGTCAGTCTTTTCAAACACAATGAGGAAAATTGATACAACCAAATAAAATGATAAGTTTCAAATAAAATTTTGATAAATCATTGTTTAATAAATTAAAATCTAAAGAAAAAAAACACTGTAAACTTTTATTAGGTTACATTATTCAAACAAAAGGGTTTAAAATAACAAAAGTAATTTTAAAGTAGTTTGCATACATTGTCAAGTTTAATGCACTCGTTCTCTACAGATGGCGTTGTATGCTAAGTATATAATTTTTCGCGCCATTTGTTGACGTGAGCAGCTAAGATGGCGTCATATGTTACAAACGTGACTTTCTGACAGTTCAATCGAATTTACGCCTAATTTATTGAGGAGTAAAGTAAACTTTTGTGGGATTAGGTATATAAATTCGAGCTCTGATTTCATGGGATACTGATATTACTTAGGTAGCGTAAAGTTAAAACTTATTAGTTACGATTTAACCACCATATAATATTATGATTTGGGTTCAAAATAGACATGAAGAGAAGTTTCGCTGGAGAATCTAAATGTCTGATGTAGTGCTTAAGATTGCCCTTCTCTTATGCAGCCTTCTTTTGCCTTGAATTATGGTAGTAGCCAATGATACCTTTAATATTGGTAGTCGCTTTCATTTGGCTAACATGATGATGATGATGATAAATTAGGTCTATCAGTAGTTCATGCTCTGCTTAGTTTGGGACTAGATGCCATTGTGTTAAGAAAATACGACCTCGGTGGCGCGACGGTAGTGCAAGCGGCTGCCGTGCAAGAGGTTTTGGGTTCGATCCCCACGCAGGACAATAATTTGTGAGATCCATAAAATTATTGTCCTGGTCTGGGTGTTCTTTGTGTCCGTTAATTGATGTTTGTAAAAGGTCCCCGCGACACAGGGCATGATCCCTAGTGCGGGAGTTGTTTTTAAAAAAAAAAAAAAATTTTTTTTTTTTCATTTTAGACGACCTCTGTGTGGTCGTGGTTATTTAACATGACTGCTACGCAGAGGTCTCGGGTTCGATTCCCGCTCAATGCAAATCTGTGTGTGCATGAACATGATGTTGTTTGCATTCGTCTGGGTGTTTTCTATGTATAATATGTATGTATTTACAAAAAAAAGTATTAAAGTATGTGTATCCGTTGTCTAGTTCCCATATTACAAGCTCAGCTTAGTTTGGGACTAGATGGCGTTGTGTGAAAGTGTAAAAAAAAATTAAGGCGTACCTAGGTAGGTATACTTAGTGCTAGGTATCGTATGTCGCGGGAACTTTTACAGACAAAGAACACATAGTTAACAAAGAGAGTATTTTACGTTGGCGTATCTTGAAGCCTGTCTGAACGAAATTACCTTTATTAGAGTTGAATAAAATCAATAGAGTCGTCTCTCTGACGCGACTTAATGAAGCTCGTCGGAATGATTATTAACCGCCGTGGTTGGTCCTAAAAAGGTTTTTATAGAAAAACGAGTTTTTAGATATTTTATTTTGTACACTGGGTTTTGCATGCGACTTCGGTGGTATTTGAGTTAGAAAATGTTTAGGTTAATATTGTGTTTGATGAAGCCTGAATGACTAGCCGACTTAATCTATACGATGTATGGCTATTTTTAATAAAGAAGATTATAAAAAAAAGCCAGAATGACTTTTAAAATTCTGGTTATCTCCTAAATGCTCGCGAAAGAAAATGAATGTTCAATAGTCCAGCTGGAACATGGTTAGTTGGGCTACCATGCTAACCAACGTGTTGCTATACTTATGAAGAAATTATTTTCACTTCTAGACTTTTTAAGTATTCTTTATCCATAATCCCCAAATTATAAATAAATACACAAAGACACGGCTTGTTCCCATAGACTACGGTACTATTACTGTGTACGAATACTTAATTTTGCATAATAATTAACCGTTATGTAAATAAGTATTAACAGAAACATCACTCATACAAATTTAACTGGCAACCTAGTCTACAATTTTGAATTGCATTCCATTTATAAAAGAAGTCAACAAAAAAGGACATTCGAATAATGAATTCGAATTTCCGAATAAAAAACGAATAAATTCCGAAGATTACCGAAGCAAATAGCTTTCTATATAAAGACGATCTTTTGTCAGTTCATTGGTTAAATAAAGTTAGTATTTTGTTAGTGTGGCGAACAGTATATAAAATGTTATTAGAGTAGAGGAAGTGCATCCGAGTGGCTTCGGTTCGACATAAATGGATTTTCCATTAGATGCAGCATTTGCCAATAGAAAGAACACGAAATGCTGGCGTTGTGAGGCTTTTGAATACATAGCGGAACTTTAGTGAGTGGCAACCTTGTTTGCTTACCCGCATCCGTTGCCTTTTCAATCACTATTCATCTAAAGAATCATGAAATTTATTTATAAAAAATGTTTAAGCGTTATTTAGTATCTGTAGTATAAGTCTCGGGCTTGATTTCTGCTCAGTGTGAATGAATATGAAATGTTTCTTTGGTCTGAATGTTTGCATCCATCATAACAGCCTATTAATGTCCCACTGCAGGGACGGGCTTTCTCCCGTGACGGAGGGATACTTGGCCTACTAATACCATGCTGACCAGACGGATTGGTATAGGGTTTAATTTTAAGTTTTCCTTCTTTTTATTTCGTAAAGATTTGTGTTTCTTTTGACTTGTGGATAAAAATAATAATAACCCTCGCACATTCACACACACAACGCCTTCTAAGCAATGTACGATTTATTTCTAAGGTAGTTATAAAATTACTTTTAGTCGCTTTCTACGAAAAACCATCCATTTTTAATGCCGTACATAGTTGATTGTCTTAAGCCTTGTATGTTCATTGTGTCTTGATGAGTTTTAAAAAATAAGATATGTGCATGTCCACAGATCTTATTTTTCTAATTCTGACACATTAATAAAAAACTTAAACTTCATTCATTCCCCCTTTTCCTCACACTTTCACATAAATAAATAATGCTCACATATTCTTACATCGCCACCTAGCCCCAAACTAAGCAAAGCTACTCTGCTATGGGTACTAGACAACGGATAAACATACTAAAATACTTTTTTTGTAAATACATACATAATTATACATATAAAACACTCAGACCAGTGCAAACAATCATGATCATGCACACAAATATTTGCATTGAGCGGGTTTCGAACCCGAGACCTCTGCGTAGCAGCCATGTAATATACCGACTGCGCCACAGAGATCGTCAAACATCGATCGTTAAACAACTTTCAGTAAAATATTTAAAATCATTACTTATATTTAAATTCTCAAAGTTATGGGAGAATCAATGAGTTTAAGTAAAATATGTTGCAGACTCGTTAAGAGGGCTCTTCAGATATTAATGGTACGAGTAAGCCTCTCTAAATTGTACTTAAAGTTATAAAGTATTGAGAATTTCAAGGAATTTATTATTAATAACTAAATTCCTTAAGATGTAAATATTTGAAGGAGGTGTATGCCCTGCACTAGACCTCCATAGCTTGATATGATGATGAGCAGTAGTAACTAGATGAATGAGAAAAATCTACATATATTATGAGCAAATTGTAATTGAAAATTGTAATTGTGGCGTAGTGGTTATACAACGTGCACACAAATATTTCCATTGAGCGGGAATCGAACCCGAAACCTCTGCGTAGCAGCTACGCAATATATCGACTACGCTACAGAGCTCGAAAATACATTGTTCCTACTTCCAGGAATCTTTCCTTTACCGTATATTTTTTTCTATAACAAAGCGCTTAAAACTGTATTCTAAGACATCCTTATCATGAAACGGATATCCGCATTAAGGTATATAAAACACAATTATTTTACTCCACTATTGAAAGCTTCGACAGTATATTTCCACAGAAACGGAAATAAGAGGATACATATTTCAATGTATTTATTTTTCTTTACTTACAATATTAATTATCTATTTTTATGACAATATAATGACGACCTTTATGGCGTAGTGGCTGAAGTTCATGGCTGCTATGCAAATGTCAGAAAATGTCATGAGTTTTATATAATTATCTTCTTCTTCTTCTTTCTTTTATATGGCAAACTATGCCGATGTCGACAATTCTGCCAGAGTCCGAAGTGCTATGACTTTATGTAAAGTGATAAAAACCAAAACAATAATTTAGGTATAATTATCTATCTATCGGTAAGGAGAAATTGACTGTAATTTGACTAGACGCCATGACGAGAGGTTGAGCTGTCCTTTATATACATATATTTTATGAATTGATTTTTCGAAGATTTTGTGATGCAGAAGAGATGCGGTTTTGTTTTGCAAGTTCATCGTCAGTAAATTAATATGAATAAATATGCAAGTGATTGGTGAATAGCTGGTGGCATCGAGGTCTAGCTGTTCCTATCTCCATTACCCATATGCGTTCCCGTGAAGTTCTCCTGGACGACAATGAAAAGTAAAGCATCGGCTTTTTAATGTTATTTTTCACTCACTTGACACTGTCCTCAAAAAGGTCTCTGAGTCGGACTGGATGCGGAAGGCGCAGGGCCGAGTTCTGTGGCTGTGTTGGGAGAGGCCTATGTCTAGCAATGGACTGGAATAGGCTAGTTGAGGCAATAATGTAACTATGTTCACGAGCCATAATTAAACGAAAATAAAAATCTATTGGTAAAGAACGCTAAAACATGAAAGTCTCTAGCCCGAGTCCCATCTCAACCTTCAAAATTATTTCTGTGTTAACCTTATTACAATACATAATTGTTATCTTTAACTATTAAATTATTTTTACATTAGTTAATTACAATGAAGTGTGATGGATATTAACTATAATATAGTATGGATAAACGTGGGAGCACCTGTGGGCTCTGAATACTTAAGGGATCAGTTGTTGTCCCTTAAAATTAGATTAAATTTAAACAACCTTTATGTATTAAGGCTGATATTATAACTTTTAATATTAGCTAAAGCTTATAATTGAATTATTATTACATCTCATCTTATCTCATCGTCTAGATGTCCGCTTTTTCTGGTGAATTATTCTTCTGGATAATATCTATTAGTATGACGAAAACAAAAGAAGGAAAAAACGGTACATTAATCTGGCCAAGTTCCCCATTGAAGTCTGTCAAAAAAAAAGGCCCGTCCTTGCAGTAGGATATTAACATTATGACATGGGATAAAACACCAATGTAGTTTCCATGTTCATCTATTGCTGCAACTGATACACCTTCTTTAATGTGCTAGCAGCGTATTCTTCTAGTTCAGCGCACTTTGAGTCTACTGTATTTAGGAGGTTGACTTAATAAAAAAACTTTTCACTTTATCTCCATCACTGTAGTAGGATGGCCCTACGGACCAACGATACCCATAACGATACCAAGAGTATCGTGGGTCTTTCAAAAGTAAACGATACCCCTGTCCGAATGAAAGTAGTGCTGCGGTGTGGAATGCGGAAATACATTTATCTCTTGTATGTAAATGACTAATGTACCTACTTATAAATAACTATCCTACTAATATTATAAATGCGAAAGTTTGTAAAGTATCAAGTGCGGTACACTAATTATTTTAGTAAATAGGTACTAGTAGTAAACAGGTCATCTACGCGGCAATAACCAAGTATACACGGACGATTACATTATGAACTTCAGACATTTTCTCAGACGACCAATTAGTAATTCGGCTGCGACATATACAGTACATGTACATTTATATAACGCAGGCTCATCGGCTAAATACGTAGTGACACAAAGTCCAAGGGTCGCACAAAACTATAATTGGGTTTGTCTATTACAAAACTTTACCGTGTGGTGACGGAGTAAGAATACAATATGTCACCACCCCATCTCATCCCATGGGTGTCGTAAAAACCGACTAAGGGAATAACCGTAACTACTATCTTTGCGAAATAAAAAGAAGGAAAACTTGAAATTAATCCCTATACCAATCCGTCTGGCCAGCGTGGTATTAGTAGGCCAAGTAACCCTCCGTCACGGGAGGCCCGTCCCTGCAGTGGGACATTAATGGGCTGTTATGATGATGATGATTACAAAACTTGTTAGATTGACTGACTTGGACAACCTTAACAATATTTTTGTTAGAAAACTCCCGCGTTAAATATCATGTCCTGTGTCGCGGAAGCATTACAGGCATCTATTTAATGGACACAATGAACAATTGAACATACAATCTCAGGACAGTTGTTTGTGGATCACACAAACTGTGACATCCTACTATTTCCTACTAATATGATGAATGCGAAAGTTTGTGAGGATGGATGGATGTTACTCTTTCACGCAAAAACTACTAAATGGATTTTGATGCAATTTGGAATATAGGTAGTTTAGGGTGTAGAATAACATTTAAGCTACCTATACAGAGCAGGTGAAGCCGCGGGCATCAGCTAGTATACATTTATATATATGAGTAGAGACACAAAGTCCGAGGGTCGACCAAACTATAATTGGGTTTGTCTATTACAAAACTTGTTAGATTGACTGTAACGTGATCACCCTTTTATATAAAACTTATTCATTAAAAGCTAACATTGATTTGGGAAATGGATATTAGGTGTATTGTTTTTGAAAAGGGTATTTTTACCATGTGGTGTTGGAGTTAGTATATGTGTTACCCGTAGGTTTCGTAAGAGTCGAATTAGGTATAGTTTGTATCAATTATCTCCATAAAAAGTAAAGAAGGAAAGGTGAACGTAAAACTCTACTAATTCTTCTGACCAGCGCATATTAGTAGCTCTGATACTTAAGGGCCTTTACGTGGCTCACTAGCGCCGCCAATAGAAAAAAAATCATAATTGGCAAATAGGATAAATAATGCAAAATGTTGCTTACTGGTAAATATACTGGTAAATTACGGCAATAAAGTATTTGTATAACACACTCTCAACACTTTAAATGTTTTTTCAATTAGTTAAATTTCGCATTCGAAATATTGTATTCTTACTCCGTCACCCCAGGGATAATTTAGTATAATCTGTGTTTCAAATTAAAAGCATATTGAACTCCCGTAAATAATACCAACAAATATTCAAGGTAAGTAACATAAATGCTGAATGTTAAGTATGTGTGTATAATTGAGAGGTGCCCAGCGTTAAGGTATGGGTTGGAATCTGGATGCGAGTTCCGAATTTCACGAATCGCTTTCAGAATTCGGTAGTCAGCTTTCGCATTCCTGTGGGGTGTGGTTTAGAAGATAAGCGATCGTAATAGCGGGTTTGAATATTATTAATATACTTTCGAAATGCGTTTCGTATATTAGCAATATATTGGTTTTGTCAGTTAAATGGAATCGCTTTGAGGGAAAGAAGCAACGATTTTAGATAAAAATGTTAAAAAAATATTAAATAAATACTTTTTGGTAAAGTTAGTTTTTTGAGAAAATCTTCAACCTTTTTCTGTATCGTTACCATGTAAGCACGGGACAGGGTTCAAAATGAATCTTCTGGGTATTCGCCTCAAACACTTTAACCAATAGACCATCGGATCCCTCATCTCTCTCTCTCCAAATTCGACCGCACTTATGAGGTTATGATCCCCAATATTTTATTCGCTGGCTATAATAGGGAGGGGAGTGGGGAGTCCGTTGCTACGACGGTATCCGGTAGTGGTAGTGGGCCGGTGTCAAACCACTGCTTACTGATTTAAGATACTTTAATATGTTCGTACCCGACAAAGTCGATCATGTTAAAGGACATTATTAATATGATGATTAATGGCAAATTTATATAAAGGCCTATTACTTAAGTAATTTAACATTACAATACAAATACAAAACTAAAGTACTAGTTTGTGACTTAACAACCCGTCGCCTGAATGCTTATTTGCTCAACCGACCATTTTGACGAATTTCACTTTTTAATGCAATTTTATTAAGGATAAAATTGCGGTTCGATTGGTATATAATACTTGCTGTTTGGACTTAAAATACATTATTTATAAGGAATTTAAGTTTTTGAAAACTAACACAACAGAATTAAAACTTCATGCTTAATTGCTCAAAGTCCGTAGAGAAACACCAAACGTGCATCTGATCATCGATTGCGTGCTTAAGTATTCAATCTCCTCACAGGTAACCAATCACGACATCGCATTTTGATGACGCAATACGCCGCCATTATTAATTTATTTTGTGAAGAAGCTACTGCTCGCAAGCATTTGAGTAAAAACTAACGCGAAATATAGAAAAAAGTATTAATTTTAATAGAAAACAGTACCCGAAATGTCCGTGACGAAATATAAATCGGAAAATATAGTCACAACTATAGAAAAGAATCGGTAACTTGTATTTTTGTTAACATTTCTTTGCAGATTATCACTGCGTATCGTTAACTTATAGTACAGGATGTTTAAATTTAATTTTTATAATTTCAGATTTAATTAAATCTTTAAATGAAATTGTGACGTATCTATAAATGAACAGATTGTTTCGAACATTTCGTAAGGTTGTAAAATATAGCTAATATAATAATAAAAAATATTGCTTTTGTGCGGTGACTGTCAAATTTATACCTGCTACTTGCATGTTTGCTAATTTCTTAGCATTAAATGGGTAGTTTTGTATTTACGTATACCTACGCTTTGTGTTCGCAATGATGTTAGATGCTAGATAAGAAGATTAATACTATTTTTTACTCGCCACAGATCCATTGCTCACATTGTACATCTATTTTTATTATGTCCGTTGCTTTGCATTTTCTTCCCTATTTTGGATGAGAAATTCAGAACTAATTACGCCATTGAGGGATGAATAGCCCATAAACTAAAGAATTCCTTATGAAAACATAAACAGCCTTATTACAAAATACGGTCTAACTATAAACCACGATTTATGACGTCACAAAACCACTGTTTTTGAAATTTGTTATTGCAAAATCAGTCTTAACGCTAAAGTGTTAAAACTGATTTTGTATTATCAAATTTATGATTTTGTATTTCTTAATACAAAATCAGTTTTAACACTTTAGCGTTAAGACTGATTTTGCAATAACAAATTTCAAAAACAGTGGTTTTGTGACGTCATAAATCGTGGTTTATAGTTAGACCGTATTTTGTAATAAGGCCGAAAGAATCGTCAAAAAAGGGTTAATTTTCTTTAAAAAAAATCCATTCTAAATTGTTTAAATAGTCTCAGTATATTAATTATTTTTTATACGTATAGGTATGATCTTATCACCGTTTTATTTTCAATTTATTTCGTTTTTATTGTACATATTGAAATGAAGAAGTGGAGTCACGGTAATACCATAGTTCTATTTTATGTTGACATTACGTACGATAAATCAAGAATCCGACGAAAGAAGAATACGACTAATAAGGACAAATTCAAATCAGACACTAACCGAAAAGAAAATAAAATATATTAGAAGTACCTACAAATATATAAAAGCGACAAAGCCTTTATGGAATCTCTAATTAAAAAGGTTTTGACAGGATCAGACAACATAAAAAATACCAGGCGAAGTAAACAATCTTGTATCGGTACAAAAACAAAAAAATATTGTATTTTGTATTTTTATTATATCAAACAGTGTTTTTTTTTTAATTCTGTATTTTTTTTAATAATAAATAGCCAGTTAACTAGTTATTTTTTTACCACGATACCCAAACACACTGTATTTGGTTATAGGGCACTTAAGTACTAAATATATTCGAATGCAAAATGCTCAACCTCCAGTCCAGTAGTGGTCTATCTCCAATTGCATAATTTGTTTTGTGTTTATTTGCTCAACCTCCATAAAAAATTGTGAAAATAAACATAACTGTTTGACTTTTTAATGATTATTTGTAATATATCATTTCATAAACACGTTAACTATCTTTTTAATATAAAACTTTTATAAAATCATATTATTTGCTTAAACTAATCAATAAAACGTCTCTGGTGTAAAATGTTGCAAATGGAGGTTGGACACTTAAGTATTCGTGCGACGAACCGTTAAATGCTACGCGATGCAGTGTAAACTCTACGCGGAACAATTTGTACTGTAAGCGTTCGTAGCACTTCGTAGAGCTGCTACGGTTTCGTAGACAATGATTTTTTATTAACCGATATGTCACAAAGCTTAGTTTAAATTGTACCTTCTTGTAGTGTAAAGAGGTTAGGTTAGGTTAGGTTTTATAAAAAAAGGCATGATTTCGAACTCACGATCTTGATCATGGCAGTCAAAGTCTGCTACCGCTACAGTGTCCAGGCGATTACATTATATATTCTCAGTGAAAGTTGATATCTACGAACTGTTAGTCTTCTATTATGGCACCCACGCGTTGATGTGGAAAAGTTTTAGTTACTTACTTGAATATTCTTTTTATGTCGTAATATTAAATAGGTAATGAGAATTAAAATCAAAACGCTGTTCTTTCAATTCCAAAATAAGTGTAAAAAAAAGTGGTTTACACCCAAAACCGTAAACGTATAAGCATTAACGATATAAGGTATAAGGGCGTCGCCTATAATCCTAAGTGATATAGCTCTACAATCACTTAGGATTATAGAAGAGTGTTGCGTTTAAGTGATCTAATTGGTATTTTACTTATATACCTGTCTATAAACCATTGAGGTAATATGTACTACGTAGTACATATTACCTCAATGCTATAAACAATAAAGTTTGTTTGCTTGAGTGCGTAAACCAAAAACTTAAAAACCAAACAAAATGAGAGGGCCTCTTGGTTGGCACCACTGGTTAATCCTCTCACAGGCACAGGGGCACAGGTTTTGTGTGGTTGATACTAACCTAGGGGTTCATTAGTTACTAAAATTATAGGGCTGTATGACTTATAAAATAGTAATTATGACAGGTTTGATCCTTTTCACTTTGTGTCCTCTTTTTGTAATTTTGTCAAGAACACGGCACTAGAAGACGCCATCAATAAACAATTACATTTTGCGGATAGTTCATAACGTTTTAATATTGCAAGAATGAGATTCCTCGAGTGACGGCGACTTGATAATAGAGTCTTAATGACTCGCTAGCAAGAGGTAATAAAATAAAATACTACCTTCTTTTTTAAATTTACTAGCATTATGTCTTTAGTCTGTTTTTACGACAACCATGAGACGAATGGCGCCACCGTATCTTAATTCCGTCACCAAATTTCATAGTTTAATATTCCTTTCTTAATAAAATAAATTTAATTTTCATCTACCCTCATTTCCTCGAGTTAAATTTATCAAATCTCTTTACCGTTCTTGAGATAATGAGGTCAAGTGGGAAAAGCAAAATGTCTTCAAAAATATCAGCTTCCATTACACCTTAGCGAAATTATACTTGAAAACAAATTGTAGTTGATATTAAGGATGTTAGTTAGTTCCGTAATTGTAACTATGTATTAAAAGACAATATCCGAAACCGTAAGTAGATCCGTTGACCTATCGCGTTCTGTTTTAGAACATACGGTGACCTAAAAGCTGGCGGGAATCATTTAGAACTGTATTTGATCGGCAATAAATTTAAGTTTATAAAGACTCCGTTGTGTCATAAGCAGAAGTCTCAGGATCGATTGCGTTTTGTATCCGCTTTACCCAATGCGTCGTGCCAATTGCAGAATTCATAGAAAATGTTTATATCCTCTACCTTGTGCGTTGCTAAATAAAATAAAATATAACATAAATATAATTATAGTTTAAACTATAATGCAATACAAAACTAAGGTAAATTAATGAAATATCCGCATCAAGATCCGAAACTCTTGGAATAACATCTCTAATTAAAATTAACACAAAGTTTCATAAGTTTCGCTACAAAATGTTACAGTTTGTTATTATTAATTAGCTGTTCCTTCCATTAAAGTTTTCTGACGAACTTGCACATCAACGTAGGATAAATAGTGAAGTTGACAAAGTTCATTTTATAAGTAAAGAACGTTGTGCTTAAGTATTCATATTTAATACTTGTATTTGCTCGCGGTTCTGCCCGTGTTCATGACGTTTTCAGGATAGGAAGTACCTTTTTGGTCCATTCAGGGTGCTCAAATAATGGCCGTGTGTGACTTTCGAACTAACGATTTTTTACACATCAGCCGTTCAATTCATTTGACTTATTAGGTCACAAGTAAGTTAAACTCCTTATTTATTTATTTATAAAATAACATAAGCTTACAGTTTACACCAAAACGCTTACATTATAGAGACTACTTAAGACTAATTAAGGAATAGCTATTGTTAACTATCTATACAATTTTTAACTAAAATTATATATTTCACAGAATAAAATTAATATCAAAAAATTACTAACAAAAAAAAAACGCAAAATAGAAACAATTTAAGTATTTATCCTAAGCTAAATCAATAACACTTTACTTATCTAATTTATATATACCTAAGCACTGTCAACGACCTTAAATTAATTAACAAAAATAAGCATAATTATTATAACAATATAAATAGTTATGTCATTACTTGCTTAGCAAACTGACTTTCCTCGTCAAAGAACAGATCTGGACATTGTTGCAAAAACTCATTTATAAGAGTAATAGCTCTACCGGTAGGACAATTAGTGGCACTCTGTAGCCGCCAGGATGGAGGCCAGGTAAGAAGTCGATGCTGTCGCCGTCCAGAGCCACGGACGTAGTTGTTTGGAACATAGAAACAGATGTACTCACGAACAGATTGGTTATCTACCTTGTTGTTGAGTATTTGATAGTAATGGATGACATGCACATATTGTCGTCTAAGCTCAAGTGTTTCCAAGCCTGTCATTCCACAAACAAACTTAGAAGGGTAAAGAAATGGGTAGTAACCATATATGCGTTTATATAGACAGCGGGAAAATTTGCGTTGTACTCGTTCTATCATAAGACTATATGATTGTTCGTGCGGACTCCAAATTATGGCGTTGTACTCTAGTTTGGTACGAACATAAGCGTTGTATAGCAATGTTAACACTTCTATATTTTTAAATAGGTACGACATTCTGATTATAAATCCAAGTGATTTATTGGCGGCTTTGCATGTATTTTTAATGTGATCGTGAAAATTTAATTGGTTGTCAAAGGTTAAACCTAGATCGCGTATGGTTACGACTCGTTCAAGTGGGGTACCCGTTAGTTCGTATATCTTTGTTATTGGAGAGCGAGAACGAGAAAAGGTTATAGTTTTACATTTTGTGGGGTTAAAGGATAGTTTATTTTTTTCACTCCACTCAGCAATCCAGTAACCGATCCTTATGGTACCAGATTAATGTCAATGTTCAACTTCATCTATGCCTGCGATAGTTTCAGTCGCCATAGTCTCTCCAAACATGGCCAGCAATATTCATATGCCATAATCCGGGTATGGGCTAAAGTGTTCTGCTTAAACGACAATGATATTAGTCAGGCCTGGCGCGGCCTGACTAATATCATTGTCGTGTGTACTGTACACGCATGATCAGTGTATGCTGCACTTTATTCTCGAGGCAGTCCCGACAATAATGACATTGAGATTTGCTCACAGCTGACTACCTAGGTAACTTTACTGTAGATAAACTTGTTTTATCAAGCCACTCAAGTTAAATTTTTAAGTCAGGTTACCAGCTGTATCCGGTACTCTGTCTGAAAAGAATTGTCGACTAAAGCCCAAAACGACAAAAATACTAATTGTCGTACTAAGTGTCGCCAACAAGGCAATTATTTTCTCTCCATTTTATTACCGAATCCGTCGCCCACAAAACGAGAGTCCTATATTTGTTACCTAAAATAATATTTTTGGCATCCCAAAGTAATTGAATGTCAACATTCATGTAATTTTAATACACAAGTTGTGGCAACACTCCCCGTTATAACTTTGGTAGAAATGGGAAGTTCACAAAAGCTTTGAAACTGAATTAATTTGAGTTTATATTTATTCCTTCTAAATTAGAAGGTGATGTTCTAAACTTGATGTGTTTGTGTCACTACTTATTATTACTTTGTTGAGTACAATGGCTGCTTGACATTCTATTGTTAGAATTGTCGGTACTGTTATACTTAGAAGGGTGTAAGCATGTAAAAGGGAAACGGAAGAGTAATATAGCGGATTTGTCAAGTCATATCAGAAACTGATCTATAACCTGATACGGATGTACGGATTGAATTCGGGTATTTCTCCGTGTGGTGACGGAGTAAGAATACAGTGTGTCATTACCGGTTCTCTATTTTGTCTCATAATTTTTTTATCCATAATCTAAGGTGTCATAACATTTTGTGTCCGAATTATCATGTGTCCGAATGGTAGCTATCCCTAAATTCGTGTCTTATAATATCACTTGTCCTAAAACCTAAATACCTAAACATAACATGACCTAATTTTTTTGCTATAACCATCACAATCTATAATATTTAAAAAACATAAATACTAGATTCTAGTTTTACATAAAAAAAATGTTTCTGGTCGCGTTGTGGTCACCATACTAACCTAACCAACTGTTTCTGACTTTTGCCCTAATATTTTATTTTAAGACATGTGACTTTATAGCAAGCAAAAATAAGATATGTGATAATTATAGTACCCCATTTTATGTCACACAAGTATTATAGGTAAAGACGATTAGGTAATATACGATTTCGTATACGCGAACATTATGGAAAGTGATGATTATAGTAAACTTGTTTGGGATTATGATTTTCGGACGATCGATATTCGGAGAAGAAAGGGACTACCGTCATTACCCCATCTCATCCCATGGGTGTCGTAAAAACCGACTAAGGGTCTATCCGTGAATGTTCTCTTTACGAAATAAAAAGAAGGAAAACTTGAAATTAAACCCTTTACTATATCCGTCTAGCCAGCGTGGTATTAGTAGGCCAAGTATCCCTTCGTCACGGGAGGAGGCCCGTCCCTGCAGTGGGACATGAATGGACTGTTATGATGATTACTTTGATGCCTTATTCGCGATTACGGCAATAATTAACGGCATTTCTAAAGCTAGAGATTTTTTAGCTTAAAGTGTAATCGTTTTTATAACAGCGTGCGTAACAGCTGCAGTTGGCAGTGCTGAAGTAAACTGAATACATACCGTGTTGCTCTACCATACATACTCGGTCGCTTTTTTACTCTGAGCGCGAGCATTCTTCCATTATAATAGTATGTAGTCGGTGCATCCATCAAGCAAACATTCTTCTCCAGAACGCTAGCATAAGAAGTTAAATGACGCGACAGTGATACTGCATTTTGAAGAAATAAAACGTCCTCATCATAACAGCCCATTAATGTCCCACTGCAGGGACGGGCCTCCTCCCGTAACGGAGGGTTACTTGGCCTACTAATACCACGCTAGCCAGACGGATTGGTATAGGGTTTAATTTCAAGTTTTCCTTCTTTTTATTTTGTAAAGATAGTAGTTACGGTTATTCCCTTAGTCGGTTTTTACGACACCCATGGGATGAAATGGGGTGGTGACATATTGTATTCTTACTCCGTCACCACACGTATAATTGTGAATTGATTATATTGAGAGAGTATAATTTTTGTTTTCTTTTTCTAAGTATAGTTAGGGTAGTGATACTGTGTATTTTTAGATATAAACAGTAATTTCACTGTCGTAACAAAAGTTATAATGAAAAGCAAAACATAAAAGCTAACTATGGGAATCAATAGGTTGTTAATACAAAAAAATGCAAAATATATTATATTATGATTGTATTTTATAATAGATCCAAACAATAGTTCAACTCTTTTTATTTTGCTTGAACAATGAATTCTGAATTGAGTTTAATAAATAGGTTTACATTATTTCTAGACAAAAAGGTTGTTATTTACTTTTATTTTACGATACAATTTACATCTGCTTTTAAGAAATTCAACTATTATTATAGTTTTTGTTCAAGAATTAGACTTATTCTATTAATAGTTAAAATAAATAGTAAGTATAAAATATACGAGGTAAATCCTCTGACAAGATAGTAAATTAGGGTCGGATACAAGTATTCATAAAAATTAGATAATACGAGTATATAAAACGCCCCGACCAATACCATCTTTCATGTTCATATACACAACTATTTACATTAAGAGGGAATCGAATCCGAAAATCTAATTCACACTATAAGATCTAAAGCATGTTTTATTGATATATTTAAGATGGCAGAGAAGCTACAGCCCCATCAGATGGTAAGTGTCACCTGACGCCAGTAAAGCAATGCTAGAGTTAACCCACTGCCTAACCTCATCATAGCAGCACTGCAGGGATGGGCCTCATCCCATGAAGGAGGGATACGTGGCCTACTAATACCACGCTGGCCAGACAAATTGGTATATAGGGTTTAATTTCAAGTTTTCCTTCTTTTTATATCGTAAAGGTAATGTTCAAGGATAGTCCCTTAGTCGGTTTTTACGATACCCATGGGATGAGATAGGGTGGTGACATATTGTATCTTTACTCCGTCACCACACGGAGTGCCTAACCTAGACATAAGCTATTAAGTCTCACAACTCTGTAATTTTACAAGCTATCTACGAAGGTTCTAAATCTACTTTTTGTCGTTTTACCACTCCTCAAACAAACAAACAAACAAAATGAAAGTATTATAAAATTATTAATAAAATAAAACGAAATGAAATATACAATATGTCGGAGCTTCATGTTGACATATTACAGAACACATCTACAAGTATTAAGTCAGAATACGAGTAAAAGAATAAAGAGTAAAAAGATATATGCACGCTTTCTTTTAAGAAATAATTTTGTATTCAAGGATAGACAATTTGAAACGCGAGAGCAATTGAATCCTACCTCGGTTGGGGTCGTGTCTTTTGTTTTGCCGATATTAATTGGTGATGATAGTTTATTTCATAATAGGCTGCCTCTGTGGCTGTCTTAAAGCCGAACGTCCACCGCCGGCTAAATTTAGTTGGTTTAGCTTAGCTCGCATATGGCATAGTTTGCGGTGGACGCACATGTATGAAAAACTGGCTCAACTATGCGAGCTAAGCTAAACCAACTTAGTTTAGCCGGCGGTGGACGTTCGGCTTAAGGCTCGTGTGTTTTTCGTCCCTGTGACACAGGATCAGTGCCTAAGGTCTCTTTAGTGCCTAGTGCCTAGGTAGGTTCCAACGCCGCGCTGTGTTAATCATTCAAGCAGTTAGTGTGAAAAGGTTACTGTGTTTAGGTGACAGTAGCTGCAGACGTTCATAAGCGATGGTTACCACTTAACATAAGGGGTATTTGCAATTCTATCATCATAAAATAGTTAAACTTAAACAAAATCTTATTAGTTACCTACTTTAAATTCAAATTGGTCTCATCACTATTTCTGGTTTGGTGGTATCGTTTCGGACCCACGCTACCACCAGTAGTATCGGCGGTGGTAGCGTGGGTCCGAAAGGAAAGTAATTGATAAAGCATTTTTATTTTACAAAAAAAAAGCTTTATATCGTACCAATAAAAGCTCGAATAAGATTTGTAAGTAACAAATAAAATTTGAATCAAAATTTATTTTAAATTGAAGGTCCTTTTAACATTAGCATAAGGGTTAGTTGAATTTTAAATTAAACACATTCCATGATTTTATCTCTATACCCTAAGTAATTTAGGGGTTAGGTTTTAACTGTAATAAATATTGAATAAAAAATTATTTATCTTTGTAGTTCAATTTAGTGCCAAATAAATTGCAAGAAAAACATACTTAGGAATATACCCGCTTTAGTTTTGTAAATAAATAAATGTTGATTCAAAGATTTTAAATAATAAATAAACATTTATTAATTATAGACACTTTTGTGACATTTATGAAAGTCTGCATTTTCCACATAGTGATCACATATGCACGTCTAACTTCACGGCTAAGTTTACTGAGGGTTCGGAACACTACCATGTCAGAGAAGACACCCATAAGTAACTGTAAACTCTCGATTTTAGAATTTACAAAAGGCATTCAGTAAGCGAAAGCGATTTCATTTTGTCCAGAGTTGAGCCAAATTGACTGTGTACAGTAATTATACTTATTATTGTTGTCTTCTAGCCAAAACACTAACTTCAATTCCAGAAATTTACCTGTAAAGAAAGAATAGTTAATGTTAGCATTACAATTATTTCATAAATTAAATGATTTAGCTAAGGAAATAACAACAACGATTAATGATGATTTTTAACATATAATAATAAATAAATAAATATATTTATTTGCTAAAAATGTGGTTAGGAGGTTGACATTATATTTAAGTAGGTACAAGACACATTTTGCCTAAAGGCATGCAAATATTTAAAAATACAAGTCTACAATCAATCACACAGACTCCAAACAATAAAAATATACAATAACAAACCTTAAAATTATAAGAATCTAAAATGGAAAGAACAAGCATATTTTTTTAAGAAGTCCTTAATGGTATAGAAACTCTCTTCCACTAACCATTTTCGGAGAGTAATACAAAATTGATTGTATGGCAGGTTAACAAATGTGGTCAGGTAAAGCATTATAAATAACCGGTGCCATGTACACACAACTCTTTCTAAACATTTCTATGCGAGGTACTGGTAGCTCTAAATGTGTGTGCGTTACTTTTCGCCTGTTAGTGTTATTATGTTGTTCGAAGAGATTCAAATTGCATTTTACAAATTTAGCCATTTCGTAGATGTATAGACTAGGTACAGTTAAAAGATTTTCTGATTTGAACACGGGCCTACAGGAGTCGGACCACTGCATATTAAATATTGCACGAATGCACTTTTTTTGTGCTATAAATACGCGAGTTACATCAGAGGAGTAGCCCCAGACTATTATGCCATAGCGGATTATTGAGCAAATATATGAATGATAAACCATTAATGCTGTTTGCCTAGAAGTGACATTTGTAATTTTTTTTAACGCGAATATAAATTTATTGATTCTTTTACAAAGATCATTGATATGATCCTTCCACGTTAAATGTTCATCTATTACAATACCGGGTATGGGTTGGTTATTACATTGAATATTTAATTGTCTATAATTAGTTTTAAATGACCTGAATTGAATAATATTAGTTTTGTCTATGTTAAGTTTCAGAGAGTTTAAGTTTAACCATGAAGTAATAGATTGGAGTGCGTTGTTAGTTTGATTTTCGCATGAGTTTATGTTATCACAGTCAACAATTATTGTGGTGTCGTCTGCAAATAGGACACAGTTATGGTTTTGTATTGCCTTTGGAAGATCATTGACATATATGAGAAACAACAATGGTCCCAAAATACTGCCTTGCGGCACGCCGCAATGATTAGATCTGACGTTAGAATCAATGGTTTCAATACAGTTAGTTTTGTTGTTATATTTGTTTACACGAGTAAATTGTCTTCTATTAGTTAAATATGATTGGAACCATTTTAGAGCTATGCCCCTTATACCACACTTATCTAACTTATAAAGTAATATATTGTGGCTAACAAAATCAAAAGCTTTACTTAAATCTAAAAACAGAACAATAGACGGTTTCTTTTTATTAATGTTATTAATTATTAAATTTACTAGGTTATAGATAGCAAGTTGAGTTGATTTATTTTTCCTAAATCCAAACTGTTGATTTGCTAAGATGTCGTATTTGTCTAAGAAGTTTAGGACTCTCTTATTCATTACACGTTCAAAGATTTTTGAGAATACGGGCGTTAAGGCAATAGGCCTATAATTATTTTTATCGTGTTTGTTACCTTTCTTAAATAGAGGTTTAATGACAGACATTTTTAATTTGTCTGGGAAGCAACCATGTTCCAATGACAAATTAATAATAAATGCTAGAGGTTGAGCTATACAAGGTGAAATATGTTTAATAAGTTCAGTAGTAATATTGTCATAACCAGACGATTTAGTGTTTCTAAGTGAATCTATTGTTTTCATTATTTCCTTTGAATCTGTAGGATGGAGAAACAGACTATGCTCGAAATTAATTAAACTGTGATTATGAGAAGAATCATAATTATTTTCTAGTTTAACAGATTCAATAGTATCAATAAAAAAATTATTAAATAGATTAGAAATATCCGTACCAGAAGTAATTGTAGTATTGTTATCTACAATCTCTTCAATAAAATCATGTATCGTCTCCTTACCCATATTGCGTTTTACAATATCCCAAGTAGCCTTGCATTTATTCTTAGAGTGTGTAATATGTTTTAGATTATTTGCTGTTTGAAGAGTGTTTATACATTTCCTTAAAAGATGCGAATATGTCTTGAGTTTAGTTTTGTTTACATTTGTTCTATTTTTATAATACGCTAATCTTAATTCTCTTTTAGTTTTACAGCTTACTTTTAGACCTTTCGTTATCCATTTTACTTTCGTAGTTTTATATGTTCTTTTTATTTTGATAACAGGAAAACATAAATTATAAAATAATACTATTTCATTGTGGAATATATTAAAGGCTTCATTAACGTTTGAAGTCTCATATAATTCTGAAAAAGATAATTTATTTATACATTCTACAAATTTAGTAATATTTTCTTTACTAAGATCATTTTTTATTATAAAATAGTGCCCAACAACATGTTTTTTAAGGTATTTAAATTCTAGCATCTGAGCTGTATTATGATCTGATAAACATAAGTTGTGTGTTGTACCTATAGCGTCTGAAATGTTACTGATGATGTTGTCAATACACTTATTAAGTCGTGTAGGTTGATTGATATGAAGTTGCAAACCATAATTATGCAGGACTTCTTTAAATTGTATTGAGTTATTATCATTATGCAAGACGTTGATATTGAAATCACCTGCTAACACTATTTTACATCTTTTATGTTGTAATTTATCAAGAAGACATATTAATTTATCAAAGAAGACTTGTACATTAGAGTCCGGTGTTCTATATAAACAAAGTACGATTACATTAATTTTTTTAATCTCAACGCCACATATTTCTAATTGTTTATCTATACTCATTCCCTTAATATCTATTAGTTCAGTACAACTATGAGCATTTTTTGACAATATACATGTACCACCTCTACGTTGTTCTCTAGAGTACATTGCAACCAGTTTAAAATCATTTAATAACATATAGTTTTTTTCTTCTTTAACAATAACATGTTCACTTAAACATACAACATCAATTTCCATATCTAATTCTTGCATCTCATTTATAGCTAATTCTAAATCTGGTATTTTATGTAAGGCACCAGCAATATTTTGGTGAAATATAGAAAATTTGCAATAACTATCGACGTTATCCATATTATGTATTAAAGTGTAGTGGTTAGTCTCGAAAAAAATTTTCTTCAGTTTGTATTTTAACAGAAGTATTGATTGGTACAAGTGACTCGACTGGAACATTGTTTGTGATATTTACCGTAGATGAAATTTCTGGTGCAGGTACGCATGAATTAAAATCAAATAACTCTATAATAAGTGCTTGTAGATCTAAGATAATATGCTTTAAGCCATTGTAATTTATAACTCCATTTTTATGACTAAACATTGAGTAATCACACGAAAGATTAAGGTTCGCGTCCAGTATATACGCATACGTATGTGTATCATTGTCGATGTACAGTAAATTATTGAATGCCTCCACTCTACTATTATACATAACATTGTTACTATTAAATCTATAGGTGGGAAGACAAATAATGAAATTCGTGTGGGTAAGAGGAGTCAATTTTTTACGTATAGACATTACCATTTCTAAATAATTATTAGTTGATCTAAAGTCCTCTTCCCCTATGACAATTACACAGTAGTCAGACATTGTGAAGTTGCTTACTTTACTGTCAATATTGTCTAATAGTTGTTCCAGTGCACATTTAGGATATCTAAAATGACATATTTCACAACTATCCAGACAGCCATTATTCATGATTTTATATATTCTATTTGTGGTTTCACTACTCAAGACGTAAATTTTTGACGTCTTACGTAGGCTTTCAGGAGTAACTCGGAATATTTTATCTTGTTGCTGTTGTGGTAGATCTTCAGTTTGTGTAGCAGCGTTAATTACTTCACAATATCTTAGTTTTGACACAGCACGTCGCTTTCGCTGTGGAGAATGATTTTCAATGTTTGAGAGTGTGTGTTTATCTAATGAGTTGAGCTCTTGTGATATGATATGCATATCTATGTCTTGAGCTGAATTATTCTCTCGTAGTTGCAGATCACCCGAACTATTATTGAACCGTTCGTTATTTACTATATTCGTTGACTGTGCTCGTTTTTTTCTTCTTTTTAGAACTGTTGTTTAGTTTCCCAGTATCTTTACAAATTGTTTTTAAACTGGTTAGACTAATTTGTTGTTGACTGAGGTGTTTTCTTAGTTCGTTATTCTCTAAAGATAGTGTTTCAATCTCTGTGTGAGCACGCTCTAATTGACTTTTTAATTCTATTATTTCCAGAAGTAGTTCCTTTTTATTCTGTGTTGTTCCTATTATTGTTGACAGGTCCGGTAGACTTCTTATTAGATAATCTGACTGCGTCGATGTAAAGGAGTCCTCATTATTCGACTCATTACTATACCGCCTTCTATTTTTGTTTCGTGTGGTGACGTTATCACTACTATAGTTTAAATAATCCATCGTACTAACAAGAAATAAACACATACGGCCTTATTACAAAATACGGTCTAACTATAAACCACGATTTATTACGTCACAAAACCACTGTTTTTGAAATTTGTTATAGCAAAATCAGTCTTAACGCTAAAGTGTTAAAACCGATTTGTGTATTAACAAATACAAAATCATAAATTTGTTAATACAAAATCAGTTTTAACACTTTAGCGTTAAGACTGATTTTGCTATAACAAATTTAAAAAACAGTGGTTTTGTGACGTAATAAATCGTGGTTTATAGTTGTACCGTATTTTGTAATAAGGCCGAAAAAGAGTTTATGTTCCTCGGGATTTGAACCACGACCAACTGCACGGCAGTCGAATGTACTTCACGTTCGACCAAACGAGCTCTAGTAAAACAGTTCAAATAGGCGATGTCTTGGTGGTTGAAAAATGTATTGTGCTGCCCTCTAGTTATTTTAGTTTGTATTAGAATGATTGATGGCCGCTTATTAATGCACGTCCTAGATAGTACTTTTTATATTTGACAGATGGCGTTAATTCTTCGATCAAAATTGCAAAATCATTACTATATTAAATGGTATTTTCATAAATTTACACAAAATTGTCTGGTGTGGCACTTTTTCACTTCCTAAATGTTATAAAAACTTTGTATTTATTGTTTGATTTAGTAAATAGCACCAATAAGGCACAAGAAATTGTTTTTTTAAACTTAAGTATTTAAAGTAATTTTAACAACTTTACTCGTTATTTTGGTCCTTGTTCTTTAGTTTTAGACTACAACTGCACAATATTGTTTGTTTTATAATGTATTTTTATTTATTTAAATAGTTTATATTGTTTTTTTTTAATTAGTTTTACCCTACTTTTTTGTTTACGTTTTCTTAACACTGTTTCACTTAAAGTTTTACACTAAATTGTTCGCGAAATACATAGATAACACTTGTAGACGTGAATTTACACTAAAACTATTAAATAAAAATGAAATTATGAACTATATATACTATTTACTATTTTAAAACAATTAAATTATACGGAGCTAATTGTAAGGAACAGATGGCGCTGTCTGTCCAAAGTAACGCCTAATTCTTAAACAAATCACACATAACATTATATTCTAATACTCAATACGATATATCACAGTGTATAATTATTATCTAATTTTCCGAGACAATGGGAAACTAGGTCATCTTACCACTCAATGGTGATAGATTCAGAATTAGATTAAGTCTCATAGTTAACTATAACCGCTAGCCACTATGAATATATTTACTTGAATATACAGCTCATGTCATGCAGTGAACGTCCATAGGATGATATGAATGAAATAATGAACATCGCCTCTTTAGTATGACGGTAAGGTACGGGTGTGATCCCTACGCAGGAAATTTGTCCTAAGCCTGGATTGTCTTTTTGTCTTTTTGATTAAGTTTGTAAAAGTCGCAGTATTTTAGTATCTTTAGCGGGGGTGTACTTTCTCTTATTCATAACCACAAATGGTGGAAGATGTTAAACAGTAATCAAAATATGACGCAGCGAAGTGACTTTAATAAATGTGTATTAAGTGTCAAAAAACACTCCTATCTTTAGATGGTTTTTATGATACCCTCGGGAAGTTATTCCTTACTACGTTCCTACTAAGTCTATACCTACTACACGCTAAAAAGACTTACAAGGACTTAATTGGTTACATCCTTCAGTAAGGCCAAGTGCTCTGAACCAAGCAAAGCATGTTTACTAGGATCGTAGTATAACACTCAGTAGTCTTAGCCTAATAAGGCGTAAATTTATATATTTATGTAGTTCTAGGTATCTAAATTTTATTACAGGCAAATAATATTGTACGTGTGACATATTATAATCTCGAAATATCTTTACTAACACGACACGTGCCTTTATAATTACATTAAAGCCACTGCTTCGACGTACACAAGATTGTGTAGGTACTACCTACATAACTCGCTTTGTATACATATAGGCTTTGACTTTGTATTTAATATTCTAATAACGTCTATGTGTATATTTTGTGGCTATTTAGAGCTTAGATAAAAGTTGTTAAGTCTCGTACCTCTGTAATGTCACTGTACTCTTCTGGTTAAACATAGTAATATTTAAATTGCTGCTTGAAGTTGAATTACGCGAGCAAAGCGATTGCAGGTACTAGCCTCTTTCCTAAAATGATTAAAGATTGCTACAAATCAGCAGCAACATGATAGCCCACTGGTGTAACTAAATACAATAAAAAAACCTTAGTACAATTATTTCGTAATTTAAAAGAGGTTCCGTACAGTTTCGAAAAATCTCCGAATATTCAATTTTGGATTAGCAGAACTTTAGATAACTGTTTTACAAAAAGGGTAAAATGTGTACATATTATTTTTATTATATATATAGTAGAACCTCGATAAGTAAAAGTCCAAGGGAAACACAAAATATTTTGAGTAATCGAGGTTTTTAGTTATCGAGTTTTTAGTTACCAAGGGTTTAGGTTAATATGTATAGAGGTAGGTATGTACATGTGTATGTATAACCCCTTGTTCCTATTTTCCGCCACCGCAAAGCTTTAAAGAATTTCGAAGAAGCAAACAATAGGTGACATATGTATTGTTTACGTTCTCAATTTAATTAAGTAGTGAACACGTGCAAGCCATGAATACCGAAAACGTTTGTTTTGCACAATGATCAAAAACTAAATTATTTAAGTAAGCCTTTGTCATATAGTTAATCTCCGCCGCCGCAAAGCTTTAAAGAATTTCGAAGAAGCAAACAATAGGTGACATATGTGTTGTGTACGTTATCAATTTAATTATGTAGTGAACACGTGCAAGCCATAAATACCGAAAACTTTTGTTATGCACACTCATTCAAAATTACTCATTGATAAACAATTTTATGTTATAGAGGTTGTGGAAACATTTCTTTTAGTTACTGAAGGCCAATACAGAGATTACTTATTTGACTTATCGAGGTTGCAAATTTTGAGTTATAGAGGTTTTGGGCTCTGAAGGGAAGGGAAAATATTATTTTTTTAAGTTATAGAGGTTTTTGAGTTACCGAGGTTTGAGTTATCGAGGTTCTACTGTATTTTATTTAGGAGATTTTTCGAAACTGAACGGAACCTCTATTAAATTACGAAATAATTTTGGTATTCTAATGTCTAGATAAACGTGCAGATAGTGTAGAAACTTTTACTCTTTGTACATATTATTGCTCATGACTGTATATAGGATAAGATGGGGTGTTGACTGACACCATAGATTCTTACTCGGTTACACCACATGGTAACCAACTCTAAAAAGACAGGGGTTTTTTTTTAATTCGGTTGTGTTTTTTGTAATTAATTTCCTAAATGTTTTATATAATTGGGCGGGTTTATTGTTTAAAAATTATTAATGTTTTAAGTTAATCTCTACGTATCCTAACAGTGAATAGTAAACATAGAATTAATGCAGCGAGATAATTAGTTACGACCTAAATGTACTGACAGCTGACGCTATACTACATAACAGAAATATAGACAGAAGTCAATCTTTATACAAATTTAAGAGCTTTGTAGTAAAGGACACCTGATATCACTCTAGCAGAAGATATCAGAGTTAGGAACAATGCAAGCGGTCGGGGTTTTGAGTGCCCCGCTAATATTCGTACGATCTATGAAATATGGTGAACGCCCGACCCTGGTAAAGGGATAGCAGTAGTATTGAGGCCATTTTGTTTTTAGAATTTAATGATTTACCTGGAGTTACCGCCACGCGCAAAGCACCACGCGCAACCCTAATAATTATCTTGCGTAGGATTCAAACCCGCGACCTTATGCACTGAAGCCGTATACACAACCGCTTTTCCTCCGAGGCAGACATAACTTGATTTCGGACACCCTTTGACAATAAGTTGTTCATTATACCATTCAGTAAAGAATTTTAAAATACTTAAATGTCAAATTTAACACTTGAATGTCTAAAACTTTCATAGATTTAACACAATTTAATTCTTTGCGCGCAAGAAATTTAACTCCACTCAAATTCAGAATGTACTCATTTGGTTCGAAGTTAAGGCTGGAGCCTGTTGTAGTCGATTAAAGTAATTTATGGCTATGACAATGACAGCCCCCATGCCACTGACAGCATGTAAGGGTCTTTCAGAAACTCCACATGATAAAAAATTAAAAATTAAGGAGAAACATAAAATTGAATACTGATCTTACCTGTACAGTGGCTACAACCCGTCCTCTGAGACATCTTGTTATTATAAATTGTATGCATACAGGAGTTAGTAAATTAGTGTCGAAGGACGTTCAAAACTAAACTTAAACAAGCTTATATTAAAATGCAAAATCTTTTGTATAATGAAGGTATGTCTCTATGTTTGAAACTTGCTTTTATTTTGAAACGTTTTTACATTTTACTTTATTAATGTCCCACTGCAGGTACCTATATGCTTCAGACATAGATAGAGGGAAATTTACTATACTTATTTATAGGCGAATTAATATAATAATAAGGTAATCCTCACACCTACATTCATATAACGGCATCTAGTCCCAAACTAAGCAGATAAAACACGCAAACTAATGCAAACATTTATTTTTATGTACAAAAAGATTTGCATTGAGCGGTAAACGAATCTGGCACCTTTGGGTAGAACGAAATTCATTAAATCTGTTATACAAAACAGATTAAGTAATAAATTATTATAAAAATCGGCATTAAAAGCAGTGTTAATCCAAAAAAGTAGTTAATAACACAGCAAATTTTAACTAAATTGGTTCAGCCGTTTGACCGTGAACAAGGTACAAACATACACACACACTACAAAACTTTCGCTTAGATAAAACGACCATTATTGTCAAGCAAATTTAGACCTTATTGCATAGTGTGAAGTGTGATAATGTTTATGATGAAGTAGTTAGTGTACGAGATCAAACACGACATTCAGAATGTTCACGCACTAGATGGTATGTGTGTAGGTAGTATGCAGTAGGTTATAAGGCCGTGTTATATAAATGTAATGTTTGTTGTATGTATAGTATGCCAATAAGGCAGTTAATACATATAATAACAGCCCATTAATATCCCACTGCAGGGACGGGCCTCCTCCAGTGACGGATGGATACTTGGCCTACTAATACCACTCTAGGTAGACGTATTGGTATAGGTTTTAATTTCAAGTTTTCCTTCTTTTTATTTCTTAAAGCTAATATTGACGGATAGTTGGTTTTTACGACACCCATGGGATGAGATCGGGTGGTGACATATTGCATTCTTACTCCGTCACCACACGTTACCATTCATTTCAATGAAAAATACAAACTATAAAGGATACATTATGTTGATCAAGTTAGACTCATAGTCGTATTAAGTTAGTTATTATGCATTAATGTTAATATTCAAGTCATTTAGAGGTCACATCCTACTCAAGCATAAATACATTGTAATGTCTTAGTCAGAACACAGTAAGGTATTCTATATACCCGGTCTGCTTTTCTAGATATGGTAAATAGCATTGACATTAGCATTTTTATTAAAATAATCTATAAAAGATGATTTTGGCAGAGGCAGTCACATACAATATCTATACTTCTATGCTAATATTTTAAAGAGGTAAAGTTTGTGTGTTTGTGACGTTGTGGGGTAATAATCTCTGGATCTACTAAACCGATTTTAAAAATTATTTCTGTGTTGAATAGTTCATTTATCAGGGAGTGTCATAGGCTATATGAATAGTATCACGCTATGATTAATTAGAGTGGAGCAGTAATGAAATATGTTTATAAAAGGGACGCGATTTTTTTCGCCGCCCAACGAAGGGGGCACGGGTCAGCTAGTCTATACTAATATTATAAAGAGGTAAAGTTTGTGTGTTTGTATGTTTGTGACGTTGTAGGGGGTAATCTCTGGATCTACTGAACCGATTTTAAAAATTCTTTCTGTGTTGAATATTCCATTTATCGGGGAATGTCATAGGCTATATAGTATCACGCTATGACTAATGGGAGTGGAGCAGTAATGAAATATGTTTAAAAAGGGACGCGTTTTTTTCGCCGCCCAACGAAGTGGGCACGGGTCAGCTAGTATATTATAAATGGGAAAGTGTGTCTGTTTGTCTTTCTTTCACGGCAAAACGGAGCGACGAACTGATTTTTTAAATGGAGGTAGTTGAAGGGATGAAGAGTAACATAGGCTACTTTTTTTTCTTCTTCGTTCAGGAAATGGGTACAGTGCTACCCCGAATTTAACGCGAGCAAAACCGCAGGCAAAAGCTAGCTTATAATATAAGCTACTCGAAATACTAATCCTACGCAGACGCCAGAAGTCGCGGACACCAGCTAGCTAGTTATAATATAAATATTAACAGATTATATCAAATGTATTTCGATAACATAAACGATACATCAAACATATCTAACTATCCTTTGATAGTGCTGAGCATAGTTAATATTTCACGAGTCGAATCACTATCTCGTTTGGGGAAGCATACATTAACATATTTAGTAGGTGTATAAATAATTAATGATGAACACAACTGTAGTAATGGGAAATTGTTGTCTTTGTAGCTTAAGAAAATTATCTAAAAATCGTCTTTTATGCCAAAGATGTCTATAGTATGATGTACGAGTATATAGTATGCGTTGTCATCTGAGTATTCCAAAAAGAGATACCAAATATTATATAAGAATAGAAGACCCCGATATCTATAGTGCTGAAAGTCATCTCTGGAAGTTTTGAGACTCCGTCGTATTTGGTTGCTCGAAAGGTCGACCTTTAAAATATCCGATTACCGACTTGATTAAAAACATCAGAATATAATATTGCAAAAATATCACGTGTGGGCTAAAAATATACACAAATAATACCGTCCTATTTGGGTGACGAGGTTATTAATATGATGACAATCCGGTGTAAGCCTACGGGTGTCGTGAAAGAAAGAAGCTATGCCGATACTATATGAAGATTCTTCTTCATCTGAAGGAGAACCGTCCGTGCAGTGGGAAAATCATAGGATTTTATGATGACAACGCAAAAAGTGTGGTAGCCTTAAAAGTCAGGCGACTATCTCATTCCTATGAATCGGATCCTTCAAACATACTGCAGAGAAGCATAAACAAAGTGAACAGAAAACTGGCTATGGAAACACAAATACAAAAACAGTAAATGACGACCTCGGTGGCGCGACGGTAGCGCAAGCGGCTGTCGTGCAAGAGGTTGTGGGTTCGATCCTCACGCAAGACCATAATTTGTGAGATCCACAAATTATTGTCCTGGTCTGGGTGTTCTTTGTGTCCGTTAATTGATGTTTGTAAAAAGTCCCCGCGACACAGGGCATGATCCCTAGTGCGGGAGATGTCTTTATAAAAAAAAAAAAGATAAGTAATTACATTTTTAACCAACAAATGTGCATCAGTTGCCTACAAAAAACGGGAAATAAACTACTTTTTTATCTAGACTAAAACCCAAGGGTATAAATATAATCGTGTGGGGTAGTACAACATTTAGTATCACAATTTACACGGTAATTCACCAGGTGCGCCGCTCTAACCAATAAATAACTACATGTTAGCTTCCCTGATCTGCTAGCTGTAGCTATGTATTAGGTTGGGGAAAAAGTCTTTTCGTATTTTTGTATGAAAAGTCAAGACATTTTTTTCAAAGTTTATTTACATTTATTTACAATATATATGTACCGTTTTGTTGAACAACTTTCTGCCATTTTGTGGGCAGAGACATTATCCCGTTACTGTAGAAACTTTGGGACTTCTGATCAAAAAAACGGGACAAATAGTTTTGGCAGTCCTCTCTTGAGGTCAACCTTACAGAACCTAAAGAATTCTGAAGAGACCGAAACAGGTGAAAATCTGAAGGCGCAAGGTCAGGGCTATATGGTGGATGCACTAGGACCTCCCAGTCGAACTCTCTTAATTTTTGCTGAGTGGCTAAAGATGTGTGTGTCTAGCGTTATCGTGATGAAAGACCACACCCTTCCTGTTGATCAATTCCGGCCGTTTTCTCTCCACTGCTTCCTTTAATCTCATCAGTTGCTGGCAGTAAAGATCAGAATCGATGGTTTTGCCGGGCGGTAAAAGCTCATAATGAACAATGCCCTTCCAATCCCACCATACACACAGCATCACCTTATTTCGTGTTAGGCCAGGTTTGGCCACAGTCTGTGAAGCCTGGCCAACTTTCGACCACGACCTTTTTCGCACGTTCTTGTCGTACGTGATCCACTTTTCATCGCCAGTTATCAATCTCTTCAAAAACGGCTCGGTTTCATTACGTCTCAATAATGAATCGCAAATGAGTACAGGGTTCATTAAGTTTCTTTGAGTGAGCTCGTGTGGCACCCAAATATCGAGCTTTTTTGTATAACCAGCTTTCTTCAAATGGGTCAAAACTGTTTTGTGGTCAATTCCCAGTTCTTCAGCTACATCGTAACTACTAATATGCCGATCTTGCTCCACTCTTTCAAAAATGGCGTCCATTTTATTCGTAACAGGGCGACCAGAGCGAGGTGCATCTTTAACATCAAAATTTCCGGACTGAAAACGTTTGAACCAAATTTGTGCTACTCTTACTGACACTGCATCAGGTCCATAAACATCACAAATTTTTTTCACTGCTTGAGTTGCATTTTTGCCTTTTTTATAATAAAATTTTAAAATGTATCGAATTTCTTCATTAGATTCACTCATTTTTAAAGCTGATTTACACAGGGTCAGTAACTGACTTCAAATTCGAGGCAAGTCAGTGCTGACTCGAAAAAAAGCCCGTGTAAACTGATTTGAAGTCAGTACAGTGGCTTGAAGTCAGCGCTGACTTGAATATTCGCACACGAATATTTTGAAGTCAGTTGGCGCCCCCCGCCACCCGCGCACCCCCGTGACAGCCAAATAAACCCCGTGTAAACAGACAAGTCATTGCGTGCTTGTCACTGCCGCTGCGTTGTAGAGTAACCACGTTTTTTTTTCAAAATGAAGTTCTCATTACCAGTTTGTACTCCGCAGGATCTTCAAATTGCAATTGCTTCAGCAACAAAGCAGAGCCACCAGTTTCGTTTCTATCGTCAATCCATTTTATTACGTACGGTCGTTTATTTTTAGTTATCTCATTTTCTACCATTTCTATTAACTCATTGAACAGCAAAATTGATATTTTTTTTAACAAATAATTAAATCTTCGTTTCAGTTGTTTTCGCGAATTCATTTTTCCCACTGACTTCACACACGTGTGGTCACCGTGAGAAACGCACCACTTCTACTTACTTCATGTAAACAGTTAAAGTCAGTCGCGGCGCCGACATTGGCGCTGCGACTGACTTGTCTACTGACCCTGTGTAAATCAGCCTTTACGGAGAGAAAAACAAATGAAAAATAGCGGGAAACAACTTTTTTTTATTTTTTTCTTTTCTTTATAATGTAACCTTTTTAATGTTACCAAAACCAGCCAGACACAAGTAGTACAGTCAAAGAAATTTTATAATAAGTTTATACCTACGTTATGCGAAAAGACTTTTTCCCCGACCTATTATGTATACTCCAACGAGTAGTACTGTAGCTATAGGAAAACAGGGAGCTTATATTATGTACTAGCTGACTCGTGCCCACTTAGGGCCAGATTTAGAGAACGCACTTTGCTAAAGTAAAGTCAAAGTGCGGTCTCTGAATCTGGCCCTTAGTTAGGCGGCGAAAAAAACGCATCCGTTTTTGAAACATATTTCTTTATTGCTTCACTCCTATTAATCACAGCGTGATACTATATACTATCACGCTGTGACTATATAGCCTATGACCACAGAACATTAAAATACATGTATTTTAATGTTCTGTGCCTATGACACTCCCCAATAAAAGGACTATTCAACAAAGAAAGTTTTTAAAAATCGGTTCATTAGATCCAGAAATTACTCCGTCGTCCAGAGATTACACAATGTCACAATCACAAATACACAATCACACAAACTTTACCTCTTTATAATATTAGTATAGATAACTAAAAGAGGATTTCGAAAACTAATGATCTCCTTGGTTGGTTAGTTGGTTGAAAAATGTGAGCATCAAAAATTGTTGTCTGTTGTAAGATGAGGTTTTTTGATGAAGTGAATTATCGTTTCTTCGGCTGTATCTACAACACATTATGCATGCTTAATTAAAACTGAATACTGTGTAATATTTCCTTGGTCAGAAAGATCCATTCTTAGTCGGATTTCTATATTGGTATGTAACATTTTCCAGCAAAAGGACACAAGGTTTTCTCCCTCCTAGTTTACTGAAGTCAGAAGAATATTGAAGAACCAAAAACTTAAAACGAATCTTTAAAACAATCTGAAATTTTGTTACTTCTCAAAGATTTAACAAACCAACTAACATTTCTACACGAAAGATCTACAAGAATATAAAATTTTATTGTTATCCAAAAATGTATAAAATGTACTTGTGAGATTCCAATTTGATTTGGGATTGAAAAATGCTGCTAAAGTCGACACCATATTTTATGATACTAGATTGGTTTATGTCAATTTTTCATTCTTTGGCATTGGTGACATTAAGTGCAATCTTTTGCTTAGTCGGGCTTTACGCTACTACTGGGATGAGATAGAGTAGTGTGCTCTTGCTACCTGTGGAGATCTCACTAAGCCTTTTAACTATTATAAGTAGACTTTAAGGTAGTTCAATTATATTATTTGAGTGTCTTCGTCCATCCGAGACACAGTCGTTGAGCGGCTGGTGGCTTGAACAATTTTCGACACAAAATGGCCACTAACCAAACTCTAAACAAAAATGACATTTACTTCTATACTTATCACTTTACTGCCACAAATCCTCAATATTATTACTTACGACATACGAAGTAATATATACTTATTACATACGAAGCTAAATATAGTAGTAAATGTATTATATGAAAGGTCACGTAGTAGGTAACAGAAGCTGAGCTAACTAGTGTCACAAAACTTGATACTGAACACGTACGTGAGCGAACACTATTGTAATTGTGTTAGCGAGTAACAATACGTCGCCTGAATGCTTATTTGCTCAACCGACCATTTTGACGAATTTCACTTTTTGATGCAATTTTATTAAGGATCTAATTGCGGTTCGATTGGTATATAATACTTGCTGCTTGGACTTAAAATACATGAATTATAAGGAATTTAAGTTTTTGTAAACTAACACAAGAGAATTAAAACTTCATGCTTAATTGCTCAACGTCCGTAGAGAAACACCAAACGTGCATCCGAACATCGATTGCGTGCTTAAGTATTCAATCTCCTCACAGGTAACCAATCACGACATCGCATTTTGATGACGCAATACGCCGCCATCATAAATTTCTTTTGTGACGAAGCTGGTGCTCGCACGCATTTGAGTAAAAAATAACGCGAAATATAGAAAAAAAGTATTAATTTTAATAGAAAACAGTACCCCAAATGTCCGTGACGAAATATAAATCGGAAAATATAGTCACAACTATAGAAAAGAATCGGTAACTTGTATTTTTGTTAACATTTCTTTGTAGATTACCACTGCGTATCGTTAACTTATAGTACAGGATGTTTAAATTTAATTCTTATTATTTCAGATTTAATTAAATCTTTAAATGAAATTGTTACGTATCTATAAATGAACAGATTGTTTCGAACATTTCGTAAGGTTGTAAAATATAACTAATATAATAATAAAAAATTTTGCTTTTGTGCGATGACTGTCAAAATATACCTGCTACTTGCATGTTTTCTAATTGTTAAATAGGTAAATTTCTAAGCATTAAATTATGGGTAGTTTTGTGTTTACGTATACCTATGCTTTGTGTTCGCAATGATGTTAGATGCTAGATACATAGATTAATACTATTTTTTTTTCTAAAGAATTCTTTATGAAAACGTAAAAAATCGTCAAAAAAAGGTTAATTTTCTTGAAAAAATAAATCAATTCTAAATTGTTTAAATAGTCTCAGTATATTAATTATTTTTTATACGTATAGGTATGATATTATCACCGTTTTGTATTTAATTTATGTCGTTTTTATTGTACATATTGAAATGAAGAAGTGGAGCCACGGCAATACCATAGTTTCATTTTATGTTGACATTACGTACGATGAATCAAGAATCCGACCAAACAAGAATCCGACGAAAGAAGAATACGACTAATTAAAAAAAAAATTACTAGGACTAATTCAAATCAGACACTAACCGAAAAAAAAAATATATTAGAAGTATGTACTTACAAATATATGAAAGCTGACGACAAAGCCTCCATGGAATCTCTAATTAAAAAGGTTTTGACAGGATCAGACAACATAAACAATACCAGGCGAAGTAAACGATCTTGTATCGGTACAAAAACAAAAAAATATTGTATTTTGTATTTTATATAAATCAAACAGTGTTTTTTTTTAATTCTGTGTTTTTTTCAATAATAAATAGCAAGTTAACTAGTTATATTTTTTTTACCACGATACCCAAACACACTGTATTTGGTTATAGGGCACTTAAGTACTAAATATATTCGAATGCAAAATGCTCAACCTCCACCCCGGTAGTGGTCTATCTCCAATTGCATAATTATTGATGTGTTTATTTGCTCAACCTCCATAAAGAATTGTGAAAATAAACATAACTGTTTGACTTTTTAATGATTATTTGTAATATATCATTTCATAAACACATTAACTATTTTTTTAATATAAAACTTTTATAAAATCATATTATTTGCTTAAACTAATCAATAAAACGTCTCTGGTGTAAAATGTTGAAAATGGAGGTTGGACACTTAAGTATTCGTGCGACGAATAGGTGGCGCTGTTTATTATATGAACAAGCTATAAATATTCTCTAGATATATGACTATTTTGTGGTCAGAACGGTAGTTTTGGGGACGTAATGTAATGAAGCAAATACTTGACCGCTATCCGTTGCTGTTATTATTCGTAATCGTACACAACTTTGTCTAGTTCTAACTTCTAAACTAAGTAAAGCAAAGCCACGGATACAGGTAATACCCATTTTTTTCAACCCATTCCCATTTCTGTTGAGGCGAATTGGAGCTTCTTTTCACAATGGCAAACCGACTCGATAATGAACTGCTTCTCATTAGGGCTAGATAAGACCTAATCTTAGCATGCCATGGATTCTCCGTGCATGCCATATATCCCCATCTTACAAGATTACTTTGATCAGGAAGAGTCAATTGGAAGGCGTTGAGGTAGAATTTAAGTAATGATGGTGACCAGTCGTAAAGCAAAGTGCGCCACTTCAAGGCTTAAGGTATACAATAGTAATTAATTTTCAAAAAATTTAAAAGGGATCCCTGTCTAATTACTGGTTGTTTCCATTGATTATTCAATGGAAACAACCAGGTTAACCATATTTTCAGGCACTCTAAGATTTGCATTGAGCGGGAATTAAATCCAAGATCTCTCCTATAAATATAACTGCAATATTTATATACCTCACTGCAAAAGTCTTGAAACGTCTTAACCTTACATACATTACATACTACAATAATGTTACGCAAGAAAAATGAATAAATTTAAGTGCTAGTTGAACAAAAGCTCAGAATAAAATGGTTGATAACATTTATAAGTAGATCACAAAGAAATGATAAAATATATTCGTTTATATAACTTTGTTTTCAAAGAATATTCAATTTCTTTATAATATTGGCTTTCTTAGAAACAATTACACGTACATTGCGTTTTCTTTATTACTTACGTTTGTGTTATAATTTGTTTTATATTCATCACAACGCCATTTTGTTCCTAACTAAGTAGAGCTTCTACTAGGCAAGTGATAGACTTTTAAATTCATTTTATCAACAGAATCCTTTTTACGATCCAGAAACGACAGTTCTAAGCGCGTTTATTGATATGAAGTCTGGCCATACATGAAAACAGGGACCTATAACCCTAAAGTAAAAGTCCACGGTGGAACTTATGAGAATAGTAACCGTTTGAGGTCTTATATGGTGATGAGTGACAAGTGCCAGCACTACAACTTAAAACAGACCCTATCTACATACTCGTAATATTAATACCACAACGTCTGATTATAACGTCAAGCAAAAACGTATGTATCTCTATTATAGTACAATCTACGTAAATACAGATACATTTATTCGAAAATCTGTTCTTCATTTTTGCAAAAAAAGCTGAAAATCTAGTGACTTGGCGCTTTGCCAAAACTGGTGTTAAGAATTTATTTCACGTCCAACGCGAAAATTGTGGTTATATTATACTTACATATGGACAGCTGATTTTTTAATATTAATGGTAGCTCCGTGCAGGAGTCGCTAACAAGCAGAAGTTTCTGACTAAACATCCTACTGATGACTAACACACATCTGAGTTCGACAGGTCAAGTCAAATTTTATGTGTAAAAACGTATTTAATTTAAATCTTAGTATTTTTAAATAAATCATGTACCTAAATTTTTCTCATATACAAAATGTTGTATTGCTAATGTAATGTATAAATGCTAATGTAATGTGTAATATATAATTCGGGTTCTGTGCGTTGGGGTCACACTGGTTAAACCAGTCTTGTACCTATTATATTTACATTGCTGCTATGACCTGTGATCAGACGACTTTAAATACGTTTGATAAAATTGAAAAGAGATCAATTCCAATGGCGTAGCTGTGCTCTAGAATAGCAGACGGCCAAGAGTAGTAACCACTTAAACGTAATGAAAAAGATTAACAAAGTTATTAAAAAATCTATTTATCCCATAACATTTTTGCACCATATGCTTACAATCCCAAGTTTTAACTAGGCATAATAGTAATAAGTAAGCCGCAGAGATAATTAAACTATGTACCTAATAGTATCTGGTAAGAAAACAAGGGTTATAGCTCCCTTAGGTCCTGACCCAGTAGCGCGACCTGCGGGTTGATACACGCTGTATATCTAACATTTAATAAGGGTTAATACGTACGCTACTGAAGAGAGTAAGGAAATTGTACAGGGTGGTTGAACTGTGGTGTTTGTATAAAGCTTCTTTTTGTCTTTCTATAGACAACTAAGATTCGATTCCCGCTCAATGCAAATCTTTGTGTGCATGAAAATGATTGTTTGTATTGGTCTGGGTGTTTTCTATGTATAATATGTATGTATGTATTTACAAAAAAAAAGTATTTATGTATGTTTATCCGTTGTCTAGTACCCATAGTACAAGCTCTGCTTAGTTTGGGACTATAGATGATGGTGTTTGAATGTGTGAGGATTATTTATATTTATATAGGTATCTTATAAACTAAACTCTACTAACGTGTATTATATAACCCACAAGATATCGTGTTAATGTTACTCCTAGCATACATAACACGAGTGTAAACCGTTAATACCTTCCTAGGTTCTACATTTTAGTGTCCTCTTACTAGTTAGTAGTACCACGGGAGTGTTTACCTTGCTAGACGGATTGGTATAGGGTTTAATTTCAAGTTTTCATTCTTTTTACTTGATAAAGATAATATTTACGGTTAGTCCCTTAGTCGGTTTTTACGACACCCATGGGATGAGATGGGGTGTTGACATATTGTATTCTTACTCCGTCACCACACGGACAAATACTATACAGTTATTTAACATTATCTATCCCTTTCAGCTATTACTAAATCTAGTTGTTTATCTCTGAATTTACGTACATTCTAAAAAAAAATAACAGTATTGTTTGAGAAAAAAACGCCAAGGAAGCTTATCCAGAAGACGCGGGTTCGTTTCGTATGTTTTGAGGCTTACTTTTCCATTATTTCTCAGAGTATTTAAGGATAAAGATAGAGTACATACATAAAGACATAACAACTATTTATAAATATGTTTTTACCTCTTAAGTTATTGTTAATAGAATCTAGGTAAGGCAGTAAGTATTTTTCGATCTAGAAAAATCCGTAAAAGGATGATCGATCGATTTTCTTCTTTCTATGGGACAAATCTAGGAGTGTTACCCTATCATCATCATATCAGCCAATCGACGTCTACTGCTCGACATAGGCCTTCTCAAAGTATTGCCACCTCGTGCGGTCCTGTGCCTACCTCATCCATCGGCTTCCCGCCGCCCTAACTAGGTCGTTGGTCCGTGAGGGTAGTGTTACCCTATGAAACATAAAAATATTTAAATAAACTAGGTCAAGAAATTGAGAGATCTAAAGTTTCAATCAATCAATCAACTAGCCTGTTGCAGTCCATTGCTGGACTTAGGCCTCTCCCAACGCAAGGCAAAAATTCAACAAATAAAAATACAATGATAACGTCCTCCTTGTTTCAAAGTCGCTTAAAAATGCTCTGTATAGTAAAACTGTTTTCTTTCTGAATACTGTATTGTTCGGTATTATCATATTAGCACATTAATGTCCCACTGCAGGGACGGGCCTCCTCCCGTGAAGGAAGGATACTTGGTTTACTAATACCACGCTGGCCAGACGGATTGGTATAGGGTTTAATTTCAAGTTTTCCTTCTTTTTAGTTCGTAAAGATATTATTCACGGATAGTCCTTTAGCCGGTTTATGTGACACCCATGGGTTGAGATGGGGTGGTGACATATTGTATTCTTACTCCTTCACTTCACGGATATCTTTATTGTTCGGTATACTTTTAGCATTTTTCAATCTGAACATTTTACCGATTTGCATTCAGATATAATATTTTGCAAAAAAAAAACAACCCAATTGCGATTTAGTAATTGCTTTATAATAAAACAAACAGACGTCCCCTTTAACAAAAGATACAACATTTGTTTATAAGACATAAATTAAATTACGAAAGTAAAATAAACTTTTACTAACTAAATTACAATTGTTAGATTTGTCAAGATCTTCTAAATCTTTCAAAACTGTCGAAACAATAAACTAAATTAATGAATATCCCTTCTTAAAATATAGTAACTTGTATACTAACAGAGATTTTATTTATTACTTAGGGTGGCAGACAAGATAGCTTAATATTTTTTGAAAATGTAGGTAAATAGTTTATCACATTAAAAAAAACACAGTTTATTATTTTAAGTAGAAGAGGATTTATTTTGATTTAAAACCTAAAAAAATAATTTAAAAACAAGCCTGTAATATGGCTCATCCATAAATATTTTTTGTGACGAAAGGAAACTTGCCCCACTAAGACCGTGATGGTCAAACAAGAACAGCGTTTTACGTCAATTTTTCTCCTTCTTTTGTTTTCTTGGATATATACTTTCACACTTTAACAACACCTATAGGTTGAGTTGGTATGGTCCTCTACACCCTATCGTTGGCAGAATCATCGATAAACGATGGAGCCTTAAACAAAAAGAAGAAGAAGAGTTGGTATGGCACACCGTGTTTGTTCTCGTCACCACAGGGAAAACTTATTGTACTATTCTTCTTCATACTTTATTCCCATCAGAAGTAATCCAATATATAAATAAACCTATTCAATATAGCTCATATTTGTGATAGGCAATGAGTCAAATAGAATTCGTTGGGAGGAACAGCGGGTTCAGGAAATTGGATAAAGTAAAATATACTAGCTATAGTAACTTATGGGCTAAAGCTGATAAATGTCATAGCAACATAGAAATGGCCCACTGCAGAGACCGGCTTTATATGGAAGGAAAGTTAACCCACTTATTGGTATAAGTGACCAGTGACAGTCGCTGACCATAGAACTTATGCCATTTTAGGTTTATTAAAGTCTGAATCAAGCCATGTGTAGCATGGACTTTTAATTTATCAGACCCAATGAACATCCAGGCAGGAAAATTGGGATTCGTGGTATTGTAAAAGCTGGTAAAAAGAAATTAATCCCAATTTTAGCTTTACGAAAATATAAAAAAGAAACTTAACATAAGCTGATACATTCCCAGAATGGTATAAGTATGTCAACTTTTCCCTTCGTCATAGCAGTAGACCAGACCCTGTAATGGGACTTTAAAAGGCTGACGATATACTAAGATTACCATTTATGTAAATGACATGATAAAAATATCGTACAAATCAATATGAAACTTATTATCAATTCATGAGATTCTCTTTTCGTTCCACTTTACACTTTATTACATTAACGCCGATTCGAACATTTTGTCCCAGTGACCGAAGCCTTGACTTAACTAACTTAACTGTCAAACATTTCTCTGTAAGTTGGTATACCGCCAAGCAAGGGTGCCAACATTAAAAAAGAACGGGAATTTAACTATTTGACCTTCATGCAATCTGGATGCACGCCAGTCTATGGCGTGACTTTGACCGAATTAACAAAAGCGGTAAAAATATTTCTGTAGCCAAAAAATACCAGGTCAAGTTTAATGTATATATTTTTTTTGTCATATAATATATGTACCCCATTGTGGTTGAAATGATTGAAACGATGCTTGCACGAAATATGAAAAATGTGAAACAACCTGATTGCCGTTAGGTTGAAAATTGGATTTTTTCTGTTTAACGAACCAACTTGACTCGCAATCTACTTTGCCGCAATAGTTTCATGTAAATGATGTTGGAATCAGTGTGTAGTAAAATCAGAGTAAGGAAGGTACATAATCGGGAATTAAATAGAGCAATAGAAAAGATGACATTTTTTATATAATACGACAATTTGACAGTAAGTGGCCTTATGTAAAGCACGAATACAGTCCAGTAAGAGAAGGTGGTAGACTCAGTCGCCAACCAGGAGGCAATTAGTAACCAGTTGACCTACCATCAAACTCAAAGTAAGAAGCCATTTTTCTAGACCTTTGACCTCCACGGGCAAGGAAAGGCAACTTGTATTCCAAAAACCTTACGTACATAGCAAGAATCCTAACAATTTCACGAGACCGAATAAACGTATCGAAATTGAATGAAGAAAATGAGCTCCGCAATCGACTTACGCTACGCCCTAAAAAAGATTCAATAAGGTACATTCTGATGCGACGAAAAAGTTTCACAGCAGATATGAACCTTCTTACAATATAGGACACATAGATAGTTTTTACTTTATAAAACTCTTGGCAGAATCGCCGCCGGTTTGTCTGAAGAATTAAGGTCGTATTTTTATAAGAAAGGATCAAGTTACTGTATTGGTAGCATAGGGGTGGATGTTTTTAACTGCTTTGTATAGTCTCGGTTTCGAGTTCAACGCAAGATCGAAAAATGATCTATTCCATTCTAATACCAAAAACTAATACCGATGGTATTTGTTTCCACTTGTAATAAATTTTATATTCCTAACGAATACCAAGTTCTAAATGTTTCAATAATGTACCAATTCTATTCCCAACGAATACCAAAACATAAATTTTGGTACAGTCACAAACATTTACAATGGTTTCTAATATTTATTATTAAGTATTATCATAATACAATCCTATACTCGTACAAATTCACTTTATTTGGGCATTTTTACTTATAAGTTGCTTAAGTGAATCACATGACAATTTTTTTTACCAGCGAAAAGGGTCAGTTGCTTCGCTATTGTTTAAAAATTCGAAACAACCAATTAAAGTCAAGCGCCAGGCACCGTGCAAGCGAACCCCATTAAGGGTTTTGGTGAAATAGACACTAAGTCAATGACATAAGGTTACTTACAATAATTTTAACTAGTGTGACTCACAGGAATATTTTATTCCTCAGTACATTTCCGTGTGGTGACGCGTGCGCACTAAGTTTAATCTCAGTGTACATGATATTTAGTAAGTGAGTATTTATTTGTGATTATATGGTGATCGTGTCATTATTTAAATTAAACAAACAACATTATAGGAACATAGGTAATGTTCCTAAAATGTTGTTTATTTAATTTATTTAATATGTATTCATAGGCCAATTTTAAAATACATATATGAATTAGAGGCAACTAACTTGTAAAGCCCCATATGAAAGATACCCCTAATACTGAAGCAATTCAAGACTTTAATAACTACATGGTGTCACAATGGCTAGAAGACGAGAGTTTTGTTGACATTTGGTGTGTTCATGGTGAATGCCATCGAACCACAAATGCCGCAGAATCTTGGCATATGAAATTAAACACGACAGTCCCAAAAAATTCCAACATAATTATATCAGCTTCTGATAGCGCTAAAAGAAGACGCAAACTTACAGACGGTGATTTCTAATCAGGTCAAAACAAAACGCTGTGCAGATGTGCACAATAATAAAAAATCAGTGGCTCAAATATGTAACTGACCAACTAGTTGATAAAAAAATTACCGTTGGTCACTGCTTAGAACAATTAAAAATTAGTTAGTAGTTAGTTTTAAAAACTATGTGTCATACCAAAAATTGGTTAATTTTTACGACTAAAGGTTGATTATATGTATTTCATAAATAAGTTGATTTTGTGATATTATGTAAGAATTAGAAACTATAAGTCAATATTTGTTATTATCATGCCACAAATGGCAAAATTTTTATTATTATATTTTTTTTGGATAGTTGATTGCTAATCATTTAAAAAAATTGGACGCAAAGTTAATATTTATTTGTTGCCTCCCATGGAAAAAATTGATTAGTTTTACTTATGTAGTTTATTATTAAAACTAAAGTTGATTTTGTGATATTGTATTAAAGTTATAAGACAATATTCCTGATTTTAATGCCAAAAATTGCATAATTTTTATTATATTTTTTAGATTGAGTATTTTTTAAATTGTCAGTTGTTTTTCTTATAATTCATAAAAGTGGAACTGCAAGTTAAAATTTATTATTAGCGTGCAAACATGTGATTATTTTTTCTTAGAAACGACATCTGTATATTAAAAGTAGACTGTTTAATATTTTGTAATCGTTTTTTTTTAGTTTTTAGGTCGTCAAAATTGTCGCTAATGTATAATATTACTGCAGATAAAAATTAAAAGTAAAAATAGCTAAGAACGCATCGTACCATTCCTGCGTATCACTGTCTACTGGAAACGTCTCCAGAAGGCTGGCAGCACTGATCACGTAAGGCGTCGATTAAACGCTTAAATAATTATTTATACAAATATTTTTTTTTGTATAATTAATTATTAAAGCGTTTAATTTTTTTGTTGTATTTTGTAGACTTATCATTGTGATTTGCTGTAATTAAAAGCTTAATTTTGTGGTGCATACCTGCTACCTGCCAATAAAGCTTATATAGTTAGTTACCTACATAGGAATTATAATAATGAACCAAACATTTTCCTACTACACTTTTATTTGTTTAATAAGACTGATCTTGGTAAATTAAATATTACTTAAAACCACATTGAAAGCATTTTTATTACTGACTGTACCCTGATACCATTTAACTTGTTTTGGGATTCGTTTATGAGCGGTATTCGTTAGGAATATAAAATTTATTTTAAGTGGAAACAAATACCATTGGTATTAGTTTTTGGTATTAGAATGGAATAGATTTTATAATTCAAAAATTTATTGGTTGAATACTAAAGTTTGATCCCTGCGCAAGGCATCAATATTTTATCCATAGTTTTTCTATTTATTTCAATAAGTACAATTCGTTTTTGTTTATAATTGTATGTAACGTTAATAACAAATACATTTAATCTATCGTTAGTATACACAAAATTGTAGGTAGGTTGGTGAGTGGTATTCGCAGTAGTAGTTCAGAATCCACGCCCGCGGCGCTTGCCACCCGCCCGGGAGCCGATCAGCCCTGACGCCTATTAAACCCCGAGAGTGGCAACCCGTGTTAACCCGAGTTTGCTTTTGTCTTAGCAACGCGCGTATTTATGTCCATTTTAACTGGCTGTATTAGCTTTTATATAGTTTCAGAATAATAATACAATAAGTTTTATTAATTCTCGATAGATAAGAGTTACGCGTGGAATTAGCTAGCAATATTTAATTTTTAGAAGATCTAGCATGTAGCTAATATATGTCTAGTTATTTATTGTGTATGTATTAACTATTTCCCCGTGTGGTGACAGGGTAAGAATACAATCTGTCACCACCCCGTCTCATCCCGTGGGTGTCGTAAAAACCGACTAAGGGACTATCAGTAAACATTATCTTTACGAAAATTAAGCCCTATACCAATCTGTCTAGCCAGCGTGGTATTAGTAGGCCAACTACCCCTCGTCATGGGAGGAGGCCCGTTCCTGCAGTGGGACATTAATGGGCTGATATGATGATTAACTATTAGTACATACATAAACCAACGTTTAACCACATTACCTATATAAATTGTTATCTCAAAGATAAGAGTGTCGTGTAGTTAATGTAGTATTCAAGCACCAGACCACCACGTGTTTACGGCTGCGGTCACCATAAACAAACGTTTTACAACCCCGACAACTGTCTCCACAAAGGTTCGAGTAAATCGTAAAAACTGAATCCAAGTACCCCGTAACAACTGCTAATTAATCTGCGAATGACATCATTATCTACAGAACTAGTTTCATCCGGAACTTATGTGACTTTCAAGATTGTATTCTTTGGGTTTTATCGAAGAGTTAGAGATAGAAGAAGGAGAAGAGCTATGTTGGGAGTTTGTTTTTAAAGAGTTTTGCTAGTTAAAATTAGGGTGGTTGTGTAAAAGTAAATAAATATTTACAGTCCAATGGAAAGAATCATGTTCATGCACACAAATATTTGCATTGAGCGGGAATCGAACCCGAGACCTCTGCGTAGCAGTCATGTTATATACCTAACCACTACGCCACAGAGGTCGTCAAAAAAAAAGTTATCGTATAATAATTATTACGCCAGATCACAGGAGGTAGTCGTATAATGAAGAAGGCCCCGCAACAAACTAGTATTTTATAAGTAGTTTTCGGCACTAGAGATCAATCCATGTGTTAAGTCGACTAGACCAGACGTAGAGTGATCACTTACCATCAGGTGACCTTCTGGCTCGTTTGCCTCCCATCATATAAAAAAAGAGTAGACTTTTACAAAGCATGCTCATACCTTCACAAAGAACATCATGTCAACTTTCCCGTAGGTATCGTAAAAGGTAGTCAAGTAAGTACATAAATACATTATCAAAATAGTACAGTCACGAGCAATAATATGTACACATTTTCATATTTTGTAAAACAGATATCTGAAGTTCTGCCAATCCAAAATTGAATATTCAAAGATTAGTTCAAAACTGTACGTAACCTCTTCTAAATTACGAAATAATTTTGGTATTCTAATGTCTAGATTAACGTGCAGATAGTTTAGAAAATTTTACAATGTGTACATATTTTTGCTCGTGACTGTACCTAGGCAACAAATTGAGATCTAGGTTTATTGTTAAGCTTGACAACGTTGAATATTTTGAAATATAAAGTTGCATGAGAACTGGCCCAGCTGTCTGCAACTAAAATAAGATATTCACTCAGTTCGCTAGGTACCTAGATTGTTTAATATTGTATGTTAACACTGTTTATTCCCGCGGCTTTGCCCGTATTTATTTACTCATTTCGTGACGCAATTTTTTTTAAGTAGCTAAAATTATCATGGTTTTTAGTTTTATTTGCGGAATTTTATTGCAAAATTAGTATCAGACTAACGAAATTTTCATATCATTCAATAGTCCACTGCAGGACATAGGCTTTCTCCAAATATTTTTACAGACATACATCAATTTCTGTTAATTTTCTTTAAAAAAACACAAAAATAATAGCACGGGACTTTTTTTTAACTACTAACCGCAATAATAACACAAAGTACACAAATAATTTTTGTGAAAAATCCCTAATCTTAAATCGTATCGTATCTTATCTAATCCAAAGATTACGCAAAAAACAAATACCTATCCCTTAGAACAAACAAAGATAATCTAAGATTCACACTGAACATATTTCTACGTAGAACGACGTCCAAATCTCCCCTATTTACTTTTTCTTAAAAGATTTATCTGTACAATAAATACAGGGTCACTAGTGAGCCCAATCACGTGTTCAATATAACATAGGTTACTCTACAATCCTAAATATACTGGGTTTGGATGCCTAAAATGGCGGATAAATAAAAAATAAATAGTTTTTAATTGCCTTGCATTAAAGTTGTACCTATGTTGTATTTGTAGTCCACAGTTAGTTTAGCTAGGCCTAAGGGTAAAAACACCAATTAGCGGTCGCACTTTGGTTATCATGGTCACGAGGTTGGAAGAACTGCATTGAAGCAAAATCCTATTACATAATTTTTGATGTAAAACGCCTTTATGCCCTGTGAAAAATCCCTAATCTTAAATCGTATCGCATCTCATATTGTCTAATTCAAAGATTAAGCAACAAATACTCGTAACCTATCCCTTAGAACAAACAAAGATAATCTAAGATTCACACTGAACATATTTCTACGTATAACGACGTCCAAATCTCCCCTATTTACTTTTTCTTAAAAGATTTATCTGTACAATAAATACAGGGTCACTAGTGAGCCCAATCACGTGTTCAATATAACATAGGTTACTCTACAATCCTAAATAAACTAGGGTTTAGACGCCTAAAATGGCAGAATACTTGTTTCAAAGGATAAAATATAAGAAGAAAGATTTCTAAGTTTTTGCCAGGATCGTGACAAGTGGCGTTCGTCTCTGCCTACCCCGGGCGGGATAAGGCGTGAGTTTATGTATGTATGTATGTAAGAAAGATTTCTAATTTCCTAGCAGAACAGTTATTATGGGTGGTTAACAGATAATTTCCTGAGTCTAGAAGCAAATACGCCGATCAGTGGTCGTGTTGGTGTTGTGGTTGTCAATTTTGGCTCGTGCATAAATAAACATCGTTCGTAGTACTCGTATTTATTATCTAGATATTTTGATGTATTGTTGACAAAAACATTAATTCCTTACAAATACACACAACGCCATCTAGTCTCAAACTAAGGGCCAGGCCACACGGTGCGGTGCGGCTCCGACGCGGCGCACCTGAGCCGTGTCGCAACGGTTTCCTACATATAAAAATGTATGGTATGCCATACGGTACGTCCGGCACCGCTCCGGCGCCATACCGCAGGAGTAATGCGGTGCGGTGCGGTGCCGCGCCGTGTGGCCTGGCCCTAAGCAGAGAATTCTTATATAATGTATGTATTAACTACGGATAAACATTCTTAAACACATTTTTTTGCTAAACACAAACATATTATACTTAAGTTGTTATCTAAACAATACTAATATATAAGTATAATAAATGAAGAGATAAAATAGCATTACATTTAGAGGTAAAATCCTTACATTTGGCAGGTTTACGATTAGCGCAATATTAAAGGCCCAGGATTCCATTATCCCGGGAGAGAGCGGACGTGCTAAGGGATGTCAAAGAAATTCACGTACGTACCAGGGATGTTCGAAATATGATAACACACTAATGTAACGAAATTGTTTTAAACATACACCCCTTAATGTTTTTAGATAATAAGAAAAATAATATTGATTAAGATTGTCGATTTGAAGAATGTTGATTTGGTAATAAACTTAGCCGTTATGTTAGACGTGCATTATATTTATGTAATCACTATGTGTCACAAGTATCTAAAATGAATAAACCATTATTCATTTTTTTTATTTTAATTATTGTTCCGATAGTAGTTTCTTTCTTTGGACTAATTCCAAAGAGTCTTTATCAACACCTAAAGAGAATCGCGTTAGGCAGTTGGATCATAGGTCTAATGCAGAAGGCCACTTGTACCACTGCAGGGACTGAATAAGGTAGTCTAGGCTACTTATATCAAGGTAGCCGGTTGAATTGGTATCTGACTTTGAGTCTAGTTTTCCTTCTATTGTTTACGTAAAAAAAATTAGGATTTTCAATTAGTCAGTTTTTAAATAAGATAAAGTAATAACATCTATTCTTACTCAGTCACCACTTAGTAATTACTTTTTTCATTAAAATCAGCAATTTTAATAACACTATTTGAATACGAAATTACCATAGTGCTTATTTGCATCTTTTTTAAATATTAAAACGAAGAAAATTAACGGCGACATTTATAGTTCGGTAATACCTACATTATTTTTATTGTTTATGGCTCTGGGTGCTTGAACCCTCAGTTAGCTATTAAAATTAATAAGAAAAGAGATTCTTCCATTACAGAAAAGACAATATAGAGCGAATTGTTATTTAAGAAAATGATTATTGAACGAATTTTAGTTAAAATTATAATTGTTTGTGTTAGAGAAAGCTTTTTTTGATAGTAAATGTTTATTTGTGTATTTTGGTGCGAAACCTAGATTATTATCTAATATTTCATAGGTACAGTCAGCTACTTTTGTAATAACCGTGTTCAGCCTGTTATGGTCGTTTCGTATGTAAAGCTTATTCTGTACTTTTGTTGTTTTGGAATTTAAAATGTGTTCAGCCCCAAAAGTCGCTGAACACATTTTAAATTCCAAAACTGTATGTACAGCTATTTTTGGAATCTTAGGCGTTCAGTTACTTTTAAAAATACTAGGGTTCAGCTACTTTTGTGTTCAGCGTGTTATGGTCGTTTCGTATGTAATAATAATAATAATAAATCCGGTAGTCTCCTTCCATAGCCCAATAACCGGTCCATTGAACATACTCATCCATAGTCTATTATTTAAATTTCCATTGCATCCTTACAGATGCACTACAATAGTTTTTGCACTCGGCAGGGACCATCACTGGGTGTATCATATTGTGCGTTCAGAGATGGTATCTGCCCTGTGTATCCATTACCAGATTAAATATCTCTTAAAGGGCCTCTTCGTCTTGGCTTCGGCCCGATGTATGCCTTCCAAAGAACCGGGTCTCCAATAGACCCGAGTATTATGGAAAAGAGAAACATAATAATAATAATAATAAGCCCGCAGGGGCAGCTTGTGGCGAGCTGTTGGTGAGTGGCGACACCACGGACCCTGATTCCTTGATGGCCTGGCTTACCTTCATTGGTCGGCCAGGACTGGAATACGCAAGAGCGGATCCTTTGCTCCAAGCTGGAAGTGTAAAATGTCATAACGCCGGGGGCCCTTGAACGGTTGACCGGAATTTGGCGCCCCGCAGACTCACCTCTCCGCAGCTTCTAGCCTCTCTACGAGATGTTGCTCTATTGTCGCACTGTACGTGCGGCCGTTTTGTGGGGCCCACTCAACGAGGTGGCAAGTCACTACCTGTCTTTTTATAATATAGAGACTGATTATCACGACAGGTATCCGGTAGTCTCCTTCCATAGCCCAATAACTTATCCACCGAACATACTCATCCATAGACTATTATTTAAATTTCCATCGCATCCTTAGAGATGCACTACAATAGTTTTTGCACTCGGCAGGGACCATCACTGGGTGTATCATATTGTGCGTTCAGAGATGGTATCTGCCCTGTGTATCCATTACCAGATTAAATATCTCTTAAAGGGCCTCTTCGTCTTGGCTTCGGCCCGATGTATGCCTTCCAAAGAACCGGGTCTCCAATAGACCCGAGTATTATGGAAAAGAGAAACATAATAATAATAACAAACTAAACAAATATAACCTATAATACAAACTATCGATGATCGTAAAGAAATATGGAAAAGTAAGGAGTTGCATGGTCGTTTTTACCGGGCCTTAAATGGGCCTGATGTTGATACATTATCATCTGTGTCCTGGCTGCGATTCGGTGATCTCTTTGGAGAAACCGAAGGTTTTGTATTTGCAATTATGGACGAAGTCGTAATGACTAAGAGTTATCGGAAATATATCCTGAAGGATGGTACAGTTGACATATGTCGGGCATGTCACTGTCCCGGAGAATCACTCAGACATATTGTTTCCGGTTGTTCTCGTCTTGCGAATGGTGAATACTTGCATAGACACAACCAAGTAGCCAGAATTGTCCACCAACAACTTGCTCTTAAATATCATCTTGTCGATGCAGAAGTACCGTATTATAAGTATGTACCCGACCCAGTACTCGAAAATAGTAGTGTTACATTATATTGGGACCGATCTATCATCACTGATCGGACTATTGTTGCCAATAAGCCAGATATTGTGGTGATAGATCGGCCAGAACGCCGTGCAATGATAATCGATGTCACCATTCCTCATGACGAGAATCTTGTTAGAGCAGAAAAAGACAAACAAACGAAATATTTGGACTTGGCTCACGAGGTTGTCGACATGTGGAATGTTGATTCGGCGATCATTGTTCCGATAGTACTTTCGATTAATGGACTTATTCCAAAGAGTCTCTATCAACATCTACGGAGACTCTCACTTGACAGTTGGAGCATAGGTCTGATGCAGAAGGCAGTACTGCTTGACACGGCACGCATTGTGAGGAGGTTCCTATCTCTGGAGCTCTAACCGCCGGTAGCTTGGTCCCTGTACCCGATGCCGGTGGGTCTACCTTTTTTTATATTTTTAAATGTTTTTATTTTTTATATCTATATTTAAAAATGTAACTAAATGTGATTAATGTAAATAAAGAGAATAATAATAATAATAGTTTATTTGCAGTCCACTTATAACTAAATACATTTTTAATGTAAAGCTTATTCTGTGCTCTTGTTGCGACACTGACTTAGGACATTTTTAGTGTTCAGCAGTTTTGGAATTTAAAATGTGTTCAGCGACTTTTGGGGCTGACTGTACTTAGTCAATTAGAGGCCTTTTTTTTAGTTCGTGCCTACGGGGCAATTTGGTCATACTGATCGTATTATTTATTAAACACGTTGAATTTATTACGATATGTTCAACGTAGAAATATGTTCATTGATCAAAAATTATTCTTAAAGGAAACATTACAAAATACATATACATATAGAGATGAAACAGTATTTCAAATACATTATATCTAAGACAAAATTAAAAACACACACGTTTCGCTCAAGCAAATACGGTCCCAAATCGTCGAAGTCACCGAAGCAAAGAGTTACATCGCTACCATATTTCTATAATAAGAAAATTGACAAGAGATTGTGAGGGGAGTACCCCAAGGAGGTCGCTTAAAAGGACAAGAACTCATTGATTCTCAAGTATTCCCTTCAGGCTTAGGGGGATTACCTATCATTTGTTTCAGTTTTACTGGCAACATGGAAACGGTCAGGAAAATCATTCGTGCGTTTTTGATGGAATATGGAAAAGATATACACACATCAAAAAAGTCTAAGCAACATGCATGATATTACAAATTTACCATTTATATTAATTTATTTTACCATTTATTTTAATTATAACGTTGTATTTTATTTTTAAAATAATATTTTTAGGGTTCTATGATGTAAAAATAACAGCTGTTTTCTTTATAAGTTCTTTTAATAACAGAAATTAACAATATTAGAATATACAGGTACATAAGAAACTAAACTTTTTTTTTACAAATTGAAATTTCTTAAGAAAATGAATTTATTGTGAAAGAATAGGACAATTTAATACAAAGTATGGCCTCCTCTGCTATTCAGAACTTGTCGGCAACGATTATTCATTGAATTAATGAGACTGTTTATGTCATCTTGCGGTATTCGCTCCCAATGGAATTGTAGCAAATCCTTCAGCTGTTGGGTTGTTGTCACTCCGTCCAAGTCCTTCAAAACACGTCTCTGGAGCATGTCCCATGCGTGCTCGATGGGGTTGAGGTCTGGCGATTGTGCAGGCCAGGGCAATACCTGGATGTTCTCCGTTGCCAAGTATTCACTGGTTCGCCGAGCTGTATGTGAACGCGCATTGTCATGCATTAACGTAAAATCGGAGCCAAAGGTTTGTGCAAATGGATGGACATAAGGTCTGAGAATATCCTCAACGTAATTTTCAGCGTTCATGTTTCCATTTACAAAAACGAGCTCAGTTCGCCTGTTCTTCATAATACCCGCCCATACCATAACTGTTGAGCCGCTGTATGGATGAACTTCCTGAACGCACCTGAGTCTTTCAGTATTTCCGGGTCGACGGTACACTCGCACCCTTCTTGTATCAGGCCTAAACCCGAATCGCGACTCATCGGAAAACATAATTTTATCCCATTGTTCCTGGGTCCATGTTATGCGTTCTCTACACCATTCATTTCGACGAGCGCGATTCCCGTGACGTATCGGTGGGCACCTGATAGGGCGTCGAGCTCGTAGGCCGTACTCATGCAGTCGATTTCGCACAGTTTGGGGACTTACATCAACACCACTTGAATTTTGTAGCCTCAAACTTATCTCTCGAGCGGTTAACATCGGCTGGCGTCTTGCAGTCAGTTGTATGTACCGGTCTTGCCGAGTGGTTGTACTCCTTTTACGGCCTGGATGCTGTTCAGCGGGTTCCCCTGTATTATTGTAGCGCTGCCAAAGACGACAAATAACACTTCTATGAATACCAAAATGTCGAGATACCTGAGATTGATTACTTCCCGCTTGCAACATCCCTACAGCTCTTTGCATTTCATCTGCCGTCAAATGACGTCGCTCCATGACGTAAAGAATATCTAACAATTCAATTTTGTCGCCAACTGTATTTAAATGGTTGGTAAAATTATAAAATCAAGACTAAAACGTAGCAATTAACATGCACTCAAATTCAAACAAATTCGCAGTCATTTGAATTTTATGAAAAAAAACAAAACATAATCGAAATTTTTTTTTTACAACCAGCCAGTATGTCATCAATAACAAAAAAGTTTACTTACCTATACACTTTGAGTGAGTAAATACTTAGAAATTAATTAATATAAATGGTAAATTTGTAATATCATGCATGTTGCTTAGACTTTTTTGATGTGTGTATTATGTTTTGCTTGTGCGAGGTTTTTAGTGATGTGTATTATGGTTGTAGTGTGGTTTGTTATTGCATTTGGTTATACTTTTTCTAAAGATAGTTAGGTTTTTTGTTACCTCGTAAATAAAAGTACTTAATAATTTAATGAAAACGGTTAAATCAAAGAGGGAATACAGTTAATCAACTTCTGGTCTAGGGAACGAGCCATGTCTCGTGGGGATTTTTACAGACAAATAACATTCTGGATTCGACCAACAATCTGGCTCAAGATTCGGTCAACATACGGCTCAGGACAATAATTTGTGGATCACTCAAATTATCTTGCGTTGGATTAGAACCCGCAACTTCGCACAACGCAACCGCATATACCTACGTCCGCTTTGCCAACGAGTAGAAAATACCTGGAAAACGTAGACTAAGAGCTCTGTCATTCTTAATTATGTAAATTTAATTTGACTAACTTAGCTTGTTTCATGCTACGAGTGCTATATGTATTATGTCGCAGATAAAACTATTATTCAGACATTATTAATTATTACTGGGATCTCACCAAATCTAGCTAGATAATGTGAACACTTGTGAACATGTTCAGAAAGAAGAATCAGGTTTATGACTATTTCAAACTTTGTTTTAATTGACATTGACAGGTTAAACCGACGTATTATATCTTTTACAGATAAAATACAAATTATATATTCCTTAATTCGTGTTAATGTGTGAGTAATATAATATAATCACTCAAATATGTTTTATCCTATTTCAATAATTGTTGTATGTTTATTAAAAAAACCTTAATTGTAAACTATTTTATAAAATTTCGCAAAGAACAAAAGACAATGGTAAAAATTTAAAGCCGGAGACAGGATTCAGAAGACGCAGGTTTCAATCCTGTCTCGTTTTTAAAACTGTTTTCATTGTCTTTCGAAACTTTCTAGTATAGGTTAGGTATAAGCTTTATTAGGTAATGTAATAATTTACAATAATCTCCGTGTGGTGACGGAGTAAGAATACAATATGTCACCACCCCATCTCATCCCATGGGTGTCGTAAAAAACGACTAAGGGACTAATCGTAAATATTATCTTTACGAAATAAAAGGAAGGAAAACTTGAAAATAAACCTTATACCAATCCGTCTGGCCAGTCATGGGAGGAGGCCCGTCCCTGCACTGGGACATTAATAGGATGTTATGATGAATCATTTACAAGCATTATTAAGTTTCAGTGAAGAAAACTCTTCAATTTTATTAAGCTAGTCAAAATAGTTTTGACGAATAATAAATTCTAACTGCGACATAATAATATTAGTAAAGTATATAGTTTATATGAAGCAAGGCTACACGTACTTCGCGAGCGTGTCTAACGCCCACAAAGTTATTTCTGACATTAATTTCCAAGTATTTGTTAACTTTAATTACATTAAGCTTTGTATTAAGCACAATATTTACTGAGAAATTGAGTGCTTTTTATATTAGTACACTGTTTTGTTTTCTTATAATCATATTAACTGTATTAAGAATATAAATTAACGAGTTTCTTGGTATAAATATTTAGTTCCTTTCTACGTAGTTACATTTATATAAATGTTTGACATAAAGCAGGGATTATTTTGATTGGGGGAGTCCCCAAGTGCACTGAGTTTACGTCCTCGTCGTCTCCCCTGGGCCCTGTCCTGACCACCGTAACGGAGTGGCAGGCAGGTGGCAGAATTTCTCAGTGCATTACTTGTGGATTTGTGGTTCAGAACGCTCTCTGTAACCTGTATAGGATGTCGTCTTCGCAGCAGCGTAGCGCGCTCGGACGCTTCCGCAAAAAAGGCCCTTCTCAGGGCCATTCCCCTTCCCCTTCCACTTCCCCCATACCCGATCCCGACTTCCTTGTCCCAACCCCTCCTCCTCCCCCTACCTCCTCCACTCGTCCGATTGTGGTGGTCTCCGACGGTGGCGGGGACATACCAGTGGTGTCGGCGCAACGCATTTTGCGTAAGCGCCAGAGTTCAGCGTCGGAAGCTGACACCGACGCTGATCGGTCGCGGGCTAAGGTCAGTTCGGCCTGCCGTGGTCGTGCACACAATGCACGCGGACGTGCTCTCGCCAAGGCGAGTGCAGACAGCTGGCTTGACTCTCGGGACAGCAGTAGCTGTAGCTACGCTACTCAGCTGCAGGAGCCTGAGGTGGTGGCGTTCGATATCGATGACGAAGAGGCCGTGTCTCATTTAGGCCCCGAAGACCTACGAGCACAGGCTCGTAAAAGCGCGGACGCTATAAAAGAAATAGCCAAAAAGTCCAACAATTTAAAAGGCAATTTTGTGAAGCGCCTCAAAGAGGAGGCAGAGAGGATGGCGGCATTGGTGGGGCTGCTGACGGTCCGCTCCGAGGCGGAGGAGCTGCGCAAGTTACGCGTGAGTGGGGCACGGTTAAGGCGTGAAAACGACTCCCTCCGGGCCGAATTAAAGGCCTGGAAAAGAGAGGCCGATGTAAGGAGGACGGCGACTTCCCCTCCAGCGTCCGGATCGGGCGCAGAAGGCGCAACAATGGAGGAGATGCGAGCCTCCATCATGCGTTCAGTGGGCGTTATGGTCAACGCCCGCTTCGAGGGAGTGGAGAGCCGTCTCCTCCCTGCCCCTGTCGTGCGCCCGCCTCTCGCTCACTCATCAGGGGTTGCGCAGGCTCGACCTGTGGTCACATCTCCGACGCCGTCATCGTCGCAGCCAGCAACGTACGCCCACGCGGTTGGCGGCGCGGCCCAGGCGCAGCCTGATAGCCCTGCGCGGCGGGTTCCACCATCGGCTCCGGTGAGGAATGGTCCTAGAGCCGCGCGAGCGGCTCACGGCGCACAGCAGCCTTCTGGCGGCGTTCAGCGCCCAGCCACCGGCGCTCGGCCCATAGCCGCCCCCCTACCAGTCCCTGTTCAGCGGGAGGCGCAAAATAGCTGGGAAGTTGCGGGGGCCGCCAGTAATAAAAAAAAGGCGGCAAAAAAGGCGCGAGCCAAAGCCCGCAAGGCCGAGGCCTCTAAGCCCAGGCTGACGGTGCCACGATCGGCTGCAGTCGTCATTAAACTGCAGCCGGGGGCTGCACAAAAAGGTGTCACCTATGCCCAGGTGCTACAAGAGGCGGCGGCAAAGGTGAACCTGGTGGAACTAGGCCTTGAGGGGGGCGTTAAATTCCGCCAGGCTTTAACGGGGGCTAGGATATTAGAGCTCCCGGCTTCCCAGCCGGTGGAGAAGGCGGACGAGCTAGCCGCTCAGTTAAGGGCGGCTCTCGAAGGGGTGGCGGACGTCGATCGTCCGGTGAAATGTGCGGATTTACGCATCACCGGTCTCGACGACTCCGTCACCCGTGATGTGATTGCGGCAGCAGTGGCGCGCGCAGGCGAGTGCTCTGTGGCCCAAGTAAGAGTGCTCACCATAACAACAGCAGAGGGACGCATGGGGTCTGTAGTGGTGCAGTGCCCGATCTCCGCGGCCAAGAAAGCCAGCGAGGCGGGTAGGATCCTGGTGGGGTGGAGTTCCGCCAGGGTCGAAGTGATGCAGCAGCGGCGGCTTACCTGCTACCGGTGCTTCGGCGCCGGGCACGTCAGGGCCTCCTGTCCTAGCTCTGTGGACAGGTCCGGACTATGTCGTCGCTGCGGACTTGCCGGCCACCTCGCGGCTGCCTGCACCGCTACCGTCCCGCACTGCGCTGTATGCGCCGCCGCAGGAAAACCTGCCGGCCACGTCACGGGGGGAGGCAAGTGCGACCCCCCGACGGTGAGAGGGAAGCCCTCACCGGCGCTGATGGTGGAGCGCTCGCTCGAGAGAGAACGGGCTCGAGCGCTCCCACAGGAGGCTGAAATGGAAATCCAAAATGCCTAGGGGTTCTTTCAGCTTCCTGCAGGCGAATCTAAACCACTCGGCCGGGGCTCAGGATCTATTTCTGCAGTCCACGGCTGAGTGGGGAATTGACGTGGCCGTGGCCAGCGAGCCTTACTTTGTCCCCGACACCCCGAATTGGGTTGGAGACCTCGACCGGGTAGTTTCCATTTACACCCGGTCCGGCAATGGCACGCTGGCCTCTAAGGAGTCGGGGAACGGCTTCGTTGTGGCGGTTTGGAGGGAATACGCCATTGTAGGGATTTATTTCTCCCCAAACCGTCCGCTGGCGGAGTTCGAGCTGTTCCTCGACTCCGTGAAGGAGGCGGTCTGGCGCCAGTCCCCGAGGAAAACTTTGGTCCTCGGGGACTTTAACGCGAAGTCCCGCGCATGGGGAAGCCCTGCAACAAACGCGCGGGGCCGTGCCGTTGAGGAGTGGGCAGTGGCGTCAGGCCTTGCCCTCCTCAACAGAGGGGACACATGGACGTGTGTGCGGCACAATGGAGGGTCAGTGGTCGACCTCTCGTTTGCCACGCCCGATGTCGCACAGCACGTCCAGGGGTGGGAAGTAAACGTGGAGGTCGAGACCTTATCAGACCATCGTTACATCCGGTTTAAGGTCTCGACCAGCGCCGGGCACCCAGGACCCTTTAGGGGCGCTAGTAAATTTAAGAGGTGGGTGCTCGGCGCCATGGACGCGGAGCTGGCCAGGGAGGCGGCAATCGTTCAACAATGGTTCGCCTCGCTCTCAACGGGTTCTGTCCCCGTTGAGAACCTGGCCAAAGGGCTGCGCACCTCGTTGGTGGAGGTGTGCGACGCGTCCATGCCGCGGGCGCGGCGGCCCCCTCAGCGGCGCCAAGTGTACTGGTGGTCACCGCTTATTGCGGAACTGAGGGTGGCCACCGGCGCCGCGAGGAGGGCATACAGCCGGCATAGGCGAAGGGGGAGGGATCCAGCGACAGAAGGCCTGCTGCGGGTGGCGTATCACGCCGCCACTAAAGCCCTGCAGCAGGCCATTTGTGAAGGAAAGAACCGGGCTAGAGAAGAGTTACTGGCCCGGTTGGACGCGGATCCCTGGGGGCGTACGTACCGGCAGGCAAGAGGTAAGCTTGCCGGGTGCGGGGCGCCCCTCGCGGAGTCTCTTCCACCGGCTTTGGTGCAGTCGGTGGTAGAGGGGTTATTCCCCAGGGAAGTCCCGGGGTACTCCGCGCCTCCAATGCCCCCTTTCTGGGGGGCGGAGACCCACTTCGTCGACGCGTCGGAGGTGCCTGAGGTCGAATGTGCGGAGATGGACCGCGCATTCGACCGGCTCCGCAGAGGGAAAACCGCCCCTGGCCCGGACGGGGTTCCGGGCCGGCTCCTCTGCCAAGTGAAAGGAGAAGTGGATGGTCGGCTCCGGGAGCTTTTCACGCGCTGCTTACGCGATGGAAAGTTCCCGGAGGTTTGGAAGAAGGGACGACTGGTCCTGTTGCCGAAGGGCGGCCGAGATGCGGCCGACCCTTCTTCGTATAGGCCAATCGTCCTACTTGACGAGGTGGCCAAAATGTTTGAGAGGGTGGTATCTGGCCGCCTCGTCAAGCATCTAGAGGAAGTTGGGCCGAACCTGTCGGAGAACCAATTTGGTTTCCGCAGGGGTCGGTCTACACTTGACGCCCTGGGCGCCCTCAAAGCGCACACGGCGTCCCGGGTGGGCGAGGGGGAGGTGGTCGTGGCTGCCTCCCTGGACATTGCAAATGCCTTCGGCAGCCTGCCGCACGGTGTTCTTCGGGAGGCACTTCGGTATCATGGGGTGCCTCCCTATATGCGGCGGCTGCTGGAGGACTATTTGACGGGAAGGACGGTGGTCTGGGAGGACAGGGTAGGCCGCCTGGTCGTGCAGCCGGTCGACCGGGGTGTTCCACAGGGCTCAGTCTTGGGCCCTATTCTTTGGAACCTCGGATTCGACTGGCTGCTGAGAGGGTCGGTGGCTGGCGTCACCAGGGTGTTTTGTTACGCCGACGACACCCTGGTGACGGTCAGCGGGTCAACCCTGGCGGAAGCGGTCGGGCGTGCCGGGGAAGAGGTGTCCCGGGTAGTGGACCGCATACACTGCCTGGGTTTAAGGGTCTCCATGAGGAAGACAGAAGCCCTCCTCTTCCACGGCCCGCGAAGAGGTGCCCCCCCCGGTATTAAAATCAATATACGGGGGGAGGAAGTCGAGCTGAAGCCTCACATCAAATACCTGGGACTTCAGCTCGACGGGAGGTGGAGCTTCGGGGCTCATTTTGAGTCGATAGCCCCGAAGCTCGAGAGGGCTGCCGCCGCGTTGGGACGTCTCCTCCCCAACGTCGGCGGCCCGGGGTCCCCGTGCAGAAGGCTGTACTGTGGGATCGTCCGGAGTATGGCCCTGTACGGGGCCCCGATATGGGCGGATGCCCTTAGCCGCAACAATGTGCGGTTGCTGCGGCGGCCGCAGAGGGTGATCGCCGCCAGAGCGTGCCGTGCGTATCGCACGGTATCGTTCGAGGCGGTCACTCTGCTGGCGGGGGACCCTCCTTGGGAGCTACAAGGTAGGGTCCTGGCGGAGGTTCACGCGCAGCGTGGAATGGCGCGGGCCTCCGGGGCCGACTTCGTCGCGGGCAGAGTAAGGGCTGACTGCCAGACTGCTCTGCTCCGCGACTGGAGGTCGGCCCTAGAACAGCCGGGTGCGGGTCGCAATACCATCGAAGCGATCCGCCCCGTGCTGGATGAGTGGGTCTCCCGGGGAAGGGGGACCCTCACCTACCGGACGTGTCAGGTGCTCACCGGACACGGTTGCTTCGGTGAGTACCTGCACAAGGTGGCCCGGCGAGAGGAGACGCCGGCCTGCCACCACTGCGGCGCACCGGCTGACACGGTGCGCCACACGGTAGAGGAGTGCCCCACATGGGACACACAGAGGAGAGCCCTAGTGGCGGTATTTGGGGGTGATTTGTCGCTGCCGGCTATCGTTCGTCAGGCGGTCGGCAGCGACACCAATTGGGGGGCCATGACCGCCTTTTGCGAGGCGGTCATGAGCCAAAAAGAGGCTGCGGAGAGGGTCCGCGAAGACGATCCCCTTGCGGCCCCTCTCCGCCGATGCAGGAGAGGGGTGAGGCGGCGCAGGTACGCTGACCTGCTGCCGCTTCCCCCTCCGACCACCTAACTGAGGACGAGGATGTGGCGATCCGAGGGGGTCGCTGCGTCCTCAGTAAGGGGGCGTCTCCAACTATTCCTGGGGGCGCCTCCTTGTGCCGTCAGGGCTTGCGCATAAGCGGGCCCGTATGTGCGAAGGCACAATGCGCTGGGGGGCAGGCTGTGAGTGCCCGGAGCGATCCGGCCTGTCCCCTAATTTAAAGGCGCGTGGGGAATAGCCCAGGGGTTTAGCGGGTAGGCCCTCCCCTTCTGGGGGGGAGATCCCCGCATGCCATGGAAGACTCCCTCGAGTCTCCATGGTATCCAATTTCATGGATTCCCCTGGGACAAAAAAAAAAAAAAAAAAGGGATTATTTTGATTGTGTAGTTAGGTGGAAAAGAGTTATACGAATTGTTTATTGGTCTTTGACGTGGCTCAACTACTGCTACGACAGGAAACAGAACCGACTTCTACGTTCTTTTTAAAGCAAAAAGTTGGTCATATAAACAGTATCTACAGCCTTACTTTTATAGATGCCTTCTATATATCAAAGAACCAAATCAAACTGCCTTTGTATGCTAAACAGTACTAAGACTTTGGTATCAAATCTTTCCAAAAAAATGTCCTTCTGTATCACAAGAAGACTTGTAGGATGTTAAAGGACACAAAGAATTTTTTTTTGTTATCGCTGGGGTAAAATGCCTACGCATCCCCTTTCGTTGGGGGACGGGAGGGGTATGTGGGGCTCCCAGAGGGTTAGGCAGCCCCGCAGTGTACACACTAAAAGTCTCCAGCGGCACTCCTTCACCGCCTACTTGGAGAGTGCCTAGGGCAGAACCTTTGCGTCCAGTCCACCTCCAGCGATACACAAAGAATATCTAGATTTAAAACACACATTTTGGGGAGCGGTGGTTTAAAGAAATTAAGTAATCATAACGTAATTAGTAGTCCAAGTTACAACGCAGGAAGCTGTTTGGTGGAGGACGGATCCATCAAACGGGACACCCGCATAGTACAAACTCTACTTAGCTTACGCCTGGATGGCGTTGTGTGTCCATTATTATTACAATTTATTTATTACCTAATTTTCGTTTCTCTAGAAAATATTAGTCCCTAGCCCTATTCTTAGTTAACCTAGTTAAAAATAAAAAAATAAATTACTCAACTATAAAATACGTAACCGAATAGTCTAGATATATTTTTGTCTGAATGTACATACTAAAGGCTGTTGTCGAATCCCAGGAGCACAATCAACAGTTTATAACGTTCGTCGAGGGCACTATAAACTTTTGTAAGCAGATGGTAAGCTGCCCCCGGTTAATTTGTACCCTTTTAATATAAATTATAAACGTATCCTAAATAAATAATCCTTGTTATTATATTACAAAATGTTATATTCATAATATGTAACTACTTAATTTTCTAAAGGTGAAGAAGTTAATTGGTACTCTCGAAAGTATTTTAATTATTTTTTATTGTTCAGGGGTATGATGTGTGTGTGGTCAAAGGATTAGGGATAAAACTGTCCCTTTCCCGTTGAATAAGATGTCATAATATGAATGACTGTTACAAAATCTGTGCTAAAAAATTATATGATCTATTTCCAAAAATATCTAGGATTAGAGAAATTACTTGTAGACCGTATAAATAAAAAAGTGCGGCGGATTTTAAATTCTAATATAATATCTGCAATAAAACAAAATAAACTTAGCTTTAATATTAACAAAATATTGAAATGTGTAAAAAATTTTGAAAATACATAAAATGAAAATAATAAATAAAATACATCATAATAGAAAAAACCGCTAGGCATAGCTAAAATACAATAATACTTATAACATTTAATATCCATCAATATTATAATCGGTTAGATTTGAAGGTGCGACCTCTCGGTCGTAAATCTGAGTCAAACGACTAAAGCAGGTTTACAGCTAATTGGAATAACTGTTAAAAAGATTACCTATACCTAATGTTATTATAAGATAGAATTAAGGCTGTCAATATGATAATGTCTGTCACAGCTATTTGCAAGAACTGATTTATAAACAACTAGCTGACCCGTGCCCACTTCATTGAGAGGGGAAAAAACGCGGTGTTTTAAACATATTTCATTACTGCTCCACTCCTATTAGTCATAGCGTGATACTACATAGCCTATGACAATCCCCGATAAATGCACTATTCAACGCAGAAAGAATTTTTAAAATCGCTTTAGTAGATCCAGAGATTACCCCCTACAACGACGTCACAAACACACAAACTTTACCTCTTTATAATATTAGTATAGATAAAGCAGGTTAAGCAATTACGGTGAGGTCATTCCATAGATGGGTGACCGCTCTATGGTATTTCACTTGAGCATCTCCACGCTTCGTAGGACAAGTAAAAAGTCCGGCGTCATAACAGTGTCACAGTCGCACATCAGTGGCCATCCGTTGGCTGTAGAAGAAGGCAGAAGACTAGATGTGGTCCGTTCTAGCACTTTCAGACTCAATACAATAGTTTGTGGATCACCGAAATAATTATCTTGAGTGAGATTCTAACCCGCGACCTTTTGCACGGCAGCAGCCGGAAACACGACCGCTTTGCTACTGAGGCAGTTTTTATAAAGAGGCGGTTTTTTTTAATTGACCTTTCCGAATGACTCTATGGTGCCTGATGTTAAGCATCCAATAGAGTCCAAGAATGGCGAGCACCATGCCATAGAACATATCAAACCTGATCGAAAGCGCGAATTATATAAAAGCCTTTAAAAAGTCTCATTCCATCATCATCAAAACAGCCCATTAATGTCCCACTGCAGGGACAGGCCTCCTCTCGGGACGGAGGGATACTTGGCCTACTAATACCTCGCTGGCCAGACGGATTGGTATAGGGTTTAATTTCAAGTTTTCCTTCTTTTTATTTCGTAAAGATTATATTCACGGATAGTCCCTTAGTCGGTTTTTACGACACCCATGGGATGAGATGGGATGGTGACATATTGTATTCTTACTCCGTCACCACACGGAGAATCTCATTCCATGGCAAACACAAACATAATTATCGCAACAATCGCAGAGATAACATCCGAAGCTCATTTAGTAACCGATAAATACGTAGTTAAGTATAAAGGTAGTATCAGAATGGGTAGCGGCGTCGACTCCCAGCCAGCGTGATTAAATGACAACAATATAAATGATCAACTGTCGCAATTAAGCCAACATGGCCGCCTCATCTATCACGAGGAGATAGCTGAGGTACAGATTTTATTTCTAGCTGTTATCTGGTTGGCAAGGCGTTGTTGCAATTATTCAATATACAGAAGAAATAGTAGACTTTAAAAAAAAAACCATATAGACTTAACTCTTACCAGATACTTGTAATTATCGAACTACGAGTCCGACTTTCCTCTTTGATACAGTTAATTTTACTTTGAATTTACCTGTAACAAACAAAATTCAACATAAATAAAGGTATATAATAAGTATATTCCTTCTGGAAATCTTCCATCTAATCAAAGTAGCTAGTGAAATTACTATTATTTATGGGACTTAGCACCTTGTGCCTCAGGGTGATGGCCACCAAGTAGAAACACTTTGAGCTTTTAAATTGTAACACAGAGTATTCTGCATTCGCCAGAAAGAGCGGTAAGCTAAGGTATAAACTAAGTATTTTAGATTAAAATAATTAGAAGTAAGCCCTTTAATGTAATCTTATAATGTAAGAACCACTTGTAAACTTATGATTAATAAATATTCTATTCTATATTCTATTATGTCGGTCGTTTATAAAAGATAACATCTAAAATATATCCTTCTGATGTCAACAGTTATTCAAATAATCATAGTTTACGTAATAAATAATGATTTATAACTCGTGTGACATTTCGTAAAGGTTAAAAATACAATTAAAAGCGTTGCTTATCAATTATTCATGCAAGAAAACTGTTTGTGTGGTGACATCGTCATTATACTCGTAATAGCGCCTTAATGTCCCAATGCAGGGACAGGCTTCCTTACTGACAAAAGAATACTCGGCCTACTGATACGAACGATCAAAAGTGATGTATCATTCATAACAGCCCATTAATGTAGCACTGCAGGGACGGGCTTACTCCCGTGACGGAGGGAAACTTGGCCTACTAATACCACGCTGGCCAGACGGATTGGTATAGAGTTTAATTTCAAGTTTTCCTTCTTTTTATTTCGTAAAGATAATATTCACGGATAGTCCCTTAGTCGGTTTTTACGACACCCACGGGATGAAATGGGGTGGTGACATATTGTATTCTTTCTCCGCCACCACATATATTATAAAGATAAAATAAAGTGTTGTATGTTTTCGTAGTTATATATTATGTTAGTGGATAGATTTCCTTAGTGGCTTTTATAAACCCATGTTCACAAGCATTTTTTCGATAATTAAAATTCTTTAAAAATTACTGATGGAATAAACCAAAGTTTTAACCGACTTCAAAAAAGGTGGAGGTTTTCAATTCCATTGTATTTTTTATTACTTTAATTTTAATTTTCTGAAAAGCAGAAAAACTTTGAATTGGTAGAGAGAAGATAAAAAAACCTCCTCCTCTTTTTGAAGTTAATTTAACAAACATTCTCTCCTTTTTCGTATTCGGTTAAAACTAAATAAATATGAAAGACACTATATGTTATTTTAACGAATGTCGTGTTCAGAGATCGTGACTCTAACTCCGACTGTTACGTAACACTAATAAGGTTTTAACACAATACTAACACACTATACAGATATGTAATAGAAGTCTAAATAAATACAAATTGTTCTTAAGCAATGCTGCAAGGATGTCTTCTTCTCCGTGTGGTGACAGAGTAAGAATACAATATGTCACCACCCCATCTCATCCCATGGGTGTCGTAAAAAGCGACTAAGGGACTATCCGTGACTATTATCTTTACGAAATGAAAAGAAGGAAAACTTGAAATTAAACCCTATACCAATTCGTCTGGCCAGCGTGGTATTAGTAGGCTAATTATCCCTTCGTCATGGAAGGAGGCCCGTCCCTGCAGTGGGACATTAATGGGCTGTTATGATGAATGCTAAGGATATATCCGAACGGTTAGGACTAAGCAGGTCTCTTCTAATTAGATTGATACCGCTGTGCCCGCTTTATACACTGCAAGCAGAGACTAGTGAAATTATGAAGCTTTAAAGCTTATAAATTTATTTTTGGGGTAGGCAGAGGTTAGCGTATGCATTGGCCATATGACTTCCATGAGTGACATTTACCGTTTACCTACCACCAGGTAGGCTACTTGCAGACCTGCCATCATTAAAAAGAACGTGAAAACTCGTCGAGAAATTGTGAGATCGAGTAGGTAAAATAATATTCGAATTTTAATTAGGGCCCATTAAACCTACCTTAATTAAACATGCCTATTTGAAACTGATTTTCTGTACTTAACTGTTATGTGACTCTAGTGTAATAAGGTTTTGATTTTTGTGTTGGCCTAACAGCGTCATTGTTTCCTTGGTCATCTTGAAGGTTATTTGTTCAAAAAAAGTTAGGTTATTGTAATCGTCAAAGATGTTTTTTAATAAAGAGTTTATTTTATTTTTTAATACGAAGGCCACAGAGTTTTTTATCGATTTCTATTTTTTCGTTGCATTCTCATGATCTATAGGACGCAAATTATATGATGTACATAATTGGTTTTTATTTAAATATAAGAATTATTATTTTGCAATTCCATTAAAAAACTGGCCACTGAAAAATATAAGTTACCACATAATTTTTATGGGTGATTTTCGCACTTTGTTTTTTATATTGCAAAAGAAATCACTAGGCCCTACGTTACGTAAAAAAAAAAATAACATTACCACTCTCCTCTTTTTGAACCAGCTTAAAAAAATCAGTAACCATCTTTATAAAAATCATTGACAACAACAATAACAAAATAAAGAAAAAAGTCTTCCCCCGTGAGAACACAGCCACATCCCAGTACCAGGTGGTATTGAACTCATTAAATAAACCAAATACGTAGATTGGCATGTCGCAACCACATGAAACTAAAAAAACCCACAGGAATAATCTTAGTGTTAAGTAAATACGTACTTAATTAAGCACCACTGTAGTAAATATGTACTTAATTAAACACCACTGTAGTCATTAAGGAGATTTACAGTTTGTTTCATTAAAGTTTATTTTATAATAAGCTCTTGTGGTAGGGATATTACCATGTGGAATAGAATCTTCTGATATTGAGAGTTAAGGGCTTTTCCATCTACGTAAATTAATGGGCAATGCTGGATAACGAGCTATAGACGTTTGAGACGTTTTTTAGAAGGACGTAGGTTTGAATCCTGTCCCGAGCTTTTAATTACGTCTTTTGTCTCTTTCATTTTGTTGGTATTAATTATATAACATTAAGGTAATTTACAATGTCATTAAAGTCGACTAACGGTTAATTCGCAATGATAATATATCTACGAAAACTAAGATTTTAAACCTCAGCAGATCGTCAATTAAAACGCCCTACATGACTGAACTCAATAAAGAAGGAAACCTCTATTTGCTTAGGGAACTCCCCTCTCTGACATAGTCAAAGTTCATGATCAGCGGTGAATGACCACTTACTTACTTGTATTCCTCCTTCAAGCGAAAAATGACTGCAAGGGAAACGAAACTAAAAACTCCGACGTATCACAATCACACTAATCACTATCATAACATTATTCATTTGTACTACCACTCAAAATATATAAAAATACTTGAAATACCAATTATTTCCTATACTTTCAACGATAAAACCAATTACTTTTCCGTATAGTAACGCTTCATAAAATTGGCAATAGCTATGTTCAAGCTTGTTATATGAAATACCGAAGTACAAACGGGAGCTTATATCAATATACGTGAAACAATTGGGTTCCCTTCGAAGTTTTTTATATTGTTGGCTCACATTTTGAATTTAAAATGTATGGTTAAATTAAAACTTTATTTAGATTTTTAGAAATTGGTAATGTCTGGAAATGTATGTGAAATGGAGGCATAGTAACAATAGCAATTCAACATCTGTGTCACAGAGTTCTTAGGTTCTATTCACGCTCAAAGAAATTTTTTGCGTTATTGTCACCCAGAGGGTAGTAGAGAGAGCAATGTTGGGAGTTTCCTTACGTGATTGAGGAATCAAAAATGAGGAGATAGCCAAGAGAACCAAAGTCGCCGGCATACATCCGGTAAAACCAATGGATGAAAAAGGCACAGGACCGTACAGGGCAAAATATTTGTATGGAGCCTATGTCCAGAAGTGGACGTCCTTTAGCTAATATGATGATGATGAATCTGCATCCAATAAACTATTTACACTCTCTTTCTTTCCAATAATCACTTCATCATCATAATCATACCAGCTTATTAATTTCCCACTGCAGGGACGGGCCTCCTCCTGTGACGGAGGGATACTTGGCCTACTAATACCACGCTGACCGGACGTATTGGTATACGGTTTAATTTCAAGTTTTCCTTCTTTTTACTTCGTAAAGATAATATTTACGGTTAGTCCCTTAGTCGGTTTTTACGACACCCATGGGATGAGATGGGGTGGTGACATATTCTATTCTTACTCCGTCACCACACGGATAATGACTTACCGTGACCCATATCCTTTACCATAAAAACTATTTGATAGCATCAAACCGCCCGTTGTATTTATTAGGTAGCAAACACGTAGGTTATATGAAACTGGCGAACTCATTGGTCGTTAAGATAAGAATTCGATTGTTTTAATAGGGGTGCGGTCACATTCGTATACCCTGAGGTCTTCTATACGTATTTACTTGGGTGAGGGTGAGGTTGCAATGTTGTGATGAAACAACTGAAAGACGACGTTGCGTATTATGCATGTGGTGAGGGTCTGACCACTCATTTTCATCTCACAATAGTAAAAAAATTCTCTGTGTGATAATGGAGTAAAAATACAATATATCACCACCCCTATCTCATCTCATGGGTGTCGTAAAAACCGACTATGGCACTATTCGTGAATATTATCTTTACGAGAAAAAAAGAAGGAAAACTTGAAATTAAACCCTATACCAATCCGTCTGGCCAGCGTGGTATTAGTAGGCCAAGGATGCCTTCGTCATGGGAGGAGGCCTGTCCTTGCAGTGGGACATTAATGGGCTGTTATGATGATAGTAAAGAAGGGAAGCTTGACAAAAACAGAGATCTATATGTGAGCCTTTTCCTTCTGACCGTATTCAGCTACAGAAACTGGCTACAATTGTGAGCTTCCTTGGTCTCATGTGACTGACGTAGCGAATCTTTGCAGATAAAACGTCCGACACAATAATATAATGCTGTGCTGGATGATAAAGCCTTTCGTTTCAAGCTTGGAGACTTTAGCTGGTATAGTGTCTACAACATGGTCGGTCTACCACTACTTCCTCGCGATGTGTAACCAATAATAATCCAAAAACATGAACAATATTAGAAATCAGTAATATTTATTTGTCAAACATAGGTTACAGAGGTCTTAAAATTATATTACACCGCTATGTTTTGTCATTACGACATCATCATTAATGATGATTACGGCATACAAATAATATATGTAATAATAAACAATTCAATACGAACATGTCAATAATTAATTTAATTAAATAAAATTGCTAAAATTAACAATAATAATACACCACAATAAAATAAATTAAATAAATTGTTACAATTATTGGTTTGTTCGGTCATTAAATATTCCTCCACAGTATAATAAATATGTCTTCTCAATTAGAAATGACTTGATCCTACTTTTAAACTCATGAAAATGATCTATGTCTATTATTGTTTTAGGTAGGTGATTGTAAATTCGAGGAATCATGCAAAACACAATTTTTTTCATACCTTCCGAGAGTTATAATAAGGCAGGTAGAACCGAGTAAACATCTAGTAAACGATATTTTCCAGAGCCCCTACCTCCTTGTCGTCACTTGTCAATGAGCCAATTTCGATGGTCATAAATTGTGTAAGCTTTATCACGAGGCCAGACTATAAATGTGGGACAAACAAGCTCATTTTTCACGTCATATTTTGAAAACCTTTCTCTATGTCCATTAATTTGATGTCCGTTTGTTTGTACGTTATACCTATTTTATATATTTTTTACAAATGATTTTGTCTAATGAAAAGGGTGGCGTGGTGGAAGGCTGTGGATCGCTGTTATGAAGTATATTATCTCATGTAATGGTGACAGAGTAGAATAAATGGTCACCACCTAATCTATAAAATAGATTGTCTAGTAGCCATCAGTGGCGAAGGGTGGATTTTTATAAAAGGGAAGCCGAAGATTCCGTGGACTTTTGTTCTACTTTATATTACTATTATTCTGTAGTTCATAGGTATTCGTGAGAAAATGTTTCGATTTTACCTAGTTGTCCCGAACTCATAAACTTAAAATACGAAAATGTTTCTCTGTTTGGAAGACTTCTTTGATCAATTAGATTAATTGTTTATATTGCTATATCCTAAATGATTCTACATACCTACTTACTTACTTTTAGAACCTGAGAATACTGTCTGTAAGCCACTTACTTATACGTATCGAAATGAGATAATTGTATTAAAATGTTTCGTAAATCCACAGCGCCGGCGTTTCTTATATTTATAATTCAATTTCGAGAATGATGTTTTATCGCACATCACATAATAGGATAGTCAATATAATATAACACTATTAACCTGTCCCTTATAACAACAAACTATTAAATTTGCTGAAAACAATACAAACAAGTACTTACAAAAATATTCCATAGGATCCCAACGCACTACGACAAAAATAAAGTCAACCAATGCACAACACATAATACACAATCATAAATAATTAAACATACAAATTTTACTACTTTAAACAAGAAAGCGAATTTTATAACCTATTTGCAGAAAATAAATACAAATATCTGTTTTTTCTTCAAATGGTCCTATCGTTTACCGATGATTCTGCCAAAGTCAAGACGCAAGCCGTATAAAAATATAAAAACAAATAAATATAATTAAAAACTAAAAATTCAGAAGAAAGGCTGATTTCTATCAGATTTAAATAATTGATAAAAACAAAGGAATGTCAATGGCAAATTAAGTACTTAACGTGAAATGAAATGAAACTTCGTTACAATTGGTCGGTCCACTGGTTGCAATAGTGCTTTCTCGCTCTCGCAATGTTGTAGTTGTATCTTTTATCCTTGTCATAAGCCGATGGCCACCGGCTTATATGGTACCTTAGATCGACGAATACAAAGTGTCACGTGACCGTACGATTTCCGTACAGTCTGTTGTACTGGATTCCTAATTTCGCGACCGGCTTACTGCGCTCCGCGCATGCGCGCTTTAAGTACTCTCTGACTGAACCATAACAAGTTGTTAGTTGACAACCTTTAATTACAAGATGGCGTTATGAGTACGTAAATAATTATATTGAAAATTATTATTACTGTAATTATTATTGCGATTTACGTAAGAGAATACTTTTTTGTTTTATATTATTTTGTATTGAGTGGATGTTGCGTCATTGATTTATAATTGATTAATAGACAATGCTAAGCGGTTTTTGCAAAGGTAAGCCGGTAGGAATCGAGTTATATGGACACTTCGCCACTAGTAGCCATACTACAAGCTCTAATTAGTTAGGAACAAAATAGAGCTTTGTAAAAGTGTGTGGAGTATTAAAAATATTATAATATAAACATAAGTAATAAACTGTACAAGTAATTGTTTCCAAGAAAGCCATATTACAAACAAATTGAATGTTCTTTGAAAACAAAGTTATATAAGCGAATAAATTTTATCTTTTATAATTATATAAGAATACTAGCTTTTGCCCGCGGCTTCGCTCGCGTTATATTCGAGGTAGCACTGTTACCCTGTCCTGGACACAAAAAAAGAAAGTAGCCTATATTACTCTCCATCCCTTCAACTATGTCCACTTAAAATATTACGTCAATTTGTCGCTCCGTTTTGCCGTGAAAGAAAGACAAACAGACACACTTTCCTTTTTATAATATTAAGTATGGATAATATCTCGTTTTACGAAGCTATGATATGATACATAGCATTATTGCTTACCACACAGACGCATCTAACTTATCTTATATAATAGGTCGGTGGCCAATTCGCTTAATAAGCGAAGGAAAAGATTTGTCCTAAAAGGCCGACAGGTTCACTTAATAAGCGAAGTTCTTTTTTTTTTTTTTTTGGAACAAGTTTGGCATAATGCATGTTAAACTTCTTACACAAATAGACATTTCACCTCCTTAGTCCTTATGTTTACGATTACGACATATTATAAATATTTAGCAACAATTTTGAAATCTAAGGTCCCCGCGTAAAAAAATTAAAAAAATCTCTATTATTTAAAGTAAGGAAATGGAAATTTGGAAATATGGGTATTTAACGTTTTAGTGCATTTGTATTATGATTGATAACGCTTATAAGTGACAAAATAGTTATTTGCGCGGCAAACCGGGCGCAAGCTTGTGCAACTTTTTCAATGTTTTACATGATAAACAGTTGGTAATTAAAGCAAATTGTTGTGATTGCAATATGTTATCTGTGTCTTAATATGACTATTAGACATGTTATTTAATTTTAAAAAATTGCAAGACATTGAAAAAGGTTCTGACATTGATAGCGAGTTTTAGAGATTTATGAATATTATTATAATGTTGGAGTCAGTAGGGATGAATAAGACTTGGATAGATTAAATTCGTAAAAGTATTTTATATTTTCTTTATTATGTTGCCCAATAAAAAAGAATTACAAATTCAACACTTAGAACAAAACATTATAAGATTGTAAATTTTATAATTTGCAGGTACGTTTTCATTTTACATTGTAATGTATTTCTCCGAAACATAATAAATAATCTGTAAATATTATTATTATGTTTACCATTACCACTCTTTCTCGTAAATATTATCATGTATTTTTAATTATCTTTTACGACCTCTGGACCTCGGCCTAGTATTAATAGCGGATTACTAAGGTTCTTGTAAAGCTAAATATTTTTATTGTGCTTATCGCTTTTTTTATTTAATTTATTCCTAAAAAATACAAAATAAGGCATATTTTGTATTTCATTTTGAGTTTTTTTTTAAATATAGTGAATTTAAGTAGTATAAAAAATAAATAGTATTAAAACAATCGTTTAAATTATTTCTATCCACTTTTCAATCAGAAAAAAAAAAAAAAAAATAAGCAATATACCCGGATGAAATTAAATAAATCAGTACACAATAATATGTTAGATTATTTTACAACAATTACAACGACTTCATTTTCACCCTACTACGATCATAGTGCTAGAGATTTCTTTATTTTAATAGCCTAGAAAAACGCTGTTCTTAAACCTAGAAAAACGCTGTTCTTAAACCTAGAAAAACGCTGTTCTTGAGTTTTGGCTCCATCTTTTATCAATGATTCTGCCAACGACATGGGTGTAGAAAACCTTTTGTATCGACATTTCAAGAAAAAAAAAAAAAAAAAAAAACCTAAAGTACCGCGGCCCAAGCGACAATAACTGACAAATGACAGAACCGCTTGAGTGGATAACACGCCCAATTAATCTCTAAAAGCATTACATAATGACATTAATGACATTTGACAACACCCACCCGTCACGTTTGACAGATATGATTGATAGCTATTTATATCTACACTAGCTTTCACCGGTGACTTCGCTCGCGTGGATGTGAAATGTCACTTTATATTAGAGCCTTTTTTGTTAATATGAGGCATAATGTTATATTGTTGAAGACATCCTCTAGTTTAAGCGAAATTTAAGCCAAAATCTCTGTTTTAATTGAGTATAATTAACCCATCGTTGTCCGTGTGGTTACGGAGTAAGAATACAATATGTCACCACCCCATCTCATCCCATGGGTGTCGTAAAAACCGACTAAGGGAATATCTGTGAATATTATCTTTACGAAATAAAAAGAAGGAAAACTTGAAATTAAACCGTGTACCAATCCGTCTGGCCAGCGTGGTATTAGTCGGCCAATACCCCTCCGTCACAGCTGAAGGCCCGTCCCTGCAGTGGGACATTAACGGGCTGTTATGATGAATTATGCCAACTCCCATATTGTGTCGTGTAGACTGTTGCTGACGCTAAGATGGATTCCCCAAATAATAATAAAGTCATCTGATGTACTAACATAAAGAAATAAGGTTCGAATCAAATGTCAAACTTAAAAGTAAATCAATATTGCTTTTTTCTTTTTTTTTTTAATTGTCTTTTCAGAATGACTATACACCACTATAGTGCCTGATGTTAAGCATCTATTAGAGTCCAAGAATGGCGAGCACCATGCCAGCTACAATATTTGTAGAGGCATGAATGTCTCTTATATTATGTCTCTTTCTTTAGGTTCTTTATAAGATAAATGATTAATAAATGATTAATAAATGATTAATAAATAAATAATACGTCGCGTGCGGCGCACCGTCTTGAGCGCACGTATACAAGACTATCCTATCGCGTCAATGTCATTTTTTTTCTTAACCTACCCTCCCTAGTGTTTATTATAAAAAATGGATGAAAACGATGTTGAAAGCATATTGAGTGTAAATAGTGATAAAAATGATGAAGAAAGTGAATCTATGGAGCAACAAACCAGCAGAGAAAATGAGAGGTTAGCTGTAACACAAAAATTAAGTGAAAAACGCTTGAGGGACGACAGTGAGAGCTTTGATGAAGAAGGGGAATTTATGACTGTTAGAGGAACAAAAAAACGTAATAGAAGACCATCCAATAATGGCGAGTCTGAAGTAAACTACTCTGCCAATACAGGTTTATACAAACAAATAAAACATGAGATTTGCATAACAGCTATGGAAGTTTTACCGAAACAGATTGGACTAGCAAAAATATTTAGAAAAGAAAATATTGGAGGTATAACTGCAGTTAAATACAAAAACCCTTATAAGGTATTAATTCAATTTTCAAGTGAGGAAGAGGCGGAAAAGTTATGCGTGTCTAAACGTATAGAAGAATTAGGATTTCGATGTCAATCTACACAAAATATCAGTCTTTCGTATGGCTTAGTTAAAAACATAGACTTAGAAATCGAGGAAGAAGAAATGAAGAATTTATTTAGTTGCCAAGTAGAAATTATTTCTGTTAAAAGAATGAAACGATTCATTGAAAATGAATGGAGAAATTGTGAAACAGTTCGCCTATGTTTTAAGGCACCTACATTGCCTCCTTATGTGGTATGTTACGGCTGCAGGTTCAAGGTGGAGCCATATGTATTCCCAGTGACGCAATGTTCAGTTTGCTGGAAGTACGGACATATACAACGACAGTGTCCGACTAAGAAAATTATTTGTCCTAAATGTGGAAATCACCATGCGAATTGTGAAACCACACAATATTGCTGTGTTAACTGCAAAGGGCCACACATGGCCCTAAATAAACAATGTCCTGTATTCTTGAAAGAGAAAAAAATTCGTTTAATAATGTCCCAAGAAAACTGCACTTACAGGAAAGCTTTAGATATTTATTTAATTAAAAGAGTTGTGGAAAACTATAGTATAAGCGAAACTCCTTCTAGAAACATCAGTTTGGGACGCGACACTCAATGTACGGAATCGCAGACTCCTGGCGAACTACTAATAAATGATAGTAACATCAGCTACAGGGATATACTGCTTAAAAAGAATAAAAGTAATACGGTAAAAGATAGAAACAAAAAAGCAGACGAATCAATACCCTCTGGAAGTGGTAAGAACAAAAGTTACTCACAAAATATGTTCGAACCTCTCTTGGAAGTTAGATCGCAGGCTAATGAAGAACAAGAAATAAATGAAATAGAGAGCGAAAGTTGCGAAAGAAAGGAATCTAAAATTAAAAAGTTTTGTAGAAGAATTAAAAATATTGCGTTATCTGACAATAACTGGAAGGAGAAAATTATTTTAATAGTGAAGATTATAATAGAGGAATGTAAAATATATTTGGTACAAGTATTTAAAGAAGCTGATTGTTTTAACAGTATTTTAAAATTATTTATAAATGGATAACACACGGAAAGAAAGCATTTTAAACATAATACAGTGGAATGCACAAAGCCTGCGACCCAAATTACTTACACTGGAAAGTCTGTTAATTCAAGATAAAATACATTTAGCGATTATTAGTGAGTCGTGGCTAGAAATTGGAGCAGATATCTCTATAAGTGGGTACACCTTTTATAGGAGAGACAGAGGAGACTCGTATGGCGGTGTTGCGGTAATAGTACACAACTCACTGCAGGTACAAAGACTAAGTACTACTTTGCATAACACAGGTATAGAAATAATACATATTAAAGTTCTAAATTGTAGTAACCTAGAAAATGTAGTATCCCTATACTGCCCCTCGAGTGTAAGAGCGACGCAATTTGATTGGGATAGTTTGTTTTCTTTATTGTCTAGAAAATCGTTAATAGCCGGTGATTTTAACGCACATCACTCCAATTGGTCGTACAAATCAGACACTAGAGGGATGCAAGTATTAAATTCAGCATTAGACAATGGATTTGTAAGTCTAAATGATGGTCAATCGACTAGAATAAAAATAGTTAATGGTGTTGTTCAAAGGTCTTCGCCTGATGTGACATTTGCCTCATCAGACACAGCTATTAAATTTATTTGGAATGTTTCAAATGAATCTTTAGGCAGTGACCACTTAATTATTAAATTAAAATTAGATTATCTTAGTAACAACATTAACATTAAAAGAAGGAATTACAAATTAGCTAATTGGACGTGTTATAGAGAAACTTTGAATGACCTTTTTGCAACACCTATTGATTCAAATGATATACAAAACAAATATAACTTTTTTATCGACTCTGTTAATTACGCTGCCAACAAAAGCATTCCTCTCATTAAAGTCTGTAACAACCCTGTAAATAAATTTAGACCTAAACATTATTGGAATACCGATCTCTCCAGATCTGTTGCTTTGCGACGACTTGCCTTAAAACAGTTTCGTCGTAATCCAACCCCTAATAACCTCACAATATTAGAACAACGTATTAGTGATACATACAAGGCAATACGAAAAGCGAAGCAGCAGAGCTGGAAAGAATTTTGTAGTAATATAGATGAATCTGTATCGGCTCCAGAGATGTGGCGACGAATGCGATGGATGAAAGGATACAAAAAGTCTACTTTCCAACCCACAGTAAGTCAAATAGAAGAGTTACTATCTAGTCTAGCTCCTGACTCTGTTATTCCAATAATACCCACCATTAGTTCGTCAAACACATCTTTGGAAACCGACTTTAACATAGGAGAAATGGAGAAGTGTATTAAAAAAAAGGACACTGCTCCTGGTAACGACCTTATTACATACTCGATGATGTATAATTTACCAAGAATAGCTAAAATGTATCTTTTAGATTTATATAACGATATTTTCACATACAGCTTTGTGCCCCTGCAATGGAGATGTGTACAAATAGTTCCGATACCCAAAATTTGTATAGATGCAAACAATGTACCTAAACTAAGACCTATTGCACTCATGTCATGTGTCTGTAAGATATATCACACTATGATTAATAAGCGACTAGAATGGTATGTTGAGAAAAACAATTTTTTGTCACACAAAACTATAGGTTTTAGGCGAGCTCAATCAAGTCAGGATGCATTAGTTCGATTAATCTGCCAAATTCAAATAAATTTTTCTAAAAACGTGCCTACATTAGCGTGCTGCATTGATATTGATAATGCTTATAACAATGTCCTAATTGATAAGGTAGTTGACACTTTAGAAGAAATTAAAGCTGGCTATAAAATATCTAAATATATATGGATGTTTCTTAGTGAAAGGCGACTGTTTATAAAAAATGTTGATTCTGAGTTATGTCGATGGACACACACAGGGATTGCTCAAGGTGACCCATTATCACCCCTTATTTTCAATATTGTAACCCATAAAATCTGTCTTAACATTAATAACGTTATGATGTGTCAATATGCTGATGACTTTATTCTATATTCTTACACTAAAAGATTAAATGACAGCGTTAATAATATGCAAAATGCTTTATATGCAATGTCTATAATGTTAGAAGATATTGGACTTCAAATATCCAATACTAAATCCAAATACTGTATATTTAGCAGAGGACATTGTAAGCAACAAGCTACTTTAGAAATAAAAGGGTTTAGGATAGAACAAGCAGAATATATAAAGTACTTGGGTATGTGGCTCGATAGGTCACTTCGTTGGTCTACACACATAAATAAAACTCACGAAAAAACCCAAAAATATTTAAATTTATTAAAAGTACTATCTGGGTGTCAATGGGGTGCCCATACAAAACATATCCGTAGACTATATATTGCACTCATACGTAGTAGACTAGACTACGGGAGTTTTATGTATGATAATAGTGCGAATGTCCACATCTCAAAATTAGACAAAGTACAAAACCAGAGTTTGAGAATTATAGGCGGGTTTATACGAAGTACTCCAATTCATGCCATGGAGAGTGAGATTTGTATCCCACCCCTATATGTACGTAGACACTACCTAGCTGTTAAGTATATGTTAAAAGCACAATCATGGTCCGACAGTCAAATAATTCAATCCTTAACCGAACTTGGCACTCTTTGTAACAACAGATTTTGGCAAAATAAAAAAATACCTTTGTTAGTAACGGTATATAATATCACAAAAGAAGAACTTTTAAGTAATAGTTTTATATTAGAAATGTTCACTTTAGATACTTGGATCACAAATATTTGTAACAATAACATAATTAAATGTCAACTAGAATCTGTACTAAAGAGCAAAAAAGACTACAACTACACCGCACTGAAATATGATATTCTTGAAGAACTAAGAATAAAATATGACGGCTGGCACAAAATATATACTGATGGTTCAAAGAGTGTCAATGGGACCGGTGCTGCATATTATGACCCTAGTAGTAAAGCTAAGGGATGTTTTAAGATTAGCAATAAGCATTTATCAATAATGACGGTGGAACTCACCGCAATATCACAAGCATTAATATATATAAAAAATTCAAAATTTACTAAAATAGTTATAATTACTGACAGTAAAAGTGCTCTTCAACATATAGCTCGATGCGCCTCTGGTCTCAGAGGGGTTTCGACAGCTTATGACATATTAAAGCAAATTTACCAGTTAACTCTTAGAGATATTGAAGTTATATTGCAGTGGGTACCATCCCATGTCGGTATACTAGGTAACGAGGAGGTAGACTCACTAGCAAAAAAATCTGTTTTTGATGGTTCTCCTATATATATTAAAAGTCATTACTCAGAATTATTAATTAAATATAAAACTAGCTGTTACGATATGTGGAAAGAATATTTTGATGTCAAGTCTAAAGAAAAGGGTATTTGGTACCGTACGATGCAATCAGAACCTCCTCGTGTCCCCTGGTTTGGCGACATTAATTTAAATCGGAAATTTATAATATTAGCCCATAGATTAAGAACAGGACACATACCACTCAACAAGTTTGGGCATCTCATGAAAAAAGTAAACAGTCCTAACTGTGACCTGTGTGACAAGGTCGAAGATGTCTATCACTTGTTGGTGGAATGTGTCCGCAACAAAGCTGAAAGAGAGACCTTGGTTCGCGAGTTGAAAATAAATAATTTAGATATTGGCGTATTCCAGGGTTTCTTAACTCACCCTAGCAGTGATGAGGCAATTAGAATTTATAAGTTTATTCATAAGACTCTTAGCACTTAAGTTATTATTTAGTTATAGGATATGATGAGGCTGACTTGGTCATAAATGACCACAAGCCTCTAAATAAAAAAAGAAAAAAAAAAAAAAAAAAAAAAAAAATAAATAATAAATAGGTTCGTTTATTCATGCAATTCATATGCTACCAACCTTGACTATTACATAAACTGATATAATTAATTAACAATACACAACAATAGGTGTTAATTTACTCTAAGTAATAAGTAGGTACGGTCGACAAAAAAATATTCAATGCCAATGCATTAGTTTCCGGTAATGCGTTTGCACGATAAATGTAATTATAAAAATAGCGAACCGTGTCCATTACAATTGTTAGGTTCACTTCCCGGATGGCGAATAAGTGGTAGCCATTTAAGGAAGATCATTGTCCCCATTCATTATCTACATAATCTACCAAGAAAATGGTCAGTTTGTATAATAATAATAGAGAATTGATATTATATAATTATGAGGTATTACTTTAGTGCAGCCAACCAAAAATCAAGAATACGGGTTTTCATCAACCCATCTCAAATTAAATAAATAAATAAACCTCACACAATCACGCCACCTAGTCCTAAACTAAGCAAAGCTTCTACTAAGGGTACTAGACTACGGATAAACATACCTAAATACTTTTTTTTGTAAATAGATACATGTTATACATAGAAAACAATCAGACTAATGCAAAAACAATCATGTTCATGCACATAAAGATTTGGATCAAGCGGGAATCGAACCCGAGACCTCTGCGTAGCAGCCATGTAATATACCGACTGACCACAGAGGTCGTCAATAAATATGAATAAAATTGTAAAAGAAGACCAATACAGAATAGACTTCATAAGTTATACGTGTTTCAAATAAATGGTATTTCCAACATTGTTTTTAAGATGCGTCAGTTTGATAAAAACAATTCAAAATTAAAGGTATTTCCGATATATTTTTAAGATAATCAAAACAGTTATTAGGTATTACTCACACTTAATGTTTACTCGCTACATTATAACAACACGCATGTGGGCGTAAGTGTGAACGAACTCTATACAGTCGCGTACGCATACCATTTACCACCATATTACCACCCACGATACATTAAACCTCTGGCCTCTTTCATAAACAAGATGAATGCTTTGTCATGCCGGTTTAACTTTGTGTTTAATGTGATTATTAATTAGGATGTCTTGTTAAGTTCTTTGTTTGGTAACGGAGTAAGAATATAAAGTGTCTCTAGCCTATCTTATACCGTGGGTGTCGTATAACAGACTAAGGGTAAATGCACAATATCATCATCATCATCATAACAGCCCATTAATGTCCCACTGCAGGGACAGTGTTTATGGAATAGTCATGGCGCACCGCCATTTCCAAAAAAGGCAGACTCAGGACTCCATTCACCTTGTGTCCTCACAAGGTGAATGGAGTCCTGCCTTTTGGCTGTGTCCTCACAAGGTGAATGGAGTCTGCCTTTTGGCTGTTCCAAGCGATAAGTATTGTAAACTAGCTGACCCGTGCCCACTACGTTGGGCGGCGAAAAAACGCTTTCCTTTTTTAAACATATTTCATTACTGCTCCTCTCTTATTAGTCATAGCGTGATACTATATAGCCTATTGCATTCCCCGATAAATGGCCTATTTAATACAAAAAGATTTTTAAAAATCAGTTCTGTAGATCCAAAGATTACCCCCTACAACGTCACAAACTTACAAATAAACACACAAACTTTACCTTTTTATAATATTATTAGTATAGAGTATTATCCATCTCCTATCCATCATCCACAATCTCCGTGTGGTGACGGAGTAAGAATACCAGTGTGTCACCACCCCATCTCATCGCATGGGTGTCGTAAAAACCGACTAAGGGACTATCCGGGAATATTATCTTTACGTAATAAAAAGAAGGAAAACTTGAAATTAAACCCTATACCAATCCGTTTGGTCAGCGTGGTATTAGTAGGCCAAGTATCCCTCTGTCACAGGGAGAAGGCCCGCCCCTGCAGTGGGACATTAATGGGCTGTTATGATGACAGGTATTTAAAGTTTAAATAAAAATCTTACTCCAACCAAAATGTTGATACTAAGAAAATTCATCTATACTAACATCGCGTTAGACAGATATTTTACATTATTCGCGCATTATTTTAAAACTGCATATCTTTTAAACTAATAATCGGATCTCATCGCTGTAAAGGTCAATTTTGTTTAAAATTAAATAAATATAATGATTAACGTATTTATTTTGATAAGAGTCAATACCATATACAAAATACCTTTACAAAAAATGCATTTCTTTAAATCAAATTTGATTATTATAAAAAAGGTCGTAGTGAGTCAACCTGAGAAGATAGATATATGCTATCTTTGACTTAATTGTAAAACTTTTTTAAAGGTACAATTCTCTAATACATCATTTCAGTATATCTCCAGACGTTTAAGCAGCAGAAGCAAAATAAACGTTTTTAAGCGTCCCTTTTATAAACATATTTCATTACTGCTCTACTCCTATTAGGCATAGCGTGATACTTTATAGCCTATGATACTCCCCGATAAATGGACTATCAAACACAGAAAGAATGTTTAAAATCGGTTCAGTAGATCCAGAGATTACCCCCTACAACGTCACAAACACACAAACAAACAAACACACAAACTTTACCTCTTTATAATATTAGTATAGATAATAAGAATATGATTTTATTTCCTTTACTACGAAAAGTTATACTGACCTTAATTTCAAATACTTGTTACTTACAAAGAGTATGCAACTCTACACGTTTCTATGTTCTAACATAGTACGTTACAAACATACATAAAAGCAATTTCCTAATAGTTCTGTTTTCAGAGAACATTAAGTTTAATTAAACTGTTTTTGAACGACCAACTAACACCGAATACACGTCATTAATTTTCCTACTGCAATGAAGGGCAGCCTTTCAAGTGCCAGTGGGAAACGTGGCCTACAACAACGCGAATGGCCATACGGTTTTGTTCAGATTTTTGGTCAAGATTTTTTTACTTTGTTTTCATTGTAGGTCATTATTTGTGATGATTCGTTGGTTAACGACACCAAGTATTTACTCAGTAATTACGTAGGGACAGCCATTTTTTTTTTGTTAATACATAAATACAACCAAATCAACAACAAAAAGTATTTAGATACACTATATACTACTTGTAGTCTACAAAAAACATAAACAGTATACGAGTCAACACATTTCTATGTTCTAATAAAGTCCGTTCAAAACACAAACAGACATAAAGACAACTCCCTAATTGTTCTGTTTTCAGAGAGCACTAAGCTTAATTAAACTCTATCTAAAAACCTAGAAACAGTTTTTGAACGTACAACTAACACCGAACAGTTGGGTACAGTATAAGTTTTGTTAGGTTGTGTATTTGAAAGGCTTCGAAGTGCTTCGGGGCACGCGGGACCGATTGTACCTACCATAGAGGTTTATATACGCTGTTTTAATTTTTTTTTATCTTATTCATGTATTTCTTTTTTGTTATAGGTTGGTAGGTATTGTTTGTGATATTTTCTTTAGCTACATATTAAATAATTAAGTCACTATACAACATTACCCAGATTAGATTTCTATGTGTAATAAATAAAAAATAATTCCTATGTTGTTAAACTATGTTTATCCCGTAATGCAAGCTCTGCTTAGGTTCACACATTGTAAGTCCAGTAGTAACTCTTTACTCCGAGGCCATCCAGAGAACTGGTATCGCTAATGTTACTGTGTTAAGGTGGTTAAAGGAGTGAAATTACAGGTCTATAAAACAAAAAAAATATGTTCCATAGACCGGGTAGAGCTAAATGAACAACACACACGATTATTGTGTAAACCAAGTCACCTACATTGAAATGAAGAAAGGAAAGCTTAAAACAGACCCTACATATCTAACGGGACATCTAAGACTTCCAAGAACTGTGTTAAAAGAAAAAGAAACTAAATGTTATATAGGTACATTTTCAGTTGTCCCTTATGCGTAGGTTACGTCGTCAAAACAAAATTGTACAGCTCAGAAACGATTCTTACAAATTGGAATCTCATGCATAACAATATAAGGTTACAATTCAATTGTCTGTTATTTTTATATCCCTATATAATTTTTCATATAACTGTATCAAGGACGTCCTGGTCCTTTCTTTTTACGTACTTTCCCGTCTGCCATAGTATAGAGTAGTAAGAAGACGTCTAGATCGGTACCGCTATGCCAGTATTATATAGCAGTGAGGTTAATGATACAGAATCAACATGTACCGGACTTAAGTGCCACCGCTACACTGCAGAGACCATACAAGTCCGAACAAAGCGGCTCAGCACTTCGTACATGTGCAAAACCATCAAACAATGGAACTCTTTGCCATCCCACGTGTTACCTTCAAACTACGATCCTGGTTCTTTCAGGGCGAGGCGTGAAAAAAGCATCGTCTGAAGCCGCCATAGTGGAGACATTCATGCCTCTACAAATATTGTAGCTGGCATGGTGCTCGCCATTATTAGACTCTAGTGGATTCTTAACATCAGGCACCGTAAAGTCATTGTAGGACAATTAAAAAAAAGAATGTTTTGTATATGGTAGGCAGCGTCTTGGCTTTTCTGTGACAATGCTGCATGAGCGGCGTTTCGCTTAGCGTCAGGTGCTTGTTTCTCTGGCTGGTTAAATAAAAAATGTCCCTATAAACTGTAGAAAATGGTTTTAGAGGAACACCCTAAGCTTTAGTTTGTGTATCTATTGGGCGCGCGACAAACTTCCCTGCCTTAGGCAAAACCGACATGTCTAGACGGATTTAGTAAACTGTGTCTATTAGATATCCCATGTCATAAATCTAGTTCTAGCACAGATCCAGACTTTGACTTCTCTTTATGTAAATACAAGCTGACCTGTGCCCACTTCGTTGGGCGGCGAAAAAAACGAGTCCCTTTTTTAAACATACTCCATTACTGCTCCACTCCAATTAGTCATAGCGTGAAACTATATAGCCTATGACACTCCCCGATAAATGGACTATTTAACACAGAAAGAATTTTTAAAATCGGTTCAGTAGATCCAGAGATTACCCCCTACAACGTCACAAACACACAAACTTTACCTCTTTATAATATTAGTATAAATTAGGCAAACTCGACGGATCCAGAAGGATCTAGTTATCTAGGTCAGATATGGTATGTCAGGTGAGGTATGCCTCATAAAAGATCTAGTTCTAGCGCAAATTTTGTCTGTTCTGTCGCGCCGTGACTCCTCTTTAAGTTAGGTTTAAGAGTCATGAGCAAATCGAACTCAAAACAAAAGCTTTTCTTTGTACAAAAAGAACATATTTTCCAAAGCAAAGAGCACCCAATTTATATGTCATAGAAAATTATTAAATCCAATCTCGATCGTGATCCCTCGAATACAAAATTTCTATAAAATATTCGAGATACAAGAACTGACTGAATTAGGGATGTTATGTAACTGTATAACCGTATCCGTAACCAACAAGTATCGAGAGTTATAATAGATCCGTATCTGATTTTTGAATTTACGTTGTTTCAAAGATTTTTATAAACCAATAAAAAAGTAGCCAATAAAAATAATAAAGTCGTTTCTTTTGCTTTTGTAAGGTTAAGTTCCACCTGGGTTCGTACAATCAGCGGAGTTTTATTACACTTTATCATACTTATACAAACAAAATTCAAAACAGAATAATTATACGTTCAATGTACACTGTACATACAATAATACAACAGAGTGGGACTAAATAGCCTCAGCTCAGTCTCAGTCAATAGTTTGTTTTGCTGTTTAGACAACACTAGTTGAGCTATGTCTTAAGAAACTTTAAACTATTCATTTACATTCGCAAGCCCGCAGCAAGCTATAATTTAAAAAAAAATTATGGTAACATAAATTTTGTAGTTATAAGAAAATCAGAGTTAATTTACTTTACATTCGCATCAAAACACTAAAAATATCCGTATCGCGATCCAAAATATAAATTCTCACACACTACCCTACCTTGAATATACTTTCACACTCAAAACATCGGATCCTGGCGTACACATAAACATAAAACACACAAAATATTGTAAAGTACACAAGGAAACCCAAGAAATATTGATACTAGGAACATTTACGGCGTTTGCCTCCCAGGATAAACCTCAGAATATAATGTATAGAGCTAATATATTCTGACTATGACGAGTAAGAGGGTTTTATGGCCCGACGTGTAAACTCTCTTTACTTTGCACTCACACTATTTATAGTGTAAATATGGGGTTCGTAGTTATTTTAGGACATAATATAAGGTCAATATTGTGATTGACATCGCTTTGACATCGAGTAGAGGCGAGCTAAGGGCCTCTATTATACTAACTAAAAAGCTACTGTCACGAAAAGGTGTCTTTTAGAACATGTCTGACGTGGCAACAGACTAAAATTACAGTCACCAACTTATCTGATAAAGACACTTATTAGAAGTTAATATCTCAAGCAAAGAAGGATACCTATTTGATAAGTCCCGATACCACCCCGCCTCAAGGCACAGTTTTATTTTCAACCGACTTCAAAAAAGGAGACGGTTCTCAATTCGGTTGTATTTTTATGAATATAAGCTGTTATGAACTTGTACCTATTACTGAAAGTACTGGCTGAATACAGGTAAAATTTTTCCAAAACTGTAACATTCCTATTTATTTTAATTAAATTGAAAAATTGTTATAACTTAAGTATGTAATTAGTTTATAAGCAAATTTTGCATGCCTTTGTAATGGCAAAACATGGAGGACTTATTATACAGGGTGTTTGGTACATCATAATATGGTAAAAAATAACTTTACATCGATATCTAAAATATGTTAAGGTTAAAACCGGCTAGGTGAGCGAGGAAAGACGGGTAATGACCTCTTCTATCAGCTATTTCAATTTGGCAAACGATGTACCAAACACCCTGTATTTTAATCACCAATGTTACTTACCTATGTTTGCAAAGGATTAAATGAAAATGAAAGTGATTTCAGCTAGAGCTATGAGATTTAACAGCTAGTATGTCAAGGTAACGAGCGCAATGTAGAGACACTCTGAACCTTGTGCTTGTAAAGCAATGAGTTGTTCTGCGTCTATTATCGACAAACGTCGATTCTCATTAGACAAAGACGTATGATGAAGATAATTTCGATCGCGAAAATGTATCGCTATATACAGTGAATATCAAAGCAAGAGAAGGAAAACTTAAAACAAAGTCCGCGCAGTAAGTGATATTAGTGGGCCAAGTTTCCCTGCGTCGTTAAACAAGGCCAGTTACTGCAGTAGAAATTTTATGGGCTAATATGAATAATGGCAATATCATAGCTTTTATGTAACCGTACAGTAGACAGATTCTCTGAAAAATGTACGCTTTCAACATATAAAGCAACCTCTTCATATTAAGTGTAATTTATCACGGAAATTAAAAAGTTAAGTACGTTTTACCTTGAAGCGCGTTGCATAATTTTTATTTATTTTGTAACACATTGTAGATACACTATTATAAAGTTTTTATGACACGGTTTTTAATAGGAAATTGTGGAAAATGCTGTTTAATATGAGTCTCTTAATGAAAAGCATTTTCTACTGCATTTTACCTGTGAGGGTAGTTTGAAAATTTTATTTTTTTGTGTCTGTATGCGAAAGTTTGCATGTTTGTGTATTTGTTAATTATGTGTGTTATTTATTCTCGTTCGAACAGCTGGACCGTTTTTTATAGGCACGATTTACTACACCCTGAGAGGGTGTTTGAACAAAATCCCAAAATCATCATAACAGACAGTATTGTTAGTTATCCAGCCACATCAGACAGCAGCTGACCGTACTAAAACTGGTCTGGTGAGGCAGATTACCGCAAGGTTATAAGTCAAGTTTTCAATTTTTTTTTCTAGGTGATAAATCATGCCAGCTCTCCTTAGTATACTGTATGGCATCCATAGGATGAGATGGGGTGGTGACAGCTTATGTTCTTACCTTCACCACACTAAAAATATTACCAGGACATAGTAAAATATATGACACGAAAAAAAGCAAATACCGTATATAGTAACAACAACCTTTATTTATAGCAACAGCTGATAACCTTATTCTTAATATTCTTTGCAATATATTAAAATGGCGCCGCTGTCTTTTATTACACAGTGTGTTCAAGTGCACCATTATTTTCAGGATAAAGTTAATCCTGTTACGTATAGGGTCACATAAGATACATAGTATTCAATAAGTCAGTACGCCAATGCGATACGTTGTCTTGAATAACATTTTCATTGAATGTAATTAAGCCTAGTCTGTATTAGCCTTAGATTCGTTAGGGGGCAATGAAAAAAAAGAGTGAACCGCAAAGATTCGCGAACTTAACCCATATAGACCTACTGTACCCTATATGGTACAGCAACTTTGAAAAATTATTGTGATTTTTGTGTGGGTATATTCGTATTTTATTTAGCTATATAAATTAGTTCAGAGTGACACTTTTACACTTATTATAATATAAATAACTTAAATGCAAGTAATTTTGTGTTTTTATCGATATTTGCCAGCAGAAACGGAAGAAATTATTTACAATGCCTTCAAGAAGACAATTTTTACATTATTTATTATGAAGTTGATAATTTATTAGTATTTTTATAAAGCTTAGAGTATAATAGATGCTATGACTATAAAAAAATTTGACCTAGGTTATTGGAGTTAGGTTCATTCAATACTCAATTAGGTGTACCGTATGTGGTACAGTAGGTTTATATGTAACCAAAAATTACCATAAACTATACTTATACAGATCTAAGCTTTTTATAGTTCTAGACCGCTGAACCTTCATGATATTGCTACAATTCTTATGGAAGATTATGATGCTTATTATCAAGGACAAAATGTCGATATTTTTTTATTTCTACCCAATACTGTGAATGCCTGATCATGTCTTTGGCTGATTATGACTCTGGTGAAAAGGATGCCCCAGACATTTATTACCAAGTTTGCTATGAGCACCAATAGAAATGCCTCCAATTAGTCATTCTAAAGAGCCAGAAGAACCTCGTGAGACTCAAGAACCATTGCAAAAACGCATCATAAAGTATAACTGGAGACAACAAGTCTTTTGACCTAAACGAATACGACTTGGCAACCAATGTATCACATTTCTCTTGTAAGAAATCCGGTAGAATGGTCTTTTCTGAAGACGTGTTTGACTTACTAACCACTAAAACAAATACGTATTTCGGGCAAAAGCTTCTTCCAGCTGACGTTTATTGCGAACCAGAGTTCGTGGTAAAAAGGGGAACATGCCTCTAAATCTTCACCGATTGATTTATCTTTCCAAAATTGTTGGACATGATGGCAGGCACATGGATTTGCTATACATTTGCTAATGATTGTCAATGATTGTGTAACAAGAAGTGTACGTGAAAAACTGATCCTAGTCTGCCCTCTTCAATCAATAATATCTGATTATTCGGGATAATATGACGGCTGAGCAGGCAATGCTGCTAAGCAGGAGAACAGAACCAGGTGTAGATAATGTCACAAGCAATGTCCAAGTGCAATATTTGAGTTCACATAGAATTTTTTACTATGTATCTCACAAAAAAGCTAATATGAGTCTTTGGTAAAAAGCAAGTATTTTTGCATACCTATAAGCCTACTGTACCGTATATGGTACGCCCCCCATCTGCTCCCCCTTTTATGAGATTATTTTTTAAATATTTTTTTTAGGTTTCTGAGGTATCTTTTAGCAAGGTTTTATTGAAAAATTACAAAATATTTACAAAAATAATTATCGGTCTAAATGGGTTAAGATCAACCAAACACCCTACGTGAAAATATATTTTAGAGTTTTGCAACCTTAAGTACTTGGATAACAATAAGGAACTAAAAAATGAGTAAGTAATCATTTGATATAAGAAACGGTGAAATATAATTCCGCTCTTACTTTTCTTACCACTCCTTACATAAGTCGAAAGTCTCATCAATCGCCTCAAGTTATGAGGCGATTGATTGGAGCTTGGAGAAAATCTGCAGATTGACAGTTTGCCAGTTTGGTCTAAAACAACTGGCATAGCCAGCTTTAAAAAAGCTTTCGAATCGGCAAACTCAGACTAAAATTAATGCTAAATAGAAATTATACGTGAGCGTACATAATGTAACTCAACAGTTACACATTCGTATTAATATCGGAAAGGTTTATTTATTCCATGAATTGTTAATGAAACTCTCGATACGAATGCCTGGTCCATATTACCCGCACAACCGTAATAGGTTTTACTTCAAAACGTTTGTAACGTTCTACGGAAAACTGTTTTAATTAAAATTCTAAACGACTCTGTTATTGTACTATCGTAAATAATAACTATTTTATGAAACTAAAACTGTAACTGAGGATTTATGTTTACAATTTTAATAATAACTCTATAACCTCGCACATAACGCCATCTATTCCTAAACTAAGCAGAGTTTGTACTATGGGTACTACACAACGAATAAACTACTCGTATACTTTTTTATGAATGGTTAATTATTATACTACATACATAATTGGTTAAATAGTTTGGTTTTCATTTGCGTAAATTTTATAATCATTATCAATTCCAATCTGCTTGGAGCCGAATTACTAGTTAGAAATTAATTTAGAATTATTGTTCCTTTCTCAAAAACAAATCACAAACAAGATTACACTTTTGGGACAGGCCAAATTCCTTTGACTGATTACAATGACAAAAACATTGTTTTCTATTCCAACTAAACGATCAAACAAAAGATAAATCGAATAAAAAAGCAAACGAGATAAAAATCGATTAATCACTAATGGATGACAATTGAAAGAATGGACCCCAAGGGCCACAAGGAATGTGTCTTTGTGTCCAAAATAATATCGAACCTCAGACACATTAGGCAATATTTCCAAGCCAGCTACTTCACTCCTGTTTTATTAGATTTTTCGCAAGCTTTCGTTATCGTCAATCTTTACCGGTGCCAAATAATAATAGCGAGATTCAGCGGAATTTACTTTTAGAGTGAATTTACCACTCACAGAATACTGCCGACGCCGACGTTTTGGAATGATAGGCATTTTTGTATGCCAAAATCTGCACTTCAGTAAATCTGTTAAGTAAAAAAAAATATGAATGAGGTGGTGTATTTTCATGTCACCCAGGACAACTGTTTCTGTAATCTTGCTTTTATGCCTATGACATGGGTAGTATAAAAAAACAATATAGGTATTTTTAATATATCAATATAGAACCTTAACAAAAGCCCGAATACAGTGAGATACACAGACATGAACGCGTCGAATTTAAATTATGAAATAATAGACTTCACTCCATCGCATCATTTTAAATTCTTATTTTGAAGGAGTTATAAATAACTGTATTAGTTAGCCAGTACCCATACCTACAAGATGGTAAGTACAAGCTTTTATAATTCGTCTTTTTATGTAAATAAAATCAAACATCAATGTCCCTACACATGTCCAACACAACACAACGCCATCTATCTAAACATAACACAACAAATAACATCAGTAGAAAGTTACGAATAAATTCTACCGTGTCAATTCACCCGCATACCCTTACAAAAGGCTATTAAACATTTAAATGTGGTGAATATGTTAATTAGTAAGTTTTATGCAGGCGGGCGTACCGCCATAGTTTGTGTGATGGTCCCCGAGTGCTTTACACTAACTCATTTTATTGCTTTGCTCAGCTTTTTTACTAAAAAATATTATCTAACTACTTCGTTTTTATACATGCTCGTATATTCATACGTTTACGCCATATTTTGTTTTGAAACATTGCGGTTTGTTTTAGTTTTAAAGCACCCTGGTCAGCGCTTTTGAGATTATTTGAAAATTATGTTGCAAGCAAAGTTAAATTCGAAGTGATGTGTAGTTCTGTATGACGCCAAAATTGTTAGGTTCTCAATTTCGTTGTATTTTGTTATATTTTTTTTGTTATCTTAAAACTCAGTCATTTCATATAAAAGAAATACTGACAGTGTATAAATTCTAGGCTCTTAAGTTCGTTTCTTAAAAATTTTATCTACCCAAGTAATTAGTTTTACAGAAAAAGTGACACATGACATTACCGTGTACATTTTATCCGAGTAAAAGCAATCTGCATATTATGTGTACCAACGTCTGGTCTTGGAGACGGTTTTTTAATTAGAAAATTATAATTTTTTGGTAGAGTACATTATTAATGTATACTATACATGTTTTAGTGAGTGAACATGATTATGTGGTGTTAAAGTTTGCAAACTATATAAATAGTACACTTACCCCCGGTTTTCGAACGACTGATCAAGTAAAAATTAACTTAATCAAGTATCAAAACTGTCATTTTAGTTTCTGAAAATGATAGTTTTGGCAGCTATAGCCGGCTAAAAAGACCATAGACAAACACATTCAAAGACAATTTAAAGAAAAAAGAATCAATATCAAAGTTGTGTAACGAATTCTATTTGTCACGATTCTATGAAAGAAAGAAACGAACAAAAGAATGAAGGGGAGCATAAAATTGGTACAGAAAGATGCAAATCAGCGTGATGTTATACGCGGGCAATGAACTGTACGACCTTAGGACGTAGGTACGTACTTTTCGAGTTCAACATTTGAGCTATACAGTTCTTATAATAATATACGAATATTAAATGGATTAATCTGCTCGCACGTGTACAAACTGCTTTGGTGGCGCGGCGCGGCGGTTTGGGGTTTGGATCCCACTCAAGACGATTCCCCTAAGTCCACTAAGATCCATTGTAAAAATACATTGTTCTTTGTGTGATCTGCAAGCAATGGTTCTGGGTTTAGGTGTTCTTTGTGTCTGTTAAATTGATGTTTGTAAAGTCTCTACGACACAGTTCATGACCCCTAAGTTGTGCGGGAGTTATCTTAAAAAAATAAGTTTAATGTTCGAGCAAGACAATATAATTTATATTAAATGAATTAATCTACTCCCACGCGCATAAGCGAATCGATTCGGGTACTTAGTACCAGTTGAGGATCAAATACTAATAACTACTTATTGGGACTAAGATTTATCAAGTATTTAACTAGAGTACGATTAATAAAATTTATTACAATTTATTTTCAGTGGTTTTAAGCTATAATAAACTAACGGAAAATAAAATATGCATCATCCTTATAATTTTTAACTGCACCCGTTCCAATGAGTTTTATGACGAAAAGAGGTTAAAATAGTGAAAATTCAGCCATTTCAATTTTCACTTTTTTTTATTTTAACTTTTCATATTTTGACAATTAAGCCTCTTTGGTGTTATTTTTTGTTCTTACTTATTAAAGTTATCTATGCCTTTTTAGTTTTTCCTCTTATTTCGATTTTGTGCAATGTTTGATTTGATTTTTTTTATGCCACAACAGACTGTTTACATCCAAATAAAATACCTTAATCAAAATAAATATAAATAAGTTAGTCATCCATAAAATCATTACTTATTTAGCAAGCGAGTTTGAGAGTAATGTTAAGTGAAACAATAAATCTGTATTAATGTATTATGTTTAAGTGTGCAGCTGAGATTGACGACACACGACTACATCAATGTCAGACATATCTGTCTCTGAGAGTCAGCAGTTAGTTTTATCCTTATATAAATTGCACAGCTGTATGTATCCTATTTGTGAGATATAATTCTTAGGACACAGCGCCATCTAGACACGATTTAAGAACCTTATAGTAATTGTAAGTAGTATTTGTGTTGTGACCAAGTAAAAATGTATCTTTGTGTTATATCCTGCAAGTGTTGTAATGGTCGACTTAGGAAAGTTCCTAAATGTTATCTTATTTTAAAAAATAATTGTCTAAATAAATTGTCAAAAATCATTATAACACCCAGTCATTATACCATGCAATAGATGCTCCCACCCACCTAATTTTAACGGAAAAAATATGAAAAGACTGTAAATCACGGGTATTTTAGCATTACCTACACGAAAAGCAAACCTGGGACCTTTTGCGTAGCTGTCGAATGTTCAACCATGGCGATACTTATAGCTTATTTATGTACTCGTACGTACCTGCAAAGAAAACAGAACAATTATTACTTGAAACTGCCAATAAAAATACTATATACCTTCATCATCATCACAACAGCCCATTAATGTCCCACTGCAGGGACGGGCCTCCTCCCGTGACGGAGGGATACTTGGCCTACTAATCTAATACCACGCTGGCCAGACTGGTATACGGTTTAATTTCAAGTTTTCCTTCTTTTTATATCGTAAAGATAATATTTACGGATAGTCCCTTAGTCAGTTTTTACGACACCCATGGGATGAGAAGGGGTGGTGACATATTGTATTCTTACTCCGACACCACACGGTTTCTATACACCTTACTTATCCTTAAATTGTAAATGTAGAAGGCTCCGCTCTTCAGTGCCTCACTAAAGAGCGGAGCCTTCTACAGTTACAAAAGGAATACTTGGCTTACAAATACCACTCTGGCTAAACAAATAATCTTGAGTTTTCTCGTTCTTAAAATACTTATTTACTATATCACTTAACAGGAGACATATAGTTATCTTTGTACCCGTTACCGGTCGACCAGCGACCTACAGCGTGGTAACAATGTCACAATTGTCGCCATAAATCAAATAAACTAAGGTAAAATTCTTGTACCGTTCCTTACCTATGTATCTATAAAAAGAACGAGGAACGAACGTTGCCAGTTATACAAATTGCTCACAATTCGTTTGCCACTGAAAAATACGAATTTCACATAAAAAGAGGTTGTCGCCACAAAACAGGTAGGTACAGAAGTCAAGATATTATAGGGTATATTAATAAGTTATTACTTTTTAACCATCTCTAACAAGGGGAGCAGGTCCTTAGTTCCGTTGTACCGTATGTTTCGTACCATAAAACTTGATTGATTTCTTGACCAGTTTCAACAAATGTTTTTTGACTCTCATACTGATTTCCGAATTACGAAACCCAGAATAACGTTACCACGAAAACATGCAATCACGAATAATGTTACCACGAAAACCTGCAATCACGAATTTTCATTCTGGCACTCGCCGGCTGCTGCCGCAGCTCGCTCGCAAGCTTAATTTATATGATTTTTACTTTAAAAGTACTTTACACAATTAAATATCTACTAATTATGTGAAAATCATCCAAATAAGTACGCAATTTACAAGAAGAACAGAAATATAAACCAATATGAGTAATAAGTTTTAAATAAAACTACAGCATCGTTGGTTACAAGCACTCGGAAAACGTGACCGATGTCTATGTATTGTGTTCTTGAGCTAATTTTGTATGTATACTTCTGTATCTATTCTGTTTAGTGGCAAGGCGCCACTTTGATATTACTTTGAAATAGAAAGGGGAAAGAATATCACCGTCCAAGAACGATTTATTTTTGTGTTCACAAATTGATCGTTTAGGATTTTATAAGATAATCAAATTAAGCTTTAGAATAATGTACTTAACCCTTCTAAGTTCTAAGTTATTTGGGAGTCGGTTTCCGCACTAAGTCCTTGAGGTGGATCATTGTACGTGAGGTACTTGACTCTTTTCTTGTCTCGTGTATATATGACACATTGGCTTTGTTTTACTATTGTGTCTACTGGCGGGCCAGGATACCATTAAGGTATACTTAGCTTCACCACCCAATCTGATTTATTTATTTAGCACAACCACATCGTATGCTTCAACATTTATGGAAAGCAGTTCACTGCAAATCGTCTGATAATTGTAAGTATATCAATTGTGGCATAGATTTATAAATGCTATACATTAAAGTAAACTACATAAGAGAGATACTTAATATTAAGATCTAAACACCAGTGGCGAAGGGTGGATTTTTATAAAAGGGAAGCCGAAGATTCCGTGGACTTTTGTTCTACTTTATATTACTATTATTCTGTAGTTCATAGGTATTCGTGAGAAAATGTTTCGATTTTACCTAGTTGTCCCGAACTCATAAACTTAAAATACGAAAATGTTTCTCTGTTTGGAAGACTTCTTTGATCAATTAGATTAATTGTTTATATTGCTATATCCTAAATGATTCTACATACCTACTTACTTACTTTTAGAATCTGAGAATACTGTCTGTAAGCCACTTACTTATACGTATCGAAATGAGATAATTGTATTAAAATGTTTCGTAAATCCACAGCGCCGGCGTTTCTTATATTTATAATTCAATTTCGAGAATGATGTTTTATCACACATCACATAATAGGATAGACAATATAATCTAACACTATTAACCTGTCCCTTATAACAACAAACTATTAAATTTGCTGATAAAACAATACAAACAAGTACTTACAAAAATATTCCATAGGATCCCAATTCCCAACGCACTACGACAAAAATAAAGTCAACCAATGCACAACACATAATACACAATCATAAATAATTAAACATACAAATTTTACTACTTTAAACAAGAAAGCGTATTTTATAACCTATTTGCAGAAAATAAATACAAATATCTGTTTTTTCTTCAAATGGTCCTATCGTTTACCGATGATTCTGCCAAAGTCAAGACGCAAGACGTATAAAAATATAAAAACAAATAAATATAATTAAAAACTAAAAATTCAGAAGAAAGGCTGATTTCTATCAGATTTAAATAATTGATAAAAACAAAGGAATGTCAATGGCAAATTAAGTACTTAACGTGAAATGAAATGAAACTTCGTTACAATTGGTCGGTCCACTGGTTGCAATAGTGCTTTCTCGCTCTCGCAATGTTGTAGTTGTATCTTTTATCCTTGTCATAAGCCGGTGGCCATCGGCTTATATGGTACCTTAGATCGACGAAGACAAAGTGTCACGTGACCGTACGATTTCCGTACAGTCTGTTGTACTGGATTCCTAATTTCGCGACCGGCTTACTGCGCTCCGCGCATGCGCGCTTTAAGTACTCTCTGACTGAACCATAACAAGTGGTTAGTTGACAACCTTTAATTACTAGATGGCGTTATGAGTACGTAAATAATTATATTGAAAATTATTATTACTATAATTATTATTGCGATTTACGTAAGAGAATACTTTTTTGTTTTATATTATTTTGTATTGAGTGGATGTTGCGTCATTGATTTATAATTGATTAATAGACAATGCTAAGCGGTTTTTGCAAAGGTAAGCCGGTAGGAATCGAGTTATATGGACACTTCGCCACTACTAAACACATAGGAATCGAAGAAAGGGCTAACTAAAAGTTCAGTAATGTTGCATCTACGGACACAAACGGAAGGAAATTCCTGCTTGGGATTACAACCTACGACTTTACAAACTAGTATACGACAGATTTGACACCAAAATAGTTATGTATTATATAAATAAAAACAATAAGGAAGAAAAAGAAAATAAACATTATTTCGTCAGATATATTTTAACAGTTTGTGTTCGGTAACTTTGCTCGCGAAAGCAAACATGAGTTACGAAACAAACACATAGTTACTGTTTACTGCTGATATGTGTTTTGCTGGCTTTAGCTTTTAGATACATATATTTTTATTTATATATTTACTCTTATACTAGTTTAGCCGTGCGTAAGAGCGAGGGTTTTTAATCCTAAGAACGATAATTCTTTATGTAATCCACAACCGATTGTATGTTAATTTTAACATTTCCCTGTTTTTTTTTCATTATTTTAAGCTTTTAAAGTCCGCAGGGTCAGGCCCCTTTTTTGACGGGGTAAGGTACAGAATAATCCACTTTCAACCAATATAATGCATGAAATGTGTGTTTAAAATGCTATCTACAACTTAAGGACCAAGTTGTAGGACTTGATTATTATTTGAGACTAATAAATTATAAGTAAGTACATAAACTCACACCTCATCCCGTACGGAGTAGAGAGAGACGACAAAACCCCACTTGTCACGATCGTAGCAAACAGATTGGACCTCGTCCACATTCATTAAGCGTGTCGGTTACGAGTGCTCTTTATTTGCCTTGTTTTTAATAAATAAATTGTATCAATAAAAAATGGCAAAGTAATACGGGGTAATAAATAATAGTACGGGGTAAATAAGTAATACTTTTTAAAATACCCAGATCAATAAGGATATGCTTGCTTTTAGTTGATGAAGGGGTAAAAACCCTGAGGGGCGAGGACTGTATATCATTTCTCTGAAATGGTAAAAGCCGACGCGACCACTTCCCTTAAACTATTGCTATCTAATCTACACAATGGAACTTTGTCATCTATTCTATCTAATGCCCGATTTACACATCGACAAGTACAGTAGCGAGTTAAGTAGTAAGTTGCTGATTAAGTTGATTTAAATAGATCTCCATCCTATTTTTTGGCAAGTTAAGTTGGCGAGACGCGAGAGAGGGGGCTAATTCGTACTTAACTTGCCAAAATATAGGATGAAGATCTATTTAAATCAACTTAATTTTAAAATACTACTTAACTCGCCACTGTACTTATCGATGTGTAAATCGGGCATAAGTATATGTATGTACATATACGTTATGTAAATCTCCGTGTGGTGACGGAGTAAGAATACAATATGTCACCACCCCATCTCATCCCATGGGTGTCGTAAAAACTGACTAAGGGACTATCCGTGAATATTATCTTTACAAAATAAAAAGAAGGAAAACTTGAAATTAAACCCTAAAGCAATCCGCCTGGCCAGCGTAGTATTAGTAGGCCAAGTATCCCTCCGTCATGGAAAGAGGCCCGTCCCTGCAGTAGAACATTAATGGGCTGTTATGATGATTAAAATTTCTTTAATTAAAGCCTGATTTACTCATCGACAAGTACAGTAGCGAGTTAAGTAGTAAGTACTTAATCAACAACTTACTACTTAACTCGCTACTGTACTTGTCGATGTGTAAATCGGGCTATGGGGTTATGACACCATGTGTTCTCCACTAGTAGTAATAATAGAATAGATTTACATTCCTATAGCTGTACAAGAGAGTTAATTGAGTGTGTTAGCTGCATATATAATCGAGATATTAAACCAATTATAAATATAATTAAGATGTTAATCAAGTGGTTGATGGGAATGCTCAGTGTATTATATTGAAAAGTGCTTGCGAATTACAAAGTCAATATTTATTCCTTGAATTAGGGGTGAAAAAGTATACTAACCTTCGTTCTTATCAGGGTTCTTAGTTCAGTTTTCGTTTTTTTTGATTTTGTAGAGATATTATCTCTTAAATAATAAAAAAAATCATGTATTAAGTGACCACCTTCGTTCTTATCAGGGTTCTTAGTTCAGTTTTAGTTTTTATTTTATTTTGTAGAGATATTATCTCTTAAATAATAAAAAAAATCATGTATTAAGTGACCACCTTCGTTCTTATCAGGGTTCTTAGTTCAGTTTTCGTTTTTTTTTTATTTTGTAGAGATATTATCTCTTAAATAATAAAAAAAATCATGTATTAAGTGACCACCTTCGTTCTTATCAGGGTTCTTAGTTCAGTTTTCGTTTTTTTTATTTTGTAGAGATGTTATCTCTGGCTATAAATATTAAATAATAAAAAAAATCATGTATTAAATGACCATGACTCATTTGGTTAGTAACTTATCAACTATGATTAGTAAAACTTATAATTAAGAGAAACAAAAATAAAAATAACAGATATTATTCACTTAGTTTTTTACGACACTCATAAAGACGAGATAAGGTAAAACCTCTACTCCATAACTATAGAAGATTTTTTGGTTTATTAATTTATTGGCCCATGTAATAGGAACTAGTACCACCACTGCTCATTAACATTACTAATACCAGAATATAGATAAGCTATTGCCTAATCTGGGCTGATAAGATCGAGTCCCAACTTATGCTGATATGTCACAGTATGGGTAGTTAAGGATAGTTAAGTATAGCTAATTTCACAAACACAATGCATAACAAATATTCAATGAAAAACTTAATATTCACTACTTTTTTTGTACTTTAATGTTTAAATGTATACGCCCTTTACAATGCTTTACGGTTATATGCCCTCGCCAAGCGACCCGTAACCGAATACATTACAAAGGACTCATTCCAATGAATAGTACTCATATAAATACCATAGAGTATTTTACTTTTTTTAATAGCGTAATTACGATGTTCTCTGCATGAAGGTTATTATCATAGCTATAGACACATCTTCTATGCTTTCCATCTAAAGTGACCCTACACTCAAGAGCGCAGAACAAACTTGACTTTTTAATTTTTTATCTACATTCCCCCTCTTTGCTGTTATACTTTTCTTTCTATGTTTGCTTATACTTTTAATTGCATTATAAATGTTTTTTTCTTCCCAGTATTTTGCTTTATGAATAACCTACTTGTAGGTATTTTTTTCATTAGAAATATCTTTGGTATAAGCACTGAACGCGGTTTCACCCGCTAAAATTATAAGAGAAAGAAAGCTCTAATTCTAACTCTTTAATACAAAATAAAGAAAAAGCTTTTGAGCTTTATAAATAATTTCATTTATTGTAAGTAATTTCTGTCTTTCTCTTCTTATTCAAAAGGGTAACGGGTTGTTTGTCAAAATAAATTAAAAAAATAATAGTCAAAATTAGTAATTAAAAAAAAAAAATTAATGGTCGGAGTAGGAACCTGCGACTTCTGGCTGAATACTCAGCAACTTGCCACGAGATTGAATAGATGTATATAGAAAAAGACTACTAGACGGTAGTCTCTTTTTCTAAATACATCGCTCTTATATCAAAATATTTTATGTTATAGAAACTATAGATTTATAGGTAAGTATGTTGCGATCTAGGTACTTTAATGGTACTTTTAAAAGACTAAGGTACACAGTATCAAGAGTTTAAAAGCTTTCACTACAATATCTATCGTTATAACAGATTTTTAAAAGAAAACGCACAGAGCAATGGCGGACGTCCGTATTTGTACAAAAATATGGTATTATTTCAGTCGGGAGTTAAATCAGTAAAGTTTTATTGCCAGATACGGGTTTGTAGAATAAAGTCACGAGTATGTTCCATTATCAACTTTTAAATGTCCTACTACAAGGACAGACCCTTTCGAGTATAACTTGAACAGGTTATACTAAAGTCTAAAAAGTTGCTTTAACCCTCTACTTCATATGGGCCCATATATGGTATGCCAATTTTATTGTTGTTTTATTTTCAAACAAATAATAATTAAGTCATTCCACATTGTTAAATCCATGTAATGGTTAAGTAACAAAAAGAAAACTCACTCAGTTTGTCTATGATTTGATGACATATAAGAAAAAATTTACTTTTGCGCGGGTAGTCAGTGAAACAAAAGACAACTGCCTGACATACATTTTTGAGTATCAAAAACAAAAACGAAACGTAAGTATTCATGAAACGAATAATTATATTTCTAAAGTCAATACTTCCTTCTTTACCTATAAACAATGATTTTCCTACTTTTTACGTATTTACTATGTTTTACATCCACTTTTATGTCAATACCATATATGGGCTCATATGCAGCATGACGTAAATACGTTTGAACATATATGGTATCGTATGCATTCTGAATTATATTTATAAAGAATAAAAAATTCAAGTGCTAATATTTTTTTAGTTTTTTTCTATTGTCTTGTCATCACTCCTGTTTTTATTTTTGCTTTTGTGTGGTAGAATAGTCCCTGCTTGTTTTTATGGAAAAAACAAATATGCTAATCCTATTCCGGGTGACAGTCATCTTAGTGACGAACATGAGTTGGATTCCGATAGCAAAGTATCTTCAATACCTGTTTCATTCAGAAGACCCATTATTATACCTGAAACTGATGATAAAAGTTCGGATGAAGACAATATTCCTCTAGCAAGACTTGTCAAGGACAAAAAAGTGACTAAGAAGCCTCGCAAAACATCAGCTGCTGATGGAATGGGACTCCAAACTTCTGGATCCATACAATCCTAGCAACTTCACCTTCACGGGCGATATTGAGCTGCCTTCATGTATTACAGAGGTGAATACACCAGCTGGACTTTTAGTGGTCGTTTGCTGTCCAAACCTGGTACACCCGTATCTTCTAAAAGGATGACAAAAAATGCCAGAGCCATGTTAAGACATTCCTTTGGGCTGTGTCAGAACAGATAACATTGGACTATGTGGCAGAAAAAACGTCAACATTGCATGGTATATTCTATGAAGACATACTCTAAATGTACAAAATGCAAAGTTTTTCTATGGTACAATGATAAAAGAAACTGCCTCGTTACATTCCACGACTAACAATAAAATATATTATAACCTCCTTAGATATTATGTAGGTAATGTTCCTTTTCTACTTAGTTATTGACTGCATGCAATACCAATGTCCGATCGAGATTTTGTCTAAGTGCATACGAGCCCATATATGGAATCTTAGATTTTTTTCTACATGAAACTACTTTTTTATTTTTTTTCGATTTTTTTGTCTTAATATTATTTAAATAAAGCAATATCCACAAAGAAAATTTTTTTTTTTTATCTCCTTAATAATTCATGCAGTAGAGGGTTAACTAAATAACGTTTTCTCACAGATTCACACAACGCCATCTAGTCCCTTAATGAGCAAAACTTGCACAACATACATAATAATATTATACATAGAAAACACCCAGACCAATGGAAAATTTAATATTCATGCAGGCAATGATTTGTTTTAAGCGGGAAACAAATTCCGAGACCTCTGCGTAGCTTACCTTGTGGTGACAGAGCAGGTAACTCTAATTACCATTATATGTCACGGATATCACAAAACCAACAGACTTAGGAAATGTTTATGCTTTAGTTTAGTATTATCTTTATAATCATCATCATCATAACAGCCCATTAATGTCCCACTGCAGGGACGGGCCTCCTCCCGTGACGGAGGGATACTTGGCCTACTAATACCACGCTGGCCAGACGGATTGGTATAGGGTTTAATTTCAAGTTTTCCTTCTTTTTACTTCGTAAAGATAATATTTACAGTTAGTCCCTTAGTCGGTTTTAACGACACCCATGGGATGAGATGGGGTGGTGACATATTGTATTCTTACTCCGTCACCACACGGATTTCTTTATAATACCAACAGATAATAAAGTCAAAGTAGAACTTTATGTCTAATCATCTAGTCATCGTGATATTAACAAGCCATGCGTCCTCTGTCAATGAAACAAGCCTGTAGCTATAATAAAACTTAAATACACCGTAATTTTATAAAATCAGGACAAGAGGCGACAAAAATAAAACATTATACAAAAAGTGTTACGCGCCATTTGCAGAGTTAAGTAGTTGACTGTATGAGCATTTAACCTGCGTTCACCCCCCACTTGTTAAAAGGAAAGCATTTTTCAGCTCGAGTCGTCGCAATTTGTGTACGTTGCCTGTGTATAGCTCGAGATTGTTGGCTTGACTCTATATCTTCTGCTATAAAGTGGCTTGGAACTTTATATAGAAACACGGTTGTACGATATAACTACATATAGAAAGAACAAGTAATAGAAGTCACTATTTGTAAGCGCGTTACGCCGAATTATAAAAACATTGTATATAAAAATATTGTATATTACTCATATATTCCTCCTCACACTTTCATACAACGCCATCTCGTCCCAAACTAAGCAGAGCTTGTACTATGGGTACTAGACAACGGATATACGTACATAAATACTTTTGTTTTTGTAAATACATACATTTTATACATAGAAAACACCTAGACCAATGCAAACAATCATGTTCATGCACACAAAGATTTGCATTGAGCGGGAATCAAACCCGAGACCTCTGCGTAGCAGTCATGTTATATAACCACTACGCCACAGAGGTCGTCAAATGTATGGTTTAGTGAAACGTGCTGTCAACGAATAGTAACTTTTATTAGCTGTACTTTCTGTATAAATCAATATTTCTCACACATTCACACAACGCCATCTAATCTCAAATTAAGTAGAACTTGTACTATGGGTCCTAGACAACGGACAAATATGCTTAAATACTTTTTTTTGTGAATACACACATTTGCATAGAAAACACTGGGTGTATTGCAATTAAAACAAACATGTTCATGCACACAAAGATTTGCATTGAGCGGGAATGAAGCCCGAGACCTCTGCTTAGCAGCCATGTAATATAACTACTACGCACTCGTCTATCATACAAACATTATAAATATGGTTCGGCGAAACGTGCTGGCGACGAATAATGACTTCTATTAGCTATACTGTCTATGAATAGTTGTATCTTACAAGCGTGTTTCTGCTTGACGTTGCACACCCGCTTCAACGCAATTCAGATTGTTACAGTTAAATTACGCGAAAACGTTATTTATTCACGGGAGGACGAATCGATTCTAGTTTTCTGATACGAATGTCTCGTAACTCTAAGAACGGTTTGACTTTCCTTAGAACTATTTTTCCGTTTTGCTAAATTTGTTTTCGTTGTGCTTCTGTTAGAAGAGTTTTATAAGCTTTGATAGAACTTATACGATTCATAGCATTATGTGCAAGTAGCAAAATGTGCAGATAGTAAAATGTGCTAATCGTAATACGTACAGGTAGCAAAATGTGCACATCGCAAAAATTGCAGATGGCGACGTAATGTCATAGATGGGTGACCACTCAGTAGTGTCACTTAGGTTTTTTTGTTTTTAGTTAACCCAAATTCCCCTACTGGGCGTTATAACGACCAAGTAAAATAATTTTATATACCCTCAATTATTGATATGATCGTTATATCCGACTTATTTTAGTAAATATCATCTACATGATTACTTTGCAAACATTATACCAGCTAAAACAAGTAAGTTACTGTTATAAAAACAAAAAACCTTACCTATGATCAACTAATATAATGATGCTGTTAATAATAATGAACTAAAAATAAGTATTTGAGATTGGCGCTAATGAAAATGGCTTATTATATTCCGCCATTTTTTTTATACCCAGTGTTACTCTCACAGTAAATCTGAATCTAACGACACTTCGCTAAAATTCTTACGCGTTAAACAATCATACTTATACATACACACTTTCGAAAAACATAACCCTCTTTCCGGCGCAGTCGGGTACAAATGAGGAAAAATTGAGATAAAACTCTGATTCAAACCCTCTGGCTAGGAAAGTTTTAGGTTAGCTAATTTTAGCCCAAGTTTTCTTTATTCGAAGAAGAAAAGGCAATCCTGCTGACTTTTAAGCTTTTATAAATTACTAGCTGTTGCCCGCGGCTTCACCCGCGTGTGTCTGGTAGCTTAAACGTTATTATACACCCTAAACTACCTATATTCCAAATTTCATCAAATTCCGTTCAGTTGTTTTTACGTGAAAGAATAACAAACATCCATAATTCATATCTTTATTGCATTCCATAGTTTACATAGATGTTATGTTATAATATAATTGTTCAGTATGGACCCTGTCGGGCACAGCAACATAAGAATAGGAGAAGATGGCTTATATCTAGGCTTAATAATATCTTAAAACTTCTTAAAACTAAAGAATTTAAATCTATAAAATAACTATTTCACATAATATTAACAGGCATTACAATTACGAGACAATTAACCATTAATCCTTAAAATAATAAGTAATCCATTCATCCATCCATCCATTCATCCTCACAAACTTTCGCATTTATAATCAATAGAATCTAGTCAGTAATCAACACAGAAGCAAAGCTATAGAATAATCTAGTAAATAATAACAAAGAAGAAAAGAATAAGTAAACGGTTCGTGTTCTCAAAACTTTTGTGAATTATTCTCGTTAACATTAAACTGCTATGAACAGACTTCGGATATTTTCGTTTAAGGCGCGGGACACACAGAACACACAGAACAGACGTAAGACAAGGACGCGTCGCGGACCCGTTGCAGACATCGCGCCATCCAATAGAGAGCGGACGTATAACGTCGTCATCGGCACGTCCCGTCTTTTCAGTATGTTTTACGTCGCGACGGCTGCATACATTTTGTATGAAAGTAGATTAAACCGGCGTCGCGACTGCGACGGGTCCGTGTCTTATGCCCGATTTACACATCGACAAGTACAGTAGCGAGTTAAGTAGTAAGTTGTTGATTAAGTTGATTTAAATAGATCTCCATCCTATTTTTTGGCAAGTTAAGTTGGCGAGACGCGAGAGAGGGGGCTACTTCGTACTTAACTCGCCAAAAAATAGGATGGAACTCTATTTAAATCAACCTAATCTTAAAATACTACTTAACTCGCTACTGTACTTGTCGATGTGTAAATCGGGCATTACGTCTTTTCTGTGTGTCCCGCGCCTAAGTACCCAGGCAGTGTACTAATCAATTCTGACTATATAAGTGAAATTCTCTTTTTTGCAGATGGGCTTTTAAATACTTTTAATGTCTGTATTTTTATTTAGCTAAATCTGTAGGAAAATTTGACGTTTTCCTATGTATGTTATTCTGTGGGTTATGCAACTCAAACTAAACGGTAACTTTAGTAAACTTTAAGAGTATGTAAACTTATGTAAAGTAGAATATAGTTAACATGAATAAGTTATAGTTAACTATGTTCTTTTCTGTTAAAATATTAATAAAACCAAATACGCGTCGGATAACAGACACAGAGAAAAAAATAATAACTTTAAGAATTATCGACAACGAAACTTCTTGGAAAAAGCAGAAGACTGTTTGTTTTTTAATAATTGAATTAAAACACAATCCTGCAGAGTCATACAAGTAACAATTCAATAGAATATCCATTCAAAGTTCATTGAAAACTTCAATAGAATGTCCAACGACCCTTCTTCACGGCTTTCTTGTAGCTACTTTGTATCGTTTTCGTTTGAATGCATTTGCTATCTTCAGCTATCGCATACATAGTTATACTACGATTAATATCAAAGGAATACTGGTTGCTTTGTGTTTAGTTTCCTTTGGTAGTGAAGTGCACGCAAATTAGGTAAACACCTCACGCAGTGGACCGATGATATAAGTGGCAGACTTACATGTGGTGGAAATGATTGGAGAAGGCCGTAGGTTTAACTGGTGATCGCGTTTTATCTTTGGCCTGAAATATGGCGGCAATCTGACCAGATAATTGCCTTTTCCTTAATCATTGATTATCCAGCTTTTTAAAGACCCAAAGTAATAAAAACTAACATTTTAGTGAACGAAAAAGAATCAAGCGAAACAAAGCCTCGTTAAACGTCTAGCCAGCTTATTCAAACTAATACGTGAATGCGACTCAAAAACAATTTCGTTAGTGACTAAAAGATACAAAAGAAATCCATTAAATATATTGTATCGCTTTTACGAAATCCTCTCATCTATACTAGCTTAGCAATAACATTTTACGAAAACATTGAAAGCAAACGAATCGACAAAAGCGGAAAAATATTTCCATATCGGATAGATTAAACAAGAGGACACGGCAAAGAGATGTTTCATTCACGAGTGAATACTGTATATGTTCGTAGGTTACGAGTACGGCAGCATAAGGGGCAGAATATTTACTGTTTATTAGTCCCTCGTCGGGTGGCAGGATGCAGCGGCGTCCCCCGCGCGTTGTTTACGCGTCACGCCGCCCGAGCGACGCCGGCAAAGATCGATATCGAGACTCACACGCTTCAATATTGAAATTTAATGAATGCTAACTTAAATAACCGTACCCCTAGTTTCACAACTCCCAAAGTACATACAAACTTGACGTCGAGTTTTCTCTTCAAACGTCTTTAATACGTCTTTTAACTGTCAGAGTTCATGCTTATCTAACATACTTAGTGTAAACGGAATTTTAGCTGAATCGGGGCGGTTTTGTAAAGTTTGAGTAATTGTTCTCTGCTTTTGAAACAGCCTTTGTAATAAGTTGTTGAACGTTTCTGAATGGCGATTTAGGGTTGGACTTGAGCAGTTTGAATCCGTTCATTGCTTAATCGATTATTATTAAGGATGTTGTTTTACAGCTATTTATCAAAATTTATTCTGATCAGGAATGCAGGCTACTTTATTTTTTACAAAGGGAGGGTAAATCTTTTTTACTCTCGTTCGTATCACACATCCCTGGACTAGAAACGAAATTGGGTCACCTTACTTTACCTAAATTGAGTATCCTAAAAAGAGTATAGTGGTAATTTATCTCAAGCTAGCAAATTCTGTACAAAGCACAATATCGGGCAGAATCGTAAATCAAAAAACTGTATGTCGAATACCCAGATATCAGGGATCGATATGACATTATCGTGGAACGTAAAACCGTACTATGTTATTATCATCGTAACCGCAAGCTGTCACGAGAAAACTCTTTTAGATCTTAAGGACAAATGTTTTTTATTGGTTCTACTGTTTCAATATTCATAAAATTAATAAAAGAAGTGACGTAAACCCAAATGTAGTCTTTTTACGTTTGTAAACTGCAGATTCAAGGAAGGATAGAGTAGACAAGATGACATGCCCCTTTGTCAACTCTTTCAAGCAACTGGCTTTATGGGTTTATAGTGTATTCCGTACTGTGTACAATTTATTTGCTTTCTACCTTTTATTTCACCTTCGAGCAGCAATATGCAAAGCTTACTGTGTTTAAAGCTACATTCTTACCGTTCTTCGACTACAATCGCACTCGTATTGCTCTAACCATGCCTGGAATGGCTTAGATCTTGGAAGACTCCTCTGTTCAGAAGTGAAGTAACGGACCTAGTTCAGGGTGGTTAGTAACTTGGTACGTAACTTTACTGTCTGTTACGAACTGGTAGCAGAATATGAGCAGTTCTTAGACCCAAAAATGCTTATCTCAAAAAGTGGACTTTCTAAAAATGCGCCGAAAAATTTCACTCAGCAGAGCTAACTCTAAATATGTTAATTGCACATAAATTATGCGGATGCAGCTGTGAAATGAAGGTTGATCGTTGCAATAATAATTTTGCTGTGTTTCCAATATGCCTCGTATTTATTTTCAGAGCAATTAATGAATTTCAAATAGGATAAACTGTGTTTAAATAAAATTTATTTATATAGAGGTAATGTTCTGTTTGGAAGACCGTTTAATATTTTCACGTATTTTATTCTAAGTTACTGTTTATAATTTTGAAGATAACCGAAAACGAAATGGTTAGTTATGCTTTTGGATCTGTTTCAGAAACTCAATGTAATTCAGCACAAAGATAGTTCATGTCGTTTTTGAGTGTAGGTAGTAGGGTAAGGATAGTTTTGAAATGACTGATAAGGCACTATGAGAGTGGAACCTATCTGATAGCAAGTACTGTCCTGGGCTGTATCATAACTGCTGATGCTAATGATTGGTAGTAACTCTTTACGTTATGACGAAATCCTCTAGAAACTGTATCACACAGAAAGTAGTTGAATTTAGACAGTTTTGTGACCTTTTAAGCAAGGTTAATTTTATAACCATACTCTCATCTCACATTTATAGAGCAGCAAAAAGATTTTCCAGTTGATACCTACCTATACTCGTAATAAGCAAAAATGAGGTTCTATTACGAGTATAGTTAGAGTCTAAATTTTCTTTTTTTTATCTTGCATACAGCGTGTTTTAAAAATTCCATTACATTTCGACGCGTTTAGACATAGCAACGATTATAACAAGGAAAGGGGAAATGTTAGGAGGAAGGGAAGCTTCTAATTACAGCAAACAAAACATAGCCCTTGCAATAATAAAAAACAAATTAAAGAGGGCTATTGTTGCGTGAACTCTTTGCTGTAAACAAAATATTATTTGAAATAAAGTTTGAGCTTTTTTAACAACGAGAAAATACAATTACTTTGATTACCAAGTAGCTAATTTTTATTATAGATATCGCGGTATCATCTGAGTCTTAGGGCCGTATCATTTCGTTATATTAGTCATCGTCCCAAAGCAGGGACGGGCCTCCTCCCATGACGGAGGAATACTTGGCCTACTAATACCACGCTGGTCAGACGGATTGGTATATGGTTTAATTTCAAGTTTTCCTTCTTTCTATGTAAAGGTAATATTCACAGATAGTCCCTTAGTCGGTTTGTACGACATTCATGGGATGAGATGAAGTGGTGACATATTGTATTCTTACTCCGTCACCACACGGATAGTACCAATTCCCAGTTTCCCCCGAACGGTGGAAAGTATACGGGGGAAACTGGGAATAGACCATCTATTGCCGCTAAATAATTTGATATTGTCTTTCATAGTAATAAACAGATTTACACTTCATTTCATTTACATTTCAAACATACATTCGCTCTGAAACTCAAACCAAGACAGCTAAAACCATCCAAGCGATTATTCAAAGTGACGTATGTACAACAATATTGGTCGTACAAAGTGTGCAGCAGATGTTACCGTCACGTGATCACAGCAATAGTGCCACAAAGTACCACAGTAGTGCCACAAAGTACCACAGTGGTACCACAATGGTTTGTCAGTGGCGAGACTGCACAATACTGTCGTGGCTACAGCTTTCCTACGTACGTTATGGAATGGACGTACTTGTGATGTAGTGTCACCAGATTGTAGTATTTTTTAGGACAAAACAGGAACTTCTTTTTGTTAAAAATGTGTGTGAATTAGTTAAATTAGAATATTAACATTGTTAATGTTTTAATTAATATTTAACTTTGTCTGTTTGTTCTTGTAAAACAAATAGAAAAGAATATAACAGTCAGGCTAACTTTGTCCGAAAGTTGAAAAGAGAAAACTGTTGATGTTCAGATATAGGTCAATTAGAATTTTTCAGTATAGTGTTGGTAGCATTTCCTCGAACGAGGCCTGTAACATCCTGTTTTAGTAATCGGCATCTTTCAGTCTTTCAAAACATTTTTTTTTATTAACATATTCAGAATACAATTTAGTTTATTAAACCGTCACACTATAAATCTATTTAGCAAGAAATATATGTAAATTAAATTAAAATATTTTATTAACGCATGCATTACAAATAATATTCCTTATGAGGCCTTGCAACTTTCAAAAATAAATTTAAATGGCATACACACATAAACTCCTGCTTTGTTTCGATAGAAGTAAACAGAGCCTACTAAGCGCCATCTGCAGCTGTAAAGCATGTACGCCAGAAAACATTTTTGTAAGACTTATAATACAAGAAACTACTAATTATAGCACAATCCTTACAAACCTGCGTACTTCGTACATGGCATGTCCCGAGTCCTAGGCAGTTCCCCGAAAGATGTTACTAATTACACATATGTAAGTCTTTTCTCTGTGTGGTGACGGAGTAAAAATAAAATATGTCACCACCCCATCTCATCCCATGGGTGTCGTAAAAACCGACTAAGGGACTATCCGTGAATATTATCTTTAGGAAAGAAGAAGGACAACTTGAAATTAAACCCTATACCAATACGTCTGACCAGCGTGGTATTAGTAGGCCAAGTATCCCTCCGTCACGGGAGGAGGCCCATCCATGCAGTGGGACATTAATGGGCTGTTATGATGAAGTCTTTTCTGAGCGTCCCCAACCAACGTTTCCTAATACTTTCGTAAATAACTTCATATTTAATTGTAGTTTAAAAGTATACTTAAAATCAGATTACTTATATTAAATACAGCGCTGTAGTAAGCTTGTGATTATAAAAAGTTTGTCGGTCCACTTGAGAAACTTTTAATTGGCAATACAACTTGTACACAATGGAATATTCAGGAATAATAATTTTGAGCTTATTTCAGATTAATCATTTTTGAGATATATCTCTTCTTAATTGTTATACTTTGAATGTAAATACGATCTTGTTGCATATTTACATACAATAATTAATAAGCTGTGTCACCATTTCGATGTATCCCGTGGGTGTAATATACAAGGAAATATAATGGAAATTTTACATAAAACCGTATACCGATTCATCTAGGATCGCGCAAGGTGGAAATATTTGGAAGCCTATGTCCAGCAGTAGACGTTCATTGCAATTCGTTCATAACGATGATGATGATGATTCATCTAGATCAGCGTGGTATAATGTAGGCCATGTGACCTCTCCGTTATTGGCAAAGGCAAAGGTCACTGCAGTGGTGCAATGTTTAGATAATAACTATTTATCAAGATTTAGGAATTTCCGTAAAATTTCGAATATATAGCCACCTTAACATCAGTGGCTTTTCACGTTGAAAATGTTGCTCTAAGCTTGCTATATAATCATTTTTATGTTGTCCCAGCTGCGCTTGAGACTATAAAATACCTAATAACACGTTCACGAAAAGAAATACGATAAAAATCAATTACTTTCAATTTTGTTATATGTGTGGTAGAAGTTAAAATATAAATGGTCACCACTCGATTTTATCCTAGTGTCGTCAAAGGTGACTAATTGACGTAGAGTAAAATACATACAGATATGTATGAAATCTTATATCTCTTATACTACGCAATGGATTTTATTGCGGTTTTTTCTACGGACGTTTTCATGAAAAGGGTTTTTAGGTGTTACTCAATTAATCAATCAATCAACTAGCCTATCGCAGTCCACTGTTGGACATAGCCCTCTCCCACCACGCGCCACAGAACTTGGTCCTGCGCCTTCCGCATCCAGTCCGACCCAAGGACCTTTTTGAGGTCGTCAGTCCACCTAGCTGGGGGCGTCCTACACTACGTTACGTGTTACTCATTTGGAATTATTTCATATTTCCTGAGAAACTATAACCGAATGTATTGAGTAAAAGATGAGGCGTTTGCGTAGCAGCTTTTGAGTAAAACCATTATACAGCGTAGGTCGTCATTAGAGGACAGAAAGGATGCCTAGCTTCTGGAAAATCACTAATGGATCACACAAAGTGGCAGCAACACACTTACTATTACGATAGCCACACAAACTCTATACTTTCTAACTATAACATATATAGTACAGTCAAATAAGGCTTAATTAGGGGCAAACCTCGGAATGGAAGCGAATAAGCTGTAAATTTGCATAAACCTTTGTTTTGGTGTACTAATGACTGGTAGAAAAGTCTCATATGATCACGTGTCTGCGTCATAAGTTATTCAAGGTCAAAGGTCACGAAAATCAGTTTTTTCCCATTATCTCGTTTTCTATGGGAAATACGCATTTAACGTCATTATAAATATTGTAGATCATAAAATTGTCTACAAAAAATATCTGAACACTTTTCTCCTAAAAAGCATCGCTTTCGAGATATCGTGACTTTAGAGCGCAGGAAAGTCGTATTTTCGACTATATGCACACACTAGCTTTTTCCCGTGATTTCGCTCGCCTTTATAAATATTATGAAAAATAAGGCTTATTTCAATATATAGTAGCATATGCATGCTTGGTCTCAGCCTAATCGGTTTGAAATTGACAAAGTTACATACAAACTTCCATCCCCTATCTTATCCCTTTAGGGGTAGAATTTATCAAAATCCTTTCTTAGCGGATGCCTACGTTATATCATCTACCTGCATGCCAAAATTCAGCCAGATCTGTCCAGTGGTTTGGGCTGTGCGTTGATAGAACACTAGGTATGTGGTAGGAGTATTCCTACTGGAGAAACCACGTTAATAACGCACGCACAGCCCAAACCACTGGACAGATCTAGCTGAATTTTGGCATGCAGGTAGATGATATAACGTAGGCACCCGCTAAGAAAGGATTTTGATAAATTCTACCCCTAAAGGGATAAGATAGGGGATGGAAGTTTGTATGTAACTTTGTCAATTTCAAACCGATTAGGCTGAGACCAAGCATGCATATGCTACTATATATTGAAATAAGCCTTATTTTTCATAATATTTATAAAGGCGAGCGAAATCACGGGAAAAAGCTAGTGTGTGCATATAGTCGAAAATACGACTTTCCTGCGCTCTAAAGTCACGATATCTCGAAAGCGATGCTTTTTAGGAGAAAAGTGTTCAGATATTTTTTGTAGACAATTTTATGATCTACAATATTTATAATGACGTTAAATGCGTATTTCCCATAGAAAACGAGATAATGGGAAAAAACTGATTTTCGTGACCTTTGACCTTGAATAACTTATGACGCAGACACGTGATCATATGAGACTTTTCTACCAGTCATTAGTACACCAAAACAAAGGTTTATGCAAATTTACAGCTTATTCGCTTCCATTCCGAGGTTGAATGCTTATTTTACTGGAGTAATAAACAAACACACAAAACATCGGCAATTTACACATTTTACCAAAAGAATATCTATTTCAAACGTATGTTTGTAACTTAAGAATCTTTAAAAATAAAACAAAAATAAGTACACACATGTAAACAAACAATAAAGGTGTAGAAATACACGGGGACAAAGAAAATAGTTGGCTCGCTTGAATAGTGGAAACCTAATACTGCACAAAACCTTCCCGCGTTCGTTGTAAAGCCACCCAAATATTCCGAGAGTAGAATTTTGTTTATATACTCTGTCGATACGTGGAAATTACTACATACTTGAATGAAATCGTAAATAGTAGTTGAGTTTATTTTATTTGTAGCTTTGTGATGGATTTAGGATAGATAATATAATATTTTGTATCGTTTCTATCTCGGAGTGGTAACAGAGAAAAATTTATGTCAGTCCCTTATTATTTCTTTTGGTGGTGTGAATGAAAGAAGGCGTAAGTTCGTAAATTTTAATTATCCATAGTAAAAGTGAAGAAGAAAAACTCCAGCGTGGTGTTATAAAGAAAAAAAATGAGTAACGTTGTGGCCTACTGTAGCCGTAGTGGTAATAGTTATTTTTTTGTATGAACTAGTAACACTTTGGATTATTAAAATAAGTTTTCAGCAATCCATTCTCTACTAAGTTATTTTAGGTAAACTTACTATTAAAACATTCCAAAATAAGTATAATAACAAAGTAACCAGACGAAACAGATCCTATATAAATATCAATTTACTGTACCAACATAGACTTGATAGACATAAATAATCACCAAATTGAAAACTCTTCGAACAAACCTTTGTAAAAATATTGAAACTTTACTTACTAAGTTTTGTATAAGAAATATTTAAGACAAAGATAGGTATATTTATTATTTTTTAGGAGTAAGTTATAATCACTGACCGGCACTGAGGTCGTTCTATAGAAGATTTGCAATTCTAAAGCCATCAAAGCGAACGCAATACGGAATGGCAGTCAACTGCTATGATATTGTTAAAACAAAGAAGTATAAAAAGTGTCAATAGCCGAAGAATAAGTAAAAATACAAGACCAATGGTTTTAGATCCACCTCATCTGATCCCATGGGAATCGTAAAAGACGACTAGTGTAAATCTTTAAAGATTTTATCTCTACGAAAGCAAAAGAAGGAGATTAACGTAAAACCCTTTACCAATTCGACATACCATCAGCTTAAAAGCTAGTCCTACATTACATGAATAAGTTTATAATAATTACATCGACTTACGAATTCACATTCTAATATTTTTTAATAATAACGTAATAATCAAGAAATCTCTGGAGTGTGATGTGATTAAATTCCTTTTACCACCCGCCATTTAATATTAGATTTCTGAGAAAGGCTTGACAATCTTTAAATTCGATCATATTAAATTTGTATTGGCATACCGATGTAAAAAAATCAGATTGTACAACATAAATATAAAAGCAGAGATTTAATTCCCTTCCCTGTACGACTCTAATATAGAAAAAAGGCGACTTCAACTCCTCTCCCCTTCCTTGCCAATTGGGATCGTAAGAGGAGATGAAAGAACATTTTTCACAGGTCGTTTTCAGGATCGTTTAGAGAACATTTTTCATATTTTCAGCGTGGTGGCTGGTCAATAATAGCATTCTGGCCTCACAAATGGTTTACACATGCTTGTCGTATTCGGTGCTCAGACAATGTACATAGACAATGGCACGTATGGTCAGGCCGACAAGTTATGGCTACAGAGTTACGAAATTTTATAAATACCATTCGTTGCCTTTATTCTTGAACTGTCCCAACTGTCTTCAACCCCATCTCATCTCTCGTAAAAACCGAATAAGGGACTATCCGTGAATATAAAAAGAAGGAAAACTTGAAATTAAATCCTTTTCCAATCCGTCTGGCCAGCATGGTATTAGCAGGCCAGGTATCCCTCAGTCACGGGAGGAGGCCCGTCCCTGCAGTGGGACATTAATGGGATGTTATGATGATTCTTGAACTGTATTCGAGCTTACCATTATACAGACATATATTCCCGAGACGTGTAAAAAAACTAATATTACCGCACATCAAGATCAAGCTCCACAGATAATGATTGATAAGTTCCCACAGACACCCAATCATTAGGTTCTCACCAATAAGGTTTAAACAATAACATTCTTCTTAAGTACCATAACTAATAAACACTGGCTGGTTAAATAAGTGTTCGCTGTGCTAAAAAAAACTAAACGCATGGAGTCCCGTTTAAGTAATTGATGTTAACAGGTGCTATGAAAGAACTGTTATATATTATAGCAGGTCATAGTATAGGGGGGAAAAGCAAATAATACGCAATGAGTTTATCTAACTCATTGCGGTTATGAAATGGACACTACCTACTAGAAATTTTAGTATTTATAAATTTTATTTGCATGTCATTTTATTGTTGGCAGCACTGATGACCTAGGTTTGTCTATGGTCATTTGTGTTGCCAACAATCAAATGAACTGCAAAAAATGACGTTTAAATACATGAAATTAACGAACTCAAGGCTAGATGTAACTCAAGACAACAATTTGTCGATCAAACAAATAATTATCTTGCGTAGGAATCGAATCCGCAACCTTTTCTGAATACTACTTTATGCAACTACACAATAATAATAAATAATAATCCTCACACATTCACACAACGCCATCTAGTCCCAAACTAAGCAGACCTTGTACTATGGGTACACCTACTTAAATACTTTTTTTTGTAAATACTTACATTATTATCACCGTGTGGTCACGAAGTAAGAATACAATATGTCACCACCCCATCTCATCCCATGGGTGTCGTAAAAACCGACTAAGGGACTATCTATGAATATTATCTTTACGTAATAAAAAGAAGGAAAACTTGAAATTAAACCCTATACTAATCCGTCTGGCCAGCGTGGTATTAGTAGGCCAAGTATCCCTCCGTTACAGGAGAAGGCCCGTCCCTGCAGTGGGACATTAATGGGCTGTTATGATGCACGCTCTTCTCAATACCATTTAACCATCTAGCTAGCTAAATGTAATGATTAAAGAGTAGAGTTACTACTCTATGTACACACAGCAACTCATCAAGTTAAACATTTTCATTTGAAATTGTGTCTTATTTCAAGGTATTAAGGTACATGAGTGTCTAGCTTGATTAGTTGCCGTGTGTACTAGGTGGTAAAGCTTAATTAATGTTGCTTTTATATGACAGACGTTCAGTGCTACATAATATAATTAATTTTAGTGGTACTATTAAGTACGAGTACGTTAAGAAAAATTAACGTTCACTTGTTATTACCTCTGTTTGGAAGTGCTATGTATTTGGTTTATGGTTCGCACTCTGAGAGTATCTAGTTGAAAATAGAGATGACAGACTAATATCTGGTCTACAAAATTTAATTAAATGTTATTTTTGGGAGAGGCCTCTGTCCAGCATTGGACTGCGATAGGCTAGTTGATTGATTGATGGGTCATATATTTGCGATATCTACATGGTAGTAGTCCATAATTCACACAGGTCGATTCATCTATCAGGTTAGGAACTGAGAGATGAATCGACCTACGAGAAACCTGTAGGCTGGTTTCTCGGCAGAGACAATGGTATAAGACATCTCTATTCGTTCGTACACACGTCTTTGTCGAGAAACACATTGAATTCGTTCAAGTGAATATTAAAGCTTGATGCTAAAAGATTTAATGTTACAAATATCTTACGTTACGATCTAACTTGTAATGTAATATTAATAAAATTGTAATTGTACTATTACTTTATAATGCCATATCATTACCGGTAACATAATAGGTAAATGGAATAATAGCCATAATGGTACAGCAATTACAAATTTATAATCAGTTAAAATTTGTTATCTGCAGACTAAGCCGATAGCTTGTTTTTCATTGTATGAGCTTATTAGCATATTACATCCTAGCTAACCCGTGCCCACTTCGTAGGGCGGCGTAAAAAACGCGTCCCTTTTTTAAACATATTTCATTACTGCTTCACTCCTATTAGTCATAGCGTGTTACTATATTGCCCATGACACTCCCCGATAAAAGGACTATTCAACACAGAAAGGATTTTTAAAATCGCAAACAAACAAACACACAAACTTTACCTCTTTATAATATTAGTATAGATGAATAACGCTCTAGGCAACATTTGAGGCGTTATTTTCTCAGTCGTTTTTAAGTGGTGAATGTACATTTTACATGTTATATTACAATCATCATAATTACAGGTCTATACAGATAAGGTTTCTTGAAGTTATTGAAATTTAGTTCACCTATTAAAGCTCCAAAAGCAATAAAAATAAACTTCAATCAACTCTAACCCCTATAACCAATATAAAATAAAGTCCTAAATGCTACCTCGTACTTTACTACAAGTAAAAAAGGTACTAAAAGGTAAAACAAAGTTGTTACATAAAAGGCTCGTATAGATGTTAAACAGTAATGAGACGGAACACTCTGCGGTTACCTCACTACATACGTGTGAAACAAAGTCTCTCTCGATGTCTGTTCGTCCCTATAATAATAATCCTTACACATTTACACATCGCCACCTAGTCCCAAACTAAGCAGAGCTTGTACTATGAGTACTAGACAACGGATAAACATACTTAAATACTTTTTTTGTAAATACATACATATTATACATAGAAACACCCAGACCAATGCAAAAAATCATGTTCATGCACACAAAGATTTGCATTGAGTAGGAATCGAACCAAGACCTCTGCGTAGCAGCCATGTAATATACCGACTGCGCCACAGAGGTCGTCTATATATGGTTCTATCTTTAAAAGTACGCAACGGATTTTCAAGCGGTTTTTTTAATAGAGAGAGTGATTTAAGAGGAACATTTACATTTATAATCATCATCATAACAGCTAATTAACTTCCACTTGGATCGACGACGACTTAGTTAGGAGGACGGTAGGAAAACCGATGGTTAAAAGAGGTACAGGACCGCACAAGGTCGCAATATTTAGAGGTGGCCTATGTCCAGCAGTAGACGTCAATATATTTAATGATCATCATCACAACATTCTAGGACGTCAACTGCTGGACCACTCTAGACACTGGCTAGGCAGCCACAGCAGCCCATTAATGTCCCACTGCAGGGACGGGCCTCCTCCCGTGACGGAGGGATACTTGGCCTACTAATACTACGCTGGCCAGACGGATAAGTATAGGGTTTAATGTCAAGTTTTCCTTCTTTTTATATCGTAAAAATAATATTTACGGTTAGTCCCTTAGTCGGTTTTTAAGACACCCATGGGATGAAATGGAGTGGTGACATATTGTAACCTTACTCCGTCACCACACGGACCATTTACACACAGTTCAGTCATATATTTAATAGAAAAATACTCGTGCGAAGCCAGGGCCGGTCGCTAGTTTATTATGTAACAAGTATATTACCTTTATACTTTATATATATACCTTTCTAGAATGTTCGCAAGCACATGGTGCACAACACAAGTTATATTATAACTGGGAAAGACAACAACTTTAAGTTGTAAATACAAGTTTGGTAACATACTCGTAAGAAGCGAACAGGGGAACTTTGTACGCACTGTTGTACTCTTCGTACAGCGCCATCTAGCCACATGCTCGGTACTAGATAACAGATATTCATATTTATAGACTTTTTTTGTAGAATAGAATAAAACTTTATTTTCAGAAAATCATTTAACAATACAGGTTAGTCAGTAGACCCACACTTATAAAACAATACATAGAAAATAAGCAGGTTAAATCCAACATTCAAGTTTATGCCCACAAAGTATTGCATTAAACGGGAATAAAACCCATGACTTTTGTATCAAACAACAGTTAATAATCAAGCTGTACACCTTTGTCCAAAAATTTGTCCTAATTTAAACAATTGATTTATTACAAGTAGATCTAAGCTGATGTGTAGCTGTTCACAAATGTCATGTTTATAAGACTCTGCAACACAAGGAAATCCCTAAAACCGCATCGCGGCATGAAAATGGGTTTGTTTATTTGATTTCTATCTCAAAAATAAGGATAATTACTGTTTAAAACTTATCGTAGCTAAACAAAATTTGATATTATGTGTTTTATGTACAAAGTCGATTTACATCATAACACCATAATTAAAAACCTCAAATTACACCATCATTAAAAACCTTAACATGTAGGCATAATATTCATAATAAAATTATCCATACAACAAATAAATACAAGCAGATTCTATTTATATTATCTAAGAACCAAAATTTTCAATTAACACGCCAAAATTCTTCCCTAAATTAACTTTCTAAAATACTTGTACCATTTTATTCAGCTGCTTTTGCCGGTAAAGTTATGCGGAGTTCTTAGCCTCTTTAAGTACCTCAGAATTTCTCACGTGTTAAAAAAGATATTCACAAAGTTCTCCCGACGAAGTAAAATATCTAAGACTTACTTTGGAAAATCCACGAGATGAATGAACTAAGAAATATTACTTTTAATATTGATATTTCAAGATCTTTTAATATGTGAGAAGTTATTTAATACATGTCTGATAGTCTGAGGCTTATTTACTAGCGTAATCTATGCCGAAACGTAAAGAAAAATAAAGTTAAGTAAATAGCATCCCGTGTTAATATTTATAATCATCTCCCGTTTATGTTTAAAATTTATAATCATGCTAAGCGATAGTTTATAAATTATGGTGCAAACAAAAGACATTCCAAAAACTTTCTCTTCATATAATTTTAGAGGGTTTTGGCATATATACTACGATGGTCAGTCGGTTTGTTTTATTGTTAGTTTTGAGATTGACTTCCGTCCTTGTCAAACTTCTCTTAGTCAACTTTTACGATCACTATTTATTTTAAGACAAAGACATTTATTGCAAACAAAAACTGTGTACATAAAGGTATAACATAGTAAGTAGGTAATGTGTGGTATCAACAGTCTGCCCGAACGAGCATTGCAAGAGTACTTAAAAACTAACAATATAAAAGGAAAACAGTATACTAGAATTTTTCATTGAAGTATTTACTCATAGCATAAAAAACCTTTGTTATTAACCACTTTTTTAAAAGAAGCCTCTAGGAATTAATCTCTATGTAGTGAGGGTTTACAAACTTGAAATTTGTGGATCGCACAAATATCTATGTCGTGTGGGATTTGAAGTTTTCCTTCTATAACAGCAATGATATCTGCGTAAAACCTTATTTTTCAAGAACTTCCTGACATTATAGGCGACTAATAGATGAGCTAAGCACAAAAAAAAGCTTGTAATACTTTAGAGAAGGAATATAATCAACAGAGGAGAACTTTTATCTATAGTATTATATAAGTAGTTATGAACTAACCAAAAACATAATACATAATAACTCATAAAATACCAATAAAAAATTATAATTAAACTTTTTCTAAACGAGACCGTTGTCAAAGCTTATCTCGTCCGATTGTCTCCGAGATTTATAAAGGTTAAACTTTGTATTATACAAAACGATAAAGAGAAAAACATACTTAATTTATTGTAATTACTAATTAACGAAATCATCCTTTCATTTCAGCTTAAAACATAATCAGATGGTTCAAGTTTTGTTATCCAAACTAATTCAAACAGCTAAAATTTCGCCATATTTGTATTTCCCCCGTATAATCTGCACTTTAACACTTTGAGAACATACTGAAGTATGCATAAACATACAGAGTAGGTACTCTATGATCGTAGAGGCAGGCGTTCATGGCATCGTCTAGTAACCGCATAATTTTCACATCCCGGGATCTCGTCGTCGTTCGTAGGTCTGGCAAGTTGCGCAACTAGCACTACGGTACTAGACGACCCGTCTGCGGACTATCACAAAATACGATAATATTCTATCGGGAATATTAAGTTTGTTACACAGAAGAATTTTTATATTTCATCCTTTTTTAGGTGTCTTTTAGATGATAGTGTTATTTTAGGGCATTGTCTAAAATATATTTGAGATGTTTTTAAATTAAGAATGTTCAAGGCAAATGTTAAAATGAAAATTGCGGCTGAAATACACCTCAAATCTTATAATAATACTTTATAAATGGCTGTCACGTGTCCCGTATAAAGTTTCCAATATTTATAGACGTTTTATTTTCTTCAATTTATTTTAGGATTAACTTACAATAATACCTTCAAAATAATTTTAGAAAAGGTTCTAGTAAACCTACAACATGACATTATAAGGCTTCAAGCCTAATCTATTTTTGTCTACGTCTTTTTATGGATTCTTTGAGTGTCAAAAGGTCGTGTTTTTTATTCAGTCTTCAGGTCAATTTAAAGAGGGCAGAAGCACTCATTATTTGCTAAAGACAATAAGCCCTCGAGGCCGTTGTTTCTCCCTACTTAATGTTCAACGACTTTCAGTGGGTACTCATTTGAATAATTTCTTGTTTCACTACCAACATTAAATGTGTGTCAAACAATTCTGACAGTTAGATTTAATTTCAAAGAACGCAACAACAATAATTTTAATAATATTCTTACGTATTCTAATTCACCGTTTATATATGTTTTATGTAACTATATAGAGATAAACAACATAAAACTGTAATGGTTTTGTCATTTTAATTCTTTGTTCTTGTTTATATTCTTATATTAATATCTACCTTTTTAGTACAGCACAGAATAACACGTATTTATGTATAACAACAAATTTTGATTACCTTGCTCGTCTACTAAAAGTACTGTTTTAACTGGTCATTGGCGTAATCTTAGAATCGCCATTAAAAAAAAAAAAAAAACGCAACAACAATGAGAAAACATAAAGTAAAAATTTGGCCAGCGGCCATTTTGAAGCATAATTAGAAGCAAATTAAAAATAAAGTTTATATAATTTACAAGTTATCTATCCCGCTAGTAGACACATAGTAAAACAATGTTAACGTATCATACACAGGTCACGAAATAAGTTAATTATCAGTAAGTTACATTTTATTTTAGTTATTTTATTTTCTCTCGAAAGTGTCATGGCGGTTATTTTAGGGTACATTCAAATGATCACATTTTGTACCTAATTATAAGTTTCAACCAAAGTTCGAGCGAAACGTTGACAATTACTGGGACGTGACTTCGAGCACCGTGATTGGTATTTCAATTAACATTGGCGGTTATCAATTAAACCTTTATTTTATTGAAAAATAAAGGCAGACTAAGCCGATAGCTTGTTTTTCATTGTATGAGCTTATTAGCATATTACATCCTAGCTAACCCGTGCCCACTTCGTAGGGCGGCGTAAAAAACGCGTCCCTTTTTTAAACATATTTCATTACTGCTTCACTCCTATTAGTCATAGCGTGTTACTATATTGCCCATGACACTCCCCGATAAAAGGACTATTCAACACAGAAAGGATTTTTAAAATCGCAAACAAACAAACACACAAACTTTACCTCTTTATAATATTAGTATAGATGAATAACGCTCTAGGCAACATTTGAGGCGTTATTTTCTCAGTCGTTTTTAAGTGGTGAATGTACATTTTACATGTTATATTACAATCATCATAATTACAGGTCTATACAGATAAGGTTTCTTGAAGTTATTGAAATTTAGTTCACCTATTAAAGCTCCAAAAGCAATAAAAATAAACTTCAATCAACTCTAACCCCTATAACCAATATAAAATAAAGTCCTAAATGCTACCTCGTACTTTACTACAAGTAAAAAAGGTACTAAAAGGTAAAACAAAGTTGTTACATAAAAGGCTCGTATAGATGTTAAACAGTAATGAGACGGAACACTCTGCGGTTACCTCACTACAAACGTGTGAAACAAAGTCTCTCTCGATGTCTGTTCGTCCCTATAATAATAATCCTTACACATTTACACATCGCCACCTAGTCCCAAACTAAGCAGAGCTTGTACTATGAGTACTAGACAACGGATTAACATACTTAAATACTTTTTTTGTAAATACATACATATTATACATAGAAACACCCAGACCAATGCAAAAAATCATGTTCATGCACACAAAGATTTGCATTGAGTAGAGATCGAACCAAGACCTCTGCGTAGCAGCCATGTAATATACCGACTGCGCCACAGAGGTCGTCTATATATGGTTCTATCTTTAAAAGTACGCAACGGATTTTCAAGCGGTTTTTTTAATAGAGAGAGTGATTCAAGAGGAACATTTACATTTATAATCATCATCATAACAGCTAATTAACTTCCACTTGGATCGACGACGACTTAGTTAGGAGGACGGTAGGAAAACCGATGGTTAAAAGAGGTACAGGACCGCACAAGGTCGCAATATTTAGAGGTGGCCTATGTCCAGCAGTAGACGTCAATATATTTAATGATCATCATCACAACATTCTAGGACGTCAACTGCTGGACCACTCTAGACACTGGCTAGGCAGCCACAGCAGCCCATTAATGTCCCACTGCAGGGACGGGCCTCCTCCCGTGACGGAGGGATACTTGGCCTACTAATACCACGCTGGCCAGACGGATAAGTATAGGGTTTAATGTCAAGTTTTCCTTCTTTTTATATCGTAAAGATAATATTTACGGTTAGTCCCTTAGTCGGTTTTTAAGACACCCATGGGATGAAATGGAGTGGTGACATATTGTAACCTTACTCCGTCACCACACGGACCATTTACACACAGTTCAGTCATATATTTAATAGAAAAATACTCGTGCGAAGCCAGGGCCGGTCGCTAGTTTATTATGTAACACGTATATTACCTTTCTAGAATGTTCGCAAGCACATGGTGCACAAGTTATATTATAACTGGGAAAGACAACAACTTTAAGTTGTAAATACAAGTTTGGTAACATACCTACTCGTAAGAAGCGAACAGGGGAACTTTGTACGCACTGTTGTACTCTTCGTACAACGCCATCTAGCCACACGCTCGGTACTAGATAACAGATATTATTTGTATACTTTTTTTGTAAAAAATAATAATAACTTTATTTTCAGAAAATCTTTTTACAATACAGGTTAGTCACTAGACCCACACTTATAAAACAATACATAGAAAATAAGCAGGTTAAATCCAACATTCAAGTTTATGCCCACAAAGTATTGCATTAAACGGGAATAAAACCCATGACTTTTGTATCAAACAACAGTTAATAATCAAGCTGTACACCTTTGTCCAAAAATTTGTCCTAATTTAAACAATTGATTTATTACGAGTAGATCTAAGCTGATGTGTAGCTGTTCACAAATGTCATGTTTATAAGACTCTGCAACACAAGGAAATCCCTAAAACCGCATCGCGGCATGAAAATGGGTTTGTTTATTTGATTTCTATCTCAAAAATAAGGATAATTACTGTTTAAAACTTATCGTAGCTAAACAAAATTTGATATTATAATGTGTTTTATGTACAAAGTCGATTTACATCATAACACCATAATTAAAAACCTCAAATTACACCATCATTAAAAAACCTTAACATGTAGGCATAATATTCATAATAAAATTATCCATACAACAAATAAATACAAGCAGATTCTATTTATATTATCTAAGAACCAAAATTTTCAATTAACACGCCAAAATTCTTCCCTAAATTAACTTTCTAAAATACTTGTACCATTTTATTCAGCTGCTTTTGCCGGTAAAGTTATGCGGAGTTCTTAGCCTCTTTAAGTACCTCAGAATTTCTCACGTGTTAAAAAAGATATTCACAAAGTTCTCCCGACGAAGTAAAATATCTAAGACTTACTTTGGAAAATCCACGAGATGAATGAACTAAGAAATATTACTTTTAATATTGATATTTCAAGATCTTTTAATATGTGAGAAGTTATTTAATACATGTCTGATAGTCTGAGGCTTATTTACTAGCGTAATCTATGCCGAAACGTTAAGAAAAATAAAGTTAAGTAAATAGCATCCCGTGTTAATATTTATAATCATCTCCCGTTTATGTTTAAAATTTATAATCATGCTAAGCGATAGTTTATAAATTATGGTGCAAACAAAAGACATTCCAAAAACTTTCTCTTCATATAATTTTAGAGGGTTTTGGCATATATACTACGATGGTCAGTCGGTTTGTTTTATTGTTAGTTTTGAGATTGACTCCGTCCTTGTCAAACTTCTCTTAGTCAACTTTTACGATCACTATTTATTTTAAGACAAAGACATTTATTGCAAACAAAAACTGTGTACATAAAGGTATAACATAGTAAGTAGGTAATGTGTGGTATCAACAGTCTGCCCGAACTAGCATTGCAAGAGTACTTAAAAACTAACAATATAAAAGGAAAACAGTATACTAGAATTTTTCATTGAAGTATTTACTCATAACATAAAAAACCTTTGTTATTAACCACTTTTTTAAAAGAAGCCTCTAGGAATTAATCTCTATGTAGTGAGGGTTTACAAACTTGAAATTTGTGGATCGCACAAATATCTATGTCGTGTGGGATTTGAAGTTTTCCTTCTATAACAGCAATGATATCTGCGTAAAACCTTATTTTTCAAGAACTTCCTGACATTATAGGCGACTAATAGATGAGCTAAGCACAAAAAAAAGCTTGTAATACTTTAAGAGAAGGAATATAATCAACAGAGGAGAACTTTTATCTATAGTATTATATAAGTAGTTATGAACTAACCAAAAACATAATACATAATAACTCATAAAATACCAATAAAAAATTATAATTAAACTTTTTCTAAACGAGACCGTTGTCAAAGCTTATCTCGTCCGATTGTCTCCGAGATTTATAAAGGTTAAACTTTGTATTATACAAAACGATAAAGAGAAAAACATACTTAATTTATTGTAATTACTAATTAACGAAATCATCCTTTCATTTCAGCTTAAAACATAATCAGATGGTTCAAGTTTTGTTATCCAAACTAATTCAAACAGCTAAAATTTCGCCATATTTGTATTTCCCCCGTATAATCTGCACTTTAACACTTTGAGAACATACTGAAGTATGCATAAACATACAGAGTAGGTACTCTATGATCGTAGAGGCAGGCGTTCATGGCATCGTCTAGTAACCGCATAATTTTCACATCCCGGGATCTCGTCGTCGTTCGTAGGTCTGGCAAGTTGCGCAACTAGCACTACGGTACTAGACGACCCGTCTGCGGACTATCACAAAATACGATAATATTCTATCGGGAATATTAAGTTTGTTACACAGAAGAATTTTTATATTTCATCCTTTTTTAGGTGTCTTTTAGATGATAGTGTTATTTTAGGGCATTGTCTAAAATATATTTGAGATGTTTTTAAATTAAGAATGTTCAAGGCAAATGTTAAAATGAAAATTGCGGCTGAAATACACCTCAAATCTTATAATAATACTTTATAAATGGCTGTCACGTGTCCCGTATAAAGTTTCCAATATTTATAGACGTTTTATTTTCTTCAATTTATTTTAGGATTAACTTACAATAATACCTTCAAAATAATTTTAGAAAAGGTTCTAGTAAACCTACAACATGACATTATAAGGCTTCAAGCCTAATCTATTTTTGTCTACGTCTTTTTATGGATTCTTTGAGTGTCAAAAGGTCGTGTTTTTTATTCAGTCTTCAGGTCAATTTAAAGAGGGCAGAAGCACTCATTATTTGCTAAAGACAATAAGCCCTCGAGGCCGTTGTTTCTCCCTACTTAATGTTCAACGACTTTCAGTGGGTACTCATTTGAATAATTTCTTGTTTCACTACCAACATTAAATGTGTGTCAAACAATTCTGACAGTTAGATTTAATTTCAAAGAACGCAACAACAATAATTTTAATAATATTCTTACGTATTCTAATTCACCGTTTATATATGTTTTATGTAACTATATAGAGATAAACAACATAAAACTGTAATGGTTTTGTCATTTTAATTCTTTGTTCTTGTTTATATTCTTATATTAATATCTACCTTTTTAGTACAGCACAGAATAACACGTATTTATGTATAACAACAAATTTTGATTACCTTGCTCGTCTACTAAAAGTACTGTTTTAACTGGTCATTGGCGTAATCTTAGAATCGCCATTAAAAAAAAAAAAAAAACGCAACAACAATGAGAAAACATAAAGTAAAAATTTGGCCAGCGGCCATTTTGAAGCATAATTAGAAGCAAATTAAAAATAAAGTTTATATAATTTACAAGTTATCTATCCCGCTAGTAGACACATAGTAAAACAATGTTAACGTATCATACACAGGTCACGAAATAAGTTAATTATCAGTAAGTTACATTTTATTTTAGTTATTTTATTTTCTCTCGAAAGTGTCATGGCGGTTATTTTAGGGTACATTCAAATGATCACATTTTGTACCTAATTATAAGTTTCAACCAAAGTTCGAGCGAAACGTTGACAATTACTGGGACGTGACTTCGAGCACCGTGATTGGTATTTCAATTAACATTGGCGGTTATCAATTAAACCTTTATTTTATTGAAAAATAAAGGCAGACTAAGCCGATAGCTTGTTTTTCATTGTATGAGCTTATTAGCATATTACATCCTAGCTAACCCGTGCCCACTTCGTAGGGCGGCGTAAAAAACGCGTCCCTTTTTTAAACATATTTCATTACTGCTTCACTCCTATTAGTCATAGCGTGTTACTATATTGCCCATGACACTCCCCGATAAAAGGACTATTCAACACAGAAAGGATTTTTAAAATCGCAAACAAACAAACACACAAACTTTACCTCTTTATAATATTAGTATAGATGAATAACGCTCTAGGCAACATTTGAGGCGTTATTTTCTCAGTCGTTTTTAAGTGGTGAATGTACATTTTACATGTTATATTACAATCATCATAATTACAGGTCTATACAGATAAGGTTTCTTGAAGTTATTGAAATTTAGTTCACCTATTAAAGCTCCAAAAGCAATAAAAATAAACTTCAATCAACTCTAACCCCTATAACCAATATAAAATAAAGTCCTAAATGCTACCTCGTACTTTACTACAAGTAAAAAAGGTACTAAAAGGTAAAACAAAGTTGTTACATAAAAGGCTCGTATAGATGTTAAACAGTAATGAGACGGAACACTCTGCGGTTACCTCACTACAAACGTGTGAAACAAAGTCTCTCTCGATGTCTGTTCGTCCCTATAATAATAATCCTTACACATTTACACATCGCCACCTAGTCCCAAACTAAGCAGAGCTTGTACTATGAGTACTAGACAACGGATTAACATACTTAAATACTTTTTTTGTAAATACATACATATTATACATAGAAACACCCAGACCAATGCAAAAAATCATGTTCATGCACACAAAGATTTGCATTGAGTAGAGATCGAACCAAGACCTCTGCGTAGCAGCCATGTAATATACCGACTGCGCCACAGAGGTCGTCTATATATGGTTCTATCTTTAAAAGTACGCAACGGATTTTCAAGCGGTTTTTTTAATAGAGAGAGTGATTCAAGAGGAACATTTACATTTATAATCATCATCATAACAGCTAATTAACTTCCACTTGGATCGACGACGACTTAGTTAGGAGGACGGTAGGAAAACCGATGGTTAAAAGAGGTACAGGACCGCACAAGGTCGCAATATTTAGAGGTGGCCTATGTCCAGCAGTAGACGTCAATATATTTAATGATCATCATCACAACATTCTAGGACGTCAACTGCTGGACCACTCTAGACACTGGCTAGGCAGCCACAGCAGCCCATTAATGTCCCACTGCAGGGACGGGCCTCCTCCCGTGACGGAGGGATACTTGGCCTACTAATACCACGCTGGCCAGACGGATAAGTATAGGGTTTAATGTCAAGTTTTCCTTCTTTTTATATCGTAAAGATAATATTTACGGTTAGTCCCTTAGTCGGTTTTTAAGACACCCATGGGATGAAATGGAGTGGTGACATATTGTAACCTTACTCCGTCACCACACGGACCATTTACACACAGTTCAGTCATATATTTAATAGAAAAATACTCGTGCGAAGCCAGGGCCGGTCGCTAGTTTATTATGTAACACGTATATTACCTTTCTAGAATGTTCGCAAGCACATGGTGCACAAGTTATATTATAACTGGGAAAGACAACAACTTTAAGTTGTAAATACAAGTTTGGTAACATACCTACTCGTAAGAAGCGAACAGGGGAACTTTGTACGCACTGTTGTACTCTTCGTACAACGCCATCTAGCCACACGCTCGGTACTAGATAACAGATATTATTTGTATACTTTTTTTGTAAAAAATAATAATAACTTTATTTTCAGAAAATCTTTTTACAATACAGGTTAGTCACTAGACCCACACTTATAAAACAATACATAGAAAATAAGCAGGTTAAATCCAACATTCAAGTTTATGCCCACAAAGTATTGCATTAAACGGGAATAAAACCCATGACTTTTGTATCAAACAACAGTTAATAATCAAGCTGTACACCTTTGTCCAAAAATTTGTCCTAATTTAAACAATTGATTTATTACGAGTAGATCTAAGCTGATGTGTAGCTGTTCACAAATGTCATGTTTATAAGACTCTGCAACACAAGGAAATCCCTAAAACCGCATCGCGGCATGAAAATGGGTTTGTTTATTTGATTTCTATCTCAAAAATAAGGATAATTACTGTTTAAAACTTATCGTAGCTAAACAAAATTTGATATTATAATGTGTTTTATGTACAAAGTCGATTTACATCATAACACCATAATTAAAAACCTCAAATTACACCATCATTAAAAAACCTTAACATGTAGGCATAATATTCATAATAAAATTATCCATACAACAAATAAATACAAGCAGATTCTATTTATATTATCTAAGAACCAAAATTTTCAATTAACACGCCAAAATTCTTCCCTAAATTAACTTTCTAAAATACTTGTACCATTTTATTCAGCTGCTTTTGCCGGTAAAGTTATGCGGAGTTCTTAGCCTCTTTAAGTACCTCAGAATTTCTCACGTGTTAAAAAAGATATTCACAAAGTTCTCCCGACGAAGTAAAATATCTAAGACTTACTTTGGAAAATCCACGAGATGAATGAACTAAGAAATATTACTTTTAATATTGATATTTCAAGATCTTTTAATATGTGAGAAGTTATTTAATACATGTCTGATAGTCTGAGGCTTATTTACTAGCGTAATCTATGCCGAAACGTTAAGAAAAATAAAGTTAAGTAAATAGCATCCCGTGTTAATATTTATAATCATCTCCCGTTTATGTTTAAAATTTATAATCATGCTAAGCGATAGTTTATAAATTATGGTGCAAACAAAAGACATTCCAAAAACTTTCTCTTCATATAATTTTAGAGGGTTTTGGCATATATACTACGATGGTCAGTCGGTTTGTTTTATTGTTAGTTTTGAGATTGACTCCGTCCTTGTCAAACTTCTCTTAGTCAACTTTTACGATCACTATTTATTTTAAGACAAAGACATTTATTGCAAACAAAAACTGTGTACATAAAGGTATAACATAGTAAGTAGGTAATGTGTGGTATCAACAGTCTGCCCGAACTAGCATTGCAAGAGTACTTAAAAACTAACAATATAAAAGGAAAACAGTATACTAGAATTTTTCATTGAAGTATTTACTCATAACATAAAAAACCTTTGTTATTAACCACTTTTTTAAAAGAAGCCTCTAGGAATTAATCTCTATGTAGTGAGGGTTTACAAACTTGAAATTTGTGGATCGCACAAATATCTATGTCGTGTGGGATTTGAAGTTTTCCTTCTATAACAGCAATGATATCTGCGTAAAACCTTATTTTTCAAGAACTTCCTGACATTATAGGCGACTAATAGATGAGCTAAGCACAAAAAAAAGCTTGTAATACTTTAAGAGAAGGAATATAATCAACAGAGGAGAACTTTTATCTATAGTATTATATAAGTAGTTATGAACTAACCAAAAACATAATACATAATAACTCATAAAATACCAATAAAAAATTATAATTAAACTTTTTCTAAACGAGACCGTTGTCAAAGCTTATCTCGTCCGATTGTCTCCGAGATTTATAAAGGTTAAACTTTGTATTATACAAAACGATAAAGAGAAAAACATACTTAATTTATTGTAATTACTAATTAACGAAATCATCCTTTCATTTCAGCTTAAAACATAATCAGATGGTTCAAGTTTTGTTATCCAAACTAATTCAAACAGCTAAAATTTCGCCATATTTGTATTTCCCCCGTATAATCTGCACTTTAACACTTTGAGAACATACTGAAGTATGCATAAACATACAGAGTAGGTACTCTATGATCGTAGAGGCAGGCGTTCATGGCATCGTCTAGTAACCGCATAATTTTCACATCCCGGGATCTCGTCGTCGTTCGTAGGTCTGGCAAGTTGCGCAACTAGCACTACGGTACTAGACGACCCGTCTGCGGACTATCACAAAATACGATAATATTCTATCGGGAATATTAAGTTTGTTACACAGAAGAATTTTTATATTTCATCCTTTTTTAGGTGTCTTTTAGATGATAGTGTTATTTTAGGGCATTGTCTAAAATATATTTGAGATGTTTTTAAATTAAGAATGTTCAAGGCAAATGTTAAAATGAAAATTGCGGCTGAAATACACCTCAAATCTTATAATAATACTTTATAAATGGCTGTCACGTGTCCCGTATAAAGTTTCCAATATTTATAGACGTTTTATTTTCTTCAATTTATTTTAGGATTAACTTACAATAATACCTTCAAAATAATTTTAGAAAAGGTTCTAGTAAACCTACAACATGACATTATAAGGCTTCAAGCCTAATCTATTTTTGTCTACGTCTTTTTATGGATTCTTTGAGTGTCAAAAGGTCGTGTTTTTTATTCAGTCTTCAGGTCAATTTAAAGAGGGCAGAAGCACTCATTATTTGCTAAAGACAATAAGCCCTCGAGGCCGTTGTTTCTCCCTACTTAATGTTCAACGACTTTCAGTGGGTACTCATTTGAATAATTTCTTGTTTCACTACCAACATTAAATGTGTGTCAAACAATTCTGACAGTTAGATTTAATTTCAAAGAACGCAACAACAATAATTTTAATAATATTCTTACGTATTCTAATTCACCGTTTATATATGTTTTATGTAACTATATAGAGATAAACAACATAAAACTGTAATGGTTTTGTCATTTTAATTCTTTGTTCTTGTTTATATTCTTATATTAATATCTACCTTTTTAGTACAGCACAGAATAACACGTATTTATGTATAACAACAAATTTTGATTACCTTGCTCGTCTACTAAAAGTACTGTTTTAACTGGTCATTGGCGTAATCTTAGAATCGCCATTAAAAAAAAAAAAAAAACGCAACAACAATGAGAAAACATAAAGTAAAAATTTGGCCAGCGGCCATTTTGAAGCATAATTAGAAGCAAATTAAAAATAAAGTTTATATAATTTACAAGTTATCTATCCCGCTAGTAGACACATAGTAAAACAATGTTAACGTATCATACACAGGTCACGAAATAAGTTAATTATCAGTAAGTTACATTTTATTTTAGTTATTTTATTTTCTCTCGAAAGTGTCATGGCGGTTATTTTAGGGTACATTCAAATGATCACATTTTGTACCTAATTATAAGTTTCAACCAAAGTTCGAGCGAAACGTTGACAATTACTGGGACGTGACTTCGAGCACCGTGATTGGTATTTCAATTAACATTGGCGGTTATCAATTAAACCTTTATTTTATTGAAAAATGGTACTATGAACGAATAAGTTACAGAACTTTCAACATTTAACTATATCCATGGTATAGAGGTTCTAGTAATTTTTGGACATCCAGAGGTCTCGGGTTTGATTCGCTCTTGTTTTCTCGATCATGATAGTTTGCGTTGGCCTTGGTGTATTTATAAAAACTATTTCGCTAAGTATACCGAGATTTGCTAACTCTCGTAAATTTGTCAAACCACATATAGTGCATAGCAGCAAACTTTTAATGTTGTAAAATTTGTGAAATAAATTAAATACAAAGTTTAGTTATATTTAGAGATTTTAAAAAATAACGAAAAGACAAAAAATATCTTCGAAACCAATACATACAATACGTACATAGAAAAAACACAGAAGGTTTTATATATTACATAGCCATTAGTAAATTCCAATCTCAACAAGGAATGTAGCGATGTGGGCTTGTACCAAATTAATTGTAGATTAATCCTGTGTCACATTAGCGCCGTGAAGCTTTGTGGTCGGGTTGGTCAGAGCCCTTGATCACGTTGACCCATCAGTCATGTCGCACCTGATTAAGTATGGAGCAGTTATAGTTATGCATCTGCGACACATGAACGTACCTTGTATTTTTTCTTAGTATTATTTTGGATTGTTTTAAAACTGATCTTTGGAAACTTGTGTACAAGCTTTAAATTTTTTGAAGATGTCTTTTGTGTATTGGACATACGTCTTGCATGGGGTTTAAACACTTGACCTCGTTCATGGAATATTTTGTAATATTTTGAGGTATAGTTTTTAGTTATATTTTCAACTTATGCTGTTTTATGTGTAATTTGATTGTAGATTAATCCTACGTCATATTAGCGGCGCTGTGAAGCTTTGTGGTCAAGTTGGTCAGAGCCCTTGACCACGTTGATGGGACCCATCAGTCATGTAGTATGGAGTAGTTATGCATCTGCGCATAAATATATCATACAGCAACGTATCCTGTGTATTTTCTATTATCTGTGATTTCTTCTGTCCACGGGTTCTCTCATTTATCAGAATATTGGAACATAGAATTTATTGTTGATGGCACAAACATCATGCGTGTATTTTAAACACGCGACATTGTAGACGAAATTTTGAGGTACTGTTTTAGTCGTTTTAAGTTATATTTTAACGCATGCGGTTTTATGCATAAATTACTTTTTATTTGAAGAGCACGCATACCCTAATTATGACGTCACACTTTGACAGTAATTTCGTTGTGTCAAAACTGTCAAACTTTCTAATTCTTGGCGGTAAAATGAAATTATATCTGTGCATAATATTACGCCTAATTCATACCAAAACTCCAACAAATTATTCATTCCGTTCGTATCCTTTTTTACCTGAAACAAGAAAAATATATTGTTAAATTATAGTCTATAACAACGTAAAACCTTTTTAAATTAATGAGAGCTACATTATAATTAAAAACATAAAATTCTTAGGTCGTATAATTATTTTTTGTTCTAACAAAAGAGGTCGTACAATTTTAATATCGTAACAAAATAGATTATGACTAAGTAAACTACAGATGTTTCAAATTAAAAACTCATCATAGAGTATTCAAGCAAAAAGGTTATAAAAAGTTTCAACCTATTTAGTGGCAAAAAAAATCTTTCACGGTCTTATGTTTTTCATAAATCTTTATTTTTATCTTTTAAAAAGACAGATTTTATTAGTAATAGAGCCTGTTGCGGGGACTTTTACAAACCCCCAGACTCTGGACAATAATTTGTGGATCACATCAATATTTATTTGCTGAATTATATATCTAAGTTTGTTAATAGTACTCAAATTCAAACTGTTTATTTGTTAAATTACACATAATTTGTTACCTATAAAGCTTAGGTATAACTAGAAAAATCCAAAACGAAGAAGGACAATGGAAAAAATTGGTACTCGAGGCGGGACTCGAATCGCCATTTTTCCATTGTCTTTCTTCTTTCCGGATGTTTATTTGTTTTTCACAATGTTTTACAGATACTAATGTATGAATCATAGACCCTGTCTGGCATTGCATATTATGTATTTGAAGACTAGGTAGTAGATCGCTACTCGCTTATGTATTGTTTCGAAACATACCTATTTGATTAATTGAAGCAAGTTTGCCATTACTACGGATGTTGACCCTACATAGATAACTGCGGAGAACCTTCGTAACTAGGCATGCGGGGACACCTTCTAAGATGTGTGACTGACGGGGGAACATTGACTAAATTGCTTTATATCGAAGTAATGTCTTTGAAGTGAACCGGTATTATTACTCTCGGGAGTTAAAGACATTCTTGAGGAGATATGCCTAATAAACATTACACGAAATGGGGTTGACAGACCCATGTGACTTCACAACGATAAGTACCTACAAAGTAATTATCAAAATAGTTAAGCCGTTTGAAAAAGTTGGTAGGATCTCTTTATTTTTGTTTTAGAAACGTATAAACACAAAGAACTTGTTAAGAAGTCATGTTAAATTGAATGTGCTTTACTTTCATACAATTCATAACAGCCCATTAAAGTCCCACCGCAGAGACGGGCCTCCTCACGTGACGGAGAGACACTTGGCCTACTAATACCGTGCTGGACAAAGGGATTGGAACAGGGTTTAATTTCAAGTTTTCCTTCTTTTTATTTCGTAACGATAATATTCACGAATAGTCCCTGAGTCGGTTTTTACAACACCCATGGGATGAGATGGGGTGGTGACATATTATATTCTTACTCCGTCACCACACGGAAAGTCTCATAGTACTAAAATGTATCTAGATACTGTATCCTTTCACCTTAACACATTATCATTTCATACTTGAAGAAGTACCAAGCAGCGGGCATAGAGATGGTACCGACCTATACGGCCTCTTGCTAAAGAGCCATATTATGGGAAATAAAAGTTAAATTAAAATGTGACCAATAAAAGTTAATATCAACGTATTCTTAAATATTGCCAGCATATATATTTCAATAAAGAAAAACAATTTGAAAAGAATGAAAACTTTATTGGTGTAAACATGACTCATAAAGCCAGATCATTGCGCTAATAAAACGTCTACGCCTCCATGTCTGGTACCCAGCGCAGCTGAAACAAATCCCCATTACGGTGACCCTATCCTATTTGCGCACATATCAGGGAATAACGGGAAACAGGGAGGGTGTTTTGCGACATTTGAATCCAGAAAAATAATAAAATAAACAACGAATGTATCAGAAAGCAACAGTAAATTACTGTTTGGCCAAATATATGTTTTCCTTTGCGATATATTAGGCTTCGTAGAGCCAATAAATATTTCCCAATAACTTGATTACTGTACTCTTTGATGGAAATAAATTGAGAGGCTGGGGATACGTGGTGTCTCTTCAAACGAAGAAAATACGAACGTAAATATATAAATACTTTTCAGACAAACATACAAATTGCTGCTTTGAGTAATAGTTAATACGATTATTTAATCGTAAGTGGTTAATATTAATTACGGTAAAAACATTTTCAGGTCTTGTTTGTTTCGTCACCATTTTGCAAAAAAAAATGTTTGAAGTCCTATTTTACCCATACATAGTTTATTAAACATTCCAGACGATATTTTTTAAAGAACAAAGTACGGAATTTTTCTTTGTCTTTAAAATATTTCTAGTCTGTTCCGAGTAGGTCTTACTCTTTCCTCAGTTTCTATGCTATTTAAAGAGCAAAGTTATAAAAAAAAGGTAAAGGAATTCTTTGAAAACATTTCTGAATTTTTCATCTGTGCCTTTGACAAGTATTCTTTTTTTAAATTTACTTTTGCAACCAAATGGACAAGAATGTTTTACAAAGAATGCCGTAATGTCAGTAATTTTAGACTTGCGGATGTTAAATTTGAATTATCTTTACTATGCGTGTGCACTTGCCTGTGAGTGTACCACTGCAGGGATGTGGGTCATCCATGTTCGAAGGAAATCATTGTACACAGATGACGAATATCTCTGCAGTGGATCGTAAACGAGGTGGTATCGGAATTTATGTTAAAATCTCGTTTAGGTGCCTGTTACGACCCCATCGCCATGTTATGTTGATGTAACTATATTCTTGATTCATCTAGCAAATAGGTACTATCCATCGTGCTAATTTAAGGTAATCGTGCTAACAAAGCGATAAATTAGTGTGATTGATCACGAGGTTCTTTCATTGATTCATTTTAGAACATATTGTTATAGTGATGTAATATTTACTAGGTATAAAATAAACTTATCAGCATCCATGATATGACCGTTTAAGTTATTAAATATAAATGATTAGGTATATATGTGCACAATGAAACACTATTTGTACATTGTATTAGCTAGGATCGTCAGAGATATATATTTTTTTAAACTGCTAATAGAAATTATCACTAAAACGAATGCAAAGTAGAAAATATCAGTTTTTGTTTGCTATACAAGTATATGAAGGTCCTTCCTATGCGAAACCCTCTTAACACAAACATTTCACGACGCCCCGTCACAAAACATAACACAAGAATGTGCCAACCATAAAACTTACTCTGTATAGAACTGAACTTTTTTAGTACCACAGAACGTGTGAAAAGCGGTACACCTCTATAATATTCAAAAGGACACGTGGCAAAAATGTACCCTGACCTCCAAATAACACTTTTTCCCCGAGGACTTCCCACCGAGTCAATTTCGTAATACTTTGACCCTAAAGGTGCCGTGGAACGCCGACGCCTAAATTATCTTTGGGGCAAGTTGGGAAAGAGGTCATCCGTGTGATAAATAGTTAAGGGCAGGTTAATGGGTTGGATGTTAGAGCAAAGTTGTTCTGCGGTTAGATGTTTAGTGAACGCTTTACGTATCAAGATATTATCTCACTCCTAGAATGTAATTGCTTTTAAATTGTTCGTTGTTGGGTTATTTCTCTCCAAAAATTTAGCTACTGCTGTTGGTAAATATTTCACTTTAAATAACATTCGTTTTGCCAGTGCATTGGTAACCCAATTTTGGTTTTGAAGTAAGTCTTTCCTACACTTTAAAAGGCCAGTTCTTGCAAATAAATTAGCAAGAACGTAATTTTAAAAAGCAAGCGTCTAAGTCATTGACTCGAGGTCACCATTCATCCACTGTACCATGACGAGAGAAAGTATCGTGGCATTATCGGTAATATACGCAAATTGAGTTTCAATTTCTACACAGCCATGAGTAATTGGGGCTCTATGGGAAAGTAAAAAAGTATTAAAAATACAACAGCAATTAAGAGCAGCGTGTACTGCGAGCAATTTGCTATACTGGATGAATCTACTTATACTGGATGGATACTTTTAATCGCGGCTTATTTGCTTTATTTATTATAAACTGATTTTTATTTATTTATTTATTTTATTTATTTTTGTTATCTTAATTGACGACTAAAGACATGCTTTTATTTGTTGGAATAATATTCTACCATTGAGCATTTAAAAAAAATACAACTCATTATTACTATAATACTGATATGCTCTATATCTTTGTTACTTGTATTTCAATAAACTATGCTATATTTGCAACAAGACTGTCTCTAATCCAAAAATGATATTAGATTAATCGCTTAATCTACCATCAAGTAGTAATGTGTCAAATTGTGTTTAATTGGAAGGATAAAAATACCTTGATGATAATATCTATTCGTTGATGTTCGAAGATAATGCAGGATGGGCAGAGCCTTCAAACGGTGGACCCACCTCCTGATCAGGTCGACGGGAAAGTGACAGAAGAAGGAGCTATAGGGCCATGTGCAGTGGCAATACTTAAAAAAGGTCTATATCAGAAGAAGGAGCTATAAGAAGAATATAGCTATACAGAAGAAGGAGCTATAGGGCCATGTGCAGTGGCAATACTTAAAAAAGGTCTATGTCTAGCAGTCAGTTGGCTGAAACAATGATCAATGATCCCCGCAACTAAAAGTTGCTCGTATGCTCAACCAGCACAATGTAGTGTTGTCTAACAACAACGTAAAGTGTTATTGTAGTGGTTACAATTACAACAGTCCGTGAATATCGTAAACTGGCGTATTACAGTTGTGGTTTAAGTACAACGCTACAAGTTTATTATGTTAGCAGTCAGACAGTTGAGGCTACTGTTCGATAAACTGTAAGACATGGTAAGCAATGACCACGCGGTCGTTTTATAAATGATCTAAACATTTCCGTGGTTCTGATGGCACTTTAACCCGTTCTCAGTCGTTTTCTTAGTAACAACAGCTATCAATAAATAACAATATGGACCTGTATGATTTGGTGGCGAGCAAGCAGAACTGGAATGCGTGGAACTTACCATCAGGTGAGCGACTTATTGGCTTCGTCACCTTAAGGTTTAAAAAAACTCTTCAATTCAAATTACAAACGTAACGTAACTGAAGGAACTAAAGAACCTCTTTTTTTTAAACTCATTTATTTAAAATAGCCATAGGTACATCTCATATAGATTAAGTCGGCTCTAAAAATCCTCTTAAGAGCGTTTATAGGGCTCACTAGCGCCGCCAATTGAAAAAAAATCATATTTCGCAAATAGGATTAATAATTTAAATTGTTGATAACAAAGTCTTGAGAAAAGGTTATAAAGTATTTGTTTAACACACTCTCAACACTTTAAATGTTTTTCAATAAAATAAATATTGCATTACAAAAACGGCCGTTTTATTTTCGAATGCGAAATTTAACTAATTGAAAAACATTTAAAGTGTTGAGAGTGTGTTATATAAATACTTTATTGCCTTTTCTCAAGACTTTGTTATCAACATTTTATATTATCTAACCTATTTGCGAATTATGATTTTTTTTCTATTGGCGGCGCTAGTGAGCCGCGTAAAGGCCCTTAATAACATAAAGAAACGTTTTTAATCTTATAAAACCTCTTTGCTAGAAATAAGAATTTATTGAACGTAAAAATTTTCTCAAAACATCAAGTAAGTATACAAACTTCACACACAATATACATCAGTGTCGCCATCTATTAATGTCTTGTGTAAACTTTGCACAAACTACCCTTTCCTATTAATGTTTAACATTTTATACACCCTTCATGTCTAGACTACACATTAAAGTATAATCTGTAGGGATTTAGTCAAACTGCAGTCTAGACTCAATATAATATCGTTCCTAAATCATTTCACAGTTTGTTTGGCAATTTTTCGGTTATTAAAGTTCCCGCCATTAAATTTTAAGGTTATACGACATGGACAGCTAGAAAGAGAGAGAGAGAGAGACTTGTCATACTTTGATATGAGTGTGACACGTGTTAAATTTAGAAACGCGCAAAAATGAAAAGAGATTTTTAATAAAAATAAGGTTTTAATGCTTACTTAAGAAACTGAGCATTATTTTAATTTTAGAAACACAATGAAACTACAAATTAAAAATAGTTTGAACATTAGAATAACACATCGACTACAATTAATTTATAAAGATACTGTGTTCATTGTCTATAATACTTAGACAAATTCGGCACCAGCTGGTAACTACATAAAACATTTTCGATAGCAATAACACGGCACATATTTCAGCGAAGCCTGGTCCCTTATGGTAAGTGCCCTAGTACATTATACATAAACTGTTCAATTTAAAGCCTCTAATACATGAGGGAGAGGAACTTTGGCAATGAAAGTAATGAACCTACAGGTTTAGTTCGCCTTTATGAGGTGACTGCGGTGACTGAAACGGACAACTATCCTTTTATAACATAGCTATGTATTTTATTATTATGAACACCGTAATGATATTTTATAGCGGGGAATTTTGGTTCTACAGTGAGAATGTTGGCTGTGTTATTAGTGTTTCGGCTGCATAGTCGCAGTAAAGTAATGTTTATCATAACAGCCCATCAATGTCCCACTGCAGGAACGGGCCTCCTCCCGTGACGGAGGGATACTTGGCCTAATACCACGCTGGTCAGACGGATTAGTATAGGGTTTAATTTCAAGTTTTCCTTCTTTTTATTTCGTTAAGATAATATTCACGGATTGTCTCTTAGTCGGTTTTTACGACAACTATGGGGTCAGATGGGGTGGTGACATATTGTATTCCGTCACCACACAGAGGGTACTGTTGTGTAGAGTTTAAGTCCTACGTAAGACAATTGTTTGTGTGACCTAAAGATGATAATATTGAGTTTGAATGTTCGTTATTTGTATTTAAGATATAAAGTTTAAAGTTCCCGCTAAACTGGTGGTGAAACACAGCGTAAAATCCAATTAAGAAAAATTACAAAATAATAATGAACAAAATATTAGGCTTTATCCAAAGACTAGTATGAATAAGCCAGTTTCCCTCTATCCCTATGGGAGTCCTGTCTCTTCAGAGGGACATATAAAAGCTATGATTGCAGCTGTGGTAGTTCCTATATCGGACAGACCAAACGGACAATAGCGGAAAGGGTCAAGGAACACATCGCGGCTGTGAAATACCGACAAACCCACAAGCCTGCAATAGCTGAACACTTGTTGGAGTCTGGAACTAACCACTGGATAGAATTACACAACCCAAAGGTCTTATCCACCGAGCGTCACTATTACTCCAGGATAGTACGTGAAGCGGTTGAAATCAAAAAACACAATAATTTCAACCGGGAGGACGGATATAGATTATCTACTACATGGAATCCAGTCATCAACAAGTGCAAACATCATCACAGTGTTGCAGCTCAAAAGCCGGGAGACGTCATTAGTGTAGTGTGTCGAAGTACCTACAATACGGCGAATACTCAGGATGTCAACAAAGTGAGGGTAGATTCCATTCCCCGCACTTCACAAGGACGACGCTCCGCTGACACCAGTCCCTCCGCGACCACGGCCCTTGCAAGTCGGCCGAAACGTCGGAGAAAAACCTAGGTATTTATATAACTAGTATCTAGGATAATTAGTAACACCGCGAGTAAGACCCGTAAAAATAGTATTACATATAAAAGCTGCTAAGAAGAATAATACTTATTGTTAGATATAAAACTTTGATAGCAACTAATACATGGAGAAGCGTTAACGAGTAATTCTTTCTTTTGAAAAGCTAAATAATTCTCTTTGAAGGCTTTAAGAGCTGACGCTTTTCATTGTGTACAGCTTTAGCTTACAAACGAGAGAGTGAACAAAATAATAGCTATACCATTTTCAGTTTAGAATTTTTCAGAGTTTTAGTTTGAAAAAAGTGTTATATGAAAATACATTTATTACTATATTTTTTGAGAGAGATAACAATAAAAAAACTCTATCGCACAATACAGATTTTTTAAATCCGTTTCCAAAACCAGAGCGATGATACAGAGTAGGTAGACGTAATTTCGCTACACGTAACATGTATAAAAAAACTTTTTTATGATTTTGTTAACAAATGTAAGGTTCGGTTCCCGCTCTATGTAAATCTTTATATGCACAATGTAAATCAATGGCACAAACATTCATAATTGCACTAGTCTGAATGTACCTATGTATGTATTTAAAAAAAACACATAGCATGTTAATCAGTTTTTACTTAGTTTAGGACTAGATGGCGCTATGTAAATATGTAACGAATACTACTATTGAAGTCTGAGTTAATAACTTACAAATCGGTTTAGCCGTTTTCGAGACATCAGGTAACAAACACAAAAAAAATACAACCGAATTGAGAACCTCCTCCTTTATTTGAAGTCGGTTAAATATAAAATAAATATAACCTTCTCCTCGTTCGAAGTCTTGGGTTAATAAGAAGGGCAAAAATCTGTGTGAGGTTAAGCGAAGATCAAATCTGTTATCGAATTTATATCGAGGCGTCATTATATTTTTTGGTCCGTGAAATAGATTCTTAGTAGTAAGGAGCTTCTCTACACAAACTATTTACGATATTTAAAAAAATACATTTAGATTTTTGGTACTTCTATGGACGTTGCTTTGAAAGAAAGAAAGAAAAAATATAAGCAAGAAATTTTCGGTGTCACTCATTTCATCTATTTAAAGGTAGAAGATAAATAAAAGAAACAGATTTTCTCATTTATTTCGATAATTTATAGTTAGCAGCGGCTTTACGTACAGGTTATTAAATAATTAATGTTACGTTCAATGTTGAAATTAGACATCCTAAATGATGTTTTTTGATTTTGAGATCACAAACATTAAAAAAACTAAACTAAATTGAGTACCTTTAAATAGTATAATGTTAAGTAAGCTTAACATTAAACTATTTTAGTTACTTATATAATATATTATGCCCTTTAACCTTATTTACAAATTACTTACGACGATGGACGTATATAGACGTAATTGTACTTACGTCATGACACGTCGCATGTCACTAAGTGTTTTATTTGTAAATAAATAAACAATACTTTTACTTACTTTTTATAGGTTATCATGGTTAAAGCTTAATTTTAGAACAAAATTGTTTTATTTAGGGATTATCAGCGCTCTATCTAGATCTAGCACATCCTTTAATTCCTCTCTATACTACATGTGTCTGGGTACTGGACAAAATACATTTTGGAAACATCACCCCCTGAATTCCACATTTCCAGAATTTCTTGTGATGTTCTCAGAACCCACCTTACTAGTTTCTCATTATAGTCTTGAACTAGGATTGTAGCTTGTTGAGAACTCTCCAAATTGACCATTGGTTTTCATGGTCCTCTGTTAGGAAAACTAAGTGCCTTCAACTAAACAACGTCCTAGCAGTAGGACACATTATGCGCTATCAGCGAAAATAACCATGTTTTTAAGGTCTCGTCATCGTGGTTTGTTTAGACTAACAAAGTGATTTAATGAACCACGGTAAAATAATTTCCGAACGAATAGGTTTAAATGAAGCTTTGATTTAGTTAAAATTGAATTAATTTGTTTATTTAACCTTCATAAAGGTAAATGAGGAAGGACTTGCGGTGTGTGTGTACACCGCCGTAATAAAAATACTTACATAAATTCACGCCTAATTTCCATGGGGTAGACAGAGATGACCTATTGAGCGCCCAGTACTACGATTACACAACAGCCTATTAATGTCCCACTGTAAAGACGGGCCTCCTCCCGTGACGGAGGGATACTTGGCCTACTAATACCCCGCTGGCCAGACGGATTGGTATAGGGTTTAATTTCAAGTTTTCCTTCTTTTTAGGTCGTAAAGATAATATTTACGGTTAGTCCATTAGTCGGTTTTTACGACACCCATAGGATGAGATGGGGTGGTGACATATTGTATTCATACTCCGTCACCACACGGAGAAATATAATACCTATACGTAGATTTATTTTAAAAAATTACTATAAAAACAAAAACTTTCAATAGAATTGTCTTCCATTTGCTAACAGAATAAGCTATCTTAACTACATCACCAAAAATAATTAATTATAGATATAGACAGCTAGCCTTTTTCAAATTCTCTCTTTATAAAAAACTTTTTACCAACAAAGCCTCCTTGTAGGAAAGGGAAGGGGAGGGAAAGGGAGGGGTATTTGATTCCCAGAAGAAATCTCATTAAACTGTCTTTGCGTTGCAGACTGATTAACGTTCGATACGGACCGCACGCCACAAGAATACTGATAACGTTTCACCACTAATATTTATTAGGGAGGTGAAAGCTTTTTTTTATTTTATACTACGGCAATATGACATGTTTTGATTTTCTTTCATTCGAAAATTGTTTGCATCAGTAAGGGTGCATAAGTAACGTTTTCCTCCCTTCCAACCAAACACCTCAACGCAGTTATTGGATAACATCATAAAAAAGTTCTTAATGTAAACTTATTACAGTAAAAGGAAAATCACATTCTATTATTCAACGTCATTAATTTCAATAAAAATAAACAGCACACAAAATTAATACAAATTAAAAAAAGAAATGTCAAATCATGTTTTTATTTTTATTTTGCGGATGTATCAACCATTCTTACAAAATGTAACGTTTTAAAGATAAAAAGAAATGGGCGCGACGAGAGAGACATATTTTTATAATGCAGACAAATCCCTGGCTTAATTAAGTGGCGTTTTCTTCTTAAAACGTCATCCGGCCATCTTTAATGGAGGAGGACGCTGTTTGTTGAAAAGAGAGATATTTATATTTAAATTAAGTAAGATTGCATCTTAGTCAGGATTAAGATTGTGTCAGAATTATTGGTAGTAGGTTTTGTTAGCATCGCAAGTCCGTTTAGTTTGGTATCATTACCAAATTAAACGGACTTGCGATGGCGCAGTGCTTGCGTCATCATATCAGCCCATTGACGTCCACTGCTGGACATGGTACAGAAAAAATTTGGAGGAGCCGTGTTCCTCCAATTATTTTCTTTACTGCTATCCTCCCTCATCAATCGTGCTTGCTAATCCAATGTTATTGTATTAAGGTAGAAGACTACAGTAGCTAGCTTGTGTAATTATGGGAGTTAACACCTTGTGCGCAGTATTCTTCTGCACTTGGACATTTATGAAGCTTAATCACGTACGATGTATGGCTAAGAATACAAGAGGTCACTAAGCTCTAGGTTACGACTGATGCAACGTGAGTCTTAAGTAAAAAACAATAACAAGAAGCGTGAGAGCGACCGACTTCCGCATCACGCGATGCATTATAAAAAAGTAATCCTTACATTTTTTTAAATATATTTCTCTGTGTGGTGACGGAGTAAGAAAACAATATGTCACCTTATTCCATTGGTGTCGTAAAAACCGACTAAAGGAGTAGGTATCTGTAAATATTATCATTACAAAATAAAAAGAAGGAAAACTTGAAATTAAACCCTATACCAATCCGTTTGGCCAGTGTGGTATTAGCAGGTCAAGTATCCCTCCGTGACGGGGGGAGACTCGTCCTAGCAGTGGGACACTAATGGGCTGTAATGAAGATATATAGAAATAATCATAATAGACAATTTGATTATAATTAGTGCGTTGTCCTATTCTATAATGCAAGTCTTCACTCGGCCGCTTCAATGTGCCATACTGCATACTAAATTAGCCGCCGCGTTAGAATTGACTTAAATTCCTACGCGCTCTCTTGTCGTCTTGAACTCTTGGCTATATGTTTTCGTCATAATGTTGTTTTCAGCTAACCCGAAAAACATATTTAGGCGTTCCAGCTAACGTCTTATACCGAAGATGTTACAAATGGTAAATTAATTGAATAATTATGCTAACAACAGTAAAAAATAATAGCTAGACACAAAATCAGAGTTAAACCATCTCTTTTCCTCTTCATAACGAGTAAACCCTTGCAGCATTCGAATTCAAGTAGGGTTATGCGTATCCTACTGCTATGCTTCTAAAGAAAGAAAGAATTTTTTTTTGTTGCACACAAGAAAAACATACAATAAATGAATTTAAATATAAAACATAAATGTACCTACACAAAATAGGACCTAACTCAGCTAATGTAGCGTCATGCGTCATAGACACTACGACTCTACAGCGCTGGTATTCTGTTAGGCCCATAACGACCTACTAAAGACCTACTAGAAACAATCATCTTACAAACAAATCAAAGTCAAACTTCTAACATAAAGTAAACACCATAGAACAAATACTACAAGTTATTTGTGACTAATATTAGGCAGTAAGTCCTTCAGTTTGTCTTGTATGTAAAGCATACGTAGAACGTTCAAAGTTTATGTAAACACGTTAGCATCCAATTTCACGCGGTGACGTCACTTTACAGCGCTCAATTCGTTTACCAGATCCAGCGACCAGATTTCTGTATACACATTCATGGATAGTGCGCTGTATACACTGCTCAAACATTTATGCAGTATTTTGTAGTTTGTTTACTGTATTTTATTTTGCGTTTAATTGATATTTCATTTCTGGGAATGGCAATATTTCTTTACTGAATTTTTTGTTTAAATTTTATTTTTCGTATAAATATTGCCTCGAAAAATTATGAAGTAAATTGAATTAAGCCTTAAATGATTAAATATTTTGTTGACTTAACATAAACCCTAGCCGACTGGAAAGAGTAATACTAGAACTTAGCGAGCAACATAGTCAAATTGTAACAAAGCTATAAGGAGCTTAAAAAAATAATAAAGATTTAAAAAAATACTAGAACTTATCTCCACCAAAGACACGAGACAGCAAGTGAACATTAATAGGCTGTATAGTAAACACTCCACCACTACAACACTCTATTAAAATAAATCAAACTAAAACCAAATTTCCATAAAGATATCCCAATAAAATAAGAATCCTTTGATGACGCTATGAACGGATACATTTTTTTTCCGTAGAAGAAAAACATTCTAAGTATACCGTGGAAAGCAAAATCCTTATAAATCTGTGCACAGCCTGAGCTATAGGGATTTCATCCATAACGCCATCTCACCAGACTTTCATTAAGTCCTTTCTAAGCGACAAAGCTTTGTGGAAAATTTAAAAAGGCGACGTACGTAAACCGGAACGTAATGAATTAAAATGTGAATATGTAGGTATATAAGATATATTCCTTTACACGCGTTGTCTTCAAATTGATTTCAACGTAACGAAATTATGTTACAGAAGTCGAAGTCGGGTATATGCTTCACTTTAATTATAGTAAGGATTTGTAAAATTATATTCTAATTATAAAACCGACTTGATCAGAGCGTTGAAATCGGATATAATACATACGCAATTTCTCTTAAACAAAAAAAACCTATATTTTAAAATAAGTAAACCAAATAGCATAAAAAAATTAGTAATGTTCCTTCTAGGTATGGGAAAAAATTGAAACTGAACAAGAAAGTTTTATTTAAAGTCAAGAAATATTTGAGTATGTATGACTCGCTTAATGAATGTGGACGAGGCCGAATCTGTTTGCCAGGATCGTGACAAGTGGCGTTCTGTCGTCTCTGCCTACCCCGGACGGGATAGGGCGTGAGTTTATGTATTAATGTATGTAAATATTTGATTTTTATGCTAACAAACATTAAAATAAAAAATACAACCCAATTGGGAACTTTTGGAGACTGTTAAAAATCCTGTGCGTGAAGATTTTGACTTCTGTTTTTATATCTGATTGATGGTATAATATATGTCATGTGTAATTATTATAAACGAGCCCGTGATTACTTTTGTAAAACCAGTCTTATATATATTATGTATTTGTTTTGTTGTACTAATCCCAGACTTTATTTTGGTATATTTACTCTATTTTAGAACTGAATTAGGTATCTACACAATCTCTTCTCTCCAGATCTCTATATCGAGGAGACGTTAATAAAGTTATAGTTAGGTATTTAGGAATCCTTTACAAAAGAGGATGCAATCCTGTGTCCTCAGAGTAATTTCCTGATACAAAACTTGCTACGACTAATTGAATTTCCATGAAATATGTTGCAAAACAATTGTTTTTTTCTTTAATAATACAACTGCCGCATTAGGGGACTATAGCCGCATACGCAACCACTTTGTCACCGATGAACTTAAATAGACATAGCTTTTGAACGCTTTACTTTTAAAGTAAAGCCTAAATAAGGCGACAAAAGTCATGCTAGTAGGCTCTTTAGGTCACTTCATGTCACCGTCAGTTATGATAAAAACAATAAATGATTGGTCTATATCATGAAAATGACCTTAGCGTGTCTAAAATCATACGTAAATGTAAATAATTATAGTTATTATTGTATTAATTGTGACCAGACGGGTTCATAGGGCGGTCGAGGCGTTAATTAAAACAAATTAATAAGGGTTGTATGTAATAGATTTATACTTTACCGTGTAGTAACAGACTAAGAATACCACCAAATATTATCCTACATATTGTGTCGGAAAAGGAAAAATTAATACACCTTTAATATAGAAATTTACATAAAACCCGATACCAACTCTTCTTCCCAACCTGGTAGCTGTAAGTCAAGTTTTGGTTCATATAGAAGTCCTGTGGGCCTTTCACATCATCGTAACAGCCCATTAATGTCCCACTGCAGGGACGGGCCTCCTTCAGTGACGGAGGGATACTTGGCCTACTAATACCACACTGGCCAAACGGATTGGTATAGGGTTTAATTTAAAGTTTACTTCTTTTTATTACGTAAAGATAATATTCACGGATAGTCCCTTAGTCGGTTTTTATGACACCCATGGGATGAGATAGGGTGGTGACATATTGAATTCTTATTTCGTCACCACACGGATTACGTATAGTCGATTCAAATACTATCATTATGCTCATGACTACAATACTCTACTGAAGTCGACTTTCAAATCATTAGTCCTCATCTCCCGACATACAGTGATGACATTAAGTATTCTGGCAGAATTGTCGACATCGGCATAGTTTGCCATATAAAAGAAAGAAGAAGAAGAAGACATTAAGGGCATTGCATTGCTCAATGACCTTGAAGATCTGAGGTTTGTTACAGTTTTCATAGAAAAAGCGCCATCTACTAACAGAGATTAATACTAGGATATAATCAACTAATGATTATTCAAATCACAGACGCGACACAAATTTATCATTGTTTTGACCTAACTTATTTATTCTCTCGGAGACACCAATTTTATACATACGTATGTATGTATAAAGTCCCATGGGTGTCGTAAAACCGATTAAGGGACTATCCAGTCCCTTAATCGGTTTTACGACACCCATGGGATGAGATGGTGTGGTGACACACTGTACCTATTCTTACTCCGTCACTACTCGTACCGTACTCCTTTCACATACTTATATTAATTATTTATTTTATCTCAGACATTACTCACTGTGTGGCAACGAAATAACACTAAAAACTTTACTACCGATGTCCTATGGATATCATAAATAATGAATGTATTCCTCACTTTGTTAATACACAACGAGTTCCAGTACCAATCTAAGCAAAGCTTGTGCTAAGGGGACTACAGAACTGATAAACAAAACAAAGAAAACTTTTAAGCACACTAATGATAGGTTAGACTTTTGCGGGAAGAGGACCCTAGAAGTCTATTTATTTAGTTGAAAATAGTACAGCCACATCATAAATATTAATTCTAGTACTTATAAGTACAGTTATCTAAGGTACTTATTGTCCGATACATATGACAATTAAGGTGTATTTAGTACTTACTATAAATGTAGCTATCTTTATTAATACAGTGAGATCGAAACACATTATTATATTAACAACCTAACTTATTACTTAATTTCTGAACTTTAAGTTTAAAAACATCAGTCATGTACTATAACTAATACGCTACAGAGGTTGTCTTAAATTCATCCCTACGACAAAAGAAGAAAAGCCTATACCAATCCTCTATACCAGCATGGTATTCCTCATATACAATTCCTCTACACATGTAGAAAGGCATTCCCTGCTGTGAAACCTTTATGATCAGCTATAATAAATATTTATAGAATGAAATTCAATTATATCGTGCAATAAATATTTCTATTGCAATTCGTTAATTAGTATCTACCGTAATCCTTGGAACTGTTAATTGAAATATAAATTTCATTCAATTAATAATACAAGAGTCCGCAAAGATTATGGGCGCTTTATTATTGATCTGTTTTACTATCACCATGTGGCGTAGTGGTCAATTTAAACCTGTCATGTGGGAGGACACGGGTTCTATCTCCGCAATAGTGAAACATTTGAGCGCATTAATATGGCTGTTAATTTTGTTTTAGATGTTTTACGTATGAATTTGTACCTATTTTTACATTTAATACAAACAATTTTTGTCTACTTTCCTGAAATTACTCCGTGTGGTGACGGAGTAAGAATACAATATGTCACCACCCCATCTCATTCCATGGGTGTCGTAAAAACCGACTAAGGGACTAAGCGTAAATACTATCTTTCCGAAAGAAAAAGAAGGTAAACTGGAAATTAAACCCTATACCAATCCGTCTGGCCAGCGTGGTAATATTATTATCCCTCCGTCACGGGAGGAGGTCCGTTCCTGCAGTGGGACATTAATGAGCTGTTATGATTCCTGAAATTATAAACTATTTTGCGACGCAGGGGTTGATCTATAGTATGGAAGCTGTCTTTAAAAAAAAAGGGATCAATCAACTAAACAAGCTCTTTGGTTTAGCAATATACAATCCATAGACTAACACACACACAAATATGTGTAGCAGTAGGTGTGTGTCTCAGCTTGGTTAAAGCAATTTAAATTAGGGTAACCACGTAGTACAAGTATGTGACAGATTAAGGCAGTATAACTCTAATATATCTATTCTTAAATACGTTCTGTCTTATATAGCACCTACTTCTAAACGAAGATTAATGTTATACAATTGTGGCTGAATCTTACATGCTATATGGGCTAAGTAATTATGTCCTCTATTAAAACCAAAATAGATAAAATCTAAGTTAAAAATTTTGCTTACCTACTCCTTACTATTTTTTCTTTAAAAGTAAAACAATTCATCATATCAACCAATTGACGTCCACTGATACACAAAGGCCTCTCCAAATATTTCCGCCATGTGCTGTCCTGTGACTTCCCCATTCATCGGTTTCTGCCCTAACAAGGTCGTCCGTCTATCATAATATGACGTGTTTCCCCACCCAGCTTTTATCAAAAAGCATTACGCTACTTTTTAAAATTAAAATCTTTCTTTGAATACTTCCTTCCTAATGTACTGTACCATATTATTTAATAACAAAAAGAAAAGATAATTTCTTATCTATTTCTTAATATAGCACATGGATATTGGTGAAAACACTCTAAAATAACAAAAGTTAGCTTCATAAATATTCAGACCGACTCCGTAGATGAAATCGGATAGAACGGAATAAATTGAGACTCTGAGATTATATAGAAGCGGATTTACACGAGGTACCTATCTTATACATAACTACGTATAGGCTTTTACTGCATTGATGGGGAAGCAGGGGTATTTTTGCTATCCACAAGTGATTGATTTAAGTCTCGGTGTACTTTTGTCCGTTAAATAAATAAATAATAATCATCATCATAATCATCGTAACAGCCCATCAATGTTAAATAAATAAATAAAAATATTCTTAACACATTCACACAACGCCATCTAGTCCCAAACTAAGCAGACCTTGTACTATGAGCACTAGACAACGGATAAACATACTTAAATACTTCTTTTGTATTTATTTATAAGTATATATATGTATATAAGTATGTATTTACGTTTTGTAAATACATACTTATTATACATACTAGCTGCTGTGCCCGCGACTTCGTTCGCGTGGCGGATATTACTTACTTCGCAATTCGATTTAATAATGAAAAATCGTTTTTTAAACCTTATAACAAACAGATATACACGAATTGTAAAATTAACGAACGAACCAAAACCTTTTCAAAAACAGATCTTTACAAAGACAGATCTATGAAGACTGTGTTTAAACTTATACTGAAAGACATGAGCGAACGTCATTCTTTCAAGTAAAATCGTAATACCGCGATACTGAAAATGACGTCACAGGCACAATGCCATCTGTTGTCAAATTTGTAAGTTAAAATAAATGACATCGCTTATTTCATCATAACAGCCCATTAATGTCTCACTGCAAGGACGGGCTTCCTCCCGTGACGGAGGGATACTTGGCCTACTAATACCACGTTGGCCAGTCGGATTGGTATAGGGTTTAATTTCAAGTTTTCCTTCATTTTTATTTCGTAAAGATAATATTCACCGATAGTCCCTTAGTCTGTTTTACGCCACCCATGGGATGAGATGGGGAGGTGACATATTGTATTCTTGCTCCGTCACCACACGGATAATCGCTAATTAATTATGAATGAATACATTTGCACGCCACGTTACGGTGCGGCAGAATTACCTGCCTCGGTGGCGCGGCGGTCGCATTATGGCTAACGCAGACCTAGACGGCATGGCAAAGTATTTTAATTTTTATTAATGGAAATTCAACCGTACTGTTACAGAAATACGACATAAATTGCTATGCTTTAAAATGATGCCGCGGCATTGAAAGGGATTTTTCAATGCCGCGGACGTTTGCCATGACGTCCAGGTCTGCGTTAGCCATTACATGGCTGGCGTGCATGAGGTCGCGGGTTCGATTCCCATGGAGGACAATTGTGATACACAAACTATTGTCCTTAGTCTGGATGTTCTTTGTGTCCGTTAAATTGATATTTTTAAAGGCTAGTGTGAAGACTTATAATTGATGTTACACATACGATTCATGGTTAATTTTATTAACATTTAAAAGGAATAACTTATTAATAGCACTTAATAATAAAATAGTTATAGATTATTTAAAAATTATTTATTTTATGATTACTACTGGTAACGCCATCTCGTGAACAAAAGAAACGAAATTTAAATTCATTCAACATTGAACGAAATCCATTTTTCATGACCCCTGATTTGTATTGGACTGTTCTAATAAAGAAATCTAGCGATATCTCGAGTATTACTTATCCGATTCCGATTGTTTTATTATAGTACTAGCTGCTGTGCCCGCGACTTCGTTCGCGTGGCGGATGTTCCTTACTTCGCAATTCGATTTAATACTGAAAAATCGTTTTTAAACCCTTATAACGAACAGATATACCTACCTACATTACAAACGAATTGTAAAATTTCAAAGTAAATAAATAGTAAATAAAATATCTATGAAGACTGCGTCTAAACTTATACTGAAAGACATGAGCGAACGTCATTCTTTCAAGGAAAATCTTAACACCGCGATACTGAAAATGACGTCACAGGCACAATGCCATCTGTTGTCAAATTTGTAAGTTAAAATAAATGACATCGCTTATTTCATCATAACTGCAAGGACGCGCCTCCTCCCGTGACGGAGGAATACTTGGCCTACTAATACCACGCTGGCCAGTCGGATTGGTTGATAATATACGGATAGATTGGAAGATAATATTCACCGATAGTCCCTTAGTCGGTTTTACGCCACCCATGGGATGAGATGGGGAGGTTACATATTGTATTCTTACTCCGTCACCACACGGATAATCGCTAATTAATTATGAATGAATACATTTGCACGCCACGTTATGGTGCGGCAGAATTACCTGCCTCGGTGGCGCGGCGGTCGCATTACATGGCTGGCGTGCATGAGGTCGCGGGTTCGATTCCCATGGAGGACAATTGTGATACACAAACTATTGTCCTTAGTCTTGATGTTCTTTGTGTCCGTTAAATTGATATTTTTAAAGGCTAGTGTGGGATTTGTCTTTTGTAAAAAAAATGCTGAAATAAATTATTGTACATACCTCACACCTTTTTACCATCTAGCAAAAAATATTTGACTAAACTTAGACTCGACTATATTATTATTATTATTATCTATAGATAAACTGCGTGCAGTATTTTTGAATTACTTAATAAATTAAACACAAAACACTTTGAATAATAATTTAATGTTTTGTGATTGTATTTCTATATTTTATTGTCAGTTTTGTATTTTTTTATTGTTGACAAATAGCAATAATGTGTAAAATGATTTAATAAAGAAAAAACGTGTTACTTATTACGTTGTCTGTTATATTATACCCATATATTATTAAATAGTTATATAAGTGTGTTATAATTGCAGTTATAATAAGATTGTGAGAAAAGGAATGTTATTTTAATTCAATTTAATATTTATGATTAAGTATAGGTATAGTTTAACTTTAAAAAATGAAGTTTGTACGCCAATATTAGCAATACAGGAAAAGACTATTTATTTTTGTCAGATGTTTTGTATCTGTGATTAACTAATAAAGGTTATTTGTATTTGTATTTATTTACATTAATAAAAACAGGTGGAGTCTGTTGCATACTTTTACGCTGACCAGTAACTACTACAGTTTAAACTAAATGAATACTTACCAAAAGAATAATTTTACTTTAGATTAATAGCTTACTAATACAATTTATATTTAATTAAATTGTTTCAATTACGAAAAACACAAAAATATAACAATCAAGTAAACTTATAATTGATTTAATTTAATAAGACTTATAATAATTATAAGTTCCCTCCACCTGTTTATGATTGTTATTTATTGATATTACACATACGATTCATGGTTAATTTTATTAACATTTAAAAGGAATAACTTATTAATAGCACTTAATAATAAAATAGTTATAGATTATTTAAAAACTCATTTATTTTACGATTACTACTGGTAACGCCATCTCGTGAACAAAAGAAACGAAATTTAAATTCATTCAACATTGAACCAAATCCATTTTTCATGACCCCTGATTTGTATTGGACTGTTCTAATAAAGAGATCTAGCGATATCTCGAGTAATACTTATCCGATTTTGATGAAACATACCTCAGTTTAAGCCTAATAAGAAAGGCTACAATACAATGTATTGGTCTTAAGATTATATTTTAATTCGTTTTAAAGATGTGCGGTAACAAACAGACAGACAGACAGATAGACATTAATTCTAAAAATTGTAAGTGTGTAGTGTTGTTGCTTTTTGACTTTTTTCTAGATTTTATAGATAATTTTTATCTGAATTTTCGAAAAGAACAGACATTTCGACCTCTACAGTTTTATTATAGTATAGAAGATAGATAGATTACCTACTTTAAACTTAATACCTAAAAACTACGTATCTATGTATTTTAATATCTAAAGCGCGCTTATTCCAAAAAGAGTCAATAAGAACCACGTCCGTTCGCATTAAGAGTCAATGTGAATGAAATTATATAGATGCACCGGTTGGCCGTTTCGGACGTTAAACAAAAATCAACCGTACAGCCGTACTCATACCGGCGCGGCGACATTTGGAAATTTTCTTTCATCTATATCTTGTGTGTTTATCAACCGATTTCTATAATTATTTTTTTATGAATAAGATATTAAAGTGTACTTTTGAATTATGGGAGTTTGAAAAAGATATGTCTATGCAAATTACAATATATTTATGTATTTAATACACTTTGAAGAAAACCCTAACGATTAAACACGTTATTGTGGCTAATATATAAAAGATAGATATATACTATTCAGGACTTTTTTGTACATCTTTTGAAGACCATTATTTTTGTAATACATATTTTTGGCGTATGATCAACGTATGCGATGATAAGAGCTAGAACGCGCTTTTTGTCAACTGACATGCTTCAAATTTTTCGTCACTGCTCAGCTCCTATGTGTCTTAGCGTTATGTTATACAGCCTATAACCTGCCCGGGAGTATGGACTACAATCGTACCAAGTTTGGTTAAAATGCCTTCAGTAGTTTTTGACCCATGCGTGCACATACAGACAGACAGACAGACAGACAGACAGACAGACAGACAGACAAAAAATTTATTGATTGCATTTTTGGCATTAGTATCGATCACTATTCATCCTCCAATATTAATTTTGAACATATATTCAATGTACAGAATTGATCTCTCTACAGTTTTATTATAAGTATAGATACCAGGGCGGGTCAATAAGTCCGTGACTTTTTGGGTTTCCCGCCTCTTAATTGAAATAGCAACACTGCTCCTGTCAAGAGTCATCTGTCAATTGACTCTTGACAAAAATTAAACAAGATTTGACATTTAGTTTGTTTTTGACAGCCGTTTATATTAGACTACCACGTTGACTAAGAAGAAAATGAAAAAAAGTGAATTTCGTGTGCTCATAAATCATCATTTTTTGCGAAAAAAATCTACTACGTAAACCAAATCTAAGCTTGATAAATATTATGACGACTCTGCACCATCCATTTCTATGGTAAAAAGTGGTTTACTGAATTTTGATTTAGCCGTACAAGCACATAAGATGCCGAACGTTCTGGACGCCCAGTTGAGGTCTCCACATCCGAAACAATTAAAAAAAATCACGATACAGTTTTAGTCGATCAGCGATTGAAAGTGAAAGAGATTGCGGAAGCCACAGGCATCTGATATGGCTCAGTGGTTTCTATTTTGAATCATAATTTGGGTATGAGAAAGCTTTCAGCAAGATGGGTGCCGCATTTGCTCACAATCGACGACAAATGCAAACGTGTGACAATTTCGCAGGAATGTTTGGCTTTGTTCAATTACAATGTGAACGAATTTTTGCGCCGTTTTGTAACCGTAGATCCACCACAACATACCGGATACCAAACAACAGTCAAAATAGTGGGTTTCTCGGGGTGAATCGGCGCCAAAGAAGGCAAAGGTGGGTTTGTCAGCCAAAAAAGTCATGGCGACTGTTTTGTGGGATGTACGCGGTTTTATTCACATTGACTACCTTCAAAAAGGAAAAACAATCAATGTTGAATATTACAGCAACTTATAGGGTCGATTTGATGAGGCATTGAAAGAAAAGCGACCGCACTTGGCCAAGAAAAAAGACCTTTTCCACCGGGGCAATGCTCGGGTGCACACATGTGCAGTTTTCATGGTAAAACTTCATAAATTTGGTAACGAGTTGCTCTCTCATCCGGCCTATTCACTAGATCTAGTTCCGTTTGATTATTTTTCGTTCCCAAATTTGAAGAACTGGCTCGGCGGAAAGAGATTTGCCACCAATAACGAAGTCACTTTACACACAAATGCCTATTTTGAAGACCTCGACAAAATACAATTTTTGGAAGGCATAAAATAATTGGAGAAACGTTGGGCTGAGTGTATAGATCTCGAAGGAGACTACGTTGAATAATAAAATAAGTTTTTAACTAAAAAGCTGTGTTTTATGCTAAAAGTCACGGACTTATTGACCCGCCCTCGTAGATAGATAGATACCTACTTTAAACTTAATACCTAAAAACTACGTATCTATGTATTTTAATATCTAAAGCGCGCTTATTCCGAGAAGAGTCAATAAGAACCACGTCCGTTCGCATTAAGAGTCAATGTGAATGAAATTATATAGATGCAACGGTTGGCCGTTTCGGACGTTAAACAAAAATCAACCGTACAGCCGTACTCATACTGGCGCGGCGACATTTGGAAATTTTCTTTCATCTAAATCTTGTGTGTTTATAAACCGATTTCTCTAATTTTTTTTTTATGAATAAGGTATTAAAGTGTACTTTTGAAATATGGGAGTTTGAAAAAGATATGTCTATGCAAATTACAATATATTTATGTATTTAATACACTTTGAAGAAAACCCTAACGATTAAACAGGTTATTGTGGCTAATATATAAAAGATAGATATATACTATTCAGGACTTTTTTGTACATCTTTTGAAGACTATTATTTTTGTAATACATATTTTTGGCGTATGATCAACGTATGCGACGATAAGAGCTCGAACGCGCGTTTTTTCAACCGACTTGCTTCAAATTTTTCGTCACTGCTCAGCTTCTATGTGTCTTAGCGTTATGTTATACAGCCTATAACCTGCCCGGGAGTATGGACTACAATCGTACCAAGTTTGGTTAAAATGCCTTCAGTAGTTTTTGACCCATGCGTGCACATACAGACAGACAGACAGACAGACAGACAGACAGACAGACAGACAGACAAAAAATTTATTGATTGCATTTTTGGCATTAGTATCGATCACCATTCATCCTCCAATATTAATTTTTAACATATATTCAATGTACAGAATTGATCTCTCTACAGTTTTATTATAAGTATAGATATAGATAAAACACTCAGACCAATGCAAACAATCATGTTCATGCACACAAAGATTTGCATTGAGCGGGAAATGAACCCGAGACCTCTGCGTAGCAGTAATGGGAATTCCTTCCTATTTACCATTTAACCATTTACCATTTACCTTATAACCATTAAGTTGTGGAACCAGCTTCCGGCTCACGTATTTCCTCCATCATATGACATTGGGTCCTTCAAACGCAGTGTGAAGAAGCATTTGGCCAAACCGGTAAGATGATGACGACGGATTGAAGTTGTTTTTGGACTTCTATCCGTTGGCTTCATTTGTGGACTGTACTCGCGCTTTCCATCAGGTTCGATATAGTCATATTGCCGTGTTTAGAATAAAAAAAAAAAACAATGTTAAACAACCACTTCGCCACAGAGGTCGTCATAATTAATTGCATACTTGGTGTAAGAGTTGTCTTAAAAAAATAAATTCATAGGTCCCAAATAGGTCTAGTCTATCTTGTTACCATGATACTATAGATACCAGGCTAGCCAAACGATTTGGTTTAAAATGTGTTTATAGATTTAGTATCAAGTGTTATCAAGGACACAAATCTAAGCGTTTTATTATCCCGATCTACATACATACAAAACATCGTATTACAAATTCTCTCTATGTTTTCGTAGCCATGATTTCACTAGCCACCGTAGGCTTTTAACTAAACGCAGTTACCTTTCCCTCTAAGGTCCTGTCCTGTAATTTTTCCTAAATACTGTTACCCTTCCGGCTAAACAGTAACATTTACATTTTATACATAGCTGTAGAGCTCTATAATCCTATAATTTGATTAGCTACAGTACTTTTTCGACTGTAAATAATAATATTAGTACAATCATAAAGCTGTTATGTTCCATACATCCCTATGTATGGAACATAACAGCTTAGGGTGGTGCAGCTTTGGGTGGTGTAATGCACCAGATTATCAGCACCCCCAACAAAAACTCAAATTATAAGCTTACCATTAATTAATTTGGAATTCCGTTTAAAGAAATGAAAAATAAGATCCTTTTGGAATTATAAACTGGGCCAAACTACATTCTTCGATTAAAAAAAGCGATTTTTTTTTAAAAACGCGGGAACATGTCCTTCTTATTTCTTTGTTTTGACAGTTTCTTATGATCGTAGCTAAGTTCAGGTTTTTTATTTTACTTTATTTTAGATCTTTCAGATATTTTTTACTGAACCTTTAGGTTTTATTCATGTATAAAATGTTTTATTAGGATTATCTGACAAGGGAAATGAACGTTATCTTGATTTTATGTTCATAAATGAGGTGCTGACATCTGGGTTCAATTTTTTTGCGAATTGATAATTATCGGCACTGGTACTGTTACATGACAAAGTGGTATGTAAAATTGTTAATCCATATTTTTTATTGTAAAGCGTGATTATTTTATGCCTAGAATTCAATATTCTTGGAAGAAGTACTCTATGATTTCGGATTTCATATCCTGGCATGGTGCTGAAACTAACATTGCTAATTATTTTCATAGTGTTAATATTATGATCAAAAGAATGTCCATAATTTTTTGGATTTTTTTATTTTTATGTATTTTTTTTCTGAAACTTTGGTTGTTAGGCTAGGTATAAATAAAAGAGATTTTGCTATAAACATTGGATTATTTCATTTATCTACCTAATTTTATGTCTAATTTTAAGGTGCTGACTAGGTAAACTAGACTAGGTAAATGCACTATAATATCTACAATAAACAAAGCCTTAGTAAGTAAGTGACGTAGTACGTTGTGTGCTAAACACTATTACAAATAAGGACAACTACTTAGAGCCAATACACCTGTGCTGTTGATTCAAGGATTTTTACATTACACGACGTTGTGTTGGCAATAGGATATGTACGTACTTAGATTTATATATTCACGTTAGAACGCTATGAATTAGACGCTGACAGCCAGATTATGTGATGGATAGTGGCGGGTTCGATCCCCGCACTATTACACTTCTTCTTCTTAGCGTATCGATGGCAAAACGATACTGTGGACTAAACTGATGTAAAAAACCAAAACCACTACTCAAACCCAAAACTCTGCGACACTGACTGCCTTATCCCTGTCCATCATTAGCTCTTCCTAAGTGGAGGTGTAAGGGCATCCAGGACATGATGAGAGGTGAGCCATAGTTTGTGGAGCGCGGCACAGGCAACTCAGTCCGCCACTGTCCGTGAGACCCACACTGATATCATAGTTGTGTGCATGAACATGGCTGTTTGATTTGGACGGTGTGTTTCTATTTTTGGTATTAATGAATTGCACTTTTACCAGTTGGCCAGAACATACAGTCCAAGCTTAGGCATATGTTGGAACAAGATAGCATTGTGTGTATGTGTAATGTAAAAATCATGATTACGGTCATGTCGGTGGCCATTGAGCGAAAATCAAACCCAAAACCTCCACGTACCAGTCACATTCTATAACCACGCCACGTCATCACAAAGTTTGACAGATACCTTTTGATGTTCATATAATATGTTACTACGTCACCTAAATGAATAAAAATACTCGCCATTGACAAGAAGAAAAGAAATAAACCGTTAAAAATATACAGAGCTATTTTCGGAAGGACGTTTTGTGCAAAATTTGTATACATGTATATCAAAGTGAATAATTTATGAGACGAACAAATAAACTGGACGTCAATTTATGTAATAAAATAGTAACAAAATTGTATAACGGATGTGTATTTTGATGGGAACAATAGACGAATGTATCAGACATCCGAAACCGTAATCTTTAATATTTATTTTAAATTGTGCTTTCGCTATACATAGACAAAATGGGTAAGTAAATTGTAAGCGCTTCGGTTGTCATTTCTTTAATAAGTTTGGAAAATAAATTTGTTTTTATAGTTGTTTGTTTTTTTTAAAAACAATACCCTGACAATACCACAGAAGTCGCGACTAGACTAGAAGATAAACCCAATATCAATACGTCTACAAAACTTTCCCAACGCTAGATGTGTCCACTTCTTCCAGTGGAAAACGGAATATCCGTCAATTTCCCTATCTATATCCGATATCATCTCTACAGTGATAACAAAACCGGATAAAAACGATGAATAATTAAACTCCGTATCAATTTTGAAACTATTAAATTGAGTTTGTGTAAGCCGATTTAAATATAACACCAATCAAAATGGACACATACCTGCAAATACTATTTGAAATTATTATTTTTATTTCTGTATGATAAGGTTTTCTATTCAATGGCCAATTTCTATCCAAACGAAGTGTGAAGAAGCATTTGGCCAGACCAGTAAAGTAAAAGGGACGAAGTAAAGTCGTTTATTGAATTCTATTAGTTAATTTAATTTCTGGTCTGTATTCGAGCTAACCAACAGCCCTTAATAGTAATGTTAACTTTAAAACTTTCGCGTTTTAATTTATTATTACGATAATACTATCGGGTATTAACGCGTATAGATTTTAGAAAAACACTTAAATTACATTAATTGTCACAACTTGACATCGCTGCATCAGTCTACTCGTGACCATGGCTGGTGTAACCTGGCCGAAACGTCGAGCGGCTCAAGGTAAATAATTTAAGTGTTTACCTAAAATCTATACGCGTTAATACCCGATAGTATTATTGTAATAATAAATGGTAATGGTCTACCAAAAAACGGTTTGCTCTTAGCGACAGCTATAGTCTATGAGTAGCGTGCGTCGTTGTATCATTGGTTACTTAAGTGTCAAATTTGACATTAATGACATTTGCGATTGAATGACAATACATTGAAATACCAGTTTCAACAAATATAATCACAAAAAATGCCCGAGAAAGAAAAACAGTTTTTTTTAAATATAAAATCGTTTTCATTGCCATAGATAACTCGATACCTAAACCAACAAAACCTTTCTACATTCTGACTCACAGAGAGGTTGAAGCAAAGCCTTTAAAATAATATATTGTTATAACAAAGCCTTGGACACGCCTTTCTGTGTTCATACACAAAGTATTTTACGAGAGTAACTGTGTAGTAGTCATTAAAGCTTTCTCAGTACGATGATGGACTAAGAATATGGTGTCACATCTTATCCCATGTGTATTAAAACAACTATACCCCTTCCAGCGTAAGTTTAGCTTTTTGACAGTTCACGTCCATGAAGTTTCGTAATACTTCTGCTTATTTTTCAAACAAATAATATTGTTTTTCATAGACGTATTCATGTTTTTTTCAGTTACCATGGTTACTTAGTGATGGACACTCATAACGATTACCACCATTATGAAACAAATTACAAATAATCGGTAGAAATAAATGCTATGAATAAACCTGAACTCTTCATAATACGTTTATAAAATGTAATATGATTTTTTAGATTAGCTATAACCCGCGAATATGTCACGATAAATTATGTATTTTAAATAATACTTAAGCTAACTATAATTTTATAATATTAAGCTATAGGCTAATTCTCTTAACATAGATAAAGAAAGAAACAGTAATAAAAAGATAATGTAAGTTGATGTAAGGATCCAAATGTGTAAAATAAAGTAATTTGAAAAATCGAAAAATCGCGAAATCGCTTACAATCGCATGGCATTACATTCGAGATACTGCTGAACGTCACTAACGTCAACCTGTCAAATGTCGTTAAATATAGTGGAAAGGGTATAAAGGAAACCACGAATAGCATATTTGAGTTCGATGTCCATCGGAGGTGACCAGATAATATCCTTACCTACACCCTTCGACACATGACAACTAGGGAAAACGTATGGATTACGTATCATCACAAAAGCCCAATAATGCCCCACTGAAGGGACGGGCCTCCTCCCGTGACGGAGGGATACTTGGCCTACTAATACCACGCTGGCCAGACGGATTGGTATAGGGTTTAATTTCAAGTTTTCCTTCTTTTTATTTCGTAAAGATAATATTCACGGATAGTCCCTTAGTCGGTTTTTATGACACCCATGGGATGAGATAGGGTGGTGACATATTGAATTCTTATTTCGTCACCACACGGATTACGTATAGTCGATTCAAATACTATCATTATGCTCATGACTACAATACTCTACTGAAGTCGACTTTCAAATCATTAGTCCTCATCTCCCGACATACAGTGATGACATTAAGTATTCTGGCAGAATTGTCGACATCGGCATAGTTTGCCATATAAAAGAAAGAAGAAGAAGAAGACATTAAGTATTCCAAATACATCAGTACATAGACAACAGTAAATCGATCAGAAACAAAAGGCAAATTTTTATTTTAGTATGTCGACTGCTTTCACATGTTGGGTCGAGATTCGGGTATATTTTTACGGACGGGTGCCTCCATGACGTCAGAACCCTTTTTATCCTGATTCCACTACGAAAGGCAGGGTTATGTGTTTATATGTTTATATATAAACCTTTGGGAAGCTCTGGTGTAGGAATAAATAGACCTATTTTAATTGTAAGATAAGAAATTTTATTTATTTACACCATTATAGACCAGAATCAGTAAGACAGAGTGATTATAATTTCAAATACATTTCATCTTTAACGTCAAAGATTCGTGACAGTCAAATTTGACAGTCATGTAACTAATAGAAACCGTTATGTCCAAATCATAGATAGTAGAGTTGTAAATAATATAACAATAATTAGCCTTTTATAATCCATTTTTAATTTGTAATACAGCTTTCAGCATCGATTGATAGGTCAGTCCAGCTGTCTGTACGACTATATACCTAAGCTACACTGTCATATATCGACAACCACAAGCCGAACTCGCTTGCGGTCATTTTACATCAGACGAAACAACCCAACTAACCACTCATTACCCACACGTGACAGTTATTCGATAACGTTCCATAAAATCATTTGAAATCGGCTTACATTGAGACAAAGACATTTATTTGAGAAAAGGTTGAGGTTTGTTATAATTGCGTGATGGACTGACATACGCTGTACACAAGTCTGTAATAAATAAAGAAATAAAAACGAAAGCATAAGAACACTTTATCCCATGTATGTTATTAAAAAGTATTAATGAAAATTAATTAAATAATCTTCAGCTTACTTATGACATAATACTTACCATAAGCTTTATAAAAACTTCACAATGATAAGTCTTTGGCATGTATTTATTTACCTGAAACAAAATAGACTCTCATTAAATTATGTTTTATACACAAATGTAAACAAACTGCGGGGATACAAAAATAACACAGAAATGAAAATATCTATAGAGGTACCTTTAATGTTCCTGTTATAAGTCTTAGGCACTTATAACAACAGGCTTTTATCGCTATATATTTTCGCACAGGCTTAAAGGAGAAAGAGGAATAAAGAATATTTTTAAATTAGTTTAGCCGTAAAAAAACGGTCGGTTAAAAAACATAAAGGGTGGCCACTAACACACCATATCAATTACTTAAATAGTAATTACAAGATTTTTGTACACAAAAGAATTTTCACTTAGTACAGAAATGGCCGAATGTACAAAAATAGTTTCTTTAAGATCCTGACGTCATATTCTTATTACTTTTTCTAACACAACATAGCTATGTTTTGCCAGGTAGCTATTTTCCTCTTCAATGTAACTTTGTATAAACTATAAAGTAAGTTTCATTCGGTGACATTGGTCGCTCAATCTTCAACTTTCTGTAGTGGACAATGGCTATACGAACGAAATACCTTATCCAACATTGATCGAGGGTCGGTAAAGTTCAATTGTAAGCTAAATAAAGAATTTTGTCCGAAGTAAACACTTGTTTATATGTATGTGGACTTTATAAGTTGTCAACCAATGGCTGAGTTGGATAACAAATCGAAGGTCCAAGGAAGCGACGACTTGGGGATTTTTTTAACTGTGTTTGTAATTTCTGGTTTGTTTACAGAGATACTTAGTGTTGTTTTTTAATCTAGTAATTTAAATGTAATTTTAAAACTACCAGTATAATGTTCTGAAATTTCAATTGTTTTTAACTATTTTTTATTTAACGAAATAATGAAATTCTAAGCTTAGTTGTAATTTTACATAATCCGACATCTAAACGCTGAAATTTACTGCCTCAGTCGTATGGCGACCGCGGATTCCAATCTCACAGATATCTCATATCAATTATCATGATTCCATTAAAAGCCACCGCAACACAGGGCCTGATTCCTAATCCGAGAGTTGTATTTAAATACATTCGTAATTAAATTAAACACAAAAAACCCGCTTTAAAAGAAAACCCTTTTACTTTTTTTAAATACTACCTATCCGCAATGAATCCGCAAAAAAACATTCATTCATCCAAAAATACAATTTATTTGAATATTATTGGCGCTATCCCAGATATTGCAATTTTTAAAATCCGAATGTTTTAATTCTCCTTTTTTGAACATGCAACATTATTTAAGTCGTACGTTACGGTAAAATATTCACGCGTCATAGACTAGGCATAGTACGTAGAGGTCAGTGACACGCCCAAACTATTTGTTATTTAAATGAGAGTACGTCGATATTATCTGTAGTTTAGTCAAAACAAAAAACTGCAACGGGTTAATATTTTGTTGCTTATTACTTGTTACAAAGATATTTACAAACATAAATCTAAAATGGGTTAGTTATTTAAATTTTCAAAGCACTATTTGAGAAATCAATTAGGTAGATTAACATAACTATAGGAACAATTACTTTTGAACGGGTAGTGTTGAGGTCAGACAGAATACAAAATGTTAACTACTATTAGACAAAAAAATAATTCATCATCATCATCGTCATCATATCAGCCAATCGACGTTGCTGGACATAGGCCTCCTCCAAGTATTGCCACCTTGTGCGGTCAAATTGATAAATCAATAAAAAAATATTTATCTTCTATATATAATAATATATACATAATTTATCTCCTGCATGTTGCGTCCTCTTTTTTGGGAATAAAGCAAGGTGTCAAGAATCAAAAATACATTGTTTACCTATATGTACCACGTCTCTACCAACGACTTTTTTACGAAATTCAGCTTGAAATTGTCAACATACGTTTCAATTTTAAAAAAAAGTTAAAACGCCCGAAAACATAAAATATGATAGGTCAAGTGACTTGACTTAAATATTGATTAAATAAAAATTGATATTGAATAAACAAAATTCAAAATTATTTGTTCAAACAGTCCTAAAGAACTTACTTATTATATCTTTTCATGTTTTCGTACTAACACGCGAATAATTTAATCGATTATCATCATTGAATGATTCGATCACGATTTATAAAAACTCGTAAAACCCACGTGGGCGGAAACATCGGGTAACGATCTATGACTCAGTATGTATGGACGGAAGGACGATGCACTCGATCCTCACATTAATCACGTGATCCTAGCCTCTACGGAGTGACAGCGCATGTCTATGAATTTTGATACACTTACTAAGGCACTAAAGATAGGTAGATAAATTGTACCTCTTGAAATTGTAGGAGTTAAGTATTTTCTCTGGGTGATGAGCGCACTACAGAGATTCTAATATGAACTTTATTGAAAAAATATAATTTGTATTATTAGTATTTCAATAGTGACGGACTATATATACAAAATGTTGCAACTCTTCTAGTCGCGTGAAAGAAATAGGTTATCATAAAATCCCCAAAACCCACGTTCAGGAATGAAGGCAACGGATAGATGGTAGTCAAAATAATTAATTCACTCCGCCACCATTACTTTGCTGGTCAGTCTAAATGCTTTTTCACACTACAATTAAAGGACCTTATAGAAAGGAGATAACAAACCATTTGTTTTAATTTTTCTTTGTATTTTCATCTATCAATAAAGTGTGGAGTTCTAAAATGGTCTTAAATCGTTAAATAAAGTTCACTTTGTTGTATCAAGAGAACGCTGACAGATGCTATTGTATCGAACGAAAAGCACTGAAGCGGACGTAGAATAAATAGAGTAAAGGTTGCGAGGAATAGACTCGGCTAGGGATGTATCGGAGATCCGTAATTGATGCGAAACTTTCGCATGTTGTATCCGACACTAAATGTGATAATTATTTGTTTGCATTGGTCTGAGTGTTTCTATGTAAAATATGTATGTATTTACAAAAAAAAAGAATTTAAGTATGTTTATCCGTTGTCTAGTACTCATAGTACAAGCTCTGCTTAGTTTGGGACTAAATAGGCGTTGTGAGAATGTGTGAGGATTATTTATTTATTTATTTTTCTAAACGACATGGTAACCAAATACACAAGTCACTCTCCTTATCCTTATCCACGGTTAACTATACATATAAGATGCAGAAGTAAGTGATCTTTTATAAAATAAAGCCCTAGCTCTCTAATGTGCACAGCTACTCTATCCATCCAACTAAAAACAATACCTTAAGCACATTACTGCTTGCAAAAAAAAATTAAGGGCATTCACTATACAATATACTTAATAGGGACTGATGAGGTGGTTCCTTAAAGTATATTTTCTTCGTCACACCAGTGAATGACCGGAATACCCGCAATAATTACGGATGTCCGTAACCGTATCTAGCTAGGACACGACGCGATGCATGAAAGGTTTTAAACACAAGCTGACAATCTTAAAGCGACCACAATACCTAAGCTATACACATATAATATATAAAAACATATTTACTCATAAAGGATATTTTTACTTTAACAAATATTTTACCTTTTTCTATTGGTTATTGTGTGCCTATCAAAGATGATTGAGCGACCTCGGCTTATTTCAACGAAACTCTGTTTAATCAGCGAATAGGTACGGATAAATTGTATCTTAAGAACCGTATAATAAGTAAAAGAAACAATTATTAATAAAAATAAATTTATACAAACGAGGTGAACAAACTTACAGGATGAATGAAAACAGACTACAGAATTTGTTTTCATTCAAAGTTTCTATTCACCTCTTTTGAATACAGACAACATATAAACTGAATTTAAAAAAAAGTGCTTAGGACGATTTATGTAACACCTCGTTTATAAAAGCTACCATAGATATAAAAAATATTATTTTAAAAACATGTATTTTAAAAAGTAATAAAACATCGTTTAGTATTCGAAACAAACTTTAAAAAATCTGTCCGTAAATGTGGTTAACGATATTAATTTAATTACATATTACTTTCTTAGAATGCATTAGACGAAAAATTAACCTATCATTTATTCAGGTATTGTTCATCAAAATGTAAATAAAAGTATGCGTATAAAACAAATTATTCACCTCCATACTTTAATGTACCCAAACACAAATATTCTTCAAAACTCGACTCATTTTAACTGTAAGTACCTCTTTATGTCTCGTTATTACAAGCAATAAACAACTTACTTTGTATATTTTTTTTCTGAGAATATAAAAGACAAGATAAGAACCTTTTTATATTAAAAGTTCATAAAATATGTCGTTTTATTGTTTCAGTAAAGTTTTATACACTTCTCATCAAAAAAATCGAAACAGTTGCAAGTTTGTGTTTTATAAGGATTATCTGAAAAATGTGTATATTTAGGAATATGTGTTATATGTCATTTAATAGGGAATTTAATGAGGTTTTCAAATAATGATGTTAATGTTCTAAATTCAAATTAAATTTTCATAGATTTCGTATTTTGTTTAACAAGTCGTATTTGCCCTGTACGTAGTTTGACGGAAAATGATAAAATTAGGCACGTAAATGAAAAAAAAAGCTAGAAAACGTTTATTTATTAACCCGTATCGCGCACCCAGAGTTCCTCGCTCCCCTTATTACTGCGTACATGCTTTTTTTACTCGCAAAAACCGCCAAGTGGTGGCATTGCTGAATTTTGGACTTAGTCAGGTTAATACGGCTGAAAGATTGCATCTTAGCGTCTCGTCTTTTCATAGAATTTGCACACGCTATCAAGAGACTGGTTTATTCACGCGCCGTTAGAGATCTGGCAGAAAACAGGTAACTTCTGACCGAGTAGATCGATTTATAGTAACACCTTTCTTACAAAGTCTATGCCTTAATGTCTTTCAACCGCAGCAGCAGCTTCATGATGAACCTATGGTGGCTGTAAGTGACTCTACAATTAGAAGAAGGTTGAAGAAACGTGGACTTGTACCGAACAAGCCAGCAAATAGGGAGGAATTACCTGCAGATCTTTAAAAAGCGCGCCTTAACTTTTTACTTAATTACCTAAATTGGTCATACATCTAGTGGAACAAGTTCCTCCTTTCTGATGAGTGCAAAATTGTATTGTATGGTAACGATGGAAGGACTAAGGTCTACAGAAGTGATGGAGAACGCTTTGCACCATGCAGGATTAAAAGAAAAGGCCATCCATGGTGGCGGTTCATGGACTGTTTGAGGAGAAATTAGTGGCAACGACAAGACAGAGTTAGTCTTTGCGTTTGGGTCCCGTCTGCCCTTTTTTAACAGTCATAGGTACATCGAACAGTATCTTGAACCTCTTGTGATGCCCTATGAACATTTATTTGACCCCGGTTTGACATTTATGTACGAGGATGCTAGGGCAAACACCGCGAGCGTTGTAAGAGATTATGTTACTGAAGTCGATATCTCTATTATTGATTGGCCAGCAAGAAGCCCGGACATGAATCCGATTAAACATCTATGGGATGAATAAAAAAGACGAATTAGTGTAAAAGATCATGCCTCAAAAACATTTAGTCAGCTTTAAAATGCAATCCAACAGGAATGGAATAGAGCGCCACTATTTTAGATCGTGACTCTCATCCGATCGATGAAAAACCGTACAGAAGCAGTAATGAAAGGTCGGGAATGGTGTCCAAGTTATTAAATAAACGTTTTCTAGCTTTTTTTTCATTTACGTGCCTAATTTTATCAATTTCCGTCACACTACGTACAGGGTAAAAACGACTCGTTAAACAAAATACGAAATCTATGAAAATTTAATTTGAATTTAGAACATTAACATCATTATTTAAAAACCTCATTAAATTCCCTATTTAATGATGTATAACACATATTCCTAAATATACACATTTTTCAGATAATCCTTATAAAACACAAACTTGCAACTGTTTCGATTTTTTTGATGAGAAGTGTATATCAGTGGTTAGTATTCGGTTGACATATTAAAACACCCACGTTAAAGGGAAAGTTTCCTTTGCGCGTCGTAAAAGTAATTAAAGTACCTTTAAATAATTATTTTTTTATGAACGAATGTAGACGAAGTAAACATTATACAAATATGTTTTATTGATATTTTCAATTATTCATAGATATGGTGTAGCAGTGTGTTAAGTACATACATAAACTTTCCACACCTTTCCGTTCTATATTTTTTACAATGTCAGTACATATAGGAGCGTGTCGGCCTTGCATATTAAAACTCTATATAAACATGTTTTACTTGAAACAAACGATAAACTATGTGTTACTGCAAATCTACGACTTTTAACATGAAAAAAAATGTTCCCGCCTTGAAAATATTTTAATTCTCTCCCAAAACTTAATTGAAATTTTATAATTAAAATAAACTCTAGAACTAGAGCGATTCTGATTATGATATCTACTTATTCAATTTTTACATAAGTTGATGATTTTTCCACTGTAATTTCGCATTTTTAGATAAAAACTCTATGATTTATATTTAAAACTTACATAGACAATTTTATTTCAAATTCCTTCTCGTGGGACCACTTTGAGGGCATACCTTTTCAAACGAAAGAAACCTTTTGTTCAAGTCGACAAACAAGTGACTTAATTCTGGCGTAAATAACATTAAAAAATAATCAACTGAATTAAGAATCTCCCCCTATTTTTAATAGGGGGAGATTAGATACCAACGATTTAATTTGAAAATTTTCCTAAAAAACTTTGATTTAAACAGAAATACAGTAACCGCATACATTTTGATTAAGTAAATTGATTACAAAACAAACATCAAGTTCATGAAAAAAAAGAATCTAATTCCAAATCAACTCCATTAGCAAAAGGCGGGAAAAGAACTGTCAAAAATACCCTATTACGTCACCTTAATACGACATGAAACATAAATGAAGAAAAAATATGAATCTCAAAAAGTTTGAAGGAAATTTGTTAAATGTATTACGATTTTCTGACCTTATTACGCGGGTACTGACTACTGACTTGAATTAATACGAAGCCTACAATTTTACGTTAAAGCTGAGGTACAAAAACCACCTAACAGATTACTGTTCACGAAATAAAATGTAGCATGTTTGTCTATGTCGGCTCCTGTTCTGTAGACCGTCCGTTAGATTTGTGAATTATATGCACATACTTTGGAATGTGGACTTGGTTTCTGTGTGAATATTTTCTTTAAATATTCTTTTTTTTTACTTATTTGGGTGGTGGAATTATATAATTATAATTATTTATTTTGAAATATAAATACATAGCCATTTGTAGACGTTTAACCAAAACAGATTTTGATTCAGATTGAATCCAAGTAATAATTTGTACCTACTTACTATTGGGTTATAATTATAGTTGCAAAACTTCTGAACAATACGGAATAGTTCAGGGAAAATTTCATAAAATCGGATTTATTCAAAATTGATTTAATTAATATTTTTATGTTTTATTTGCTGAAAAATGGTATTTTGCATCGATCGTCGATCACCGCCGCTGCCGCTTCAACTTTGTGCGCCGGCCGCCGCGGCACATGCGCGCAAATTTATTTCAAATCAAATCTATTTATAGATAAAATATTAAATATCAATATAAAGTATAATAATATAAATTATCAATGTTGACTGGTCCCAAACTAAAGCAGAGCTTGTACTATCGGTACCAGACAAGAGGCATAAATAGTTTATTTACAATTATTTATACCTACTAATTATAATTATAAACATAATAAATAGAAACATAATAATATAAATTTTATAGCACATAAATATAAATATATCACGTGACAGTGCGGTCAGTTGAAAAAATCCCAAAGTTACGGTATATTTCGGTATTATTCCGAAATATTAAAACTGAGTTATTCGGATTTTTTCACGCTAGCATCTATAGTTATAATTGCGCATGTAGGTAAATTATATGAATCAATGTCATAAAACTGTAAATATGATGATTAGTATTAACACATATCCATTATTTATTATGCCACGTGTAAATTAGTCAAAACCTTACCCTTTTCTAAGTTGTTATCTTTGTCGTAGCGTGATACATAAATCCTACAAACCTAAAAACACTCCTAAAACCTTTAAAAGGACAACATTTGATTGTAAAGTTATTACCCAAAATAGATAAGTAGCTGATTGTGAAATAGAAAAATAACTATAACAATTTTTCTTTATTTACATACTAACTTCCTTAAAAAAGATATTTAGCGCAAAATAAATTCGTTTCAAATCTATATCTTTACTTCTATACTAATATTATAAAGAGGTAAAGTGTGTGTTTGTTTGTTTGTGTGTTTGTGACGTTATAGGGGGTAATCTCTGGATCTACTGAACCGATTTCAAAAATTCTTTCTGTGTTGAATAGTCCATTTATCGGGGAGTGTCATAGAGTGCTATGTAGTATCACGCTATGACTAATAGGAGTGGAGCAGTAAATAAATATATTTAAAAAGTGACGCGTTTTTTTCGCGGCCTAACGAAGTGGGCACGGCTCAGCTAGTTGTATATAAAGGTGTCTTATTAATCACGTCCTATTTAAATCCTGATCGTAATGAAATTTCAAACTTTCATTCATTTATTATAAGAGCTGTATAAATCTTGAGACTTGTTTCATAAAATTATACAGTCACATTATATCTCAGTACCTAGTCTTCAGCTTGACGGAATAAGTACTATTAATTTGAATAAAATAAGTAACTTAAGATTATAAAATAGGATTGTTCATTTAATAAAATTGTAATAATATTTGCGACATAGTTAGCTTATTATACCTTTAATGAAACTGGGTCTAGAAATACCAAACAGATTTAATAGGTGCGTGATTTTTTCGAATTGTCTCGATATCCCTGATAATTATTAGCATTAGCCATAACCATAAACTGAATAAAAAGTAATTACTTTTCTAAACAATTTAGTTTTGGTACCGAAATTACAGAAAAAGAAAAAACATTAGATTTCTAATGTTTTATGATTCCCATTTGGGAATCATAATCAATAAATCGTTGTCGTTCATGGAATACGGAAAGATGTGGTGGGAAAGGACAGGGCAAAGTGCGAGTTTAGAGCTCACTAAAAGCGAGGTCGAAGATAAAGCAAAGTGGAGGGAAAGATAAGGAAGGCAGACCTCACCACCATGTGGGTTTTGCAACCAGGATGTCAATCCTCGTACCTAAAATTCGGGTAAGTTAACTTTTAGTTGACAAAGTTTTTGCTATTGCAATTGTAATCTTTTGTAGTCGTGTTAAAGTTTAATTTAGAGTGTGACAATTTGACAACTAAAAGTTAACTTAACCGAATTTTAGGTACGAGAATTGACATGCCGGTTTCGAGAGGAAATTTTGCAGTTAATCGTACCTCCAAAGTACTTTGCTTTCTTAATTTCTATCGTCACATGGCTCCATTTATTACCCATGATTCTGCCGTAGAACAATAAGGCGGTGAACATGAATATTTAAAACGATTGACGTTTGTCAAAGCGTTATTTTGACTGGGGTTGACTGCTGACCAATGCCTCGGTGACCACCACCTACAACACGTCTGACGACAGTATGGTTTTAGGTCAAGTCGGGTGTTTGTAATTTAATTAGGTACTAGATACCATACGGTGTAATTTAATTGTATACTTTATTTGAACAAAATAAAGTATACTTTATTTGAACAAAAATAAAGTATACAAAGGATGCAGTCCTAAATTGGGTTATAAATTAATACAATATGCTACATTATTTTAACTAATACAATTATTTAATAAAATCTAGCTATTTCAGAAACTATATTTTTACCTAGGCTTGGTCAACACGGGCACGGCAACTAAAAGTTTACACTGTCTAACAAATCAAAATCAGTCAACAAATGGCCGAGTCCTGGTCCAGCAAAAATTAAAAATATACAACCAAAATAGAAACCTTCACGTCTTTTTACCATTTTACGAAAACATTACTAAACAGTACCTCCATTACGTAGACATTTTACGAGGTAACCCGTCTAAAAATCATTAAAACAGTCTCGCCGTCCTTTACCTCCAGGTGACAAACAAATACTAAGGTTCAAATTAAACTGAAAGCTTAAGACTTTACAAAATATTGTACAGAGAAACTCTCGTTTTGTATATAAGCACGTTGCTTTTTAATTTATTTTGGAAAATATTACTGTTTTATCAAAATGCGACTTTTTGTCTTAGAACTCCTTTCAATGTCGTTGTACTTAAGTTTAATAAAATGTTCGTTACATATTAGCACAGCGCCATCTAGTCCCAGTATGTAAGTAGTATGAGCTACAAGATGAAACATACCTAAACAAGTACTTTAATATTGTAAATACATTATTTATTTAACTGTCTTGGTAGCAAAGCAACTGAGAATATCTGTACGTGGCTCTATGGCTACCGTGATAAGTCGCGAGTCCATATACCATGCAAGACATTTATGCGATTCACGAATTATTATCTTAAGCATGTTCTTTGAGTTTACTAATTAACCTCCTTACTTAAAAACGCCTTTAGAGGCGTAATTTAATCACTGTTTAGCGAAATTTTTCTACGTAAAATCGTATATGAATTTAAGCTAAACAGTTGACAAGAATTTAAAAGGCGTTTATGAGTAAGGGGTTTAATATCTGTAAAAGTCCCCGTGCCAAAGGGATAAATCCCTAGTACGGGGGATGCCGCTAAAAAAAAGGTCATTAAAATAAAACCTTTATTTTATAATACAGTATTATTAAAATGACGTCATTATTGTTCATATAGTAACCGTAACTAAGTGCATCTGCACAGGTTGAATATAAAATATTGTAAAGGCTTGTCATCGACGTGTCCTGGTTGTCTATGTGCAACGAAACGGGAGCTCAACTATCCTGTCATTGTTCCACATACGTATTCAGAATAAACAATGTTATCCTGAAACATAAATAAGAACTTACTTACTGAATGTTGTGTCTGAGTTTACATTTACATATTAAAAAATGTTAAATTTAAAGTTCCACCAGACCAAAGTTTTAACTTTAGGTACCTTTTTTTTTCTTTTACTTCTTCTTCTTTTTATTTAATTTTATGGCTCCATCGTTTATCGATGACTCTGCCAGGGTGGAAAGGTATAAAAATACAAAACAAATTTTGAAGAGTGCTTGTAACAAATGACCGCTCTATAATGCAGTATGAGATATCAATTGGCTTTCTTTTACTTATACAATATACCATTATAGCTTCTTTAACAAGTCATATTGTTGTGAAATGAGGTACCTACGAGTATAACCACACAAGTAGTAAATATTTGAAGGAGAATTATTCCAGCATGAATGTCCTTTAACCAATTATATTAATAATTCTTGCAGTTTAAGACTAGAGTATTGTATAATTAATATCTAAGCAAAAACAAGAAAAATAAGCGTCAAAGTTTAAAAAAACAACATAGACACAAAACGTTTCAACAACACCAACGAGTTTCATACACGAAAAAAAAAGAAAATTAAAAAGTCACAAAAAAACACAGGCACACCTGGATTATCACTTAGTGGAACCGCGTTATGACACCCCCTAACCACAGCGCACCGCAACCCCCCGCCGAGTGTCGTCATTATAAATAATTTAAGCTCTATAACTTGGTAAGTATGTGGGACACGAGTATAGGTGTCTTCCTATATGTTTAAGTATATAAACAACGGTAATAATGTTTCATGGTTAATAGGTTAAAAAAAGTCTGTGAACGACACCGCCCACGATAACTATTAAGTAGGTATGAAATTTAACATTATTTATCACATTCACTTTACGCTATCTAGTCTCAAAGCAGAGCTTTTGAATACTAATTGGTAGTAGAATACGGATAAACATACTTAGGTATCCTAATTTATTTTTTTGTAAAACATAGATAGAGTACAGAAAACACCCAGACCAAGATAAACAAACATGATTGCTAGCAATGAGAGGGAATCGAACCGTAGACTTTTGCGTAGCAGTTATGTACAAACAAACCTTTAGATACATAGCAGTAATAAAACCATAACTTTAAAGAGGTCGACAGTAATCTATCAAAGTCTGTTTCACAAGTTAACAAAGTGCAATGAACAAGTTAATCATAGTATATTACACACACGATTAAATTCAGTGCAACCGTTCACCAATTACATCCTCACTAGACCAACTACATAATGTACACACAGCAACTAATCAAGCTAGACACTCGTGTACCTTAATACCTTGAAATAAGACACAATTTCAAATGAAAATGTATAACTTGATGTGTTGCTGTGTGTACCTTATAAACATACACTATGTAATTTCCCACAGTTGTTTTCTTTGTACGAATTGTGTTGTAAATGTGTGAGAAAGTTTTCTGTAAACGAGAACAAAATAATAAGTAGTTATGTAACAAACAGTACGTATAGCTGTGCGTGATTGAGACTAAATTGTCCTCTTTTTTTTAATATTCTGTGTGATTACTTGGTGTACTTTTAGAGATGCCATCTTAGGAGGATGTCGTAATAGCAATAAAAAAGTATTCTGTGCCTAATAGTGGAGTAAGTAGACCGGTAGACCAAATATTTGTCTGCGAAAATGATGCGCTAGAAAGTATCATGGACACAAAACTTTTGGTCAGTAAGGTAGAGTACTCTTTGTCATTGTATATTAAGTACACATAATATAATGAAACTTTATTTAGAAACAACTTCTCGTTACTATCAGACCTGCTCCAACGAACCTGTTTACATTGAGGTTTACCCTTACAGTTGTCACTTTCTGCCTTGAAATCGAAGTTACAGCAGATGGAGAAAAAATGTTCTAACAACTGTACCACGAAAGCTTTTTATTCGATTAAAACATAAAACATGTACACATTGAGTGAGATATGTGTCAGAAATATCAAAGTTTTGTTCAAAATTGTGAACAAAAGTAATTATTTGTTTGAAAACTGCGGCGACGCGCGCCCAATGCGTACAAACCTTACCCAAACGTCTGACAGTCTAATTGTTTAAGGAAACAGCTTTCAATTATACCTCAAATTGGCGTTGAGTTTAATTTGAGTACTTAAAAAACCTACATCGTACCTAAATTACGGAATTGGAAAGCCCAAAAGGGATAGAATAGAGCTTGCTTGCGGTTTTGTCCCTTCTCACCGCTGAAATTTTGGCATTTTAATTGTCTCATTAAACTTCTATTAATTTGTGTCGAGTAATTTTATTGGCTTTGGGGTGGGGGTATGAATTAGGTCACTGATATGTTTTATCTCGTTAGAAAAATCTTGATTTATTTAAAAAAAAATAGAGTAGTTTTGTTTATGTAGAAGTCGTACGTATTTATAGCTGCCTGCCTCAGTGCCAAAGCGTTCGTGTATTTAAGGCTGCCGTGCGATAGGTCGCGGGTCCCACGCAAGACAATATTGTGTGATCTACAAAAGTTTTTCTTGACCCAGGACCTACTTTAAGCGCGTTCATTTCATGTCTTTAAAAACATTTTAGGTGCGAGTACATTGCGTGTCTCTTAGTGTAAGAGTTGTCTTTCATTGAATGATTTTTAGGATTTTTCTTAGAGGTAACAGAAAGCTTCAGTTTCATACCTAAAAATTATTTTTTAATACTTTAGAAACATTAAAAGAATAACCCAATATTGCAAATTCAGTACAAATACATTAATCGTTAACTATGTTCAAATAGACAACGCAAGCAAATATTAGGTATAATAACAGTACAATTAATCTTCTTAAATATTTGTTCTATTTATAAAATGACACTTACCATAAGCTCTATAAAAGGTGTGACACATAAAATACTTATTTGCTGAAGACTCTTCACATGATAAATTGTCTTTGGAATGTTGTACATACCTGAAACAAAATACAATGACATTAAATTATGTTAAATATAACAAAATTGTTGTAATGTCTAATTATACATATATAAAGATCAACTTACGCCTTCTCCCCATAGGGGTTGGCAAAGACTACTTACTTAGCGATAAGTACTACGATACTTTCTGAAGGATACTACAAATTTTGTCCCTGTAAGACTTTCTACTGTCCGTGTGGTGACGGAGTTAGAATACAATATGTCACCACCCCATCTCATCCTTCTTTTTATTTTCGTAATAATAATATTCACGATTAGTACCTTAGTCGGTTTTTACGACACCCACAGAAATACGTACACGACACCCATAGTATAATCTGTGGTGGTTGCACTAAGTATTCTTACTCCTTTATCACAAAAAAAAATAATAAAAAAATACTGACAGAAAAATAAACCCAGCAGTAACTAAACTAAGTAACATTATTAAATATACAAAAACTATGATAGAAAAGCAATACAATAATATTGGGAAACCATTTCCATCAAATTATTTCAGTAAATTACTTCGTAAGGATAACAATCAAACACAATATTAAGTAACTGTACTTACATTTATACAGCTTATGCTTGTAATAGATTTTATTGTAACAGAAATAAATAGAGAAATGATTGTTGCCAGTTTCGTCGACTAAGAAATTAGGAGAACTTTTTCCGGGTTTTTTCAATAAAACTAATATTCCTCCACATTCACACAACTCTATCTAGTCCCAAACTATGCAGAGCTTGTACTACAGATACTAGACAACTGATAAACATACAGAAATACTTTTTTTTTGTAAATACATACATAAATTATACTAACATTAGACAACATGGTGACGAGATAAGCTTCGCCAAATGGTAAGCAACTGTTTAAAGGTGCAGAAGTCTGTGTTGCATATAAATATAAAGCTCAAAATTCTCCGTGCGGTGACGGAGTAAGAATACAATATGTCACCACCCCATCTCATCCCATGGGTGTCGTTAAAACCGACTAAGGGACTATCCGTTAATAATATCTTTACAAAATAAAAAGAAGGAAAACTTAAAATTAAACCCTATACCAAGCCGTCTGGCTAGCGTGGTATTAGTAGGCCAAATATCCCTCCGTCACGGGAGGCGTCCCAGCAGTGGGATTTAGTAGGTCCAACTGCAAAAAATAATTAAAAGACTGCTCAAATAGGCCAGCAACCGAAATTGCCAGTGGCGAAAATATTACTTACTCGAATTTAAACAAGTTTTGTATGGAATCACCGGCCACCGCATATATGTAGCAAGTGGCACAGATTTGCGACTCAAATGTCCGCGATACGACACCCGTGGCTGCCACTGCCCACTTAGTGACCTTTACAAATGGCACCCTTTCCCTTGTAAACATTATCAATTTTTAACTAAGTCCAAAAAGACGTACTTTATTAATTGTTTGTTTCTTCAGAACTAAAGTAATTTTATGACAAATTTAAAAAATATTTGTTAGCAAAAGGCATACCTACCTGCTTTCGTTATTTTTTTTATTATGCGATTGAGGGGTAAGTACCTACTCCTACCTAATAGTTCAGTTCAGTAATCATGAATTTCGGTTTATTATTTTTAACCAGTCTTGACTTTTGTGTTACAACAGTAACGTCTTGTTTTTTTTAGTAAATAAAACCATTTTCATGATCAAAATTAAAGCTAGAACCGGTTGTCCGTTGGTCCCGTCTCACAGAATCCTTAGTAATGTTATATCCAATAACGGAGTCGGTTTCTTAGTCTTCGCTACTATACTTGTAACGTAAAATATTTGTTCATTTATAAATACAGGTGTATAAAGGTTATTTCGTAGAAAAACGTATTTACTGTGATCACCATCATCATTTCATCATGCCTCGGTGATACGAGTAAGAAGGTCGTGTTAGCGTCTGTCATGTATGATAGATAAATTATTAATGTAATCTGTAAGTTAATTTCATGCACAATAATATTCCTCGCGAGATAGGGCTTGGCCATCCGTAGTATTGCCTAGTGCATGAGATGTCTTTTTTAATGAAATTAAATTCTTGTGTTGAAACGTCAAGAGTTTTTCGTGACGGCAATGGAATTATACGTTGAATTGAGGTGTAAATTCGCCTACACGCAAGCGAGTTTATTTACATGAAATAGCAAAACAGATGAGCTATCTCTAAACCAAATTTCATTGTAATCGGTTCAGTAGTCCTGCCATACGTTTTGATTCTATTTTCCTGTACTAATTAGGGACATAAAGATAAATGACAAACGACTTTGTCGCAATACCTTTGGGAAAGATCCATTTTGTACACATTTATTTAATTTTAAGCACTCTTTCTTAAAAACCTTTCAATAACAGCCCATTAATGTCCCACTGCAGGGACGGGCCTCCTCTCGTGACGGAGGGATACTTGGCCTACTAATACCACACTGGCCAAACGGATTAGTATAGGGTTTAATTTCAAATTTTCCTTCTTTTTATTCCGTGAAGATAATAATCACGGATAGTCCCTTAGTCGGTTTCTACGACACCCATGGAATGAGATGGCTTGGTGACATATTGTATTCTTACTCCGTCACCACACGAATTTCCAAAACCTTTATGTTGTTCCAAATTCCAATGCAGAGGCTTGCTAACTCCAGTGATCGAGGTAAGGTCCTTGGCCCACTAATATAATGTTGGCTAATATTTGTTTTGAGTTTTCCATCTCTTGTTAAGTTTATAGAGTTCCTAACTCAATAACATTCAAGGCACGATAAGGAGTAGCTACCTTGTTCTTAATCCGTCATTACACGCATAGGATTTTTTACTAGGTAGATGTATTTATTGGTTGTTTACCTAACTTTTAATTTAATACATAGAAACAATACCTTCATAGAGTAGGAAACATATAGGCTTGTACTACTTATTAAATTTAACTATTGTAAATGAAAAAATAATACATTATATTTGGTTTTGAATAACCTAAATATAATATTTAGGTCAATCTAAACTAACAAATACCAAACAATAATTTCGAGAATAGTATTACCAAAGAATTTCCTGTACATGTATGTAAGTGCCTGAAACCTTTAGTAAACAGACAGTTGTAAAAAGCAATGTTTTCTAGCAATAAAACTTTTCCTTGTTTATTAGGTTTATTATCTATACTAATATTATAAAGAGGTATAGTATCACGCTATGACTAATAGGATTGGAGCAGAAATGAAATATGTTTAAAAAAGGGACGCGTTTTTTGTCAAATAGTTTTTGATAAAGTAAAGTAGGATAGGTACAGAAACAATGCACATTAACTAAATTGCCCACACGTCAAATTAGATTTTGGATAGTTCAAAGCTTTACAACTGTCTTTAACAACATCTATAGTGTGACCGCAGGAGCTGTGCACCCCCTGAGGTATGCGCGGCGAGGTGGGGGACGAAGAAAAAATAGGTGTCCGTTATGGTAGCGTACACGTGATAGGTCTGATAGAAAGGGATCTTTTCTTTTGAAAAATTCTTTATGTAAAAATAATGCGTGAAATTCTGACTGAATTAGTGTAGGTAAATGCTTTATGCGAATTCACAGTGGAATATGTCAAAAATCCATGTTAATTTATGTTCATAGTACTGGTACAGATAATATGCTAACAAGTGATTTGAATATCTCTAGAACTACAAAACATAGGTACAGTAATTCTGTTAATACAGTAGAAATGTAACCCTGAAATAACGCCTGTGTAACACTTTATTTCAATACAAAATTCAATATTATCGGAGATATTAACGGTTCTTAGGGGCCGGGCTGGAGTTATTTCATTACGCCATAATATTAAAACTACAACAACTATTTTTTTTAAATGTAGGTACAGTCTATATAAGTAAAAAAAAAAGTAGTAGTCTACTAGTCTATAAAGTCCTAACAAAAAATTAGGGCGCCACTGTGCTACACGTAGCAACCCTATTTAGTCTGACAAAATAGTTTTCAAAACAATTATGTTCAAATAACACTACACCATTAGAGCACTTATAATACTAGGGCATTTCTTGTAGGTAAGCCTATTGCATTTAAAGTTTTGCGTAGAACTTCAAGACTACAATTAAAATCCATCTCAGTTCTAGCTATCATCTGCAATTTTCTGAGGGTTGGACCTCGAAATTTTACTAAAGTTATGTAAATTAAACATTTGATCTACAATAAATTTAGGCATAACTAGAAACAAAATACAGGTAAAAGAAGAAAAATGTTATATACCTCTTTTTTACTGTAGAACATAATTGTATTTTGTGGGGGAGAGCAGAAATATAGAAACATTCATTTCTTTCTTTGGGCGGCCTTGCCTATGTTTACCAGGAGTTTCAAGCTTTTCATTATTTTTAAATCTGTTATTTTTAAATTTTATAATTCTAATGGAATGGAAAGAATAACTACAATACCTAACTAAAATTTATTCAGTGTTAAATATTAACCAACAAGATATCATTTAACATGGATTCACTAAGAGCTAAATGATATAAATTTAATAAAATATTGCAATTAATTATTTTTTGTAGACAGACCAGTCGATGCGAAAGTGACATAGTTTAGTTATCAATATCAACCGTAATATAGAAATAAAGCAATTAATTCAAATTCAAATTGGGATAAATCTTGACTGAATTATACTAATGCAACTGATAATGTATCAACAGAAATGGTCGTACTACGATTTTTCTTACTTACAATGAATATCTAACCTAAAAATGTGCTATGTACACAATGCCTGTTTTTGGTCTCTAGATCTCAAATGGAGTGAATTTATTACTTGAGACAGATTACGAAAAACAGTAACACGATTACATACCCATCAAAGTTGCAGTTCGCCCATAAACATCATCCAAATCGCATAAAAGTTGACCAGAATCGTGCTCTGCTAAACATCGCCTTATAACTTTAAAAATCACTTCCCGCGTGCCACTTTGATTTACTCTACTCATTGTTTACATTGTTCTTCGTAAGTCAGTATTAGTTTATTGTAGATTAATGAACTAATAAAAATCACAAATTTGACGACTTTATAGACATGTCTGTAATATATTACACTTACTTAGTTGATCACAATGTAACCCAAATATATATAGATAAATAAAAACTCACCCCTTACTCATAAACGCCTCTTAAATTTAATCACTGTTTAGCGAGATTATTATTTGTAAAATCAAACTTATACTAAACAAAACCGTAAGAATTTAAGGTAATCAATTAACTTAAATTTAAGAGGCCTTTATGAGTAAGGGGGTAATCTGTATAAAGTAATTCTTAGGAATAATGTAGTGTTAACGATTTCTAATTCCTCATCATTAATCTTAACAATTGGATTTTTTTTTATTTTTATTTATGCAGAGTTTTTTGGCATAGTAACCAACTCGAAATAGCTCTTGTGTATGCTACCATAACGGACACCTACCTGCTGTCACGAGTTTTGACGGCAGTGTCTTAACAATTCGAACATTATATTTTTCTTTAAGAATTTCATGTTCTTAGAGTATTTGATACATTCCGCTAGATGTCATATTTCTCAAAGTTACATTATAAAAACATAAATAATGTTCCTATTTACGCTTAAAACTATACAACAATGTAAATACTTTCTTGGAGTTTTTAAAAAAACTGTCTTTTAATAGAAAACTGCTACAGCCGCTCGTGCAGCGACCAGTACCAGCCAAATAACTTAAGTATATTGCGTCAGATGTCGCTAGTAGCTACATCATAGACTGTTTATTCTATACCAGTATTTATCATGTACTCTATATGTCCACCCCCCTCTCGCCGCGCGCATACCTCAGGAGGTGCACAGCTCCTGTGGTCACACTATAGTACAAACATTGATTTATAAAAAACCCAAGATGCACATTTTCAAACAAAACTAACAGCCAAAAGTGTCGCCAAATTAAACATACGCAATATATACGTATAGTAATATCGTAAACATATTTTTTTTTTCAAATTCAATCTTACACGCATGACATAAAGTTGTATTTAAAAAGTAATGCACCTATAGCAATAATATTTAATGATTGACGTTTGCCGGTAGAACAACGCGATACTTATTTAAAAAAAGTGCACAATGCGCCTATTTGTTGCGGACGTTTTTGGGAAGTGGAGTGTGTATCTTTGGTTTTTTGTAAATCAATGAGTACAAAACAGCTTATACGCGAGTCGAATTTTCTTTGATGGTTCCGTGTTTTTAAACATCATTCTTTGTAGAAAAAATTTTGTTTTTCCATTAAAACAATATTACATGCCGATATCGACAAGTCTGCCAGAGTCATAACACTTCGAACGCTGGCAGAATTGTCGACATCGGCATAGTTTGCCATTTTGTCATTTTAATAATAGACCGTCTCGTGGGAAAGGGTTTTTGTATGTCTTATTTTATAGCTAATTAAATCTTCTTGTATCTACTTTTTTTTCTGACTAGTTTTGATATACGTTACAATTTAGTGTGTATGTGTTTTTCTCAATACTTTTTGAAAAGTCGTTTAGATGCAAAACAGCGACATAAAAGAAGCAAAAACAATTGGCTTTTACTAACCCACTATACTGTTACAACTTATTTAAAAACAAACCATTACAGAAACTTCTTACCATAATTTGTCTAATCTAATAAGTCTATTTCGCTCCATGTATTACAACCAAAATGATCAAACTGTTTCATGTAACACTCGAATTATTTACTCATTTTTGTCAGGGAACTCTAAAAAGTATAAAAAGTACATCTAACTCGTCTTGCCAAATAAGGAACAAGTACAGTTAAGTGCCGTTTACAGAAGATAACATTAATCTTAGCTATTAATGTCTGTCTTGCGGGTACACGGACGTACAAACAGTTTTTTTACTTAGGTATATTTATGTAGGCGTTAGTAATCTATTTTGTTGAAAAAAGTCTTGAGCCTAATTAGCAGAGAGTTTAACTGTTATTTTATGTAACTATGCTTCCTTTTTGTTTACCTACTTAACGTAATAGCTTTTTTGTTTTTTTTATGTGAGCGAAGTAGTAGAAAAGATGATCTTTACTTTACGTGGACTGTGGAAATTAAACCCACAGATTATCCATCCCCTCATGCCCATAGGCAATCTTTCTTAATTTAGGCTTAATCATTTTTTAATAAATTTTTGTCTAGCATTTAGTGATTTTCTTAAATACATTTTTTATTATATCACATTGCCAGAATCATAATTTAACTAAGTATAGTGCCAATAAAAATAAAAAGAGAATAATAGATAGTAAAAAGTAGATAGTTTTATGTGTTCACCTTAAGAATTACTGTGCTCAAATCTGATTTAAATGCAGTTCCGAAAATGGTTTACACATAAACTACTGATTGTACTAAACATACACATTTGATTTTGCTCAAGTTTTAACGATTTTCATATGTTATCAGCTATAACATGAAACAACAAAGTGGCCGGACCAATGTTTTAATCGGTTAACTTTTATTCGGCACTTTCAATTGTAATGAAAATTGAGTACATGTATGTACATATACATTACTAAACCTTCGTGTGTGAATTGCCTCTGAGCAGCGCTGCAGAAGGTCCAGCCACTTTGACATCAAAGTAGCGGGTCCAGGTAAGTTTAGGAATACTTCCTTTACCCTAAGAGGTACAAATGTGTGGTTTAGGGTACAATTAGTACATATGTAATACAAAAACCTAAAAGTGCTATATTTTGAATTGGAGACTTGATCCCGCCATCTTGATGCTCTCATTATATTCGCTAAATGATGTTCCAACGTATTTTTATTAGTCGGCTTATAATTTCGGCAGGGACCACGGTTGATTTATTTTACCCGTGGTACCTGCAGGGACGATCACAGGGACCACGGACAAAAAAGGTACAACTACTTCTACTCTATCTTACTCAGCTCTCATATTAGCAGATTCATAACTTTACTAATTATAGAGCCAATAAAAATAAAAAGAGAATAGTAGATAGTAAAAAGTAAATAGGTAGTCTATGCCTACGTTTATCTATCATCGATAAAGTTAAGTAATCTTAAAAAGCAATAACTTAGGTTAAGTAGAACAAAATTAAAATCAATCTATAACTATGTTATTATATTACTTATTTTAAAAATAAATAATATTAATATGGATAATATTAATAACCGCGTCGCCGTCGCTTACGTCCATTCGTAACTAACACAATAATATGCAAAATAAATGGCAATAATATTAATAGTTGTATTTCATAAATGTTAATGATCGTAAAGCAAAGGTCATTTGTGTTATTGCTATCGGCCGAGACCTCAAACATCAAATTTGTAAATCTTTAATATATTTTAATAAAAGCTAAAGATGAATTCTCAAAACTTATATGTTTTTTTTAAACAGCTAATAAGCGCATTCCCCTTGTTCTGTCTTTGTTCTAAGTAAGTATTTAAGTTTGCCTACCAATCTCAAATATTCCTCACTTATTTCGTGCTTGCCTTAGAATACTGCTGCCGATATCGTGGTCATGGCTGAGACCATGGAGGACCTCAACACAATGCTCGATGGCCTCAGTAGAGTCTCTCAACAAGTGGGTCTTAAAGTGAACATGGACAAGACCAAGATCATGGCAAATGTCCATGTTGCACCCACTCCAATCATGGTTGGAGGCTCTACACTCGAAGTTGTCGACGAGTATATTTACCTGGGACAGTCAGTCCAGCTGGGTAGGTCCAACTTCGAGAAGGAGGTCACTCGTCGAATCCAACTCGGATGGGCAGCGTTCGGGAAGCTAAAACGTATCTTCTCGTCCACATTACCGCAGTGTCTGAAGACAAAGGTCTTCGACCAGTGCGTGTTGCCAGTGATGACGTATGGCACAGAGACGTGGTCGCTAACTATGGGCCTTCTCAAAAGGCTCAAGGTCACTCAGAGGGCAATGGAGAGAGCTATGTTAGGAGTTTCCCTGCGTGATCGAATCAGAAATGAGGAGATCCGCAGGAGAACCAAAGTAACCGAAAATGGCGGTGGGCAGGGCACATAGCGCGGAGAACCGACAGCCGTTGGGGCAGAAAGGTTCTGGAATGGCGACCGCGTACCGGAAAGCGCAGGGTGGGGAGACCCCTCACACGGTGGACCGACGACCTGGTTAGGACGGCGGGAAGCCGATGGATGAAGGAGGCACAAGACCGCGCAGAGTGGAAGCTTTTGGAGGAGGCCTATGTTCAGCAGTGGACGTCCATAGGCTGATATGGATGGAACCATACCCTATATAACAAGTTCGACTGCGGTATCAGTAGGCCAAGTATCTTTTCGTTACAAAAGAACACATAAATATGATCCGTTATGATGAAAAAATGTTCATAACCTATCGCCATACTTAATGCATCGAAAAAAATACCAAAAAATACCAAGTCGATGACGCCATTTTGTGGTTGTAGTGATGACTTCATAATATATCTTTTCAATAAAAAACATTAGAAGTTTAGCATCTCAACTTTGATATTTTCATAATCCTTGACAGATTAACTTAAGGTGAGGCGAAGGTTAATGCACTGTGTATTCTGCCAGTATTGCAAATGTAGACGCTAAATAAACCTTTTTAAACCTTTCTCTATTCTTGCAATCCACTGCAATGTATTATGCTTTTAAAGATATGGTCATACCACGTAAAACTTTTGCCTTGTCAGTCACATTTTAATTTCTATTCTATTCCAAACAATAATTTACGATTCGCGCATGTTGTACCTATTGCGTTGGATTCAATTTTTACAGTCGCCAAATCACTGACGACTCTTGATTTTTTATGTCTCTAATTCCTTTGCTACTTATATCGAATCTAATGATATTACATGTTTCTTACGGCATCGATTGGCTTTTAGCTCCACTATTTAATACATTTGAACAAAGCTTTAAAGTTAAAATGTTTTCTAATTTGTTACAAAAACAAAATCTAAAACAAGATATAGAAAATATCACTAATTTACGTACATTTTTGTTAGGAAGTAGATTTTAATTTAAAATAGAACACATAAATTAGTGGTAAGTACATACTACTACATACTTAATAATTTATAAATTAATTTGAAGAAGTCCTTGGCTCGATCTTGACAATAGAAAACAACGTAAACATAGACAAAACGACGATATAAAATTACGACTAGAATATGACTGCTTCGGTCGAACAAGTTTGAAGACATGAAGTTTTTCATACGGATATTAATAGCTTTAATGTATTTTATGTCCGTTAATTTTATATCAGTAAAAGTGCTCGCGACTTAAAATATATCCTTAAATTATAAATATTCTATTATAAATACTCAAGTTGTCGAAGAGAACAATTCAACTCCCGAATCCCATCCATAAAAAAAACACAATGAAAAAGGTAACTACATTGCAAATCCATACAAACAAATTAATTAACCGTGCTTACAAACATTTTACAAAACCGAATGCCTTAAACGAAATAAACCTTACAAAGTATTTGATTCAATTAGTGCAAGGTTGAGGCGCTGAGCCAATTTCAACAGCACTACATAGCCGTTATGTCAACGGAAACGGAAGACGTAAGCAAGGCCGTTTCGTTGTTTTTGGTACTGTCGCCTTCCTTTACCTTAGCTCTTCTTGATAATTTCAACACAAGCCAATTAACGACAGCGTGCCTTGTTGATATAACCCTTAATTAAATTTTGTTTATTATCTACCCGTACATTATGAATATTGTGCTCTTATTAGCTACTTGTTAATGAAGTTAGTTATGTAATATTATATTACTCACGATGTTGATCTTGTGGTTTTTATTTTATGAAATAATTCACGTTAATATAGATAGGCAGTTATTTTAGGGTGATAGTGTGTGTGAATGTGAAGTGTGTGCGTGAGCTTGTGTGTACCTATGTGAAGAGTGTGTGTATTTGAAGAATATGTCTGTGTGTGTTTGTCTGTATGCCTGTAAAATGTGTGTGTACGTAAGGGTGTAATAGTAACTAATAACTTGCTATGGTCCTTTTATAAACGCCAGACGGTTTATGTTGAGAAGAATATGAAAGATACTAGGTACGTACACAATAACTCCGCATTAAATCCTTGTGTAATTTATTACAAAGGGGAGTTACAAATGGCAGAGAGACACATCAATCAACATCTAACATAATATTTTTAACTTTTCCCCTAAATCCTAATTATGGCACTAGTTTTATATAATGTATTATGTACCCAATCATCAACCCTTTTCATTTTCATTTTTAATTAGCTATACTGATTATATTTTTAATGTAAATTATAAAAAACAATTGGTAACATATAATACGTACAGCATATGAACAACATAAGGCCTAGGGGATCTTCATCATCATCATCATCTCAGCCAATTGACGTCCACTGCTGGACATAGGCCTCCTCCAAGAATTGCCACCTCGCGCGGTGCCAGGGGATCTTGATGGACCTCTAAAGCACTGGCGATCCCTATGATGTAACGTCACTTCTCTGCCACTTTTCCTATTATGAGCCGCAAGACTTCCTAACCTAGATATATCCATATAATAGCCAACTACCGTCATTAGTCTACATTTCAAAACCTTACACACATTTACTTAAGTTAAATAAATTACATTCATCACTATGTGGTTCAGTCACATAACTTACCAGTAGTTGTTTGTTGGACCTTGGCCTAGCGAATGTTTTGGGAGCTTACAACTTTCTACATTGTATGCATTTTAATTGAACGTTGTAAGTTTGTTAGCGGGAAAAGAAAGTTGCGCCATATTAAGTTATAGTTGCTTTATAAATTGTTTTATTTTAGACTAGCTGATACCCGCGGCTTCACCCGCGTTGTATAAGTAGCTTAAATGTAATTCTACACCCTAAGCTACCTATATTCTAAATTTCATCAAAATCCATTCCATAGTTTTTGCGTCAAAGAGTTACAAACATTTATTCATTCATACATCCTCACAAACTTTCGCATTATAATATTAGTAGGAAGTAGGATATATTAATGTCAAATTAAAAGAAAACTGACATTGCTGACGTCCTTAAGCAAACCACGTACCATCAGGTAGACTGCCTGCACCTCTACCGCCATTGACCAATAAAAAATTTGTTTGTGTATGTCAAAAGAGTGATACCACCCAACCCAACTAAATCCCGAGGGCAACTACGACTTACTCGTACCAGTCAGTAACTATCTCTAGTAAAGAAATTAAGAAAGATAATATCTCACAACCAATAAAAAGACCAATATGTTCGGCAAGCGTGATGTATGGAAGCGTAGTTTCCTCTGTATTAGAAGGAAACCCATTCCTGCAGTTTTTGGTGGAGTGAATTTATGGTATTTTTTTTTCCTTTTCTCGTCTGCCATTATTTGAATGGCAAGCAGTTTTCTTTCAAGCTGGTATCAAAACGTTAGCAGGGAACCATATTGTAAATGACATTTTAGTATAAACATTCATATTCCTCATTTTTAATTCGATCACGTAGGGAGACTTCCAGGATAGGTATAATAAATATGACAGTTATATGCATACGAATACGAAATTATGTAGATTCATAAAAACCTTATGAGATAAACAAATATATTTTTGGTTGTCAAATTAAATTTATTTCGATGTATGTGAGTAATGTAGGTAGGTTAGTAGTACAAAAAAACAAACAATCTGTTTTACACTTTTATAGGTACTTACTTTTGAAAAACAAGTAGATAAGTCAAATCAAATTTTATATTATCGTCATCATATCAGGCAATGGGGTCTATTGACAGACCTCTAATCATTTCCACCTGAGCCCTTCTCAACCATCAGTTTCGCTCTGCCATTACGAATTTCACATTAAAGTACTTCATTTGAATTATTATTTATTACCTACAGCAAAGTGTTAACAAACTATATTTCAGTTAAGCAGAACAAGCTTTTCAGTTAAGCTAAGCCAACAAGGCACTCAAATAAAAAAAGTACATTTTACGTAGGTTCTACTCGGACGAACAATGCTGGCGAAATAGAAATAACGCTACGCTATTTTTTTAAAGAATTTTCGTATGTAATCTAATTGTTATAGCCATGTGCAAGTAGAAAAATAAGATAGAGTTATGTTTTTTAATTAATGCAGATGACTAATGTTCTGGTTAATTATATGGACAAGACTCCTCCACTTCATCACGGTAGCGAGATGGTTTATAATTTAAAGTAAAGATATAGCGCTAATCTTTTTTTAGTCAGCTTTTAGAACACTTAGGTAATGAACACTATGTATGATGACCTCATCACACGGATAACTGGTTCATAATAATGCACGCCACTTTATGATTTGTCTTGTTCTTATTTCAAACTGTTTTGAATACACTTTTTTTTTAATATTTAAAAATAGCAAGAGGTTCTGATGATATCTGTACCAGCACTAAGAAAAAAAGAAGAGTCTTACCTAATTTTACTTCTACCGGAGAATCGCACTCACAATTCATGCGCTAAAATGCTAAAATAAATGGAAAAATATAAGATAATAATATACCTTTCATCATAACAGCCCATTAATGTCCCACTGCAGGGACGATACTTGGTCTACTAATACCACGCTGGCCAGACGGATTGGTACAGGGTTTTATTTCAAGTTTTCCTTATTTTTATTTCGTAAAGATAATATTCACGGATAGTCCCTTAGTCGGTTTTTACGACACCCATGGGATGAGATGGGGTGGTGACATATTGTATTCTTACTCCGTCACCACGCGGAGAGTAATATATCTTTACAATACTTTTACTGCAAACAAAACATTTAAGAACCTAAATAATCTGCAGAAGCGATAGTTAATTTCCTACTCAAATATTAAAACAAGTTTTCGACTCATAACGTTCAAGGCTGTATGTATTGTAACAGCTAAAATATGTGCTGAAGACGACTAATAAAGGTCACTGCATAGAGGAAACAGGTTAGATCATTTTAGCTTCTGAATGTATTATAAAATTACTAACGATTGGCCCCGGCTTCGCAAGAGTACAATATTATGCATGTTGTAGGTATATAAACCTTCCTCTTGAATCACTCTATTTAATCTATATCTATCCCGGCTTTGCAGGGGTGCAATGCAAATACTCTATAATATTATGCATGTATTATACCTACATATACTAACCTTTCTCTTAAATCACTCTATCTATTGAAAACTAGCTGAGCCGTGCCCATTGCGTTGGGCGGCGAAAACAACGCGTCCCTTTTTAAACATATTTCATTACTGCTCTACTCCTATTAGACATAGCGTGATACTATATAGCCTATCACACTCCCCGATAAATGGACTATTTAACACAGAAAGAATTTCTAAAATCGGTTCAGTAGATCCAGAGATTACCCCCTACAACGTCACAAATACGCAAATTTAACCTCTTTATAATATTAGTATAGATGATCACTGGAAAATTCGTTGCGTAGTTTTAAAGATTGAAGCATATATAGGAACAGACAGACAGAAACAGCGACTTTGTTTTATACTATGCAGTGATGATTGCTCAACAACCGGTCGACGATACTAGACTCCCAGTTTAACTAGTTGCGGTAGGCTTAACACATACATTATGGAAATAATATGGAGTTTTAACATCCGTGAGAGGCTCTGTACTTTTTCTGTAGACTTAGGTGAAGTAAGTTATTCTTTGCGTGGTTCACATAAAACTATATAGTCTCAAAATAGGAAGAGCTTAAACTATGAATTCTAAACAACATATAAACATACTTAAAAAGTATATCAAGTATGTATTAAAATACATACATAGGATCGACTGTCTCACAATGAACCATGCAGCTACACTTAACCAGCGCCATATTTCCAAAATGCGACCTGGCCAGATCGTGTTAATTTGTGCAAAAGATAGGTATAGACGTGTCTCTTTCGCTTAGAAGTTAGCGAGCAGATCGCGCGAGAGGTGTATGTGTGAGGAGCATGTTTTTCAAAAACTGTCACAAAAGTAAGTTTTAAATAAATTTTACTATTTTTTTAGCATTTTTCCTCTAAGAAATATGGACTATTTTATTTCTACACCTAATTATATGGTTATTTAGCTTATCTATGCACTGTAATTTATTTCAAAATTATATTTATTTTAGTTTAAAATTTTAAGGTTAGTTATAAAAAAGGTGCCATGTCTCACATTAAACCATGTTGAGGTGGTACTCAATGAATCACGGATTATTTACATTGAACAAAACGTGGTTCATTTTGCTAGTATTGTTAGATAGTGTATTGAAACTTTCAAACTACATGATATTCTTTTACCTACCTGTTCAATTATCATTATTAATATTACTTTAATTACTTCCTTTGGTCAATATTTCTATCTGTTACAGAACGGCACGGTATAAAGTAAGTCAAAGAAAAAAAAGGGGGCCACACTGTTTCCAATATGTTAAGAGCTTTGAAATTAAATAGAGAAGCTGTAATCATCAGAAAAGCTGCATTATATCCTGCTTTGCGCCGCTATATAGCACAGTATTTAGACACAACTAAAGATGATCTTGCTAACAAGAAGCATATTTACCAAATTATGATTTAAAGACTACTCTATAACAACTAAAGACTGATTACATAAGAAATAGACGTTTTATTTTTACCTTGATTAATTATTGAATACATTTCCTTTTTAAATTTAAGTGGTTCAATGTTAAAATTAACCCGGTTCAATGTGGACACCCTAGAGTACACATTGATCCAAATATTTATTTTTATATTTATGTTTTTATTTTTAAAAGCATAAATAATATTGAAAATTTGTCAATTCTTTTTTAAAGCTAGATAAATTACCTATCTTTGTACAAAATTTGAATCATTTCGAAGCTTAAACGAGAGAGTTCAAATTTTACATGGTTCATTGTAGGACAACTTACCCTACACGCAGATAAATACAAACATTGATGTTCAAACACAATGATTTGCATAGAGCGGGAATCCACTACAAAACTTCGCGTGTAGTCGACATTTTAGTGAAATGTGGTATAACTAATGTCGCAGTCGTAAAGAACAACTATGCTAGATTTGTTAGATAATTCGTCCAACTAGATCACAAACACGAAACATAGATACAGAAGTCAATCTACATTATACAAAACGCATTCGACTACAACGCATATACAGACATCGCTCACGATATTTCGTACTAGGTATTCGGGAAAAAATGCGCTGCAGGATACTTTCAGTGACCATTTTTTTAATATTTTTATTATACAAATATATATATCTCGGTATTTGATTGATTTGGTAATTACGGTAATTTACACGATGAATCACACAACATCATCAGTTTTTTCACCTAGAGCCAAAGTTGACAAACTTAGCACAACCTCCACTTGTGTAAGTGTGAAAAGTATCATTTTTTTAAGGAAGCGTACGAGGAATTGGTCCGTCGATATTAGATAGTAAGTGGTAATCACCGCTCATGATCATCAGCAATGCCAGAGCATAACCAAGCTGCTGCCTTCCCTAGACATTATGCTGTTAAGTTTCATATCTCTACAATTTCACCAGCTACTGTACCCTTTCATCACAGCACAGTAACATTATCACACCTCTGCTTGAAGGTTGATCAATCGACCACAGCGGTGGTAGCGACATACACGCTAAAAACAATAATAATAACTGACATACCTACATGACATAGACTTCTGTAACTGTCTTTTCACAAGTCATTTACGCAAACCTACATGCCATGTTTATTACAGCTTTAAATGTTCACCGCATACATTGTCCACGAAATAACTAACAACACTTAGCACTGCACTGAGTTTAGTACGACATAACAGCGTGCTCTCGAGCGTGTTAATATGTCCATTAGGAACAGACACCGGGCATAGAATTCAGAGAAAGAGGGTAGACAACTAAAAAATAATAAAAAAGTTTTTAACATTCGCTATGGTTATAATATTCATCCAGATATAAATGGCAGTGTACTTGACAACTATTTGTTATAAAGAATACTTATAATCTAATTAAAAAAAATTTTGTTATTATGTTTATCTATTTGTTATCTCAGCATTGTCGTAAATGTCTAAGGGAAACTTCGGAGATATTATCTCTACCAAAGCAAAAGAAAAACTCTTCACTAGCTTTAGGCATGCTCTACAGTCAATAAGTATACCTACCACCACAACATCTCACCCCACGGTTGTCGTGAAAGCCGACTTAGGAAAAGATGGCAGATTTATTATCTGCACGAAATAAACTTGATATAGGTAAAGCCTTTCACGAATTTGTCTTGCCAAAGTGTAGTAGGGATGCGCCGATCCGATCCGATCTTGTTGAAAATCGGATCGAAGCCATACGATCTCTCGATTTTTGGATCGGATCGAGTCCATACGATTTTTTGTAAGATCGATACAAAGCTACAATGATCGATTCGTTTGGATCGTATGGATTCAAATTCAGTTTATCTACCTACATTAACTGCTTACGATGTTGTTAGGAACGAAATGATCTTTTGTTTAGGTTACGTTATGTTCCAAACTTGGCGGCGTCTTTTGCGGGTAGGTATACGAGCATCTTATTACATTTTATTTATAATATTTGTGTGGGTAAGTTCGTAAACAAACGAGTAAAGTTTATGGTCGGTTGATTAGTTTTATTGAGTATCTTCATTGTGCGGACATTTTGTTTTATAAAACTGAATTATGGTGCCATCAGAGCGGCTCTTTTCGTCGGCAAACTTAACTTTAAGCGAATGTCGAAACAGACTCGATCCATGTCGTCTCTCTAAATTATTGTTTCTCAAAAGTTTAGAGTTCGAAGATTGGTACCTATAGAACTATTTCTAAAGATGCCAACTCGAACTTTTAACTTATATATAACTGGTTGTTTTTTCCTCACCTTTCATAATTGTATTTACTTAATAAATGCTTACCTATCTAAAAATAATTGTGTCTTACTTATTTGCATCCGATCCGGATCGATTTTCTTGACATCGATCGGATCGATGGCATGCGATCCAATTCGTGGATCGGATCAACGCATTACGATCCGATCCGATCCTTAAAATCGGATCGATGAACTGGATCGCGCATCCCTAAAGTGTAGTAAGCAAAGTACCGTCATTGGATGACGTCTGTTTTAGCAAGTTTAAACGACATTTTATGGTTTTGTCATAATACTTATACAGTGTATTTTAACGTGTGACCTCCAGAATCAACACAATCTCAACAAGATGGCGACGACAATCCCTCTCGCAACACTCGCATCATTGATAATTATTTTGTAATGTTATTATGTTGCTTACCCACAACTTAAAAGCTATCAAGATTGAAGAATTCTTGGTATTTCTTGAGAATAAGTTATTACGAAGGCATTGTTCATTTTTAAAGGTTGTGACAGACTAACATGGGTTCCATTGTTACACGCGTGCGATGTCTGTTAACTTGCTATTAATAAACGTAAGTATAAACTTCTATGTGGGAACCTATGTTTTTTACTTGACTTTGTCAGAAGGCAAATGATTTTATGCGTATGTTGTGAGTATATGTTCATCAATATGAATCATTTATTTGGCACGTTTCAATTATTTGTCATTTCAATTCATTTCAGTCGGGATTCGATTACGTGTTACCATCCCATCTCATCTCATGGATGACGTAAAAGCCGACTGATCAGTCCATGTATCCAGCATGACAATAGTCTGTTTTTAATTTAATAATAATAATATACCTACTACTTACTATAACAAATACAAAACCCATAGCCGTTCATTAACTAGGGCTGCTCCAACATCACTTAAATCCTTTATAGTTAGAAAGAGAATTTCTCTTGTACCTTTTTAGCAAAACATTCCAAGAGGCAGCCTTTAACACTCGTTTTGTTCGAGCCGGGTCACAGCGCTGCTTCTTTGATAGCTCGTTATAAGGAACAAAGGCAACGCAACATCAAACGGGCCATTTCTTTACGCCGCTGTGACATTTTAATAACGGGTTCCCAATTGGTTTCCCATTTTATTGTTATCGTCAATTTAACAATGGTGTACAAGTAAATTGTTTCAATTGCTTGTATTTACTGTAAAATATCTTAGGTATAACTAGATATTATGAATAAAGTAATTTTATGTTGACTTTTATTGGTGAATTGTACCGTTGATATGATCCGCTATGCAGTGACATAATAGTTGATTGTCGGGTGGGCGAAGCGATACCGATGTCAGCTGCTAGGGGGTCGAATACTTCATAATTATGATAATGTATTTAAAGTAAAAAAATGGAGACTGATACCGCTTCTAAAAAATCCCATATCAATATGATAACATTCCACGATACATAATTTTAAAAAACTCATAATAGCGTATTAATAACGCTAACAAGACTGATTCATTTTTGTTTTCGTAGAAATAATATCCGTAAACTTTCCCTTAATCAGTTTTACAACACCCATGGCATAAAACGCATTAGATACACCATGTTATCCAATACCGTCACCACACAAAGACCTACTTTAAAATCAATAACAACAAATTAGACCATACCAATATCACAATGCTTGACATATCTCCGACCTTTGCCATTGCAGGCAGAATATCCCCAACACTATCTTGTCATCCAACAACAGGAAGCTTTAAGCAAAACTCCCGTAACTACTAACGTAGTAATTTACTATGTAATGGGACTCATTGCCCTCTACAAACCAGTTAGGCAATAACGCAGACAGAAACAGGATTTGCAGTCAGGTCTTAACACAACGATTACAAATCAATTATAATAAATACTGTAAAATGTTGTATTTTATAAACGTTATTATATTGCGTTAGGTATTGGTCAACAAGCGTTTTAACTATTAGGGACCCGAATGCAGTTGGGTAAAGTTAATTGAAAAATAAATGTTGTCTATGTAATAATGCCTGTTAAAAAATATTGTACCATTGCAGGAATGGGCCTCTTCTAGTAAGCGATGGAACGCTTACTTGTACCACGCTTACCAGACGGATTAGTAAAAGGTTTTAAGCCCAGTTAAGTATGAGCAAAGAATGCCTTAATCGGCTTTTACAACACCCATGCGACGGAATGAGTTGGGGTTGTGACTAAGTGTATTCTTCTCCATCACCAAACGGATAAAGATGACGGGGGGAAAAAATGGCATATACAAAATTACCAACAACATCTAATCACGTGCATGAAAATCAGTCTACAGTGTAAAGCATCATCAACCTTGAGCGGCGATCACTTTCCATCAGGTGATCCGCTTCAGGCAAAAAACCCACCTATAAAGTTTGTACGCATGTAGTGCGTAAGGAATGACCACAGACGTTCAACTAACCTATTTTTAATTAAAAAAAGCTACTTGACATCATTGCATCCGCCCCAGGGGCATTGTGTATGATTAGTTACGGTCTCGTTCATGATCGCACGAACAACCACGAATGAACCAAACGCAACTATCTTTCATATTTCGTGTTTAAACATTACGAAACAAGGAAGTTCTAAGAGATTTTGTATCGGTCAGCGTTATCGTATCATCTCAATTGATTCTGTGAATACGGTATTTGAATGCTAACTTACCTAACTGTCAGTACGCCATTTTATTTCGAATAAGCATTTTCTCGCTTTAATGAAACATTCTACTGGTATAACTTATTATAATGTTTTTATATTCCGTATCTTTACATATCTCATCTCTATATCTTCATCTATACTCAAATTAAGTAGTGCTTTTACACTAGTTTAATTGGAAACTTCTTTACTAAACAATTAACTTTTAATTCTTGATATTCGTGACCTAATTTTGTTTCTTAATTGACTGCTAAATAATTAAAGTTCGCGCAATGTTGACACAACGTAATGCACTCTCATATCATGGAACACGTTTTTGTCTATGCTTATTAGCATTGTGCAGTAAACTACTTATTTTATCAAGAATAAAATAAAAAGAGGTATCGTACAAAATATGAAACAAAGCACAGTTTCTTTTTGTTTCAAACATATTTATAAAACTAAATACCTAGTTACTCTATGATAGGTATTGTTAATAGCCATCATTATCACACTTACATGAAAACATAGGAACCTTTAAGATATTTAAATTTTGTTGAACACTTCTATACAAAATCCATATCCATATCCATACATTTATTAACTATACATCACAATTGTACTAAGTACAACAAAGATATTAAAATATCATGGATGACACGTCTAGACATCGAGGTGATTCGCAGTGGAGCCCCTCTTGGCAGCAGAGTACCGTTAGCCGGATGCGGCAACACCCGCTTGTTATGCAACTGATGTGTCCCTCGTTCGCCGGAGCGCCAATCGTGCGTCCGCGACGTATAGGTGTATGCGCAAGCGCTTTGTAGTTATTCTTTACGCGCTTAAACTTTGTCATTATGTATTTTTACTAAAGTTAGTCTATTAATTTAAGATAAATTAAAATGTAAAGATCTACTCAAATAATTTCTTTTTAAGGAATTTTATATAGCAATATTACTTATTACACATTGAAGTCCACAATCTCTTGACAGCTCCTATTAATATTCCTTTTCCTTTGAATTTTGCAGTACGCAAGACAATGAATAATAATGTCAAGTTTGTCTTTTTTTGTTTGCGTAGAAATAATTATAAACAAATAATTATTAACAGTCGGCGACACTCATGGGGTGGAATGAGATGATAAAACTATTGTAGGTATTATTTATAACTCCACCAAATAAAAAAAAAATTTAGAGTCTAGTTATACGGGTCAAATTATTCTAATTCTTTTTGTCGTAAGGATTACAACACTCTAAGCGTGACTCTAATTCAGTTCAATGGCGGGTGTCGGCTGGCTAGAAAACTCGTTATCTGCATACACTACCCGCAATGACTTTCAATTTTAAGTGCAATAAAGTTAGTTCAAATATTAATAAGTATAATATAAACATTATTCCGGACAGTGCAGTTCCGTAATCTATTGTTAGTATTATACGCAATACATAATTAAATTGACTCATTGAAAATATAAGAAAATTTTCCCATTCTATAAATACTTTTCCTTCAGGAAAATAATATTGTTTATGACCTAAGTTGGAAATACAGCTTAGGTAAGCTAGCCTTTAATAGAAGACACAAACATTAAAACGCAATAATAAAAAAACAAAATTCTACGTAATTAACATTTTTTTGAGATCATCCCTTCACATTTTAGTGTGTGCCGATATCGTAAGTGGAGGCTGGCACCTTATTCGGTGCTCGCCCTTCTAATTGATGCCAGATTATCATCTCACAGATCCCAAGTAATTTGTGAGGATTTCAGGTTGATCTCTGGCAATCCGTAGTGCCCGTCACTAACGTCGCTAAAATAAATACGAGCCTATGCTGCCAGGAATATCGAGCCACCTTTTCCTTTTTGTACAGAGATAAACTATTCTAAGAAGTAGTAGATTTTATTGGTTATTACGACACCCTCTGATTGAGATTGTAGATGATGCTAATGAGAATAATGATGAGATAAGAATACGTTGTGGCCTGAAAGATGATATAGTGACCAAAATCGAGAAAGGAATGTTGCGTTGGTTTGGTCACATTGAGAAAATAACGATGAGCGTTTGACGAAACAATTATACCTACAAGGCTAGTGTGAGGGCAAGTCGGTGCGGGTAGGCCCCGGAAAACATCTGTTGACTAGATAGGTTGCATATAGGAGAAGGGTCAAATAAAGAGCACTTGTAACCGACGCGCATGTATGACTCGCTTAATGAATGTGGACGAGGCCCAATCTGTTTGCCAGGATCGTGACAAGGGGTGTTCTGTCGTCTTTAAGAATAAGAATCATTTTATTGTCTCTGCTTACCCCGGACGGGATAAGGCGTGAGTTTATGTATATATGATGCAAATTTTAGAGCAAGCACAAAAAAAATGCTGACAATATTGCATTAATACTGGAGTGACAGTTGATGATATGAATGTATAAAAACAGGAATGGGGAAACAGTTATCACTTCAAACTATCTTCCTAAACTACTGTCTCAGGGAGGTGTACTGATAATATCAAACAACATCCTCAAGGCAACAAGAAACCAAAAACAGGTTTTGTTGGCATGAGTCTGATATAACCAGTAAAGCATAAGCCTACCCGGTACTCAGTACTCATCAGAATACTCAATCTTTTTTTTTTATTTTATTAAGTTGTCTGGCCTACAAGGCGAAAAAGAAATTGACTGGGATTCAGCAGTTTAAGTAAAATTAAAGTTTGCTTTATAAGACTAACTACTTAAGCGTGCAACCTCATTAGCATGTCCAATAGTAACACCGTTTCTTAACAAAAAGTCCTGCTTTAAACATAAGTAGACAAAATTAGAAGGCAAGCAGTATCTCGTAAACTACTAAACAAATTGGGATGAAATATGCAGAAGGTTAGAATGATTGAAAGTGATATAAGAACACTGTTGAACACAACTTTGTTACTTAGAATATGATAACCATTTTAAAAACAATATCTACTATATTGCTAATTAATTACAATATTTGGAGATAACTAGATGCAATGCAGTAAATACGGATTATGTTATTAATTTTTAAGCCATAACGTTGGCTATTCAATATTCTACTTTTTATTAAATATTTATGATATTATGACAAGGCCATACCCATTAATTTAGCATTCCATAACTTTCAATGGAGGTGACAGTCCATTATGTGTTTGAGAAAAAAAATATAGATCTTATGATCCAGATGATTCAGGAAGGTCTTCATTCATGTTTGTTAAAATTCCATAAGCCATTTTGGACATACACTATAATAGAGAAGTTAGGAAAGATCTTAGAAGTCCTAGTTTTACGAACAGGTTGTAGAGCAATTTAGCTGGAGTACTTCTCGCACCTGCTTCATATGTAGTAGTACAAAGTTAATTCTGGTCATCTCATATCAAATTAAAGTTTGGTCAGTAATAAATGCCTGTTCATGAGTAATAAGCAGAATATCTTACAAGACAAAAGGAAACTTCACACAGTGGCCTCTGTGGGTACCCGGCAGGCTACATGGGCCACTGTAACCTCTATTTTGTAAACTTTATGGCAATAGGTAAACAAATTTTTATGTTTTATTTTTATTTATTTTTTCAATCAAACTTTATATTGAGGCTCCTGCACTAACATGGTACTAAGTTAGGTAGTTTCCCTAAGTTCCATGGAGGAAAGTCTTTTCCCTTAATAAGCTCAATGTATCAATATAATAAAGGAATCTTTAATTTGGTTACATAATTATATTATCAATGTTTCAATTAACACTAAATAAATGATACCTGAATATTACCTTTCAAGTAGGTGCATTCTTTTCTAATTTAACACCACAAATTATTGATATAATGAATACATAAAAAAGCTCACTAAAGATTTCAAAAATAATTCAAAATTGACTCAAACTTAAAAACATTCAAAACAGTGACTTTGGTGTCATGTTCTGTCTTAAACATTTTTCTAAGAATTATTTAATTAGTTAATTAATTATTAATTAATTATTAAATTAGAATTGCCTACTTACTTTATTACAACTTACTAATGTATAATTAAATTAGATAAAAAGTTTTACATAAGATATAATATTTTTCATTGGTACTATGGTGTAAAAAGGCATAAAGACTGTAAAACAAAGAATAACAAACTTAAAGCTATACTAGACAAACCTCATTGAAATAGAAAAAAACATGTTTGTCTCTGTTTATATTTACCAAGGCTACAAATAAAAATATTTATGATAGATGAACTGTATATTGCAAGTCACTTGTAACTTTTTCTGTCCAAAGAATTGGACTTTACATAAAAATTATTAAGTTAAAAAAGTAAATAAAAGTCATGCAAGTTAATTTCAAGTTAGTTTAATTATGCTTTATAAGCATACAAATTAAATAGCATTAATCAACAAGCCGTTTCAAACGCATGCAACTATGCTTAGAAGAGTGCGGCAAGTAGAGGATAGCGTGTGCGTAGGCAGCAAGGTTCCTCTCACCTTGCGACACTGGCGGCGCGGGGTCCAACGGTGTCGCCAACACGACCACCACGGTCTCCACCATCCACAGCACGCCCCACATGTCCCACAACCACATCACACCACTACACTATCTCATTATTGGCACAATATTCACACAACTTAACCGATACGAATGCTTAATTATAATAACAACTCCTATTGGCACGATCATACTTTGGAATAAATCATGTTACAATATATCCATCTACATCTGGTTTGTGTCTATCACATAATTAAGAGATTATTAATTAAAAAGTAAAACGTATTAGCCATACAGAGACAGTTATTGCACGTCATAACATTCCTCTTCGAGTGCGAAATACAAAACAATACACAACGTCTTTTGTGAACGTCACTAACAAATCAACTGGCCCGTATTGTTGTGTAGGTTTGACACTGAACGAACTAAGGCTCAATCCACAGAATAAAATAGCAAAACTCAATCTCATACGTTGTATCATTCAACGCATTGCTTTCAAGCGGTGTCTGCACAGACAGTTTCAGTAAAAAATAGTGATAAGATTTGTCCGCAACGCCAGGTATTACAGCAAAAAGAAAAAGGTACACCATATCACCATATGTATGGTGTCTTTTTTAGATAGGTAAATAAGATAGTTTGATAACGAAGAATGTAAAAATTACTCGTGGTCAAACCAGCTTAACAAAATAGTTTGAACACGAGGAAGAGCTTTCGGAACATGTCATCCGAATGTCAAAACACCCGTTCCCAAAACATCCGTTCCCATTACAACCGTTTTCCAAATTGCAATTTTCCCAAAAGTAACATTTGGTTTGATATCAGTTTCTCCAAAAGAACTAATCCCAAAACATCCGTTCCCGTTACCACCTTTTCCTTAGTACCGTAGGTACTGTAAGAACATTGTTACCGCCTAACATCTAAGGGAACCAGGTGTAACTGAAAATCAGCGCCTCTTGACATCTGTGATGTTAAGGAGCACTTGCTGAGTTACCACCTTTTGCCACATTTTTTTTTACTTTTGTTCCATTGTAATTTTTATATGTTATATTTTTTTTGTGGTAATAAACAGATTTTCATTTCATTTCAATTATTCGTTTCAAAAACAGACAATACGAGCCAGAGAACGGCAAAGAATTGATGCATTCAAGATGTGGTGCTGGAGACGCATGCTGATGATACCCTGGACCGCCAAGCGCACCAATGCATCGATACTTTTGCAGCTACGTATCCAAACACGCCTTTCCACCATCTGCCAGCAACGCATTTTAACCTACTTTGGCCACATAATGAGAAGGGTTAAGAGAGCCTCGAAAAACTTATCGTTGTTGGGAACACGGAGGGCAAACGAGCACGGGGACGTTCCCCAACCAGATGGAGCGATCAAGTGAGAGGCCCATCATCAACCACGTTTTGCTCTGTTGTCAGAGACGCGATGAACAGGCACCGGTGGAGGCAGATCATCGAAAGCCGGTGCAAATCATCCACATCCGCTGATGACCACGATCCTCAGTCATGAGGGACCGACTACAGAGAGAGAGTATAAACAAAATGTCAAACGGGTCAATTTAAACAGCATTATAATATTAGTTGATCTAAATTGAATTGATATATTAATACTATAATTTAGTTATTGTGACACACATTTACTTAAGCCTGTGATTAAGCTTTTCTTATGTGTGTAGTGATAAACGGATGTACTAAGAATTAGGCTATTAGTTATAAACGGGTGTCATTATAAACTGATGTTTTGGGGCATGTACCTATGCAATGAGAAATGAGTATTTTTGCATACTGTCATTTTATGAAACTGTTATTTTGAAATGGATGTTTTGGGAACGGGTGTTTTGACATTCGGATGACATGTTCCGAAAGGGAGGAAGAAAGGAATAACATTATAAAGCAGTGTCTGCTTCGCCAGATTTTAATCATTTTTTCAATGTAGCGGTATTATTAGTATCTGTAAAATATTTGGTGATGAATTCATATTGCATAAAATCAACTGTTGAATTTTAAGATACAATTTACTCATAGTACATATTACCTCAATGAATTTTCTATGAAGTTTAGTTTTAATCATTTCCATGTCCCGTGTACACACAGCAACTAATCAACCTAGACACTCGTGTACTTTGAAATAAGACACAATTTCAAGTGAAAATGTTTAACTTGATGTGTTGCTGTGGTACATAATGTATATTTATTTTTTTGAGAGAATAAAAAAAAAAAATATATTTGTATTGTATTTACATTGTTATACTATTGTTTTTTTATTTCGTGTTATCATCTGAGTAGGTACTCCAAAACGAGATAGAAGATGTTATAGAAGACCCGTAAGTGCAAGCAAGCGAGACAGATATAGAGAAATGATATGGCTTTAAGACTCAGATGAAACTTAAGTAGGTTCCATTGACCACCGGAGTGACAAAGGCCACCTATGAGTACCACCACCCCCGTGGCAAACTCAAAAGAAGCAGATAGACAATTTACAATAGACAGTGGCTTGACTGTTTTCTGACATTGGTGTCGTCCTTGAGCGGCGATTTCTACTTACAATGAGGTAGGCCGAATGCTCGTCATAAAAAGTCTATTTATTATTAAACATAAGTAGACAAAAATAAAAACTTTCTAAGATTGTTTTATTAGGAATACTTGTATGTGGCATGGCATATTAAATACTAATAAAATCTATATCTAGAAAGATTCATAGTACGTACCTAGTTACGACTATGAATCTTCCTTTTGAATGGTTTTGGTTTACAGGTGCAAAGGTAATTTTCTATAATTTGAGGCAAGTATTTCTGATTCTGTTCTTCCTTCATTATCATAATTGCTATGTTTTCTAAATATTTAATATTCATATTACGATCTTTTGGTAGCATGTAATCCGTGGCTGGTACCCATGTATCATTAACGAGTCGAGCAGGTTGAGCAAATAAACCATCAAAGTGGAGACCAAAGGAACCTGTTAAAAGATAACATTATAACTATTAGTGGTAAATAAATAAAAATATTCATCAGATAAACAATAAAAAAAATTACCATTGCAATTAATTCCTATGTTAACAATATGATTACTATCTTTATCAAAAATCCACAAGTACACTAAATTCAGCAATGAATTAGCCTTAGATATGAACGGCTGGCCAGTAGGATACTTTTTCTGAAATAAATTATTATGAACATTTCATATCTTGAGTAAAGCTAAGTTCCTTTTGAAGATGAAGCATCTACTGATGAGTTCTTATTGATGTATATTGGCGAACATTACAATTTCTACTATCGTTAATGCAGCCTAAACTGTGTAAAAGTTTTCTTTGCATCTACCTATTAGTGTTAAGTCTTTTAGTACGACGCTGTGCATTAAATGTTACGGGATAATATTTACTGGTAGGTAGGTAACTAGGAACATGTTAAAATTAGGTATCTAATACAGTCGGAAGAATACTTACATTACCCATTTACATAATTTGCTTACTAAAAAATAAAATCGCTAATTTTAGTACCAGCAATATACTTGACTATATACCTACTTAAAAAACATAATATAATGATAATTATGAATATTGTAGGACTAGCTCATAATTTGTGGTCAAGTTCGTTTATCTAGGTACCACTGGTAGACCTAGATTATCAGTAACAATTTCCCATAATCTTACTTACCTTAGCTTTCGCTACTTTATCCCATAGTGTCTCATCAAAATACATCAGATATTCCAAAGTTCTTATTTCTGAACTTAAAGATCCAATTTTAAGTGAAGATTTATTAACTTTTGTATATCTCTTATACGGATCAAAACTGTCATATCTATGAACTGTTGTATTGACATCAACTAAGTGATTTATACCAATGAAACCCCAGACAGGGGGGCAAAAGATATTTCTACTAGGCAGATTGGTTATTTCTGATACTATTGGTAGGATTTCCAGTCCTAAATCTGAACATGCAACGACTATATTGTTTTTTGCGAATGAAACATTTTGTTTAAGTATTGTGGCGTTATAACAAGCAGGTCCCAAGTTAGCAAAAAGAATAAGCATGTTACGAGTTCCAGAAGCGTTAATTTTTAGTGAGAGCCCCAGCATTACTTCTCTGTTTGCGTATAACCATTCTCCAATTGCCATTTCCTCCCTGAAAAATTTTAAAAACATACCCATTTGTTTGTAATTAGATTACACCACATTGTGATATTACAACACTGTTTACAGGATCATAGTACTTAAGTAGGTACCTATTTAAAGTAAGATCTTACTTGAATGGCACATGATCAAGAATGATTAATAAGTCCGTGCTGGGTAGTGCCATACCCACTTTGTTCACATATTTAACAACTTTCGCTTTAGTATTGGTTGATATGTATGAGCACTCTTTTTCTAACTCTAACATGAAGTCTTCAGAACAACTCTCATCATATAGGTATATTCTACCTACAGATTGATTATCTTTCTTCATTACGGCAAGTCCTGATATCAGGTGCATGGCTAATGGATTGCTTACACCTGATATTGTTACCGTATATTCATGTTTTTTCTTTATTATACTAGGTTCATCATCATCAATATCTAGATACGAAGGGGATTGTTCTATTGGTCGTTTCTTTTCATATTGTTCGATATTTTTCACGATATCTTCATATTTTTCACAAGAAAAGAATGAATCGAAATCATAATAAGTAAAACAGTAATCTAAAAATTTTGACGCACTACCGATATAAAACGGCTTACTACCCCCAGTCAACATTTCTTTCCAAATAATAGGAGATTCCATGTGATGCCATTTATATTTTTGGTTTATATTTAATAACCACATCTGAAATAATTTGTATATAGGTGGAATTACTTTCTAATTATGGTCAAATTATTAATGTATCTAATACTGAAGCTGAATTAATTGTTTTTACAACTACAGTAAAATGCAGATGTTTACACATACCGGCCAATCGAAGCCTTTTATCTCGATACGTTCATAACAGAACTGTGGCAAGTTCTGGGACAGAAATTCAGCGACTAGACAACTTTCTAAAAAATGCACGCATTGGGATTCTCCAGCAATCACTATTCGAAATACCATAATGTCTTAATAAAACAAACAAGTAATTAGTTCTTCAACAAATAGCTAAAATGAATAAAATAAAAATATGACACTCGAAAGCAACTGACAACAACAATTATTGAAAACAGTTTATAAACGAAACTGTAATATGTTTCCATAGCAACGTTTATAGAAAATTTAAAAGTATGTTTATCCATCGTACTGTGTAAGGAACTGTAAAAGTTCTTTGTAGAAAAAAAATAAAATAAAGTAGCTCATAATAATGAATTTTGCGTGCACTCATAATATAAATTATAAAATAAATATTGACAGTTTTTTGAATGAACTATTCTCAATTATAGACTCCATATGAGACTTGTCTCCGAATCAGAATATAAAAAGTCAGAAAGTCATCAATACCTGGGGGGCTGTCAAATGTCAATGTCATTTTCACATGAATGTGTGGTGTGGTGTTTTTATCGAGTGCCTCTGCCTTGCCTTGTTATATTTTTCTAACGTAGTACTAATTTGATTGTCTCTGTTCTTAAATAAAGGCATAGAAATGAATACCCAAAATTTGGGTTTCTGTGACTTATCAATAAAGAACAACTACGAACTTGACAAACTGCACTTACTTGAAAAACTCGGATATAATACAGTTGCTCTAACCACTTACGTTGAAGAATCAGATGAACCGAAAAAAAAGAAAAAGAAGGGAGAAGTTAGAGAGAAAAAGGACTTTATCCCCTCACCACTGGAGATACCTGTAGATATTATTAATTCAACAAAGTTAAAGATTTTACAAAGGGTGACAATAGAGTTCAGCGACTCCAGCATAGCGCATAAACTTAACCAATCTGATAATTTAAAGAAGTATGATATTATTGCTGTAGTACCAAAATGCTTACAAGCATTCCAATATGCCTGCGGAGCTATGGATATCGACATTATATCATTTGAGCCGGAAAACAGATTACCTTTTAAAGTGAGTAGGAAGCTTTACACACAAGCAGTTGAAAGAGGTATATTCTTTGAAATAATGTATTCACCTGCTATCCGAGATACAACAGCAAGAAAAAACATTATTATTAATTCACATTCATACCACGCTGTTGGGAAATCAAGAAACATTATAGTAACTAGTGGAGGTGAAAACCATATGCAGGTCAGAGATGTACATGATGTTATCAATTTAGGTTATATTTTAGGTTTAAACAGCAATCAGAGCCTTGAAGCTGTCAGGAATAATGCAAGAAGACTCATTCTAAAAGCCGAAGGGAGGAGAAGTGGAAAACTGTATATGACTGTAGATACTACTGATAATAATGAAATAATTGAAGATTGAATTGCATTTTTCTTTTATATTAATAATATTTATTAGTCTTTGGACTTTGGGAGGCTTCTATTTTGCAGTGGTCCGGTCATGGCTGAGAGAGAGAACTTGTATTCTAATGATTTGTTTAAAGTATAAAAGTTTAAAGGAGTATTCTATTCCTCTACAAATATTTCAGGACCATCTACTTACTTATGTTAAAAACACTGCCAAGTGCTTGCACAGTCTACCAAAAACAATTGACTTAAAACTCCCATTATTACAGCTTTGAGAACATAACAGTATAGGCATTGCTTATGAGAGCAACTCATCAGTTTTTGCTCAATCATAGTCTATGATAATGATGCATACTATGATTTCTAATAAAGATTAATTGGCAAACCTAACTATGGACATTGTATCATAAAAATTGCTACAAATAATATTACTATAAAATTATGATTAACTTTTAACAAACATTCCCATCTTCTAAGCTTAGATATTATTATAAAGTAAGATAGTAGTAGAAATCCCATTAGAAAGTTATTGTATTTTTTTTTATTATTATTCTGTTATCTCTGAGATCTATGTTGTTCAAAAATTTACTTACTGGTAGAGCAGGGATAGTTAAGAGATCATAGGTATGCATTGTTGTACATACAAATTGTATGTTGTTCAGACTAAACAGCACAAAAACTATCTAGATATTATAAACCTGTAAAGATTTTCTACCTATATTTTATATATAGGTTATGGTGCTTATATGGATCAGGTGGCATAGGATAGAAAAGGTGGATCTTAAATGGATGGATCATTTATTGCATTTAAAAGATTCACATATATACATTGCCTCACAAAACTGCTTGCGCAGTTTAACTGTGAGATTGTTGGGGACATTTAAAGGAGGCCTTCGAGCAACAGACATTTTTTGGCCGTGGTGATGATATAGGCTATTAAGAGCATGGCAATGGGTAAAATGTAAATGATAAGTCTGCAATTTCATTACAAAGTAATAATTTCTTACTCTTTCTCATAGGTGCACGAGTTTATGATCTTACCTATATTTTATGTATTTGTTTATGATTTATTTTTATGAAAAATACTTACTTAAATAAATAACAAAAAATATTTAAATAAATACATACAATATAGTATTTGTACAAAATAATTTAATTATTCTAATTTAGTAGTTTTACTATGTACATCTTTATCTGGTTCTTTATTATCTGTAGGAGATTTCTCTGCTGAAGGTTGTGTTGTACTAGTTGATACTGGTTTCTCTTCTGGCAAAGTGAATACATCAGCCACCTTCCTGAATCTATATAAAATAATATAAATATATTTAATAGTGAATAAATACTTAAGAAATGAGACTGAACTATATCACAGCTCGAAGCAATTATGAAGCAATAACATTTAATGACAAAAAGCAGTATTGTTAGTGCAAAGCGTGAAAATGACGGCGTTTGTAAACTATTCGTCTATAACACAAGATCTAATAAATACAAAAAGGTATAAAGATGGATCGAAATAAATAAAAACATTATAATTTTTAATGTGTATTGTTTCAAATGCAATCTCAACGTTTGGTACAATATAATACAAAATGTATAAAATCGGCACACTAAATATAATTACTATAGTCACAAACAATCGAGATTCATACACATGAATAACATAAGTGCCCTACACATGTTTGGTTTAAGTACATAACATAATTCTTTATTATAATTCACATTGTGGTGTTATGTTTAATGATATATTGTAGCACCACTTAACTTTCTTTACTATATACATCGAAATTCTAATTTCTATACACTATTGGAACATTATTAACATTTTCAATAATAAGGGGTTGCGCATTAGTTATGAATGATAAGCTAGTGTTTACACAAAAGGTTAAATTGTTCGAGTATAATGTGTGAAGCTCGTTAATTATCCCTGCAACAGAGATCTAATAGACTAGAATGTTAATTTAATTAGCCTCGATATTAAACACAAGTGATATGAGAGCAATTACTAATTGTATCGCCATTGCAGGGGGTCAACCATGTGATGTACATTGAGCAGCTAAAGCTTACATAAATCTATTACTAATCTAAGTTTAAAAACAGTCTTCAATGTCTTTTATTATTCTTAAAAAAATCACTGAAATTAATTTGCATGGTGCAAATAAAGAAGTTGAGACGACATTATTAAAATTTGTGGCAACACCATAATAAAAAGATACATAATACATTTTGACAAATTCATAATAATTATCTTATACAATTATTTATTTGAAACCATTAATTCTATTTGTTTTAATTCATTCACCAGTCACATTTATTTCATAGACATAACAAAATAATAAATAATCTCCTGTTCCTAATTATAACATTAACAAATTCAGTCTCATTGGTAATTAAAAAAAAAAAGAATTTTATTCTAACGTATCTTTCCTCAACAACTTTACAACATTTTATAAATAAAAATTGTTATGACACAAATTCGTACACATCAAAAGGCATAAAATAGGAACCGAAATACAAATAAATTGATTGGTAAAAAATAAATGCAATGTCTTTCTAAACTTCAAATAAGGATTATTATATTTTGTGGTTTATTATTATTTTGTCATAAAACACTTAATAATAATATAGATGTAAACATTGAATAAAAATGGAACCTAATAATTCATTAAAATTAAATACGTAATAAAATGTCATTCATATTACAATACAGCATGTCAATTCTCGTTCCTAAAATTCGGTTAAGTTAACTTTTAGTTGTCATGTTTTTGCTATTGCAATTGTAATCTTTTGTGGTCGTGTTAAAGTTTAATTTAGAGTGTGACAATTTGACAACTAAAAGTTAACTTAACCGAATTTTAGGTACGAGAATTGACATGCAGATTAAAAAAGGTTTTAATGTCACATGGAGGTGTTACCAGCTTCGCGGGAAAGTTGACAACCAAATACTTGCAAATTTATCTATCAAACCAACTCTAATGAGAGTTAAAATCTAATATTTATTTATTTAACAAACTTTTCAGTCTTTTTTAAACGAATACAAAAAAAGCCGGTAAATTCGGTCAAAAAAACACTCAAGTAATTCTTAAAAAAGGGGATTAAAAACTTTTTGTTTAGTTATTGAGAAAAGAAACGCAATGTGCGACGGTGTTGACGTTTTCCACCAACCTGTTGTATAGTTCGCGTCGCACACTCGCCGTGAACTTGCTCACGAGGCAGAGGGTCACAGCACCAGCAAATATGGCGTTATATAATAGGACCAGCTTGAAGTTACCCAGCCACTCTATCCGACCAAACTCACCCAGTAGATCAAAGTTGGTTATACCTGTTGGTAAAAAAAATCTGTTATGAAAACAATATTATACCGAAGCCAAAAAACTGAAGATACTTTTCATAAAAAGGTAAGTTCGAAAACATCGGCATGGTCTTAAATGTGAACTCTGTGGTATATGATTAGCATATTATGACGTAATTGTCATTCTAGTCCACGTTAGTGACTTATGCTCAATTTACTTGTCTGCTGATGACTTACCATGCTTTATTTCTATTAAGATTTTTCAATTTTTTTTTATGTAACAGGAGGCAAACGAGCAAGCAGGTCACCTGATGGTAAGTGATCACCGCCTCCCATGGACATCCGCAGAACTCAGGGCTATCTTTTCGATTTTTTTATTAGGGACCGGGCATTTTTTACATTTGATTCTATCCACCTTGACCTTGGCAGAATCATCGGAAAACGATGGAGACAGACTTGTGCTGGCTAAAGCTGTAAACATGAATGCAGTACAGACCCAACATCTTAACAAGCAGCGGATGCGCAGTAGAGTACGCGAGCAGCAGCGCACAGTGCGCTATGATACGCGCGAGGGGGGTCCTCCTCGCTCGCGGCAGCACCCGCAGCGCGCGCATGGGCGTGCTCAGCCCCGTCAGCGACGCCGCGTACAGGTACACTATGAGGAACGCTTCTAGTACCGCGCCCGCACAACCGAGCTTCGATAGAGATGCTATGCCTAGAGTGAATTGCTGGAAATAAATAAAGGAATTTCGTTAGTTCTTTCTGTTTTGTATATGTAAATCGTTTCTTACGTTAAACTTTATAGTAATACTTTGTGTATACTGCTTTATTTCTATGTACAATAATGTTTAGAGGATCAGTTTCATCTCTCCTTATTATTGAGACATGAAACGTCTAGGTAATTTGAACTCAAACGTTCATTTTAATATCGAATGCAAAGAGATAATATTTTCATAATAAGCAGATGGTATAATTAGCGGAACAGACTACAAAAAAACCTCTCTTACACTGATTTTATTTTATTGAAATTGATTGAATAAAAAATGCCTTAAAATAGGCAATTGTTTTTCTGTTGGATAATTTGCACGAATTGTTTTTTTATTTACTCTTTTTGGCTAAAAATATTTCTTTCCCGCTAAATATGCCAGTGTGTGCATGATTTTTATATATATCTAACTTTATGTACAGACACAATAAAGCATTCATCATAACAGCCCATTCATGTCCCACTGCAGGGACGGGCCTCCTCCCGTGACGGAGGGATACTTGGCCTACTAATACCACGCTGGCCAGACGGATTGCTATAGTAGACAATAAAGCATTAAATTAAATATAAACTAGGTACCCGTGTGCTAAGCGGCAACGCTTTGATGCCTATGAGCAGTTCCAGCGTGTTCTGTAGCACCATGAGCACTGTGATGGTTGTGAGAGCTAGCAGTAACAGCATCGCTAGAGGATACACCACGTTGCGTTGTAGAGATGATGTCTTGCGTTGACTTTCCACTTCCTATAGAACAGTTAAATATTGTTACAAAGGAAATTACGATCAGGCGTCCCTATCCCTATATGTTATTTTTATACCAGTTATTAGCCTCGTAATTGGCGAGGGTTAATTGGACGTACATACTGCGCTAGAATGAGAATTGCATCGCCATCATAGCAATTAGCAGTTCATGAACGTCCGACTGAAGGGAAGGGGATTCTACTTATATGGGCGAAATCTTGACCTATACCAAACACGCTGGCTAGACGTATATTTGCTAGAGATACTAACTATAACGTAGTTTCAAATTTTAAATTGCTTTATTTCATAAAATTTACAATTAAAATTATATATCGACACAAACAAACGCCACAGCACTAAAAAAATCGCGTTGAAGTAGTTCTGTATGTAGTAATTTAAGTGGAGTTAGGTTTTTTAACGACAAATATTGGAACAGGGCTTCTCGATTATCGGAAAAATATTACCCTGGACATAATATTATGGGCATTATTATTTATTGATACAACTAGGTAGGTAGAAACGGTTTCTCAATACTTATAAGGGATAGGCATACGCGTCAAAGGAAAAAATATTATCACACACAGGCACTAAAATGTCCAGAATTTTTTCCTAAAATGACGCAACAACATAATATGGATTTTACCCTAAAAATAAGGAAAATATTATGTGATGATGGAGTTATACGCGATCTAAAGTGCTTATACAGTCCAGAAATAAAGACAACGGAAGACAAAATACTTCACTCCGTCTCGATTCGACAGAAATTTGTTCCTCAACGCAATGGTTAAACACAGGAAAGGATCCCCCCAAGAATTTTAATTTTGTCATTAAAAACAAATTTCAAAATGATTAGTATTTCTTTGATAACTATGTAAATACTCAAACTCCAAAAAATATAGTAGCCCGTTAACATGCTACTGTAAGGAAGGCCTTCTAGCAGGGACCAGGGAAGGAAAACTTATCCTCTATGACCACGTCTTTTGTTTTCTCGTCTTAATAATTTTACACTCACCTTTCTCATAGCCACGACTCTATGCAGCCTCTCGTTGAGTCCCGCTTGAAGGGCTCCATTCCTTAGCCTAAGCAAGGGAGTCTCCTTCCCTTGCATAACAGGATGCAGACCATCCTTCGTCATCGACACGTCTGCTCCGACTGGCGCTGATATGTCTCCGCGGTCAGGGTACATAGGCTCCGGCGATATGTAGCCCACTCCTGGAAACAATTTTAGACTTATTTGTATTACAATTTTAAGATGATAGACGAGACGTTATGCCTAATGGCAGATTTGGAGAGCTCTCAATTAAACACGTAGGCATGTTTTGGTTCGGTTAATTTCATAAAAAAAACTGATCAACAATCTCGCTACAATGATGCCGAAGATCGTGCGAAATAGAGAAAATCTAAGAAGGCCCTTGGCTGTTACTTGGACTTGGATAATAATCGTTAAATAGTTAAAGTATCAAATATAAGAACAATTTTATATAGGCATGAAACCCTAGTTCTAATATTTTATCAAAGATGCCATGCATCGTAATTGTGCACAAACACCTAGGTATTTTTTAAATGTGTGCAACATTGAAACAAAGAAAAAAAGAATAAATGTAAATATCAAGGAAGAGCTAGCTCGAACCTTGAACCGACATAGCTAATCAGGTTTATCTACATTTAAGATAAAAATAGCGAAAAGGTTGCTAGGTAATTACTAATTCAGTATAAAAGGCTAATGTTTCCGTATTTAATTTTGCGATGGATAAATAAATGTTTTATTACTAAAAACATTTCCTCCAGCGATGGAGAAAATTTTGCCTATTATTATCACGCTGGCCAGACATTTTTTATAGGAATTTATATCAATTACTTTTAATTTTGTAAACGTAATTTCTGCGAAGTTGCTCTTAGTATTCTTTTACGACACCCATGGGATAAAATGGAGTAGTGAGACTAATTATTCCTCACACATTTACATAACGCCATCCAATTCCAAACTAGTAGAGCTTGTGTATCATAAATCTTTTTGTATACATATTATACGTGAATAAACTTCTCTTCTTCATGCACACAAAGATTTACATTGAGAAAGAATCAAAACCGAGACCTCTTCGTAGCAATCGTGGTCTACGATCGCAAAAAAAGTGTATATTTTTACATTATGCCGTCGTTGCAGTTGGTCGGTCACAAGTAACAGTCACGTACAAAACGCTATGTATAAGCAACACTTTAACCAAACCTATAATTTAGCGTAATTACTATAAAATGATACAGTTAGCTTCTTTTTGATAATAGGGGATTTTCTATTTCTATTAAAGTAACAATTATACGAATTGAATTTATTATTACCACTTAATTATTTATTGGTAAGAAAGTAGTTGTTATATTTATTGTATTTTATGAATAAGGGAGGGACAAGATAGCTCGCGGAGGCAATATTTGGGGGGGCCGTAGTAGTAGCAAATGAATGATTGATAAATTTAAAGAAACTATCTATTTAGGTTAATTTCAAAATATACTTTATATGATACAGTTACTTTGTAATGTCAAAAGCTTAAATTGCCAAGTATTATTACAGGCATATAAATACCTAAGTATATCAAAAGAAAGCGATAAATTCTTAAAATTATTCAAGAACACATCTCAAATAGATGCCGTTTCGAAGCCTATAAAAGGTGTCATTTTTTTTTTTATTGCTCATTTGGATAAGTTATAACAAAACTAACTTTATAAGTAAATAAAATATTAAAAATACGTAAGAGAGTATTCACTAAGTATTATTAGGTACTCCATTTAATTTGTTTAGTTTATTTGTGTTGTGTTGTAGGTGACTGTACAGGCGTGAGTTTGTAAACATGTATTGTTAGTCATGTCGCTGTTATTGTGGGCGTCTTCTTACGTTATGCCAAATATTATCACTAGAGAATATCACTAGTCTTTTTTTTATTAGCTGTTGCTAAACAACAGCGGAGACTTGAATTTTTTTCCTTGTATCTTGGTCTGGAACGAACTGTATAGTCTTTATAGTAAACCTAAGTTAACCACAATGAGTAAAGAGTTCGTAAAATGATGATTAAATCGAAATATTCAAACAATTAACTATACTCCAAGGAAGCCTAATATCAACTTGAGATAAGATTCATTGACACTCGTCAGATCACCATCTATTTGCTTGCTTTTGGTTGCTCACCCTAGAAGATACTTTCTGCCAAATCATCAATCAATAACCAACTTGATGAGTTATAAAATCGATCAAATAAACACAAATACCGTGATAAGCATAATAAAGATCGCAAATTGCAAATATCTAATGCTATTTATTCTTACAGATACACAACATGCATACAGATACGATAAATTTGAACAATTTAAATTGCGACACACTTTCGAATCTTGTCCACAGGCGACATCAAAAGACACGTATAAAGTTGTTTAGTATAAAAATTTAACGGGATTCAACGCGATCATGCAATGTGCCTTATTATGTGTTTGCCGTTTAGACACACTGCTATAAGATAGCTGCAGTAATTGAGGCCTAGTGGAACCAGGTATATTTTTTGTTTGGTGTTATTTCCGTTACATAATCATACTATATTTTTACTATATTTCTTTAGTATGATGTTTTGAATCCGTGTGGTGACGGAGTAAGAATACAATATGTCACCACCCCATCTCATCCCATGGGTGTCGTAAAAACCGACTAAGGGACTATCATCTTAACGAAATAAAAAGAAGGAAAACTTGAAATTAAACCCTGTACCAATCCGTCTGGCCAGCGTGGTACTAGTAGGCCAAATAACCCTACGTCACGGGAGGAGGCCCGTCCCTGCAGTGGGACATTGATGGGCTGATATGATGATGATGTTTTGCTAGGTTTATGAAAAGCGCAAGTACTGCTTTGACTCGCTTTATGGAATGGCTACTTCAATTTTTTTTTATGTCTACAATTTGTGGGGTTACATAGAATACATATTATGCGACAGACATACTACAGACAGAGACAAGTGCCAATGACTTACTCAAAGTGGAACTTTTCCAATTAGGTTAAATAATTTACTGCTATTGGTCTACCAGATAAGTACCTATGCGCCCATTGGGTTTTGGCGGACGTTGGCTAACATATCAAACTTTTGAAATCTCATTTAACCGTCTGAATATTTAAAATTATCCATAAATATTAAATATACAAATTACATTGTAAAGCATTCAATCACAGAGTCTCGGGTCATTGTTATGTGTTTTACCACTAGGCAAATAAATACAGAAGTATATCCCATATTAAGAATCTTATGTAGGTAAAAACTAAGGTTGGCGTTCGCGCTAATGTCGCGCTAAATCATTGTTTTGTTGTTTGAATTATTGTTGAGAATGAAATGAACAAAACGGAGACATAAAGAGGTAGATTAAGCTAGCACAGAACAGCGGAGGTAGGGACGTAAAAGATCTCACGCTAACGATACCTACCACCTAGAATGTGGCTTTGTGTGCGTTCTTATGTAGTTTGTTTTCTGTACCTATCTCTCATACCGACGCTAAGCTAATTGTTATGTGAATAACGCACAAACAACAACCTGATTAGCTTAATAATATACGATACAGAATTTTAATTGTCTTCTTCGCATATCAATGGTTGTTTATAATTTAAGAAAACAAAGATCATTTCATAATATGAAGCATTCTTTTAACATTACTATTTTTTTTAAATGCTTTGTTTAACCTTTTTATTTATTGATTATTGAGATGAGACAATAATTGAATGAAGGAATACTTTTCTGGAATAATATTAACTACTAAGCAACTAAATTGCTGGCTTAATGGTCTTGAAATCTCAATAGACTGTGTGTAAAGGTGTGGAGGACCCATTTGCCCAACGATTTCCCTTCAAATGCTCTCAGGCCATCTGCATCAGGTTTTCGTCTTCGCTACCTTTTTTCCAATTCGTGGTCTTCACTCAAGGACACATATCCTACAACTATTCAGTCTGACGACATCACAGATGTCTTTAGTAGCCTCTCTGATTGTTTCATTCCAGATTTATCCAAGTCAATGTCCACCCCAGAGGTATATTATATAACCCTGAATTTGACTAGACCACACACCCTGAGATGTTTCTTCAGCAATTTTCCATAGAAACATTCGGTTAATAAAAGACCTGATACAACATAGTATCATTCCGAAAACGGAAGACTCGAAACAAACTCTTTACCAACCTGTTTGACCAAGTTCCTAAGTACTTTAAAAGTCGAACACTGATGGGTCGTTATTACCGAGGTGATGCCGTGATGCAGGCTGTATGCATGGTATATTTAGTACCTACATATCCTACAATTGTGTACTAAACTTTCGCTAACCGGTAGAGAAAAGCATTTGTACAGACAAATGACGCGCGTATGCTAAGAGATGTCATTATATACATATTTATGCTCATTGCATACGTTTATGCGAAAGTTTACTGCGCATGAGTAATAAGTAGTGGTTATTGTGCATAAGGTTGCAGGATCAAAACCCAACAAAACAATAACTTGTGAACGTTACATATACAAATAAAAAACAAGTATATTTAGAACAGATAAAAACTAAGGAGCATTTTTTTAAGGTGGTCTACATGCACATACATAAATAATAAAGTATACTCGACTTAAAGTTCTACAAAGTAATGTACGGTCGGCGCATGCGGTACGTGGGCGTGCCACGTATCGCATGCGCCGCGTGCCAAGCGATTCTCGCCTAAGGGTGGTCGAGCGGCAAATACCCCGACTGTATGTTACGCAAAAAAAAAATGACATTTAGTAGAAATACAGTACTAGTTTTAAGTTACCTATTAGTGTTTAGTTAAATGTAAACTATACTGAAAGAAGGTACGATTAACGTATCCTGTAGGATAAAAACCCCAAAAAAAATTAAAGTATGTTACATTCCAATTGGTTTAAGCGCCGATTACACTAGACTACATGAAGTCTCCTACAACATGTAGTCTCGTGTAATCGGCGCTTTATTTATCCTCGAGATAAAGTATAACATCAACATTGATACACTTGTATAATTTCTCATCTTAAACAAATCCATAAATATTGACCGACCTATCATTTGTATCCATTAATTCACGCATTTATTAATAAAAAAAACACTATAATACAAAAAACAGGCATAATTAAGTCTTTAGTCCATAACATACTTATTGTAGTAAATATCTATTAGTATATTTTTAAAAAATCTAACAGATTGCGCACGAGTCGATGTTTAAAGCGCCAGTAAGGTCACTTCGTGAATACGTCAGGCTAGTTCAAGAACATAGGAAGTACGCAGCATCATTAGATACATATTAAATATCATTGTTAAATATACAGCTGAGAGTTTTGTGTGAATTATTTGATTAGATTCCCACAGTTTTGATCGCATGGGATTGTTATCTTGTAGTATAATATCCGTGTGGTAACGGAGTAAGAATACAATATGTCACCACCTCATCTCATCCCATTAGTGTCGTAAAAACCGACTAAGGGACCGGGATCTGTGAATAGTACTTTTACATAGAAAGAAGGAAAACTTTTTCGCGCGAACTCTTGTAATCACGTGACGCTGACGTCTACGTCATGCAATTTGCGAATACAGGCCAGGTTAGATGACAACGAATGGTAGTCATCACCTGCCTTGATGTTTATAGTTGGAGGAGGTTTATGTCTAGCAGTGGACGTCTTTCGTCTTATAGATAATGGATCTTTTCATAATACTGTATTCGTCGAGGAAAATTATTTTTATTATTTCTATATCCACGTTAATGTATGAAGGTCAATATTAAGTATCAAAGTCAAAGTCAAATAGCTTTATTCACTTAGGTTACAAAGTAACACATGCAAATCGTTATACATGTAGTAGAATAGTATAGAGAAAAATGTCTGCCAAACTACTACCACTTTCGCAGACGACTATAGTAGAGCTCTGAGAAGAATGTGGCCAAGAAACTCAGGCCACTCTTTTCAAAAATAATAATTTGACTTTGTTACAATTACCAACAGCAGCGTGAAGAATGATGTGTGCAAGCAAATCTTACATGCATAGCAATTTAAAGTTTAATTGATAAAAAAAAAATAAAAAAAAAAGTATGTATTATAGAAACGAAATTGATTTACTCCGTATGCAGTGATGAATACATTTACATCCAATTGATTCATTAACAAGATAGTTATACAATACTTATTCAATGTTATAAACTTGGGTTTCAATCAGTTTTTCAAGTTATTGACCGACCCCAAAACAAGAATGCGTAGCCTACTTTGCGGGAACTTTCCTTAACATCGATTTTACAGACACAACGAAACAAAAACATACAGACCAGGTTCTGGACATTCATTTGTGGATCATACATCAGTTTTGTCCTACGTGGGAGTCGAACCAGCTACCTTGGGTTCACAAGTTACATGACATAGGCAGTAAGATTCATTCAGAAGGTACAAGATAAGTTTTAACACACTTCCTCTCCTTGGCCGTCGTAATAATAGAATTTTAGTTTAGGTGGTTATTCGAATTTAATTAGGAATTATTAATCACTAATTCAAGAAACTAATAAACTGTTACCACCTAATTAAGAAAACCTTAATTTACTATTTGTTATTAGTTTGATTAGATATAAAATACCTATTTATATGCAGGTGTAAGCTTATCATAAAAATCCATAGATTTGTAAAGACCTTGATTTACGACATAATAGAAACGCAATTTCATTTATTGCTGCTCCTTCACCGAGAAAAGCACACTCTTTAAAAAAAGCGTTTTTCAAGAAGTCAGTATGTAACTTTAGTTCAAAGAAAATAAAAAAATAAAAGTCTACCAAAAACAACTTTACACACACACTACTTAAAACAACAGAGTGAACAGAAAAATCAGCAGAATAATAAATAGGTAGTAGTTAATGTTCTTATTTTTACCTGTAGATACAGCATTGTTGATACGCCGCCTAATAGTGTCTTCTTCGAACGAATACACGTAATACTCTTCGTTGAGATCCCTCAGGAACTGCGGCTTCACGAGAACGCCGCCGACCACACCGAACAGGCGGACAAAGCCGAGTGGTGTGAATACTGAAACAAACATACATACATAAGTATAAATTTATCTTAAATGTATAGAAATGTGGAGAAAATGCACAGGGTGGAAATGTTTGGAGGAGTCTTATGAATAGCAGTGGGCGTCGATAGGCTGATATGATGACGATGACAGAAATAAATCGAAAATATATAAATAAGGAGTTATAGGTCAATACTTATTAGTAGTTTTCGGTAAGAAGTTTTAGATGGCCAGTCTAAAGAATGAAACATGAAAGCGTCTATAATTACTGCAAAAGGCAATCGACAAATTTGGATATGAAGGCAAGAGCTCGTTTAGTTTAGTGGTGAAGGCAACTGGAGTGCTTGCGCATAAAAGACAGTTCTTCAACCATCTCAGGCATCATTTTTGTTTTGTTTATTTAGTTTTATGTGAAAATCAAACTGTTACCACACTACGACTCTTCAATAATATTAAAATAATCTTCTAAATAAAAAAACATAAAACAATTTTCAATATTAACCCAAACATAACAGTACATTTCAGTCAAACTATAAAACTTTAATTTATTGATTGACCTACCATGAATATTACATACCTAATGTGTCTGAAATAAAAACTTACCTTATTAGAAAGTACACAGCTGTCAACACATGTCATTACAAAATTGTTTTTGTTTGCCCCAACAACAGTTGCTAGGCGAACTTAGCCTGTTACTTCAATAACAATCAATACTAAAGAATTTGGAAGAAATAAGTACGTGTAGTGAAAGTAAAAACATTAATATGAGTATCGATCCTACGTTATTACAAAGGGTCGTCAATGACCCCAAATCTATTGAATTAAACGAAGAATTCAATAACTTCATGCTAAAAGTTGGTGAAGTGTCTACTCTGATAAAAGACATGTCCAGCGGTGACAAAAGCAAAGCCAACACAGCACAGGCTTTGGCAGACGATTATCTAAAAGGAAAAGTAATTTCTGACGATAATATACAACTGAAAGTGAAACAAGACCGTACATCTATAAACCTGAAAGCGTTCAAGACAATTAATAACAAGGAAACGGTTAGCAGAAACCTTAAAATCTATTTTAGTTGCTTCTATTTCGGAAAGTATATAAATAAAAATACGCACACACGCTAAGATTATTATGTTTTCCTCATTTACGCGTGCATCTCTTTAGTGTTTACGCTAGATAAAATTATTTCTATCGAGAAGCTTTTAATCATGTACTTCTTATCTAGTCTTTATCTAAATCAAGACAATAGGAAGGGGAATATGAGTATCTTAACACAAGTACATTAACATAGTAGTCAGGTACGTTTTTATACAAGCCTATTTTCTATACCAAATGCACCAGAATCGGATACTTTATAAACTTGCTCGTCGCCCTGAGACACAAGTGGCTAAAGTAACCTTCAATGTTATAAGCTACTGTATCTTTTCTCCTAACCGTGATAACATTACCACACTGGTATTTTTTGGTGAATGGTAGCAAGTTAAACAGTCTATTTCTGAAAAACTAATGTTACATGATAAAAATAGCCTAATAATAGATAATGTTGGCTCTTACATTTGAAAATGTATACCTTGTGAATCTTTTAAATGCAATAATTGATCCATCCATCCATCCATGACATAAGTGTCACCTAAACCATTAGAGAGGCAGGCATACTTAAGTGATAAAAGGTAAACTTCCTTTAGATGTCAAGGTCCTGGTATGCAGGTTGGAAAATACAGCTTTTGTTTTTTTTTCTAAAATAGATAACTCTCAGATAGTAAAACAGGTAAACATAACATTAACAGTTTTATCGATTTCCGTTATCTCAATATTAATGTCGTTCTAATTCTATTAATCGTGTACACTATTACAATTACTTAATACATTATCTGAACTAGGTCACCAGTCTGCAATGTACCGTTTCAAAGATAATAAAGAAACTACACACGCGGTTTTGTCCTTGCGGGTATTAGATTATGTATAACTTTGAGCTGATAAATTCAAATAAAATTATATAGCAGCTGGAGAACATGGTAGAATGGTTATAGAAATGTGACCACGTATGGTATTAGAAGGAATCATCAACCATTAACCTAGTAGATAGCCTAATGATACATAGATAATGTAATTAGGAACAATTGGCTAATTGCAACGACAAACGATGTAGACATTAGCCCCGAAAGTAATCTAAATCGTTTTAGAGATATGCCCGAACCAGGGTCAACTTGTAAGTCTCTCAATGTTGCATTTGACTCTTTTACATTTAACTCTTGACTCTTTGTCAAGTCAAAAGAGCCCTTTGACTCTTTAAGGGTTTCGATCGGGATTTTCATTACCATTTTATTCTATTGTATCAGTATAAAATGTGAATAAAGTTATCTAAATCAGTAAGAATATGTCATGTTATTTTTTCTTTTTACAAAAAAACTTGTCTAGAAAGTCATAAGTATTTGAAGAACATCGTCATTCCAAAGATATTTATAAATCTATTAAGTCATATATTAATGACGGACAATAGTATTAGACGATGCCAAATCATTAATAAACTGCGCTGTGCAATTAACACGTGGTTATGTATGTAGGTCGTTATGATAATAGATACGCGTTTGGTACTAGTTTAGACTATTAGAGAATTATCATTCATTCAAGTCGTCTTACAAGTAATTTTAGGATAATTTTGTGTGGTTTTGTACTCAGTAGTCTGTCTTCTACGTGCTAGTTGTTTTAAAAGTCGTAAACATATGGAACCACATTACAGCAATTATCTCTGTCAAATAATAAAGAAAGCAAAATACAAAATATTACATTAATCCGTTTGGGCAGCAGTGTACTATTGGGACATTTTATGTGTACCATGTGGTATTTTAGTGGAATGTTATGTTTTTGAAATTCATAAAAATTTATAGCAGGAAACACCAAACCAGGAATTTAGATTTTATGTGCAATTTCATTATCTTTCGTTAGTCGGGGTACTAAGAAGTAGACTAAGAAGCCTGGTGGTACTAATATTGTACTTAACATGTGTCGCAGGGTGACGAACGTCTAGCTGAGGCATTATAAGCTTTATATTTATTGAACATAGAGCTCTTTTGCACTTTTATGGTCAAGCGAAAATCAGACTATCAAGCAATTATACGTTTGCCATCTCGCATAAAGCAGTTCTTATTCTACACAAGAGCTATTCGTAATCATGACATTGACACATATTTGCAAATAGTATGATCAGAGAACCTCTAGACAGGTGCATGAGTCGTATTATATGATCAGTGAAAGCAATTTGGCTCGCGTTTCACTATAAATAAACATGTACATAGGCTAAATAACTGTTGTTCTTTCTATTTGCGGTGTGAATAGATTCGTGTATTATGTTTACATACAACCTAGAGATACTACAAATATTTTAATATACATACATTCGTAATATAAATAGAAACGGTCTAAGATTGATACTACAAATATTTTAATTTACATATTATACATAGAAATAATCGTTCTCAAAGATTTAAGATATTTCAATTGTTAGCGAAATGTGCACGCTATTATTTAATACAATGCATTACTGCATAGTAGGTAATACAAACGTATTAATCAGTAGCTAATACGTTCCTCGTACTTCATTGAATTGTAACATACCTACTATGCATTGAAGTTCCACAGCCGTCATCGATGACCTAACGGCTGTGACTTAGGTTCGATTTCGTACATTTTGTTTGTCCATGAACATAAATGTTTTAATTGGTCTAATTGTTTTCTATGTGTAGTATAATTTGTGTTTAAATAAAAAAGCAATTATATTTGCAAGAGATAGCAAAACATAACCCTTCCTTATCTATCTGCGAGGTTGGTATTGAAGGTAATAGTCTCCTTCAACTGCAGCTGCGTTCCATGCCCTGATTATCAAGCTCGTTAGATAATATTATAAATACTTCGAACATATTTATGAATGAAGTTATGCAAGTTAACACGCCGAAGAGCAACATAAATTCGCTTATTCTACTAAGCATTCAGATTAAGAAATTGAAAGTTTAAAATTAGTTATTTCTTTTCAGGGCGAAGTAGACAAAGAAGCATGGATGGCAGAAATGAGCAAAGACGCTGAAATGCGTGCTCAAGACAGAAAAGTGCGTATGGAGAAAGCTGATACTTTTAAGACGAGAGCCACTAAAGCTTTCCGCAGAGGGGAATACAGTAAGGCTCTATCGTGCTACAACCTGGCTATAGAACAGGTCAAAGATAACCCGATGTTGTACTGTGATAGAGCACTGACTAATATTAAATTGAAGAATTATCAAAAGGTAATATTATTACTTAGCTTAAACTTAAAATCTTTGAATGAACTTTAGAATGTTTGAATGTAGACCAAGCAAAGTAGGTTATTAAAGACGTTCTGCATGGCTCTTAATAAGACACCAATAGATGAACCCAGTAGAATACCTAAAGGACAGCATTACATTTAAACACTGCAGGGCCCTAATTAGCAATCGATTAGCAGATTGAATGACGTGTCCTTTATCGTTTAATAGATAGAAATGAATGATAACACCAATCGAAACAATACTATCGATACCTACATTTACTTTTTCAAGTAAGTCGACGGCTTAATTTTTTGTTTAATTATAATTGATACTATAAAATATTCAAACCAGATTCGGTCATCGCAACGTCTAAAAAGCAAATTTACATTCAAATTAAACAGAGTAATACAAACATTTCTCGTCCAGTCACACGATGCCATCTTAATACCTACAGATAGATAGAAACACCGAAAACAGATAATGTAATTAGAAACAATTCAAGTCCGCAAAACGACAGCTGTTTAAGATTATTGTATTTATACCTACTGATAAAGAAATTAATAACTTTAGTCATATCAAGATTATTTTCTTAAACAAAACCATAGTTATATAAATATTATAAGCGTAAACTTACACAACACAGTAACATTATTTACTTAATCGTAATTATTATTATCTGTCTGTAATAGACATATTGTAATGATTACGAAAAACTAATCCATTATAAAACATAATCTATTACGAAATTAAAGAATTAATTACACGTCATCAAAACATTTCCTAATTGTTCTAGAAATAAAACGTAAGCCGTGTGACAAATCCCCAATTTTTTTTTTCACCTTGATTATTTTCCATCTATATTAATATTATAAAGAGGTAAAGTTTGTATGTTTGTGACGTTGTAGGGGGTAATTTCTGGAGCTACCGAACCAATTTAAAAAATTCTTTCTGTGAATAGTCCATTTATCGGGGAGTGTCATAGGCTATATAATATCACGCTATGACTAATAGGAGAGCGGGTCGGCTAATTTAGTACAAAAGTATTAAATTGTCCGACTACTTCAGGGTCGGACGTCGTGCTAGAAGGTAACTTAACTAACTAATAACCACGCTGACCAGACTGATTAGTATTGGGTTTTATGTCCGGTTTTTAAAGAGATATGCTTATGTCTAATCTCACAGCACGTGAACACAATAAGATAGATATGCCGATAAATATTGTTCAACAATGAATACAATAATTACTGTGAGTATGACTAACAGCGAATGCATAATTTTCGACCTTCGATTAACACGAAAATTTTGCAGGTATTCACCGACTGCGATTGGGCAATACGTCTAAACGAAAAAAGTTTCAAAGCACGTCTCTACAAAGCGAAGGCATACAAGCAACTTGAGGAGTTAAACAAATATGAGGAATGCAAAGAGGAATTGGATAAAATGTTTCCACAGCATGACGACCTAATTAAATACTTCATAGACAAGAAGGATGAATCTGAACACGAAAGTTCGGAAGAGGAGGAAGAAAATGAAGAAGAGGATTAAAACTGTATGAGCGGAAGATATTTTTTTTTAAATGCCCCACAATTAGGATGAATTTCCTCCATTGGGAGAGTGATTTAACATTCTACCAGACATGTTGCCAGAGTATCGAGTTGGGTAGGGTATTGTGTCCAGCTTTTCTTCTTTTAAAGATGTTTCTTTATATTCGTTCCCTTTCTTTAATTTTAGCGACACTCGTGAGATTCGCTTATGACCTATTTTGTGAAGGACCTGTAGGACATTATATATTTCCTAGATTATTATTTTTATTTCATTGTTATTAAATACTATATTAGTCACAATTATCGTCATCCACGATAAAACTTAGACCATTATTTCTTTAAACATTATCTTCGTGAATACAACATTGTCAATAAAACTTTTATACTAAAGATAAAAAACAGTTTTAATGCATTTTATCTTCGTCTTTATCGATAAACAATTCGTTATTGCTCTACTTTTCACTATCGTATTGAGCGTAGAGTAAAAAGAGCAATAATTTAGCAATAGTTCGTTGCACTCTACCTTCACCAAGACAGTGGACGTTCATAATTAGGGGTCAATGTCTGCAAGTGACGTCAGAATAATAAAATATCGGATCTTGTCGATCTGATGTTATGATTCTCTCGACCGATTACGGTCACAGGGACATCTTCAAATGCTATGTATTGTTTTTTTTATACATTAACCATATTTGGAAAGCCCAGATAAGGTTCAAGAACAGTAGAAAAAGTAAAGAAGTAGGAAGTATTAAAATTATAGGGCAATCAACACAGAATGTACAGTCCATATCAGCCCAAAAATATTCCATTGTCTACTGGGCACAGGCCTCTTGTTGAAGAGGGAATTTGGCCTACTTTACCACGCTGACCAGACGTAAAATTTTTCGTTTGATTTCGAGTATTTCCTCTCAGCAGTTTATGCAATAAACTGCTAGGCTTTTCCTTAATCGTCTTTTCACACTCCCGAAATGTAATTGGTCGATGGCATCTCCAACCCACCATCATCATACATACATCATCATAACAGCCCATTAATGTCCCACTGCAGGGACGGGCCTCCTCCAGTGACGGAGGGATACTTGGCCTACTAATACCACGCTGGCCAAAGGGATTGGTATAGGGTTTAATTTCAAGTTTTCTTTCTTTCATTCATACATACATACTTAAAAATAAAAAAGCATAACAAAAACAGTTTACTCACCAAGTAACATTAAAACTCCGACAAACGAGACACAGGAATACAGGAACGGTAGGTACGTCCACAGATCTGTGTGCAAAACAATGAAACAATATGTTAAACTACATAATATGTTACGCATTGTAAATTTGATGGTCAGGGCTGGGAATCTTTGAACCGTAACGTAAACATGATTCAACGAGGTAATCAATTCTGTCTGAGTACCGTAGCAATTACATACGTTCGCGAATACGGTCAGCTTGCACTATAGCCTTGACTCCACTATGGTTGACTACGAAAAAAGTAGTAATGTAAATGGTAGACTTTGCAAATAGAAGTCAAATTACAGGCCTATGGGACTTAAAATCTTATATAAATATACGTGGTTGCTTAAATACGTTTTCGATCAAAATAGCCCTAAGTATGAATATTCTTTGTGTCCGTTAAATGTATACATATTTGTAAAAGTGCCTGCGACGAGATGCGTGATTATTTTTTATAAAACCTGTCCTATTAAAATTATTACATATTATTAATTCTAGACTGCTGAATTGGATATGGAATATTGCTTAAAACCTTACAACAATTCATTAGATCGTATTGAACCAGGCGCAGTTTATCCAAAAGGCTCTCCGATTGTTAGTTCTCTACTACTACTTCTGCCAGAAATAACATTTCTGTTGCCATAATCGTAATATTGTATAACATTATTATCACTTTCGTCAGTTTGTCATAATCGATCACCTGTCATAATAACTTTAATTCATAAGTTTTCAATAATAATTATCGTTTTCCATAACATTTATTTTATTCAATTATTTCGGTGGCAAATCGTGCACTTCATCAATGGAATTCCTCGCAAGATTAATATTTGTTCAAATTATTTTCTTGAGCTCAATTCCTACAGCGGGAATTGTCTTTCAAAATAACAATAATAGGAATTTAACAAAAAAATCTAAGTTAATCCTTGTATGCAAAAGATGATTACATGATTATAATTCTAACCTAACCGTTTCGGTATGGACAATAACAATTGGACCAACAAGAGCTCAATTCTATTTTAAAATAATAATGTCTTTTTTATTCGTAACGCGGTTTCCGGAACAATTGACTCTACCCTAATGTCGATTATTACAGTTATCGATCAAACTATAAAATTAAGTTGCAAAATAGTTCTTATTACAACGTGTTAAGGTGACAGGGAGGTATGATTTGAAATGTAACCGTATAAACAACTCTCGTGTGCTACATTTCTTTATACACAATTGATCAAATAAAAACTGAATCTATATAACATAGTAACTTGTAGACGACCTCATATTATGTCATATTACTTAGACACATAAGCTTACACCTTGTTTTATTGCGTGTAAGTCGAGAGGCACGCCATGTACCATGATTCTTTACGAAGCGTATTACATTCACATTATCTTCATTGTCCTTCCAACCAATAAAAACTATGTTGTTCCCTACCGAATGTGACGGTGCCCACCTACTTTCGGGCTGTAAATGTCCTTCACGAATCTTTTTTTTTTTAATATGTTTAAACCACCTCAGCATACTTCTTTCGCCCCTCGTCAATAGGTACGTCATCTTTCAATTCGCAACGCTTTCTTATCTCTGTCTCGCTAATTTACATTTATCAACCAAAATTACACTGTAAGCTATTGTGCATTTTTACTATACAAGTAATCATCTTATAAGGCCACATGTCCCCTGGAGCTACGCCTATTCCATAGAGCATCGTGGCACAAGTCCTAAGTATAGAGCGTCGCGATGCCCTAAAACCGGCTAAGATTAATTAACATCAATATCTAACAAGACAAGGAAAACTTGACACAAAACCTACATACTCTTTGCACAATTTGCACACAATAATGCGCAGTTCTCTTCCCATATCAATAAAATGCCGTAACTATTCAAGTTGCGCACAGTACTGACCTGAGTATGCGTTTCGACTGCTCGGCCACGGCACGCAAACAGAAAAAAAAATAGTCAGGGATTCTGTCGAAATTTGTCGAAAACGAATGGCACAAATTAAAAATTTGTCGAAGTAGAAATAAAGAAGTTATAGGGGTCTAAACGTGGCCGCGCGAACGAAACGCGGAGGATTGCGCGGCCACGGAGATCTCAGCAACTACTTGAGCTAGAGATCTAATTCTTTTTGTAAATGAATGGCTGAATTTGTCAACAATTGTCGAAAAAAGAATCACAAGCCCTAGATTAATACTTTACTAGATATTCACCTCTGAAGTCATGGCCGCGCAATCCTCCACTTGTGATTTCTTTAATGTTGATTATTTCTTTCAAACTAAGACTTTAGACAGTAAAATTGGTGTTGACAGCAAGGTTTTAATTTGTCGAAACTAATGAAAGCAATAGACTCTACTAAAGTTTAGCCATATAGACGAAATCAGAGGAAAACAAAAAGTTCATGGCCGCGCAATCGAAACGCTACTTTGGACGCTGATATCTCAGTAACTATTATTGCAAGGATATTCGTGTTTACATTTATTTATTCTACATTTTAACCTCATTGTAATGACATATCGATTGATCCTCAGAACAGTTCTCAAGCCGCGTAATCTCAAAAATAATGATACCCTGTACAATGTTCGAGCAGAGTAACCATAATTTCGATTTCATTAGGATATTCCTCTAATGGGAGACTATCATTTTTATTTTAAAAAACAATAAAATTACTCCTTTAGTGCGTGCATGTAATGAATATAATAGGTTGAATGGTAAAGTCGATATATTCCATGACTCTTTTTCCAGTTTTAGACAAAAAATAAAATAACTTTTCTTTTTTAGTTAATTTGTTTTAATTTTGCTCTGCCTTTTATTTTGTTTGGTTTATTTAGAATTAAAAACAAATTTGCTCACCGCTCTTTATTGATATCTGCTACTCTTGTTAATGTTGTACATGCCTCTTTTAGGTTTATATAATATGAAAACTAAGTATTTAATAATATGTTTTTTATTGAATTGAATGTCTATATGTATAAATATTATGTTGACATGTCTATTGATAAATAAATAAATAAACAACTAATGTAATCTGTAAAATTTACTAGGTATTATCAAATAAAAAACTTGTTATATTTCAATGACTAAAAGGAATGTTTATTTAACACAGCTTTAAAACATTACAAAAAATCAACAGTAACAATAAAAATCAACTATATTATTACTTATAACTGTATCATTTCCTATTTAAATTTAGTTTTGATATTATTTCGTTAGATGTGTTAAAATCAATACCCGAATAATGTTCATTAACAAGCTACCAACAGAGACACTGTACATTAAAATGCGCGATACATCATGTCATTTTTTCAAAGGCAAACTGATAGAAAAGCTGATGTTTTAAACTAAAAAATGTAACTTTTATTGTAATATTATTCAAAATTGGTTACGAAAATGATGATTTTGGTAAGAACGTAGCGTACGATTTTGAGTTCACGGTCGTGTAACGTACCAAAAAGTCGTATGCGTACGATTTAAATCGTACGGCTGGCAACACTGGATCAAAGCCACTACTATTCGGCCGTCCCGCCCGGTGCAGTGGCTCGCTCGCCAACAAATGTGCGAGTGAGAAATCATAATCTTAGAGTGAGAGCGCAAAAGGCTAATTTTCGCTTGATCCTCCCGGTTTCGTGGCTAACTCTAGCGCAATCGTTGGCAAAATTGCTTTAAATTAGACCTTGAAGCTTTTGGGTTATCCAATTGTTGTAAAGTAATTATTACATTTCAATTTTTATTTTAAAATAATAGGTATAACAATGGGTGTAAATAAAAATGTTTGTGTGGTGTTATAAAATCAGGATGTAAGTAAATCTTGAATGCTACACGGCACAGAACATCTTTTAAATATCACTACACACACAGTAAGTTCGTAAAGAATCATGTGATCGATGTACGAAAAATAACTAAGGCGATAACAAAAAAGTACAAATACATACTTATTAAAAATCTTTCGTCTTTAAAAATAATTAAAGTATAATGGAGTCAATAGTTCCTTGTTAGTTTAAGATCTACAAATATTTGTAGCATATAATAATTTACTATGATTAATAAAAAGGAATTTCCCAATGAAATCGAAATTATGGTTACTCTGCTCGAACATTGTACAGGGTATCATTATTTTTGAGATTACGCGGCTTGAAAACTGTTCTGAGGATTAAACGATATGTCATTACAATGAGGTTAAAATGTAGAATAAATAAATGTAAACACGAATATTCTTGCAATAATAGTTACTGAGATATCAGCGTCCAAAGTAGCGTTTCGATTGCGCGGCCATGAACTTTTTGTTTTCCTCTGATTTCGTTTATATGGCTAAGCTTTAGTAGAGTCTATTGCTTTCATTAGTTTCGACAAATTAAAACCTTGCTGTCAACACCAATTTTACTGTCTAAAGTCTTAGTTTGAAAGAAATAATCAATATTAAAGAAATCACAAGTGGAGGATTGCGCGGCCATGACTTCAGAGGTGAATATCTAGTAAAGTATTGATCTAGGGCTTGTGATTCTTTTTTCGACAATTGTTGACAAATTCAGCCATTCATTTACAAAAAGAATTAGATCTCTAGCTCAAGTAGTTGCTGAGATCTCCGTGGCCGCGCAATCCTCCGCGTTTCGTTCGCGCGGCCACGTTTAGACTCCTATAACTTCTTTATTTCTACTTCGACAAATTTTTAGTTTGTGCCATTCGTTTTCGACAAATTTCGACAGAATCCCTGACTAATTTTTTTTCTGTTTTCGTGCCGTGGCCGAGCAGTCGAAACGCATACCTGACCTGATGCGAGTGTGTAATGTTACATTAGATGCGTATCATTTGTTTAAAGATTTTATAACATGTTTAAACAACTTGTTCCATCAAGTCGCAAACGGAACAGAGCTTGGTACTAGACTGATAAACATAAATATACTAATATATACTTTTATTTTGTTTTTGAAGATGAAAGAAGTTCTTTTAACGGAATATCGAGAAATAAAAATGTCGTCAATATTTCCATTCATCGGGTCATTCCATTGATACCTCTGCGCTGGGCCGGCTCAATTCTAACAATGGAAAGAAACTTTGCTTGAAGCCATATGCTGGCCAGCTTGGGTGATATAGTTGTTTTAATCAAATTATTCCTTCTTTTTAAACACTTTTACATTTTTCACAATAAGCGCCATCTAGTCCCAAACTATGCAGACCTTCTACATACTTTTAATAATACATAAACAGAAACACAACTTTCATTCACACCAAAACAAACAGCTTATGAACACAAGTGCTCGACTTGCGCAAACATAGACCCCACACAAAGCTCAGTACATCATCTTTATTCATGTTATTTTTAAATCACCATAGTTATCAAATAAATGTATATGACCTTCATTTTAATAATTACTTGTAAATACGTCCGTAAGATCCTATGACGTCTTATAGTTTTTTGGTATACATTCCGGCACATGAACGGCTCTATTACACTCGTTAATCACTGAGACCATTTGTTTTGTAATAAACTGGTATAATAACCACAGTATTCTCGCAACAAGCAAGTTGAAAATAAACAAGGATAATATTTTATCAAGGATTATGACATTAAATGTTGTCAAGTTGACCCCTTTTCTTTTATGGTCATACGGTCTACCACAATCGAAGTTTTGGTTGAGGAAAGCTAGCTTGACTATCATTCGGTATGTTCCATATAAGTTAACTGCTATGGCATTCAGGCATTAACTACAGTTACATTAGTTTAGAACAATGATTTAATTCAAAATGAGTTATTTAATATAAATACCGAAAATAGTTTTCATTTATTGTATAAGAAGATGCATTCATTAAATAGCTCGTCTGTTAAATAAATAGCATATTTGTAATCTTAATAGATTGAGATAACTTTATTGCTATGCAATAAATACATGGTACCACAGCAATAAAGTCATCTTAATCTACTTAAAAAATCAGCATTAAAATACTTTTAATACGAACTTTTTACAACAAAAAAAGGCTGAGTTTTTGAAGCAAAAAGGTATACTTACTTAAGAGAGCATCAATACTGGATCGATCGCCTTCCAGCCACGCTGATATGACATAAGCAAGGCCCAACATGGCGATACCCAGCAGAGCGAGGACTATGAACGTCTCGTACACTCTGCCCTTTAGTCCTCTACATCCTGGGAATCCCGAAGACTCCGAGAATAAGTAGGCGAATGGCAAGAACACAAACATTGACAGGTTTGAGAACAGGAATACGTGATTCCAGAGACCTGAAACAAAAATAAACGTAAATATCATAATGAAAGCGCTATGGACGCGATGTTTTAAGCACTGATAAGTTGAGTCGAGCAGGAGATTTAATTTACCGAACTATTAGATTTTCCTGATTTTTGTGAATGTACAATGTGTTCCTTACACCAGTGTTACTTCCTGGTTACTAACAAAAGATGAGATGATCAGTAAACACGGCCAGTTTACAAACCGCCGTGAGATATAATCTTATTGTCTGGGAAGAGTCAGGAAATTAGCGATCTCAACATAAGTATAAATTTCTACGCATTTTTGAATTAACAATTTTAAATATTTCCTACATAAATATGGTGAATCTTTCACCCTGGTACAGACTTCACTTGTAAATATCTAGCGCATTATTTACGATTACATGAACAGGAATTTAAAAGCGACGCATACTTAAAAGCACATTAAGGATTCCATTGGATTCATGGAGTAATGCTGGACCGGTTATACTAAGAAATTACTATTAAGTCACAAAATAACGAGCTATGTAAGGAAGGTTCCAGCTGCGTTTAGAAACATACGAACGTTACGATACTTGGTTTAACAAGTACGGAAGATATTTCTAGGGCTTATATGTATTTTAAGGTAGAAGATATTGGGCAAATAATTAAGGTATAATTAAGCAGCTTATAACAGTATTGTAGAGTAAGTAGTTCATCGATTTTTATGTAAAGGTGGTGCGTGTAAAATGGTTTATCATAACGTCTCCGCGCAAAGTCATATCACTATCAATGTTTTCGTTTGTTTAGAATAATTTAGTTTACGGTACATTTAATTCAATATTTTAGTTATTACATCTGTAAGGTCGAAACCCCTTTGAAGGGGAGATGTGCGGATATATTTAAAATGTAGACGAGGGATTTTTAAACATCCACTCTTCTCGACTACTCGCTTTGGTGGAGCTCGTGCCTACAGGATCAAAAACTAAAAGAAAGCCTGAGGTTTTAGTAACCTAGATACTCCATTAACCACACAGATCGTCAATAAAGAGACAATACATTTTTTTTTTCTATTTCAATAAACATATGGCAGGCATAATATTATAGCAACATAAACTATAATTACATCATACAACTAGGCATATATTTTTCTATTGTAATATAAGTTAAACAAAATTGATTAAATACATATTTATTTTGTTCAACAACTCTATACGACATTAGACGTCGTTAGTTAGACGTCATTACCGTAATGAATTGGTTCAAGTTATACATTATTATTTGTTGCCATGTTATGACGACAGTTTTACGTGGTATGACCAATACATCTCGTACTTTGGATGTCGTAATAGCCGAGTTGTGATAAGTTTGCGAATGTTATAGGAAATAGAAAATAAGAGGTAGGAGATAGTTATCTCTATGACAACACAAAAAGAAATCTTGATATACGACTCTATAGCAATGCGTCTGCGCAGTGTTATTAGTAGGCCAAGTATCCTTCCATTTCTTGAATGATGTCTCCTTAGGTTATAACAAAGTATCCATCAACCTTCCATCACCTTTATCAGGTTGTAGGTCAACGTGATAAAGGTGATGGATGATGAATGTGAGGTGTCTCACCAGTCAGTATTTTAACTTTATACATAATAAAAAACAACTCTAACAGATTGGTGTCTAGTACATATAATTTGATACATTGTCAAACAAATGTAGGTCGACTTGTGGACTTCAACCTCTTTCGTTTCAAGTTTAACTTAGCATGACTAGAATTAGGCAGTAGGAGGGCAGTTAATATTACATATTTTTATATGTTCTTTACATGCATCATTTTTACAGCCAATTAATTTTATAAACAGATATATAAATTATTGAATTGCTCAGAACTTGTTACACAATAAACGTACCTGATAAAAAATCACTAAAACTAGTAAAACCAAAAAGTATATCACTTACCCTGAACCAGAGAACTATTGAGCCATTTTACGTAATAGCTATTTGGATACAATATGAGTACTTCATTGCTAACTATTGATACAGGCAGCAATAGCGCCGAGCCTAGTGATACGGCCAGTGCAAATGTGCATAACCACAAACTTATACGGTACACTTTAACTTCATCTTCGTCTCCTGTAAAATAGTCTTCACTGTCACGGCGACGAAACTTTTCAATTAACATAAATGATACGAGATACAGTATTATAAATAGCAGCAAAAAAATCTGAAACAATAAAACATGAATCAGTATACAATAAGACCTAATCTTAACATTCCATAGATTTTCTGTGCGGGTGCCGTGTTTTCTCCTGTCTATAACATTCAAATCCTTTATGCATGTTGTAAAGAAGCACTTGGTATGTCTGGCATGAGACTGACAAACAGTGAACTCATTGGACATCAGGCAGTTAAAAGTTAACTTTAATGGTCTTCAAAAGAAATATCTAGCAAACTACAATCATATCAAAATAAGTTACAAAATTAAAAAGGCAGAGCCAGTGTATTATACCAGTTATACCAGCTCAATGATTAATGATTCTCAGTTAAAACCAAAGAAAATGAGAGTATGATATTAATAAAACCTACTCTACACATTCTAGAATTTAATGGCATTAGACGAATTTTTTTTTATAAAGTCAATATAAGATAACAACGTAAACTTTCTATTTTAAGATGTTGTTCAATAACTATTAGTAAAATAAATGACACATTGCAAGGCATTAAATTAATTTCCTCCTACCTGATGACCGGGTATTCACACTCAATGTTTAGGTAGCTTAAATGTTATTCTACACCCTAAACTACCTATATTCCAAATTCCATCAAAATCTATTCAGTAGTTTTTGCATGAAAGAGAAAAAAACATCCATCCATCCTCACAAACTTTTGCATTTATAATATTAGTAGGATGAATTCATGTCAATATGAAAAAATAATCCAAACCAATTAGAATAGGAACAAATAATTAAGATAAAAAGCTATTTAAAAAATATATTATAATTACGAAGATAACTAATAGAACTTATAACAATTATTTAAAAACTCAAAACTGGCAGTTTCAGGAGAAACAGTAAGTAAATAATTATCTTACTAGGTTAATCTTTATCTTGGATCTGAATTATATCTCTATAGCTATTTTATAAGCTACACATATAATATCAAAGCCATAAAATGTTATCCACTAATGATATAAAGTAATATTTGCTTAAAATTTGTTTAATTTTAACCCAATTGAACATGTTAATTCATACATGAGAGTTGGTGTAATTCTAATATAGGAATATGTTCAAAAATGTTTATCACTGTTTTAGGACATCTAGGTTACATTAAAAGAATACCTAACGTTTAACAACAAGGAATTCATACGACAAAGCATAGCCATCTGTGTCTTTTGTAATTATATGCATTATATTAGCATTTTATCTTTGTTCTAATACTTACAATTTGCTCCCTAACATTGTTGTGAAATATTTGCTCACGCAAATCTGCTTCTTCATCATCCATGTTCCTATTTTTGTGTTTTTCTTATCTTTTTACAAATATTGTTTCTTTTTTTAGTCTTTCAAAATAGCACATTTTTCACAAAATTACATTTTTTAATTTTTGAAACACTTCACACAACACCACAGTAAAAGTTAACTTTTAATTGGGCTTTTAACACTACAACAATTTTTCGTTTAAAAAAAATTAACTGAAAAAGTAACAAGCAACAACGCAATGAAATTTTTATGAAGAATGGTAAAACACGACCAAACCAATTTATTACATTTATTTTGAATGAATGATGGAATGGTTGATTGAATTTGATTGTGGGAGTGACGTTTGGAGAATGTTGGCAGCAACAAAAATAAATGTAAAATCGATCAACAATCTGCAAAAAGTCAAGGTTGAGCAACACCGGTAATTTATCGGGTAAAAATGGAACTTTACCTGTATAAACAGTTGCCAGTTATTTGTTAATTTGTTTTGAAGTTTAGTTTTACTTCAATTACTTAGATTATGTGGCCCTGCAGATTCATAAAGACGCATTTTAGGTTTGTTTGAAATTTCAGCTCCATGTACTTCTATACTTTTATTTATTTTTGTACCTGTTGTGTTATTGTGTTAGTGTCAACTGTCAGGTTCCTACAAGTGTCAAAACATTCAAAAACATATGGGCATGTTTTTATTTCAAAATCAAAACGGAAAACTATTATTTATTATTTTTTTGCTCTGCTGAAAAGAGTTTCTTGTCGAAACATGTTGTTAAGGTTATGGAATTAGCATCATGAATATCTTAAATTGTAAGTGGTTTACACTTCGTCGTGTATTTTTTATATATAGTTGAGAGAAAAGCACAGCGAAGTATGAACGGTATAGGAAATTTTAAACTAAAGGCCAGAGTCGCCTGGTTGGTCACCTTTTGTTGGCTTATTTTGGCTAAGTCAACTTATGTATTCTGTCCTCTTGTACAAAAATATTCTATTATTTTTGTAATTTTTCAGATTCTAATCAAAATGATGCAGAATTCTCAGTTAAAATAGTTGTATGTGATCACTATTTAACTAAACCGACTCCAGGTATTGATGTAATTTATTCTGATTTTAGGGGATCAGATATAAAACAGGCAAGTTTGTTTTAAAAAATTTCTGTGCTAAAATTTTTTTTATACTATACTTTCAAAATTTCAACACGAACGAACTTACGAAAAAAACATCCGCATTTCTGGCAAATAAAAAGTAGTTCGGGAGGTTCAGAAGACTCCTTGAAACATTCCTATAAGCTCAGATTCTCTCCAGCGTATCAGCATGTTTCTAAACTTTTCCCGTTATTTGTTTTTAAAATTTTATGTGTATAGCTTAAATTAATTTAATCTCATCTTTTTTAATTCATTTAACATTTAAAAATTACTTGAGTTCTTCATAATTTTTTTCTTTGTAATAAAAAAACATTGAGAGTAAGATTTTACTACATCTGTGTTTTCTGATTGAACAATTTTTAAATTTCAGGTCCCAGTATTAAGAATATTTGGTCCCACACCAGACGGTTACAAAGCATGCATACACATTCATGGTGTGTTTCCTTACTTCTATGTACCATGTCCAACACCAAACCCAGAGCCACAGTTTTTATATCAGGTAACTCACATATAGCTATAATAGTCTATAATAAAAGCAACTGATTTGTATACTAACTATAAGTATCTTCATGTGGTGATGAAGCAAGAATACAAGGTATTACCACCTCATCTAATCCTTAGGCTGTTCTATAAGCTCCCTTGCCTGGCCAGGTTAAAAATCTGTTGTAAATACCCTTAGACTTATTTTTCGACACCATCAAGAAAGATGTATTCACAGATAGACAAAATATATTAAATGATGCTTTTATTTCTATTTTATATTTTCAGATTGCGGCTAGTTTGGATAAGGCATTAAATATTGCATTAAAACAAGCTACTTCAGCAAATCAACATGTCTATAAAATATCATTGGTTAAAGGATTGTAAGTAAATTAATTCCCTGTTTAGTTTAAATGTCTGATTTTATAAATTAACTTAACATCTTATTATCCAATTTGTTCATTGAATTTCGTATATCCAAGAGCCTTTAAATTCCAAAGTGAGTGAAACTTTACTAAGACAGCGCCATCTAAACTGCATAGTAGTAAACATAACTATCAGCGGAAACTTGTAAATGACCTTCATAAATCTATAAGTTACGTTTATTGTATAGGTTAGTTGTAAGTATCCCAAATAAATGAAAAATAAAATAAATTAAGTATCAATAATCAATGTGTGTTTAAGGATATTGTTGTGACTTCTGCTTTTAGTTGAGACTTTTGTCGCTAACTTGATGTTTTCTAAATTGTATAAGCCGAAACCTTACCTTAACTTAAAAGTGTGTAATTTCTTTGCATAGAAAATGTATAAAGTAGTACAATGTCGTATTTTAATAGATATAAAGACTGCAAGCACATATTTTGCAAGATCCTATTTTTACTTACTATTGTATTTCCAGACCTTTCTATGGATACCACAATAAGGATCACCTGTACTTGAAAATATTTCTATACAGTCCAGGATTAATAAAGCAGGCAGTAGAACTATGTAGCAACGGAGCCATATTAGGACAAACATTCCAGGCACATGAATCACATCTTAATTTTACGTTACAATTTTTCATAGACTTTAATTTATTCGGTATGAGCAATATAGATTTACAATATGTTAAGTTTCGTAAATGTGGTTTACAAGCTAATAGCGATGAAGTAGAAAATACGAATTATAGTTTTAAGCCGGAAAGTACATGTCATTATGAAGTAGATTGTATAGCATCACACATTATCAACCGTCAAAGAGTAAGTAAAGGTGATGGAATAGAAAATCCTGGCTTAGAAGAAGTGTGGAATCAAGAAAGTGAGAGAAGAAAACAGCTTAATATATCTTTAGCATCAAAATCTTTATCTCAAGGAAGAATAAAATCCGAGGAAACAGATTCTCACTATAAGTTTGAACAGATGTTTTTATTGAAACTATCAGATTTGATTGATAAACCTGTGGCTACTGAATTGCCAGTCAGACTTCAAGAAGTAGTTCAGTATCCAGCTGAAAGTATGGAAGGATCACAGTTATTTAATGCTATAGATGTCAGCATTCATTTGCCTGATACCGCATTAAGTTTCAATAGAACTTTGAGAGGTGATCTGAGTGAAAATAATGGAAAAAAACTGGACAGTACATTAGTAGACGAAGATGTAGCGTTAAATAGTAGTTTGTCTTTACATTACAGTCAAGTTTTATGTAAGTATAATATACAGTACGCGCTATCTTAGTCAGCCGGCTTGAAGTTGTTACAAATGGCTGCGCACTTGTCATTTTTTAATGTATATATCGGGGAGCGGGTGTTTTATTTGTTCCTGTATCTACATGCTCAAATTTCTCTGAAACCTAACTTCAGGCCGGCTAAGTAAGAGAACTGTAGTTGTAGTGAATATAGTAATGCTGATAAGTACTAGTAGTAGCTATAATTTTTTTTTTATATATGTTAGTGAACAATGAAGACATGGAATTATTAGATTTATTACAAGATATGGATGAGAATAAAGAATTCGAAGAAGACAGTATTATGGGTACACCGGCTAATCCAGAAAATGATGGCGATGCCGAGTTGGATGATGCTGAATACTCACAAATATACAATGAAGAGACTTTAGTTTTAGATGGTGATGATAGGTAAGGAATATGTACTATTCTTGATTTTGAAAACGACAATTTGACGACCTCTGTGGCGCAGTCGGTATATTACATGGCTGCTACGCAGAGGTCTCGGGTTCGATTCCCGCTTAATGCAATCTTTGTGTGCATGAACATGATTGTTTGCATTGGTCTGAGTGTTTTCTATGTATAATATGTATGGAATTACATAAAAAAAGTATTTAAGTATGTTTACCCGTTGTCTAGTACCCATAGTACAAGCTCAGCTTAGTTTGGGACTAGGTGGTAGGTGGCGATGTCTGAGGATTATTTTTTATTAATTCCCGTACTAGGGATTGAGATCTGTATCGCAGGGACTTTTAGAAACTAAACGAACAATAATTTGTGGATTACACAAATAACTACATATGTATCTTGCGCGGCAATCCGCGACCTCGCCCACGATAGCCCGAGAACGGAGGAAAGAAAACCCAAATTAACTGAATTATACTGTTGCCGCAAAACAGTCCCAAATCAGTAAATTCCTGTTAATAATAAATGACTCTAGTCTTCCTTTGAGACTCTAGGACTAAACTAAATATAACAATGATGTCTACAAGTTACCCATTTCAGTAAAGGTGATAGTGAAAGTTCTCCGTCGTGGAATGATTCATTTTGGGACGGTGCTAATATTCCACAGCTAGATGGAACATGCGACGATAATCGTAAGTAAAAAAACACATATTTTAATTAAACTTCATTAGTTTAAACTTATTTCAAACTGAGCATTTCTTACAGACGTTAAAAAAGTTCGAAAACGAAAAATGCGACCTTTTAAGCTCGGTTTATCGAGGCCTAATGCTAAAAGTAAAGAATCTGATGTAAAATCTGAAGATTTAAACGAAACAGATGAAATTAATGTTTCTAGAGAAACTATAAGCAATATATCTGATACTCATTTAAAAAGAGCCGTTAAAATAGAACCTGAGAGTGTTTTAGAAAAATCTATGGATGGTATTGAAAATCATGAAGATGTTAAATCAAATGTAAATAATGAATGCATTGTAGATTTAGTAGAAAAAGTAACAAAACGTTGTAAAACAGTACAAGCAAACAATGCTGAAAATTATGACTTAGTAAATAATTTTAAACCTGTAGCCGGACCTTCAAATATGAATTGTAACAATTCGTTTATTCGCAAATTCGATGATAGTATCAATGATTCTAATTCTTCTCCTGAAGATAATAACTTAGGTATAATGAGCTTCTACGATAAGTCAAAGTTATTTAATCTATCACTAGATACAAATAAAAGTGACTTGTCGGTAAACAATAGTCCTACAAATCATTTACAAATTAATGAAAGTGTTAATTCAGAGGCCAAAATGGATACAGATGAAATTTTAGATAAGGACGTGAAAATGGAAAATATCAGCGTAAATAAAGGCGATGGTTATAGAATATTAACACCTCAAATAAAACCACCAACTAAAAGTTACGTTATTTCTACTTTACATAAATATAAAATACCTAAAACAAAAAACGTTGAACCATTTTATTCAGATTTTAAAGATGCTGGCGATAAAGTAGAAATAGGACACATACTGTTAAAAGTAAACAGCAAATTATCTAGAGATCAGAAACCATTTGAAAAAGTTTTAGACGTGACCTCTTTAGAAGAATGGCGACAACTAATATTTTTGCAAAATTACGAAACATCTCAAGAGACTTCTAAGCCAGACGATTTAAAAGTACTTTTGGCAGGAAATAGGAAATGTGTATTAACACCAGTGAGGAAACCACCAAGTAGGAAAGATGTAGAAAAGTGGTTGAAAGAAAGAAATAGTGATGAAAAAGATAACAAATTAGTGATGAATGTAGATATAAGTAAAAATAATGATGATTTAGATAACTCGCAAGCATTAGGACTAGCTGATATTAATAATAGTATAAGCTTGGAAAGTGATGATAAGCATACAAGTGAATTTAACAATAGTATGCAAGTAACTATGCAACCTGATGGTTCATTTCTTTGCTTTGGGAGCACAGATGAAGTTAGCAGTATTGAAACGCCCCTTGTTCATGTAAGTATGTATAACTTATTTGATTATTTAAACACTTTAACACAAGTTACTTCGTCATTGGGCGAAGTTTGCACCCTATTTTCAAACCTTATGTGCCCGTTAAAATATAATGCTTTTAACACTTTCAAATTTCCTTTCCCTACAGGTAGATTTTCTAACGATAATGATAGTAGAAGTACTAGCTTCTGTTAGAGGTGAACTAAAGCCTGATCCATTATTAGATCCTGTACAAGCCATATTTTTAACTGTCACAAATGATTGTCCATCTGAACATCGCTTAGAGAAGACCATAACAAATATCATAATTATTGATAATAACGATACAGAAGTTCTCAATAGATGTGTCTTTAATGCTAATATCACTTACGTTTCCAATGAAACTGAGCTAATCGAGAAGCTAATAGAATTAGTTATAAAACACGATCCAGATATTCTATGCGGTTACAAAATAGAACAGAACTCTTGGGGTTATATTTTCGAAAGAGCGCAAGCTTTAGGTATCGAAATTATCAAAGAAGTTTCTAGAATCACTGAGAAATATCGTCAAAAGCGATGGCGAGATGAGACTGAATATGAGAGAAGAATCATTGGACGTATTATGTTGAATGTGTGGAGGTTGTTTAGACACGAAATGGCGTTATCCAGTTATAGTTTTGAGAACTGTATGTATGAAGTACTGAAGGAACGGGTCCCGAAATATAGCTACAGTCAATTGGCAAAGTGGTGGGAGGAAGAGTCTCGGGTTTGTAGATGGATTCCTGTTGAATATTATCTTACGAGATTATCTGGAACCGTGCGGATGTTGGAGAAACTGGACATTATAAGTAAGTAGACATGGATATCCTACCCCTAGTGACTTCGACAACCTGCCGCTAGGCTTACTTATCTCTTTCGCGAAGGTGATTGAGAAAGCTGTGGGGTGGTGAACGGGGGACCAGCACAAAAGATCCGATGGGGTCTAAGTGCAGCCTGGAGGGTCCCCGAAAAGGAGGAGAAGAAGATAAGATAAGACATACTTACATTTTAAAGAGTCTTCTTTCGTTAAAACCATAGACGCTTCTTTCGTTAATCCATGTAAATAAAATTGACCAAGTGTTAAAATCGGTATCGACACTATGGTTTTGAAGTCAAACCAACTTGGTGAAAACAAAAATTGATGACTGCTGACTTAAAACTTGGCCTCCTGGTCAGACGCATTGGTATATGGAAAGCTGCCATCTTTTGTTTTCTTGGAACTTTCCATGTGTGTCGTAACCATGGAATGACTAAGTATTTTGACTTCACACAATGGAATATAAATGACATTTTCTTTACAGACAGAACTTCAGAATTGGCAAGAATATTTGGCCTACAATGGTGGGAGGTATTAAGCCGTGGATCACAATTCAGAGTGGAATCTATGATGTTAAGGGCAGCTAGACCCCTCAATTTGATAGCTTTATCACCCACTGTTAAGCAAAGGGCGGCCATGCGAGCTCCAGAATTTCTACCACTCATATTTGAACCTGAATCTCGGTTTTACAAAGACCCTGTGATAGTATTAGACTTTCAAAGCTTATATCCTTCCATGATGATTGCTTATAATTATTGCTTTTCAACTTGCATTGGAAGAGTACAGAATATTAATGGGTAAGTTTATTTTTATGACATGTTGGTAGAGTTCACGCTTTCTCATCATCCTTGTCTATAGCAAAATTACCTTTAATCTGTGACGTCCCTATCACTATATTGATGACGTCATCATGAAATTCAACAAATAAGATAAAAGTTTAATTATTTCCAACAAAATAATCAAAGGTGGCAATCTGACATTTGATCAACTTGTGGCAAATTAAAAAAAACGTTTTTTATTCTTAGTAGGAAGGCTTAGTTACTTATTTTACATTGTATTTATTAACAAATATAATAAAAGTGTTTAAAAATGATTACACGATGATACGTTGTAAGTTTTAGATTTTTTTTTCATTTAAATAATCATTTTGGCCGACTTTGATAATGAAATACCAAAATGGCCTACTTTGAACCCAACTTAGAGTCAAATTTGAAAAAACGTAAGGAAAAGCAATTTGGCGCCATCTTGTAATACCGCCAAATGAACGCCTGTGATTGGACGAGCGCAAAATTTTGCCGCGTTTGGTTCTCATTCATCATAAGAATGCCACCTTTGACACCAAATCATATTTTCTAACTGAATTTATACCGAAAATAGCCGCATTTGATTATTATATGTCACATAAATGTGTACAGTTTTACTTTTTTATTATGACTGCATCAATAACTCCAATTTGACAAAAATGACAGATTGCCACCTTTGATCCTATACGACTATTTGTCGATATTTTTTTCTTTGTATTTTTCCGGATATATCCCTATTTAGGTAGAAAAGATCTTATTATACGCAAGTTCATTTAGTTGTATAATTATTTTCATGCAATGATTTTTGAAGATATCGTGAAGGCGAAAGTTTAAACGTGAAACACCTAGACCAATTTCAATTAAATGTGGTGTGGGAGAGAGCTCACTTTAAAAAAGTATAGTTTTCGAGTTTGGGTAACAGCTATTTATAGTTATTATTATTTAGTTATCTATACTAATATTATAAAGAGGTAAAGTTTGTGTGTTTGTGACGTTCATCATCATCATGTAGGGGGTAATTTTTTGATCTACGGAACCGATTTTAAAAATTCTTTCTGTCTTGAATAGTCCATTTATCGGGGAGTGTCATAGGCTATGTAGTATCACGCTATGACTAATAGGAGTGGAGCAGTAATAAAATATGTTTAAAAAAGTGCGCGCTTTACGCGTCTTTTTCGCCGCCTAACGAAGTGGGCACGGGTCAGCTAGTTACTAATAAAAAAATATGTATTTCAAAATATATGCATTATTATTTCCAGCGAATCCGCCTACGAGTTCGGAGCATGGCGTCTAAAAATACCAAAAAGCAAACTAGAGTCACTTGTCAAAAACGGTTTAGTCCACTGGTCACCAGGTGGCGTCGGCTTCGTGAAGTCGTCCGTACGTCGAGGAGTGTTGCCAGCGTTGCTAAGAAGAATACTCGCCGCTAGACAAGCGGTGAAAAAGAATATGAAAGCACAGACTGATACAAATGTTAAGAAAGTCATGCATTCCAGACAATTAGGTATGTATATGATATAGTAAAGTAAAGTTTCTCCGTGTGGTGACGGAGTAAGAATACAATACCACCCCATCTCATCCCATGGGTGTCGTAAAAACCGACTAAGCGACTATCCGTGAATATTATCTTTACGAACTAAAAAGAAGGAAAACTTGAAATTTAACCCCATACCAATCCGTCTGGACAGCATGGTATTAGTAGACCAAGTATCCCTCCTTCACGGGAGGAGGCCTGCCCTGCAGTGGGACATTAAAGGGCTGTTATGATGAAAGTAAAGTTTTGATGCCTGGGTTAATGCTCTGTTCATGTGACTGCCGATGGTAACGAATTTAATCTCAGCACTGGTCAAACGTTTGTGTGCATGATGCCGAACGGAGCGCGTCGGAGGGTATTTCAGATTGTACTAATTTGAGATAGATTTGAGCATTGTATACAGTATTTCGAATTCATTTTTGCATGAAATATTTGACTTATCAAGGCTTTTCTTTTGACAAAATCGACTTAACAAACTTATTTTAAGTCGATTGTTTCTTTCAAGTTCTCGAGACACGGTTTCATTATTAACCGACTTCAAAAAAAGGAAGTGGTTCTCAATTCGATTATTTTGTTTTTTTTTGTGTTTTTTACCTGCATGTCAATTCTCGTACCATAAAATCGTTAAAAATTCGGTTAAGTTACCGTTTAGTTGTCAAATTGTCATACCTATTGTGTGACAATTTGACTACTTAAAGTTAACTTAACCGAATTTTTAACGATTTTTAAGGTACGAGAATTGACATGCAGATTTCTCAAAAACGGTTTTCACACTTTTTTAATGAAAAAAATTTTTTGTTTTTCATTAGGTTTAAAGTTAATAGCAAACGTGACATACGGGTACACGTCAGCCAACTTCAGTGGTCGTATGCCGTGCGTGGAGGTCGGGGACAGCGTCGTCGCTAAAGGAAGAGAAACTTTAGAACGAGCTATCAAACTAGTTAGAGACAGCAAATGGAATGCTAAGGTTAACATTGAATTTTGTTCTCTTAAAAAAAACCTTTACTACACGCAAATGTTGAAACTACATTTAGAATTCATACATTTTTGGCTCACTTTTCCATGTAAGCCACTAGCCAAAGACCTATTTGTAATTTTGCTAAGAAAAATACATTACTCTTATGTACGACATCCGACTCCTTTTGGTGGAACCAAAGAGAGTTCGAGAGCATCTCACGTTGACCAAAGGAAATTGAGCCTTGAACACAGTTTTTAAATTTCATTTTTCGGTAAAAATCGTACATTAGGGAAAAACCGAACTTTATACTACTTTATATCCCTACTTGTTTTATTGACAGGTAATATACGGAGACACAGATTCGATGTTCGTTCTCGTTCCTGGCGGGACTCGAGCAGAAGCGTTCGAGATAGGGCAGCAGATAGCTGATGCAGTTACTGCGGATAATCCTTCCCCAGTGGCACTCAAACTTGAAAAGGTATCTACGAGTATTCTCTCAAACTGGTAGTGTCGTCTTGACGGCTTATGATTTTATGAATGTCCTACTATTAGAACAGCGTTATTTCTTTCTAAAATGTTAACGGAAACTAAAGCATCGAATTACCCACAGACAGTAATGTATTTAAGATTTCGCAGTTCAAGGAAAACCTGCATTCTTACACAAAATAACTAACGAGTGTATTAAGGATCAGAGCCACCCGGCTCTGATCCGAACCTTTCCGAGATTTGGTAGGGGGTGCCTGAAATGACTTTTGTACGTACCTTTCTCCGTATTGGGCGGACTGACTTATTGATGTCCCTCTCTCTAAGTGAAGAAGAGATACTTGGCCAACTAATATCGAGTTGATATTGAGTTTTGTCCTACTAAAATTAGTCATATACCAAATTATCCTTTTCCGTGTCCGGCAGGTGTACCAACCGTGTATACTACAAACAAAAAAACGTTATGTTGGCTACATGTACGAGAGTGCTGATCAAGAGAAACCTATATACGAAGCTAAAGGTATAGAAACTGTACGAAGAGATGGGTGCCCTGCTGGTGTGAAGGTAAGTGCTTCTATATTAAAACTATTACTTTAACTGTATTTTATTGTAATTGAATGGCGAGCCAGAGGCGTCAGTGTCATTAATAGAAACAACTTTAAAAACTGTCCCTTTTAAGCGGGTGATAGACGTGCGAGTAAGTACGCGTACTTGTGGCTCGCTCGGCGACCTTTATCGCCTTAAAACCGCGTACTTTAAGTTTGTCGCGCAAGTTCGCCGGCGATCTAACCTGTTTGAAATCTTACACGTAGCTCGTCTTGGCTCCTACGTGTGGCAGCGCTGCGAGCCAGGAACCTGAAATAATTATGAAAATCCTCCTTCTCTTCACGTAATTTTCTTACTAAATTCACATGCGATAAACACTCTTTTCGTAATCAAGTGCTTTATTAGTTGTTAAACTGTAGTGTGATATTATTCCTAATAAACACAAAGCTTCTTCTCTCGATAACATCGTGATATAGTATGAGCAAGCTACACGTGTGTCACTGACGTCGAGGCGAGTAAGTTCACGATCTTAAAAACCGCGTACTTTAAGTTCGTACGTCTATCACCCACTTTATGGTAAGAATGGAGTAAGAATATAATGGTGTCACCAACCAATATCACAGTGTGCGTGACGATTAACCACTGGACTCGTAAAAACCAAATAAAAGAAAGTTTCTTATAATATATTATCTCTTTGACAAGTGATATTTACTAGTATTTTTACCCGAGATTTTACTAAATTAAACAAAAGATGGAATATTTATACAAAACCCTATATTCCGCTCCCCTTTTCTGTCATGGTAGGAGTTTTAAGAAGTCCTCTATAAACTAACATCATCATCATTTCAGCCAATCGACGTCCACTGCTGGACATAGGCTTCCTCCATGTATTGCCACCTTGTGCGGTCCTGTGCCTCCCTCATCCATCGGCTTAAACCAACATACTATGCATCAATGGTACTCTCAGGATTTATATGTTCTATGGTATCAGTTTACTCCATACAGTCAAATAAAATCGCAACATACTCAATCAAAGCCAAATTGTTTCAGCTTCTACAAAGAGCACTATGCGAACTATTTGACACAAGTGACTTGTCGAGAGTAAAACGCTCCGTGATGGTGACATTGTCGAAACTCGCCGACGGTACATTGCCAGTACACGAGCTATTCTTTACGAGGGAATACCATGGTCCTGGGGGGTATAGACCGGGGGCCAGTGCACCGCCTAATGAGATTGCCAAGTAAGTACCTAACTCTTATGAAAAACACAGCGTAATGTTTTCGTGGGGAAGACTCAGGAGTTATTTTATTATGTTCCTGTTTCCCGGGAATTTGGGATGTCTGTGTAAACTGATTTTTTTTTTCGTAAAAACCTTTCTCTTTCCCGCCATTTTTCATGACATCTCATTTATGTCAAACCGAGTATTGACATGTCTATTTTGCTGTTAGTAAAAGTGATGTACCATGTTTTCATCGATATTTTTTAAAATTAAACTTGTGTTTTCTCTAGCCGCTTATCGTCGGTGGACCGTCGAGCACGTCCGGCTACCGGATGGCGCGTAGCATGGCTGGTGACTGCGGGAGCTCCCGGCGCAGCCCTACTACGACTGGCTCGTACTCCCGCTGAACTAAGAAGAGATCCGTCCTTACTACCGCATGTTAACTACTACGCTGCTAGAGTATTGTTGCCGCCGCTACATAGGTGTCTTTCCTTGTTAGGTGTTGATGTTTTTAAATGGTAAGTCTTATGTTTCTAATTAAAAATAGAAATTGTGAATACCGATCATAAAACATTTTTTGTGTAAATATTTTATATTAAATGATTTATTTGCATTTTTTTAGAAATTCTTGTATTTATTTTGCATATTGTTTTTTTACTGACTGAATTCTGAGGTAAAAACTGTATTTATAATGTTCTCTCTTTTTTAAATCAGTTCAAAAATTAGTGATTAGTTAAACATAGTGTTGTGTTTTTAAATGAAAACTACCGTGATATAAATTTCTGTTGTGTAGTGAAGGGCCTTATTCAAAAAGTAATTTAAATTCGCTTATTTTACTTATCTTCCTTTTCCATTAAAATAAATAAACAAATGACATGCTTCTCTCTGTGTGTGTATATCCAATAGGAAACTGAGATGTATTTACTTAACAATAAAATATCGTCGTAGGTGGAACGAGCTAGGCACGACGCGCGACATACAGTCCCGCACGTACCACACGTCGGGCGGCATCGCGCGCTACCTGTGGCGCGAGCGGTGCGCGCTGTGTGCGACACGCGGCGCGCGCCACGCTGTGTGCGACACCTGTGCCGCCGCGGGGAGCAGACACCGCGCCGCCGCCGCGCTACAGTACAGGCTCAGCGATGCGTATGATAAGCTTCATTATTGTAACTCTGTAAGTATTTGATCGTGAGTTTTCACTAACTAAGGATAACTCCTAAGACTTTTTTTTTTTTTTTTTTTTTTTTTTAATAGATCTTGCAATCAGTCTCAAGGACTATGAGCAGATGTGATGTAGGAATGGGCGTGGCAGAGGAAGGCATTCCTCATCAGGAAATTTTTGCCTTCTTAAATAACAGTGGCTTAGTTGGTGTTGCCGAGTTTAAGGATTCTGCGTCGTTTCAACCGGTTAATGCAATCAGGTAGTGTGAGCTGGACTGCCAACTGGTTAGGATGATTTTCCAATCTGGTTTTGTATTTTACAAGGCATCCCTTGATTTCTTCCTTTACTGTGCGCATATTGAGGTGTTCATGAATCTCCGTGTTTCTTATGAACCAGGGTGTATTGCCAATTTGTTTTAGTATGAAGTTCTGAGTTCTTTGGATTTTATCTATGTTGGAGTTACATGTCGCTCCCCACAACTCCATACCATAGGTCCAGATTGGTTTTATTATGGTCTTGTATATCAAGAGCTTGTTATCAACGGACAGTTTAGAGTTTCTGCCTAGCAGCCAGTATAAACCTCTGTATTTTAAGTTGATCTCATTTCGTTTAGTCTCGATATGTTTGCGCCATGTCAGTCGGCGATCCAAGTGTAGCCCTAGGTATTTGACTGTGTCATTGTGAGGGAGTTCTTTGCCGCCAAGATTCACAGGGGGACAAGTTTCTCTTCGTAATGTAAAGGTAACTTGGACTGACTTATTTGGGCTCGCTTTGATTCTCCACTTGTCAAGCCATTCGTTAATGTCGTTTAAGCTTTTCTGCAATATATTGGAGGCTTCCATTGGACATTTACTAGAGGCTAGTATAGCTGTGTCATCAGCATACGTTGCAATGGAGACTCCTGGTGTTTGTGGTAAGTCTGTAGTGAATATAGTGTACAAGACTGGGCCAAGGACTGATCCTTGAGGTACTCCAGCGTGAATATCGTAGAAGCCTGAAGTGTATTCTGCCTCTTTTACTTGGAATATTCGATCAGTGAGATATGATTTAAGAGTTTGAAAGAAGATGTGAGGCAGTAGCTGTTTAATTTTGCATAGTAAGCCCTTGTGCCACACACGATCGAAGGCCTGTTGGACATCTAGGAACACTGATGAACAATATTCCTTTTGCTCAAGACTGTTGCTTATGTATTTACACACCCTATGTATCTGTTCAGTAGTAGCATGTTTAGGTCTAAACCCAAATTGGTGATTTGGAGTTACAGCCTTTTCATTCATAAAGTGAGAGAGCCGTCGCAATATTATCTTTTCCAGAAGCTTGGAGGTGATTGGAAGCAAGCTTATGGGTCTATAAGAAGATAAATCGTGGGGTGGTTTACCAGCTTTATGAATCATAATGACTTGGGAGACTTTCCAGAGCGCAGGGAAATACCCAACCCTTAGGACACAGTTGAATAAGGTAGTCAAGTAAACTATTGCCTTTCGAGGCAACTCTGTTAAGATCTTCTTGTCAATCAGATCATAGCCCGGCGCCTTACCAGTTTCTAATTGTTTGATGAGTTTAATTACCTCGTTTGGTGTCACTACTTTAAGAGGTGGGTCAAGCTGGAAATCCTGCAGGAGTATATTGTCTATATCCAGTTCATTGAATCCTGGCTTAGGTTCATTGGGAACGAAGACTTTAGCAAGGTGAGCGGCAAATGCGTTTGCTTTTTCTTGTTTTGATCTAGCCCATGCGTTTCCATCAAGTCGTATGGGCGGCTTTGGTTTTGTTGGCTGGGTGACATTTTTACATGCCTTCCACAGTGAGTAATCGGTGGCTTTACTAGCAGATAGCGATAATAGGTTTGCCTTCACTGTAGCATTTTCGGAGTCCTTTAAAGCCTTTTTTAAGCTCCTGGCATAGTTATTGAATATTCTTTTGTCCTCAGGGTGACGGCTGCAGTGCCATATTCTGCGAAGCCTTCTCTTTTCTAGAATCATATTTCTAATGTCTTGCGGTACATAATTATGTCTTATCTTATTATGGCACACTTGAGAGTAACTTTTCCAGCAGGCGTTTTGAACTGTTCTTATGAAGGTCGTGGCTGCGTAGTCGATCTCATCCTCAGATTTTAAAGAAACACGTACTTGTAGGGAGTTGTTGATTAAATCACGAAACAGGTTCCAATCGGTCCGATTATTATATAGTTTTGGCTTATTTTGGTTAACCAAGGCATTCGTACTTACAGTCAGAATGACCGGGATGTGATTTGAAGACCCATCAAGAGAACAATTAATTCCATAAAAGAATCTTGAGAGACCCCTCATTATGAAGAAGTCTAGTACATCTGGAAGCTTATTTGGGTCGGACGGCCAATGCGTGGGCTCTGCAGTAGCAATGGTTGTTAGATTGTTTATATCAATGCACTTTTTAAGCTCTCTACCTCTCGTGGTTATCAGTCTTGAACCCCATTGAGGGTGTTTGGAGTTCCAGTCACCCCCAGCTATGAAGCGTGGACCAAGGCTTTCAATATATTCAGTGAAATGAATCTCAGTTACTCTATGCTTTGGAGGGCAGTAGACTGATGATATATTGAAGTGTCCATGTTTGTCTTGGATGGTTATAGACGTAGCTTGGATATGTTCAGTTTTGAATTGAGGAAGTTCATGGTGTTCGATGGAAGTTCTAATTAGAACTGCTGTGCCCCCATGTGAGGTTCCATCCGGATGATTTGTTGTGTAAATATTGTAGTTTTTAATATGTATATAGCTATTATTGTTGAAGTGTGTTTCAGAAATGAGCAGGATGTCAAGATCATGAGTTTTTAATAGAGCCTCTACCTCAATTTTATTAGGCGAGAGTCCATTTGCGTTCCAGGTTGCAATTTTGGTTGGAATCATTGTAGAAGCTTGTTGACAAGTGTAGTCAAGAGTCCCATCATGTTACTCATTTGTTGCAGGATGATATCAATTTTTTCTGATTGTTTTATAAATATTTTTTCTATACTATTGTATGAGAATTGTTGAGAGATTTCTTGTTCTTGGTGTTTGTCTACAATTTTGTTGTGTGGTTTTCTTTTTAAAATTTCACTATATTTTATATTTGTGTTGGTGTTTGTTTGATCAGCCTTTTGCGTGTTTGTGTTTTGCTTTGTAGGAATTTGTGAATCAGGATTTTCTGTAGTCTTTTTCGTTGATTTTCTATTTAGTAGTTCTTTAAAGACCTCACATCCTTTATAATTCGAAGGATGCGGACCATGGCATTGAGTACATGTTACGGTAGTAGATATATTTGGCATTGCATTGTTATATGGTTGGAGTTCCTGGTTTCTTGTTCTCTGTTTTGTTGTTTTTCTAGCCAGTATCTCTTTGTAGATCTCACATCCTTTATAATTTGAAGGATGCGGGCCGAAGCATAGAGCACATGTTGCAGGAGTAGTTCGGTCAGCTTTAGGACATTCCTTTGTCTTGTGTGATTCAGCACATTTGAGGCAGCGATATGGTCTCATGCAGTAGTTCTTTGTGTGTCCGTACTGCTGACACCTTTGGCACTGTACTATGGATGTTCTCTTTTTAGGATCTTCTATGGTAATGATTTGGTGGTTTATTACTTTTACTTGTTTTGCCGCTTTATTATTAGGCCCAGGTTGTAAGTTGACAAAAAATGTTGAGGTTGGTTTTTTTTTCAGGACCAGACCTGGCATTGATGATTTCACCTATCACTTTGTTCCCAGTTTCTTCAAAGGCTTCTATAATAGCTTCATGTGGAGTGGTGTGATGCATTTTTCTCACTACAAGTCTATAACATCTTTCCTCTTTTCTGTTAAAGGTATGACCTATAAGTCCTTTCTCTCTGATCGCTGATATGAGATTCTTGTAGGTATCAACATTTTCACTAATGATTCTTATTTGATTTTTGTTGACAATTTTGAATTTAAAGGTTGTTTTTCCAGCTATTGTCTCAAGGAATTCAGTGAGTTTATTTACATCCTCAACTCCATAGAGTATTATCGGTGGAGGTTTGTTGGGCTTCCTAACTTCATTTTGGTTGGATTCTTGGCACAAGTCGATTATAGGCAGACCATCAAACCTATTTGATGTTGGGACACGTTCGGGAGATTGTGAGTCTGTAAACTTCCTTTTCTTGTTTGGGTTTCTGTTGATAGGTACTTTCTGCCAATCAGGCAGCTCTGAGGCTGTCTTGTTGTCCTTTTGTGGATTTTGGAGACCTTTTTTCGCGCCAGGCGAAGAACCTCCGACTGAGGCACTTCTTGGTCTTGTCGCAAAAAAGCTTGGATGGAAGGCTTGCTGCATATATTTCTTATTTTGACCAGTAGCATTCACTGCCACGGGAGCCTGGGTACCCGCCCTCGTGGAGTCTTCGGTAACTAATTTCTCACCCTCCAGCCCGGGTACTGGAGAGCGCCGGGTGTTAGCCGGGTCGCATGACAAATCGCATTCATAATTTTCGGACATTTTCATTTTTTTAAAAGGGGTGGGAGAAACACAAATAGTACTTTCCCAAGGCACTATAGCCACTCTTTTAGGGGGTATTTAGTTCCCCTTGGCCTGTGGCAGCCAGTCACAGGTTATAATCCGCCGCCTGTTGCTCGGCGTTGATGCTCATTTAGCACCACCCGGGGGGCACGTGTAGGGTGGGCCTAGGAGAAGGTGGTAAATCCTACGGACGCGAGCAACTCTACCCCCCAAACTCCTAAGACTGCAAATATATTTAGCTGGATATAGACTTCTTCCAAATATTTTCACCTTATGCAGCCCTGGGCCCTCCGCCTCACATGTGATCTTACCACTGAATGGGGTATTTGCCCACGGTGAATCTAAACATATAATTTGATCAACGAATATTGTAGACTAACTCCCTTACTCATAAACGCCTCTCAAATTTTAGTCAACTGATTAGCTTAAATTCTTACGGTTTTGTTTGGCATAAGGTTGGTTTTGCTAATAAAAATCTCGCTAAACAGTGACTAAATTTAAGAGGCGTTTATGAGTAAGGAGGTAGATTTTTAGATATCAATATCATCTACTGTGTTAAGGCCCTTTACGTGGCTCACTAGCGCCGCCAATAGAAAAAAAATCATAATTCGCAAATAAGATAAATAATGATAAATGTTGATAACAAAGTCTTGAGAAAAGGCAATAAAGTATTTGAATAACACACTCTTTACGTTTGAAATGTTTTTCAATTAAATAAATATTGTATTATTAACAAAAACGGCCGTTTTTTTTTCGAATGCGAAATTTAACTAATTAAAAAACATTTAAAGTGTTGAGAGTGTGTTATACAAATACTTTATTGCCTTTTCTCAAGACTTTGTTATCAACATTTAACATTATTTATCTTATTTGCGAATTATGATTTTTTTTCTAGTGGCGGCGCTAGTGAGCCCTATAAACGCTCTTAAACACTTTAATCTAAAATTCCTTCTCGAATTTTACAACCTTTCTGATAACATTATTATCTTTTTGGTACGTTTTTATTATTGTGTATTTATATTTTTACTACTTTGTTTCCAGATATGTTCATCGTGCTGTGGTAACAGTTATTCAGCGGAATGTGAAAACACAGAGTGTCAACTTCAATGGCGACGTACTACCGCACAACATAAACTCGCACAGATTCGAGATGTTGTATCACATCTTCCTCCGCAATTTGGAAATGAAAGTTTAGATTTTTAAATCATGAATTATATTTATAAAATGTTATACAATTTATATTTTAATAAAAAACATAAAATCTAAAGAGTATTTTTATTTATCGACCTGTAATCCCATCCGGCATTATGGAAAAGCGTTTCAATAAGTATAATGTGAATGCACAATTTCGAAGTTCTATCGTTGTAGAGATAGCTGCACAAGCCGACAATTTTTTTAAGGTCAAATAAATGCTAATAAACTTTAACGTTAGTGTATGTATATTATTGTTTTGCTTATTATTATAATAACAAATAATACAGAATATACATTACATTTAGCTCGCGCAATCATACTCAGCTAGCCGTAGTTGCAAGAGAAGTTCGCGCATGTACAGGAACAAAATAGCAATTATTTTGGTACAATACTACCATTTACTTAAGTCTCTCACTCACCATAACATTCGATCCATATTATTGTGGGGAAATTAATATAATTATAAATCCTATTAATGTATCGATATCTGCGATACGTTTTCTGGGGGGTCCTGCGGTTTGGCAAAAAACGTTTCGTCAAATTTCACTTCCCAAAAAATTTATCGCAAACTTTCATTTCCCAAAAAAATGTTTAGCAAATTTACGTTTCGCATTTTATTTACTTGGTCAAATATTCATTTGGCAAATTTTTACTTGCTCAAATTTTATTTAGTCAAATATACATTTAGCAAATGCTTTATTTTGTCAAAAATATATTCCTTAAGGAAGTTCGTTTAAAGATTTAAATTTAATATTTCGATTTAAGTTTAAATTTCATATTAAATTAAATAAAATAAATTAAAGATTAAATAAAAAAATTAATATTTAAATTAAATTAAGTTATTTCAATTTAATATTTTATTTTGAAAATAATATTAAATTTAAATAACTTAGGTGAAAAATTTAGGTTAGATTAGAACTGCTACAATAGTAGGTTAGGTTAGGTTTGAATTGTGACCCCAACAGAGCGCGAGCCGAGCGAGCGAAGCGAGCGTGCCGCGGCAGCGGCCGGCGAAGCGCCAGAATTAATTTTTATTGTCAGTGCAAATTAGACCAAGTTTTTAATGGAGTGAATTTGGACTCAGTAAATTATAATGATATATAATATTTTGGAATAAATATATATGCCAAATCATATTTGGTAAAATGAAACATTGCTATGTAATTATTTGCTAAAAATAGTTTTGCTATCTGTAAAATTGCGAAAAGATGGTTTTGCCAAATGTTTTTTTGCCAAATGAAAATTTGGGAAACAAACTTTGGTAAGTGTCACTTTGGGAAACGTTTTTTGCCAAACGTCAGTAATCCGTTTTCTGGTTTTATTAGAACACCCCATCACTACTTTAGTAAGTTGTCAGTATGACAATTATCAGCTGACCTTGATGACAGCGACTTTTGCATGACAGTTTGGTATTGTTGTTTGTTGTTCTACGGGTTTTAATTTTAATTTGCTAAACTTTTTAAGTGTAGATTTTAATTTAAGGAATGCTCTGAAATATTATTATCAATTAAAATGAATCGTAATACAGAATTACGTAAACTACCTGCAGCTTCTCTTTCTAATATAGCAAATATTTTGGAAATCAACGAAGACTGGCAAAAAATTGTACAACTTATTCCAAAAAACCTTCAAAGTGAACATTTCGAACGTAAATATAACTATGAACAAATAAAGTAAGTTAATACCTTTACATGCTTATGGTTAAGTTTTTTTTAAATAAATTTATGTAAGAAACACTACACTTTTGTGTCCTTTGGCGATTCAATAAATAGTTGTAAAGTATAACGCAAACTATAATGAAATAATAGTAAAATAAAGACTAAACTTTATTTTTGTTTAGTTTAATGGAGAAACATGCCAAAGAGACAAAGAGAAAATATGCAGAAGTTCTGTTTGATGAATGGGGAACATCGGGCAGAGTAAGACCTACTCTAGACACCCTCATGAAGATATTGCAACAAGCTCAAATATTCAGAGCTGTTGATGAGGTTGCCCGAATGCTTGGAGGTAAAGTAAAAAAAAAATTTATTTATTTAGTCCTATGTATCCTATAAAAAACTAGCTGACCCGTGCCCACTTCATTCGATGACGAAAAAAACCTCTTGTTTTTTTTTAACATATTTTATTACTGCTCCACTCCTATTAGTCATAGCATGATACTATATAGCCTATGATACTCACCAATAAATGGACTATTCAACACAGAAAGAATTTTTTAAATCGGTTTAGTAGATCCAGAGATTACCCCCCTACAACATCACAAACACACAAACTTTACCTCTTATAATATTAGTATAGATTTGTAAAACTGTGTAGTTTATTAAGTAAATAATTTGGTAATTAACTTTGATTGAAAATTAAATAAATAATTCAAAAAAAAATTATAAATGATTTGTGACCTACTGTGTATTACACTAAAGTTACAGCTTACACTGAGATTCATGATCATTTTATATTTAATTATTACAGAGCCACCACCACCAAGACCTGAAGATGGACCCGGTGCTCCTATCACAACAAATCTAACAGACTTACTCAATGATGAGAGTGTAGAGCAAAGATTGAACTCCATGGAGACAGTAGGCAGTGACACTCTAAACAACTCTAGCCATGATCCAATTATGTGTAATATTACTACCAGACAACTCAAAGAACCAAGCAATATGATACAGTTTTCTGAAAACATTCCTAGTGAGGTGATACCCAATATCAGAGCATTGCAATCTGTTAGACAAGATGGTAAAGATGTCTCTGACATGTTGAAATTTTCTCAAACACAATCAATCTCAGAAAATATTCCTGACTTAAGTGCATTATTACCTGAATCTAGAATGTTTGACAATCAACCCATGAGCTCCATGGGAAGTATAATGAATAACACTGCAAGTACAATGTCCAATACAACTGACAGCTCCACTCAAAATGAACTTTCCAGGTTTACACCAAATGAATATCCACCATTTTCAAAATCAAATATAGACATATTTGGTATAATAGATCTAGCTATATTAGAAGATAAAAAGTTAGTTCCCTTTGAATATAAAGAGCTGGAAGAAATTACAGGAAAGTTTTCTGAAACTTTTGTGTATAAAGACAGTGGACCTGTTGGTAAGATAGGGAGTGGAGGTTTTGGTGATGTGTATGCAGGTACACATAGGAACCATGGTGCTTTAGCTGTGAAAAGAGTAAGAACTTTCTACCAGATTAGTAGTGAACTGGGAACAGCTATGAAAGTTTTTAATACTGAGGTGAAGTCTTTGTCTCATCTGAGGCATGAAAACATAGTTCCCATTTTTGGTTATTCTATTGATGGACCTACTCCTTGCATAGTATGTAAGTACATTGATGGTGGATCTCTGCAAGAGAAGATTGCAGCGAAGGTACTAACTGAACAGCAAAGAATTGATATAATGAGAGGTACTGCTGCAGGGTTGAAGTACATTCACCACAGTGAGAGACCATTACAAACTGGTGAAGTGTTAAGTGAAACAGAATCACAATCTTCAAGGAAAAGTTATTATTTACATGGAGATGTTAAAAGTGCCAATATTTTATTGACAACAGATTGTGTACCTAAGGTAAGGCCAATAGATAAATAATTTATTTTTTCAAAATACATATAAATATAAAAAGTAAAAATAAATTGTTGCTCCTATCATCAACTCACAAATGACCTTTGTTAGAGATACTCTTAAGTTCTAGTCCCTTAATCATCTTAAGTCTTGTAGATAAAGTGGGTTGGGGTCATCCTGTAGGCTTAGTTAACACAGGCAACTAATTGCGCTAATCTTTACTAATTATTTTTCCAGCTATGCGATTTTGGCTTAGCTAAACAATTGGAAACAACATTAATTACAAAATCAATGATGGGAACTTCAGCCTACATGGCGCCAGAAGGTTTCTCAGGTACAGTCACACAGAAAAATGACATTTTTAGCTTTGGTATTGTTCTTTTGGAACTTATAACTGGCTTGAAACCTATTGTCACAACAAACGGTGAGAGTATAAATATTAAAAACTATATAGAAGAAAACAGTGAAGATGGTGACATATCAAAACTTTTGGATAAGGTTGTACCTAAATGGACGAAAGCTCAGAAGGTTTACAATCTAGCTACGAAATGTCTTGCATGGGAAAAAAATAAGAGGCCATCTATAGACAATGTGTATGATATTTTAGAAGATATCAATGGTAATGGTAGTACCTAATTGAGGAATTTAATAATTTGTGACTAATTTAAAAAAACAATGCAGTGGAAGATTAATTAATGTGATTAATTGTTTATGTAAATGATTATTATTGTTAAACCTTATTATTTAAAGTGATTTTATTTGATATGTCACTGTGCCTTAATAAAATGTAGTAAAAGACCATGTGTCTACACTCAGCGGGATCCCCTGTCTGAGAGACTAATGAATGATGCAGAAAATTAGATCTGGATATGTTCTACTGAATTATGCTGAAAACAGAATTTGTTCCGTATAATAAACGGAAATATAAACTTTTCTAACCGACCTCCAGCCAGCGGAATATTTACCAAAATTAAGTCTGGGGAACTAAATATTGGTATCAACTTTTAGTTCTGTATTTTTTCTGTTTAACAAAATAAAAAACATACTTCTAATGCCCTTACTTCAGCCACAATCAAGCTGAAATGAAACCTCCAGTCAGCGGACTTTTTCTTCTAAGGACGTTTATTATACGGAACAAATTCTGTTTTCAGCATAATTCAGTAGAACATATCCAGATCTAATTTTCTGCATCATTCATTAGTCTCTCAGACAGGGGATCCCGCTGAGTGTAGATACATTAAAAGACCAAGTAATTTAAGTAATATTTTATTCATATATCAATTTATTTACATATTATGAATTTGATTAAAAAACAGTGAAAGGTTTGTTTGATTTCATTACTGGTATTGATGGAGCACAACTTTAGTTTAATTTTAGGGTATTGCACATGTTATTTTAACTTATTTCTTTTTAATTATTTCAGATTTGACTTATTTTAATTTAATTTTGTAAGAAGTATTTTTACTAGCTATTAAATCTTACAAATAAATGTTACATTTGCATTTTTTTTAAATGTTTATAAATGAATATGTAAAGAATTAGAATAAGCAAATATTTAAATTCTTTTATATACAAATCAAGACTTAAAAAAATATTTTTATACTTATTGTGAAATTAAAACTAATTATATTTATTTACATACAAATAAAATTACAATATTTTTACTGTTAACTGTCTATTTGATTTTTTATTTTCTCTAATGTGTTTATGAAATGCTGATTTGAATTTTTTGGAGGTTCTTGTAATTTTAAAATTATTTCAGATTGTTCTTCTTTCGTACATAATGTTATTAAAGTTAATATTAAATTCTGTATTTTTAGTTTAGTTTCTTCACCTTCAGTTAAGTATAAAATTTTAAAGAGTGATGACAGCATCTTATGGTCAGCAGATAACTTCCAGACACACCAACAATACCTTAGCCATGTTTGGAAACACTGAAAAATAAAACACAACACTTTAAATATTAATAAACAATATTTGGAGTAAAATATGAATAATTTTGATTAATTAAAATTGAAATAATAGATTTTTAACATTACTTTTTATATTGAACATAGCTTTTATCAGTTGATATTATTACTGAAATATTTATATTTATTTCCTGGGCTGGCTATCTTAAGAAATATAAATGTGAAATTTGCTACAAGCAAGTAGGTAATCATGGTATATTTACCTCTAAAACATGAACCAAAAGTATTTCACTGATACTTGCTTCAGTGCAAATATCTATATTATCACATATTATATCTTTGAATATTTTCTTCTTAGCACAATGGATCCTATGCAACTCAATTATTTTATTTGTGAAAACCAATAGATCTGCTTTTCTATATAAATTCGTTTCGGAATAAAGTTGGTCCAATGTGCTGGAGTATATATCATCTAGTTTTTCAGTCTGTAATAAAGAAAAATAATCACTAATAAGTATAGAAGTGTATCTATACATTTTATTTTCTTGTCCCTTGGGAGTTCACCAAGGGAGAACACAAAAGAGGGAAAACTTGTAACAAATTCTGTAGTATTCCATGTGTTATAAAATTAATACCTAGAGGTTCATTGTGAGAAGTTGGCATTCTGAGAAGTTGTCATTTTGCGAGTGGTTGGCATTTTGAGAAGTTGGCATTATGAGATGAGAGGATACCAAGTTCTCTATGTCTTTAATGTATTCACAGCCTTAAAAAATTGTTTTAATGTTTAATCTGATACATATTGCTAAATTTTATTGACTGCATTAAAATATTACATATTTATTCAAATATAAAATAAAGTAGGTACCTTTATATCTGATGGTAATAATCTAATTAACTCAAGAAAACATGGAAACAATGCCTTTGTAACTTCCTTATCCTTTTCTACAATATTTTTCTTTAAACTATTGTATACAACTTCATAGTAATTTCCTACAGTAAATGCATCAGCACTCTGCAAATATAAAAAAATAAATAAATAAGTTAACTGGTAGTATATATTATTAATATTATAAATGTATCTATTAATTGATTAAGTCATTTAGAAAAAATAATTGAATATGTCAAAATTTAATTCAAGTAATTATTAACAACACAACCACAGCAACCCTAAGCTGTGACCATCACACTTATAAGCCTAATATCTAAGTGGTACTGTAGATAGAGTAAAGTAAGTATAGTTAATACTTTGTGTTCACAGCTTATGGCTTTGTAGCACATGTTAAAATAATATTCTGAATCTCTGAATCAAAAGAAACAATTTACTTCTCACCAAATGTTCTAACACTGCAGCACAAGCTTGTAGCCCTTTAACTTTACTTGCAGGTACATAATCTTCCACTAAGAGTAATGATGCTGGTAATACAGTAGCTGGGTTTATTATAATCTTGGTATTCTGAAATATAAAATAAACAATTAAGTAATCGTTTTTCATTAATTGCATTTTATGATGAAAAAATACTGTTACATGGGTAGCCATTGCCGTTATATTTATGATGCTTTTAAAAATATTTATTTAACATTCATATTACCAAAACAAATTGTGGGATTCGAGCCCATTATGTCTGGCACAGCAACCCCATACCAAGACTCAAGGCAGCTGAGAAAGCTGTGTTTTAAAACTAAGAAAAAATATTAAATTGTGGTCTTAACAACTACTCGAATGAGTTTGTAATACTTACTTTGATATTTTGGAGTAGCAAACAGTAAACTTCAATGAGACTGGGATATTTTCTAAAATCATCCTTAGTCAACTTACTATGTAGTTCTTTGATTGTAACATCAAATATTACTTGAGAATTATCAGAAAAAAATATTCTATTTAAGTTAATATTATGTTTATTTGTAAATGCTTCCAAAACTTTGTTTGAATATTCTTTATGTACATCAGATATATTCCAAGGGCCGTTAGTTTGTAATTCCAAATATAAAATAAGAATATAGGGAAGTTTACTTGATACAAGATTCGAATTTCGCACCAAATCTTCAGTTTCCAAAAACGTAAGAAATTCATAAAATGTTTTCTTCAGCCTAGTATTTCTTGCTTCATATTCAGGATGGTTTTCAGCTAAATGATATTCTTTTGAAAGTTTACCTAGTAAACAATCACTTATATACTTTTCTAAGTATTTTTCCATAATGATTGTATTTCATATCACACATATGAATATGAATACAACAAACAAAATCACTATACCAGTAGGAAACTATTGTTTTTCTTTGCACGAAGGTAAATTATCTTAATCAATTACATCTATTCTTAAAAATAATAGTCGGGATAAATAAATTTTAACAAATATTAAAAAAAAGAGGTTAAGTTTACACAATAGTAGTCACTTCATAGATAGTCTAAGTTTTTTTCTTATAAAACATAGCTCCGTCACTTACTGATGATTCTGCTTTGTAGCCCATCAGACGCCGATGATGCCCGCAGCATCATCCACGTTGATTAAGTAGCTTAAATGTTATTCTACAACTTAAACTACATATATTTTAAGTTTCATCAAAATCCATTCATTAGTTTTTGCCTGAAAAAATAACAAGCATCTATCCATCCAAGTCATAGATAAAGATAATACATAATAATATGAAAATCCAAGTGTTCTGTGCTATACACCCTTAATCCACTATTTCTACTACTGTCTTTGGTGTCATGTCAACTATTGTCAAATTGTCAACTTGCTGTAAATTTGAGTGTCAATACTGAGAAATGTCAAGCATATTGATCTGGAGTGGAGGTTACTTTTGTTAAATTACGTAATTTAAATAATTAAACTTTGTTTACAACTATAAATTTAATGACAGAATCACTGACAAAATGATTAAGTAGGTATAGTGTTGTGGTATAATATTTTATAGCTTATATTCAGTATATAACAAGGATTATCTCTTCCGTAGGTTCGGAATAAAAAGCGCTGTTTTAGGCTCAGCTGTATATTACACGATTGATAAAGGTGTGTGGAAAGATAGTACTACAACATCTGCTTTATATGATTCATTAGAAGAGAGTGTTTCCCCTTATATTGGAGAAGTTAAAAATTATATTCCATACCAGGTAAGCTACTTCATATCGAACATTGTAAAGGTAATATTATAAATAAGGAGTCGGTAGTTATAACATACATTGCTATATTGTTAATTTTTATTTTCCAGTTACCTCCACTACCGTCAAACGACAAAATTACATACTTATTTAAACACTACTGGAACTGTGGAGTCAAGTCTACATTTCAGTTCTTAGTAGATCTTCCAACACATACAAATGATGCTGCAGGCAAGATGTATGATATGGTTTTCTCAACACTAGAGGCAGAAGATCAGAGTCAACAATCAAAACAATCTAGCCATGAAAGTAAATAAAGGGATTTAATGTATTTATTTATGTGAAATGTTATGTATTGTGTAATGCAATAAAACTGTCAATATTATAGGTTCATAATATTTCTTATTTATTTATTATACCTTCTATAAGTCTATGTATTTTGGTAGGGCCCTAAAACTAGCTAAGCTTTAAGGTTAAAGCCTTATTGCATCATAAATTGCCTGGAAATAAATAAATACCTTTAGCTGAAAGAAAATTTAGACAGGAAACTGTTCTTCAAAAGTTTAGCATGCTAAGAACTGACCACTACAATACTATTTATTGATCTAACTTACTGTACAATACATGATATGATAGAAATAAACACAAAGCTTACATTATACCTATGTAGTACCTTTGCATGCATGTGTTTTGAAGCATGTAACACATGATCTTTTGATACCAATAACCCATTGACACAATACTAGGTGCTGTTATCTATTATCAAGCCAAATTATTTATATGGGATACCGCTTATGAAAGTCGAAAGGTTTTCCTGTAAGCTGCTACTGTATTCTACTAAGATAGAGCCATGAGAAGAGTCTGTGTAGCAACTATATAAACAGAGGAGGATTAGACTTCAGCATACAACCATTAATAAAAATTTGCTAATCATCTAACTAAAGAATAACCCCATAAATAAAAACTAACAAGTGTAGGTATATACAACCAGTAGTATTAGTTCACGAGTATAATGGAAAGGCTAGTTATCATCCTCCTTGCCATATTGCAGGGCAGGAATCAACTAATCTACTCTTAAATAGCTTACCTACCTACTTTAGGACAATTTTTATAGGGTTCAGTACCCAAAGGGTAAAGTGTCCAGTTCGACCGCGCGGCCATAGCGTTTTTTTTTAAAAAAAACCATGTCAATTTTTTGTAAAAATTTGTAGAAGTTGATTCCCAAAACCATAAATTTGTCAAAGATACGGTTAAAAAGTTATAAGGGTTTAAACATGGCCGCGCCATTGAAACGCGGCGAACCGCGCGGCCACTGAGATCTTTAAAACTAAGCCTTGTAGAGACCTGAAATTTACGCAAATGCAAGATTTAATTTGTAAAAAATTTGTAAAAATATAAAAAAAATACTCAGGTTTATAGTTTAAGAGCTATAACACTAAAACCGAATGGCCGCGCCATTGAAACGGTGGAGAAAACGCTATCGCCTGTATCTCGCTGAAAAAAAATCGCAGAGGTGTGTAGTTTATTGTAATTACCCAGATTTGAATTTGTCGAAACTAGGAAAAATACAACAAAAATTCCTAGGTTTATATTTCAGGAGCTATAAGACTAAAACGATATGGCCACGCCATCGAAACGGTGAATAAAACGTTATTTCGCCTGTATCTCGCTGAAAAAGCATCGCAGAGGTCTGGAGTTTTTTGTAATACCTAGATTTTAATTTGTCAAAACTAGTAAAAATACAATAAAAATTCTTAAGGTTATATTTCAGAAGCTGTAGAACATTATCAGTATGTGGTGCGATAGGGTGACCATGTCTTATTGTTTACAGAATACTTTCTACTTATTGTTACAGAAATTATAATTCAAGGATTCTAAATAAAATTAAAATGAAACCATAAATATAAAAACAATTATGTTTATTGCTTGAAAAGTCAATAATACAGTTACAGTCCGCGTGGACTTACGAAAAACTAGCCCTAAGATTGGTTTAAATGACGCAACTCCGCCCCTAAGCTATGTGATTAGTAATGCACACTATTGCATCTCACACGCGCCACCCCCGCGCGCCTCCGCAGGTCAGTGCGACGCGTACAGCCGTTAGTACTTATTATTCTGTGGTACAGCGACGTAAGCGTAAGAGTTTCGTTATCAGTGTGTCGTTGTGATGTTAACACGATAAAAAAGTGATCTACTGATTATTAAAATGTTCAGTTCGTGTGTAATTACGATTAAGTGTTGTACTGTGGTGTAACGTCAGTTCGGTAAATTATGTAAACAATTCAGCAGAAGTGATTAAGGTATGTTGCATTTAAATATTTTATGATTATGTTAGAGCTCTCTCTTTATTTGTATGGATGACCGTGTAGTTAAGATATTTTACTATGAAATATTTACAATCTTATGTATATGAACTTATATGAAATACTAAAAACTATCTAATAACTAACAAAAATAATAATAATATATAATGTTTGCCCTGCAGTGGGACAATAATAGGCTGGATTATTATTATTTAATGTTTTATTAAATCATATAGGTAATTAGAACTTTACTTAGAACATTTGAAATGATTGTAAATCATTTTGATTCCACATTTTTAAATAAGTACAATCATAACTAGCAGGGATGTAGATATATGTTTTTACTTTAAGCGTAATATTATATGAATGGAAAAATTACAAAAAAAACTAAAGTCAATCATTTGAAAGATATACACTTCCAAAGTCGTAAAATGAGCCCCCCCCCCCCCCCGCCTCTAACTTTTGAAATAATAAAGTTGGAAAAAAAAATTGATGTAAATGTCAATAAAAACTTTCAATGAAAACTGGTTTGAACAAGATACAATCATAAGTTTTTGAGATATAGCACAATTTCAAAAACCGCACACGTTACTTTGTAATTCATACAAACACTATGAAAAACAAAGTTAAGAGCAAAACTTTGCTTGTTACTACGGAACACTTCATGGGCGAGTCCGACTCGTACTTCCCCAGTTTTTTTTTGTAACTCCACTGGTAAAATCTCTCTTCCTTTTCCTCTCACTCATTATTTTTTACAAAACCAGAAGTACAATATTATTATTATTTGTTGTATTACAATTTAAAAATACACCATTAAAATAAATAAAATAATTTCTGTAACAATAAGTAGAAAGTATTCTGTAAACAATAAGACATGGTCACCCTATCGCACCACATACTGATAATGTTCTACAGCTTCTGAAATATAACCTTAAGAATTTTTATTGTATTTTTACTAGTTTTGACAAATTAAAATCTAGGTATTACAAAAAACTCCAGACCTCTGCGATGCTTTTTCAGCGAGATACAGGCGAAATAACGTTTTATTCACCGTTTCGATGGCGTGGCCATATCGTTTTAGTCTTATAGCTCCTGAAATATAAACCTAGGAATTTTTGTTGTATTTTTCCTAGTTTCGACAAATTCAAATCTGGGTAATTACAATAAACTACACACCTCTGCGATTTTTTTTCAGCGAGATACAGGCGATAGCGTTTTCTCCACCGTTTCAATGGCGCGGCCATTCGGTTTTAGTGTTATAGCTCTTAAACTATAAACCTGAGTATTTTTTTTATATTTTTACAAATTTTTTACAAATTAAATCTTGCATTTGCGTAAATTTCAGGTCTCTACAAGGCTTAGTTTTAAAGATCTCAGTGGCCGCGCGGTTCGCCGCGTTTCAATGGCGCGGCCATGTTTAAACCCTTATAACTTTTTAACCGTATCTTTGACAAATTTATGGTTTTGGGAATCAACTTCTACAAATTTTTACAAAAAATTGACATGGTTTTTTTTAAAAAAAAACGCTATGGCCGCGCGGTCGAACTGGACACAGGGTAAAAACAGAACTCTGTTCCTGTACTAAGGCTCCACTGTCTGTCTGTCAGACAGTCTGAGGCTGTATCTCATGAATCATGGCAGTAATAAAGTTAAAATTTTTACAGAATATGATGTATCATGTATTTCTGTTGCTGCTGTAAAACCAAATACTAATTACATGATTATATTTTTGGAAAAATAATTTTTAACAGCTGAGTCACGTGACGTCATAGAATTTTTGAGAAGAGTCGTGACGTCATCGATTTTTGACAGATCATTCCTGACGTCATAGATTTTTTTTCAGATGAGTCCTGTCATCGCATTTTGGTGGTAGGAAAATAAATTGGTTTGTACGAAACCGTCGATGAGCGATTTTTTTTAATAGGCCCTCCTATTAAAAAAAGAAATCGCTCACAGACGGTTTCACTAGAGATTCAAGCCAGAATGTCCAAACTCAGGAAATAATTTATAGGTCTTACAAAGAATTGTCCTGCATGTGAATCGAACCCGCTACCTAATACACGGCCGCCGCTTCCGCGTTCGTCCATTACTTTTAGTAGGTAGTTCTAAAAACAAGAACTGCCTTGGTGGTGCGACGAAGTGACCTCCATGGAGGTCGCTCGAATCCCACGCAGCACAGTTACGTGTGATCTACTACTTATTTTCATGAGTCTGGATGTTCTTTGTGTCAGTTAAATTGATGGTTGTAAAGTCAAATGTTATCCAAGTAAAATGATAGGGATCAATATGTTAATAATTTGTAAATAAAAGTCGTGCTTTACAAAAAAACAGCCCACATTTGTGGCACAGTTTGATTTATTCTTTCTCAGTGTCACATATTTTACAACTTTACCTAATAATAGGATTTCTGCTTCATAAACATGCAAACATTTCCAAGCTTCAACGTGTATCATGTTCACACAAATGATTTTAACTAAAACATCTTCCACATATCAAAATATCATAGATTTTCAAAAGCAAAACTTTGTTAATGTATTCAACAAGTAATTACAAAATTAACTACGCCTGGTTCGCGTTATCATACAAAAGTAGCTGAAAAGCATACAGTAACAAGATGCTTCAAAATTATAAATGTAAATAAAAATTTAATTCAACATTTCAAAGAATATAAATCACTTGTATGTTAACTTAGGTTTATTTGAAATCAAAAAATATGTTTTCTAACCATACATGAACAATCTATATAACTGTATAAATATGCATTGTTTGAGACGATTTAACATTCCAGTTGATTGGGGGAAAATTGCTATTATATACAGGTGTTTTACTGAAGTTAAGTCCTAAGAATAGCTTACATTATGGTGGTCTCGATACCAGCCGAAACTTTCTATTATGCTGTCTAGACAAAAGAAAAAGTCAAGATTTTACCCTTTACACCAGGTAGTTCATAAATCAAATCATAATGATTAACAATGTGTTGTTAATTATACATTTTATTAAAAAAAAAACTACTAGTAAATCAAGTTTGAATGAAAATTAGATATAAACCTTATGAAAGCACAGGACAAAATTAGTTAATGTCATTTAAAAAATCTGAATTGTACAAATATATAAATCAGTACTATGTGAATAACACATAATAATGAAATGCAATTTGTACAAGTATTTATAAACATCAATATCTATTCAGAATTTATACAAGCCTATATTTATTTAATCTATGTTAAAATTATATTAACATTTAGCCTGAAAATGTTGAGTCCTGCTGAAGTAAATAGTCACTATTAAATTATTATGTACTAAATTAAAACATCATTGGTCAAATTCTAATTTAGATATTTAGTAATTAAGTTTTACCAACTACAAATTGTTTTAGTACAATTGTTACTAGTACAACATTCATAACATGTTAAAGATAGTAAAAGTTAATTTTATAAAATTCTTTATAGTGTCAATATAATATTGTTTAGCAAGTAGTACATAATAATTTAATGATCACTAGACAATATTAAGAGGGAAGCTGTGGATTTTATTTAGTTTAAAGGTCCCTGGGCTACTAATCTGGTTGCTAAGCAACAGTTTCAACTTCCATGGGTTCTTCAGCACCAGTTTTCTTTTTCTTCTTCTTATTGCTTTTCGCGGATGAGTTGAGAAGTGCCTGTAATAAATAGTTTTATTTTTAATATTTGGCCTATGCCCAATACCAGTTTAATTATGTTATTATCTTGGCTTTAAAACTGCTAGTGATATATTATTACGACAATTACGCTAGTGATAGTTGGTAATGATAGTTGTAAAGCAATAATGTCGCAATGGTTCAAACAGAAGTGCTTAGAAATGCAAATCCGCTCAAAAACATTACTTTATTGTACCCTGTGCTTGTTCAAATCATACCATGTAATAGTATGTTTTGAAAGATAACAGGGAATTGCAATATAATTGAAGGCCCAAGCTTCCCAAACAAAACAAAAACCTGGTTTTCTAATACTTGGCCACAATGGGTTTTTGTCTGTGACTTTCTACTCTCAACAAAGAACACCCCGAAGATGTAACACCCCATGACATATTCTTAGTCCGACATCTTGACAAATTAATAGTTACATAATAATTATGAATGTTAAACATATTTCTATTATAATTAAATTGTATAGTTACATTAAGTTCAGGGTCCTTGATGCTGCGTTCACTCTTGCACTGGCTCTTTTCAAAAGGTAGTCCAGTGATACGGTGTGTACCGCTTGGTAACAATAGTACCGTGAATTTGAATTGTGCCACTAATTCACCTGGACGTTCGTACAGTACCTGGTATAAGAAAAACATTTATTTTTTATGTTTCAGACAGATATTAGACAAATATTAATTCTTTTTTTCCACTTAAAAACAATGTGTAGAGTTTTGAATGTATGTAAATATAAACCAAAATGCTATATTATCATTTCAGTTAGAATTTTACTGTTCCTTTCCCCTAAGTACTGCCAGAAAATGTACATACACTAACTGGAAAGAATTTAGGGCTTGTAAACTTTTAAATTATAAATTAAGGTATTAGGTTAAACCCCGGACATTAAAATCAATTAAGGTAAAGTAAAAAATTATCAATATTAGTTTAAGACAAAATAAGTACTACTACAATAAAATATAATCAAAGATTACCTGGAAGGGCTCAATGAGTTTGTGGTTGACACACTCAACAACGCCTAATCTTGCACTGGTCTCCTTATCGAAGCTGCGCAAGTTAAAAGGCATAGACCCATGCTTATTACGGACCTGAAATAAACAAGAAAAATGATTTTAAGAACAGCTTGCTTGAGTTGTATAAATATTATAATTGGTTTGAACATGTAGTAATGTTTTATACCAACATACCAATACAATATATTAGCTTTAACATACACAATGTTATTCCCAAAGTGAACATAGTACTGTCTCATCTACTATATAAAAATAAGTCGGGTTTTCCTTCCTGTCATTATAACTCCAGAATGCACGAACCGGTTTCCATGGTTTTGCATTCGATGGAAAGGTCTCGGGCTCCGTGAGGTCTATTCAACAGAAAAGCGGGAAAACGGAGGCGGACAGGAAAGGGAAAACAGCTGGTGGCGAAACGGAGTTTGCTAGTAATCTATATTAAGTAAAATACACTTTGGAAGATATCACAGGGATGGTGATCTACAAAATACTGACCTCACTATAGAACATTCTTGAAGCTTTCAACTTTAACTGGTAAACTTCATCAGTTTTCTTGTATATTGTACACCTTGTGTCCATTTCACGACCCTGGAAATAATAGTAATGTGAATAATATAAAGTAAAACTTAGGTTATGTATTTGAATGTAATTGTACATACTGACTGTTAGATATCAGAAAGTATTTATGCATAAAAAATAAACCTCTTCCTGTCATGTTATACCATGTAGCCACAATAATAGATAAAAATAACACTTTATTGCCATAAATTAAAAGCATTAAGTGAGATGAAATGTTAAGAGTACTGCAAAATTTAGAACAATCATAGGAGTTAACACTTAGGGACTCGCGTCATAATTTGTCGCACAAGTACTCGCTACCGGGTCCGCTGGACCCAGTATAACGTTATAAGTTTTTTCCAGAACTGTATGATAAACGTAAATGTTTACTTTTTTATACGGATTCTATATGTATAATAAAAGATATTATTGAATGAAATATTAATATTTATTTTATTTACTTAAACAAAGGCTAGTACGAAAATATACTTAATTTCTCCTTAGTGTTGTGACAAGATTTAGGGTAATCATTGTAATTTTTATATTTACTTATTTTAAACAAAATTTTCTGGATTTACTTACACAAATATAATATACGTATGTAAACGGAATAGCTAAGAGAGATCAATCATCACAGAAGTATAAAAAAAAAATGACAAAACACATAATATCTTATTTGGAGTAAAATCAGACTTGTCAACATTCTTCAGACACTTTGTATATAAAATTTAGTTATAACAATTTGTACATGCTGTGTGCAAGTTGACATGCTGCATGTGTTCTCCACAAATAGTTACAATGCACTTTGTGCAAAAACCATTGGTTTTCCTATCTTTTTTTTCAATTACATAGGCCGCAACGCAGATTTCAGGTTTCTTTTGTTCACCGGTTCCTACGTCTACTTTAGCATAATGATGCTAAAAGAACAACTTTGCCACGTTTAGACACGTAAGAAAGCAATGTGGTATTATTTTGAAACCCAAAGTAAGTTTCGTGCTCCTGTGTTCCTCTGGTTTGATGATGCAAAATTCACTTACGTATTTAGTCGCTACCGGGTCCGGCGGACCCATACACGCTTTTTACGTCCGTAACACTCACTTGCAGCGCGCCAACTGACTGCTGACTTCATCATTTGCTGTGATAGACTATCGTTAAAAGGTACTAAAAGCGACAATGTCGCATTCGCCGAATTATAATATTTAAGAAGCAAAATATGAAGGACTGGGTCCATTGGACCCATTAGCGAGTCCTTAAGTGTTAAGTATAAGTATGGGTGTATATTTTAGTAAGGATTTTTTCCTAATATAACTAAAGCTCAGCTGGTTTAGTTATTTCATACAAAGACATTGAGCTAGACTTACAATTCCCTCTCCAGTAGAAACAAGTACATCCATTGCATAGACTTCATATGTTTCTAGAGTAGCCTTTTCATGTTCTTTACGCTGAGCATCAGATGGATTCTGAATGATACTTTTCTCTCCGTCAATACGGAACTGTTTGAGTTGGTGTGATAGCATACCTTCCACAGGTTTGCAGCCATATTCAGCGGTTATTTTCTGAACTGCATCTGTCACAGCATAGTTCTAAAACAAAGACATTACAAACATTACTTAGTCAAAGATGAATTATATTATTTATCTACTAAAACCAAGGTGTTATAACCAGAGGTCGGAATTAGGTAGAGTTATTTATGTACTTGCATCGAAATGTTGATATTAATGTGGACCTTCCCGGGATTTCTGATGAATAATCCCGGGATTTCTAATGGACAATCCCGTGTGGCCAACAAACAAATAAATAATAATAAAAACCTCAGAATTAGACCAATAAAACAAAGATAATTTATTAACATACAGTTTTTATTAGTTTACATTAATTTACAATACAAATTATTAATAGTCTTAAGCAAATTCTCATAAGCCTATTTCGGGAAGTTTTCCTTATTCAAACGGCCCATCGGAATCATTTTCCTTGTCAGATTCATTACCAGTAAAATTTGAAGTGTTCGCTTCCGACTCTGTATAACTTTTGTGAGAATTAAAATATATGACCATTAGCTTTTCAATATTTTCTGGCTTCAATGAATTTCTCCGAACGTCTAAAATCCATTTGTACATTGAAAAAGATCGCTCTACGTCAACTGAGGTGAGGTTAGCAAATTTATACAATTCCTCCTCCTCGTCATCATTAGTGCAGGAAGAAATTTTTTCTGCTATATTTCTGATAATGTCCAAATCAGGATTCCTATCCATGACTTTTTCCATTTTATCTTTTAAGCTCTCGCAATTTGCCCATATCAAAGCTAATCTCACTGCATCAAATATTTCAAATGATTCCATTAGAGAAAGATCGGATTTCTGAAGAGATGTCAAAGCTGTTGGTATAATTGAAAAATTTTCGTAAATACGAGACAAATCATCTTTAATGTTGTCGTTATTATTAAAAATGTTTAAACTATTCTCTATTGATTTTGCCTCTTGACCATTCAGCACCGACAATACAGATTTAATTTCATCGAAATGCTTAGCGTAATAAAATGCTGCATCAAGCCAAGTACCCCATCTGGTAATTACAGGTGCAGGAGGTAAAGGTAAATCCGGACACATTTCTTTAAAGATTTTAATTCTTTTTGGTGCCTTCAAAAAAACTTTTTTCAAATTTGAAATTAAACTATCGACATTAGGATTCTCCTTTCTAATCTGCCCCGCAACAAGATTTAGAGCATGGGCTAAACATGTGAAATGCAACATTTTAGGAAAAGTTGATTTTAACATTCTACCAGCTGATATCATGTATGCCACACTGTCTGTACATAACATTCTAACGTTATCTAGTTTGCTCTCAAATGAACTTCCCCACATATTTTTTAAAGAATCTTGAACAAATTGTGATATCGTTGTTCCATTTACAGTGTCTAGCATTTTACATGCCACTAAGTAAGGCCGATGGTTCCTACTAAGTTCTAATGGTCTCACCAACAAATGTACCACAGCTCGTCCTAAGAAATCCGTAGTTTCGTCTACTGAAAGCCATAGCTTTTTATCTACAATCTTACTTTGCATCTCTTGTATTTTGATTTTAAAAAGCTGATCCAGGTAAACTTTTCTCAATAAGGATTCACTAGGTAGAGTAATATTTTTGCAATTGCAACAAATGTACTTTTGAAAAAATGTTTTAAATGCGTTGTTGCTCAGTTGGGACCACGGTATGTTACAAAGAATCATAAATTCGATTAAGTCGAAGTAAAATTCTAAAGGAATGTGGCGCTCTTTCTTCGTGCCTTTATGTACTGCTCCTTCTACATGTCTTTTGACGTTACTCTGACGAGTCGCACTCAAATGTGCTTCGCATTTGGAACAGTAAATTAATCCACTTGCATGGTCGTAAAATAGCTCCGGATTATCTTTGATCCACTTGTTGATGGTGGCTTCTTTGGTTGAACTCTGCGCCATGGTAATATTTTTAATCTGGAGCAAAATAATAGTCAATCTTAGAAAACCGTATGCATGTGTTTGTAAGTATGTGAGAGATAGGTCACAACAGTTGCGTAGTTTAAAAGATCTAAGCGTGCATAAATTCATACAAAGAGACAGACGGCGGGAAGCGTAGGTACTTTGTTTTATACTATACTAGTTGGCCCGGCGCGACTTCGTTCACGCGTTGTCCTACCCTTACCCAACAACCTACCCTACTAAGAACCTTCTCCTAATAATAACAAATACAACAAAAAAAGAATTAGTGAAATCGGTCCAGCCGTTCACGCGTGATGCCGTGAAAACGGAAAACGGGTTTCATTTTTATATATTTAGATATAGATTTATTGTTATAGCAACTATAGCAACATACATTACGTATAAATTTAAAGTGTCTGCTTCTACTTAGTAAGCGCAAGGGCACTAAAAAACACCGATAAATAATGCTTATTGATTCACTGTACACTCCTTTTCGCTCAGTCTTTGGGGAAAGAAGCTACTTTGGGCGTAAACCTGTTTTGTGGATAAAATACAAATCGAAAAATTGTATATAGAATTTTATTAAACTTTAGATATGTTTTCTGGTGCCACTGGGCTTTCAATTACTGAAAATTGAGCTGATTTAGGAGTTACGTAAAGAAATAAATTAGTGACGCTAGTTCTGCGTACTCTTCACCTTAATGTAAGTGGTCAAAGGGATATTCGTCCTATTATAAACGTTTTTTCCCATTCGATATGTAGTAATTGTCACTATTTAATATAAATACTATAAACGCTTGTTCCAGAAGTACATACAAGAACGCTCGAGTAGGACAGGTTTCCGTAATAATCACATAAACACATTAATTAATAATTAATCAGTTTAAACCTAAAAAGAAAATCTGTAAAAGATTACCAGAAAAATTAATTCCAATCGTTAACCATATAGTCAATTAAAGCAATTAAAAAAAGAGTCCCGTATGTTAAGCTTCTTCAGTAGCATTTGAAATCATTGCTACTTTATTTTAATTGTATCAAAGAACATCTTGAGTTAAACAACACCGATTTTATGACAATATAACAAACATTCTACATTGGGAAAATCTAATGTAAAGGACATTTAATATAAATATGAACAATAAACTTACCAAGTATATCACCAACTTCAAATATCCAATCGTCCAATACAGTAAGGCCAAATCAAAGTCCGTTAATGCGTGCCGAAATAGTCGTATTAAGTAGAGTCCAGAATCCAGTAAACAATCCAGGGTCAAACAGGATTCACCACACAAAACACAATAGTAAACACGTGTGCGCATTCGACGAACCGAGGTAAGCGAATGAGCTGTGTCAATAAACCGATTTATTGCTAAGATATAGTTTGAATGCGTTAGAAAGAGATACAATCTCAGTGTTTCGCATTACCGCTATTGTTTCCTTTTGTTCAAATTTTGCAACTTCGAGCATCCGATGTCATTGATGTAAGTGTGGCAACGTCGCGCGTGCAGTAAGTAGTTTAAAGTGTGTAAAAGTAAATATGTAACTTTTTATTTAAATCGTGGGATATTTTTCTATTTTTTTAATTAATCCCGGGATTTGTAGCATATCCACTTTATTCTTTCGCTGTATGAAATCAGTGTAAGTACATGAATAACTCTACCTAATTCCGACCTCTGGTTATAACAATATATTACACAAAGAAAACTCAGTTTTCTGATGCCTCTGTGTCAAATAGTTTGTCAAAATTGTTAATGTAAGTAAATATAAACCAAAATGCTATAAAGTCATTTCAGTTAGAATTTTACTGTCGCTTTCCCCTGAGTACTGCCAGATAATGTACATACATTAACTGGAAAGAATTCAGGGCTTTAAAATATAGTGAAATATCAATAAAGGTATTAAGTTATACTCAATTTATAAAATATATTTAGATAAGGTGGCAAATTACACAGTATTACTGGTTTTAAAGTATAAAAATAAGTTTATTTTCTAGTAATGTCCTATAAGTAAAATGCAAATAGCAACAAGTACAGCAGCTAATTAAAACTAAATTACAATAATACAACTGATAAGTCAACAGTTGAAAACTGTGATCTTAAAATGCAAACTATGTTTATAAATTATTACTTTCAGTTATTTTCCTTTTTATATAATAGCTTTATGCCACATTAGAACTTGTTTGTAAATCTAAATTTAACAGGTATTTTTAAAAAGAAGAACAAGATAAGTACCTCATTACCGTCCCGTAGCAATCTCAAGGCGGCTTCACTAGCATAATGAGCAGCAAGGAGTACATCTGCAGCCCGCCCTGATACTTCAACACCACCAACAACTACAGTGTGTGCTACAACTGCAATAAATCCATCTATGTGCGCACCAAGGTCACTGCAAAGTGTAAAAAGAAAAATTTTAAGGCCATTATTTGCAAATAAAATAAGACATCATAATGTTGTGGACAATATATCAAAATGTCTTGTAAATGAGCATTTCTCATTTTTTTTGCCCATACACTTTTGTTGTATGTCCCCCAAGTTTGTAGCTTAATAACTTTAGTGTAATTTGTCTATTATCGATTCTGTTCTATTTAGGAGCACATTTTTTATTTAAACTCACAGAAAACATTAAAAACTATCATAATAACATAGTATTTCGTTTAAAAAACAAATAAATACAAACTACAAAAAAATGTAATGTATGAAAATTCGTATGTCCCAGTCTACTATCCGTTTCTTCAAACGCAATTATTTTAATAAAGTTCAAAGAAAGTATACTTAGATTTTGTTTTTATACCATTTTACGAGGTAAATTCGATCTATTCACATCACATTTTTGGTATTTATTAAACTTTATCATTCATATAATTGAATTTTAAACTTGTCCCGGAAAAAGTTCCAAAAAAATTTTCCTTTTTTGTTACCCATTTTTATGTTGTTATATTTAAAAAACTACAATTGTGTTGAACAATTTTAACTTGGCAATACTACAGGTATCATTTAATGCCGCCATCTTAACTTATTTGTCAGTGCTTTTCCGACGTTGCAGTGTGCAAACACGTTTCTAGTCATAAACTCGAATCTTATTCCAGTTTTTGTTACTCTGTTTCAAGGTAAGTCAATAATATTAACCACTTTCTTTTATCATTAGACAATAGTCCAACTCTTGCACTAAAGTCGAGTAAATTATATCAGACGTAACTCCAATTTTAATAACTATAATAATGTTTTGAAAAATTTTCACCACTGATTCGTTACTATTTTCTTTGTTACTTTGGCACGGTAACGTATAAGCGGAAAATTGGAGTAACAAAAAAGGAATTCTAAAGGTACGTTTATATCCAACAGCGCAAGAAAATGCTACTTACTCCTGCAGAAAAAATGAAAAGATATGGGAAAAATTAAAAAAAAACCCGGAAAAATTAGAAGAAATAAGAAAGAAAAACTTAGAAAGAATTTAGTCAAAATACAAATACAAAAAAGTATCTGAAATGACAGATGTTGAAAAAGCTTTACAAAGAAAGAAGCGGAAAGAAGTAAAAAGAAGTAAAAAAAAACAAAACTGCATTACTTAAGCCACTCAAGTTGTGTTATTATACTGGACTAGATTACATTTCCTCAATTTATTACATTTAGTAATATAAGCGTTATTGTGTGATTTTATAATATATTAAGTAGCTAAGTACTGATTTGCAATTTTTAAAAACAACGGAGTGAACAATTTGCTTTAAAAATAACGTTTTAATTTGTTATCCTGAACCAAATTTCATTTAAAAGGTATATAAATTATGTAGAGTACTAATAAGTGTTGTTATAATATTAATATTTATCTTTCTTCAAGTAGATTTTGTCAAAAGACTGTTAAAGCTGTAATCACTCCCAAATAATATTCTAAATTTGTTTAACTATTAGCATTATACATTACGATATTAAATGTTGCTCTAACACTAAACTCTTGTTTAATTTATTATAATAAGTCCTTTTCCTGCTCTAACCCTACAGCTCCCATTGCATGGTACGAAAAAGTAAAGATGATGATAATGAAAATAACATTAATATAATACATCCAACAGTGCCCCCCAAAGACCCAGGTAAACGTAAAACTAAACCGGTCTGTCGAACAATCCCCTGTAAAACTTCATTTGCCCGCAGACAGTACAATAGCCAAAGCTGTAAAATATACAACAAAATACACAAAAAATTAAATATCTCCAATCAAAACAAATATTTAACTAAACATAAAGTTACCGCATGGCTTCATCAAATAGACTATCTGGAAACAGAAAACCTAATCACATATATCGCATAAGTGTTTCAACTCACACGCACCCATCCACGCACACAATACACGCACACACTACTATACGCCCACACTACACGCACACACACTACACACACATACTACACACACACACTACACACACACACACTACACACACACACACACAATACGCAAACACACTACCCGAAAACACACTACACGCATACTCCGACCTCACCCAAACTAAATTTTCTTTTTGTATTGTAACTAATAGTACTTACCGAATAATATAATTATTATCTCACCATAATTTAAAATATACCTACTGTGCAGCGACACACCAAATGTAATTTGAAAGAAAGGAATATGTCAATAATATACGACTGAACACTGTCTCCCAAGATACAGGCACATAGCCTAGTTTGGGAATCAGTATTCAACAACTTTTGTAACAGATTAAGTATTTCTTACAACAATGTACAAAAATGTAAAATGTATATTTTTTTTGGTGTCAATAAAAATTATTATTATATTATTATTATTATTATAATATAATATTATACTTACATAATATTAACCCTAAATAATAGTATTGTAGACGTTGCTTTATATTTTTTATTTTGTTACCTTATATTCTTTTTTTGATACTGTCCCTAAAAATTTTTGATTTCATTTAGTATTTAATGTGTTTCATGTTTATTATATAACTATGAATTGTACTAAAAATACTAAAGGATATATAATATTTTAATAAAAAATACGTAAAATTCGTAATTTTTGTGTATTTTTCATATTATCAAAACTTTAAAGGAAATTTATGTGAAAGGTAACAAAAAAATATTTAAACTCATAATTTGAAAATGTTCTTTTAATTTCCTTAGTATTTATTTGCAATAATGTTATTAAGTACATTATGAAGGATCAAAAAAATATTATTCTGGATATAAAAATTGCTATTTCAAAGTTTTATTTAACAAATAAAAAGTAACAAAAGAAGAACATGTAATCTGTCTTCATTTAGTTTTCAGTATATTTTTCGTAAAATATTTGAATTAAATGCATTTTCATATAAAAAATCCAATTATTAATAAAGTAAACTACCTAATTGCATTAAAAAAATCGATTTATTTAAATATTTTTATTTTTGGCGTCTTTTTAAAACAGGGGCAAAAAAAATGAGAAATGCTCAAATAGCATTTTTGTGGAATCGTCTTACGGGTTCCATTCTAATAAATTAACCAAAGTAGGATACTTTTAGTAATTTATCAAGAGACACCTTTCATGCATACATTACTAACTGAAAACTATTAGCATTTAGAATTTAATAAATGAAATCTAATGCTCATAACATAACATTGTTTCGTACTTTTTTAGCTTTAATCTGCAATAGTAAATAATTCCATGAAATGGTTACATACTATTGTTCTTATCATATGAATGTTTGAGGCACATATCTTTCAGATTATTAATTTGTACACATAACTGGTACCTAATACATTCTATGCTTTTACCATATTATCTTAGCACAATTTCATATAATCATAATTTATTTCCTTCCAGACATAAATAAGTAGTTGACCAAAGACAATATTCCTTTGCAATTGAATTACCTTATCTCCGAGTTTTATCCTAGGCAAGCTTGGCTTATCTATACCTATCAGTAGTGGACTATGTCTGGACTACTACAAAAAGTATAAAATTGATGCATTTACTAGCTTGGCTTGGTATTATGACCTTGAGATTTAAATCCTGTTTGTATATTACTTCCTAGTTGAATATAGTGGCTTTCCTAGCATATAATTCAAACAAAATAAAGCCTTAACCTACAAAAATACACGGATTTGAAATTACTCACATCTTAGCCAAATCACCTTCCTTCAATATGTAGTCATTTTCGCTAGGAATAGGGGAGAAGTGACATATGCAATTGTTTACTGAAACGCATGTTGAAAATGCAATGCCTTTCTTGGAATCCTTCTCTTTTTTGAATACTTTAGAAGTTTCTTCTAGTATGAGTTTGTCGCCAAATTCACATATCTCTCTGGCAGACGCTTCTGGCAAGCACTTTGCTATCACCTGTTCCAAGACACCTGTAAAACAAATTGTATTTTGAAGCTAAATTGAATATATGAATAACTTGGCATAGATAGCGACACCACATTGTCCGCATGGCGATGACACGCGTCCCCAGGTCCCACATTCGTAAATTGCAGGGAAATTTTGCGCCTAAGCTTATTTTTCAAAATGTAAGATTGTTACTATTTTACGATCACTTACGATTAACAATTTGTCCAGCTAGTTTATACTTGGTAACAACCAAGTCTTCCGCAATAGTTTTCTCAACTTCTTTATCGTCAGCCATTTCTCAAAATTATGTGGTTCTGGTTGTAGTCGGCTCAGAATTTTGCTTTTGATTGGGCGTTTAGGTTATGGTCACGTGACCGTGGCAACGAATGGGTATGATGGCGGGTAACTTTTAGTTTTTAAACTCTATTATAAAATGATTAATCCTTTGTTATTATATTACTTTACTAATAAAAAACATTATTTTTTCAATTATTAAAATGTATCTCAACTGGAAAAATGTCTATAGAATTGTTAAGGGTATTCAAAATAAATTTTTGTAGCTTTCTAGCTTTCAGCTTTCCGATCCAGGATAACTACAATTTTAAGCATAAGCTGGCAATAGTACCAAACCTCCTTGTATCAACCTTCTTTCTAAGTTTCTACCAACATTTATTGATAATTTGATTTACATAACAAATTAATTATATTTACATTCTGTAGGGCTTTACTCTTTACTACTCTTTGATAAGTACAGTACAGGCAGGACCTTGCAGTAATAACTTTTGTGGAATCTTACTGAGTACATAATTTTATTGTTGAAATGCTCAACTATTCTAGCTTCGACAGACAATCTATTAAAAAAAACTGGGTAAATATAAATAGCATTTTTTTAGGAGCTGTAAAATTTTGATAAAGTGTCAATTGTAACAACCTCCATTAGTTATTTTACTTATTTTTGTTCAGGAATGCAATAATAAGTAAAAAAACTTCGTCCTCCATTAGTTATTATTGCCTTTCCACTATATAACCTTTACCTATGGTCTTGCTAGTTGCTACTGTCAACTTCAACTGTCAATGTTTTTTTTTATTTACACAGTTTCGTCAAGGATTCTTGTTTCGAATGTCGGGGTGGAAAGTTCTAGAAGCGATTGATCTGTCAAAAAAAAAAAATTGAGTGTGATTTATTTTTTGACATTTTTCTTTGATTATTTTAATATATTTTATTTTATAATTATACATATTTAAGGTATAGTTTTTTTGTTAATTATAGTATAGTGGGAAGTGGTTTTACTAAAATGGAGGAGGATGATATTCCTCCTCGACCGCCAGACCCTCCGGATCCCGGTAAGGTTTCTATTTCTAATAATAAACGTCGACTTGAGCCTAGCTCTCAAGTGCCTACTAAAAAACCGTCATCATCTATTGATGATGTTCCTTCTATCGACACTCAATTTACGGATCCAGCGATGGTTGTGGGGGCTTTAAGTTACAATCTGACGCCGGCCCCTTTATTATCCATGTATCAAAAATTGATCAAGATGCAGGCTCTTCCATTAGACCCATTAAGTTTGGCCAGTTTTTAAAATCTAATAAAGTTACTGACATTTGTCGTGATGGCGTTAGGAAGGTTGGAAGAAACAGAATTTCGGTCCAATTTACTACTGCCGATGCGGTCAACAATTTTTTAGCCCTTCCACTTTTGGCTGCATACAAATACGCTGCAATTATTCCTACTTTCAGCATTACACGAATGGGTCTTATTAGACAAGTCCCTACGGACATCTCTATGACTGAATTTGTTCAGTCACTTGTTTTACCGACAGGTTGTGGCAATATATTAAAGGCGCGACGTCTCAATAGAAAAGTCTGTGACAGTTCTAATAATACTACTTGGGTCCCGACACAGACAGTTGTTGTCACCTTTCGTGGGCAAATGCTGCCTACGAAAGTATATTCCTACTACACAGCGTTACCAGTAGAATTGTATTATTTTCCCACCATTATTTGCCACTCATGTTGCAGATATGGTCACACAAAGGCTCAATGTCGTTCAAAGCCCAGGTGCTTTCGTTGTTCTAAGGAGCACTTTGGTGATACATGTGATATTGAAGAAACAGAATCTACGTGCTTACATTGTTCTGGTCGGCACTTTGCCACTAAAAACTCCTGCCCAGAATTTGCTAGGCAAAAGTCTATAAAAATGTCAATGTCACAAAACAATATTTCGTATATTGAGGCTTCTCAACAATTCCCGAGAGTTGATAGGTCGTACGCTGCGGTCACGCAAGAGGTCAGTAGACCTCGATCATCTTTATCACCTTTAACTCCATCTCAGTCCTCGTCTTCCTCTTTTTCTTACAGAAACACTAAATTCCTTCCACCTAAATCCAGAGCTCCGTTGGGTAACTCATATGATAGGGTTGCTCTTCAAAATATTGTATCAACACCTCCATCTCAGCTGCACAATGGTTGTGCAATTAATAACAGTTTGCAATCAGAAACAGGTCCCCAATGTGCCAATACGTTGGAATCCCTGATCACTCTTCTTCTCGAATTTATTCTTTCTAATTCTCAATCATTACCGTCCAACGTGGCATCTAAACTTATACATTTAGTTTCTCTTTCTTCCAGTAATGGAACAAACTCATCTCCTGCAATGGAATTGCCAAAGCATGCGTCGCAAGAAGCATGAACTTTTAGATCTTATTTCTCAATTTAATCCCTCAGTCATTGCTATCTCGGAGACTTGGTTGAAACCTGGTTCCCGATTTCGGGTGCCTGGTTTCTTCTGCCTGCGGGATGACAGGGCTGATGGGTATGCGGGTTGTGCTTTGCTCTTAAAGCGCGCTCTTTCTTATCTTCCTATAACCTTTCCCTCTCACCCTCCTAATATAAATATTGTTGGCGTGAGAACTGTAAATATCTCTTTTATTTCTTTGTATATTTCTCGCCCTCATTCATCCCTTATAGCCGATATCCAGTTGCTTCTTTCATCTGTATCGTCCCCAATGGTTGTGATGGGTGACTTTAACGCCCATCATACTCTTTGGGGTTCTGCGAACTCTGACTTATTTGGTCTTTCTCTTCTAGATTCCTTCTACGAAGTTGGTCTGTGTGTTATGAATAATGGTGCTCCTACTCGCAGGGTATATCCTTCCCAGAATCCTAAAAGTGCGGTCGATCTTACATTATGTTCGCCATCGCTTACCCCTCTTTTTTCATGGAGCATCTTGCCTCTAACTTTTGGTAGTGACCATTTCCCTATTTTGAGCACCCTTACTACCAGTGTAATTCCCTTTTGTAACTCTAATCCCTCTCTAAAATACAAACTATCTTCTGCTGATTGGCCCTCTTATTCGGCTACCCTTGATTCAAATTTACAAACTGTTGTTTTTGATCCCGTCGATGTTGATCCCTTAGAATCATATAACTCTTTCGTTGATGCTATTCTTTCATCTGCTTTGCTTCATATTCCTAAAAAGAAACCTTCCAAGTCTTTTAGGATTTCCCCCCCGTGGTGGGATTCTGAATGTACAGAAGCCGTTCGTGCTCGAAAAGAAGCTGAATTGTTATATAATTCGTGCATGAACGATCAAAATTTTTTCAACTTTCAAAATGCTTCTGCTCGTTTCAAAAGATTAGTTTTATCTAAGAAAAGACTTGGTTGGCAAAAGTTTTGTGAAAATCTATCTCCAAAAACACCATCTACTATAATCTGGAACCAAATTAGGCGCTTTAGAGGAGCAATGAATAGTACGGATGTGCCTTCCATTGACTCTTCATCTTGGCTGGAGGTATTTTCGGACAAACTAGCACCTAGTTTTGTTCCTTCAGATGATTTCCTACCTTCTCCGAGTTCTTTTCTCGTCTCTACTAATACATTCGATCGTTCCTTCTCCTTTGATGAATTGTCTTTGGTCCTAGGTAACTTGTCGGACTCTTCTCCTGGAATAGATGGCATCCCTTACTCATTTATCACTAAATCTTCCGTTCGCTCAAAACAAATGTTTCTAAACCTTATTAATTATTTTTTCGATTATGGTATTGTTCCACTACAATGGAAGTCTCAAATAATTATCCCTATCCTTAAGCCTGGTAAAGATCCTACGGATGGCAATAGCTACAGGCCGATTGCACTTTCCTCAGTCTTGTGCAAAATTACTGAACACTTGCTGAGAATCCGCTTAGAGTGGTTTGTAGAAAACAAATCAATTCTGGCGGATTCTCAGTTCGGGTTTAGAAAGGGTCTCAGCACAATGGACAATTTGTCCTTACTAACGGTAGACATTATAACAGCCTTTAAACAAAAAAAATATCTTACGGCTGCTTTCCTTGATGTGGTAGGTGCCTATGACAATGTCCAGCTTCCAATATTAAGAAATAAGCTTTGTCAGCTTGGTGTTGCTCCCAAGCTTATCCGCTTCATCTGCAACATTCTGATGGAACGTTCGGTAGTAGTAAGGTACCAAAACATTCTTCTTCCGCCTAAAACTGTCTGGTGTGGGTTACCCCAAGGTTCGGTCTTGAGTCCTCTGCTGTACAATATTTACACATATGACTTGGAGCAGAGCGTACAATGCTTCTGTTCCATAATTCAGTACGCAGATCTGCCTTTATGTGATCGATGATTCTATTGAGATTGCGTCAAATAAACTAAATTCTGCCTTATGTTACCTTAATTCCTGGATGTTAGATCATGGCCTCTCAGTGTCCTCATCTAAAAGTTCTTCTATGGTTTTTACAAAAAAAAGATTGATTCCTCCTGTTGATCTGTTTATCGGTGAGGATCTAATTCCCCAATCTAATAGCTCAAGATTTTTAGGCGTCGTTCTCGACAATAAATTTTCTGGCTCTTTCCATTTTGATTATGTTTCCAATAAAGCCGAACGCAACCTCAACATTCTCCGAGCTTTGTCAGGAGTATGGTGGGGTTCTCATCCCTATTCTCAAAAACTATTATATAATGCAATAATTCGTAGTCACTTGGATTATGGTTCTTTTCTTTTAAACTTGTGTAACAAATCTTGCCTAAATTCTCTTTCCAAAATTCAATCTAAGTGCCTTCGTATTATTTTAGGAGCAATGAAATCATCTCCAATTAATGCTATGCAGGTTGAAAGTGGAGAGCCCCCTTTAAATTTGCGTAGACAGTTTCTTGCAGACAGGTTTATTTTTAAACTTATTCAAAATTCTAGTCACCCTCTTATTCCTAAGTTAAATATTCTATTAGAACTTTTTCAAAATTCAAACCCTGACAAACTCCCTTTTATCCTAACTAGTTAGGTATATTAAATTTTCCAAAATTCCTTATTCGATTGTTCAATTCCCTTTAAATCCGCTATTTAGTATTGCGTATGAGGCGCTTATTTATCTGCCAAATATTATTTTAGATTTTGGTGTTGATAAATCGTCTCTCTCCCCTAATACAGAATTCTCTAATATTTTAGATAATAATTTTAAAGATTGGTTTACATTTTATACTGATGCATCAAAACAATCTGTAAATAGTAATGTCGGTGTAGCTGTATGGATCCCTTTTACCAGAATTTTTTTAAGCTATAAATGCCCTCCTCTTTCCTCAGTTTTTACTGGGGAAGCTTTAGCTATTCTCGAAGCTATATTGTACATAAAATCCCATGGTCTCAATAACTCAATTATCTTTTCGGATTCTAAAAGTTGTCTCCAGGCCATCTTATCCAACCCATTTCATTCCTCTTCCAAACCTGTAATCCTTAAAATTAGAGAATCCTTATATGATTGTCATTCTTCCAATATTCTCGTGGCTATAGCATGGATCCCTAGTCATGTTGGTATTCCTGGCAATGAGACTGTTGATTCCTGTGCTAAATCTGCGTCCCAAATTGGATCCCTTGAACTTTTCAAAATTTATTCCCATGATTTATGCCTCCTTCCTAAAACCATCCTTCAAAAGTCTTGGGCTCAGTATTGGGCTTCTTCAAAACATACAAAAGGCAGATTCTATGGTGAGGTCCAACCGGAGTTACCATCAGTTCCTTGGTTTTTTAAGTTTCGACATGCGAATAAATTAACTACGTCCACTATTTGTCGTCTCCGGTTGGGTCATTCATGCACTCCTGTCCACCTGGCCAAACTTAGGATTAGGGATAATTCATTGTGTGAATGTGGTCTAGACATAGGGTCTGCAGATCACATCTTTTTCAATTGCCCTGTTTATAGATTTTCCCTCTTCGACTTTCTCCCTTCTGATATCCCTCGTCCTGTTTCCTTAAAATGTCTCCTTTCCCGTATATTTAGTCCTAATATTGCTTTATGTTTATGTAAATATATAGCGTTTAATAAAATTAAATTGTAGATAGTTATGTAAGTTTGTGTTTTTTTTTTAGCTTAATAATTTTGTATTTAGTTATCTTATTTATTTATTTTCGTGTATATAATTATGTTATTCTGTTTAAAATAATCATCCTGAACAATTGTTTCTGATTTGTTTTGGTTTACCATTTATTTGGTTATTAGCATGGATCATGACACTTCTTGATTAATGACATTACGAGCCCCTCGACAAGACACTGGCAAAATATGTGACGTTTCACATGAGGCCATTCACGAAGAAGTCAAGTCAAGTCAAGTCAGTTTCGTCAAAATTTCGCAACTTTAGGGAAAAGTTTCAAATGAAATAATTGTATTGATTTACTTTGTTTAGGTAACCACAAGTAATGCGTGTAAAATGGAAACACAGACACTATTATTATCAGAGTTAAATGAAAAAGTTAAGTATGGAGATAGTCTTATTGGTAAGCTGGAGTCAGTGAGTAACATAGATGGGGTAATGAAATTACAAAGAAAAATAAGACAAGAAGTTGAATTCTTAAAAAAGGTACATTAATACTTAAATATATTCTTATATTTTGTAGTTTATTATTTGCAAATCAAAAGTACTTTTATTATGCATGCATGTATTCGTTACAGTTGCAAAGATCGAAAAAGGTTAAGGCTGAACAGTTATCATGTTCTAACCTCCGCCACTTAGGGGCAATGGTTGAATGTGCTTTACGTCCGGGGACAATCTCAGTTTGTAAAATTTTTCACATCACAGACGCAGCTAAACTGGTCATAGATATAATTAGTGAAGGAGGCAGAGTTTGGACCAAAGGTACATTTTTTGCTAAATATACTAGACCCATACAAATTAGTTTGTGTAATGTTTGCATGCAAGTAGTAGACACTTGTATTTCCTCTTTTTTATATTTTATTTAAATATTTATTGAATTTGAACCAGTTATTCCTGATTCTAACTCGTTTCACCACCCAAACAAACTCTTTATCTATATAATATTAATTAGATTTGGATTGTATATAAGTTGTAAAGGTGTTATTCAGTCTATGTCAACATAAAATAATAAAAAAATGTATTGTTATTTGACCATTTTTGTAATGAAACCCACAACTCTACATTAATTTATACCAGAGCCTCTTTGTTTCAAACACGATTAAATAAATCAGTTATTTCTTTCAGTAATTGCTAGAAATCCCAAGTCTTTATCAGCACTGAGTGCAGGCAACGCTTCATATGGAGCCAGATCTATTCGGGATCAAGCAGACGATTATCTGGAATGTGCTAAACTCTATCCGTGCATGTATCAACCACCAAAGGTATGTACAAAGTTTAAATAATGTTATTCTTTTTTATAGGGATCTGGATAGCTCTATGTCATAATGGGGTGGAAATCCTTCTTGTTTTTTGCTTGTGATAATAGGCAAATAACTAGGAAACAAATAGATTAGGAGATTTGTCAATTATTAAAATCTATCCCGATTGGTTATTTTCAAGCTTTAGCTAACATAGGTCAAATTTCTCCATTACTATTGATCCTAAATGTAAATTTCACTATTTTTATAGCTTACTGAAGAAAAGGTATAGAAAACTGTTGAATTTAACAAAAACATTATAATTATGTATTCTGTTTATGGACAGTATCATGGTTTTAGGTGAGCTGGTATTAAAATCACTATAGATTTAATTTTTTCTTGTGCATTTAAAAGACATTACTGGTTTTAATGACCTAAATTATATTATTTTACAGGTTATATTTGAGTTTATGAGTGGTATAGAAGAGAATTTAGCAAATAAATTGAAAGCAACTGGTATCATAGTGAAAGGGGAAATTTTTCCCGACTCCAATAATTACAATGAAGATGGTGACTCTTGGGATAGTGAGTCCAATGGTGATGAAGAATGTCCTCATGAAATGAGGTATGATTAAATAAAATAATTTTTAATTTAACTGTCTGTATAAGGTAGTCCCTTTCTTCTCCGAATATCGATCGACCGAAAATCATAATCCCAAACAAGTTACTATAATCATCACTTTCCATAATGTTCGCGTATACGAAATCCTATATTAACTAATCGTCTTTACCTATAGGTAAAAAGAAACAAACAAGTATTATAATACTTGTTTGTCATAAAATGGGGTACTATAATTATTACATAAATATACTATTTTTTCTTGCTATAAAGTCACATGTCCTAAAATAAAATATTAGGGCGAAAGTCAGAAACAGTTGGTTAGGTTAGGTTAGTATGGTGACCACAATGCCAGAAACATTTTTTTATGTAAAACTAGAATATAGTATTTATGTTTTTTAAATATTATAGACTGTGGTGGTTATAGCAAAAAAAATTAGGTCATGTTATGTTTAGGGATTTAGGTTTTCGGACAAGTGATATTATATGACATGAATTTAAGGCTAGCTACCATTCGGACATATGATGATTAGGACACAAAATGTTATGACACCTTAGATTATGGATAAAAAAATTATGAGACTAAATAGAGAACCTCTGTATAACACTTAATTTTAAAATACACAATTTAAAAAAGGAAATTTAAACATTCAATATTATTATCTTAGTTTTTATATTTCCTTTTCTACATTGAGGAAGCCCTGAAGAGCCTTTCTGGCTTATCATGGCATGTTGTTTTTTTTTTAAGTTGACAGGTTTTGGGAAAAAGGTATTTATTTAAAACCTCCACATTAAAAACATAAATCATCATCATCATAACAGCCCATTAACGTCCCACTGCAGGGACGGGCCTCCTCACGTGACGTAGGGTTCCTTGGCCTACTAATACCACGCTGGCCAGACGGATTGGTATAGGGTTTAATTTCAAGTTTTCCTTCTTTTTATTTCGTAAAGATAGTAGTTACGGTTATTCCCTTAGTCGGTTTTTACGACACCCATGGGATGAGATGGGGTGGTAACATATTGTATTCTTACTCCGTCACCACACGGATAAGAAACATAAATAATCAACATTAAATATTTTCAGCCATAAATCATCACTGCCGGACGCATCACAATGTATTGAAGAACATCCTGAGATCAATATCCTGAACTTAGACGTGACCACTATGATGGCTCTTGTAAGCAATATGACAAATGGCTCCTGCAACTATGTGTTCAAACAAGAAGTACTCACTCAACAATGTGAATGGGAGGCTGATAGACCTGTTAAACCTATATTGGAAAGATTATTTAAAGGTGATTTTTTAAAAATATAAACGCACACATTCACACAACGCCATCTAGTCCCAAACTAAGCAAAGCTTGTACTATGGGTACTAGACAACGGAAAAACATACTTAAATATATCTGTATTTTTTTATAAATACATACATATTATACATAGAAAACACCCAGACCAATGCAAACAATCGTGTTCATGCACACAAAGATTTGCATTGACCGGGAATCGAACCCGAGACCTCTGCGTAGCAGTTATGATATAATATAACCACAGAGGTCGTCAGTTATGTTTTTTTAAATAATTTGTGGGGGTAAATGGGAATATGTTTTTACTCTAGCTCTAGCCTTAGCCACTCTCAATATATAGGCTTGGATGTAATTACTTTGCAAAAATGTTCTAGGGAACCTGAAGTATTAACAATAAACATTAAAAGTAATGATGGTTTGACGTGGAATAGGAACAATTAAATAATATTACTTTATGTCGTAAAAACCGACTAAGGGCTATCCGTCAATATTATCTTTACGAAATAAAAAGAAGGAAAACTTGAAATTAAACCCTATACCAATCTGTCTGGCCAGTGTGGTATTAGTAGGCCAAGTATCCTTCCATCAGGGAAGGAGGCCCGTCCCTGCAGTGGGACATTAAAGGGCTGTTATGATGATGTGTTAGTAGTAGGAACCCTGATAGGTTTCTGAATTAAAAAGTTAAGTAATGTAATTTTATTAAAAATCAATGTCACAACTATTTATAACTTGATTAATGTATTATTTAGACAAGACACTAGTATGCTGCAACACAGCATGGGATGACTTTGAAAAAATTGTAAAAACATTGGGAGGACCGATGGAGACAAAAAGAACTGAAGAACTTAAACAAATTGTTACAGTATACCCAGATGATTATGGAGGTATGCCATTCTTTTTCCTATTAATGAATGAGGTTTCTGGGTTGTGTAAAAAAAATATTTGTCTTAATGTCTGCTGACTCTTTGGGTTCATTAAATGAAATGCATACAAGACTTTTCTTTCTAATAAAAAAATTGTTTTAGTATCATATACATAGCCTAATCATTCTTATAGTAAAATTAGTAGTTTTCTTAGATTTTATTAGATATATTTGTTTACAGGCGAAGATGATTATCCTAGGAAAAATTTGAAAGTAAGGGGCCATGTTCGGTTACGTTCTAAAATTATCTTCAATTTTGGTCATAGAATAAAAGCTCTGACTGTATCCGCAAATGAGGGGTTTGTCAGGGCTGCCATGCAACAGGTAAGATTTGTTATTATTCACATATATTGTGGCGCACATATTTTAACACAAGGCACTTTACTAAGCAGTTACAAAAAAAAGTACATTGGTTTAGGAAATATGAACATTTTAACTTGTTTTAATCTCTTTTTGTCATAAAATCTGTTGAAATTAGTGGAGTCTTATATATAATTAAATATAATTCATAAAGTATGAATTGATTCATCAGAGAGAATACAAGTCTTTCTTTTTACAGGGTATAACTTATGCTGCATTTGTTCATGAATCCAGAGCACTCACTGAAGGCAAGGAACCTACTGCAACTAAGATTGTATTATGATATTTATTAACCAAACCTGAACAGATTCTGAGATATTGGGTCTTTAGTGAGAGAATAGTCTCTTGAAGTAGTTGCTTGTGGACGTTTTGAGAAGACTTCTGTGATTGTCTTTGCCCAGCTGTACTAATAATAGATCAAAAGATGTGGTGAAATGACAATAGCCGGATCCACACCAAACGATCCATCTTGGATCGGCGATCCCGCGATCCTCGATCCATCGTGGGCGCTTCTGCTGCGCAGTTTGGATCGCGCGAGGCAAGTCCACATCAAATGCTCCTGTGGAGCGCGCTCCTGCCGCGCGCGATCGGATCGCGCTGGATTGTTTGGTGTGGATCCGGCTTATAAGCAGAATTTATGTACTCATAGATTCAGTATAATATATTTTTACTTAATTTTAATTGTTTTTAATGAAAATATTATTTTTCACCTGGTAATATGTGTATAAAACTGCCTTAATTTTAAAATATTTTATTATTTAAATTGTTTGTTGCTTGTTATGCTGAATAATATTATGTATGATATATTTTGGTGACCATAGTCAATTTGTGAGGGGATGGGAATTGTCACAACTTTATAATAAAGATTGTGAGCTTTTTTTATTTTAAAAACAGTATTTAAAAGATTAAATAAATAAATATTGATCTGTGATAAATACTTTACCTTTACAGAAATTTGTGTTTTATTTAAAGTTTACCTGGAATATTTTATTAACTAACCTGTAGAGTTCAATATCCCAACTAGTGATGTGCCTAGTGGCAATATTTCCATTCCCAACAATATTGCCAATGTTGCCACTGCCGGTAAAATACCAATATTCCCAGCAATATTGCCAATGTTGCCGCTCAAAATACCACTATTTTATTTTACTACTGTAGTTGAAATCATGATTTTTCAATTATATATGTGTAGAATATCTTTCATAAAATATTAATTAATATATTTAATACTAATAATATACTCAACACGCATGCCGTGCAAACAAATCGAACATTTATTTTTTATCTCTTTCGCGGGGACGCTCAGTGAGGGGTTGGGGACGCATACCCGTCAGCATGGAGCGGGGGCGGGGGACAGGGACAGTATCTTCCGATATCTCGGAGAGTGCACACGTCTATTTCGTGCGTAAGCTAACTGATAAAATGAGACCGCGGAGCAATATTATGTTACATTTCATTACCAGCACGGAAATTATTAAAGATAAATATACATGTTCTCGTCCACATTACCGCAGTGTCTGAAGACAAAGGTCTTTGACCAATGTGTGTTGCCAGCGATGACATACGGAGCTGAAACGTGGTCGCTGACTATGGGCCTTCTCAGAAGGCTTACCGTCGCTCAGAGGGCAATGGAGAGAGCTATGTTTATTTATTTAAACTTAGGAACTCCAACAAAGGAAACACTGTACATGCAATATTCTATGAGATTAAAAATATAGTAATGTGCTCCTTCAATTATAGGAGAACACATCATGAGCACATCATCATTTTAAAATGTTGCTATAATTAAATTACATAAATTATTAAGTATTAAAAGTATTGGTAGTGTGTATACAGAAATAATTAAAATAAAATAAAATAAAAACCTTAAAACTAAGTCTACAAATCAAAAACAAAGATAACACAACATTCAAAACATATACAATGGGGTTAACAAATAAATAAGAACCAATTTAAAATAGGTAATTACATTAATGAAAGGTTACTTTTAAGTACCAAACAATAACCACTAACTATAACAATAGTAGTAGGAACTAAACGCTGCTCTCCGAACCAATCTGCAAATGTGCACATATCAACTTTTTAAACTTTTCAAAACCGTTGGCAAAGATGTCTATATCTGCCGAGGTACCCGATATACGGTTATATGTCGAAACAAGTCTAGCAACTGGAGCGTGCTTACCCAGGTTAGTGCGATGGCTGGGAGCCACAAATAGGTTACGCTGATTACGCGGTGGTCTTGAGGGAACATTAATGTTAAACTTGGATAACAACTCCGGACACTCGATAACGTAATTAAATAATTTATACAGAAACATCAAATCCGCAATAGTTCTACGTGATTCAAGAGAGATTAAATTAAATTTAAGGAGTCTATCGCTATAAGAATTAACAGTCTGTGATATTCCAGTTCTGTATGATAAATTACGTAGTAGTTTTCTTTGTGTTCCTTCAAGTCTATCTATATGTGTCTGGTAAGATGGATTCCATACTGAACTACAGTACTCTAATTTGCTGCGGACTAGACTGTTGTATAGCAGTAAAGTGGTTGATGGGTTTTTGAACTCTTTGGAATTCCTCAATATGAATCCAAGTGTTCTATTAGCCGTAGCAAGCGTTTCATCCATATGTTCTATGAAGCGTAGATTAGTGTCTATGTGGACTCCAAGGTCACGAACAACTGTCAATTCAGAGAGGTTACAGTATTTTATTTTGTAAATAGAAGGGAACTTATGTTTCTTGCGTGTGAATTTGATGTGATTGCATTTTTCACAGTTTAGGTGCATTTTATTTTGTTCGCACCATATGCTCAGATTATCAATGTCTGATTGGAGTGCCTGTACGTCAGACACACTGCGTATTATACGACAGAGCTTTAAATCGTCGGCAAAAAGAAAAGGTTTTGAGTTAACGGCTATATCTGATATATCATTTATAAACAAATTAAAGAAAAACGGGCCCAGAATAGAACCCTGTGGTACACCCGAAGACGCAATAAACACCGATGATTCCGTTCCATCAACGACAACTGAAGATGGTCTTGAGTCTAAATATGACGCGCACCAACTTAGCGCATTCTGCGTTATCCCAAAAGAGTGTATTTACCTAACAGTATCTTATGACTGACTTTGTCAAAAGCACGTGTAAAGTCAGTATATATAGCATCGACTTGTAAGCCCTCGTCAACGGCAGCTGATATATAAGACACAAAACTCACAAGGTATATCGTATTAGTGGATCTCTTTGTAACGAAGCCATGTTGATTAGCAGATAAGTAGTTCTGGACGTGATGGAAAAATATTTTATACAGTAGCGATTCAAAGACCTTTGAGAGAGTGGAAAGAATAGAAATAGGTCGATAATTAGATACGTCCTCACGCTTACCCTTTTTAAATATGGGTACGATCCTCGCTTTTTTCCATTCAGTTGGAAAAGTGCCCGTGGTGAGAGATACATTATAAATCGCGGTTAGGGGTCCAGATATTGATTTAGCGCAGCGAGACCAGAATATAGGGGGTATATTATCAGGTCCGGCTCCCTTAGATAAATCGAGCCTGGTAAGATTTCTTTCCACATCTGATTGAGATATTGAAATGGGACCAAGTTCAGACATTTTCAGTGTCCCCACACTGAGAGATAAAGACACAGCGTCAGGACAAGTTGGATCAAAAACTGAGGCAAATTGTTCAGCAAACAAATCCGATATGTCTTCGGACCTTTCAGCTACTTTGCTGTTTAGTGTCATGCGAGTAGGGTAGGAAGAGCTAGACCTACGTAGGTTTTTTATATGTGTCCAGAAAGACTTAGGGTTTTTTTTTATTGAGTTTTCTATGTTTGAAATGTATCTAGCATAGCAATGTTTTATCTGTAAACTACATTCCCTTCTTAAATAACCGAATTCTATAAATGTTGGGAGTATCCCTGCGTGATCGTATCAGAAACGAACGCAGGAGAACTAAAGTGACCGACATAGCGCTCAGGATTTCCGGCGGTGGGCAGGGCACATAGCGCGGAGAACTAAAAGCCGTTGGGGCAGCAAAGTTCTGAAATGGCGACCGCGCAACGGAAGGCGCAGGGTGGGGAGACCCCTCACACGGTGGACCGACGACCTGGTTAGGACGACGGGAAGCCGATGGATGAGGGAGGCACAAGACCGCGTAGAGTGGAAACTTTTGGAGGAGGCCTATGTCCAGGAGTGGACGTCTATAGGCTGATATGGATGGATGGATGGATGGATATACGTGTAAATATTGTGATACAGTGTACAAGAATAAAAATGCCACAAAATTGCACGGCCCATAATTAAGTGCAATAAAGAGCCGATCGAAATGAAAAACTTCTTTGATAAAAAAGCAGTAGACAATGTACCCTAAGGCTCTATTGGTTCTACCAGTGCTAGGGTAGTGCCACACTTGCCCTTGGTGAGCGATTTTATTCAGTTTACTAAGATTGTATAAAAAATTTGTCTGCTACGTGTGCATGTAAGAAAAAGTCTGCGATAGTTGAACACTTGTTGAAGTCTGGCTGGACCTAACCACTGGATAGAATTACACAACCCAAAGGTCTTATCCACTGAGCGTCACTATTACTCCAGGATAGTATGTGAAGCGGTTGAAATAAAAAAAACAACGTAATTTCAACCGGGAGGACGGATAAAGATTATCTACTACATGAAATCCAGTCATCAGCAAGTGTAAACATCATCACAGTGTTGCCACTCAAAACCGGGAGACGTCATTAGTGTAGTGTGTCGAAATACCTACAATACGGCGAATACTCAAATTGTCAACAAAGTGAGGGTAGATTCTATTCCCCGCACTTCACAAGGACGACGCTCCGCTGACACCAGTCCCTCCGCGACCACAGCCCTTGCAAGTCGGCCGAAACGTCGGAGTAAAGGTATTTATCTTACTAGTATCTAGGCTAATTAGTATATACCACGAGTAAGACCCGTTTAAAATAGTATTAACCCCCTTACTCATAAACGCCTCTTAAATTTTAGTCAATTGATTGATAATTAGCTTAAACTCTTACGTTGTTTGGTATAAGGTTGGTTTTCGTAATAAAAATCTCGCTAAACAGTGATTAAATTTAAGAAGCTTTTATGAGTAAGGGGGTGTGTATACAAATCGCGATAGTTTAAAATCTATCATCTAAGAAGAGTCTGTTATTGACAGAAATAGATTTTTTTTTTGTTGAGGACGAGTAGTTTGTCTCTGACGACAGTTACTATAGTGTGACCACAGGAGCTGTGCACCCCCTGAGGTATGCGCGGCGAGGTGGGGGACGAAGAAAAAATAGGTGTCCGTTATGGTAGAGTACACGTGATAGTTCTGATAGAAAGGGAACTTTTCTTTTGAAAAATTCTTTATGTAAAAATAATGCGTGAAATGCTGACTGAATTAGTGTAGGTAAATGCTTTATGCGAATTCACAGTGGAATAAGTCAAAAATCCATGCTAATTTATATTCAGTGTACCAGTACAGATAATATGCTCACAAGTGATTTGAATATCTCGAGAACTACAAAACATAGGTACAGTAATTCTGTTAATACAGTAGCACCCTGAAATAACGCCAGTGTAACACTTTATTTCAATACAAAATTCAATATTATCGGAGATATTAACGGTTCTTAGGCGCCGGGCTGGAGTTATTTCATTACTCTATAATATTAAAACTACAACAACTATTTTTTTTAAATGTAGGTACAGTCTGTCTATAAAGTCCTAACAAAAAATTAGGGCGCCACTGTGCTACACGTAGCAACCCTATTTAGTCCGACAAAATAGTTTTCAAAACAATTATGTTCAAATAACACTACACCATTAGAGCACTTACAATACTAGGGCATTTCTTGTAGGTAAGCCTATTGCATTTAAAGTTTTGCTATCATCTGCATCTCAGTTCTAGCTATCATCTGCAATTTTCTGAGGGTTGGAACTCGAAATTTTACAAAAGTTATGTAAATTGAACATTTGATCTACAATAAATTTAGGCATAACTAGAAACAAAATACAGGTAGAAGAAGAAAAATGTTATATACCTCTTTTTACTGTAGAACATAATTGTATTTTGTGGGGGAGAGCAGAAATATAGAAACATACATTTCTTTCTTTGGCCGGCCTTGCCTGTGTTTACCAGGAGTTTCAAGCTTTTCATTATTTTTAAATCTGTTATTTTTAAATTTAATAATTCTAATGGAATGGAAAGAATAACTACAATACCTAACTAAAATTTATTCAGTGTTAAATATTAACCAACAAGATATCATTTAACATGGATTCACTAAGAGCTAAATGATATAAAATTTAATAAAATATTGCAATTAATTATTTTTTGTAGACAGACCAGTCGATGCGAAAGTGACATAGTTTAGTTATCAATATCAACCGTAATATAGACATAAAGCAATTAATTCAAATTCAAATTGGGATAAATCTTGACTGAATTATACTAATGCAACTGATAATGTATCAACAGAAATGGTCGTACTACGATTTTTCTTACTTACAATGAATATCTAACCTAAAAATGTGCTATGTACACTCTGTCTATAAAGTCCTGAAAATAAATGAGGCCGCCACTGTGCTACACGTAGCAACCCTATTTAGTATGAGAAAATAGTTTTCATACTAGTAATTTATTGAAATAAAATAAGTAATTTTGAAACACATATCTAATACTCAAGTAAGAAATTCACACAACTCATAATGAGATAATTCATTTCATTGGTTGAAACCCTAAGTGATTGAGAAATTTGAATAATTGTTATAACATGACCTTTATAGAAGTAAAGTATCGTTAGCCCTTTAAACATTTTAGATGACGATGTTTTATTTCTGTTTTATATGCACTATAGTCAAGCCATTTTAAATTTTGACTGTTGTTTTGAGCCATAGAATGCAACATAATTTAGACTAATCGTTGACTCCAAATTATAACCCATAACGTAATTTTTTACTTCTGCAAAACAATTATGTTCTATGGTTTTAATTTTAGTGCTGCTACTATATGGCTGCTGCCACATGTATACCAAACTAAACTATAAATAATAATCGATTATCGATTAATCGCTTGTTATCTAAATCGATAAATCTCTTAATCGATTTCATACACCAACCCTAAACTACATGGGTCAAAATTCACCTATTAGAATGGTATGGGTATTAGAATAAATTAACGGATTGAATCAGAGTAATAAAAACGCATGTACACAGTTAACAAGGAGATTTATTCATCGCTTTCATCATAGGATTTTTTAGATATTCGATGTTGAGATAACTTTCGTTGCCACCTTCATCGTCATCACTAAAGCTTTCTTTGCTGCTGCTATTATCGTCAGTATTTGCCTCTTCTCTTGTAGTATTCTGATCCGAGCTTCTCGACGCAATGGCAACTGTTTTTCCAAGTTTCAGCTGTGATGCAGCTGAAGGCCCTTTTTAGAAATTGCCAACATTTTTGTGACCTGCGGGAACATAAATAGTTACTTGTTAGTGATGATTTTATAAAATATTCTGTTATTTTATATATCAATTAAAACTATACTAATCATCATAACAACCCATTAATGTCCCACTGCAGGGACGGGCCTCCTCCCGTGACGGAGGGATACTTGGCCTACTAATACCACGCTGGCCAGACGTATTAGTATAGGGTTTTATTTCAAGTTTTCCTTCTTTTTATGTCATAAAGATAACATGTCACGGATAGTCCCTTAGTCGGTTTTTACGACACCCATGGGATGAGATGGGGTGGTGACATATTGTATTCTTACTCCGTCACTACACGGAAACTACTGATTTACTAACTATACTAATATTATTATTAAAAAAGATTTGATTATTGGTTTATTTGGAGGGGCGTATAGGGGGTAAAGAGGAGTAGAATGGGAAAATAGAAAAATTATTTTAACTATTGTATACAGTTAATAATAAGAAAAAATACTATACAAAAGAATATGCTTATACAGGTTACCTTGTATGAAGAGTGATAAATAATGTCTTAGTTCTTCAGGCAAATCTCGATTTTTATATTACTAGGGCATTTCTTGTAGGTAAAGCCTATTGCATTTAAAATTTTGCGTAGAACTTCAAGACTACAATTAAAATCCATCTCACTTCTAGCTATCACCTGCAGCTGTTATCTGAGGGTTGGAGCCTGGAATTTAACAAAAGTTATGTTGATTGAACATTTGATTATACTTAAAATAAATTTAGGCATAGGTACCTAGACACAAAATACACGCAAAAAATGGGATGGAAAGAATAACTGCAATACCTAACTAAAATGTATTCAGTGTTAAATATTAACCAACAAAATATCATTTAACATGGAATTACTAAGAACTAAATAATAAAATATTGCAATTAATTATTTATTGTCGACAGACCAGTTGATGCGAAAGTGACATCCTTATTTTAGTTATCAACCGTAATGTAGACATAAAGCAATTAATTAATTCAACTTCAAAATTGGGAGAATTTCACTGGACGCCATGACGAGAGGTTGAGCTGTCATTTATATATTTTTTACAAATTGATTTTTCGAAGATTTTGTGATGCAGAAGAGATGCAGTTTTGTTTTGCAAGATCGTCGTCAGTAAATTAATATGAATAATTATGCAAGTGATTGGTGAATAGCTGGTGGCATTGTGGTCCGGGTGTTCCTGTCTCCGTTGTACGCGTTCCCGTGAAGTTCTCAAGAAAGACAATGAAAAGTGAAGCATCGACTTTTTAATGTTGTTTTTTATATGTCAATTTTATACATACTTACTTTTACTTATACTGAATGTAATATCTCTCACTTGACACTGGCAATATATGTAACTATGTTCATGAGGCCATTAATAAAGAAATACAATACAACTTCAAAATTGGGATACATCTTGACTGAATTATCCTAATGCAACTGATAATGTATCAACAGAAAAGGTCGTACTACAATATTTCTTACTTTCAATGACAATCTTACCTAAAAATATGCTATGTACGCAATGCCTGTTTTTGGTCTTTAAATCTCAAATGGAGTGAATTTATTACTTGAGACAGATTACAAAACACAGTGACACGATTACATACCCATCAAAGTTGCAGTTCGCCCATAAACATCAGCCAAATCACATATAATTTGAACAGCTTCGTGCTCCGACAAACATCACATTATAACCTTAAAAATCACTTCCCGCGTGCCACTTTGATTTGCTTTACTCATTGTTTATGTTGTTCTTCGTAAGTCAGTATTAGTTTATTGTAGATTAATAACATAATAAAAATCCCAAAATGAAAATCGTTCCGCAACTTCTACTCGATGACAGCTCATGTACAAGTCTATTTTGAATTTCAGTGTTGCCAGACACATGAACAATTTAGTTCCTCAAACTTTAATTTCTTGACTTTATAGACAACCTATACACAATGCCTGTTTTTGGTCTCTAGATCTCAAATGGAGTGAATTTATTACTTGAGACAGATTACGAAAAACAGTAACACGATTACATACCCATCAAAGTTGCAGTTCGCCCATAAACATCATCCAAATCGCATAAAAGTTGACCAGAATCGTGCTCCGCTAAACATCGCCTTATAACTTTAAAAACCACTTCCCGCGTGCCACTTTGATTTACTCTACTCATTGTTTACATTGTTCTTCGTAAGTCAGTATTAGTTTATTGTAGATTAATGAACTAATAAAAATGACGACTTTATAGACATGTCTGTAATATATTACACTTATAGGTTGTCTATAAAGTCAAGAAATTAAAGTTTGAGGAACTAAATTGTTCATGTGTCTGGCAACACTGAAATTCAAAATAGACTTGTACATGAGCTGTCATCGAGTAGAAGTTGCGGAACGATTTTCATTTTGGGATTTTTATTATGTTATTAATCTACAATAAACTAATACTGACTTACGAAGAACAACATAAACAATGAGTAAAGCAAATCAAAGTGGCACGCGGGAAGTGATTTTTAAGGTTATAATGTGATGTTTGTCGGAGCACGAAGCTGTTCAAATTATATGTGATTTGGCTGATGTATAAGGGCGAACTGCAACTTTGATGGGTATGTAATCGTGTCACTGTGTTTTGTAATCTGTCTCAAGTAATAAATTCACTCCATTTGAGATTTAGAGACCAAAAACAGGCATTGCGTACATAGCATATTTTTAGGTAAGATTGTCATTGAAAGTAAGAAATATTGTAGTACGACCTTTTCTGTTGATACATTATCAGTTGCATTAGGATAATTCAGTCAAGATGTATCCCAATTTTGAAGTTGAATTAATTAATTGCTTTATGTCTACATTACGGTTGATAACTAAAATAAGGATGTCACTTTCGCATCAACTGGTCTGTCGAATATAAATAATTAATTGCAATATTTTATTATTTAGTTTTTAGTAATTCCATGTTAAATGATATCTTGTTGGTTAATATTTAACACTGAATACATTTTAGTTAGGTATTGCAGTTATTCTTTCCATCCCATTTTTTGCGTGTATTTTGTGTCTAGGTACCTATGCCTAAATTTATTTTAAGTATAATCAAATGTTCAATCAACATAACTTTTGTTAAATTCCAGGCTCCAACCCTCAGATAACAGCTGCAGGTGATAGCTAGAACTGAGATGGATTTTAATTGTAGTCTTGAAGTTCTACGCAAAATTTTAAATGCAATAGGCTGCCTATAAGAAATGCCCTAATAATATAAAAATCGATTTGCCTGAAGAACTAAGAAAAGACATTATTTATCACTCTTCATACAAGGTAACCTGTATAAGCATATTCTTTTATATAGTAATTTTTCTTATTATTAACTGTATACAATAGTTACAATAATATTTTATAGCCTATTTTTCCATTCTACTCCTCTTTACCCCCTATACGCCCCTCCAAATAAACCAATAATCAAATCTTTTTTAATAATAATATTAGTATAGTTAGTAAATCAGTAGTTTCCGTGTAGTGACGGAGTAAGAATACAATATGTCATCACCCCATCTCATCCCATGGGTGTCGTAAAAACCGACTAAGGGACTATCCGTGACATGACATGTTATCTTTATAACATAAAAAGAAGGAAAACTTGAAATAAAACCCTATACTAATACGTCTGGCCAGCGTGGTATTAGTAGGCCAAGTATCCCTCCGTCACGGGAGGAGGCCCGTCCCTGCAGTGGGACATTAATGGGCTGTTATGATGATTAGTATAGTTTTAATTGATATATAAAATAACAGAATATTTTATAAAATCATCACTACAACAACAAGTAACTATTTATGTTCCCGCAGGTCACAAAATGTTGGCAATTTCTAAAAAGGGCCTTCAGCAGCATCACAGCTGAAACTTGGAAAAACGAGAAGCTCGGATCAGAATACTACAAGAGAAGACGCAAATACTGACGATAATAGCAGCAGCAAAGAAAGCTTTAGTGATGACGATGAAGGTGGCAACGAAAGTTCAACATCGAATATCTAAAAAATCCTATGATGAAAGCGATGAATAAATCTCCTTGTTAACTGTGTACATGCGTTTTTATTACTCTGATTCAATCCGTTAATTTATTCTAATACCCATACCATTCTAATAGGTGAATTTTGACCCAAGCTGCCTTATTACAAAATACGGTCTAACTATAAACCACGATTTATTACGTCACAAAACCACTGTTTTTGAAATTTGTTATTGCAAAATCAGTCTTAATGCTAAAACGTTAAAACTGATTTTGTATTAACGGATACAAAATCATAAATTTGTTGATACAAAATCAGTTTTAACAGTTTAGCGTTAAGTAGTTTAGGGTTGGTGTAAAAATCGATTAAGAGATTTATCGATTTAGATAACAAGCGATTAATCGATAATCGATTATTATTTATAGTTTAGTTTTTTAAGTTTGGTATACATGTGGCAGCAGCCATATAGTAGCAGCACTAAAATTAAAACCATAGAACATAATTGTTTTGCAGAAGTAAAAAATTACGTTATGTCTCATAATTCTTACACTAAATTATGTTACATTCTATGGCTCAAAACAACTGTCAAAATTTAAAATGGCTTGAGTATAGTGCATATAAAACAGAAATAAAACATCGTCATCTAAAATGTTTAAAGGGCTAACACTACTTTACTTCTTTAAAGGTCATGTTATAACAATTAATCAAATTTCTCAATCACTTAGGGTTTCAACCAATGAAATGAATTATCTCATTATGAGTTGTGTGAATTTCTTACTTGAGTATTAGATATAATGTGTTTCAAAATTACTTATTTTATTTCAATAAATTACTAGTATGAAAACTATTTTCTCAGACTAAATAGGGTTGCTACGTGTAGCACAGTGGCGGCCTCATTTATTTTCAGGACTTTATAGACAGAGTGTACTTAGTTGATCACAATGTAACCCAAATATACTCATATTTTTTTTTAAATATGCAGTTGATAAATAAATAAGAACTCACCCCTTACTCATAAACGCCTCTTAAATTTAATCATTGTTTAGCGAGATTATTATTTGTAAAATCAAACTTATACTAAACAAAACCGTAAGAATTTAAGGTAATCAATTAATTTAATTTTGCCGTTTATGAGTAAGGGGGTAATCTGTATAAAGTAATTCCTAGGAATACTGTAGTGTTAACGATTTCTAATTCCTCATCGTTAATCTTAACAATTGGATTTTTTTTATTTTTATTTATGCAGAGTTTTTTGGCATAGTAACCAACTCGATATAGCTCTTGTGTATGCTACCATAACGGACACCTACCTGCTGTCACGAGTTTTGACGGCAGTGTCATAACAATTCAAACATTATATTTTTCTTTAAGAATTTCATGTTCTTAGAGTATTTGATACATTCCGCTAGATGTCTTTTTTCTCAAAGTTACATTATAAAAACACAAATAATGTTCCTATTTACGCTTAAAACTATACAACAATGTAAATACTTTCTTGGAGTTTTTAAAAAAACTGCCTTTTAATAGAAAACTGCTACAGCCGCTCGTGCAGCGACCAGTACCAGCCAAATAACTTAAGTATATTGCGTCAGATGTCGCTAGTAGCTACATCATAGACTGTTTATTCTATACCAGTATTTATCATGTACTCTATATGTCCACCCCCCTCTCGCCGCGCGCATACCTCAGGAGGTGCACAGCTCCTGTGGTCACACTATACTTTACGCGTTCTGGGGTGGGGCGGATGGCCCTCAACCAAAAACAGGAATAGTTATTCACGAACGTATACTATAACAGGACAGCGCACTGCCAAAAAACAAACGAGCCGAAAGAGAAGTTTAGAGTCGTAGTGCGTCCTTTTCTATAGGCCGACGGTTTCACTCCACGAACGTATACTATAATATGTCATTTTCTAGTAGGGTATGCATAAAATATAATTTTCTCGGAAAGTCTGCCATGATATTTTTCTTTAATTATGTAGGGATGCTCTACAATGCTGTAAAATAGATTGTCAGTGCGGATAGGTACTACTGCTGCCGACGACTGTAGGTGTGATTTAGTTTTAGTTATTGGATGGGATTGCCAAAGGAAATAAAACAAGAAATTATTGACAGAACTTTATTAACAACTAGCTATTTTATAAATGATTATTAATAAACAGGTCAAGTGCGAGTCCAACTATCGCACGATGGGATGATACTGAAGTGACCTACCTATCTTAAATTATATAATTGCATTATTGTAATACCTTTTTATTTAGTACGAGCTGTAAACCGCGACTTCGTTCACGAAAAAAATGTACAAAAGTTAACCATTTTTTATTTTGCGGAACCCTATAAAAAGGCCTATGACGAGTTCAGTTCGATCATGTCTTTTACTTCCAAGTAACTATTACATATCTTTTTTATTAATGAAAGTAATGATTTTAGGTTATTAATTTTACTATTCCGCCTTTTCAAACGGTGAGATAGAATTTTGATATCCCTTTTTAATTTCTTTTTTCGAGGTGATGATACTAAGTCATAAGTTTGAATAGATTTTTCCAATTTTTGTTGTATTTTCTGCTTTTTCTCAGGAGGTTCCGAATGTTCCGATGTAGAAGGTTGAAATAATGTTATGTTACTAAGAACATTAATAGTCTTCTCAGCAGCAAAAACCTAAAACAATAAATTAGATAAAGTGACTTTAAATAAAAAAAGAATTAATCAATTTACAAAGTATTTTATAATTATATTATTTTTGACGCAGTTTAATGCGGAACGAAACATGAATGATAGGCTGTTAGATCTTGTGTTTTCGAATGGCCAAATCAAGGTAAACTTGTGTCATGATCCCTTGGCATTACCGGTCGACATACATCATAAACCACTAATAATCACCGCTGATTTTCCTGAAATACATAGATGTGTTGAGAATCACGTTGTCAAGTACGATTTTCATCGAGGTAATTACACTGCAATTAACTCTGCTCTGGGTACAATGGATTGGTATGCGGTATTGTCTCATGGGCCATTGGACCAAGCTGTTGGCATATTTTACGATAAATTATACGAACTAAGAGACCTGTACATACCGTTAAAATCTATTAAAAAATCCTCGCACCCACCCTGGTATAATAGTGCATTAATAAAGTTATTAAAAGAGAAACACAAGTACCATAAAAAATACAAAAAGTACAATAATCTGTCCGATTATCACTCATTTTCTATCTTACGAATTCGGGCTAGGAGTCTGGAGCAGCAGTGTTTTAAATCCTACATGACAAACATCGAGTCAGCGATCGTAAATAACCCAAGGGTGTTTTGGAGGTTTGTTAAGAGTAAGAAAAACAACAATACAATACCCAACACTTTATACTATATGGGGAACACAGCCGACACTGGGGAAAGTATTACCGAGACATTCGCTACTTTCTTCCAATCAACCTTTCAGCCACCTAGCCCGGGTTCTAGTGACTTGGGTGGTATCGGGAGCATTGATTCATTTAATTCTGTAAACCTGAGCAATGTTTCAGTATGTTCTAACTTGGTACTTAGACTTCTCATGGAGCTTGATCCAAATAAATCTGGAGGACCGGATATGATACCGCCTATCTTTCTAATTAGCTGCGCTCAAACCCTAGTAGCACCGGTCAGCCTATTATTTTCACGGTCTCTGCGGGAAGGTATAGTGCCTTCCGTGTGGAAAACTGCATTTATAACCCCTGTCTTTAAAAAAGGTGACAAAACGGATATTGAAAACTACCGGCCTATATCTAAATTGTGCCTATTATCTAAAATTCTAGAACGACTCGTATACTCGGAGGTGTATTCTGCGTTGAGATGTTTTTTTGGCAGTGAACAACACGGCTTCTTAAAAAATCGGTCCACTACATCGAATCTTGTTTTGTCAAATGAAATTATCACAGCTGGGCTGGTATGGAGGCACGGTGCCAGGTGGACGTTATATACACCGATTACCAGAAATGTTTCGATCGTATAAATCATCAAATACTTATTCAGAAGCTTTTATATGCTGGTATACATGGGGATTTACTTCGATGGTTTTCATCGTATATAGATAATCGAATGCAGGCTGTTGTGTTGCGTGGGTACACGTCCACATGGCACTGTGTCCCATCTGGCGTCCCACAGGGCTCAATTTTGGGTCCCTTATTATTTGCTATTTTTATATCTGACATTAAAGATTCATTTAAGCACTCTTGCGTTATTCTATATGCTGATGATATGAAGATTCTGAAAACTGTGAGCGCTTTATCTGACGTTAGGGAACTGCAATCAGACCTTGACAGATTTGTCTCATACTGTAGGTCCAATAAACTACAGTTGAACATCTCTAAGTGCTCCCAAATTACGTATACACGTCAGAAAAACATCATCAGCTCAAGCTATCTAATAGACGGCCATAAACTTGATAAAACTAATACAATTAGGGACCTAGGCGTTATTCACGATAATAAATTAATCTTCGATAACCATGTCGACTCTATTGTTGGCAAAGCCAACAAGGCATTAGGGTTCATTATAAGAACCTGCAAAGACTTCAGCACCATTAAACCAATAAAAGTCCTTTATTGTTCTTTCGTGCGCAGTCACCTCGAGTACGCTTCTCAGGTGTGGAATCCTCAGTACGAAATATATAGGTCACGTATAGAATCGGTTCAGAGGAAATTTTTACGTTACCTTGACTTTAGAGCAGGACATTTCTCCATTGACTATGAGGAACGTTGTAAAAGGTACCATTTCCTGCCATTACATACAAGGCGAGATATTGCTGATATCAGTTTCCTGGCGGCCATTGCGAATGGATCCATTGATTGCCCAGATTTGCTTAACAGGGTAACGATCAGAACTAATACAGCTAACCTCAGAACGCGTCCTATATTACATGTACCTACTACCAGTACTAATTATAGACGTAATACTTTCTGTGTACGTAGTGTAATTTCTTTTAATACTTTGCCTTCACACTTGGAACTGGACCTATTTAATACAAGTGTTCAAAAAATGAGGGAAATTATTAGTAAGCAATATTTTTAAGGGGAGGTTAGTACTTAGTTTATTTTTTATTGGTTAAGATAATATTTTTTTTTTGTTTGCATTGTTTTGTGTTTGCATGTTTGTTTTTAGTTTGGTTTGTTTCTTTTAAATCTTATTACTTGTACGCTAATTTGTTTTTTAATATGTGGAAGCTTGTAATTAGCAATAGACAACAACCATATTTATTAATGTTTAATAGTATAATTAGACTGTAAGCTTTCTGTAAAATATATAAATAAATAAATAAATAAATAAATATTATATTGTTTTCTGAATAAAGAAAAAGTTTTGAGCTTTTGAACCAGCGCTAAAATTTCACCGTAATAATAATAAATAATAATAAAATAATATTTCACCGTAATAATCAACTTTTTATGAAGAAAATGTGGTTCCTGCTTACCTTTGGAAATACCGGCGGCATTGCGTTGTTTTTCAAACGTTTTTTTGACTCGCTGACAAAGACTTCATTTTTAAAATGCAAGTTGCATACAACTCACGTTTTAGTTAATTTGCCAGGTATAACTTCTTTCCACTTCTCTGCTACAGACTCATTCTTAGGAATCCTGTACAACAATAAAATTTACATGAAGTAAAAGTATAATATTATCCTTTTTTGCGCGATAGTGTGGTCACTCTACTTCAAACTAACGCTAAATCTTAATAACTGACTTACCTATGGAAAGATACGCCACAACCTGGATACCATTCTGTTTTGCAACCATTCACGCAACAAAAGTGCACTATTTTTACACGAAATACGTCAAAATAACACAAAATCGCAATATGTGCCGACCGAAAGGTTTTAGGTTAGCCTGGCGTAGGGGAGGTGGACCTAAAACGGGTACCCCGCCTAAAACTTAAGTTTTTTTTTGTAAATAAAAATAATAATAATTGCATTGCATCCTTTGAGATGCACTACAATAGTTTTTGCACTTGGCAGGGACCATCTCTGGGTGTATCATATTGTGCGTTCAGAGATGGTATCTGCCCTGCCCATTACCAGATTAAATATCTCTTAAAGGGCCTCTTTGTCTTGGCTTCGGCCCGATGTATGCCTTCCAAAGAACCGACCCGAGTATTATGGACAAGAGAAACATAATAATAATGCATTTATTTGTCAGAATATGGTTACAGAGATATTAGGTATAACAAATATTGTTATACCTAATATCTCTGTAGCGCCTTGATATTCTGCTGTTTTCAGCGTACAAATATTTGAAAACATTTAGCCTTATTTAAATTAATTGGAAATATAATTAAAGGTACATGTCAAATATTGAAACAAATTATCGTCAGTAGTAAGTCATATAGATTTGTCATGAAGAAAGTCTTTAGTACAATAATAGCATTTTTCAATAAGTAATAGAAATAATTTATTTTTGAAGGTGGTCAGATTCAGACATTTGTAAAAATCAGGTAACTTGTTATAAATACGGATTGACATGCAATACACATTGTTAGAAAATAGGTTGATTCTTTGTTTTGGTACATTTAGTTTATAAATTCTACGACTAGCTCTGGTTACCACGTCATTGTGTTTTTCAAATAAATATCAATTTTTATGTACAAATATACAGGTTTCAAATATGTATATATAAAGATGGCAGTGGCAGGATCTTTAGTTTTTTTAAATAATGGTACACAACTATCGAGAGGCTCTGATCCACAAATTGACCTAACACATTTTTTCTGTGCTTGAAAGGCTCTAGTAAACTCTACGGAATTACCCCATATCACAATGCCGTAGCGCAGTACAGATGATACATAACCATGGTAAGCCAGCAATGCTGCGTCTGCGCCTGCCACACTGAATAGTCTATGTAGTACATACACAAACCTGTGAATTCTCGAGCATAAATCGTCGATGTGCGCTTTCCAGTTGCAATGCCTCTCCACCACTATGTTTTATGTTTTTGTTGAAATTATAAAGATAATGTTTATGTTTGTTCTTATTTTAGGTTCTTTCTTAATTACATTTTTGAAAAGTAAAAACAGAAGTTCTAATTTTTTTTCTAAGACATTTTTATTGTACTTCTCCCTTAGCGTACCCGTTTTAGGCCCACCTCCCCTATTGTTTTTGTCTAACGACAAATTTTGAAAGAGGTAATTCTACAAAAAGTATCAATGAGCTTATTTTTATTATATGTTTCGCCTATGCACATCTACATAAGTGTAAAAAATGTATCAATTTATAGACATATTTTATTGGTCAATATTAATTAAAACGTACTATTTCCGATTTTGAGAAATGTACCATTCTACCACAACAGTTTTTATTTTACACTGGCATACTTGCTAGACAAGGACGCATTACGACTTCAGTCCTCTCACTTGGCTCGTTTTTCTACTTTTACAATTGATAGCGGAAAAGTAACCATATGTCTATCAACTTAGAGATCAAATTTGTAATCAAAAGAAATAGTAGTAAGCGATCCAGTTATAGTATACGTCCGTGTAGTTATTATTTGGATTGTCAATTTAGTTCAATTTTGAATACCAAAGAGAAGAAGACAAGATGATATTAAGTCTCAGATCTTCTCTTTGGTATTCAAAATTGAGTGACACTGACAGCTGACATTGAAGTTGTGTTGTTTATATTTATTATTATTTATGTTATTTGTACGTTGTGTGTTTGATTTGATTTAAAATAATTGGTGATTTGTGTATTGGTGTATATAGTATGTTCTAACAATTATTAAGAAGATCATGGCTCTAATGGATAACGAAGGCTTCGATTCATTGTTTGTTGCTGATAATGTAGGGTTTTTAGATGACTGTTTTGATAATTCTTTTGTATTACAAAGTTCTTTGCAAATTGTTAAAGATAATATTGGTGATATAAAAGATTGTTCTAAGCAAAAAAGTCAGAAGAACACATCTAAAGTCAGTGGATACTCACAAAATACTACTTTACAGTTAGATTTAAATAATGTGTCACAGATAAGTAAACCAAATTTTACTAATAGAAGACTAAAGGATTGGGGATTACCTCCTGAAATTTCAAGAAAGTATGAAGAAAGGGGTATCACAGACATGTTTGAGTGGCAAGTTGAGTGCTTGTCTAACCCAAGAGTATTGTATGAATGTCGTAATCTGGTATACTCTGCTCCCACATCAGCTGGGAAAACTTTAGTAGCTGAAATACTAACTGTTAAGACTATATTGGAACGTCAAAAGAAAGTTATTATAATTCTACCCTTTGTGTCAATAGTAAGGGAAAAAATGTTTTATTTCCAAGACATTTTGACAAGTTCTGGAATTAGAGTAGAGGGTTTCATGGGATCTCAGTCACCTCCCGGTGGATTGCAGTCAGTTCATATTGCTATTTGTACTATTGAAAAAGCCAACAGTCTTGTAAACAAACTCCTTGATGAAGGCTCTATAGCTGATTTAGGAGCCATAATAGTTGATGAGTTGCATCTTCTAGGGGATCCTAGCCGAGGATATATATTAGAACTATTACTCACTAAAATTAAATATGTCACATCTAAATCAGATGAAATACAAATACAAATAGTTGGTATGTCAGCAACCTTACCTAATTTGGAAATGCTTGCTAATTGGTTGAATGCTGAATTATTTATCACACAATTTCGGCCTATACCCTTGGATGAATATTGTCTAGTTGGTAGTAAACTTTACAATAAAGATGGCAATGCTATTGCTAATATAAATTCCTCATTGAATATAGAAGGTGACAGTGTGTTGAATATTTGTTTAGATACTATAAAAGATGGATGCTCAGTACTTATATTTTGTATGACTAAAAATTGGTGTGAAAGTTTGGCTCAGTCAGTTGCCTCTTCTTTTTATAAATTAGGATGTGAAAACGGCAAGGCAGGTGCTATTTTGAGATCACAACTGAAACCTGAAGCTATATCAGAGATACTGGAACAATTAAAGAACTGCCCTGTAGGCTTAGATCAAGTTTTAAAGAAAACAATTTGTTTTGGTGTTGCATACCACCATGCTGGACTTACATTTGATGAAAGGGATATTGTTGAGGGTGGCTTTAAATCTGGAGCGATAAGAGTACTTATTGCTACTTCTACATTAAGTTCAGGGGTTAATTTACCTGCAAGAAAAGTGATCATCAGATCACCAGTGTTTCAGAAACATCCAATCAATATCTTAACTTATAAACAAATGATTGGCAGAGCCGGCAGAATGGGTAAAGATTTGAAAGGTGAAAGTATACTTATATGTACAGAAGCAGAGAAGAAAATTGGTTTTGAATTAATGATGGGTAATCTAGATCCAGTCAAAAGCTGCATTGAAACAGAAGATAAATATATGAGAGCTGTTTTAGAAATGATAGCTAGTCAAGTTGTGTCAACAAAGGAACAGTTAGATTTATATACAAAATGTACTTTGTTGTACAATCAGAAGAATGTATCATCAACACAAAGTTTTCTTTTGGAAAATACTTTAGAAGAATTAAGGAATTATGAATTCGTAAGAGTACAAACTGAAGAGAATGAAGAACATTATGTAGCAACACCTTTAGGGAAAGCATGTCTTGCTTCATCAATGGCACCAAATGATGGCTTGTCATTATTCTGTGAACTGCAGAAAGCTCGCCAGTGTATGGTCTTAGAAACAGACCTGCATCTCATTTATTTGGTAACACCATACAGTGTGAGTAGCCAGTGGGGCAATATAGATTGGTTGCACTTATTGACACTTTGGGAGTCATTAACCAAAGCTATGAAGCGAGTAGGAGAGTTGGTTGGCGTACAAGAGAGCTTTATTATACGCTGTTTAAGAGGCAATAACAAGTCCAGTAATATTCAAAATAAACTGAATATTCATAAAAGGTAAAAAAAGTTTACAGTATGTTTTTAAAAAACAGTTTTACAGCCTTTGTCTGGTTTAATAAAATCACAACATGTTATTTTAAGGTTCTATACAGCTTTGGCTCTGCAAGATCTTGTAAATGAAGTTCCATTAGCCGAAGTATCTGCAAAGTTTCAATGCGCGCGTGGTTTTTTGCAGAGTTTACAGCAAGGTGCGGCGACGTTTGCGGGTGAGCGATTAATTTTTGTAATTAAATTCTTTGTTAATTATGTTGTAATATTATTACTACTTACTTATTATTATTGTTCAGTAACTGGAATTATAAATGATACCTAATACCTGTATTTAATTTCTGGGTAAGACATATATTAATGGTGTCCCACAAGGTTGTATTCTTGGACAAGAATGCCAATGGTCATGAAAGTCACTTAATTGTTTTAATATTTAAAAAAAAATACTTTTTTAGGAATGGTTACAGCGTTTTGTCGCCAACTAGGCTGGAAAAATATGGAAATGTTAATATCACAATTTCAAGATAGATTACATTTTGGAATTCATTCTGAACTATTAGAATTAATGAAGCTGCCATCTCTAAATGGCATGAGAGCTAGGACTCTCTTTGATTCCGGCTTCGAATCTATTTCAAGCATTGCATCTGCAGATGTAGGTACTATAGAAAATATTCTTCATAAATCAGTACCATTCCAAAGTGAGAAAGCAAGAGAGGGTGATGAAAATGATGACACAAGAAAACGAAATAAAATGAAAAGTGTTTGGATAACTGGTCATTGTGGTATGACTACTAAAGAAGCCGCTGAGAATTTAATACGTGAAGCTAGAAAACTTCTTTCACTCGAAATTGGTGTTGCTGAAATTAAGTGGGATAATAAAACTGCAAATTGTAATACTACTACTACGGACATCGAGGAAACTTCTCTCAAAGAAGTGCACGATGAAAAATGCGATCTAATAGATAACTCACAATGTGATACAGAAATTACAGTTCAATCAAATAAAAGCAAAGATAAGAAACGAATTAATGTCTCACGCAGTACTTTACAATCAATGATAAACAATGAAAAGCTAAATGATACAGGTGTGAAAAACGTTAAAAGTGAGGCACATAATGAAAACTGTAATCATATTAAAATTATTTCTGATGAGGAAGCTACCGCAGACTCGACAGAAGTAGTTCAAAGTAATTCAACAAAAGATGTACCTAAAATTGTAACTGTTAATTCAAATTTAACGGATAAAGATGAAATTATATGGGATTCTTTGAATATTACTGATGCTGCTTTAGATAATATAACAAAAATACGAATGTCTGCCAAAATGCTTTCACCAAATATAAGTTTTGGTGAATTTGAAAAGTCTTTAATATCAGAACCTTATATCGAGACCGTAAATAGTTCTAAACAATCAACTAAAGATATAAGTCTATTTTCTTCTGAAGGCGATAATTCGAGCTTGTTTGAAGAAAGTTTGCCTGTTGATCTTATACCTAGTAAATTACTTGACAAAGACCCAACTACGTTAGTAAAACAAAATGATACTCTAGACTATGCTGTTTTAAATTCAAATACGTTTCTAAATGCTTTTAAAAACACTTTGATCGAGGCTGAAGATTCTGAGGAAGACGAAGATTTCAAATTAGTTTACGAAGAAGATAAAGTAGTAGAACCAACACAAATAGTATTAGTACGTAATGAAGTGGTTGATTTAACAAAAAGTAAAGCCAATATTCCTGGTAAACGTAGAAAAACAAGCAATAAAGAATTGCAACCAAATGTGAAGAAAAAAAAGACGCATGATATTTTAGATGTGCCTAACAATAGGTCAAATCATAACAAAAATAATAAATCATGTTTTAAAATGAATAGCCCTTTGTCTAAAGAGTTTACTATTGAATTTAATAAATACAAAATAAATTGTTTTGTCCTAAGAGCCAATGATATAACTGATAATTTGAATATGATTGAAGAAGTACAATCTGTCTCTATTTATTTTAATTTAAACAAATATACTAGCTTGCTGAATGAAGTAATTGGGAGTGACGTAGTCAACAATAAAATTAATTCGAAAGTAAAAAAGGTTACCAAAGAAGAAACGCCTATTTTAGGAATGTCATTATATATAACCAATAATATTTGTGTGTATATTGATTTTACATCTATTGAAGATATGCGTATAATAAAAAATAGATTAGGATGTTGGTTTAAAAAGAATATATTAATAAAAGTATTGTGTTCCAAAACTGCAAATGCGAATGTGAAGCGATGGCTTGGCGTGAACTTGTCAAATTGTTTTGATATATCTCTGATTGACTGGATTATAAATAGTAGCGAGAAAGAATCGAAAATCGACTATTTGGTAAGTATCTGCTTTATAACACATTTAATTTTTCCTCTATAAGACGCGAATTTTTAGCTGACGGTAGTGTCAGCATCAAAAGTGAATTAGTACACCCATTATTACAGTATTAATAAACAACGTAGCATGTACAATTCGGTTAACTATACTTTGTTTTTACCATCTTATACACCAGACTATCAAAAGTAGTTGAAGAACTTTATAGGAATATATAATGAGGTTCAATAATTTCAGCCTACACCAAGGGAACAAGTCACGAATTTGTATTTATGTATGTTTATTCAACAAATTAAATATAAAATATTTGCAGATCAAAAAATATTCCGGAATAGATCTAACAACAACTTACTTTAAAGTAAGCAACGAACAAAAAAGGTTCAAGAATTTAGAAACAGTAGAATCGATGTGTATAAAAGCATGGAGTATTTGGACAATCGCAGAATTACAACAGAAATGTACTATGGAATACCGTAACTTATCACAATATCTGATAGGTAAGCTATATGTTTTAAATACCGATTGTGATTAAGGCACGATAATAGTGGTCTAATCCAGTGCATCATTGCCATTCGCAGCGCCATGCGATTTTAGCGCTTCTGATAGCTTTAGTGTAATCTCCTACCTGAAAACGGGCAGTAAGAAGTTGGTCTTCTGTTGCCACGGTGACTTGATGGATTGGTATAGGGTTAAGTCAAGTTTTCCTTCTTTTTATCGCCGTGATAATTTATGTAAACTTACCCAAAATCGGCTTTTACGACTCCCATAAGAAGAGATCTGGGGGTGTCACCATGTTATCACACGGATACAATTATATTATTATTATTATCATCATCATTTCTGCAAAGAGACGTCCACACCTGGGCTCCTCCAAATATTTCCACATTTATCGTATTTCATATTATTATTATAAAAATATTAAAAAAAACTTACCAGATATCGAAAGTCAAGTGTCCAAGATACTAGCGAACTGTGAATATTACGGTATAATAGTTGACAAGGATCTCGCGTCACAGCTGTTGATTGATATAAAAAATTCACAAGAAACACTCCAGAAGAAAGCGTACAAACTTTGTGGACATCATTTCAACTTTAACTCGTCGAGGGATGTTGCCAAGGTCTGTACATAATATTGGATATATTATTATATGACCTATTTATTATATTATATCTTATTTTTAGGCATAATGTTGAAAGATTAGTTAGATTTAGGTCACAGATTATTGCAAAGCAATGTTTTAACATGAAAAATGTACGAGTTTGTCATAAAGCCATTTCGTGCAAATATTGTCAATACAACAGGACAATAAGGTTTATGAGGATACTGTACTTTAATGTGGAAAACATTTGAAATTATGTGTATATCGATGTTGCGTTACAGTAGATTATGGCTTCCGTTTATCTATTTCCGTATTTTTTTCTTTTTACTTAACAAACATCTATTTAACAGACACAACATCCAAACTCATGACAATAATTAATGGATCGCAAAGAATATTCCTGCATGGGTTTCCAACCCGCGACCTCGTGGACGTCAGCCCCTATCGCGACCACCGGGCCACCGAAGCGCTTAATTCAGTATTACCGTCGATATAATATTTTATTTTATTTATTAGGTATAGAAACGGATGACAGATTAACAAATTAAAACAATATTGTACAACAACTAAACATATGTAATAGATAAAACATTTTACAGTTGCTAGGAATATACAATGGGCGCAAAGTAAGTACGAAGAAAAGTGTGCTAACATCCCACAACAGTCAGATGTCAAGTATTGTTATTTATTGGAGGAAACTTAATTGTATATTGACGAAAACTTTGTATCCTCTCACGGAGAAGGCCTGTATATACAGCGAAGGAAATAGGTTAGTATTTATATATGTGTGTGTGTGTGTGTATATTTATTTATTTATTTCATAACAAAAGTATATTTGTGTCGAAATATATGCATCATTTATAAATTATACATTAGTTACACATTATGTTATAAAAATATTTAAAAATACATGCACACATCAATCATTAATATATGTGTCAGTCATTGAAATAGATCTACATAGGAGGGTTAAATTTTAGGGCATTAATTTTAACACAAGATAAAGCATAATATAGGAACTTTTTGTTCTTATGTTATAGCCTATCTAAAAAAATACCTATTCTTTTAGAATATTGATCATTTCAATTTTCATTTGTTTTAACTATAGCTGCAAAACTTCTGAAATATTTCATAACTTTGGGAATGTTTCAACTGTGAAAAATAAACATGAAGTTGTAAATTATATTATCTTTAGCTGTGTGGTGTGCAATGTGCATATTAAGTATTCGACAGGAATGATTTGGAATTTTTCCCGCTAGCAACTATAGTTTTAACTTCATAATGTAATAAGTTTGTAATAAATTTTATTCGAAGGAGTGCAGTATAATATTATAAGTATGACGTATTACTTTTCATTTTATGGTTCATCCGTTACTAAAATAAAACCATGATGGTAAAGTTATTCCTTATCTTGTGTTAAATTTCTACACCACTCTAATATTCGGTATGTAAAGATTTTATTTTGGTATTTTTTTTATATTTTTATTTTAAAGGTTTATTAATTATAAACAACTAATTTGAGTAATTTTGCTTTCCTACTTATAGTTTATTTGTAGTAAACAGCCAAAGTAAGCAATTCGACCGCATGTATGACGTCATAGATGCGGTCGAATTGCTTACTTTGGCTGTTTACTGCAGATGGGCTATAGGTGGGAGGGCAAAAATGCTCAAATTAGTTGTTTTAGTTATTGAGCAATGAAAGCAGAAACAAACTTCTGTTGAGCCGGGCGACATGATGTCATTTAGACGTCAAATGAAAAACAAAGTAATTTATGTAATAATTGTAAAAATAAACACAATCTTGCGTTTTTTTGCGCTAAAAATATGATTTTATTACTTATCGATCTAAAATCTCTAAATGGTTTTGGATTCGACATAAGTTAACTTTTACTTTACATACCGTGTACTTTTTTCTCGTCTAAGAGTTCTGTGGGTAAGAGTGATTAATTGATTGGTTCTGTACAGTTTACTTGAATTGAGGGTTACCCTTGTGACTTTGATTACTTAAGGCTATAATTAAGGTTTTGTACGTGTGCAGAGGAGGAATAATACATTCAGACACCACCTTACGCATAGGTACTCCTCTATTAGGTTTTAAAAAAAATATAGATTTCTTTTTTCGTCGTTAGATGGATGAATTTGGCACGATGGTTAATTCTAATTGGTATTTTTTTTTTCAAAATGTTTCTATTACTTACTTAAATCAAGTATTTTGAAGAAAATAATAATTCTATTACCAATGTATTTTATTTTCATTCAACGAAAGTTTGAAATGATTTTTTAAAGACGAGTATTGACTAGAGGTAGAGATAATCTATACTAATATTATAAAGAGGTAAAGTTTGTGTGTTTGTGACGTTGCAGGGATCTACTAAACCGATTTTAAAAATTCTTTCTGTGTTGAATAGTCCATTTATCGGGGAGTGGCATAGGGCTATATATTATCACGCTATGACTAATAGGAGTGAAGCAGTAATGAAATATGTTGAAAAAACGGGCGCGTTTTTTTCGCCGCCCAACGAAGTGGGCACGGGTTAGCTATAGTGTGACCACAGGAGCTGTGCACCTCCTGAGGTATGCGCGCGGCGAGAGGGGGGTGGACATATAGAGTACATGATAAATACTGGTAAAGAATAAACAGTCTATGATGTAGCTCCTAGCGACATCTGACGCATTAAACTTAAGTTATTTGGCTGGTACTGGTCGCTGCACGAGCGGCTGTAGCAGTTTTCTATTAAAAGACAGTTTTTTTAAAAACTCCAAGAAAGTATTTACATTGTTGTATACTTTTAAGCGTAAATAGGAACATTATTTGTGTTTTTATAATGTAACTTTGAGAAAAATGACATCTAGCGGAATGTATCAAATACTCTAAGAACATGAAATTCTTAAAGAAAAATATAATGTTTGAATTGTTATGACACTGCCGTCAAAACTCGTGACAGCAGGTAGGTGTCCGTTATGATAGCATACACAAGAGCTATATCGAGTTGGTTACTATGCCAAAAACCTTTGTATAAATAAAAATAAAAATAAATCCAATTGTTAAGATTAATGATGAGGAATTAGAAATCGTTAACACTACAGTATTCCTAGGAATTACTTTATACAGATTGCCCCCTTACTCATAAACGCCTTTTAAATTTAAGTTAATTGATTACCTTAAATTCTTACGGTTTTGTTTAGTATAAGTTTGATTTTACAAGTAATAATCTCGCTAAACAGTGATTAAATTTAAGAGGCGTTTATGAGTAAGGGGTGAGTTCTTATTTATCACCTGCATATTTTTAATAAAATATGAGTATATTTGGGTTACATTGTGATCAACTAAGTAAGTGTAATATATTACAGATATGTCTTTAGAGTCGTCAAATTTGTGATTGTTATTAGTTCATTAATCTACAATAAACTAATACTGACTTACGAAGAACAATGTAAACAATGAGTAGAGTAAATCAAAGTGGCACGCGGGAAGTGATTATTAAAGTTATAAGGCGATGTTTAGCGGAGCACGATTCTGGTCAACTTTTATGCGATTTGGATGATGTTTATGGGCGAACTGCAACTTTGATGGGTACTTAATCGTGTTACTGTTTTTCGTAATCTGTCTCAAGTAATAAATTCACTCCATTTGAGATCTAGAGACCAAAAACAGGCATTGTGTACATAGCAATTTTTAGGTTAGATATTCATTGTAAGTAAGAAAAATCGTAGTACGACCATTTCTGTTGATACGTTATCAGTTGCATTAGTATAATTCAGTCAAGATTTATCCCAAGTTGAATTTGAATTAATTGTTATGTCTATAATACGGTTGATATTGATAACTAAACTATGTCACTTTCGCATCGACTCTCTGTCTGTCTACAAAAAATAATTAATTGCAATATTTTATTAAATTTTATATCATTTAGCTCTTAGTGAATCCATGTTAAATTATATCTTGTTGGTTAATATTTAACACTGAATAAATTTTAGATAGGTATTGTAGTTATTCTTTCCATTCCATTAGAATTATTAAATTTAAAAATAACAGATTTAAAAATAATGATAAGCTTGAAACTCCTGGTAAACACAGGCAAGGCCGGCCAAAGAAAGAAATGTATTTTTCTATATTTCTGCTCTTCCCCACAAAATACAATTATGTTCTACAGTAAAAAAGAGGTATATAACATTTTTCTTCTTTTACCTGTATTTTGTTTCTAGTTATGCCTAAATTTATTGTAAGTATAATCAAATGTTCAATTTACATAACTTTAGTAAAATTTCGAGTTCCAACCCTCAGAAAATTGCAGATGATAGCTAGAACTGAGATGGATTTTAAATGTAGTCTTGAAGTTCTACGCAAAACTTTAAATGCACTATGCTTACCTACAATGAATGCCCTAGTATTATAAGTGCTTTAATAGTGTAGTGTTATTTGAACATAATTGTTTTGAAAACTATTTTGTCAGACTAAATAGGGTTGCTACGTGTAGCACAGTGGTGCCCTAATTTTTTGTCAGTACTTTATAAACAGACTGTACCTACATTTAAAAAAAATAGTTGTTGTAGTTTTAATATTATAGCGTAATGAAATAACTCCAGCCCGGCCCCTAAGAACCGTTAATATCTCCGATAATATTGAATTTTGTATTGAAATAAAGTGTTACACAGGCGTTATTTCAGGGTTACATTTCTACTGTATTAACATAATTACTGTACCTATGTTTTGTAGTTCTCAAGATATTCAAATCACTTGTGAGCATATTATCTGTACCAGTACTATGAACATAAATTAACATGGATTTTTGACATATTCCACTGTGAATTCGCATAAAGCATTTACCTACACTATTTCAGTCAGAATTTCACGCATTATTTTTACATAAAGAATTTTTCAAAAGAAAAGTTCCCTTTTATCAGAACTATCACGTGTACGCTACCATAACGGACACCTATTTTTTCTTCGTCCCCCACCTCGCCGCGCATACCTCAGGGGGTGCACAGCTCCTGTGGTCACACTATAGTAGTAGATATATTTAGTACTTATTGATGAACTTGGATGAACACAACTAATAGTTTAATGCAACACTGAGCTGCATATACATCATAGTTTCGTAGTAGGTTTAGGCCATTGGTCATAGTGACAGACACGGACTTAACGTTAATCGGGGTTTAGTTGGCTTACTCTCTAACTACTACAAGTATCCACGTATCTCGTTGTGTTTTGATTTTTACTTACATTTATTGTTACTTATTTGAAGATCTCGGTGGATGGCGTAGTGGTGGTCTAGGATTTGATTCCCGATAACTGCAAATCTTTGTGTGAATTAATGTTTGCATTGGTCTGGGTGTTTTTTGTATGAATTCTGTGTATTTATTTACAAGAACCGAATTTTTAAGTTGTATTTTGTCTAATATCTATAGTGTAAACTCCGCTTAGTTTGGGACTAGATGGCGTTGTGCGATGAATATTATTGTAAGTCGCTATATAACGTCGATTGATTGGTAAAGGGGTTGTTTGTTAGGTTTTCCTTCTTTTGTATTCGTAGAGATATAAAATCTCCAAAGTTTACCACAGTAGAGATAAATACGGTAGGGACACTATGTGTTAATAGATCCATAATAGCAGAAAATATTGTTCTTCCCACTCTTTAGTGTGCTTCAAGTAAAAACTCTATAACGAAAATTAATAAAAACCTTTTTAATAGTAACAAACAAGTTTAGGGTGATGCGTAGACAGATTTAATTAAACTAAGAGCTCACTACATTTTTTTCTCTCCACAGAATAAATCCTTCATACACAATGTTTACATGCACAGGCCGCATAAGTATGCATGAACCAAACTTGCAAAACGTTCCGCGGACTTTCTCTATACCCATAGACTACTTATCTATGGAAAGCATAAAGTCCAACGATGTTGTAGAGTTTAACTGTAGGAATATATTTAGAGCTTCTCAAGGGTATATACTTGTGTCAGCTGATTATTGCCAGTTAGAAATGAGGATATTGACACATTTGAGTAAAGATCGAGTTCTAATGAATATTATGAAGTCTAATGAAGATGTTTTTAAGTCGATCGCTGCTTCTTGGAATAATGTGCGTGAAGATGAGGTGAGATATGATTTTTTTATAGATTGATATTGTTTTGGGAGTTATTCTTTTTTACATTCCTGCACGACGGAACATGCCATGTGCCCTTACAAACGCGGGGTCCTTACAAACACATATTTTCGGGTACAAAGAACATGGAGACTCAGTAGAATAACTTGTGGATCGCATAAAGAATTGAGAACCGACAGCCGTTGTAAGCCGCATAAAGGTTCGGAAAGCGCAGGGTGGGGGATTTTCTCACATGGTGGACCGACGACCTAGTTAGGACGGCGGGAGTCCGATGGATGAGGGAGGCACAGGACCGCACAGGGTGGGAATAACTGGAGGAGGCCTATGTCCAGCAGTCGTCGATTGGCTGATATGATGATGATGATAAATAATTATCCAGCGTAGGATTAGAACCCACTACCCCGTGCAGGGCAGCCCCTTTGCCACCGAGGCTCTTAATTTATAGCAAAGTACAAGACGTATAAATAAGTAATTATTTAATGAAATATTTCCTTTCACAGATAGATGATGATTTACGACAGAAAGCTAAGCAGCTCTGCTACGGTATAATATATGGTATGGGCAACAAAACGTTAGGTCAACACCTCGAAGTGACGGAAGTTGAAGCAGCCATGTTCATGGACTCATTCTATAAGACTTATCCCTCTGTGAAGAATTTTACGCAATCGATAGTTGAGGATTGTAGGAAGAATGGTTTTGTGGAAACTATTACGCATAGAAGAAGATATTTGGCTGATATTAAGAGTAGCAATTCAGCTAAAAGAAGTAAGTTTCTTGTTTTGCTTTGTTTCATCAAAATAACAGCCCATTAATGTCCCACTGCAGGGACGGGCCTCCTCCCATGTGACGGATGGATACTTAACCTACTATTACCACGCTGGCCAGACGGATTGGTATAGGGTTTAATTTCAAGTTTTCCTTCTTTTTATTTCATAAAGATAATATTCACGGAAGTCCCTTAGTCGGTTTTTACGGGATGGACACCCATGGGATGACATGGGGTGGTGACATATTGTATTCTTACTCCGTCACCACACGGAGCTAGATGCTTTGTTTAATGGAACAGAATTAGGTTTTTTATGAAGAAGATTGGACTGTTCGTTTTTTAACGGACTAGTTTTTTTTTGTTTTTTTTTAACGGACTATAAATAATGGCGGTTGTTCTTTATACGCCGCTGTCAAATCTGTTAAATTATTTATTTTGTGAATGTATTTATCATGACCGATTTGAAAAATTATTTTTTGTATATAAGTTATATTTAACAGGGTTCTTATGGATGCAAATCTGGAGAAAGTTACAGAACTCTTAACATTTTGGACATACAGTCAAATTTCATTTTAATGTTGTTTTAATAGTTTATGTTTTCAAGGTTATGCAATGATTTTAGAATAAAGATTGATTTAAAACTTGTCCTAAAATAGTTTTATATATTTAAACTCTTTGTTCAGGTGCAGCCGAGCGTCAAGCAGTAAACACATCCATCCAAGGCTCAGCGGCGGACATAGCTAAAGCGGCCATGTGTTCCATAGACACTAAAACAAACTCCTTAGTGCCAAAACCTCGTCTTATTCTACAAATGCACGACGAACTTATATACGAAGTGCCACAACATTATAAACAATCATTTATTACTATTATGAAGAAAGTTATGGAAGAAACTATTAAATTATCTGTGCCATTACCTGTCAAAGTTAAATGTGGCAACACTTGGGGGGATTTGAAAGAAATTAAATTATAATTTGTGAGCCGGAAACTGTAACGGCTTCTTTCAGGCGCTGTCTCCACGAGCGATAAAAACGCGGCGATATTATCGTCGTGCCACGTATTTCTATATACTCTGTATGAAGGTGTCTCCACACGGCGATGTTATCGCGGCGAGTTTTGTTCAGACTCGTCGCGATTCTATCGCTCGTGGAGACAGCGCCTTACGTGGAGGCCAGTTATTAAAAAGTATAGTATATCAATCAATCATTCAATTAGCCTTTCGCAGTCCACGGACATAGGCCTCTTCCAACACGCGTCACAAAACACGGTCATCCGCCTAGTATGGGAGGTATACTAAAGTACAATTTGATTATGTTTAATATTATACCCCTTCCACTATATTTAACGACATTTGACAGATTGACGTTAGTGACGTTCAGCAGTATCTCGAATGTAATCCCATTCGATTGTAAGCGATTTCGCGATTTTTCAAATTACTTTATTTTACACATTTGGATCCTTACATCAACTTACATTATCATTTTATTATTGTTTCTTTCTTCTATGTTAAGAGAATTAGCCTATAGCCTAAAATGATAAAATTATAGTTAGCTTAGGTATTATTTAAAATACATAATTTATCGTGACACATTCGCGGGTTATAGCTAATCTAAAATATCATATTACATTTTATAAACGTATTATAAAGAGTTCAGGTTTATTCATAGCATTTATTTCTACCGATTATTTGTAATTTGTTTCATAATGGTGGTAATCGTTTTGAGTGTCCATCACTAAGTAACCATGGTAACTGAAAAAAACATGGGTACGTCCATGAAATACAATATAATTTGTTCGAAAAATAAGCGGAAGTATTACGAAACTTCATGGACGTGAACTGTCAAAAAGCTAAACTTACGCTGGAAGGGGTATAGTTTATTTGTTTACTATTTGACATTAGTAGTTAGGGAATAAGAAGGTGACACTGTATCTGTCAACACACGGGGAATAGTATTATAACATTTAATTGTAATAGCTTGTAAATAGAATATGATCATAAATGTATGTTTTTTTTGGTAATGAGCTAATGATAGAATTCGGTATGTAATGATTTTTTTGTTTTTTTTTTATATTTTTATTTTAAAGGTTATTAATTTGAGTATTTTTGGTTTCCTACCTTTACTTGTGATGACGTTATGCGTACGGCTGAATAACTTGAGCAATGAAGGCAGAGACAAATTTTTATTCAGCCGGACGCATGACGTCATTTAGAGGTGAAATGAAAGAAAAAATAATTCATTGTAATTGTAAAAATGAACATAAACGACGTAAAATCTCTAAATGGTTTTGGAATGGACGTAGTTAAACTTTTACTTTACATACCGAATTTGAAAGCTTTTTTTGTATTTACAAATTTCGACTGTGGGTAGTTTAGGATTATATGGGCTGGTAACAATATTTTTTTTTGACAGAAAAAGTAGTTATAATAATCATGTTTAATTTTATTTTAATAAAAAAGTCTGAGCTCTGTGATATATTAAATTGAGTTTATATTTAGTTTTATATTTTGTCTATTTTTAATAAATAATTTAAAAGTAATTTTGTTTTATTTTTATGAAGTACTAGCTGATGCCCGCGGTATTACCCGCTTAATTGTTATTTTACACCATAAACTACCTATATTCCAAATTTCATAAAAACCCATTTAGTAGTTTTTGCATGAAAGGGTAACAAACATCCATCCATCCTCACAAACTTGCATTTATAATATTAGTAGGATAGGATAAGCAAAGGTGTGTCACTTTAGTGCCTAACAAATAAGGTGAATATTATCTTCACTAAATAAAAAGAAGGAAACCTTGAAATTAAACCCTATACCAATCCGTCTGCAAGCGTGGTATTAGTAGGCCAAGTATCCCTCCGTCAAGGAAGGAGGCCCGTCCCTGTAGTTGGACATTAATGGGCTGTTATGATGAAATAAGTTGACAATTACGAATTTAAGCTCTCTAGATATATCAGACCCACAGCTAAAAAACCGGTCAAGTGCGAGTCTGACTCGCGCACCGAGGGTCCTGTACAAACCTATTTATTTTCCCGCCAAATTGTGATAACGTCAGGATTCAGCTGTTTAAATACTATTTTTCCCGCCAAAATTCAATGACGTCACGACTTAGCTGTCAAAATATATTTTCCTGCCAAAATTCTGTGACGTCACGACTCATCTGTCAAAAATTCTATGACGTCACGCCTATCTGTCAAAAGTGACAGAGGTATCAAATATTTTCCCGCCAAAATAATATGACGTCACAAATCATCTGTCAAAAATTCTGTGACGTCACGACTCATCTGTCAAAAATTCAATGACGTCACGACTCAACTGTCAAAAAATATTTTCCCGCCAAAATTCTGTGACGTCACGACTCATCTGTCAAAATTCTATGACGTCACGGGTCACGTGACCTATGACGTCACAGGTCACGTGACCTATGACGTCACAGGTCACGTGACACAGCTTTCCCGCCAAAATTCTATGAAATCAAAATATAATATGATTGCTAATAAAAAGTAGCCTATGTTCTTTCTCAGGGTCTAAAGATTGTCTGTACCAAATTTCATCGAAATCCGTTCAGCCGTTTAGGCGTGAAAGAGTAACAGACAGACAGACAGAGTTACTTTCGCATTTATAATATTAGTATGGATTTTAATTATAGCAGTATATTAAGGTTCCACTTTTCAATAACCCAGAGATTTTTACTAAATAGGGACTAAATAGCTTAGGTATACATATTTTGAAAAATAATGTCCCGCACCAGGGAAGGGCCTCCTATCGTAATGAGGAACTGCCGGCTGGGCAGATTAGTATACGGTTCTATATAAATTTTCCTTCTTTTGTTTTAGTAGAGATAGGTACCTATCATCGGCGAAGGTTACCTTAGTCTACTTTACGATATTGTTGAGACAAGATATGATGGTCACGGTTGCGGCGCGGCCGCGGACACGGCGCAGCACACCCTGGAGGTATTACCCGTTGTGGTCGGGGCCGCGTCTCAACCTGATGGGAGTAGTTGGGGCGGACCTCTCGCTCCCGGGCTTAGTTAAAGCTATGCTGGGGGCGAGGAGGCCTGGTTGGCGGTTGCCTCCTTCTGCGAACTTGTTATGTCGCAGAAGGAGGCGAATGAGCGCGCACGGGAAGAAGACCCTCTCGCGCCGCCACATCGGAGGAGGCGAGAGGGCAGGAGAAGGCCGACATACCGCAGCCTCCTCCATCCCGGTGGTGAGCAGGGGTGACAGATGCGGGGGCACCTTTCATCCCATTGCACGACTCACCATCACCATGTGGGTGAGAACGGCTGGAGCACTCACGGCCGTTCTCAAGAAGAGAACGGCCCGCCTGTGATGGCGGGGATCGCCGGAGGGGGACTGGACGCAAAGGCTCTGTCTCTGGTTCCCCAGGCCCCTGTCCAAGTAAGGCGATGAAGGAGTGCCGCTGGGAACTTTTAGTGGGTGCACTGGGGGGTCACCCCTGGGAGCCCCACATACCCCTCCCGTCCCCCGACGAGAGGGGATGCGTAGGCATTTTACCCCAGCGAAACCAAAAATTAAAAAAAAAGATATGATGGCGAATAGCAACTCTTACTCAACAACAATACAGAGAAAGAAAGGAATGAAAGTGCAAACACACAAACAACTAACCAGATACGATGTTGAGGGCGACCTAACGGCCTGGGTTGCTCACAGTAGCTTAACTGGAAACAGTTAAGCTACTGTGTACTGTACAACATAGAAATATGTTGAGCATAAAGCAATACTTACTTACAAAGATTTCTATAGATACATATCATGACATAGTAGGTAAGGCTATAAATAGGGTACGATTGATTGACTCTACAATTATACATACAATATCTAGCTAGGCTTTGAGAGTTAACAACTTGTTTCTCAGGGCGACTCGCGCGGTGCTGAGTTTTTGGTGGGTTAGGGTGAGTGCTTTATGGTGGCAGATGAGCAGCGGTAGGAAGTGATAGCCGCTGCTCGTAGATATCAGCAATGGGAGAGCACAGGTACAGCAACTCTAGACAGAAATTGTTAATGGCCTTACAATTTTACTTATACTTAAACAAATTAATATTTAGACCAAAAAAAACTTTCATGTCCTCGCACCCAAATATTTTCATTAAGCGAAAATCAAACACGAGAACTCTCCGAAGCCATTAACAACTAACTCGTAAAAAACATAGTAAAATAATACCTAGTAATGTTAGCACGTACAATAGTTATGTATACTCATAATAAATGCACTAAGTAACATAACGACCGGCCGTGTGTACTTATGTGGTTAGTTTTGGCAACTGGTACACTGCGTCACAATAAAACTTGCACACGAGGGCTTCTACACCTTACTTAATTGTTCTCATGTACTTATGTAATAACATTATGTACAAGTAGGCGATGTATGTTGGCTTTTCGAATACTTAATGTCACTCTTAAGAGTTTATCATTCGTTCAAAGCATTTTATGTAGGTATATATCCCACTGTATGAATAGGTCCCCTCAGTATGGAGCGACACTTGGACTACAGATAATACGCTGGTCAGATAGGTTTTTGTCGGTTTTTCTGCATTTAAGTAGCAGTGTTAGTACTTATTCGAGAAACTCTAGGCGACTCTAGGATAGTGACACCCTGTATTCTAACTCCGTCATCAACATTCAGGAATTCAAACTAAATAAGTATCCTATCAATAAAATGAACACTAGAAACAAACACACATCACATTGTGTTCAACCGCTGCCTGTGGCACAGTGGTCCATTGCAGCTACGCAAAAGTCTCAGGTTTGATTTCTGAAAAAAAAATGTTTATTCGTAACCTGCCCCGTAGTACAAGATAGATAAAGATAACGATTTATTTACCTATTGCATAATTGTGTACACCTACATCGGGAGTTAGTGATAGGCTTTGCTTAAATTTTATGTTTGTCTATGTGAGAAATATTATGTTTAATTAAATGTCTATGTTACCAGCGTGGTATTAGTAGGCCAAGTATTCCTCCGTCACGGGAGGAGGCCCTTCCCTGCAGTGGGACATTAGTGGGCTGTTATGAAATGTCTATGTTTATTATTCTATTGTAGAAGGTAGTGCTTAGTTTAATCCCTTAGTCGACCATGACGGCGTCATGTAAAGTCGTATGTAGAAATGTTTAAATAATAGCGAGTATTTTGCACTGTAAGTAATACTTATAAATTATTCTCTTATTTGAAGTGAAAGTACATGTAATTAACATCAGACAGACCTACCTACCGTCTTACTTAGGACCTAATATAACACTCTAATTACAAAGTATAATCTGACTAATTAAATAGCTGTTAATTAAAATATGAACTTATTAATTTGTTGATTACAAACACCTACATTAATTATTTTCCAGTTTCCAAGGCGTAAACTAACTGTTTTGATCGCAACGCCATCTCAGGTAGTTTTCCACGGGTTTTCCCAGTTTTCCCCGAAAGCGGGTAGAGGTCGTGGGAAGTGCGCGCGCCCGGTGCGCGCAATCAATATCTGCGCAGAGGGTCGCCGCCGCTGAAGGCTTGCCTGTCACCCTCCGTCACGTCGCTCTGACGCTCTCATACGAACGCACTCCAACATAAATGAATTATCATACGATACTGTTAAACGTATCGTTAGTTCTCGTAAAATGTGTTCGCTGACTCGGCACGTCAGCTGTACGCGTTACTCTGTTATAAAGCACTCGTCTGCTTAGTATAACAAACATGTATTACCTCTGAGTTTACGTGTAAACTTACACAGCTAAAATGCATCTTCATTTCGAGAGGAACGTGAATGCAAAATGCGACTGTACGATATTGTCGCTGTCTTGGATGGGGAAGGTGCCCGACGAGTTGCCTGAGGTAAGTTTCTTTATTGTCATGGAAAACAATACGACCCATTATTAGATATTCTTATAGAATACGTTTCAGTTTATCATTACTTACTATCAGAACATTTTCTATGCAATTTACAGTTTTTATGTTATTCAATCATGTTAAATTGTAATAAAATCTGTTACAAAGACCTATTTGTACTTACGGACATAAAAAACAAATATTTGATTGTTGCTACAATCGTATCTACAACCTTCAACTAATTAGCTAAGAAATGTTATATTTCTAAACGAATACAATGTTAAAATTAGAGTCTATGATGTAAACAGTAAGGTTATTACATTAATTTAAACTCTACTCAAATAATTTTCAAAATAAAACCTAATATTGCATTATGTTGTCACGTAGGAAAAGTGTTTTCCCAATGTGAAGAGTAATTGCGGGGCTGTAATCTATGTCTCGAGTAGTGGTGGGACATGAAAGGTCCGTTCAATTAACCTTTCTCCGGTTCCAGCTATTGACCTATTTTATTCCATTCCTATTCAAAGCTCGACATCCGAGGACAATTTTAATTTACCTTTACGTCGAAGTTTCCTATAGAATGCAACTTCCCCCGTAACGTAGGCAGTCAATTTAATGGAGTCTTGAACTTTATAGCTTAGACACATTTATTGGTAAAACAAATAGTTTCCGTTCAAGTGTATCGTAATTTTCGTTCAGTTTTATTGTAAGGTAGGTATCCATATTGTATGTGTTCTTTTTAGTAGAGTATATTACCTGATATTATCTTGAATAACTATTTAGATACACAGGCTGGTAAATTAATTATTAATGGTTTAATTGATGATTTAAATATTATTGGAATACAAAAATTAATATTATGTATGTGTACAACTATTAGCCACTCTCGTTATCTTAGTCGAGCCATACAATCCGACTAATAATTAGCCAAATTCTTACTAAAGATTTATATACTTACCTAGTCAAATCAACATTCCATTAAGCTCGAAAGACGAAATGTAGAATCAACTGTAGAAGCATGGAAGTAACATCTAAAGTCCTTGGAGTAATGTTATATAAATAGAATACACATATATTGTTAACATCGGAATGATGCTGACGACCACCGGCAGGATAACTTCAACTTTTTCTTTCACACATCAAATTTCTTGGACTACAATAATAAATTATTCTTAACAGACCGCGCCTATCTTGTCTCAGTCACTATAAAAAAACAAAAACAACTATAGTGTCTCCTTTAAGTAGTATGTTTTCCAATCACAACGACGATACAGTTCCACTATAAAGTGTAAGTACCAGTGTGTGTAGTGTATTGTACATACATATTTAAAAAAGGGCAACCCTTATGCCCGATTTACACATCAACAAGTACAGTAGCGAGTTAAGTAGTATTTTAAGATTAAGTTGATTTAAATAGATCTCCATCCTATATTTTGGCAAGTTAAGTTGGCGAGACAGATTTTCCCGTGTTATTGTTGAAATTTTTTTTTGAATTTTCTTAGCTATAAACCTAACGGAGCCCGAGACCTTTCCAATGAATGCAAAACCGTGGAAATCGGTTCGTGCGTTCTGGAGTTATAGCATCAGGAAGGAAAACCCGACTTATTTTTATTTATACTTAATATTTACTTAAAACAATTTAAAATATTGTTAACTGACTTCAAATAGAAAAAGAGTTGTCAATTCGTTATTTTTAAATGTTTTTTACCTTTCTAGCCATCTATCGTTCTTTAATCTATTTAAAAAAAATCCTTCTCTTATAATTATTTAAGTAAATCAAATGGAAAACCCTAGACCAATCAGTCTGGTATGCATGGTAATAGTGGGCCAAGTTTTCCATTATAACTGGAGGAGACCGCTCGCTGTAGTGAAACAGTAGGCTGTTATAATAATAGCAATGCAGCTCTCGTCTCTTATTTAACAAATCAATTATTCTGACAGTTGTATAAATATAAATTTATATACTTATTTTAATTTCTCAATAAAATCAATACAATATGCATAAAATAAATGCTGCATTAAATTAAACCTTAGTGAGAACTGGAGTTTGAAATAGGTTTACGACACCTGTGAGACTTATAAAAGCTTTCTCCTGTAGTGGGAGAGAAAATTAAATGAAATTATCTATCTCTCCGGCCTTACAAAACTTGAGTAGGTACTTACCTTGCCAATCCTTGTGTAATATTAGGACAGAAAATCGATACTTTATATCAGTCGTGTAAAGAAAAACCCTTATTACTTCGTACTTAACTCGCCAAAAAATATGATGGAACTCTATTTAAATCAACTTAATCTTAAAATACTACTTAACTCGCTACTGTACTTGTCGATGTGTAAATCGGGCATTAGAAAGTCAAAAAAATAAAGGTGAAACTTAGTATTACTGCGACAGAATCACGGAAGAAAGCAGAATATATTATAATGGACAGGCGGGACTCAAGGCGTGTTATTCATATCTAGCCCTAATATAAGAACCTGTTAAAATGAGCAGATGAAAAATATCAATAAGCAAAGTCTGAATTAGACATTACATCTCTAATACCTTGACGTTGGCAGAATTATTAGCTTTAAGATAGAGTATTTTTTATAAATCTAAGAGCTAAATAGATGTAGACCGTAATACATTACTCTTTCACAACAGGGATGATCCTTTTTCTAATGTAGAGTAATTTGGGAGTCTGATACAAGCAATTCGCCCAGAAATTTATAATAAACCTTTTTAAAGTTTTCCTTCACTTGCATTCCTTGCCCTGCCCAATACCAAAACTACTAACGCATGCACATAATTAGTATTATTAGCTTTATTATAGAGCCATTACTTATTATACACAAAACAAATTAAAAGCAAAAACACTCCATCTGATCCCATGGGTGCCGTAACGTGATTACGGGAGAGCTCGCAGACAACTATAATAATTACAAGACTATCTCTACACTAACACAAGAGGAAAAACTAAATAAAACTCTAGACAGCGCGGTGGGTGTAGGCCTAGTGTCACTTTGTCATTAATAGAGGCATGTCGTTTCTTTACTTACATCATTACCTATTGTTAAAAACCTGCCAAGTGCGTGTCGGACTCACGCACAAAGGGTTCCGTATCATTGATTTATTAAATTAAGGGAAATAAAAATAAAAAAATTGTATGAAAGATTACGCGGTAATAAGCGGTTTACGATTTACGAGGTATTAAAAAAAACTATCTACCTACCAAGTTTCAACAGTATAGCTTTTATAGTTTCGAAAAAAAAAATGGCTGTGACGGACATACGCACGGACAGACGAAGAGACAGAAGACGTGACGAATCTGTAAGGGTTCTGTTTTTTGCCATTTGGCTACGGATCCCTAAAAAGTGAATAAAATAATATTTTTTGATTTTTGTAAAAAAACGACTCAAAAGAAATAAGCTTTAACGATACAAATAAATGTGTTTATAATAAATTCTTATTCGAAAATGTATCTTTATTGTGTAAATGACATATCGTAATTGAATTTGAACACAATTTAATAAAGTCTTAGTAAAAGTAAAGTGATTTGTTTTGTTCAAAGTCGTTCAAATTTTTATATATTTATTGAGAAACTCAAATGTAATTTATTAGCTGGAATAACTTAAAACACCACACAGAAAAAAGTTGTTAAAAATGGTCTGTCTTTTACAACATTTAATTAAATTCTACTCCGGAGTTTGAATACAAATTATCACCGCCCAAGCCCTATGTTTGTGAATTTTATGTATGTTACGTACCTACCCCTAGTTAACCGACTCCAAAAGAAAAAGTATATTCTCAACTCGCTTGTTTTTTAATAATGTTTGTTACCCAGTTATTGTTTTCATCATTCAAAAGCTATTTGAAAGAGAGTACTTACTTTCAAATTGCCCTATACAATTTTTGTCTTTAGTTAAATAATTTTGATTGTTATCAAAATGGATATTAATTTTCCGTAAATCATGTAAACTAAATTGCGTAAATAATATTTATCACTGATCCAACAATAAAACTGATCAGACGTGAACGTAGTCAACGGTTTTGACTGAATTTTTGACTGAAAAAATCAGTCAAAATTGGTTTTAACTAGGGGCGTCAGTCAAAACCACTTTTCAGTCAAATGTGGTTTTGACCTTATGAGTGTGGTTATGAGTTTTGACTATAACATATACATCTTTATAAAGAATGGTAGAGTATAAATGAAGACATTAATATGCCCTGTACCTAACAAACAACGGTACTTAAGTAAATTTCATAATAAAACAATAAATTAACTCGAAAGATGAGAAAGCAAACATTATATTGAAATAAAAACGCGAAAGTTAGCGAGAAATTATCTAAATGTCTAATAACTTTATTCTTGTAACAATATTACCTAATTAGAAAAAGACTAACAATATTACACGTTACGAAATGAAACTGCCTGATAACTTTATATAGGTCCCTTAGGAAGAGGCTCAAAGTATTTCTTAAGATTAAAGTAAATATAATAAACTGAAAATGGAGTCTCTAAATTTTATTACATATTTATTAAGCGTATCTTTGGTTCAGAAGTGAAAATGTTAACGTAATTTTTTAGTTACTTAGTCACAATATTGTAGTAAAGATGTTAAAAGGAAAGGTATAAAATAAGTAGAGGGTTGTGTTAGACTTGACTTAAGTATATTTCATAAATTCAACCTCATATTCTTATCGAAAAACTATACTAGCTTTGACTACGAGTATAATATAGGTAATAGGGTTTATCAATTATTTTAATAAAATGAGATTGATTTAGTTCCAATGTCATTTAACAAATAATACTATGGTTATTTAAAAATAAATTAAATTAAAAATTTTGCTAAGTTTTCAAGCAACTTTTACAGAAAGATAGCTAGAAGTAATAAGAGTTACCCTCAATGAGCGTATTCTAAAACTTGCTCTACAAAGTCGAATCCTGAAAGTACTGAGCAAGTAAAGTAAGAAATGTCGACAAAACGAAAAATATTAGGTACATGTTGCATCTATTACACTTGTTGATTAATCCGAATGGAATAGTGTTTATGTATATAATAAATATCTTAATTGAGCGGCGATGTATGGTTTAATACAGTTTGGGTGTTAGATCGCGTAATATCTTGCTAATTGGCAATTTCGCGTTCGATCTCCGGTTTGCCGCCGTTCGTTGGGACAGCTTAGCAACATAACGTAGTTGTTAATTGCCTTAGCTTCCTATTAATAGGACTCGTGCGTAACTGTGAGTTCTATTTGTAGTAATGTTTAAAATTAATTATTTTAAATGTGTTTAAACCTTAGAACCGTATCACGAAGAGAGAAGTGCTTTTAAACGTATCACGAGAAGAGAAATGCTTTTAAACATACTCGTAGCAGCGAGCGCAGACATAAATTTTATGGAGATTATGTAGTTTAGTTATTTGCTTAAGTTGGAACATATAAAGTTCAATGTAGCTGAACATATTAATTAGAAGTAACTTAACATATTAGTTAGATGAAATTACCAAAATATTATACAATTAAGTAAGTAAGTAGTAGAAGTGTTTTAGTTGTCTTTTACATCGCCTTTGATAAGTCACGGTATGGTCATGCTTAGTCATTTATACTTAACTAGCAAATCCGGCGAACTCCGTTTCGCCACCAGATGGCTTCGTTTTATGTAATTTGAAAAAAGATTTTCCCGTGTTATTGTTGAAATTTTTTTTTGAATTTTCTTGGCTATAAACCTAACGGAGCCCGAGACCTTTCCAATGAATGCAAAACCGTGGAAATCGGTTCGTGCGTTCTGGAGTTATAGCATCAGGAAGGAAAACCCGACTTATTTTTATTTATACTTAATATTTACATAAAACAATTTAAAATATTGTTAACTGACTTCAAATAGAAAAAGAGTTGTCAATTCGTTATTTTTAAATGTTTTTTACCTTTCTAGCCATCTATCGTTCTTTAATCTATTTAAAAAAAATCCTTCTCTTATAATTATTTAAGTAAATCAAATGGAAAACCCTAGACCAATCAGTCTGGTATGCATGGTAATAGTGGGCCAAGTTTTCCATTATAACTGGAGGAGACCGCTCGCTGTAGTGAAACAGTAGGCTGTTATAATAATAGCAATGCAGCTCTCGTCTCTTATTTAACAAATCAATTATTCTGACAGTTGTATAAATATAAATATACTTATTTTAATTTCTCAATAAAATCAATACAATATGCATAAAATAAATGCTGCATTAAATAAAACCTTAGTGAGAACTGGAGTTTGAAATAGGTTTACGACACCTGTGAGACTTATAAAAGCTTTCTCCTGTAGTGGGAGAGAAAATTAAATGAAATTATCTATCTCTCCGACCTTACAAAACTTGAGTAGGTACTTACCTTGCCAATCCTTGTGTAATATTAGGACAGAAAATCGATACTTTATATCAGTCGTGTAAAGAAAAACCCTTATTCATTTTTAACACACTTCAAAGAACGTAAGGGATAAGTATTCGTATGTTTTTATTTTTTGTACCTCTCTTCCATCTGACCTTTGAAGTAGTGTTGACCCGATTATATTGAGTGGCTGTCGATAGTCCTTATTTGTTTTATCTTGAAATTTATAGATGCTATATTAAATCTATGGAGCTGAAAAAGTTTAGGTATAGTTTGTTTGATTTTTTTGAACAATTTACTATGTTTTCTATAACTAGGTACTTATCTGATCTAGAAGAACTTTGTGTCTCACACGGTGGACCAACGACGGGGTTAGGACGGCGGAAAGCCGATGGACGAGTGAGGCACAAAACCGCGCAGGGTGGAAGCGTTTGGAGGAGGCCTATGTCCAACATTGGACGTCCATAGGCTGATATGGAAACTAACAGTCCTTCATTAAAAATGCTTTTACAGTAGAACCTCGATAACTCAAACCTCGGTAACTCAAAAACCTCTATAACTTAAAAAAATAATATGTTCCCTTCCCTTCAGAGCCCAAAACCTCTATAAGTCAAAATTCGCAACCTCGATAAGTCAAATAAGTAATCTCTGTATTGGCCCTCAGTAACTAAAAGAAATGTTTCCACAACCTCTATAACATAAAATTGTTTATCAATGAGTCATTTTGAATGAGTGTGCAAAACAAAAGTTTTCGGTATTTATGGCTTGCACGTGTTCACTACATTTATTTATTTTATTTATTTATTTAATTCACAGCAAACTTAACAGCTACTTAATGCTACTTTACAATTTTAAATCTAAAAACAGAATTAGCCAATAATAAAGTTTGTCAATTTACATTTTGTATGGTGAGACATTCAGCCATAAAAAAAAAAAAAACAGTAACTTATAGATACACAGAAAAAGAAAGTCGTGGAAAAACTAAATTGAAAAACAACAAACAAAACTAGGAAAGGCTTTAAATTATTTTATGAATTTGTGTGTGTCTGTGGGAGTGTGTGTGTATATATGTGTGTGTGTACCTACTATGTTCTGCTCCTCGTCACCCCTCCACTGCTCTAGAGGGCAATGATTCCATCAATATTATCAAGCAATTAACAAACATACCACGATCCAATCCAAAAATATCTATTTTATTAAATTTATTTTCATAAGCAACTACCGCTCTATGCATGACAGAGTTTTTGGCGTAATTAGTGTGAACCCAGTCAACACACAAACAACGAGCGTGTCTAGTACGACGGGGCGCAGTGAAATAGCCTACGCGCTCTGTCAGATCTGGACAGTCCAAGCGCGAATTAACCACGTCGTATAAGAGTTTAATATCATTAATAAGTCGCCTATCTTCGAGTGACATTAAGTGGAAGAAAATAAGTCTCTCCGGGTAATCATCACGCACGCCCAGTCGGTATCCCAAACGTTTAGTAAAACCACGTTGAACTGACTCCAAGCGAGCGATATGAGTAATATAGCTAGGAGACCAAATTGGAGAAGCATACTCCATAATACTACGTACATAAGCAAAATAAAGGATTATTAACGAATACACATTTTTAAATAATCTGAAGTGTCTATAAATAAAACCCAACATTCTATGGGCCTTATGTGTTATATGTTCAAAATGTTCAGTATACAACAATTTACAATCCAACATTACACCGAGGTCGCGAACAAGCTCAACCCGTTGAATTGGAATCCCTTTAAGGTTATATTTAAATTTTATTACGCTACGTTTTCTAGTATATGTAATTACTTGACATTTTTTAATGTTGAGATCCAATCTATTAACTATACAATATTCCGTGAGTCTATCCAAGTCCGTTTGAAATCTAACGCAATCATTCTCATCCTTTATAGCCGTAAATATTTTTTTTGTCATCAGCGTACAATAATACTTTAGAATGCTTGAAACATTCCTCTATGTCGTACATATAAATGTTAAATAAAAGAGGTCCCAAGTGGGAACCTTGGGGCACGCCAGAGGGAATTTTTTTGAAGGAGGACTTATGTACGCCGATTCTCACGGCCTGTGATCGATTCTCTAGGTAAGACGTTAACCATCTGAGGAGATCGCCATGCACACCAATAGCCCCAAGCTTAGAAATTAAGATTTTGTGATCTAAACGATCAAAACATTTGGAATAATCAGTGTACACGACGTCCACCTGGCGTCCCCCGTCCATACTACTGGTGACACTCTCCGTAAAAACAGCAAGATTCGTGACAGTTGATCGCCCACGCATAAACCCATGCTGTGACACAGGAATGTATGCAGCTGCTACCGGATAGAGTTGGTCGTAAACGATGGACTCGAAAACCTTTCCTAATACAGGCAAAATTGAGACAGGCCTATAGTTCTCAACATTTTGCTTAGAGCCGCTCTTATGAATGGGAATTACATATGCTTCCTTCCACGCTGAGGGGAAGATACCTGTTTTTAGTGACCGTTTGTAAATAATTGTCAGAGGTAGAGATAGTTCCCTCGCGCACATTTTCACAAAGTAGGAAGGAAACCCATCACTCCCTGCACCCTTATTGGGATCCAGTTTTTTTAAATATTTTTCGACTAAATCTCGCGTGACCTCAATCGACTGAATAGGGTTTATATGGTTAGTAGGAGCACTGGGAGCGCTGTATTGAGATGCAAATTGTGAACTAGTATATGTAGACATAAAATAACATGAAAAAGCGTCACATATGTCAGAACTGCCGTAGGCAACGCTATCCCCGTAAGTAATCTGTGCTGGAATACCTCTGTCTCTACGTAGAGAATTTATATAAGACCAAAAGCTCTTGGGCTTTGCTGCAAGAGACTGTTCGTTATTCGCCATAAAGCGATTCCAACATTCACGCTGTACTAGCTTTTGACGAGTTCTAAGCAAGGCAAAGGCATCATAATCTAGTTGATTGCTATATAGTTTCCATAACCTGCGGTATTTATTTTTTTCTTTTATAATTTTTATAAGAGGTACAGAGAACCACGTCGGATAATTGCCACCGCCACTCATGCGACTAGGCACCTCCTCCTCAATAACCTCTCGCAGCTCAGCCGAGAACATACTCACTGCTTCGTTAACGTCTATACAATTAGATAAACACTGCCAATCATTATGAATCAAACGTGATCTAATGTTAGCGTAATTAGCTTTTTTAAATTTATATATTTTAAATTTTGGGTTTTTTAACATACTTCTCTTAATTAAATTAGGTATTTCTATGTCGATTGCAGGGTGATGAGGTAAATCTTCTCGTGTTATGGGAAGTGTACAACGTGAAGTAGTTAGCTCCAAGGTGCTAAACGCAAGATCTAAGTAGCGATTATTATCGTTGACCACCGAGTTGTATTGTTCCAATCCTAGATCGGAGAGTGTCGTAAGAAAATACAGCTGTGACTGATTATTACAATTCATAGGTGTACGAAATGGGTTATCCGGGTCGACTATCCAATCAATATTAGGAAAGTTAAAATCTCCTAGTAACATAAAATCTGCACTAGAGCTATAATGCACGCGCATATAGCCTGTTAAGTGTGTGACTTGGGCGTCGTGTGCGTGTCCTGAGCCGGGCAAGTAGGCGCACAGAACATGTAAGTCGCGCGCAGAGCGCAGCGCTCTAGCCGGAAGCACAACGTGGACTAAGTCGTAAGCGACGTCTCGCGGGGTAACTATTTCGCGAGCGCATAAGCCTCGACGCGTCAACAGCATCACTCCACCTCCAACAGAGCGCGCACCGCCTCCACGCCGCGCGTCGCCACCTGATGCTATTCGATCTTGTCTATAAACGTCGTATTGTCCGTTCCCTATCTCCGAGTCACGCACACTGTCTAAAAGCCAGGTTTCACAAATAGAAATTATGCTGTAATCGTGTAGAAAAAGCCCCTGATTAAACTCAATCAATTTGCCGCGAATACTACGGGAGTTTTGAAAATAAATATTAAAAGTAGAGTTTATGATTAATTATTGTCTAACAATAAGAGAATATTTATTGTTAGTTCCCGCAATACACGCAGCAAGTAATCGTGTATCATTGGAAAAGAATGTACGAAAAGCAGAACTATAATGTAATGTAAAGTATGAGTGTGTGTGTGTTTGTAAAATGTGATGATTGTGTAGGAAAATAAAATTTCTATATAAGCCAAAATATAAAAATTACTTATGAAAAACTTATGTAATATAAAACTAGGAATTCTCTTAACTAAAAACTTTAGGCGATAAATAATGTAAGATATTATTCTTGATGTTTTTTTAGCGTATCTAACTGTTCCAAGTTGAATATACGACGAGCTGGGGATTTGTCGTGGGCCCTTACGTATATTTTGGCATTGCGTGACCACACATAATGAAACCCCAACTCCTTACATTTTAGTCTAGTTGATTTTAGTAAAACCTTATTGGAAGCCGTTAAATGTTCGTTTATGAATATAGGCATAGATTTATCCTCTGACGAGCCAATGTCTAGTGTGGAAAGTCCACGTTTCTTTCGGGCCGCGCTTAGTATCGCATCTCTGATTTGCATAGTCTTAAGTCGAACAATGGTTGATCTAGGTAAAGTGGTATTCTTGTTACGGGATGGAAGTCTAGAGATAAAATCAATGTCATCTTTGGTCAACGTAATGCCAAGTACCGATGTGATCTTACAAATAATAGGTAGTAAATTCTCCGTTTTTTTCTCCGGTATACCAAAGATCTCGAGGTTGTTTAAGCGCGCTCTTTGTTCGACATCATTTATGTTACTATGAAGAGAGTTAAGTCCTAAAACTTTCTCCCTCAAAAGACGGTTATCGGTTTCAAGTTCGCTGTACTTTGTCTTCAAACATGACAGCTCCATCGATACTGCATTATTTCTTGAATCGGTGTCGGCTTTGATGGTGTTTAGCGCCGCTTCAAAAGAGTCCAGTCTACAGTTAAATGATTCGTGTTGCTGTGAAATTTGTTTAACCGAATCCTCAAAAGACTTTATTTTGTTAGATATTTCAACTAGAATATCCTTCTTTAT